>CM077505.1:23901185-25192060 GCA_039654745.1 Houttuynia cordata
AAATTGGGTTTTGATTTTGTTTATGTAGGTCCTAAAAGTGTGCACTACCGATCGCCAAAGTGTAGCATGCATAATGGGTTTTTAAGACTGTACCATCCATTGATCATCTGACGATCTTCTACAAAAACCAAAGAGGAGTACATTAGATGGGTTTTTAAAGCTGGAATTCATTTTGAAGCTGAAATAAATAGCAAAGATGATCAAGACTACTGATTTTTACTACAAAGAAGATGGGTGCTGTTTTAAAGAAAATAATCATCTAGATAAAAGTCGATGAAGGAGAATAAGACGATGGGTTTTGAAATGAAAAATAAAAAAGGGAATTAAGCCCGAGTTGTTTTCAACCGAGCAAAAAAAAAGAAATAGAAAACAGGGCCAATCAGCTCAGCTTGGCTGCTCAAAACTGAAGCGCTTATACTTGGGAGGGCTCAGACAGAAGCTCGGGTGGAGACTCATGTTCAGCAGCAACCCAAATTGGAAGAAGCTCGGAATCGAAGGTTCTGCTTTGGGAATGGATTTGGACGCAATTTATACTCGATTGAGAAGATTCAAACGCGGTTGGGATTTGCTTGAATATGCAATTGGAAATCAGCCTCATATAGGTCTTTTTTATTGCAATTGGCTAGGGGACGCTGGAATTGGAAGAGATTTTTTTCACTGACTTGGACTCATTGTGAGGAGCATATAAAAGCAGAGAAAGGGAGAAGAAAACGAAGAAGAGAAGGCCAGAGAAAAAAAAAGAAAGAAGAGAAAGTCAGAAGAAGAGAAGAGAGGAAGAGAAGAAAGAGAATTTTTTTTGCGGTTGCTATAGTAAAAATATTGCAGGTTCGAGTGAAGAAGAATGATGGACAGTACTATGTTGCAGCATCATGAACAATAAAAAGAAAAAAAAGGAAGAGTGGTCGTTGTGCGTCGTCGGAGGTGTTGGTGCACGACTATAAAGATCAGACGAGGATGAGAGGAGTTCAGGATTTGCAGATCGGTTCGAGAGGATGATTTCTCGTGTTCTATATCTCAACTTTTTACACGATGCCAATGAATATAAGACAATTTTTCTTCTCAGACATCCATGGCTAGATAATCTCCGCCCGAGACATAAATGAAACTCTAATTAGATTGGTTTTATCTCTCTTTATCTTATTTTTATTTTAATTTAATGTATGCAATTTTATTTTATATAAATGAACGATAGTTTTATCGATTTTTATTCTATACGCTCGAGAGATGACAGTAGAATTTTATATGAAATTAAATTAAAGAACGCACGTGTCCGAGAAGAACGTGTGCACTCCGAGGCACTTTTTAATAAAGTTCTAATTTTTATAATCTCCTTGGTGCCGTTAGAATATATTATTTAAACGAATCCAACATACATTGAAGTGTAGCTTTTCCTAGGTTTGCATACACTCCCTCCTTCCAAGAGTATCTGACAGGATTAGAAAACCAAAATCAAAAGCAAAATTGGAGAGGGAGTCTAAGATCTCTAATAGTGAAAGAGTGGTGTAGCTTTTCAATTTGAACTAATCCTACATACATTAAATTATCACCATACGCATGGCAAAATGTGCGGGCACTGAACTACAGGCCCTATGGGCTATGGGTGAAGCTTTTCAATTTACACACCGCTCAATCCAGGCCGAATCCACGGGTAAAGCTTCACCAGCGGAGTCACCGGTGAAGCTTCTCCAGCCATCGATGTGGGAAAATCAACGGTGCACAGGGCTACTGTGTGCGCTCAGTCAAAAAAGCGTTCCATATTTAGTGCTGGCATAATGGCAAAAATTAGACAGATTTTGTTCACCAACAGACTGATTTAAAAAAGCAATAACGCGATGAGATCAATTGCTTCTACAACACAAAATTCGAACAAGTTTGACAACAACAATAACAGAAGACTCAGATCATTAATTAACATAAATATTGTTCTAGGGTTTCCTTTTCTATCCCACAGATATCTTCTTTTTGTAGATAATAGGCGGGTAGATGAGTCAATACCCGAACCACCACCCTTGCTGAGTGCTAAAGGGGATTACCAAAATCAGAGTGTCTCCCAGCTTCTTCTCAAAGACCCCCATCTTCCTCCGTCTTTACCACCCTGCAAGGATTCTTCGCGCGGTTCGTTCTTGACTCAAACCTCTCTGCAATTTCTCCTCAATCTTATCCTCCCTCCTTTCCACTTAGAATCATCCATATTTTTCCTCTTCAGTGCAGGAGAGAAGAGATCTTATTTTTCCTCTTTAATGCAGTATACATACTATGACCATCTATAACAACTATTCTTCTTAGCTTTGTTGATCAGCATTCACACTGGAGCGCCGCTTTGATCTTCTGCACGGTGCAAGAAATGAGGTTGTTCACTGTCTCAACTGATTCCATTGTCAGCTTGGCCGTCGGTAGGCTGTTCACCAGTATCTGGAATGCCACCGTCAGCAGCGATCCTCCGACCCTATGCTCCGAAACGCCATCTACATTGCCACCATTGTCATTGTGGCTGCCTGGCCCATCGGGCACAATGGCAAAGCCGGAGGGGAGTAGGGCTACACAGGCAGAGTCCCCGCCATTCATGACCACGTGCATGGCCGGGATGTCCACGGGCGCGTACACCACCAGTGACCCCGCCGCGTCCACGCACGTCTCTTGCAGTATCAGCATCCCATTATGGTTCTCATTCATGGCCTACACAAATAATACGAGAATATTCAAGCCATCACTACTGCTAGAGCCTAGAGTTCTTATTATTTTGGCTATGCAGACCTAGGAAAAGCTATAAAGCTGCCCTACAATGGCATTCCGCTATCCAAGAAAATATCTGACAAGATTGACGGCTCTGAAGCTGACAGTTTTATTGAACAATGTACTCCTAGATTTGTTCTTTAAGAAAACCAAATAAGAGTATTGAAGTATAGGTCTCAGGACATGGCAGCCATAGGAGGACTGTAAAGTTTGAAATAATAGAGAAGTGTGGAGTGAACATACACTGGCCCGGAGGAGGGAGACGGAGTTGCCGGGGTCCTGGCCTTTGGCGATGTGGGCCATCTCCTGCATGGGCCCGCCGTTGGAGAGGATGTCCCCACTCGCTCCGGAGGCGCTCGTCGCGGAGGAACTCGAAGAGGCGCTCGGGGGAGACGGGCAGGCAGACAGAGGTGGCGGCGCTGAGGACCACCCCGGGCGGCTCACCAGGATCATCCATGCTCTTCCTTGTCATCACCCTAATGTCCTCGCCAAGGCCGGAGGGGGCGGCAATCTTGCTCCACTGGTGCACGCTCGACGCGCACACCCCTGTGCAGAAGTTGTCCGTCATCCTCTGCGCCAGCTTCAGCATGCTCCTCCGCCCCGCAGGCGTTATAGCTGCAATTTTTTGCAATTAATAGTTAATCCCAAACATAATCAAACTACCAACCACACAAAAAAAGTAGTAGAAGACTACATTATTTACATAAATTCTGGCCACCGTTCTATACAGCTCATTTGAACTAATACAATTGTAGTATGAACAATCATTATGACCAATAATATTTGCCAAACAAATGCACTTTGATCAAGAAAAAAGTTATTGCATCACTTATCTGAAAGTTTTATTGTATTCTATCAAACTAAATCCATAATGGGATTAACAGGTGAATTCCCTACCATCATTCATGAAACATTAAGATTTAACAAAGAAAATTATTTTAATATAATCTGACTAATTATTAGTAATGGGTTATTCAAATACTATGCACCATCAATCATTATTATTATTACCCATCAAACAAGTAGCATTCAACATTTCCTCTTAGATGATCCAAAAACATTAATTAATCAATTTAGATACGAACAAGAGATTAATAGGTGATTAAAAAAGGATTTAATCCTCCCGTTATGTACGTTGATTGGCGGCAGGATAGGGTGCTTAAGAGGCTGACTCAGACACCCCTCGTTATCAATTAAAAAAAATCCGATTGGTGGTTTAGATAAAAACCATTAGATCTCTGCAAACCCCACTTCTCATGCTTGAATGATCATGATAAAGGAAGAAATAAAAAGCTGGGTAAACGGTAATCAATGCTTAACTAGATAGATTAACTCATTAGTAAATTAAGAATAAAAAAAATCAAATTGAAGTAAAATTACCAGTATGGTCGCGGGAGGGCAGGGTGGAGGACATGAGGATGGCAAGGCACTCGCACTGGCGTTGGAGGGCAGCCACCCAACGCTGGGCCCCAAACCCCATCCCGGACTCCAGCAGGGGGCCTGTACAGCCAGTGGACCCCGCCCTCGTCGTACTCCGCGTGCTCCACCCACGTTACCTGCACCCACGCGTTTCAACCCACGTCAAGGGTACCGTACATTTTTAAAATGACATAAACACCCTTCTCATTTGTCAACCATCACAGAGCTCGAAAAGACCAAGCAACTAACAATGGCTGCCATTTTCAACACATTAAATTTAGTACTAGATCACACCCAACTTTAATCAAGCTCATTCATGGCAAGATTTGGAGGTGGGTGTGGAGGGAGGAGCCATGCATTCCCAAATGGAATATGATAAAAAAATGGTAAAGAAGAAGATGGATGAGGTCAATGAAAGTCCATGGAATGAGTGAAGATTTAATATATGTTGTTTTTGTCTTTATTGATGCTTGGTTTTAGAGAGGGATGGCTGGAGGATTAGAATATACAAGTGAGGAGATCAAGAAGGCATCACAAGGAGCAAATCATGAGAGAGTAAATGATATAAATACTGGAGAAGAAGACTAGTGTGAGGTTAATGTGCTGGATGAGCAGGACAAGGATCAGTATTAGAGGCTTCCATTAATTTAAAAACAGGTTCAAGCATTAGAATAAGGGAAGTAGGGTACTATCGAGCTATAGGAAATCTTGGGGGCAGTAATCAATGAAGAAGAAGAAGCATCTAAAGAGTTATTTTTTGTTAAGAAGAATAGAAGGTCAAGCTTCCTTGGAGAAAGTTTAGTATAGTTAATTTGGATGCCCTAGATATTGTGAAACTTTGCCTGCTTCCACTTGCATCAGACCCAACAAGACTCCAAACTTCAAGAAGGCAAGAAAGAGCTCAAAGTGGAGTGAGACCAAAAATCTTGAAATTGGAAAATAATGTCATGAAATCTAAGAAGACAAAAATCAGTGCCATGAAAATGAAGAGCTTGCCTTGGAGTAACCATTGGGCATGTCATGCACAAGGCAGCCAGAAGGGAGCCTCCTGCAATTTATGTAGGTGGGACCCCCAGGGTTCTCTCTGATGCTGTCAATGGAGACATCTACCACAGCCCATACCCCTTCTGCAAGCTGCTTGCAGAACCTGAGGAAGTTCACTTCTCTGATTGGTACTAATGGGGAGAGGACCTGCAACTCGGCTTGCATCTAAAAAGAGAAAAATATCAGTACATCAACACTAAGCCAAATTAAAATTCACTGTCCAAATATACATATTAGTGTTTAATCAGTAGAAGGCTCACCAGCTGAAGTGCACCATTTCTAGTCCCTCCCATGCCATTTGATATCACGTCTGTGGTGGAGCTCCTTGCAATTACACCAGGAAACATCTCTGCCCATCGACTCTGAGACCAACAAATTAAAAAAAGAAAAATAACACAGCTCCATCAATAGCCCATATCACAAAAAAAGGATAACATAAGAAAGACTTGCACTATTGTTTTCGAAAAAGAATACTTACCACATTCAATAGTTTATCTTATTACTTGATTAGTAAGGTACTGAAATGATAGTATGCTAACATCTTTATCGTAACAAGGACTGTTCTAGGCATTAGGACCAAACTAGAAGGGCAGGGCAACAGCCCTCAAGAGCACCATATCCATCCCCTTGGGCACGTACAAAGCCCAAGCATCAGACGCATCAAGTAAATCAGGATATAATCCCCGTGCGTGGCCAATGGAGTGGGGATGAGAGCATGCACATTTATTCATACCTGCTCTAAATTTATTGAGCATTATACCAAAATAAAAAAGAAATGGTAACATGCTTTACTAACAAGTAGCTATAAATTTTAATTGAATCTGTTGCAAAGACAAAGCTCTAATTGAATCTTGTAACATATATATCTAAAACACAAGCAAAGCTGCTGCGATCTTATTTGATTCATAGTTCGCCGAAAAAAGCAAAGATCTCATTGTAGATAATCCCACAACACAAAGAACTAGATCAGATTACGGGGGGCCTCCTTTAAAGGCCGCTTTTTCCGGAGAATCTCCCCTTGAGGAGGGTTAGGAAAAGCACTTCTCTTGCAGAGCGACATACCATTTGATGAAAGGGAAAGTGGCTTTAGAAGAAGTCGTTTCTTTACCCAAACACACCATAATAAAAGAAGAGAGTACAAAGCAATGGAAAGAAGAGATTAAGGCTGGCACTACCGCATCCATGAGGGTCTCAACCAGAGCCAGGCTGTTGATGATCACCAGCCCAGTGTCCCTCGTGACCTCAGTGACAAACCCAACTGGTTTTGGTCCAATACATCGAGGAATCAATCTGAGATACTCGTCATAGTTCAATGCCTCCTTGCCTCCCGCCAAGGCAGGGAACCATAGAGGCTCCCCAGACTGTGCCATCTTCACCAGCTCATCCATGGCACTCAGTGCAAGCTCAAGGAACATCGACCTCTCCAGCGAATTATCCATTGCCATCAGATTAGGAGGCCTAAGAGCGGGCATCACGGGCAAATTTGTTGGAAAATCCGCAGATGGCGGCATTAGAGGTAGGCCGCCGTTTCCACCGAAGCCATTGCCGCCCACGGCAAGCTCCAATGCCGAGTTCGGCATAGAATGCGAGACCACAGCCATGGCTGTGATAGGCCTGCCAATGAACTTCCCAGCAAGCGCACAAACCCGGTCGAGCTCGTCCTTGAGCCGTGCATTCTCGATCCTCAGATGCTGCTCCTCCAGCGAGACTTCACCAAGCACGGCCGGGCCACCGCAGTTGTTGCACATAGGGGCCCTCATCGCCTCCCTTATAGACATGTTCTCCGCCCGCAGCTTGTCGTTCTCCTGCCGCAGGATCGCATTCTCATGCCTCTCCAATTGAGTCTATCCCGTAAACTCAAAATCAGTACAAAAATCTCAGAACACGAAATCCTCCATAAACACAAACCAAACTGAAATCAAACCTTCATCTGGGTTCGGCGATTCTGAAACCAAAACTTGACCTGCTTGCTCTCCAAGCACAACCTCCTGCTAAGCTCCATCCTTTGCTTTTCATCCGGGTGCGGGCACTCTTTGAACAGCCTGATCAGAAAACCAAAAGCCAAAACGAAGATCAAACACAAGAACCCCATTAAACAACCAAGAACTGAAGGATTGATACTGACGATTCGAGCTCTTGGATTTGGTTGGGAGTGTGGCGGTGGTAGCGCTTCTTCCTGGGGGGATGATCGGCTTCCTGGTCATCGCCGGAGCCACCGCCTTCCATGTTATCACTCCCAGATCTGCTCTCGTACTCGTCTTCCTTGGGCTTGCCCAACTGGGACTCAAAACCTGCCCCTGCAGCGGCCCTGGCGGCCATCATGTCGCCCTGCCCTCCTTCAACGCCAGTCTGCTGCAAATATAGCAAGAACAAGGCCAGGAAGACGAAATCACGCCGCCATTAATTGCCCAGAACATTCATTGCAAACAAGGAAATGGCATCAAGGTAGGAAAAAATGGAAAAAAAGTCTGGGATGTACCAGGGCCAGGGAGAGGCCAGGGGAGCTGGATATGAACTTGGCGGCAGGCCCCGCGAGGCGGTGGTGCGCGACGACGGTGGGGGGCATGCTGCTGCTAAAGGTGATGTCTGCCACCACTCTTGCACCCGGGCTGCTGTCCAAGAAGCCTCCAAGACTCATCAGATTGCTCTCCACCTCAAATCTCCTAACATAGAGCCAGCAGCTTCTCCTCCTCCAGCACCATACCAACCTTCTGAAACACAAAAAAAAGCCAGGAACTCAGTACAAGAGGAAGGAAAGGCAAGAGGAAGATGACAGAAATGGAGAAGAGAGAAAGGCAACTAACTTTCAACAAAGACTTGCACTTGCAATCTCCAGAAGCAAAAAGGAAGCAACTTTCACGCCTCTTCTTCCACAGAGCTCTGCATGCTAGAGCAACACACCAGTTGAGCAGTGCAGAAAAGGCTAAAACACACGGAAAAAGGCAAAGATAAACTCGTGTGGACTCTTGGAAGCCTTAGAAAAAGAGCCAGTTGACCTCTTGCAAGCAAGCAAAAAAAAAACAAACAAAAAGGAACACCCAGATCGAAAAACTCATAAGAAAACGATGCCTGCCATGAAAAATCCTCCACAGTGCTTTTCACCAGCTAGTAAAAAGGCGAAAAGCACAAGACTCTAGCAGACCCATATCCCTGAATCTGCATTTTCTGTACAAAAGCAATGGAAGAAAACAAAAGGAGAGAGACAAAGGCAAAAAGGGGACTGCAAACACAGCTTGACTTACAAAGACTCTTCCCCTAGTCAATGGCCACCCTTTTTCCGGCACGGACAGACACAGACCCCCTAAAGCGAAACCCTAATCCTCTACCACCCTTCTGAAGCTTCCGCCACTTCGTTGTCTCCGGCAAGACCGATCGCGGCCGGTGAGTGGCAGGGGTGTCTCGGAGAAGGGTTTAGATTTAGGGGGTTGTGGGGGGACTCCGGGAGGGTCTGTGAAAAAGCTCCGGCCTCCGAGCTTGTTCCGGTTTGGTTCTGGTATCTGTTCCCGGAGACGGAGGACTTTCCCGGCGTCTGTCTTCCGCCGACCTTCTGTATGGCTTGTGTCTGTACTCTGTAGGATGAAATGAGGCCGGGTGACGAGCTGTGAGGTATTTAAAGCAAATGGAGACTGGAATGACTCTTCTACCCATATCAAAAAATCCTTTTTCTTTTCTTTTATGCATCATAAATATTCTTTTTCTTTTGAATTTTTTGTATTCATATCTAGGCTGCGATCGGTAACACTGATTTGGGTTGGGGGAGGCCAAAAGCCAAACCAAAATCCAAATCCAATGTTTGGTTTTCTCTTCTTTAAAAATTTGGATTTTTGCCCAAATCAACAGGAATTCGTGAATCTCCATTTAAAACATGAAAGTGCAAATTTAGAGATGATAAGTCAAGAAGAGTCATTTAGAAATTTTAGCGCGAGAGAGTCCTGAAATGGTCACCCGTGTCCCCAAATCAATCCTCCTCCGATGCTCCCTCTGCCCTGGATGTCTTTTTGGACCGTCCCCCTCTCCCCTCCGGTGCCGACCACCAGGCCAATGTCCAACTCTTAGGTAGTCATTGCTTCCCCGGCATTGACATGAGAGACTTCCTTTTTATATTTTTTTTCTTGATATAGGAGTTTTTTAGCCTTATTGCAGAAAAAACTGCACAAATGGAGGAGAAATACACAATTGAAACGTTTTTAATTGGCAACCAACAAAATTTAAAATATAAATATCTCTTTTCTATAAATTTAGAAATATGTGAATGGTGGAACTTCTCTCCAAATCTAAATATGTATTAATAAGCTAGAATGGAGGCATGAGGTCCATATTTCGGGCCTCAAACTATTGGAAAAATACACTACTTAGATTATCATTACACTTAATTGTTAGTTTTTATCTTCATAAAAAAAAATGAAGATCAAAACCTAAATTGATGTAAAAGAATTTATGGGGCTTTCGATTTTTGGGACATTTATATTTTGTATCTAATTGGAATAAGGGGCCGTTTGGTGCGTGATTAAAAGCAAAACATCTACCGTAGATGTTTTGCTACACTGTAGCATCCATGTTTTTTCTATATCCAGCTGAAACACCCCAAGTTGTGTTTCACACTAGATATGGAAAAACCATGGATGCTACAGTGGATCGTGAGCTTCTTGCACCTATTTAAGATCTCAGGCTAGCATAGACTGATCATATGTTGAATCGCTATCCTCAATGTCGTACTTAGTAGAAAAAAATTATTGGAAAATCCTACCCTTCCTTCCTTTAAATCGTACAATGCAATACCGAGAACTATACTCTCTTCTTTGTTTACCATGAATTTTAACCTCTCATTCATCAAGTTGACATGCCCTTTAGTAGACTAAGAACTCGACCTTTGTACCTGTAGTTACAAGTAATTAGAACCTTATGGTGATATCTATTATTATGTCACATTGTATGTCTATAAAACGAGTAACAATATAGTTCTTTGCTCAAATTAGCGATAAAGCATTGACTTTAAGAGAGGCTTATAATTATTTCCATCTTAAAGAATTATTTCGATATAGTAAAAACTATATATGTTTACTCACGCAATGCATTAAATAAAACATGTCATACATAGAGCATTATTGCTTTCCTCTTTTATATCCTCACTTAGACAAATGTTGCATTTCATGATTACATTAAAGTTCATAAAGATTATGATCAACGGGAAATTCTTATCCCAATCACCTTCTTTTTATACTACATCCCACATTCATTGTCCTATTTTGTTATCCTAAATAAACTCAATCAAATTTATTTTAAAAAAACATATAGGAGACTTACTGTAGGACAGAGGGAGAACATAGTTCGTTTTTCAATATTTTCCAGAGGTACATACATGAAATTTCCATATATGTTTATATCAAGGGAGACTCTCATCTCTAGAAGACCTAATGCTAGGTACATATATTTGTTATAACCATATGGAAAATTTATGCAGGCCATAAAGATATTACGATCAAAGGGAGATTCTCATATAATAACTAGCACTATAAACCTCAATTAACACATGCCTTCGAGTACAGGGGAGGTCATGATTGATGAGACATCAGTTATCAAACTAGTGGACATCCCACAACATCTGGATCCACACTAATGTGATCCCCTTGCATGAAACCCTATAGACATTTAATCAGGTGAGAACAAATATGAGGGTTGCAAGATGTATCATGTAGTAAAAAACTAAATTGTGCTCTTAACTTCTCTAATGTGGAGAAAAAAGTTATATGTGCACAAATAATTATTTTCCAAAAGCAAATGATATGTGATTTTTTGGGCCCGATGGAAATCCTATTGAAGTGTGGAAGATATTAGGAGGTGTTGGTTTAACTTGATTGACTAGTTTGTTTAACAAGATTTGGAAGTCTAAGAGGATTTCAGAAGAGTGGAAAAGAAGTACCCTCATATATACCCTTGTATAAAAATAAAGGGGATATCCAAAGTTGTATAAGTCACAGAGGTATAAAAGTTATGAGACATACTATGAAATTATAGGAGAGAGTATTAGAAAGACGATTACAAAAAGTAACTAAAGTATCAGAGAATCAATTTGGTTTCATGCCAGAAAGGTCAACAACGGAAGCTATATTTTTATTATTGCAGTTAGCAGAGAGGTACATGGATAGAAAACAAAACCTCTATATGACCTTCATAGATTTGGAAAAGCCTAAAAGCCTACGATAGAGTGCTGAGAGAGCATATTTGGAGTGTTTTGAAGAAAAATGGTATCACAAGAGGTTACATAAATATCATAAAGGATATGTATGAGAGGGTTGTGACTAGTGTGCTGACTATTAGAGAAAACTAAGGAATTTTCGGCTACAGTAGGTCTTCATCAAGGGTCATCCTTAAGTTTTTATCTTTTTGCTTTAGTTATAGATGAGCTGACTACTCATTTACAAGATAATATACCTTGGTGTATGTGTTTTACAGATGATATAGATTTAATTGATGAGAGTAAAGTAGGTTTGAATGAGAAACTGGAATTGTATGGAATTTAGAATTGTATGGGATGCTCTAGAATCAAAAGGTTTTAAAATAAATAGGACTAAGACAAAGTATATGGAATTTAATTTTAATAAAGGTAGAACTATAGATAGAGCCTTAGTTGAAATAGATGGGCAAGAAGTGTCAAGGTGTGATCAATTCCGTTACTTAAGATTCATTATCCATAAAGAATGGGATATTAATAGTGATGTGGTGCATAGGATAAATGCGGGATGGGTAAAGTGGAGGGCGGCCTCGGGAGTGTTGTGTGATAGGCGTGTTCTAAAAAGGCTTAAAGGCAAGTTCTATAGGACAAACATTAGGCCTGCAATACTCTATGGAGTGGAGTGTTGGGCACCAAAAAGGAGTTATATAGATAAATTGAATGTAGCTGAAATAAGAATGTTAAGGTGGATGAGTGGGATAAGTAGGAGAGATAGGATTAGAAATAAATATATTCGAAAAAGCCTAAGAGTAGCTCCTTTAGGGGAGAAGCTATTAGGCCTGCAATATTCTATAGAGCGGAATGTTGGGCACCAAAGAGGAGTCATATAGATAAATTGAATGTAGCTAAAATGAGAATATTAAGGTGGATGAGTGGGATAACTAGGAGAGATAGATTAGAAATAAATATATTCGAAAAAGCCTAAGAGTAACTTCTTTAGGGGAGAAGCTGAGGGAATGTAAGTTGCGTTGGTATGGGCATGTGCAAAGAAGACCGTTAGATGCCCCTGTGAGAAGATTAGAAGGGATACATGTAAACGATGCTAAAAGAGGGAGATGAAAACCTAAGAGAACTTGGATGAAGTTAATAAAAAAGGATTTGGCTTTACTATCTCTTACAAAAGAGGTAGTCTAAAATAGGCCTAAATAGAGAAGTAAGATCCATGTCGCCAACCAAAAATAGTTGAGAAAATTCGCTATTTGATTATGATTATGATTATGAAATGATATGTGATGTAAAGTTTTTCACCCGACAAACCTCATTTCCCCTTCCCAAATGGACACACAATTTACATGTTCAGATAGAGAATTACTCTTACATGTCGTCCCATTTGGCCCACACTCGTACTAAGCTTTGTTCCAAAGAACTTTTAGAATAAGCTGTTCCTAATATAAGATCACATCTAATAATGTAGTTTTAATCTAAGCGGTCGTCAATCTCAATTTCCACCTTTGAAGAAATCTTCCACTAAGCCTAGTAAATCATGATAGCTAACAACTCTTATTTCGTTTTTACTCTTAGGGGCAGGGACCGTTTGGAGCGTGAAAAATCAGCACCATCCAGCTGAAAAAAATCCAGCTGTTTAGGATTTTTGGGATAATCCACTAATCAGCTAGATTTGTGGGAGTGGATGGAACTGAATTTTCACACCCCAAATGGCCCCTTAATCCACCCATTATTAATTTGAACTCTAGGAACCTTCTTCTCTTTCCTAATACAGTTTTGCATAACCCTATATTTCGCTTGCTACTATATGCTAATGACACACACACCCCTAAAATGAACCAATTTCCAAATTCCTAACACATTGTTTAATACTTTTACCAAAGAATGATTACCCACAAAAGAAAAGAAAGAGAGAAAAACACAATGTTGAAGAAGGGTGTAGTGGACTTTTCATAACTGATGCACTAATTGCCACAGCCGCGCGTCGCTGTCCAAATGGCGAGGCGCATTCAAAGCGGAGGCGGGGCGATAGGCTGGCGATCGGTGCGACAGCGTGGCACTTCGCATTTATCATGCGCGCGTCTGACCGTCCTCTTCCCCTCCCAGACCCGGTTCACCCCACTCAACCGAACCGGCAAATTGACCGATCTCTCCTCTCTCGCACTGCACTAGCTCTGACCGGCTAGCCAGGGGCTAGCCTACACCAAACCCGGTTCACCAGGAATGGGAGCCAATAATGTGGGGCGGTGTGACACGTGGATCAACTGGACCGGCCGGTTCAGTCTTGGCATTGTTATTGGCTGATTGCAGAGAAGGACAGCCAGCCATGCAAGGAATGGCTCAAAGAAATTGATCATTC
Source organism: Houttuynia cordata (assembly GCA_039654745.1). Lineage (NCBI taxonomy): Eukaryota > Viridiplantae > Streptophyta > Magnoliopsida > Piperales > Saururaceae > Houttuynia > Houttuynia cordata. The sequence continues at coordinate 23,914,919 of CM077505.1, forward strand.
TTCCATGAAAGTGAGATAGGGAGGGAAGAAGAAAGTGACATGAACTTTGGCCAGTCCTGCATTCAAACTAGCATAGATCCATAAGTCCATTGTTTTTGTTAAATGTGTGTAACATGACAATTGTTAGTTGGAGGAAGAAGCCATGCGAAAATGGTTGTGTTTCCAGGCCATGCAAAACCAAATAATGGACGGGGCAGTGGTGACCCACAGGAAGCAGACAAACCCAATCAGCCCATGTTTTGTTCACATGTATTGGACAAAGGCCATCTCTCTCTGTCTATCTCTCAAAGTCTTTGATTAGGAATGGACTTCTTGTGTGAGAATGTAAGAACAATGGCCAGACTCATTCCAAGGAGATTTTTCCACATTACTTGGCCAATGAGCCCGGAATGCCATATTACTTAGTTTTTTTGAGCTCATACCATATAACATAATTTCGGAACTTGGTCTTCACATTTTACCCTTCCCGCCTAATACTTCGTATTTTACCCACCCTGAGCCGCGCTCTATTTCACACCGGTTTTGCCCATAGTGATCATACAACAAGGAAGTTTAATGTTGGAGGTAGAGACTTGTCGGTGGAGAGATAGCGTTGTGTGGCTGGCATAAATATTTTCGGCATCTTTCTCGGGTCAGATGACTTCTTCTACCCGCGAACAATCAGAAGACGCTTGCCAACACGAACCGAAGAAACACTCTCACAACCTCTCTATTCTATTGTAGAAGTGGTTCAACAGCTCAAAATCATTATCTTTTTTTATTCACACGACCTGGGAACGAAGAAAGTTGAAAATTTAGGCCGAGAAGTACTTATAGTCGAGTGACAAACTACTCTTTCCAAATTCATCATCCCCACAAGAAAGTGTCTCAAAAAATTTGAGATATCCTAATAGGGAGAAAGATGAGCAAAATTATAGAAGAACGTAAAAAGGATGGACGAAAACAGATCAGAAATGAAGGATATATGACGAGATTGAATGTTGTCATAAAATCGTGTATTTAAATACACGATAGCACTACTATAGTGTGCTCGATTACACATTATAACACAATACTACTGTTATTGTGTAATTGAGTACACGATAACTAGTCAACTATCGTGTAATCGAGTACATGATAGTAGGTCAAAATTCAATGAGTCGCCTATTCTTTTTGCGCTCTTCTTTATTTTTTCTCCTCTTTCTCACTACGACGATATCCAAAAATTTCTTTGTACAAATTCTAGTGGGGATGATAAATTTTTTGTGACTCCAATGTCAATAAATTAAGCATGTGGTGAACACAACTTCATGATAGCGAGTACACGATATTTGAATTACAGATATTATGTGTTCTTGACAATATTTCATGTTTTTGATCTTAGGAGGTGACTGGTAGTAATGGAAGAAGTGGTTGTTTGTCTACACTGCGATGGATTATTTGGAAGCCCCCATGAGTACGTAGGTGAGAAAATGAAGTTGATGACCATTGACACATGGGCGAAGTTCTTAGATCTTTTGATCAAGATAAACAAAGATTAAGATGCAAGTATGCAATGGATAACCTATCCCTCAAATATCTAGTTGCATTAGCATCTCCATGTATACCATACGTCCTGGGGGATGATGAAGATCTTGAAACTATTTTTAACATAGGGAAGAGTTAGAGTTGTATGTGGAGAGGACTTCCAGTGTCAATAAAGAGAGGATAACCCCATCAGATCAACCTGTTAACTTGACATATGATAACCTGAAAGGAAAGAAACAATTGGAGCTTGTATATGGAACAACAAGGTAAGAACATAAGATTGCAACATCTGTGACACGACTCTGCATGTTATCATGTATTATATATGTGACTTCGTATCATGTTGACGATGACACGACTATAAACAAGTTGTGTGTATGATGACATGACTAGAAGTCGTAGTTGTAGGATATCATGTAAGTGATTACACGATATTCTTACATTTCGTGCATTTATCTACACAACTGATACCGATATGCCTTCTTTATATCTTACAATTTAGGAGAAAGTAATGAAATTTTGAGGATATTCACTACCCATGAGGTTGGATCTAATACAGTACAAGGAGAAGAAGCAAATACAGTAAATGAAGAGAATGCGTAATTTAAAAATAATGAACAATTTTCAAATAAAGGCGTTGATGGAGACAAATAATTTATTGATACTGACGATCTATGGTGAGGGGATGAGTGGTTGTTACCTCTACACACACAAGCCCCTGAGTTGAACAGGAGACATCTAGAAATTGATCCTTCTGAGTACGAATAATTTCTAAACATGGCTACTACAAAACCATCCACGTTGAAAAGGGAAGAATGTTATTGTATCCGATAACCAGGAATCATCGGACGCAAAGTTTATTCAAATTTGGGCACTGAGTATAGTTTGGATGAGAAACTAGAGACATACGAGGAGGAGGTAATGTTGAGCAGTAGTTTGCAAGCAAACGACTATAAGACTCTTCTTGTGTTAGAGGCTCAATTTTAAAGCATCAAACATTTCAAGTGAACTCTTGTTGATTTGGCAATACAGAGGAGGTTCACTTATACTGTGGTTGATGAGAATAATACATTTCTTATTAGCGTGACAAGGAGGAAGGTTGAGCATACATGTGATATAAAGCAGGAAACAAAAGATCATCCTTTAGCTTCACACCTGAGGATTACAAGAAAATGTCATGGCCCACATAAGGAGTCAAATACTATCTCACCAGAGAGTAACATAAAGTACATTGAGAAACATTGGGGCATCACAGTCAACTATAAGAAAGAATGGCTGGCAAAATAAGATTTATCGGAGTTAATTGATGGCAACCTAGACGATTCATATCACATTTTGCCCTCACACAGCAAGGAATTAAAAAAGTCTAATCCAGGAACCTATGCGATTATGGAAAAGTCTTCTGATATACCTAAAATAGAGTTAGGTAGATACAATTTCAAATGTATGTTTTAGATATTTAGCCCTCTTGTAAGAGCTTCATAAGTTCACTTAGCCCTCTCTTAACTGTGGATGAAACATTCTTAAAAAGAAAGTATCTTGAATATTTATTGATTGCTACAGTTGATTGTTTAAATATAAAACCCTTGCAAGTGCACAAGGCAATTGTACTACGGTGAGTATTGAAGGGTTGTCGAACCTCAGGGACGGATTAATATTTTACCAAATTCTGGAGAAAAGTTGCAATTTTTAGTTACTCTAAGGAAAGCAGTGAACTTTAATTAAACTAAGGTGAGATTAATCAATGGAGAGACTTATCAGGGTAATGAATCTACCACAAGACATGTAATTACTACTCTTTATTATTATTACATGCAAATTAACATGATATGGTAATTCGTGTTCTTGATCGGACACACGAATTACTAATGAATTCACTAACGTTCTTGATTGGACACGAAAGTTCATGCAGTATTATGTAATCAATCTTATCCTTGATCAGGCATAGAATCAATCACAAACCTGTTATAATATATTTAATCCTATCCTTGATCGGGCATAGAATTAACACAATATCTAATTTCATTCATAATCAATTAAGTCTATGGTCAAGCACTCAATCGAATACTCATGAAATCACATTAAGCATAAATCATAATTAACTTTATTAAATGAAACTAACAAGAGTAGCAATACACATATCTAGGGCTTCATCAATCCTTGACAAGGAATTTAGTCACACATAGGAAGAGAGAAAAGAAAAGCCTATTTATATAGATCAATCGTCATGAATCCTTCTTCTTCTTTGCTCCAAAAGACTCATTCTCTTGCTCCTCTGTAGCCTCTAATATAGCTCAAATGTGATCTCCAAGATAGTGATAAGCATAAAATATACACATTTATATGCCTTATTTACCTATATGTTAGTGTAGTTTTTAAGATAAAATATGAATAAAACGGGTTATTTGTGATTAGGGTAGTAATTAGGGGATTAATAATTAAATTACTCTAATTAACTATTTTAGATGCATTAAAGAATTAATGAATCATATTTTTATTATGCGTCTAATTTTAGTTTGATTTTGTTATTACAGGTTTAAAAATGCGAATTGCTGATCATTAGCAGACGAGCGCATTAGACGTGTTTTGAAATGCCAAAGTGACCCAAGAGCTGATATTACGCGTATCGAAGATCTGAACCATTGATGAGCTACTTAAGAGAAGACGGGCGTGAAATTAAAATACAGACGTGTAGATTTGATTCGGCGGTGGAGATCGTTATGATGGGTTTTATTTGATTAAAGAAAAAAAGAAAAAAAAAAGAGAAAAGGATGAAAACTGGCTGGTCCGGTTTGGGTCAATGAAAAAAAAAAAAAAAGAAAATGAAACCCGAGCCATCGGCTCGGGTGTCTTCGTTCTGAAACAGAGCAGGGCGCTCGAGCATGCGAGCTCCGGTGGGCTGATCGACAAGAGCCGGCAATGACTTTCACGGCGACCCTGGACTCGAGCCGGCGGTAATGGCGACGGTGGAGGGACTGCGGCGACCCTGGATTGGTCCGGCGAAAGGACGATGAGGGTTCGGCAGTGGTTATGAGCAGTCGACATAGAAAAGTCATGGCGGAGCTCGAATCGAATTGATGGGCTGAAGATGACGGCAATGGCGGCGGAATGGCAAGGCTGGGCTCGATCGAGCATGACGACGAGTAGAGACGTGTTGGATTTGGAAATTAAGAGGAAGAATCATGCTCGATTTGGGGCTCGTTTGAAACAGAGGCGTGCTGAATATGGTATCAAATTTGGGCTCATCTCGAAGAGGAGAATCGACGGGAGAAGGACTCTCTTTTGAAATGCTATAAAAACAGCAACTTGTTGCTGGAAAGGGAGGGGTTTTGGACGAAAGGAAAAAGGACTGATTTTCTCTGTTCTGTTTCGAAACAAAACAGAGCTTTTGTTTTTGGGATTTGGGTCGTGAATTCGTCGTGATTTTGCCGGTAATCGGAGAGGAATCGAAGAGGGGGAAGATAGGGAGAAGAAGAAGAGAAGAAATAGAGAAGAAAGATGGATTTTTGCTTCAATGAACAGTACTGTTCATTTGCTACAGTACCGCGGCATTTGAAGAAGACGATGAACAGTGATTCGCTGTGAATAATGCGTTGCTACAGTGTTCCTGCTACAGTGTTTTCCGATGCGATTTTTTTCAAAATCTGATTTTTCTTTTCTCTTGAATATGAATAGCTAAATCTTTTATCAAAGCTAAAGGTGACATTATTTGATTGGTATTTTTACGTCTATAAAGAAGTACTTAATGATTATTTGGTTGAATGCGATGATTTGAAATAGTCATAATCTATACAATTATTTGATTTGTCGTTAACGTAAGGTACGGCGAATGCTTATAATTCCCTGTGATTAGTAGACTATGCTTGTTAATGATAAATTTTCAATCGATATTTTTATGTTAATGGATATGATGAACGTGAATGAAATATCTTACGATTAGGTCAAATCATTATTTGAATCTAATTGCGTAATTAAATAGACGTAGAATATTGATTAAATAATTGATCTTCGAAGCTTTGATATCTCTCATCGATTATCTTTCCTATCTCTAGATAATTTTAATTGAATTTTTAATCATCATTTTAGTAGTTAGTTAAATTACAATCTCTCTATAAAATTTCCTGATGCGAATTTTAATTTGCTAAGCTAAGTAGTATTTAGATTAGTTTGGAGTAGAATAATCCTACATCATTCCCTGTGGTTCGACCTCGGACTTACCGAGTATATGTTACAATTTGCCAACCTATTTTGGGGTTAGATCAGATAGCCAAAACGTTCTCCTTTAAGGCCTATTTATATGTTTGAAGAGAAACCACGAAGTCCCCTTCTAAATCCAAGTTGAAATAGGTCTTATTTCAGTTTTGCCGCATACGGCGATCAATCGCTCCGTATTGCCGATCGATTGTCTACCGATCGATCACAATTCCTTCGTTATTTTTCTCCGATCGATCGTCTTGCCGATCGACGGCGTATGACTCCGATCGATCGCTGTTACTGTCTTGCGTAAATAAAAAAACTCCAGTAGATACGATCGATCATTTTAAGTGCCGATTGATCGTTTCCTTTAGTAACACTGTTTTGTGGCTCAGGCGATCGATCGCGTTGAATGGCCGATCGATCGTAGTTACTGTTCATGAATTTCTAATGGCCATAATTTTCCGCTTCGAACTCCGAATTGTGCGTGGTTGGTGGCGTTGGAAAGCTAACTTCTTGAACTTTAAATATGAAGCTTGAATTAGTCCAATCAGACATTTGCACATGAAGTTATGTTGATTTAACCATTGAAGTCTATTTTCACCTCATTTATGTGTATTACTCTCGTTTCCTACAAAAACCAAAAACTACATTAAGGTAGAATTAATTCTAATTAAACACTAACATAAATATAAGTTTAGGAGATAATAAAATATATAATTCATGTGTAGATCAACAGTCATTGATGGTAATCAACAAATTGTGCACATGCTATTGTTGAGGTAGAGACAAGAAACACTTGGTAAGTTGAAGAATAATAGTTGATTTGAAATCAAGGAATCAGTAGATATCACAGATGATGAATCCATCTTTTTTTATACCTCTATTAATTGTAGTCGTGTCATTGTGAACACAATATGCAATAGTCGTGTCCTTGATGATACGATAACACTGCATATCGTGTTCTCAATGACACAACACAGGTAGACTATTGTGTATCTATTTGCATGAGTCGTGTCCTCAATGACATGCCTATAATGACTTATTATGATAACTACAGTCGTATTTTTCTCACATAGTTCTTATCCTATGCTACTTTCAGGATGTGGTTTCTCAAGTTAATTCGTACGATAACACAGCATATCGTGTTCACAATGACACAACACAGGCAGACTATTGTGTATCTATTTGCATGAGTCGTGCCCTCAATGACACGCCTACAATGACTTATTATGATAACTGCAGTCGTGTTTTTCTCACACAGTTCTTATCCTTTGTTACTTTCAAGATGTGGTTCCTCAAGTCAATTCGTACTTTTCTTTTCATGGAGCCGCCCTCAAGACTAGATGCAATTGTTTCTGATAGACATAAGAAACTTCTCAAAGCAGTTCCCTACGTCTTCGAGTAGGCTTATTATGGGTTTTGCCTTCACCATATAGGATAGAATATCCTAGACAAATGGAAAGATAGACACTTGAAAAACCTCTTATTCAGAGCCGGTCATAAATTCATAAGATTAGATTTTTATGAGGTCATAGAACAAATGAGCAACACAATGAAAATGCATTTAAATACATTCATAGCATCAACTATAGAAACTGGGTTAATATTAAATTCTCTGGTAGAAGATATGGTACTCTCACATCAAGTAGATCGGAGAGTGGGAACAATATATTCTTAAAGGCGCGAAGTTGGTCAATCACTAGATTGATTGAACAAACGCATGTCACCACTACAACTCACTTTGATAGATGTAGATATGAAGGTTAATAGCTAACAACTCCATTAACCAAATATGGTTAGAAATACATAAACGATAAGAGGGATTAGAATTGTATAGCTTGAATGCAGACCATATCATTGTATGAATTTCAAATGAATTCTTTCCACCATGTGGTACGTTCAATGTGATCATTACTTACTTATCGTGTAAATGAAATACAACTTGTTTTGAGTCATGTCTGAAAATATACGACCGCACATAATGTTAATTATTGGACATGTTCTTTCTGAGGACTACGTGAACCTTACGCAAAAGACATGCACATGCAGAGAGTTTCAGAGCATAAGACTTCTTTGTAACTGTGCTATAGTGTCAATTGATGACCTAATGCTATATTGTGAGAAGTGATACTACACGAAGACTTACTGCACAGCCTATGAAGAGTCAATTCTACCAATGTTAGACATACATCAATGGTTAGATCATGGGGCGCTGCCAAAATATGAACCACCAATTGTGGAAAAGCATAAAGGCACTGAAAGTTGAACAAAATTGAGTCACAGCCTAAACCCCCTAAGAACCCACCAAGGTGATGTGGTAACTGTCCCCAGCTTGGTCACAATTTAACCAATTGCAATAACCCTACATTTGAGAAACAACCAAAGCATCAAAGAAAGCATTTTTCGTGTAAATGAAATATAACGACAGTGAGTATTACAAGTAATAGACAGTGAGTTGTGTCATTGAGGACACAATATGAGAAAAGTCATGTCCTCAAAGACACGATCGCACGATCCCTCAAATGTATTGTGTATATGCACATAATAGAAGAAATTTAAACATGCAATTTTTAATTTGTATTATGTATTTTGAATTACAAGTAACAGACAGTAAGCAAATTAAGTGTGTATTTAAACACATGATAGCATTGCTATCGTGTCCTCTAATACACAATAGTAATGCTATCGTGTCCTCGAATACATGGTTGCACTGCTATCGTGTGTTTGGGCAGTGCTATCGTGTCATTGAGGACACACTAGGAGAAAAGTCGTGTGTCCTCGAAGATACGATCCTTCAAATCAATGTATCCCTCAAATGTAAAGAGGATAAAAAATAAAGAATAATGAAAAAAAGAATGAGCAAAAACGGAGAAAAAATGAGGGAGATATGACTCATTGAATTTTGCCTTGCTATTGTGTCCTTGATTACACAATAGCACTGCTGAAATACACGATAGCAGTGGTATCATGTAATCGAGGACACGATAGAAGTGGTATAGTGTGTTTGGGCAGTGAATCGTGTCATTGAAGCCTCGATGGTCAAATTCTAAAATTGACCTCCGTGCTAGGTATCGTGTCTCAGACAGTAAATACATACCGAGACGGAAGAAATCTCAAGGGTTCCATATCCACTGGACACACTCACAGATAGGGACTACCTGAATCTGCTAGAAATCATCGAAATAAGCACTAATGTACGTATATATGATTGTCTTTTTCCATAGTTGTAAAATTGTATATTCAACGACACGACTCCGTTGTGAGTGGTGTATTCGTAGACACAACTATTTGTAATATAGTGTGCGTGTTGCCACGATATCTACACTAACTCCTTATTGTGTTCAAATCCATGCAGGTGATTGATGAGTTCTTGAAACTGCTAAAGTAGAGGAATGAGAACAACGTAGGCATGTATCCATTCTCTTTTCTTGGAAGCCACGTCATTAAAAAATTTATCAAATACAGAAACTTTGTGTAGTCACTTTTTTTTTTTGCACTTGAATGCGATATACTAACCATCACAAATTATACTATTTTGTAGGAGTTTATCCCCGACGGGGATAATTTAAATACATGATAGCAGTGCTATCTTGTATTTAAATACATGTTTCATTGGCATACTTCAACGAGCATATCTCCATCATTGCCTATCCATTTTTGCCCATTCCTCGATGACATGACTCATTGTCAATTACTTATAATTCAAAATACACAATACAAATTGTAAAATACATGTTTAAATTTCTTTAATTGTGTTCTTATAGATAATACATTTGTAAGAAATACCAGTCAACACGTTTTTTATTAGTCGTGTGCTTTAACACATGAAAGACAAGTGTATCGTGTCTGTATTTGAGGGATTGTGTCTTCGAAGACACGACTTTTCTCGTATCATTTCCTCGATTACATGATAGCACTGTCAAAGCACACGATAGCAGTGGTATCGTGTCATCGAGGACACGATAACAGTGCTATCATGTATTTAAATACACGATTTGAGGGCAGCATTCAGCTTGTCATATCTCCCTCATTTCTGATCAATTTTCGCTCATTCTTTTTCCGTTCTTCTATATTTTTTCTCCTCTTTCTCCCTATGAGGATATCACAAATTCCTTCAAACACCTTCTTATGGGGATGACAAATTTGTAAAAAGTAGTTCGCCACCCGGCCAGAAGTACTTCTTTACAAAAAAATTTAACTTTTTTCGTCCCCAGAATGTGTGAATAATAAAAAAAAATGATTCTAAGTTATCAAACGACTTCCGTAATAGAATGGGGAAGTTGTGAAAGTACTTATTCAGACCACGTTGGTGAGCTTCTTCTGCTTGCTTGTGGGTAGAAGAGGTCGTCTGACCCAAGAAACTTAAAATGTTTGTGTTTGCCACAACAGGGAACTTCTTCACCGTATGATCACTGCAGGGGGAGTTTGTATGAATGATGCGCAACTTAGGGTGGGTAAAATATGAAGTATTGGGCGGGAGGGCAAAATGAGAAAACTAGGTCCCGAAACTAGGCTATATGGCATGAGCCCGAAAAAACCAGGTAATATGACATTTCAGGCTCATTGGCCTGGTAATATGGAAAAATCTCCATTCCAAGTTTTTTCCACTCTCATTCAGGTCCCTGAGACTTGCTGAAGAGTTGGGTTTTTTTTGAAGAGCTTAATTGTATTTGGACTACTGCCTGATTTGATGAACTTACGGCTAATTTACCCATAAGCAAAAACAGTTAATAGCTAGTCCTCATTTTAGGTCGAATAATAGCCTGCTCTGACTTAAAAAAGTTACATGGCAAAAGTTTGTTACTTGGAATGTTTGTGTCTTCCTTATCATTAGAAAAAAATTGTGTCTCGCAAGGTCAGCATGAATATTAATTCTAGTTACGATGAAAATCAACTCAAAAATACTAAATTGTAGATGAAAGTAATTAAGAGAATATCTTGAGCTGTTTATGGTATATTGCAATAGTGTAGGGTAAATCAAATAGCTAACATGGTTTTATTCCAGTATTTACTCAACTGAGCATGAATGATAATTGAAGTGCTCCTAGTCCTTAGAAACGTTTTAAATGATCGATGTGGGTAACAAGCGTGTAAGAAGATCAGTAAACATCGGAAGTTACTTCATTTTAATATTTCGGACATTGAGTCAATCCATAATGTTTTAACTCCATAAATTTGAGGATAATATATAATTGCATGTAAATAGGGCACAGAAAGTGCAAGATTAATGATAGAGGCAATGGTCTTCTTCATCTTCATCAAGGATATACTAATATACTTCCACACATTCAATCACTGGAGTTAATTTCCCTTTAGAAACCATTTGAAGCAATGCACAAGGTTTTCTATATACATATATGACTCCATCAGGCTTAAGTGCAGACAGCCATCCCCCAAAGAAGCAACCTCCAAGATTCTTAATAATGGTGCTTGCTCACTTTATGAAGTTGCAACTAATTGTCACTAAATTATTACATGTGGGGTACATTACCATTTACCTCCATGACATTACAATATTGCTTTTCTTTACAAATCCTTGAAAGTCCCACTTTGCAGAGATGGCATTTACTATGTTGTGGATATGGGTAACTGTTCCCATCGTTGAGAAAGATCATTGCTTTAAGCAACAAGGCTGGCTTAGAAAGTTGACGGAAAAAGAGCCTAGCTATCCCCACTTGGTGGGAGCGGAGCAATTAAGGTTTCAATAAATCAAACTAGCGGCTCCGTGCATGGGATTTTCTCCTAGCTAATAAATCCAGTTGCGTAGGCAGACTTTAAGTTTAGATGTGACTTCCAAACTATCAAGCCCCCAAGTATTAAATGTTTCCTTTTAGCATGTAATGGACATTATAAATGGAATGCTAGTTTCAACATCCGCAGATCTTTAGCCTAAGTATTTGTCTAAGTGCCTGCTGAAAAAGACCCGCGTGCTCAGTGCATCAGGACCGAGCGATTTCAATCGTACGTGCAGCGTCTATAATACAGGGGGCAGGCGGAATTTTTCATCTAATCGCCCTCCTAAAATGCGCATCAGATTGGCTCGTGTTGCGCCAAGGCGCATACATGGCACATATAAACTTTTTCCCATTATTAATGACTTTTTCCATGTCATTAAGTGACGGCTATGGAAGGTTTGGGCATGCGCATGGAATGGAATTTAAAGTTAAGGCTAACAATTTAAAGTTAAGGCTAACAACTTAGCATTGTTGGTCGCTGAAGGTCTTTATAAATGGCGAGACATGTGTAGTACTGAGCATATGATATATTGAATTGTTAGGTATACTATAAATTTGATATACTATATATTAAGAGGGGAGTAACATGGTGTTAGACTGTTCGTAAAATGGAGGATGCATGTCAAGGAAAGAGGTACAACATAAATCGGTAGATAGTCATAGGGATGCAAAGATGGGAGGAAAGTGGACTGCTGGATGCATTGAGTAACATTGATCAGCTGAATATGGGTTGGTTATGTTGATAAGAAGACTGTCTTCTTGACTTGCATGACCTATATGGTTTAACCCTTTTGCTTATGTTCTCTGGAGTCAACTGCAGCCTTGATTATCTTTTTGGCTAATTCTTTGATGCAATAGCATGCATGATGCCATGATCTATACACTTACTTCTTTACTTATTTATATTAAAACTAATTAAGTAGTCTAAATTAAACTTGTCACTTAATCAAATTTTCATGAAACTTATCCTGTTATTTTTGCTTTTAAATAATGTGGAATGATGGTGCTTTGAGGGTTTGAAAATTTTGCAGAAAAAATACAATCAGGATTTTGAATGTTAGGTATACTTATTATTCTTTTGTAATTAAGCAGAAAAATATCCACAGCAAAAACAGTGCATATAACAGGTTTTTGTTATTAACTTTTATGGACAAATAAAGAGATTGCAGCCCAAAATTGTATTAGCGTATCTTTGCAAAAATGTAGGAACTCGTGTGGAAAGTGATGGCTGCATGAGGCCCATGAACAATTAACAAACTTGTTCCCGTGTCTTAATGTGTTACATGAAATCTTAGGTCATCCGGAAATTGATTCACTAGGCAACCTAGTATTGCATAGATCTTGACAACTAAGACCTAATTAAGATCCAAACTTAAATTATTGGTGCATCGGACCTTGTATCTTTCATCTAATAAAATAAACACACTAAGATATATTTTAATGAATTCATGATGCAAATTCATGTGGTCAACCTTTAGTCAGATCATGATTTTAGTGCAGATACGAGGACTGATTAATAAATTAAAACAAATCATATATCAGCATCCAAGATATGATATATATGTAACATGAATTAATTCAAGTTTATAAGCAGAAAGAGACTGCATAAGATATAACAGAAAGATAACAAAGAAGAAAAAGACTTCATTTTTGTCCCTTTTCCTCTAGGACTACTACAAAGCTTTTTTCTTCATTTTTGCACAAGATTTGCCTATAATTCCGCTTTCTTGCATTGCATATGGAAATCTATATAAGTAAAAGGTAAAGTTGATCATTATCCTATTTTAGTTGTAAAACTGCAATATCAAAATGAATGACTGTGGTTTTATAGAAAAAAAAAAGAATGATATGCAAAAAACCCTGGATCTGATTGGACAATTAGGAGGGGATGAGATAGGAAAATTTGAAGGCAAGTTTGCAATGCACTGGCGCCAGCTACATCGCGCAGGTTGGAACTAACAATCGAGGTGGGCACGCAGGTGATTCAAACCCGCCTGCCTTATGTTAGCAGCGACCAATGGCACGGTGCACATGCCCTTAGATGCGCAGGACTCATTCAAACTTGAATTTTAATCAGTGATGATGTTACTGATCCATGTCCAAATTGTGGTACATGAGCTAGTGGATGATTCTCTTCCTGTCCACAAATTCCAATTCCCCTATGTCAGTGAGTATTTGCTGAGCCAATTCGATGACAGCTACCATTTTAATGCCATGAACTTACAACGAGTTGCATATCTTTTTGAGACACCACATTTATTTGGCGGTGCAACCTATAAGGCAGCCTTGAGACTTTGCTTTCAACTTCATAATAACGGTTTAGAATTGTTTCTATAGTTGAATAAATAGACATACAATCCCCCCCACCCCAACTAATAACACCTTCCATTATAATTAGGAGTATGTTGTAGCTCCTATCCTTAGCTATCTAGGCTCTTTATGGACTGTTCACATTTTTCTTCCGGGTTTATTTTAGGTCTGACAATAATTATTTCAGAAAGGTAAGGGATCCCTACAATGGGAGAAATTATACGGTTTTCGACATGCCACGTGGAATTTACTCCTACCTTACATGAGCAACAGTCCTTGTGATCAACGGCCCACATGCTTCGCTGGTGCGCTCCGATTGTTAAACACTAACAAAGCGCTGTAGATCAGTGGGGAGTAAAAGTGATCTGATCTGTTGATAATACTAAATAATTTCTCCTACAATGAAGCATAAAGAGGGGGTGTTACAAAGTGGTAGGTCAAAATTTATTAAATAATCAAAGTTTTCCAAAGGGAAATAATATTTGTACATCAGATTTTCTACACATTTCTATACACAGCTGATGTGTATGGAAATGTGTAGGAATCTGATGTAGGGTTATCACTGCCCTTTTCCAAAAGCTTGAGCGGGTAAAAAAATGGGTATTTTTCATATTTAACTCAACTCAACACTCTCTCGTACATGTAAGCATCCATTAAAGCTTAAGCACATGAACATAATAAGAGGAGGAGAAGAAGAAGATAAATCAGAATATTGAGAAAATTACCCCGAAACATAAATGGGAGAAAACTGTAATCCGTGGGATTGGAAACCAAGACCTGACTTCAATATCATGTTCAATAATCATGTTTCCCAAAAGCTTGGTTATTTAAGAAAGTTGATTGATTTCATGATATCTACTGTTGTAAAATTGAGTAGATTTCTTTTCTGATACATAGATGTAGTTGAGTTGATTATGCAAACTCTTCTAATGCCATTTCATTGGTATAAGTTTATCTTATTCATCCATAGAATTCAGTATGCATAAAATAAGGCTAGCAAACAAGAGAATTTGACGCCCAAAGGTGGTAGCTAGGTCTTCAAATAGATTGCATGGACAATAAACTCACACATGAATAGTTTCTTGTCACATCAGTCGTTAGGAAATAGGGTCTTCACCGCCAAGTCTTTTTGTGGAATTTAAGGGGGCTTCGGAAAACAAGTCGGTGGGAACTCCACATGCAAGGGGTTGAAGAAGACCTCAAGAAGTCATTCTTTCACACATTCGATAGGTCTTTGCCATTCCTGGTAGGTTGTTTTGTCTGCAGCTTGGTGACTTCTCTTTCCATGTTCACATTTCAGAAATGAGTCTCATTAGCATACACCGAGGCATTGCGAGCTGTCCAAGTTCAATCCGATGAATACAGGGAGCAAGTGGGTTTAAATCACCCCACCCCTCTATTAGTGGGCTGTCGGGTTTTGATCCGAGATCTGATGGATCACGATGACCGGTGCACACCAATGTGCATGAGAAAGGGCTCATGTTAACCTTTTCCTTTCGAAACACTAGATATAGGATGCAAGACCGGTGCGACTTGCTAATGGTTTTTTATAGGATTTTAATCTAAAGTTGGTCTTTATTTAAAGAGACTAGCTAATGGTCACTGCATGTGGAAAAGATCAGGCACGGCATAACATGTTCATACACTCCTCATAATGTAGAACACGGTGGCATAATAGATATGTCAAACACAATGATATTCTTCAAAGTCCTCGATTTTGGAATAATGATTTGACACCCATTTTTCTTTCTTTTGATATGTCCCCATTATGTTGTCAAAGAAAGAAAGCATCTCCCATTCTTAAGAATTTACATCTGTATATATATATATATATATATATATGAGTTAATTCACATACTTTCGGCATTAATCAAACTCATTACATTGTACCAACAAAAACTTATAACATACTTGTAAAATGCGCACCAAAAAATTATATAAGATATCTAATTTGTTACATAAGTTTTTATTGTCCTTCTATCTCTTAAAAGTGCCCGGTGGGAGTATTTATTGACCTTTTATGTTACTTTTGTTGTCAATTGGTGCCTAGGAATGTTTGCAATTTTTTGTGTATGCCAAAATCATCTCAAATTTATATAAAAAGGTTTTCAATAAAATTGTTGTGGTGATATCATAAAGTTCAGCCACATTGACCTAAAAGGTAGAACATACCATTTCAAGTAAGTTTTCTTTAATACCCTTCGTTAGTCATCTACTGAATTATTAATTTTAATCCTAAGAAGTACATAATTCAATGTCCAATTCTGTGTTTCTTGATCCGTAATAGTATTAATAAAATAAGAGATACTAATGGTAATTTGTAGAAATACAAATTGTGTAGTCCTGACAAAACGTGCATTTCACATGTGCAATTTGACTAGTATATAAAAATGCAAAAATACCAAAAGATACGCAAGCATTAACCTTAACAAATTTTGTTGGGTAACAAAAATAGAGGCCCATTTGATAACTTTGATATGGGCCAACCGCAGAAAAGTTGCCTTTTCATTTAAATCCGCGAATCACCAAAGCAATTGTGCTTTATGTAAGAAGAAAACTCGAGCCAAAACACATTCAACACTCATCACACGGTTAACCCGGTGAGCCCGTTCTTCCCAACGTTTGAGAACTATAAGACTCGGATTCGACTCCACAATTATTTGAGTGGAGTCAACTTTGAGTCTTATTAACAGAGTCAAAATGGAGTCATATATTTTAAATATGGAATGTTATTTACATTTAGTAGATATACTTTGGTTAGTAAAATTGCACAACATTCAATTAAATTTAAGGAAAATCATATGTAAACACTAATATATAATCCTATCATACAAATTTTGATAAGAGAGAGCATTGTAGATACTATAACATTATATAGGGTGATGGACTTTGGGAGTCTTTGGAGTTCTTCCGGTGAAAACAAGTTAGAAAAATAGAGTTATAGAACTGTGGTTCTTCCGGTCAAAGCAAGTTAGAAGCCAATTGGAAAAAAAACCGGACATGGCCACCAATCCGGGCTAGTGGCTACCAACCAGGTCAGTTTTGAAAGCCTCTTCCCTAGTAAGACGGGACAAAGAGTTCACCACCCTACAAGGGGCCGTTTGGGGCGTGATAAAAAGTAAAATATCTACAGTAGACGTTTCATTTCACTATTCATTTACAAAACATCTACAATGGATGTTTCATGTCTTTTTCACTTTCAACTGAAAACACCTTAAGACGTGTTTCAGCCTGTAAGTAAAAAAAACTTGAATGCTACAGTGGAAGTGAAATATCCACTGTGGATATTCCGATTTTTTCACACCCCAAACGGGACATTAGACATCCCACGCCCCATGTATAGACAGTGGATATCCACGGTATGAAAATACAAAGACTGTGGACATCCACCAATTATGTAAAAAGGTTGGCAAGGCTGTTTGAGACTCTCTCTTATTTTACTTTAAGTTTTATTATTAAAGCTAAAATATCACATCCATCAATTTTTTCTTTTAAGATTAAGAGAAGATTTGATCATTAAAAGAAGAGATGAGGTTTGACCCTTAAAAGAAGAAAAAAGACTTTTCCTTTGGAGAGCCAAACAACCCCTATATCGTGGGGTGACAAACTAGTCATCCTAAATAAAGTAGGATTTCACTTTGAAATCCTCAACCTAGTTGGGAGCAAAACAAGCGAGAAGCAGCACCGCCATCCTTTGCAATTGTTATCGAAGTCCAAGCCTTGTACCTAAAAACAAATACATAAGTCTAACCTTGAACTCTGCCAATTAATCTTGCAACACAAAATTCATACTGCTTTTTGGGTTCGTGTTCCCCAATCACCCATTCAATTTACTAATGGGCCATAGCCCATCTAACGGTAGTTAGGCTTATTAATCCCATCATGACCCAACATAAGCCCATTGTTTTAAGGGATTGGGCTTGATAAATAATAAGCCCAATTATAAAGCCTAGTCCCTCAAAACCCCCTATAAAAAATTTAGGGTTTCGTCCATTAGGGTTTCCTCCTTTCAGGCCAGCGATATCGACCTCTGTGCAGGAGACGACCACCAACCGGCATCGATGGTTCTCAAGTACGATCTTCTTCTCCATTTCCACATCTATTTTGATTAATCGCCTTTAATTAGATCTGTAACTCTCCTATTCATTCAATTTCTTGATTCATTTCTTCCATTTTAGTTGCATTTTGAGGCTAATTTCGGGACTGGATTATTTTGTTGTTTTCTGGTTGCAATTTATTTGTGGGTTTTTCATTATGTATTTGTGAGCTTCTTGGTAGTATAAGGGACTTTGGGGATTTTGTTTTTTTCATTTTTTTGATTGCAGATATTGAGTAGTTAGATTATTTTGAAGTGGAAATCTTGAATGCCTACTGTGTGCGACTAGTGGAAAGCAAACTTAGGGATAGTAGTGGGTAATCTGGAAGGAGGAGATAAGGTTACTAGAATCCTTCTTTTGAATAGGAAAGAAGCATTTTCTTCCATTTTAGTTGCATTTTATTTTGTTGCATTTTAGAGCTAATTTGATTGTGTTTGAGCTGTTTCAGGACTCGAATGTTTGATTGGTTTCTTGGATGTAGTTTCTTTGTGGGTTTTTCATTATGTATTTGTTAGTTTCTTAGTAGCATGGGGGAGTTTTGGGATTTTTTTTAAATTTTTTTATTGCAGATTATGATGGAGCTGCTCTTTTTGAAGTGGAAATCTTGAATGCCTATTGTGTGTGACTAGTGGGAAGCAAAGTTAGGGGTAGAAGTGGGTAATCTGGAAGGAGGAGATAGGGTTACCAGAGTTCTTATTTAAAGAAGAAAAGAAGTGGTGTTTTGATTTTGTGTACTGAGAGATTGAGGGAGGTAATTGGAATGATGTGGTGTGTAATTCTGCTAGTGATGCATTTTTTTGCTTTTGAGGGTACCATTTATTTGTTTGCTTGCATTGCGTAAGAGGAAAAGGGCCTTTTGTGGGGTTTCATGTACTTAAGAAGCTGGGTATTTACCCTTGAAGCACACTGTAATCATAAGGTGAATTAACCATAACCTGAAGTGAAGTGAATTTGTTTGCTTTATAGTTAGGATAGAATTTTGGAATGTATGTCCTGATATGTATTTGGTGACCATGATGTTTTAATTTGCTAGTAGGCATTAACAACTTGATCATTTGAGGTGTTAAACTAATATTAGAAGTTTTATGCGCTTTTATGCATTTTGATAAGTTAATCTACTCCCTCTGTCCAATGAAGTCTGTCTGCATTTGAAAATGAGTTAAATTTATTGGACTTTGAGGTCTGTACACGAAAACATAACACCCCTCCCCCTCTCTCTCTCCCTCCTCCGTGTATCTGGTTTGAGGGGGCAAAGTCAGCCATCTAATGATGGACCCATGTTTTTTCGAATGCATACAGGCTTTATTGAATGGAGGAAGTACTATTTAAGGGTTTTTATGTTCTTTCCTTGAAGTGGAACTCTTTAATTGATCCTCTATCGTACTTTTGTCAGGACTGAACTCTGCCGTTTTAGTGGGCAAAAGATATACCCTGGAAAGGGTATCAGATTTGTTCGGGCTGATTCTCAGGTCTCTATCGTTGAAATCGTTTATGTAATCTGTATCTATTCATCTATTTGTAAGTGCTTGTGTAGCAGTGTCATTCTCACCTGAATCAGTTACATTTTGTAGGTTTTCCTCTTTGCTAATTCAAAGTGCAAGAGGTACTTTCACAACAGGCTGAAGCCGTCAAAGCTTACCTGGACTGCAATGTACAGGAAACAGCACAAGAAGGTGATTGATTCTGGCAGCAGTATTTACTTTCATTTTTTTATTCCTGAGTGGGGATCTTTTTGCCTTCATATTTTGTTGCAGTTGTTCTCGTATATGTGTCTATGCTTGTTATGATCTGCTTTATAGTGCAGTTTACTGCCCATTTAAGTTGTTTTCTGTACATCTTTAAATTGCTGCAACTTTGTATTGGCATTACCGTGTTCCCATGGGGCCGAACTAGATCATGTTTCTTGTCCCTTGTGCCAGGTTGTTATAGTTTTCCCGAGTGTAGTCTATGGGCAACTACAGATGTTTGATAACCGGTGTATTTTTGGGTCGGGGAGTAGTTTTTTAGAATATCTTTGTGATTCGTGTTATTACTTTCTTGTTTGAAATTAAGATGCTGGTTTGAAACGTAATTAATTTGTTCTTTGCCTTCTCTCGGTTTATGTATTTTTCTTCATTGTTTTTTGTTTAAATGTTTGAAACTTAAAGTTGCATAGTACGCTTTTTTTTCATCATTGGTCTTGTCTGTAATTTTGTTATTCTAAACTAAATGATTACAGGATATCCATGCTGAAGCGGTTAGAAAGAGGCGTCGCACTACCAAGAAGCCATACTCCAGGTCGATTGTAGGTGCTACTTTGGAAGTAATTCAGAAGAGAAGAACCGAGAAGGCTGAAGTTCGGGATGCTGCCCGGGAAGCTGCTCTCAGGCATGGAGTATATTTAACGTTCAAAATAATAGTTGCTGTTGCAGTGTTTGTATCTGGAAATCCTTGTGCCGTGGAGATAATGCAGTATATCAATTATGCAGGGAAATCAAGGAAAGAATAAAAAAGACGAAGGACGAAAAGAAGGCTAAGAAAGCAGAGGTGACCAAGTCGCAAAAGACTCAGCCAAAGGGTGGCATCCCCAAAGGTGCAGCACCCAAGGGTCCCAAGCTTGGAGGTGGTGGAGGAAAGCGCTGAGTGCCACTCCTTTGTATCTTTTCTGCGACTTGTTGCAAGAAATAGGATTATTTGTGATTTTGAAGTTTTTGCAGAAGAAGCTCGATAGATAATCAGTACGTGGATAGCCCATTTTGGTTACATGCTTATGTTTTTATTACTTCAATTATGATTCTGAATGCTGTCAAAGTGTTATCATTTTAGGATGTTGTTAAATGGTATGATGTCTTGTTGCAAGAAACGAAACCATGATGTTTAACCAATCCGTGCAGAGTGACTTCGGATTTGCCCTGAAACTTGTCGAAGTTTCAGGTGCCTGAGGTTTATGTTGGCTAAGGTTTTTCTCCACTGCAGGTGCCTAAGGTTAATGTCGAACTTGCAGGTGTCCAAGGTCGTTCCAAATGATTCAAATGAAATAACGTACGTTTTTATGGCCATAGTTTAGTGTATTGTCCAATATGACACAATTTCCCCGCCTTGAATATTGCGAACTTTTATATTGTTGCCATTTCACTTCTGCTTTTTAAGGCTCTTGGTCCCATTCCGTGCCTGCCCACCTGGTGGTAATTAGTAGATGGAAAAAAGGGTTGTGGATGGAGTAAAAAGGTTGATAAATTACCTTCCTTAAAATTACATGTATTAAAAGTTTCATCCTTCTGGTGGTAATTAGTAGATAGAACAAGAAGGGGGTTGTGAATGGAGTAAAAGGGTTAATAAATTACCTTCCTTAAAATTACATGAATTAAAAGTGAACAATTGGTTTGGGACGGAGGGAGTGTTAGTTTGTTTCATCGTTGCCATAATGAAGACGTATTGGGTGATGGAAGTGTTGGCTGCTTTGTTGGTGGCAGGTTTTGTTTAGGTAGAATGGTGTCAGCCATTGAAATTAAACAGATGTGTGTCTCATTTGGCTCGATTAACAAAGAATCATTACCCACTCTTCACTGGGTCTTTTAAGCTTGGTTTGATCTGATGCCTAGTAACCACATTCTTTTTCTCGATAAAACATTCATTTTTTATACACGTACGATATTCCTAGTGGGAACCGGTGCATTAGTGCTGGTTTCGTTTCATTTTGTACAAACATTCCTGGTGTATACTAGTTTCTAGAGGTGAGAGTACATTTTCATCTTAACTGGAAAAGGAAACGGCTGTCCTCATTTTGGTGGGTTTTCCTTCAAAACTCTGCCCATTTGGGGAATACTATTTCTAGGAAAAAAAATGTATGAGGAGTTCCTACTAGCTGGACGATTCCTATGCACTTTCTGTTTTCGTCATGGATGAGGAGTTCATCACGCCACCCCCCATACTCGGACGGTGCACATCCTCCGTCTCAAAATACATAGATAGTGGACATCCACCGACTGTATAAAGGGGTGGCTAAACTGTGGGGTGGCAAATTACTGGTCCTTTTGTCATTTGACATAATTTCAAAATATCGAACTTCATAATCTTCTCCAGCACTATAACTTGGAGCACTATATATCCCTGCTCGCTATGGTCTTCAAGCTCCAGTGTAAAAGTGAGCAGACCTGGGTTTGCCTCCACCCAGTCACAAGGGGGATCCTCGGAGAAGTTTAGGCGGTGGCGGTGGTGTGTGTTTTGCGCGCGGAGTTGACACTGCCTATGAACATTGTTGCAAAAAAATCCACCAAGTCCCTGCCCATACACCCTGTTGAGTTTTTATCATAAAATAGGCGGTCCGATCGATATCTATAG
This sequence comes from Houttuynia cordata, assembly GCA_039654745.1. Taxonomy (NCBI): domain Eukaryota; kingdom Viridiplantae; phylum Streptophyta; class Magnoliopsida; order Piperales; family Saururaceae; genus Houttuynia; species Houttuynia cordata. Next base: position 23,937,084 of record CM077505.1, read on the forward strand.
TCTACCTGGGTGTGGATCGATCGGACAGTCGAATTCAACCATTTCTATTTTTTCCAACGGATCTAGAATGACTATTTTTTCTATACTCAACGCCTAATTGATGAGTATCAAAGTGGAAAACGTAATTAAACATCTTTAATGAGTTCTCTTAATAAAAGAGTGAGTTAAGTAATGAGATGGATCTGTGAGTGATCTATAGTAAAAATTGTGGAGAGAGATTTTGAGAGTAAATTATCGTAAAAAAGAAAGGCCTTGAATTTGCACCTCCAGCTCCATTGGGCACGCACCGGGGATTATCCAGTGTGTATGGTGGTGGGCCTTGTATGTAGCCGAGGGGATTAGTGGCGGGATACAGTGCTCTAAGAAGTCTATTGCCCACCCCCTTTTAGTCGGGTCCTAATGACTCGGATACCCTTCATTATAAAATAAAAAATTATAAAAAACAGAAGAAATATTGAGAGTTCCATGCCAACTTATTCACTAATGCTTCAAGGAGTGAACTAGGGAATACATCTCCATTGGCAGGAACTGATCCCATAAGGTTTTATTTATCTTGGGAGGAAATTTACTTAAAAATCCATTAGCAAGTTAGTTTATCTAATTTGGAGAAAATAATTTCTTAAGGAGAGCTGTTGATCGCTCAAAGCCTTCAACTTCTTTTTTTTCTTCGACATTCTTCAAAATTTCCTGCAACTATGGAGTGGTGCTTCTGTGAAGGAATATGTTCTTACACATCCTACGCATTGCGTCAGTCAGGATAATTTCATTTAGGTGGCGAATGGAGTAGGGTTCCTGGCTTTCCACCAACACGGCAATAGAACCCTGTTTTTTTTTTTTTATAATTAAAAAATTGTATAAAGAAGCCAAATGAGTACAACCTCACCTCATCACGACAACACGTGAGAGGTGTGAACCCCTCAAGAAAATACAAAAACAAACACAGAACAAAGTGCCAAACCGGTCGATCGATCGCGAGACACATCCGTCCCACCATTCCTCGAGATCCTTTCATTCCCTATGGACAGAGGTTGTGCTCATCCCAAAAAGTATGCAAGAAAGGGCAGTGCGTGAGACAAATATCCTTAAGATGAAAGGCGTCGAGAATCTCCTTTACTCTGTGGATAAGGTTTTGACCCAAAATATATGTCTCGAGCTTTTGGTCTTCAAAGATTCGCCTGTTCCGCTCTTCCCATATCATAGAAATAAAGCTTGTGAAACCTGCTTGAATAATATGCCCTGTGTGTTTATTGTTCCTGATCAACTGAGTCAGCCATTCCAATTCCATGAAGCACCCCCCAATTGTATGATGAATATTGCACTTACGGAGGAATGTTCGCCATACCACCTTAGTATATATGCATTCAAACATTAGGTGTCTGGTAGATTCTTCGTTTTCCTACACAAAACACATCTGTTAACTAGGGATATCCCTCTTCTCTTCGGGTTATCCAGAGTGAGGAGCCCTTCATTGAGAGCCATCCAAGCGCAGAAGGAGTGTCGGTTCACCCGATGTTTAAACCAAATAAGGTTATACCACGGCACCTTCCCAGATTTTGCTCTAAAAGCATCCCAGGCACTCTTAAAGGTGAACTTACCAGATTGGTTGAGCCACCCATAGGAATCCTCCGATTCAGTAAAACACCGGCATTTTGTCTAGGATTTCTTTCTTGGCAAGATCACCTCTTCTTGAGAGTATGCATTCATTTTGAAGATTTCCAGACTTAAGATAATCCGCTACTGTTTCCTTTGTGTTGCCTCCCAATTCCAGAACGGTTCTGTTACCAATTTCCGAATTAGAGCTAAAGGGCCGCTCCATGGTTCAACCCACATCCTTATTGTGCACCCATTCCCAATGTTGACAACAACTCTCTCCTGCATGAATGATTGTAATTGAAGGATGGATTGCCAAGCGTAGGAGCAATTGTGCGCCCTAGTCGTCCAGATGGAGTTGGTGTTGAGATACACCCCATGAACCCAAAGACACCAGAGAGATTCTTTACAGGTGAGACATCTCCAAAAGAGTTTGGCTAGATTTGCATTGTTGATGTCTTGAATACGTCTAACCCCAAGACCTCCTTCTTTCAGGGGGCGACAAAGCTTCCGCCAAGAACAGTTGTGAAATCCATTGGATTGGGTGGAACCTTTCCATAGGAACGTGGCCATGATACTCTCCACTTTGTGGCAGACTTTTTTGGGGAGTTTGAAGCAGGATGTCCAAAATACATTCAATCCACCAATAACCGATTTAATCAATTGGAGTCTCCCAGCATATGATAGGAGTGCAGTTTTCCACCATTTACCCGTCTAGAAATCCTGTCAAGAAGAGGCTTGCAGGGCTGAATAGGAAATACGCTTAGAAGACAGAGGCATACCTAAATAGGTAATCGGAAAGCACCCTTCTTGAAATCCGAGCATTTCTAGGATGGTAGATTTGTGTTGGCACCCTGCAGAGAAAAATATAGAGCTCTTGCTAATATTTGCCTGGAGACCCGACATATCTGCAAAATCTGAGAGAATTTTCAGATACACACTGCTGATTGAACATCCTCCTTGGAGAACAGCAGAACATCATCAGCAAATAGGAGATGTGAGATAGGCATACCTCCCTCAATGGTTGGGGCCTTGAGATGACCATTCAATGAGGCCTGATTCAACATGGTTGATAGACCTTCCATGCATAATAAAAATAAGAGAGGCGATAATGGGCATCCCTGCCGAAGGCCACTAGCGCTGGAGAAGTGCCCATAATTCGACCATTGATGAGGACGCTGAAAGTGGGAGTGCTAATACACTGCCAGGTCCAGTGGATCTATTTGTTGTCGAACCCAAGGGACTCCAGGACATGGAAAATGTAGTCCCATCTCACCTTATCATAGGCCTTCCTCAGATCAACTTTTACACAAAGCCTTTTCTGACCCCCATGACGATGCATGTTGCGGACGAGTTCGTGAGCCAGCAGAATGTTCTCACTAATACTTCTCCCATTCACAAAAGCCGATTGATTGAGACTAATAAGAAGTGGGAGCACTACAGCCAGCCTGTTTGCCATAAGCTTTGAAATAGTTTTGTAGATAAAATTGCATAGGGCAATCGGTCTGAATTCTCGAAGCTCTTTGAACTCGCCTTTTTAGGGATGAGAGTTAGGAAAGTGTGATTAATGGCCCTGAGCATGTGCCCTCTCTTGAAGAAGTTTCGAACTGCCGATAGGAAGTCTGGGCCAATAATATCCCAAAAGTGAGTGAAGAATTCTTTGTGAAATCCGTCCGGGCCTGGAGCCTTTCCATTAGGCGCCTGGAAAACTACCACTTTGATCTCATCATCAGTTACCTCACTAGACAAGAAGGCAGCTTGATCCGGAGTTAGAATATGCGAGAAGGGGGATTGGTACCTGAGCGGTTGTCGAGGTAGGAGTGAAAAGGTTTTTGTAAAACAGCTCTGCTTTGCCTCCTATGTCCTGTGGGGATTCCAGCTTCGTGCCCAGATCATCAAATATCTCATGAATGGGTGTTCCGAACACTGTGGGATGCGACAGAGGCATGAAAGAACTTAGAACATTTGTCTCCCTCTTGGAGCCACTTAATTCTCGATTTCTGCCGAAAGAATTGTTCTCTAATACCATCCTCTTCATAAAGCTTTTTGCCACGCCAAAATTGCACACCTCCTCAAAGCATCATCAAGGGTTGATTTTGCAGTGCGGTTTGTATGGAATGGAGATCAAGTACCGCTGCTCTATATCTGGCATTAACATCCCCAAAGTGATCTCCATTCCACCTTTTGAGAGCTCCCTTACAAGCCTGCAATTTTTTGAAAGCATAAACAGGGGCTGACCTTGAATGGGTGTCTCCCAGGCCTTAGAGATAACCTCTCGTATGCTTGCATCTTGCTTCCGACATGTCAAAGAACTTGATGGTATCGGACCTTTTGGGAAAGGATGACACATTCTAAAAATGATGGGGTTATGGTCCGATAAACCTGAAAGGAGGACAATAGAGTCTGGAGGTGGGGTATCTGATGAACCAATCAGGATTAACAAAAGCTCTATCAATTCGATAAAGAGTGAGATTGTTACCCGATTGATTATTACTCCATGTGAAGGATAGAGAGGATGGAATTTCCTGCAATCCGAGCCTGTAAGATACAGTCATTAAAAGCTCTAATGTCGGCTTGAGGCGCGGTACCTCTTCCATTCTTTCCGACTCATGATGAGTAGCATTAAAGTCGCCCATCACTATCCAAGGGTCACTTATTGTATTACTGAAATGGCAGAGGGTATACCACAACTTTTTCCGCTCCTGGGCATCATTAGAACCATAGACTGCTGTGAGATGAAAGGACTCACCTGAGGAACATGTGACAAGGCAATGAAGCGTCTGGGGGGTCTCCTGCACCTTCTGAACAGTAGCAATGTTAGGGATTCCAGAAAACATGGATCCTTCCTGATTCATCGGAATTCAGATTATTAAAGGACTCCCATCCCGTAATAACTTTTCTGCTAATACGATCCACCTGTCTTCTCTTGACTTTAGTTTCACATAGCGCCAACAGGAACACATCTTCATTCTTAACAAGGTCTAGCACCGCCGACCTCTTACTTCCGTGGCCCAGACCACGGATATTCCAGCTACAAATGGACATTTACTTGGGATTAGGGCAGTCGCCCCCACTTTAGCTTTCGCCTTCTGTTTCTTGGTAGTGTTGTTCTGGGCCACCGCCCGGGGAGGTTGGGTCCTTCTAGCTGTAGTCGACAGAGAGGACGAAGCTTCAGAATTTGACCCATCACTATCCTGTATTGGGTGGAAAGGGTTTGATGAATGCTCAATCCATTCTTGGCCATGCTTAGGTAGGGGCTTTACCCCCTTCTTCCCGGGAGAGTTCCAATCCTGCGAGTGTAGGACCTGCTGAGGACCACCCCTGGGAGCTTCCAAGGGAGGTGGAGACAATACGGCCGGATCGTCCTGTGTTGGACCTCCATTCTCATTCACCTTTGCTGTGACATGGGGGGTGGGTGGAGGAGGAGTATAGGGTGTGAGCCAGCATGTGCCTCAAGTCTCCAGAGCGATTGTCGACCAGACGGATGTTCTCAGAGGAGGAGGACTTGGGGGGGCTCCAGTCCTGATTCGGTATGGGATTAATCCCAACACTTTGGGCCATATGAGAGGTGGGGCTTACTATGGGACTTACTGTGATAGGCTTAGGCGAAGCTGCAACAGGCAAGGCATTCTCTGTAGCTGTAAAACCCATAGTGTTTCTACCCACTTCAACATCCAGTGATGGGTGCTGTATTGTCTCAATCCAAATTTCTTTTGATGTACAAGAATTAGTGGAGTGGTCGAAACACTTACATTTGGAACAAATGCGAGGCTTTCATTCGCACTCCACGGGTTGTGGGAAGAAGGTCCCGTCCCCAGTGGCCACATGGACGATGGAGGGGAACTTGAAATCCGAATCTATTTCAATGTAGGCTCGGGCATATTCTAGGGCTGAGTCTCGGTCGGCTGTCGCTTTGTCAGAAAATAGAGGGTGACCCACAAGGCTAGACACCATTACTCAGACTTTCCTTTGCAAAGTACTGAGGAGGAAGATCAGGGAAACGAACCAAATCGGGACCGCTTTCACCAACTCTCGGACCGGACGCATGCCTGGGGTGCCATTTGCGTAAGATCAGGGGCCTACCACCGACTGTCCACATGGAATTCAAGATTCGCTCACAATCCTCCGGAAGAGGTGAATTTGAACATGAAGAACCCGCCTGTCAAGGATTGCATTTCAAACGACCCAACCGGCTTCCAAATCTTGGTGGCATACTCCTTGAACCACACATAAGACGGACGTTTCCCCATGGCATATCCAACAAGCGTGTTTTTCATCTTAATGCCTCTCTGGTCAACAATCTCTTGCGAGGATTCTAACTGATGTCAACCCCTTCAGCTCCGGGTGGAAGGTGAGAGAGTTGGGATGCCTCATAGGCACCTCTGAAGAGGCTTGCCCAAGGGGGGGAGACAGGCGCTGCCGAGGAGGATGTGACTATTACTCCAGGGCCCAAAGGAAGGTGAAAGGTTGAGGTGGAGAGGGGTGTTGGGATGCGGTTGCGGGGGAGAGGAAAAGCCCGGGGGCCTGATGGGGGAGGCCATGGCCTAGTTGATCAAGTCGAGGGGATAAAATCGCACAGGATCTCACTTCGGCATTTTGTCGAGCAGGTGGGCATGTGGGCAGTGGTAAGGAGCAAGGATCTTTGGCAAGGCTGAGGCTGCTGGGGTGGTAGACTGGTCGGGGTGAAGGTGGGATGGGGGCAGGGTGGTGGCGGGAGAAACCGGGACCGGAGAACAGTGCCAAAGGCGGCGCCTTTGGCCACTGTGGGGAGGGGAAAGGGGGGAAGGTGGGGAAGAGGAGAAAGGGGGGGGGGGGGGGGGGGGGGCGAAGGTCGGGGGCTGGAGGAGGCGGCGTCGTCGAGGGGTCGCAACGGGCCGACAGGGCTGGGCGAGGTTGCTGGGGTCGCTCGGCCCACTCTCCTTCTCCCGGTCAGCCCTGTTCAGCATGGGCTTACTCGCCAAGTCAGAGAAGGTAGAAAACCCCCGTTTTCTTCCGTGGTCTCACCTCGGCATTTTGTCGAGCAGCTGGCATGGACTGAGGTAGTGGCGGCTAAGGTGAAGTTGCGGAGGGGATGGGATGGCCAAGATGGGGGAGGAGGCAAGGTGGCGGCTGAGACGGCTAGGGTTGGGAGAAGGGTCGAAAGGCTGCACCTTTAGCTCCTATTGCAGATGGTCGGAGGGGGGGGGGGGTGGCGGCGGCAGGGGAAAGGGGGAAGGAACAGGTTGGGGCGTGAGGCTGGCGGAGGGGCGCGGCAGAGGGCGATGTCTGGAGGGGGGAAAGGAGGTCGCAATAGAACCCTGTTGGTTCCAAGGTTTCTTAATGTGTAATTAATATTCCCTCCAGTCACTTTTAATAAATATATATTTTTTAAATAAAATATTTATTAAAAATAACCGGAATAAGAAATATCTAATAAACATGTCTTTGAATTAAAAGATTAGCGTGCTTTTCCTCCTGACAACATTTATATTTATTTATTTTTATCAGTTTATCTTAGCTGTTATCTTTGGCTGAAAAGGCCGACTTCGGCATTCATTACTCAGCATGGCGGACATGCCTATGTATCTGTCACAGCCTGCATGTCGACATTTGTTGAGTAGAAGAGAAGCGATGATATTGATGGGAGTATAACGCGTCGAAGCAACAAAAGAAAGCTGGACAGCTCTTTCTTTACTACTATCTACTTTGCTGTCATGACTCACTGGACATGCATACATCATATATCAATGTATGCAGTCCTCCCTTCCACAAGCTTCCTAAATGCTCTTTGCATCCGACATCATATATCAAATGTAAGAAAACATCATCATAGTTATATTCCATATTATGTTCCGTCGTATATATGTATTATAAAAAAGAGTATTTTCCCTAATGCGTGTCCGGGGCCGAGAGCATCACTAACCGTTGGATTGAGATTTGACGGTTCACTCACATGTTTAAGAGCGTGGGATTGAGGCGTTTGCTGCACACCCATGTGAATGTTCTAGTGTTTTTTTAGCGATTATTTTGTTTTAGAATTTTCTGCATAGGGAAGGGTCGGTAGGTGAGTTTGGTACTCAGTCCATTGTCAACTATGCATCTGAAGTTAAATCATCACTTGTTTTATGGCTTTTAGTCACCTTAAGATTACTTTACCAAATGCCCAACTTACTTTAACGTACTTGGGATCTAAGACGATACTTAAGGTATATGTTAGACATCACCATTTCTCCTGTCTGCCTTTCAGGGAAAGATTGCAGAACAAGTGAATAAATGGAAAATTGGTTGGTGCGTCAATGTAAGGTAAAAGGGAGTTAGGTCACTGGTACCACCACCATTGATGTTCCTTCATCCCCATTCCAAAGCTAACCAGACCACGTACTACCCAACCACTCAATTCACCCACCCAATTGTGGGCCTTTGGCTCCACCCAACGCGTGAGATCTCTCCTTGTTGGTCAAGACCATCTCAATTTGATTGAGTGAACCCGATTTGGGAGAGCTAGAAGACTCAGCTACAAAAGTCGACCGGGTTTATGTCGATATAAGGCGTTGTTAACTAATGGTGCGCTTGGGTATGTAAAGAAAAGCCGCTTTGCTTTCCTCTTGATGAGGCTTAAAAAAACACGTCTCTTGCGTGATGGGACATTTAATAAAATAGAAGCCAAACTGTTGTGATCCTATTATGCTTAGGATTAGGATTAGCCTATTCCTATGTCAATTAGGACTATAGCTTAGGGTCTATCCTATGTCAATTAGGACTATGGCTTAAGAGCCTATAAATATGTAAGGGGTCTTTCCTAATCCATTATCCAAGAATCAATGAAGCTTTAGTTTATTTTATGTGTTTTACTTTCTTAATTATAGATGTATTCCTCTATGGATTCTCTTGTAGACAACGGTCTACAACATTGGCATCGGAGCAGTCGATCTTCGGCTCCCTCCCAACCCACCATCGCTGTCACTATTACCCACGATTTGGAAGCAGAATTGGAAGCGAAATTAGAGCAGGAACTTACCGATTTGAAGACTGTGCTTGCCGAGATTGCGGAGTCCAACCGTCGTCGCGACCAGGAAAACCATCTTCGCGATCGTCGCTTTGAGGCGCTCCTGCTGTCCGTCCATCACCAGCCGGTGTTGGCTCCTCCTCCGAGCTTCAGCACCTCTCCGTCCATGTTTCCGCATCAGTATTTTCCTGCCTACGAGCACTGGCAGCCGCCCAACATATTATCGTCTTCATCGTCGGGCACCTTTGCTCAGGACTCAGTATTGATGGGGTTCATCCCATCGCCCGCCTTCAACTCGCTGGCGCCGCCAATCCATGCAGTGCCACTCTTGCAGTTAGTCGGCGCCGGGTATTCCGCCCAGCCGCGGTGGGATTTTCCACAACAACCTCCGCCGTCATGCGAGCCTCAACAAGGCCGCTTCTCCACTCCGTCGGCGGAGCCTCATCTGCCTGTGTCTTCAGCCCCAGCTGCGGCCTTGATGACCATCGCCGTCCCGATAGACAGCATCGACACGATTGTCACCTCCGGCCATGACAGTTCCGTCCCAGCCGCGGCAGCTCCTGCTTTTGTCGAGCCCTCCTCGCCGTTGCCTTCGCCGCCAGTAGTACTGACACCCAAATCGCCCACTTTAGCTCCACCCACGCAAAAAGACGGCACCTTTGCGGCCCTTTCATCCTGCCCTTTCTTGGCCCCGCCACAGCCACTACCTCCCCCAAAGCCACAATCTTTGCCGTTGAACCCGCCGCCACCACCGTGCCCGCCGGAACCCTCTCCGCTTGGCGCTACGTCACTGCCATCTTCGCCGTGTCATCTCCGTTGCCAAGTTTGCCAAGGTGGCGCCTTTTCGACTTCACCATCCTCTGTCCGGCCAGATCTGCCGTCCTCTCCACCAAAGCCTCCGCCTTTCGACGAAGAGGTGGTGCTTGCCATGCTGCCGCCTTTGGCAACCCCGACTCTTCCGCCTCCACCGAAGCCGCCTCCTGCACGACGCCACTGTCTGCCTTCCTCCCTCACCGCCGTCGTGCTAGACGCTCTCCTACTACCTCAGTCGTCGCTTTCCTCACCCCCTCTCTCGTGGCCCTCTGGTTTGAGAACTGCTTTGAGGACGGGACGACCGAGCGCTGTGCTCGATGCCCCGATCAGAAAGGCACATCGACGGTTTATCCAGCGGCGATCAGTTTTTGTCGGTTTGGTTCTCAGTGGACCGGACCAGGATAATTCAACAACGTAACCCTTGGGCTGGTTCAAAAGCTATTACTCAGGCCTCTTCTATTTGGTCCAAATTAAACAGATGGTTTGATTCAACAGTCTCTCTTTCGGCTGGTTCACACCCGGGTTCCAGCCTCTTTTATCCATATTGGGTTGGTTCAGACCTTTAAAAAAAAATTCTACCGGCCTTATGGTGTGGGCCTATTTCTTTCTCCGATGCTTTCTCCATAAGTGGATTCTTCGTGTCTCGTCTACCGGAGTATTTGTGAATTTTCACGTATTTTGATGAAGTTGAGTTTTCCCATTCTTGCCTTCGCTGTAAAAATGACAAGAGCACCTCGAGGACGAGATGATGCGGAAGCGTTGGTGGAATGTTGTGATCCTATTATGCTTAGGATTAGGATTAGCCTACTCCTATGTCAATCAGGACTATAGTTTAGGGTCTATCCTATGTCAATTAGGACTATGGCTTAAGAGCCTATAAATATGTAAGGGGTCTTCCCTAATCCAATATCTAAGAATCAATGAAGCTTTAGTTTATTTTATGTGTTTTACTTTCTTAATTATAGATGTATTCCTCTATGGATTCTCTTGTAGACAACGGTCTATAACACAAACACGCGCAAAAGTCAAGAGTGCTCGTGCCAACTCTCGCCACTGTCGTGATATTGGATGGGTTTTGGAACTTTCTTAAGATAGGGAAGCTAAAAAAGGCCATAGTGGTTACAGAACGGTTTACATGAGATCGTCTCGTACGAAGAATATTAAAGTTAATTTTTTGGGTCGCTGGATTCTAATACGAAGATGGCTATCAAATAAGTAGGTGGGTGAGTGTGTCAAATCAATAAGTAGATGAGTTTCTTGTAATCGATTATAGTTATTACATCAAGATCCAATGGCTAGAAATTGAATTGGCCTCATATATACCAAATGAGGGCGATACCAAATAAGGGCGATCTCATTTAAACTTTTCCGTATATATATTCTCTTTGTCCAAATTTTCTTCCATGGATTAGAAAACCAAAATGAAAGCACATGCCACGAAGTTGCTTATTATTGGGCTATGAGTAACTGAGTACCGGTACAACAATTGTACCACAAGGGTGAATGTACCAAATAGAACAACGAAAAATAAAAAATATGGGGAAAAGAAGTAAAAAGTATGCAGAAATAAATATATAATATAAATAAATAACTAAAATATAAAAAATAATTTTTATTAATTAGTAGGACACAGATGAAGAGAAAAAATACACAAAAAAATGGCAAAATTAGTGCATTTGTATGTACTCCCTTTGTCCAAAAAATTTTGGCCCTATTTGAAAATGTGTAAAATTTATTGGACTCTAGGATCTCAAGATTTCGATTAGGAATTCCTCGGGTCCCTTAAGGTTAGAGTTCTCTCCCCCTGCTTCTGTCTTTTGGGTGCAGTGCGAGGGGACATCTATTCATATATTTACTTTTTTTAAATGAGGCAACTTATTTTTGGATGGAGGGAGTATAATACACAAAAAAAATATATTTTTATAGTAATACACATATTATATGGCATAAAAAATGTTGAAATTAAAAATCCCAAAAATACGCGTTGTATATGAGTCTAAAGCGCGTATTTTGTGAAATTTTAGGCCTATTGATCTCTGAAAAATAATCTGAAGTTTTGAAGTGACCAAATCTGAAAGCTCCCCAAGGCCTAAACTCAATTAATTAGGTAGTATTAAAAAAATTTAATAAAGCCCCTTAATAAATCTGAACCGGCCAACGGTAACTTCCACCCCTTAAATAAACCGACCCATTCTCTTCCAACCAACCACCGACTCTCTTCGATCCCAGGCGGAACGCGAGATGATGTCCAACGGTGATCCGGAGTCGGGCCGGGGCAAGGGCCGCGCGGCCGGCGGAGCGGCGGAGGCTCCGTACTACTACGAGCGGGACATGGAGAAGCAGTGGAAGCCGTGGGTGGTGCCGGTGATCGTCGTGGCGAACGTGGCGATGTTCGTCATCGCCATGTTCGTCAATGATTGCCCCAAGAAGCATAACACGTTGTTCGGCCAGTGCGTCGCAAGGTTTCTTGGCAGGTTCTCGTTCCAGCCCCTCAGGGAGAACCCTCTTTTCGGCCCCTCCTCTGATACGTGAGTTATTTGTATGGTTTTTGTGGTGTCTGGATTGATTTTGGTTGTCCGTAAATTACAACAACAGAAAAAAAGGGCTGCGCGCGTCGGTATGGTCGATTTTAGAATGGTTTTGAATTTCAGGAAGATTGTGCGTTTGAGAGTAGGGAGAATGTGGTTGAATTGGATATGATTATAGGTTTTTTGGATGGATTTTGGTTGTGGGTAAATTATAGAAACAAAAATAAGAATGGGGCTTATGCGTGTCGGTAGGTCAATTTAGAATGAATAGCTTTGAATTTGGGTGGATTAGGTTGGAATTGAGGAAGATTGTGTTAGAGAGCAGGAGAATGAGATTGAACTGAATTTGATTATAGATTTTTTGTCTGAAGGAGATGTGATTATATGGTAGGCTAGTGTATGATGTCATTGGTTGCCCAGATTTGGTAATTTAAGATTCTGATTATTTTATTTGGATTTTTGTCAGCATAAATTTATAGTTTCAAAAAAGATTTGACTTTACTATCTCTTACAAAAGAGATAGCCCAAAACAGGCCTGAATGGAGGAGTAAGATCCGTGTTGCCGATCCCAAATAGTTGGGAAAAGGCGCTACTTGATTATGATTATGATTATGATAAATTTATAGTTTCAATGTTGATATTATTCATACCAGCGAAAAGCTTTGAACATTAGTTTGTAGTGAAATTTATGTGGGGCTAATTGGCTTGTTAATTACTTTTCTCAGTTAGTGCACGTTGATGTTGATATACGGATTTCAAATTGGTGGTGGCCTATCTAATTGCTTATTTTTGTTTCCTTTTTTGATTGGCTTGTGCCTTTTCATTATTAACCTGAAAATATATACGTTGACGTATGTATATATATATATACATACATATATATATATATACATATATATATACATATATATATATGCGGGACATTCTCTTTAAACTTTTCTGAAAATTTTGGAAACTAGCAGATCTATATTGGATCTGGTGCTATTTATTGGTGCAATCTACGAGCATCTATTTTTGTGTTTGGGATGCATGGTATGCGTTCATTAAGAGAGACAAATAATGACTGGTAGGTTGCTAGAACAGATGATAAATTTACCATATTAGTTAGATGAACTAAGCAGTTCGATCGGTTCTACTTTTTGTTGTTATGATTGATATGTATTGTACCATATTTATTTAGTCTGATATTTTAGGGGACCTATCTTGATAGTGGATTTTGTATACTGTATGGCCTGAAACATCTGCAAACATGATTATTTACGAATTTACTTTTATACTACTCCCTTCGTCCAATGAATCCTGTCTGCATTTGAAAAAATACGGTTTTATCATAACATGGCTGACTTTACTACCAAAAACACAGGAGATGGGGGTGGATTTTTTTTACGGGATTTAGTGGCTAATAAATTTGACTCATTTTCAAATAGAGACAGGCTTTATTGGATGGAGGGAGTATGTTGTTATGATATAAATTTTGAAAAGCACATATGATGCCTAACTAAGTGAAAAGCATGAGGATTAACTGTTCTGGTTAGATTTTTTTTCATACTTATGAAATAAATTTGATTTAACACCTTTTTTTGTAGTTTACTTTAGCATTGAGATGCCAGGCACATTTCTGGGTGAGCTGAGTGCCTTATATGTTGATGTTGAATATAAGACCATATATATAGTTTTTGGGCTAATTGAAATGCATCAAACGTTTGTTTATCAGAAAATCTTGTTTATGTAGAAGTGTGCGTGAGGTCCCTTTTCTTAGAGATTTCTGAAAGTATCCTGGGTTGTGGTGAATTCAGTTTCAAACTTCACGAGTTTAATAAGCGTGTTTTATTTATTCTTATGATTTGCTTTACAATTTGTTCTGCACTTTTCTCTTTCTTTCATAATTGAGTTGATGATAAGTAATATTGGCATGGTAATCAATTTATGTTTTTATATGCAGGTTGCAGAAATTGGGAGCTCTTGTCCGATACAATGTGGTGCATGAACGTGAAGGATGGAGACTTGTGTCTTGTATATGGTTGCATGCGGGTGTCATTCACCTGCTTGCTAATATGCTGAGTTTAATATTTATTGGAATCCGCCTTGAACAACAATTTGGTTTCGGTAAGATTTCATATATACTAAAATTTCACCTTTTTTGGATTAGCCAGGTTTAATTAATATAAACTTGTAATGCTGTAATTTGATCCACCTATTAGGTGTAGAGGTTTTTTTTAACTTTTAAATTAAAATAATGGCGATTTTTGTAGTCTTTTCTTTTATACTTAAATGATTACTTTTCTTCTAGAGCATTTTAATCATCCGGAAATTGTGTTTCCTTTTTGCAGTAAGAATCGGGATAATCTACTTACTATCAGGATTTGGTGGTAGTATTCTATCTGTCCTGTTCATGAAAAACAGTATCTCTGTTGGTGCTTCTGGTGCACTTTTTGGACTTCTAGGAGCGATGCTTTCAGAACTCATCACAAATTGGAGCATTTATTCCAACAAGGTGATTATTTTCTGAACTTTTATTTGTTAGATTAGTAATACTCCCTCCTTCCAAAAAAACCTGGCTGCATTTGAAAATGAGTTAAATTTATTGGTCTGTAGGGCCCACAGCATTTGAAGCCTTAATGTCCTATGTTTTTGGACGATGCTTCCAACTTGAAAGCAAAATCCAGCCACCTAATGCTGGATTTGTTATTTTTCAAATGGAGGCCTTTTTTTTATTGGACAAAGGGAGTGCGATCGACCATTTATTGCACAATCTTCTAATCATTGAATTTTCTTATGTTTTCAGGCTGCAGCCCTCATGACATTAGTTTTTATTATTGTCGTGAACTTGGCTGTGGGAATCCTCCCTCACGTTGATAATTTCGCACATATTGGAGGGTTTTTGACAGGCTTTTTACTGGGGTTTAATCTGTTGGTTCGTCCCCAATTTGGATGGGTGGAACGTCACAGTCTTCCACCTGCTGGGAGGGTGAGGTCAAAATACAAGGTTTATCAGTATGCACTATGGTTTATAGCACTGGTCTTGCTGGTGGTTGGGTAAGTTTTATGAGGACATTATCTTAATTTCTCTTAAGTTGTATCCTTCTTAAATTTACTGCCTTATTCATCCATTGCTGTTCATATATTTATTTAATTTTATGTTTGCAGATTTGTTATTGGCTTGGTCATGTTGTTTCGAGGGGTGAATGGGAATGATCGCTGCCACTGGTGTCATTATCTTAGCTGTGTTCCTACATCAAGATGGCGTTGCGATGACTGAGAGCTTTTCTCAATCCGATCACATTTGTTTATTAGATAAAAGAACAAGGGAGAGAAATAGTTCACAAATCTACCTTCTTGTATGTAAATGAAAAAAATTGTGGTGTTACTTTTGATGTGTTCTTTTATATATATTTAATTGATTCCGTGTGTGTTCATTTTTAAAAAAAATGGATTCTTCATAGATGTGTGGTTATTTGTCCTGCGTATTCGGTGGGGAAAGGTCTGTTCCCAAATATTTGTTAATGTGACTAAATTCACCGTATAAGCAATAAAATTAGTTCATTTGGAGAAACCTTATGTTGATAGTAATTCTGGACGGAGGGAGTATGTCAATTATGCTGTTTTTTTTGTCAGCTGTTTAGGATCGAACAAATGTATACTAGTAAGACTTATCGCTGCTGTCCAAAAGCCAAAAAAGGATTCATCCCACAACTCCATACTATATTGAGGTAAAAGAGCATCTGTAAATGCAACCTCCTCTAACAAATGAAAGAGAAAAAAATAACATTATAAACCCGGGCTTCTCCACCTGATTTTGTATTTATTGGTAAAACAAGGTGAAAAAAAATGATCATACAGGCTCCCGTCCACAGGATAACAAAGAGCAGTTTAGAGCTAAATTGCGAACAACGAAAACAAGCAGCATAGTACATGGAAAGCGGAGGGCTCAAGGAGTAAAGTAGATACAAAAAGAAAGACATATTCAGTAGGAGCAAACAAATAAATCGGGAGGGGGAGGACGGAGATTACTAGTGGCCTAAGAAGCATGGACACGGCAAAATGGCAGCCGTGTCCGTATCCGATACGTATCCGACACGGATACACTGGCGACACGGCTGCCTGCGTGTCCGTGCCGTTTTTTTTTTTTAAAAAAAAAACCGGATACGTTTCCGATACGTCGGGACACGTATCGGATATGTTCCCGATACGACGGGACACGGGACTTTAAAATCCTCTGGCCGTCCGGCCCGTCCCCCTTCTCCCGTGCCCTAGCTCTCCCCCCCACCGGTTTCCGGCGATCTCGGCTTGAAGAGGCTTCTCTCCGGCTCTCCCTCACGCTGCTTGCCGCTCGGTGGATAGCCCGTCCGGCGTCCGGTCTCTCCCATCACCTCCTCAGTTTCTCGGTTTCTCCTTTCCAAGATCTCAGTCCGGATTCCCCTCAGGCACCAATAGGTCAGATATCTCCTAATCAAACTCTCGTCGGCAAACAACGAAGCTCGCTTCGAGTCTAGAGTCTGCCACCAGCAACTTGGTCCCCATCATTCTCCTGGTAAATGTAAAGTTTGTTGTTTTAGGCTAAATTTTGGTCTTTTGTGGTAATTTTTGGTATTTTCATATGGAGTGATTGTGCACGTTACGTGTTCATTAAAACTCACGGTACTTGCTTTGTGCCCTATATCGATTTCTTATTTTAGGATAGGAGAGGGCTGTTAAATTAGTGCCAAGTAGGTGTTCATCAAAATGCAGCAGTCCGATTTTGTGCCCAACTTATCTTTTTAGTTAGGGTATAAAGAGGCCTACTAAGATACGATTTGTGCACATAGATACTAATGGATTTGTGTTTTTTTTTGGAATACTTTATCACAAGGTCCTTTGTGTACTTTAAATTGAGGTTGTTAATCCAGTGTCTAAGATTGTGTATTTTATGTATTTTTTGGGGAATACTTTATGTAAATTATAATAGCTATCAAAGGAGGGGGGATATCGAAGAATGAAGAAAAGGGTAAGAAGAAGAATCTTGTAAGACTGTGTTCATGAAGTATATATACTTGTGCATGTGGAGGGAAATGTACTGTGTATGTAGAGAGGAAGACTGGATGGAGGGAAGGATTTAGGGAGATACTATTCAATGTTGTGCTCCTAGAGGACCATGTCAGCAAGCCAACAGCCAATATCTATCTCTTGCTTGTACAATGTCAGCAGTATTTTCTTGAAATGAAAAAAATCTTATTGCAGACATGTTTGTACATGTGAGCAGCATATTGCTGACATTGAACTGATGATGATGGCAATTCACTGGGAGTACCATATATATTTGCAAAATCAGCAAAATACCTTTTTATTTCTGAAAGGTTGTAGAAGTACAAAGGGACTTTAAGGCAGATTATGTAAAATAGACTCTAACCTTATTTTTTATTTTCTACATGGAATAGCAGGAGAGCAGAATGGAGGGCAAACAAGCTGAACACATTGTAAAGTTTATTAAAATTCATATATAAGCAGAAAGTGCGATTTGAGAAAACTTTTGAAACTCCTTTAGACCTTTTTCATTGTGTCATTCAAATCAGTGTGGAAGATACAATGGATGTGTTTTGTGTTGCTGTGTGGTTCATATGAAAATTACAAACTTTGCTAGTCAATAGAATTTGGTGGAGCATGCAATGAGGTTAAAATCAAAGTTCCTGTCAATAGAAAATGAAAAAGTGAATGTCTGTTTACCTTGTTTTGCTGAAAGATATTTCACTTGTATTAATTATACCTTTTTCTAAATCTCAGCCTCCAGAAGCAAGCAGCCAGGGAAGCCATCCTTAATGTTTCATAGTGTTGTAGAGAAAAAAAGGTCAGTGTTCATGACTCAGTTAAATTAGTTTCAAGTTCATTTATGTCGCTTTTGCATTTTAAAACTTGTTATTAAGTTTATTGCTTAAGTAAACAGCAAAACAAGGTAGATGTAGATGTTTTGTTGGTAGAATGGAGGTTTGGGGACCCAAGAAAATAAAGAAGATAAAAAAGTAGGGATCTTTTTGTATATGGTGATTGACATTAGTATTGTTGCAGAATGCAGATATGTAGCTTGAAGTTTTACATACATCATTAGAAGATATTATGTAATAGCTTTCATGGATTATATGGTTATTATTATTATCAATAAGTAGATAGTTTAAGCACGACAATTCTAGGTTCTGAAGAAGACTTGATGTTACCAGGTTTTGAGGAAGACTTGATGATAATATTTAATGAATTTCATTCCTATTTGGTAAATTTTGGGACCAATTAGGGATGTGCTAAAACCATTATTAGAGTCTCCTTTTCATCTTGTTTTGTAGAAAATTTTATATATTTACAAATTTTGTATTTACAAATTTTGTTGTTCACTTATTATAATTTGTACAGGTGTTTTAGATTATTACAGGACTTTTAGATATCAAAAATATAGGGGAAAGTCTGTCAAATTTTGCGTAAAAATTATGAATGAAAAATAATTTTTCAATCATAAGTTTAGAAATTAGAACTATAACATTTATAAGCTTTGAAGGAAGATTTTTATTACTACAACATCAAAAAATATATTTTAAAATTATATAAATAATTTTTTATTAGCCGTGTCGTATCCTACTTTTTGAAAAAATGTCGTGTCCCCGTGTCCGTATCGTATCGTATCGTGTCGCCGTACCCGTATCGGTGCTTCTTAGCTAGTGGCCAATGCAGAAGCATATTAAGAGGAGGCTCATCATTATTGTAGGGGGCAGGTGTTGGAAAAAGTTCAAGAGGGATTGTACTTTACCCGTTCGTGTTGAATAATAATCAAATAGAACCTGAAATTGCATACACAAATCCAATTGTCCGAGGCACAGTGATGAACTGCTGACTTTGAAACAGATATTGCCACCCTCTTATGCACGGGTTTTCTTCTGGCAATTTATTCAAAGATACAACGAACCAGAATGACAGGATGTGCACTTCTCCTTGTCAAACTCGAACTTAGAGAATCAGAAAACTATTGCCTTTGGAAGAAGATCACTTTTGGGAAAAGAGAGAGAGAGATCCACACAAATTTGTTCTTGGTTATTATCTTGTATATCTCTTTGAGTTTTCCCGTTCATAATATATATGGGAAGACTCAAAGGTTCATTATTATGGAAAAGACGCAACTTTTTTAAGGAAAAACGGCAAAAAACGCGAGAAACCGCGCGTAACCGCTCGTAGCGATCGATCGCTAACATAGGCGATTGATCGCCTCGGGCGTAAACACTATTTTCGTTTTTTCCAGTAGATACGATCGATCGGTTTCACAGCCGATCGATCGCGGCCGGTCATTTCTCAGTTTTGTGAAAATCACATTAGATACGATCGATCGTATTTTTTATCCAATCGATTATCGATCGATCGCGCTATCAAACCAATCGATCGGCTCATAATTTTCACAAAACTAATAGCCGTTTGATCAAAATCAAAGGCTCCACGTGCAAAGTGCTAAGTGCGCCTCTAAAGCGCCACAATGCGCCCACGCTACGCGCGCGTGCGCGTGTGTGCACCTTTAGGTGCACCCATGAATGTGTGCACTATCAATTAGGGAGAGTCACCACACCAATAAGATACATAAATAGAAAGATTCTTTCATCTTATATACCTTAACACACTCATGTGTGTTTCCTATGTGGGACTAAAAGAAAACCTCATTATAAAGATTTTCTCTTTCTCTCCAAACTTAGCACATAACTAAACATTAATTCTAATTCAATCAATCTCAAAAATGTGGGCTTAAGATGGGCCCACTACCCATACCCAAAACTCAACAGCAGGTTGGTAGAGGGGGCGTGCTGGGGGGACGGAAAGGAGAAAAGAACGTAGAGAGGAGAGGAGGTTGAGGGGAGAAGGCTTAAGCTTAGCAGAGTCAGGTGTGCATGGAGAGTGACCTTCGGCAAACTCCTTTTGGGCTTATTTTCTCTCTCAAACATAGGCAGGGAAACTGCCTCAAATACTGCTATTAGAGATTTGTGTAAATAATAAATCCCTATATATGTAACAAAACACAATAATTACTTTTTCAGAAGGAAAGAGATAAGGCACAAAAAGGTGCAAGGGCTTTTCTTTGGGTTTGGATTCAAGGGGCTGTTTAGGACAAGTAGTTGGCAACCTTGAGGAATTTACTAAATTTATTATCAAATCTTACTTTCAAAACAAAACCTAATTATTTCAAGTCAAAGGAAAAGGCTAATATGCGCCAGGCCACACATTAGCGGTAAGCAGAATCAAATTAATATGAATATGAGCCCAGCCATTAAAGTCGTACAATCGAGATTCAATGGCTCACATGGGTGGGCAGGATTTCTGTATTATGGCCATGAGGCGTCCAGTGCCTGGGCGTTGGTTGCACCAAGCGCATACAAACAAGGCTCCAATTCAAATGGGGGCTACTTCCATGAAGGAGAATCGTTGGTGCGACCTAAAATTCACGGGGAAATTACACGCTTAAGCTGATGTAATTGCGGGTTCCCCTTCACAGAAACAGTTCATTAATGGAAAAAGAAGTGTAAAGCACATCGCACATTTTTCAATTTTAAGTGTGAAGGTTTAGTTTAATATCACGGACCGTTTTGGGTGTTGAGAAGAGTAATTAACCGTTTTTCTATAATTAAATTTCATGAAGTCACCTTTCTTTAGTGAACAAATGATACGACATATAGATAATTTCTACAGCTTGTTCTTACAATTTGAGGAAATAGAAAATAAGAGATAGAACAAAACTGAAAAGGATGGAGAAAAAACAAACATTTAATTTTTCTCCATGAAGAAAACAAAAGGAAAATATTGTAACTACAGAGGGTCGGGGGGGGGGGGGGGGGGGGGTGTGAAGGTTACATACGAAGTTTCTTTGTTGCCACAAGAATCTTCTCCCTTCCGACTGATTCACGCTCTGGATCGTGTACAGTCACCTCCCAGTGTACTGCCCCTGCAATGCGACTGACTTTGTCGATCACTTCAGGTGCATCTCTGACTAGGAGGATTCCTTCGGGGCGCAGTATTCTATCCATCTCCACCATCAGATCAACAAGGTGGCATCTGCAGAATGAATGGAATTATCATCTGGAAATGCAAAACTAGCATGTGACTCTCGTATTACGGCACTAATTGACTAGGCATTCTCAAACGGTTATTCAAAATCCATGTGACAATACAGCTGGAAGCTTTCAAACAAGGTGCCATTCCAGCAACCCATGAGGAAATAACAAGATGAAGATTCACCATTACTAGCATCACTAAAGTCATCACACTTATTATCGACTTATTGGTATTAGATTCATCAAATGATTGTGCAATGACCATTTATTGACAGCAACTTTTGATAAAAGAAATCTTATGTTAGCAAGAGAGTCACATAAGATAAAAGTAGTAACATGGAAAACTTAGCACTCGATATCTCTTGTACCATTAGATCAAAGAGACTGGTACCCAGTTCAAACATATATTGCACAGAAAATAGAAGACATAAATATGAAAAGTTAACAAACAAACACACACACACGCAGGGAGGGAGGGAGGCTTGAATTCACAATACAAGTGATGTGGATCATTGAGGATGCCACTGCATCAACTACTGTAAAATCCGGCTCTCATTTTCATTCTGAAGCCAATCTTCAGCCCACCCTCACCTCAGGGTAACAAAATATTAAACAAAATCAAATCTATTTGTGAATAAAATATTAGACGTAATTGTAATTTTCGCTATTTAAAAGATTAACGAGAACTACCGTTGGTCCAAAATTACCTGTCTGGATTATAAAACCAAAATGAACGGTTTTCCAATCCAGACAGGTAATTTTGGACGAAGGGAGTATCTATGTGCAATATAGCATAACACAAATACAGTTCAAGATATGATTATATTCTTTATAAATAATATGAGGTCTGTGTCTTCTCTGACAATAGTCTGCTCTTGTTTTCCCCCTTTCCAATCATTTTCTTTGACGTTGTCAGGAAAGCTATGTAAAAGAGGGGTAGGGGTGAGGGAAGTGTTTCCACCAGAGCAGGGAGACAGAGGAATCTGCCCTGGCATTGGCTGCAGCCTGACAGCAATCAGCCATTGGCCAGTGGATAGAAAACCTAGTTTAAGTGTAATCTCAGACTAGTTTTTTTCATTGATATATAATTTTAGTAAAATTAATTGTGAACGACAAATGTGCAATATAGCAAACTATGATATGATTTTATTCTTCATTTTTATAGTTGATGCATGCAAACGATGCTAAAAGAGGGAGAGGGAGACTTAAGAGAACTTGGATGGAGTTAATAAAGAAGGATTTGACTTTACTATCTCTTACAAAAGAGGTAGCCCAAAACAGGCCTGAATGGAGGAGTAAGATCCATGTCGCCAATCCCAAATAGTTGGGAAAAGGCGCTACGTGATTATGATTCTATTCCCTCGATACCATATTGAGTGTCCTATTTGGTTTTTCAAAATGACTAGTTCAACCAGGCCCTAGTGGTCAAAAGTTGGATTGCCCATGAACTAGAGTTTGAGGATATCAGACGAGTTCAGACAACCATTCCAGATGCACATGAACCCAACCATAGTTCAGGGAATAATGTTCTACATACTCCATGCGTCCCATATTAAGGGTCCTATTTTGTTTTACAAATCATTTTATGGGACACATGGATTATATAGAACATCACACCCTAAACTAAGGGTGGGTTCAAGTGCGTCTGAAATGGTTGAGTGGACTCCTCTCATATCCTCCCAACTCCAGTTCATGAGCACTCCAACTTTTGATCACTAGGGCCTGGTTGAGTACACGCTTTGTATGCATGATCCAATTTGATTTACAAGGATTAACTTTATCACAAGAAGAAATTACAACACAGAAAATATTTAATTATAGACATAACGCTAGCAATAACATATAATTTTTGTTAACATAAAGACTGTAAACACATCAAAGAGCATAGATGCAGAATACCTCCTTTTCCTCAAACCTGACCCTCTTATTAATGATTCAATGGCAGCCACATGAATGAAATCGTATGTTCTAGGATAAGTTGAGAAAGGCTCACACCTGACAACAACAATACAATACCATCATTTAATAGATAAAGCATCTCAATCACGACGATTTCAGTCACATAGAAATAACAGATTTATTATTAAGGAGGGTTTTTATAAAGGCATAACTAAGAAGTGTGGGTGGATAAAAAAATTATATAAATGAACTCTGATGTATGAACAACTCAAGCAAACAAATAAATAGGAATATGATAGAATACGGGCCATGTTTTGGCTCCATCACAAAGTATGACAATTAATTTTTCAAACAATGGGCTTGACTAGCTGCAGAAATATACACAGGAAAAAACAGCATTTTGATTCTGTTACATGCAGGTGTTAAGTATATTAGTATGAACTCACCAATCATGGTAGACCCCAATTAAGCCTCTATCATAAATCACACCAAGTGTAGATGATTTATGAGGTGGGACAACGTTCATGACCCAGACAGGGTCAGATGACAATGCAGCAGCAAAACCTCCAAAAACAGCATTCATGTCCATTAAATTGCGGAAAGCTGAACTCCCCAGCTTTACATCAAGAGTATGCTTGTAATATGCAACTCTTCGAGCCCATCGACGTGTATCTGCCTCAAACACATCAATGCCATTCTTCACGAGGGTGATTCTTGCAGGAGGTTTGGAAAGTCTCTCTGGCCAATTTGGAATGGATCCAACAGCATGGTCTTCCTTGAGAGCTGGTATCTTACTCACACAATTCTTCAAGTTGGTGTACCTAAAAAACGTCAAATTACAGCATGTATCAGTTTGTTCAAGCCAACCAATAATAAAGGATAATTTTTCCTCCCATAGTCCAGAACATCAAGCATAGAAGTCTTACCATGAAAAATTTGAATCATCAGAATCACTGCACAGATCAATGCCAAACTCATTCTGATTGGGGAAACATGAATCAACTGAAGGCTTTTTCCAAATCACGGTGTTCCCATCTACGACAATCAGCTCATAACATAAGGCTTTCCCCAAAGACTGAAGATCAGCCCATTCCTTATCCTGCTTGGGCCACTGTACTGGTGGACCAGAGATTACAAAATATCCACCTGGCCGAAGTAATCTATCTACCTCCAGAAAATATGTTCCATCTGCAATCCCATACGCATAGCATTAAGTCTCTGTCTCTCTCACACATACGGATTCAAACAATGAAAGTAGCACAAGGGAGAGCTTACTGTAGGCAGTATAAGGGATCAAACAACGAGAGCAGTGAACTAGATCAAACGATTGAGCAGAAAAGGGAAGTCTGCGAGTTCCTAGCATAGCAACAAATGCTGGTATGCCTCTTTCCAAGGCAAATTGGATTTGAGCCTTGTGTGAATCCCTAGGTGCAAATGAGAGAGTCAAAATATCTTCATGCAGCATGTATCCCCCAAAGCTGGCAACCTGCACATGAGAGCAAACTGTGAAACCATATGTTTCGACAAGTAGGTATCTAGATAAGGTGCATTGAGGATTTATGACAGTACCCCACATCCCATATCAAGGGCCGTCCTCAAGACACCTCCTGTGAAAGGTATGTACTGCCCCAATTTCTCAATATACTGCACAGCTCCATCAGGAAACATAGTCCCACCACCTGGAAATATCCAGTAGGGACCTTCTTCTTTCATCCAGCCTTGGTGGCCCTTTCTTTCGGCAATTTTATTGTGAGGCATGTTGCTGTGCCATATCTGCAAGAGAAAAAATAATGTTTAAGGGGGTAAGTGGAGGGAGGAAGGGAATGAAGGGAACCGATGCAAGTGATCAACAAAATTTTATGTAAGTGATCAACACAATTTTTAACTTGAACCCAATTTACCAAACCCAATGGTTTTACATATTTACCATTTTACTCAGAAGACTTTTCATCCCAATTGTAGGTCAATCTCAGGTAGAAATGTTTAAGCTGTAAACGACAAAGACATTACTACCACTTACTTTTATTCACGCCATACATAAAGTAAAGCCTCATTCTAAAGCGTTGAGCCCATGGAACGGAACAGCAAACCAGACATTTCATGATCCAGATTTCGTATTCTTCGTCCAGATACGAAATTTGAAATAAGAATTTACAGGCAACTGTATAAAAGTACCCCTAACATCTCTTTTCTTTTCTTAATGATTTCACTAGAAAAATAAAAGTACATTGGAGACAATTTGTTCGAATCTCCAAATCTCATTTACCATCTGCTTAACTTAAGATATCAAAGCAACTATTCATTTCCCTTGTCATCCAAAATCCTCGTTTTATACAATCTCAAAATTCCTTTTCAGTTTAGATGCACACATATTCCAATTTTTTCAACCACCGCAATGCACCAATGCCAAAAAACAGCCAAAACCCAGCAAGAAAACAGAGCAAACCATAATCAGGCATTTCTTAAACTCTGCAGTAGATACAAAGCTTAAATCCCATCTCCTCACATTTAAACATCCCACAAATCCATTATTTCACTTCTAGGCTGAAACAATACTATTCCAAAGCGTATCCACACATCTAAATCCATATCTTCTAGTCCCCACAAAAATTTTCAATCTCCCAACCGACGGCAATCACCCGGCGGCTTTAGAGTCAGCTTCTAGCTAAAAGAAAAGGACATTACACATTTTCCACCTAATTTACAGTTTACACACATTCCATCGTAAATCTACTACTCCCTCCGTTCCAAAATACTGTGTACATTTCAGAAAATTCTCATTTTTATTAGACCATGAAGCCCATAAGGAAGTCACATGACTCATTCTCCCTGATATCCCCTCCAACTCGTATGCTCGTTCACGAACCAAATTCAATCCCCTCCAACTCGTATGCTCGTTCACGAACCAAATTCATGTCAATCCTTCCAAGTTTTTGGAATGAAGAAGTCACTTGATTTGGCGAAATGTACACAGTATTTTAGAACAGTGAATATTTTCAAATGTACATAGTATTTTGGATCGGAGGGAGTAGTTCACAAACTTCAGTACTCCCTCCGTCCAATGAAGCATGTCTGCATTTGAAAAAACATGGGTGCATCACTACATAGCCGACTTTGCTCCATCATTACAAACATGCCTTAGAGTCCAATAAATTTAACTCATTTTCAAATGCAGACAGGTAGTTCATTAGTCACTTCAGTACCATAATCGCTTCAGCCTTCTCTAAAAAATTTGAGGTTCGACGCAGATCTTACGCGTCTCTAGCCTGTTTTGAGCCAAATCATTCGAAAATTCCATCCAAATCTAACCTTATGGAGGCTCTCCGGCCAACGGACAGGGATCTGGTACCCTTGAGGCGGCGGAATGAGGCAGAGCGGCGCCTCCTCAGGCGCCGGGCAGTGTCTCTCCCGGTAGAAGTTCATCTCGCGGCTGAGCTGGCTGCTCCGGCGGGGGTCCTCGCAGGGCATGTGGTCGACAGCGTCGGCCGGGCACGCGTCGAGCAGGGGAACCGGATCCCCGGCGTCGGCCAGCGCCATGATCCGGAGGCGGCGGCGGGGGTCAGCGCCGGAGGAGGACGAAGAGGTGAGGGCCAGAGCGCGGCGTCCGGAGGCGGCGAGGGGGTCGCCAAGGGGGGTGAAGACGAGGGCGAAGAAGACGAAGACGGCGAGGAAGAGGGCGCCGGTGACCAGATCCAGGAGGCGCCACTGCCGCGCTCCGGCGCCGCGCTTGGCGGAGGCCGGGAGGTTGACGTGGCCCATGGGTTTCTCCGGCCGCGGGGGAGGGAGATCACCGGCGCATGCGGTGGATCTTAGTCGGATCTCCGGGGGAGGATCCGCGAGAGTGAGTGCGGCAGGAGGGGAGGGGAGTGGAGGGAGAAAGGAGACGGCGGTGGTTTTGTTCGGTTCTTCCCAATTAATTAATTTTCTACTATTAATTAAGCCTAATAAATTATTTTATCTGTCCAATGAAGCTGATATGTATTTAAAAATTAATAAAATATATTGGCATGTGAGGCCCACAACATTTCACATGATCTATGGTCATGTAGGGTAAATCCAATGTAGCCCTGTTTTTTTGGACAGAGGGAGTATTAATTAAGGTTAACAAGTTACTATCCTTATCCTTGTTGTTGGAAGCCTGCTTGCATTTGAAAATGAGTGAAATTTTGTTGAGTTTTAAAGCCCTTATAAGAAAACATAGTAAAGTCAGCCATATAATGATGAATTCGCAATTTCCCAAATGCATGAAGGCTTTATGGAGGGAGTAAGTGCGGCTGAAGGTCAATCTTTTGTGATTACCATTGGAGATCAGGCTGAGTGCAGACATATAGACACGAAGAAAGAATTTATCTGATTGGTAATTTAGAATTTATGATATTGCTATGAGAATGTAGCATCAATTTTATAATAACGTAGAATTTGACCCGGTACAAATATCGTTTTACTTTTGGGACAGTGATAGCCCTACATCAGATGTCTTATGGTCACATCATTTCATCCACTCATTGCCATATACATCAGCTGTGTAGGAAATCTGATATATCAATATCGTATTCTTTTTGTTTGTATTTTCAAAATCAGATTTCTTAATGTTACATCAATTCACCCACTCATTGCCATACACATCAGCTGTGTAAGGAAATCTGATGTACAAATATCGTGTTCCTTTTGTTTGTATTCTCTACCTCACATGGATGTTTCACACACACTGTCTCTGCTTGATACCAAAACGGCCTTCTTATAATTAGTTGTAGAGAGGCTTTTCTAGTTTTGCGTCAACATCTTTGCGGCATGGGTGACATAAATGAGCACGATATTGGAGATGATCTGGGAGGGATGGGTGAGGGGCTGTGCTAAAATCATAAATCCCTCCCACTCTTGAGTCTTAAGGCTGTGCATTAAGATGGCAAGAAGGGAGGGAAGAGGGGAATAAGGTGGAGGTAAGGTGCCATCCCTTATCGAAGTGTTAGCTCAAAAGAGGCTTGAATGTTAGCTCAAAAGTAAGAATGAGTAAATTAAAAATGTTGCTATTAAAGTCGAATGGAGAGGAGTACAATGAATTAATCGATGATATCAAATTAGTTAATTTCGGAAAACCAACAGTTGCTATTAAAGTAGGATGGAGGGAGTACAATAAATTAATTTCTCTTGTTCTCTCCGTCCAAAAATACATGTCCAAAATAGTAGCAATGGAAGAATTTTAAGAGCTGCTCATAGCCATGGAAAATCGTCTCGCCGATATATCGGTATCGGCCCTAAACCGATACATTGATACCAATAAATATCGTTTTTTTCAAAACTTTCCAAATATCGCTGATATATCAGCGATATATCGCCGAAATATTGGTTTTGGACCGATATATCGGTATTTTTTGAATTAAAATTTTTTTTTGAAAAAAAAACCTTTTATGTTTATTTTCTATCATAATATGCATATTTTGAAATTTATTCTTTGTTTAAATTAGTATAACTCATTTTAAAAATTAGATTGTGTAAATATACGGTAAAAACTAATTTTTGACTACCGATATTTTTTTACATAATATCTCCGATATTTCGTCTCTTTGGCCGACCGATATTTTACCGATATCCGATACGACATTCCATGCTCATAGCCCTCGATGCCTGCTTAAGAGTCTACATATCTGATATCCGTAGCACTACTATAGGAGTAATGACTAGGAGTATCATTATGCAACTCTTCTGTCAATAAAAAAATACTTTCTCTGTCCAAGGGACTCAAGGGACTAGAAAACAAAAGTGAAGTGTTCATTAGCAGTTCATTTTGGTTTTATAACCCAGACAGGTAATATTGGATGGAGAGATTATGATGTAACTCTTCTTCTTTTGTTTTCTTTTTTGCAATACGAGGTAAATATTCTGCATTGTATTAAAATCTTATGTTCTTTTCTATAAGACATACTATGTTGAAAACATCTTAATGTTAAGTTCATAGTTTTTTTTTTTGGCAAACAAAATTCAAACATCTTTCAGCGTTCCCATTTATAAGCTCATTTTGGGGTATTTTTAGGGCGCATTTTGCAAGTCATCAGGGAAGAGGAAGAAAGGGCTAATAGAGGGAGAAATTACAACTTTATCAAATGTTTGTAGGGTCCTCCCTCATAAGGTATTTGGACAAGGCTTTTAGTAACAATAAAGTATTTAATTAACTAATGCAGCTGGAAAATTGCTATTTAATTTTTGAAAAGCTTTGCTAACAAATTCTTTTCATTTGATCACACAATATGCCTAATTTTTTGTGAAATTGCTGAGTTAACTTTGAAAAGTTTTTTTTCTACATAAACAGTACAATTAAGTGTGTGGCTAATAAAGATTGGCTTTGTTTAAGAAATGAGAAACTGGCGGGTTTTGTCTTCCAATAAGGAAATTGAAATAAAAGATAAAAATTACAACAATATAACTGGGAGAGGTTTGTCTTCTGATAAGAAAGAAAAAATGATAGAGTTAATCATACCTGAGAGAGACAGAATCCACATGACAAGAAAAATGGCATCTTACTGGTCCATTCAAACACTAGTTTATAAGTCACTCATGGGATTGGGCTCCCGTAGCTGGAGGTCTATAGCTCTATGTGCTTAGTTTTTCTCCATATGTTATACATCACTACATATGCATACGCATGTGGGGCCTTTCTAAGCTGGTCGGGTGTAATACCCCAAATCACTAAGGATTATGATGCTTAAATATGTGCCTAGTTTTTAGATAATTAAGTGGTGATTCAAAAGCTGATTAGTCATATAGAAGAGGTGATAACGTGAACCAAGAATGGTATAAAAAATGACTTAAAATAGTATTTTTAAAATATATCTCAGAATATTTATAACTTATGTATAAATTATATATCATTTTGAAGGTTTCGGAAAGACGAATCTAACGCATCCTAAGAGTTGAAAGGAGGAGATAGAGACATCTAAAACGATTAGCAATGCACTTTTAGATGTGAAGCATTCAAATTTTTCATAGGAGGAGGAATAACAATCATGAGCAAGGAATTCCGTATCGGATTTCGGCAAAATATCAGTCGGCCTAAGAGATAAAATTTTAGAGATATTTCGGAGATATTTGTAAAAAAATATTAGTAGTTAAAAATTAATTTTTGTCATATATTTTCACAATTTAACTTATAAAATGAGTTATATTAATTTAGACAAAGCATAGATTTCAAAATATGCATAAAAATGCATACTAGGATTAGAAATAATGGGAAAGTTGTTTTTTTTCCTTTTTTTTTAAAAATTTTTTTCCAATTTTTTTTTGAAAATGTTTTTTTTTTTAAATAGCAAAATTTCTGTCCGAAACCGAAATTTCGCTAAAATTTCACTGATATTATAACACCCGGAAAATTAATAAGTATTTAAAACCCAAATTTGACCCTCTTAATGTTTGATTTGGTCGTGTTTTGCCTTGTGGAAATTAAAGTTGGTGAGAAGAGCTTTCCAACGCCACCTATTATGCGCGATTTGGAGTTCGGGGTAAAAAGATATAAGAAATTGAATTTTGATTAAACGTGACAGCGATCGATCGCCATAAGAGCCGATCGATCGACAAGCTGAACCGATCGACGCCTTATCAAAACGATTGATCGTAGTTACTGTGATTTGTGAATGTTTTGTTTCGCGTAAAGCGATCGATCGGCAATAATGATGATCGATCGGCTGTAACGTGGTAGTGTAAAACAATGCATACGACGATCGGATCGCCGTATAGCCGATTGATCGGCCGATTGCGGTTTTGCGATTTCTAGCATGTTTTTAGGGTGGATTTGCTTGGGAAAGATACCAAATCCCAATTGGACTTATTTGGCACGTCTCTAGAAGGATTGTGAAGCCTTCCCATTGGTTGAAAGTGTCCATGATTTGGAAGATTAGTTTAAGAATGAATTCTCCCCCAACTCTATATAAATACTAGAGAATTAGCTTGTGCTAACCCTAGAATGTCTAGAGACCTTTTCCCTTCTCCTTCCCACATTCACACCATCTTCTTTAAGGCTTCTTCTTGTGGGAGTTTGCAAGAGCTTGGAGCGGGAGCGTTGGAGAAAGCGGAGGAGACAAGCAACGCGTAGAGAGGCAAAATCCTTGGTGAATTAAGTAGGATGGTTTTTCCCCTCTTCTCTCTTCTGATTTTATGCTTTTGACAAGTGTTTTGATTTAGCACCTTAGTTATTATTTGGATTCTTGTGAGATGAATGTATTATGTCCCTATTTCTATGCGTAGTGCATTATAAATCATATGTGCATTCATGTTTCACTTCTAGATGGGAATTTCGCATCTAAAGGTCTAATGCTTTATTAATTTTTCAGAGACTAGAAGTCTTGATATTATTTGTTTGATGATGATCCACGTTGAATTTGTGACTTTAAGGTGTGTCTTACATTAATTGCCTTGTTTGGGGTGTATTAATGATTACAAACTATGTTATATATAGAAGAACACAAGAAAGGAGTGAACTTTAGTAATTTCAGATAATCCTAGGTTCTGTAATTGGTTTAGGAGGGGAGTATATGGTCTGTCATTGAGGTATTATTATTTATAATGTGTTATTAATTAAGATAATCAAGTTTAGTTAAGAGTCTTAATCTCGGCCAGAACTATTTTTGTGTTGATAGTCGGTGGTAAATAATTCATAACTAATTCAAATAAAATCAGAAAAATATAAAATCAGTGGGGTTAAAAATTAGACTCACGAGGATATTATCAGTAAAAATTTCAGAGGTTAAGTCTTACTGTACAGAGCACAGTAGTCGTTGGAAGATAACTATTGTGCAGGAGGCAGTGAGCTGAATCTGAGAGAAAATACTAAGTATACAAATAGCATCATGTAATATGATATGATAATGATTAATATGTCAATACCAGTAATCGAACTATATACTTATGGAATATCACAGTAAGAATTGGGTTAGAAGTAATCTAATTAGGAGGGATAATCCTTTGAGCAAGTGATTCATAACTATCTATTTTAAAAGCATTGATGTCGGTTTGATATTCTACTTAGAATTTCAAATCATCTAAGATTCTTTGATTTCTTATCTCTGATATTTGTATTATAAAACTCTAATGCGTATAAAGAATTCCTATCTAGGGCTGAGCATGAAAAGTATGTATTGATTGTATGTTACTCCTTGGGTGAGTTGTTATTATTCGAAGTGTTTGGGTTGTCTTGTTATTCTATATTACTCCAATGAGTGAGTTATGTGCTGACCAAAGACTTTGAGACTTCTATCCATACTCCGTAAGAGAGTCTATTCTGGTAAGAGATACCTTATGATCTTAGAGTGTTGTGACCTTTATTCCTTTGAGATATTGCTCATATTGATTACATAATTGTTTTCTTCCACTGGGGACCTCGCGAGACTCTCCCCATGGTGGATTTATAGTATGCTCAATTAAGCCATTACTAGATCTTGCGAGGTTACTTACATTTATGAAATTGCGATTCCATACTGCCCGAAGGGAGGCACTATACGTACGTTAGATTGTGGACATTACGGAAGGTCCTCAGTCTCTGCCCATCGTGTCCGTAAGCACTAGTGGGGCCCAGCATCCTAGACGCATGGCAGGGTTCCAAAGAGAGGACCCCTAGGGTGGTTCTGGTATATTATTTTAGTCACTTGCGAGCTACCAGGTTAGCGAGCAAAAATTGTAACTCCTTTCACTTTAGATGTCTGGAGCCTTTGATATGATTGTTATTCTCTCCTTACACATATGTTTGTTTGGAGCCCTTTTGATGTTTTCCTATACTTGCGAGTTGGAATTGTTGTTGACTAACCTTGCAGGTGCATAGACCTCGGTTCAGTTTAGATGTTGTGAGATGTTCACCAACATTTGTTATTCTTATTCTCTTCATACTGCTTGTTTTAATTCAGTGGGTTTTTACATCCTACTGAGTGTTTCTATGAAATACTCATGCATCCTCTGATGCAGGCGCAATTGAAAAGTGAGATCATGAAGTGCAGTAGTGGAATGGCGGATTGAAGACGCCGAGAAGAGTTTAAAGCAAGGTTTTCAAAACCGGACCGGCCATCGACCCGGATTGATGGCCGGTCCGGTTGGACCGCGGTCAAACCGGGGTCAAACCGGAATGACCCGGTTTTGAAGTATAAGTAGTAAATATATATTAAATAAATAATTTGTATCACATTAACACAAGAGAACAGGTAGCCCAGGTGGTTAAGACATGCTGTTAGGTGGGGAGGGGGGGGGGTTCGAATCCCCCCTCAAACAACAGATTTTTTCCAAAAAAAAAAAATCTGACTGTGACCGGTCCGGTTTAACCGGCCGGCTTGAAAAAAAACCGGCCGGTTTACTGGACCGGAGTAAACCGGGTGAACCGAACCGGTTTCCCGGGCCGGTTCCGGTTCTCCGCGGTCAAAACCGGGGGGGGGGTTCGAATCCCCCCTCAAACAACAGATTTTTTCCAAAAAAAAAAAATCTGACTGTGACCGGTCCGGTTTAACCGGCCGGCTTGAAAAAAACCGGCCGGTTTACTGGACCGGAGTAAACCGGGTGAACCGAACCGGTTTCCCGGCCGGTTCCGGTTCTCCGCGGTCGGACCGGCCGGTCCGGTCCGGTTTTGAAAACCATGGTTTAAAGATTATTTAGTTATTTATTTTTGCTTTTATTGATGCTTATGACATTATTGGCAATTGTGTGCCACATACTTATAGGTTTATTTTATTTAACTTTCGAAAATAGATTATTATTAAGTAAATTCATTTCATTGTATTCACTAATGTCTATTATTGTATTACACTGATTGCGGGCATAATCGGTTACACGTCCTTTTGAGATAATTATAATCGGTTGGAAAATCAACTATTCGGTCGCGTGCCCGGGATCTCTATCTCGAATTGTATCTCTTTTGTTGGCTTCCGCACTCCGATTGAGGTACGGGATTTCGGGGCGTGACAGATATTATAAATTTTAAAAAAAAATGATATTTTGTCATTTTGATTTCTCGGGTGGGGCCCAAAATTGATATATCGGCGAAATTTCGCCGATATAGAATTCTTTGATCATGAGTCTAATGCAGTCACAAACAATCTAAATGATGTGATGTGCCGATGGCTGAACGATATGAGATAAGAGTAAGCCTCATAATTAAATTGATAAATGTGCATCTAACCTTAATTACGCTAAAATCATGAACGAGATATCAAATTTTACAGCCTAGGAAACGTGCATTGCATAAAGATTATTCAGAAAGTTCAATAAATCATTGACTCAACAAATGATAGTAGTTTCACACTGATGAGAATATTTATAGACAAATAGAGGCTAAAGGAATACCTAAGCTTGGATATTTTCCTCGACATGATCACGCCTCATTCAAGCTTGAACAAAGAATGTAGAGATTTTCCTTGGAAAAAGGAATTGATGTCATACAAGTTTGATACATATAACCATAGACATTCCAGGCAGACTTAATCAAGACAACATCGTAGGCATTGCCGCATTAGGTTACCAAATTCATCCAATAGAATGCCTTTTCTACATCCAATCATCATTGAGAGTTTCTTCATGACGGATATTATACAAATCCAATATTATAATGAAGGGGCCCGTTTGGGGTGTGAAAAAACCAAAATATCCAGAGTGGATTTTGGATGTCCACTATAGCATTCATGTTTTTTCTATATCCAGCGTGAAACACGACATGAGGTGTTTCAGCTAATGTTTTGCTTTTAATCACACCCCAAACGGCCCCGAAATGGGAAACTTTCAAGCTTCATCTTACCTTGGTAATTATTTAAAGAAAAGATGA
The DNA here is from genome assembly GCA_039654745.1 of Houttuynia cordata. Taxonomy (NCBI): domain Eukaryota; kingdom Viridiplantae; phylum Streptophyta; class Magnoliopsida; order Piperales; family Saururaceae; genus Houttuynia; species Houttuynia cordata. Next base: position 23,971,728 of record CM077505.1, read on the forward strand.
TTATTTTGAATATATTATGAATAATACTACCTCTATACGTATAGTAGTAGTCCTATTTGGCTTTCAATATCAACTTTTTAGTAATTTTGAGAAACTAAATAGTGGCAAGCTTATGAGATTCAATCCATGCCGCTGACCCAGATAGCTTGGGACTTGGCATAAGAGATAATGATCATGATGTTTGCTTCATTGGTTTTAAGCCCTTTCGGCATCCTTTTTTGCAAATATATCACCTTAATCTAATATTGGCCAACCAGTTCATGGGAGCCCCGGACCGCTTGAAGCCCTAGACCAGGCCGAGAGGCCCAACATGACACCAGGATGCCAAGCCAGCACATTTTTCCACAGCGCCATCAGAGTGGGTTTGCACTATTTTTCCTGTTAGTTCTTCCACCAAGTTCCAAAGAAAAGCTCCTTTTGTTAGAGAAAAATCGCTTTTGTGCAAAATTTGCCTCCCCAGTGCGATGTTGTAGCCAAAAATGGCCTCCGAAATGCACCCTAAAAGCTCACCCCAACTATAATGTTTTGGCCACGCTGGAATTGGTATTCTCTTTTTGTTTTATTTTAATTCATAAAAAATAAGGGTACATATTCGCAAGAAATACAAGGGCTTCAAGAGCCAAAAATAAAATCTCCACAACAATGAAAAAAAAGTACAATGATTTATGCATAATACTCTTCCAATAAACTATTCTCCCTCTCATCTTCTAATCGACACTTTTGAAGAACACAAGTCTTGCGCTTCTGTTTTGTTGAATCAACTAGTTGAGTCTTTAATAATTCAATTGGCTCTCAAGCCTACGAGACTGGACAAGAAGCGTTTATCTCTCAACAAACATGAGAAAGACGATGGCCAACGAAGTTCAATCAATGGAACATAAAACAAGAAGCCATAAAACGAGTAATAAAATTTCAAAAAGGATTTCACAATCGTTGTAGAAAACAAACCGAAGGCCCTCATGACGAGGGATGAAATAAATGACGAAACTTTACTACAATCTAAAAAAAACAGCTTCAACTTTTTTGCCTCCAACAGTTTCACTACCGTAGGAGGAGGAGATCAAAGAATGAGGAAGGATGAAAGATGAAGAGGGAGGGAGGGAGGGGCTTCCCTCTCCACATTCGTCTTGGAATCGGTATTCTTTCACTTCCCTATTTAGGATTTATTAAGAAAAGAGAAGAAAAATTGGGCAGTATTTCTGTAGACTGAACATTCACACCGTTTTCCATTTCTTGCTAACTATTTAAACCAATTACATCACTACTCAACTACTATGTTACATGCAAACAAAAAAATAACTGATTCAGGTTAGACTCAACAAACAAGAAAATAACTGTAATTAAATAAACAAACTTTGTAGATAACCCAAATTAATAGGACTCCTTATTCTTAGACGTAACACATATGCACAGTGGATATCCATCGTCGGGGGTGAGTTGCCTGAAAACAGAAGTGGCAAAATACGCATAAAAAACTGAAATCAAACAAAAAAAAAAACAGTGGATTCTCTATGCCTCTACTGGGGCCAATGAAGAAAAATCAAACCAACAATCTAATCTGATGAAAGGCTCCTCCACACCTAATTCTCAAGTCTCAAAGCTTCTATGAGGAAGTGGAGGCGGACCCATCATGGATTTCAGCAGATCAGTCATCCTTTGCAATATGTGTTGGAAAGAAGGTCGGCAATCTGGCTCACTGCAGTGTATTAATTTTCAGCATTACTACTCTTCCATCAAGAGCAAGAAACTAATTTAAAGATATTGATACATATGCAACAGTGTTTTCTTACCTCTGCCAGCAATCATTGATGATGGATGAGATGCGGGGGTCCAAATTTTCAGGCAAATCTAATCTCCGGTTCATAAAACCAACAACACCAATAACCTACGCAAGCTCAAGAAAATGGAAAGCATACAAATTATCATTTAAATGACCTTGTTTTAAGATTTTTTTCGCGTGATTTATGGACACAATACCTGAAGTGAATTAAGATGAGTCCAAGGCACGCATTCAGTCATCAGTTCCCACAAAATGACACCAAAGCTGAATACATCAGATCTAATCAAGAAGATAACAAATTATCGTTAGTGCAGCACCTTTTAATCTAGCTGATGTCAACTCAATAGCTGCCTTACTTCTCATTTGAAGGCTCATTTCTAAGGACTTCAGGGGCCATCCACTGTGGCTGCATCAAATATAGAGATTTTATTAATAGATTGATGCTAAGCTAACATAGGAAAACAATGGAAGGTTAACAACTTAATTATAAAAGAAAAGGAAGGTCAACTTAGTCTATTTATGCAGTAAAGAAACTGCATATCAGCATGATATGAAAACCTAACAATATATATTGAAGAAAAAGAATCAAGTAGCTAAACTTCAAAACAGAAAATTTCTCCGGTTACGTACTACATTAATCACACTATACCTAGTGTGAATAAAAAAAGTCACAAATATATCAAGTCAACCATTTATATTTATATAAAACTTATTAAGTACTTGTTTATTGGAGGAATAGATCTCAAGAGTTCATTAAGTTAAATTTCGTACTGTGCCTTTTTCAGATTTCTCAGTCAAGAAGGCTGTCTTCTTCAACTGTGACAGGCCAAAATCTCCCACCTTATCAGTACAACATCAAAGATCTTGTTAAATATAGAGAGAAATACAATGCTGTAGCAGCAGTAAAACTAAGAAGCATATTTGTACCTTCACAGTCCAATTTTTGTCAACAAGTAAATTTGAAGATTTCAGGTCTCTATGTACTATTGGAGGATTTCTTCGCTGCAAATAATTCATACCTCTTGCCTAAAAGAAGGCTTAAACCCTCAGATAATCGCCCATAAATGGTAAAAGAGGACATTTTATAGGAAGGAACATACAACATCTAAAGCCATTCTCAACCGACGTCTGAGATCTAATGTTTGGTTGTTTCTGTGTAATGTTTTGAAGAGACTTCCCCTGAATGTAATAAACAATCATTGAATTTATCCAACAATATTTAAAGAACTTCACTATATGAAATAAATTAAAGATTGCAAACACATTAATTCTCCTTAGCATGACCTTCCAATTACCTTGGCAAAAATTCTGTCACTATTGCAAGTTTTTCGGGAGAATAAACTGCTCCCATGAATAGTAAGACATTTGGGTGTCTAAGTCTCTTCATTATGTCTATCTGGTATGAAAATTCAGAAAGATGAATAAGTCTAGTTCCTCAGAAATAAGGTAATTTGACAGGAATACTAATGTGTCTTTTACCTCCTTTTTGTACTCATCCAAGATCCCCTCACTATATTCATTGCCTGTGTAAATTTTTACTGCAACATCCTGATGATAAAAATAAAATGCTAATAAGTGACTGATTCCACAGAGTTTCTAAAATCTACTTATAAGATTTAGGTTGTCATGTACCGATCCATTCCAAATTCCTCGATATACAACAGCATATGAACCTGTAAAAGAGGTGCTTATTACTAAATGAGTACTTAAACAAGTAGAATTTCAACTTCCAACAAAATTGTCTGGGTGAAAGATGACTGTTTAACTAGTTTCATTAAAAAAAATTATATGAGAATTGACAAAATATATGATTACTCCTAAGAGTTCTACTATATCTCATTCAAGAAACTCATGTCTAAACTTACTCAGATGACATGGCCTGCCAACATGCAGGCACATTTCTTCCAGTCCACATCACCTTGTCAAGACCAGCCCGGTCCAACCTCGGGCCACTGGCCAAGGACCTCTGGCCCGAACTCCAGCTCCCCGTAAAACAGGGCACTGGGGTATCTCATTCCTTCCCCTCCCCCCCCACGACACCAGCACTCCCTCTTCAGGATCTTCAAAGAGTAATGGGGCTGGGGAGGAAGGAGAAGCCCATTGAAGATGTGGGTTTCTACATGAAATTTTGCAACAGAAGAAGCATTTCTTCTTCCTAATTATGTTCTATTTTGTATCCTGTCTAATTATGGCAAAGGCATCTATTATATTCATAAAACTATACATTATCTGGACAGATATAAGAAGGGAAGTATCACCTTGACCTATTTCCTCCCCCAAACATAAGTCTTGCCACTGAATCTCACAATCAGCTAGTGCATTACTAGTATCAGTGTGTATTCCAGAACCTGGTTGCAATTGTATGCATACTTGGTATTCATGTTCCTTTGACCCCTTGAATGAGTCTCCCTCCAGATGTACATTTGATTCTCTTTCTTTCCCATGGTTTCCAGAGACTGATGGGATCTGCAAGTTTCCAGAGGCCCTTCTACTACACTCGTCACAATCAATCCAAGAAATAATACGTTTCTTGTCTGATGCAGCTACATCATTAACTAAGACTCCCTGCTTTAAGTACTCTTTTCCATTTGAATGTGTACTCTCACCATATAAAGAGCTTTTCTTGGCAGGAACGGCATAAACCTCATTGGAAACATTGGATAAAGTCACATCTTTTCTTCTTAAGCCATTCAGGGAGTTCTGAAAATCCCTAGCCCAGTGAGGAAACACAGTCACTTATATCAAAGTGCAAAAATATGAGAGATGTAAGCTTACGCAAATTTCAATCTGCTGGGGTAGCTGAATAGTAGTTGCTCGCATTGTTTCCTTTCCACTTTCAGTGGTAGACCACAATTTCTGAATATCTCGTCTAGGAGAGAAGAGTTTGGATGCCTGTTAAATTGATGCATTTAAGAAAGAAATGTGAATGAAAGAGTAAGACAAACACTTTACACACAAAATATAAAACAGCATATCAATTCAACACATAAGCACCAGATTGGAAACAGACGATGCAATCCGTGGCTGTGAATGCCACTGAATCTTTTTCATGTTCATCCTCCAATCTCTAAGCGGGCCATGGGCACGATGATCCTTGTATGTTATATTTTCCTTGTTTTTGTTATTAAAGACAGCTGCATCACTTGATACAGTGATAACACCAATTAACTCACCATCCTCGTACAAAGGGCTTTTCGTTACCATCGCCATGAATATTTCACCAGATCTTCTCTTCATTGGGAACTGACCTGACCATGATTGACCAATCAGCAGTCCTTCTGTAATTTTCCTTAAAAAATCCCTTCTTTCTTTATCAACAAGAACATCTAAAGCTCTTCGTCCAACAACTTCATAGTCTTTCCATCCATAAAGATTTTCTGCTGAGTGATTCCTGAAATACAGAAATGACCTTCAGCAACATACTCTACTTGAGAAACTTGGAAAACTGAAGATAACATATTGGCACAACAAGACTAAAGCATTTATATGATATTTTGCAGAACACAAATTTTGTTTACCATTTTCAGCATATACAATATACTAATTTCAAACATCAATCGTGCTGCACTAGGCATTGGATCTCTTCTTTTTCAAATCCTTCCAATCCGCCGGTAATGAGATTTCACAAAAGTAAAGGCCTCTCTGTTTCATGTCCCCAGCAGCCTATGCTCAGATTTTCTTTTCAATCTAAAAACTAGGAGTTCATTCAAAAGGTAATCAGCCTTGCACCTGTTTTAATACTGTACATGCTAGAGTTAGAGATCTCAAATATCAAGATTATCCATTATCAACAGGAAATGTGTGATGGCTGCATCTAAAATTATTTTTACCATTCCTACAGAGTAAACGATCCAAAGAAGCATAGATTAGAATCGCATCTTGCTTCCTTTTAGAATGCCAATACTCCCTCCATCTCATATTAGTTGTCTGGATGAAAAAACCAAAATGAACATAGATTTTCTAATCCAGAGAATTAATTGGCACAGATGATGTAGTGCTTCTACTTCCCTCCATATCACAAGCTCACCATTAATCCCTTATGATTTACACTTATTGGACATACATCAAACAACGAGAAAGCATATTTATCTTACTAAGATTCTTACCACATTAAAATCCATACAGAAACCAAATCATTTCGCATCAACTGACAACAAGAAACCAAAATTCAATTCAAGCTAAACCCATGATTTCATCCATTATACCTTCCAATCTTATAGAAACTAGCTTGTAAAATCGTGGAAAATCACAGAGGAACCAGAAAGAAAAAGAAGTACCAGTAGATGATCTCCCCAGAATCAGCCCGGCAGACATGAACAGCATGCCCCATCGACTGCAGCACGTTCGAATACCCAAACTTGTTCAATAACCACCCATGCCCACCACCACCACCACCTCCTCCTCCGCCGCCGCCGCCGACTTCCTCCCTGCCCATATCCTTCTCCCTCTCCTGAACCAGCACATCAAACTGCTCCCTGAGTCGATCGTTGCTCGCTTCCAGGTCCCTTAACCTCTTCAGCAGCTCCCCGTAGTCCGTCGCTGGAGATTCGCCGGCGCCGGCAGCCATCTCCTCCCGCGACGCAGCCAAAAGAAGAGCTAAGAGCCACAGACAGGAGTGCACTTTTTTCAAATCTTTAGACACGTACACGTAAACGTAAGTAAAAAAGTTTAAATGAGATACGGCTCACGGGCGTCTGCATAAGCTGAGCCGTCGGATCCGACGGTGCTCGATATGACACCCGTCGTCGGGTTAAAATGACACCACGGCTTCGTGTATATGCGCGAGGAGAAATCAATTTGTTTGGTGGAGCGCACGATTGATATACATGCGTCGTCAATCCTGATGATAATCTATGGCTGATGGCAGATTTTCAAGAGGAAATCCTTGAAGTGGATAAAAAAAAAAGCTTCCATGAGCGTGTATAATTGAGATTTAAATTTTAATTAAAAATCCATTAATTGCTGTCAATATGAACGATATTCGACATGTATGGCACGTGTCTGGGCTCGAAGGATTGGGTTTGGCAGCTTGTCCCTTTCTATGTTCACATGGACAAAAGGGGGAACTGGTTGGCTGTTGCCTTCTTTGGAAAAGGAAAGGTTACCTTCTTGTGGCAAAATAGAAAAGAGGGAAGAAATACCAAAAGTGTACAGCATAGAAAGCTTGCCATCAATTTGGTCACAGGTTTCATCACTTTCGTTTTCTATCTTCATGAGGAGCATGGGAGGCTGCTGGATTAGTGACAAAGATGGGAGGCACTTTAGGCCTTCTATATACTAAATATGGTCGGGAAGATTAAAAGAACCCCTTTGCAATTTGCAATCTCTTCAAAATGAGAATTTTGGCCGGTGCTTACAGGTGTTTTTCTATATATAACGAGGAGTGTTCGAGTCCTTCGGACCCGACTGGAAGGGGCATGGCAACTGACCTTTTAGAGTACCGTATCCTGTTGTTATGCTAAAGGAACGTTATGCTAAAGGAACTAATTGGAGATAGAAAAAATAACATTAGAGAACAAGATCCAACATTTGTACATTACTTATTGAGGTTCTAAATCCAAAGGTGGCTCACTACCTAATTCGTATTTATTTTAGGCATCACAACTAGGTAAGGTCAACTCTGTGATTGCGTAAAGACAATGAAACTTTGTGATTGCTTAGTTTTACAAAAATAAAACTCCATAAGTTTTGTGGCATTAACTTTGTCCCTGAACCCGAAAGATATGCCAAAGACATAAGGAATATCTTTTACTCTAGCCCCAATTTATTCTCCAATGCTGTCTTGCACTCGAGAGTTTCAACTACGGGTATTGTCTGAATTGGAAACCAACGAACTAATTTTAGCACATTTTGGATTTACAAAAAAAAGAAATATAATGGGGCTGAGGGAGTGCTTTGTTGTGACATTCAAGTGCTATCTCTTATCATTGCTTCTTCAAAATTGGTTATATTTCATATCAATAAAAAGTACCAATCGTGGCAAAACATCCTAGTGTTCTTTCCTTTTTTCATGATGTCAGTGAGCCGATGAAGTGGTATTAGGGGACCTAGCATGGTACATAGTGGCCTAAAATGATATATAGCTACGTACTATGCTCTACCTTGCACCAAATCAACTCTTCTCTTGTTTCATTGTAATAACGTACGTCTACTTTCTAGTATAACATGAAGAAAAAAAATTAGCACGGTAACTGGAATCTGTTGGCCTTTCTCCCTCATGTTACGTGGGATTGGCAATTAGATTACTCTTCCCAATGAATTAACTTGGCTATAGGGAGAAATGCAATTGCAAGAGTCCTAAGTTCCTTTTATACGTTTCAAATTGCATGCTTGAGAGCTAAGCTCGTGGCACATGTATATATTGGATAGCCATTAGCCATATATGTCAAAGAACAAATCCGCTGACTACATAGAGACTAGAAATTGACGTAACCCATCAATGAAATATAGGCAAAAAAATCAATACATCGATTATATGGTACTTGTGATTTAAAAAAAAATTATGGTAGTCAAATTTAGTTGTTTGATGCCGAGATTTGACTCAGATGCTATGATTGTTTTTTATTCTTTGGGCAAATCGATGGAGTTAGTGTGGGACAGCAATTTTTTTTATAAAGCAGTATGGAACATAGTGATGAGAGCCATAACAGTGTGCTGACTGAATTCCGTTCTAGCTTCGAAATTGACACTAGCAATCCTTGGAAGTTAAAACTAGACATTCAGTACGTAATTTTGTTATTGTGAGGCTTCTTTAAGTCATATTTCATTTTATTTTGCTTATTAATATTGATCAGTCTTCAGAGCTCTCAAGCTCTATTATGTGTACGTATTTACGATAAAGCCCAACAATTATTTCAATGAGACACACCAATGCAAGTCTATTTTGTTACTAGTAATATCCAAAGTGATCCCCCCTTTCCATTTAGGGCACACATTTTTTTACAGCATATAAACCGAAGAAAGAACAGAAACGAGGACGAGACTAGCCTCCTTTATTTTTGACTGCTCCATCCCAGCTCATCGTGCACCTGCATATTTATATTTACAAATAAATCGAAAGTTAAAAAGTAAAAAAACAACTCATTTATTTATTTATTTATCTTTTTTTTATAACAAGAGGTGTCTGAGTCCTTAGGACCTGACTAAAAGGGGCAGGGCAATTGGCCACTTACACAACAATTGTCATAAGTACTAGATAAATCGGGTTATAATCCTATGTGGCTGGCCAATGGGGGAGGGGGTCGAACTCAGGGCGTCCACTTCCAGAAGTGTCCGGACTATCTCACCAACCCCCTATTGGCTCAACATGGCCCTTTTTGTTTCTTTTGCCAATAAAGATGATCAAAGGGAAATTACCACAATTAGTTGGGGGAAGGTTGCATAGGGTGGGGAGGCGGTAAACAATGTCCAAAGTACTGCACAGGCAGTCATTGCCAACATTTTGGACGGCTGTGCAGCAGGCCAAGTTGGGAGTGTTCACGCCCACGCCGGGGAGGACGAACGGCGTGCATTGGTTCAGCTGTGTAAGACGAACCCGGCAGTTGTCCTGGGCCCAAGCCGGCAGGTGCAGGGCCAGGGCTTGCAGAAGGAAGTAAGTGGCTATAAGAGCCTTGGTTGTGGCCATGGTGTAGTTTTTTGCTTGATTGATGCAGGGGGGATGGAGGCTGTGCTACATATTTGTTGCTAATTTATAGTGCACAAAGTGCTGTGAGGAGAGTGATATTTGTGTTCTTTCTATTTTATTGTAAATGGGGGAAAGGTGAACTTGGCATGGTTCCCCTTTTACCGGCTAAATAAAAGCATGCATGGCTCAGGGTATGTGGAATGAAAATGAAACAAAAGTGCGAATTCGGGGGATCAGGTAGGTTTTAGACATATATTTAGGAATTAAGTAGCTATTTTTTTTGTAAATTTTTATTTTATAATATTTCTACAATAATGTAAAGTCAATTCTATGATAGTGTAGAATCATGACACTATCCGGCCTAAGTGCTATTTTTTTTTTGTATCTTCTACTTTATTGCTATGATTTACACTCTCTTTCTGCCTGATCACAAAGTCTTATAAATTAATTAAGGAGTAGTAGTTCATCCAAATCAAGCAATGGAACTGTTACTAGGCACAGTGGAACTGATTTATGACTACAAGAATGAGGGATCCTTTATAAATTAACTATGAGACAACTAAAGAATCCAGAAAAAAAGACACCTTAAGAAGCAATTCAATGAATCATATACAAAAGAAATCTAAGAAAGTTAGAATACAACAAATGTGAAAATCTGGCTCCACTCTAGTATGTAATGCTGTTGGCTCCTTGATCTTGAGTGGAATCAGAAGGGTCTGAAGCAGTCCAGTAGCTTTTAACTACCAGCAGTAGTTTCTCTCTCTGAAGAGGGCCATCTTCATGATCCACAATCTGACTCTCCCATCTCATTCCATCTATTATACTCTTCACTTTCATCAACACATCTACATCATCTCTAAACACCACTGCCCCCTCTGGCCTCAAAATTCTGTCCATCTCCAACAAAATATCCTCCATCTCACATCTGCAAATCATGGAAGAAATTAGATGCCAATCTAAATAACAAGAAGATTGGCTAAAGTAGCCATTCACTACTTAATCACCTGCCACCATAGAGGCTGAACACAGAATCAGCATGAAGAAAATCATATGTCCTAGGATACGTCGACATCGCCTCGCACCTGCAGAGCAAATCAATTAGCATGAGTCATCGATGATCATCTTAATCACCCGAAGTACGGATAACTATGTGTCGATGTATATAAAGGTTGTAACATTACCAGTCCTGATAAGTTCCAATAAACCCGCGTTCAAAAATGACTCCAAGAGTGTTAGGCTTACAAATTGTGGGCACAACATTCATGACCCATACCGGATCATCCACTAGCGCAGCGGCGAATCCTCCAAGGTGGGCGTTCATGTCGAGCAGATTCCGGTAACGACCACTCTGTCCCAGCTGATTGATCAGAGTCTTGTAGTAGTCCACTCTCCGCCTCCACACTTCATTATTCTTTAAGAACATCTCATCTGTAATACCATCTACAGTTTTGCTGCTTATCCTTGGGGGTATGGCCATCAGCCTCTCTGGCCAATTCTTCAGCTCCCCACCAGCAATGTCTTCTATAGTAGCCACATCAGGCAGGGGAGTGATACATGCCTCCATATTTGTGTACCTACATATTGCCAATCAAATTTGTCAGCCAGATTGAGATATACTCTCTCCATGGCTCCATTCCAATTTAATAGTCCAATGTGGTTTTTCACAATGAACTAAGATTAGAAAATTTTGAAAAACCAAATCTGATTATTAACGTTCGAAGGAGTACTTTTGTATAATAGATTGTACTAGTAAAGTTGGTGGAAGAGTGAGCATAATGTACCAAGCAGAATCAGGGTCTTGGCCTGAGCAAAATTGAGGAGTTTTGAAGACCTTGCGAGTGCGTTTACAGTGAATGTGATTACTTGGCTTCCTCCAAATTGCAATGTCACCTTTCTCCTTAATTTTCTTCCAACATAGGCTTTTCGCCATTTCCTCGATAGCCGACTGCTCGCCACTCAAGTCCTCTACCGTCCGCTCCCACCCCTTCCAATATTGCTTCCAGTTGATCGGCGGCCCCGACAGGATCCAATACCCACCAGGGCGTAGAATTCGATCAACCTCAATTAGATACATACCACCTAATTTCCCACAATTTAACATATCAAATCAAGACAGATTAAAGCAGAAGGAAAAGAAAGGGAAGCTTCAATTCAATTTGATTCATAAAGAGTATGGTGGGATAGAGTTACCATAGAGTTGCCAGGGAATGAGGCATCGAGAGCAATGTGCCATGTCAAATGCCCTTGCCGGATAAGGCAGCCTCTTTGATGCCATCACGCCGATCATGGCCGGAACTCCTCGCTCCAGGGCGAATTGAACCTGAGCCTCGTGTGTGTCCCGCGGCGCAAACGACATAGCCGTGATGTTCCGTGACAACAGATAGGCTCCCCAACTTGCTACCTGAATTATCAATGACCTTCTTCATCCCCCCCTCATAATCAACACATAGTCCACAGTATTTAAACTAAATTTTGCGGGAAAATATATTTTTCAAAATCTAACTGCCAAGATGGTTACTGTGTTACTAACTATAATAGATTTGATAACTTTTCAACAAAAATATTCAAACCGGCAAACCAGCCGGGTCAGGCAATCTGAACTTACCCCGCAGCCGGTGTCGACGGCGGTCCGGACAGCGCCACCGTGGAGGGGGATGAGCTTGTCTATGTCGTCTATGTAGGCGTCAGCACCGTTAGGGAACATGGTCCCACCCCCAGGGAACCTAAACCGGTCCCCCTCAACCCGAACCCAGTTCTGGACCGCCTTTTCCACCACCAGCTCCTTGTGTGGCACGTTGCTGAACCACGCCGCCCCCCGGCTGGCCGGCCAAGGAAACGGCGTTCGATAACCCTTTGGTGCCGGGATCAGGCACTTTAGCTTCTCCTTCTGCTCCGGGCAGTGGCGCTCCCGGTAGATCAACCGGTCGCGGTCGAACCGGAGCGACCGGTCCCGGTCTTCACATGGAGTGCACTCACTATACTTGATGTCACATGGCTCGAACTTCTTTTGTAACGGACCAGAGGTCAAATTGCCTCCAGAATGGTGGCTAGTAAAGTCGAGGACTCGCATTGCTGCCGATGTCACCGTCTTCCTACAAAGAACACCAAGGGTGGCAGTATCACCTGAGTCGGCGTGGTGGGAGGTGCCGAGGAAGTAGAAGAAGAAGAGGAGGACGGACAGGAGGGCAACAGGTAGGAAATTAAGCTTCTTCCAAGATTGGTAATAGAGCTTCCATATTCCTGCATAGAGCTGGTAGACTCCAGCCATTGCTTCAGGAGATAGAGAAGCTTGGCTTCAGTCTAGACACTAGAGGGTCATGGTGGTGCTGAATCATTTGTAATTTCAAGATTGGGGTGTAGGTGGGAACTGGTGGAGGCCCACTGTCCTTGCCACCTCTTCCATGTCTACAAATTTCAATTGACCAAATGAAATATTGTAATAGGTTCATATGGATCTTTGTGAGTTTCCACTTGGTAATAATATTGTTGTTAGATGGATTCTGGGTGGAAGTTCATTTGGGGTAGAGACTTAACTCTGAGATCATCTAGAGTATGAACTGGCTCTGACTAATTACACTGGGATTCCATTGATAATGTTATTTGAGTCTTAATTAACTGTCTATGTTCTCTATAATTATACCAAAACAGTGCTATAAAGGGGATAGTTTATAGGTGCATTTTCTGACCTCATGACTGACTTGGTGTATAAAATATGTTCTTGGAGTGAGGTCTATGGGGAGGCTAGCTAGAGAAAGTTGTTATGGGGAGTGTTCATTCAAACGAAATATATTTAATGGTTCCGGCGGAGGGTTGAGTGGTTTCGTTTTAGCTGCCGGTGGATTAAACAACTTGCCAATTGGCAGACATATATTAATGGAGGATAAATGGTAAGAACATGTAATGTGAAAGGGGTGATTCCTTAGTTTTTTTTGGCATATGAAGGCTTGAATGCTTATAAATCAAATAAAGGAAGACTTTGTGATCAGAATCAAATAAAGGGAGACTTTGTGATCAGGCTGAGAGAGTGTAAATCATAGCATTAAGGTAGAGGATACAAAAAACGTTAGCATTTGGGCAGTAGATTCTATGTTCTCATATAATCGATTACACATTAGTATATAAATATACTCCTCTGTCTGGAATTATTATCACCATACGGATTTTAGGAATGAACTAAATTTAGTTCATTTTGAAATTTAGTTTATTTTGAAAAACCTACGGTGATAATAATTCGGACGGAGGGAATAATTAAGTAGTTAAGTGATTCCTAAATACAAGTCTGAAACCAATCTGATCCCGAATGCAATCTTTAAATAAATGATTTGCTTCAGTGACTTTTGGTTGTTAAGTAAGCTTGGCTGTTTCCATGTTAACATGGGTAAGATGAAGATGCGGTTAATTAATTAGCTAGAGAAGCGTGTTTACCCAAAATAAAAAGAATGAAACAACTTGCAAGAGAAGCAAGAAGAAGTGCTTATGATGACATGCAGCACCAACCCGGATTTCCATGCACAAGCACAACGAAAGAGATGGGGGAAATGCCTCTCCTCCCGCTTCTTTTTCACGGCCATCTCACGTTGCTAGTGTATTGCAATGCCGTGAGGTTGGCCGTGATAAAAAAAAGAGGAGAGATTGCATTGCTAAAGAGATGGAAGCCCATATGGTAATGGAACTTCGTCAGTCCAAGATAAGCTCTCAAGGACCCAAATGATGCGTATCGTGGGCCTGGGCCCTTTAAGTAATTTAGGCAGAACCTTCGTAGGGACAACCTGAAATAGAGTTTACATTAGTTGGAAGAATTGAAAGAAAAAAACGAGGACACTACTTTATTATGGAAGTGATTTAAAATCATTTAGTTAACATTCTAGTATCGGTTGAAAGTTACTAGCAAATATTGCAGAATTCTAAGAATGGTCGAAAATCTACATCTATTAAAGTCAAAAGGGTGACTAAGATTAAAAATTTAATTAAACTTAATTAACTACTCTATTTACCATACCACTTTCAAAATTCCGTACACATACACTAATTAATACCGTGCATAAGGGGGTACACTACGGGAAAAATGGACCGGACAATTACATGTCATTTACTAATTTCACCCTTGAGAAAATATTTCTTATGTCATAAATGCATGTAATTTTATGATTTGGTAAGGGTAACATAGTAAAAGTCTTCATGCGCCTAAAAAGAAGGGGAAAATAAATACAAAACCTTAATTCAAAAGAATCCGTATTGTGGTGCCCTACAAAATAGGAGGGAATTGATAAATCCATAATTCTCCATTTAAGGAAGATTGGATTGCGCCTAAAAATAGGAAGGAAAATCTATTTATTAGTAGACAAATTAGGTACCTTACATAAAAAAGAAAAGAAGAATAAGAATTAGTTCTCCAAATCTTAGGCGTCCCCCTTAATTACATTCCTTAATTAGAGAGATCTAATAATTGTATGCTATATAGAATCATAGGATGGATTTTAATGATATTTTCAATATAGAGAGTTTTATCCAAACCAAAAAAATATTGAGAATATTATGTTTTTTTAATGTTGTGCTTGTTATAGCATGCTCACTTAGTTGAGAGAGCAACCAAATTAAAAAAAGGTTGTGTGATTTTTTTAATAGAAAAGATATTCTCTCTCTCTCTACCCAAATTGTAGGAGGTCGACCTTTCTTTTATGATATGCTCACTAGGATCCTACATTTGTTTTACATGCTTATTTAAGTAATTGAGAGAGTTAGGGGGTGAGAAAGAGATATGTATAAAGTTTGAGAGGGGGAGAAAGTAGAAATCTTGTTTAGGAGAGAGAGAGAGAGAGAGAGAGAGAGAGAGAGAGAGACAGTTAGTATATCTTCATTAAGTGCCCCTAATAACCCATGCATTTGAAGTGTTAAAGGGTAAATACATTAGTAAATAAGGCCTACCTCATTATGATTACTCTCCCAATTAAAAGACTTTTTTAAAATTTTAAATGTTAAGAGTACTTACGTGTATGCCGAAAGGAACAAATTTAATTCTATATATAAGGAGGGTTCAATCACAACTTCAGTGACTTGATCGAAAAGTTGGAGTTTAATATTCTACATTCGTAAAATCAAAATATTTTCCTACTTTAATTAGAGTGTTATACTGATAAGTTCCGCTTTTGCAATCAATAATTATGTTCGGGCGGGCGTTTTCATATGAAGAAAACAAATCTCATTGAGTTTCTTCCCATACAAATCTGAATGAGAAATCATATGAGGCTTAGATCTTATTGTGACAGCCATTATTAGGGAAAGGTGTATTTGTATAAGGCGGTGGCCACATAAGGTATATCGTTATCTACAAGCTGATCAGTAATTTTTTAACATGTAAGATAAGCATGTTAGTAGTCATTGTTATATGTTTAGCACATGCATTTGCAAGCGCACTTCAACTAGTATTGCATATGAAAAGCTCACTTTACCCAATTATGATTTTTTCCTTTTTCATTGCTTTACAATCAATTCGTAGAACTGGCAAAGCTTATTAAGGTTAAACCAAAAATTTAGCAAGCATGAAACCTTCTCTCTTCCTGTATGGCAAAAGCAGGGGCCCGACAGGGCGGTAGTTGGGTAGGATCAGGGGCCGGAGTCTGGTGGCGCCGGGGAGTAGCTCGGAAACCTTCTCTCTTCCTCATGAAATGGAACATGGTCGCTTAACTTGTTTTGTTGCTTTTAAAAGTTAGCATATGAGTGCACTCGGCATGCCACTTAGGTCTTGCGCTCGACCAATAAATGCCCCATGCACAAGAGGGTAGTTTTTGTGAGAAATGTTAAACCCCGTGGCCGATAACCCGTACTTTTTTCCGTGTTCATGGTTGGTGGCCATTAGATCACTTTGACTAGACGGCTACATACCGTGGGCATGGTTGGTGGCCTCAGATCACCTTTTTCCGAGCAGGGTTTTGTCTTTTTCATCTGACATTGTCATTTAAGGGGCCGTTTCTAACATTTTCATGTGGAAATAGATAATTACCAAATGGATGCTATATAAGTCAAACATTTACTAGCAGTTGTAGCCCAAAAACAAAAGTGAATCACGCTAGGCTTACATTGACTTTCATACGTGGAGAAGCTACTTCCTTATGAAACCGCTTATTTGTAGACCTCATTCTCAAATCACGGGAATTGCATGCCTTAGACCATTTTTTCGTAACAAACTCATTTTCCTAACATATCAGAGCTTAAGTTTTCGAGGTCTTGGGTTCTAGTCTCGCTGGAGGAATTTATATCCTAATTATGTTCTATGAGCTGCGCTTGGTGGATCCTTGAGCATGAGGGAAGATGTTAGAATATACAATAAATTAATAAAGATTTATGTCTCCTAATGACTTGAGCTTTTGCAAAACTTGGTTACACTTACCTCACACTTTTTAGATCGCGTGCTACACTCCCTACTCCCTGGCATAGGCCGTGGCGATGAGAGATGGAAGAAGCTCAGAAGTGTTTATAAGTCGGTGGAAGAAGCTCATAAGTGTTTGTAAGTCGACCTCTTTTCAGTATAGAATTTGGAGTGGCACTCCATGATGAGGGAGGTGAAAGTGGATCATCTGATTCGATCTATCATGCAAAAGCAAGGAACAGAGGTTAAGATTGCAGGATTAGTCTTCAAAATTGTTCTTAACATTCGGGGCAATGCAATTTTCTCTAGAGATGTGTTTGATTTGGAGGACAATGACGAGACCTTTCTTGTGTCTCCTTTCCCATTACTCCTCAAGTTCATTTTCATCTTATTTTCATGTATGCTTAAGATTAGCTATCACAGTTTATCATTTATCAGCGTCATGATAACTGTCAGTCAAAAGATGGCAGTCAAAAGTTGCTAGGATGACAATTGCATATTGAAATATTTTATTTCACCTTTCAAAATCTAATTTAGATCCAATAAAATAAGCACTAACTTACCTCATTTAGATCCACAAGCACCATAGCAGTGGAGGATGATGAGGTGATGGTAGTGGGGAGGAGAAGAAGAGGTGATGGTGGCGGAGGTAGTTGCTGGCGCTAGTTCTGTGTTTAATTCTGGGTTTTCATTAACAAAAGGGCATATTGGTTGAAAGTTTGTAAAACTACTTAATTGTCCCTGGTGGTTGGTACTTAGTTAGTGTAACCAAATAGGGTATAATAGTCCTTTGTGTTATTTTCTGGTGTATAAAAGGGTCGAGAAGAGATGATTGAGGGGGGTTTTTGGATCTGTTTCATTTTGGAAGAAATGTTCGAGCTGCTGGTGGATTTCGGCGAACCCTAGCTGGTGGATTCCAACTACTTTTCTTTCTGCCTGTGGATTCAGGTGTTGTCTTCCTTTTTCTGTTTCTTTTAGTTACTAAAACAGAGTCCTGTAATTGCATATACGTGAATTCTTTGCAATCATCTTGTAAATGTGAATCGTTGTAATTGGAAATGCTTATTGGTTTACATTTCATCATAATGATGTGTAACAAATTACATATGTAGTAGCAATTGTAGTAAAGGTGTTTGAGAATTTGAACGAAGAACTATGTTTCATATCAGTCTGTAAAACATTCTGCATCATTTTGGTATAAGAGCAAGGATTGATTGTCTTCCATGGCAATCAGAGATTCTAATGACAACCAAGCAATTCAACAATAGATTTTGCAAACTATGCAACATATTTTGGTTCAGTTGCAGCAACTGAATGTCAATGAAACAGCTCCGCAAATGTCGGAGCGAGGTCTTATAATTGCGGAACAAAGACAAAGGTGAAATCCAAAATTCTCTGGACAACCTGCAGCAGAAGGAAGTTCCGGTGACGCAAAATTAGAGGAATTTTAAGGATTTCATGTTTGAGAAAGTACTATAAGAAGACGAGGGTTTGGAAGGAATGCTAATGAAGCTGGAAATCAAGATTTATGATCTGATCAAAGGTATGTCCAAAGAAATTCACATCAGTCTTTTCGACCAAAGTTGGAATTGCATGATTTTGATGGCATGCTACATATCGAGGATTTTCTTGACTGGTTGGTAGAAGTGGAGAGATACTTTGAGGGAATGGAAGTTCCAACTGATAAACAAGTTAAAGTGGTGGCTTATAAATTGAAAGGAGGGGTTTTAGCTTGGTGGGAATAGGTTCAGATGGAAAGGAGGCAGAGAGGTAAATCACCAATTCGAACTTCGATTAAAATGAAACAACTATTGCGATCTCAGTTCTTGCCATTAAACTATGAGCAAATTCTTCACCAAAAATATCAAAATTATCGACAAGGGAATCGAGATGTTAAAGAATATGCTCAGGAGTTTTAGAAGTTGGTGGTTAGAAACAATGTGAGGGAGACCGAGCAGCACAAAATTGGAAGGTTTACTAATGGGCTGCACTGGAAAATTCAAGATAAAATTGGGTTACAAACTATTTTTTCTTTTTCAGCTACACTTCAATTAGCTTTGAGGGCAGAACAACAAATTGAAAATTTCAGATTTCAAGCTTTAGCAAATAACAGATTTGTGCAGTCTCATAATGTATCTTCTAAAGGGAAAAGTGTTGTGATGGAAACTAGTGATTCAAGTCAGCCACCTCTGTCTGTTGTTGAACAAAATAAAACAAAGATTAGATCAAATCCATAGCCTAATCAGTATGCCAAACCCAAGGTTACCACCTGTTACAAGTGTAGACAGCCTGGACATATTTCCAGTGAGTGTCCACTTAGGGTGAGAACTGCCAATATAGCTACTTCTTCGAATACAAATCAGGAAGTAAGTGACACAGTGGATGCAAAATCATTATTTACAGATCCAGATATACCTGTAACTTTGGTGGAAGTTGATGAATGTGAAGACACTGATACAATCATATCTTCTCTGATTGTGCAAAAATTGATGTTGTTACCAAAAGAAGAGGATCAGTCCCAAAGAAATAGTATCTTTGTCACTTATGAAACTGTTAACAAAACAGTTTGCAAGGTTAATGTGGATAGTGGCAGCAATGAGAATCCGGTGTCTCGACAGCTAGTGTTAAAACTCAAACTACCTATGGAATATCATCCAAGTCCCGATACTTTGGGTTGGATTAAGGATGTTGGTGTTGTTAAGGTTAGTGAGAGATGTCATGTTCTATTTTCTATCGACAAAGATTATAAAACGTAACAGATATGTGATGTGGTAGAGATGAATGCATGCCAACTTTTGTTGGGAAGACCTTGGCAATATGATTTGAATGTTATCCATGATGGAAAGACTAATACCTACTCTTTTGTATATCAAGGCAAGAAGCTAGTTTTGCTTCCAAAGCAGCATCCTGTGGCTGTCAAAGCTATTTCTGCTGTGTCAAATAAAGTATTGCCTGTCAGAGATTTAAGAAAGGATATTCAAGAAGGAACTGACATTTATGCTCTGGTGGTAAAATAATCTAACTCTAGCTATTCAGTGCCATCAAAGATACAACAGCAATTGAAAGAGTTTGTAGTTGTAATACCAGATGAACTGCTTGCTTCATTACCACTTGTGAGAGATATACAACACCAAAGTGATTTCATACTTGGTGCTAGCCTTCCTAATCTGCCACATTATCGAATGAGCCCTAAAAAAACAAGATTCTACAAGAGCAAGCGAAGGAGCTATTGAGCAAGGGACTGATAAGAGAAAACATGAGTCCTTGTGGTGTGCTAGCTCTATTGGTTCATAAAAAAGATGGTTCTTGGCGGATGTGTATTGATTACAGGGATATCAATACACGATTGATATGTTGGAAGGATCAAAAGTGTTTTCTAAGCTAGATTTAAGGAGTGAGTATCATTAAATTAGAATCAGAGAAGGGGATGAATGGAAAACAACATTTAAAACCAGAGAGGGATTATATGAATGGTTGGTTATGCCCTTTGGTCTCACGAATGCACCAAATACATTCATGAGACTGATGAACCAGGTATTAAAACCATTTTTTCACAAGTTTGTTGTTGTATACTATTGTTGTTTTAATTAATCTCTTAATTTTACTCTCAAGTGTACGAATTGTATTTCGAGTACAGTCGCACAATTTTACGAGGTCGAACCCACAAGGACTTGTATGGCAGAAATCTAATTGAACCCTAACTAAACCCTTGAATTAACTATGAAATTGTAGAAATTGATCGACTAACTAATCACTAATGAAATCAATTAACGAAATAAAAATATGAACTTTACCAAATTAATAAGAACTAAGGCTTTGGAATCGGCATGTAGTAAATTATAGAGAACCCTAAACTTTCAATCATTTATCATTCTCCAAAATACTCGTAACAATCTAGAATCCTATTCACGTTGTTACGGAAGATCTTACTTTAATGCACAATTATGCATACAAAAATCACGTCCTTCATGCTACTTAAATTAACAATTCAAATCACTAGATGTATCCACTTACAAGAGAATCACAACTAGTATCCGATTCGTTATTTAATCAATTAAAACAAGCATGCATTGACAATAGTAATTCCAAATCATAACAAAAACATGATTGATGCTATATTCGAAATTAGCTAAGCAATTAACACAAGAACGTATAACATTATAGCATTATTATAGGAGAAAAATATCAACTTTCACATGTCAGGCATTCTCTACAATCACTGCAGCCTCATCCTAGCCTTAGCAACTGATTTAGTCAATCATATTAACTAGAACACATGCAAAATTCATAATAAAACTCATTAGAACTAAAGAATAACTTCCTTGACTTTGAGAATTAAACAAAAATATCAACTTTGATCTTCCTTTGAATCAGCCACAAAGGTCACTCCTTGCACTTGAATCTCCAGAATTATAATCAAAATTAAATTACACAAGTGAAAATAAAATTCTAAAATTAAAATTAAAAATTATAAAAGAACTGCAAAATGAAAACTGCTCGACTCGGTTGTCTTCCTCGAGCAATCTACTATTCATAGCACAGTCGTTACAGCCTCAACTCAACAAAATAGTAAGATGAAAAATACAGAGAGAGACAAAAAAATGAAAACTGAACTATAAACAAAAAGAAAAAGAAGAACTGCTCTGGTCGTCTCCTGACTGGTCGACCTCCTTTTTGTCTCTACTACTCTGTTTATATAGATGAATTGCCGACAATCATCCTTTCCCAAATCAGCAATCTTCCAAACTAATTTCGTGCAGAATAAAAATCTTCCCTTTGGCTGCCTTTAAATCATCTAAATCCGGCCAATTGCACTTCAATTCTCGTCCAAATTGATAGTAAAAATTCCAACTTTGAGTGCTATCAAAATAGAACCAAAACCCAAATGTAAAGCTTTCCTCTTTGAGCCAAAATCTGCCACCCTTTGAATCTCAATTCGACTGAAAATTGGAGCACTTACCATTTCGCAATTTGATTTTCCTGATTCAGCTTTGTTGCACAACCTTTCCAAATCGAGACACAGTTGATTGTTTCTGTTGCTTCTCCCAAACTCGAACCAGATCCTCATGCTCCTTCCTCGCCTTCAGCCTCGGCCATCGAGCTACCCCAAACTGCCGCCCTAAAATCTTCATCATTGACCTCATCGTCGTCGGCTTCTTCTCATTCCCTTGGCCCATAACCGCCATTGGGTTCTGCTCCCGAGCTCGATCCATGGCATTGCTGGAACCGTCGGTCTCTCTCTTCTCTCTCGGCCACTCGAGCAGTGCTGCTGCTGTTTTCTGTGTTAGACATCCGAGCCATTGGCTCGGGTTGTCTTTTGTTTTCTTTTTCTTTTTTTTTCTTCCTTCGATCCGACCTGATGAACCGGTTTATTTTATTTTTTTTCAATTGGCTAAGTTAAAACCCGTTGTATCATCTTCATCCACCAGATCGAATCTGAACGCTCTGTAAGTTAAAATCAAAACCCGTCTTCTTTAAAGTAATTCATCAACGGTTCAGATCTTTTCGATGCGTGATCTCACCTCTCGGGTCACTTTGGCACTTCAAAACATGCGTAATTGCTTTACTTTGGTCGTTCTGCAATCCGAACACTTGAACGTATACAAAATAAAATATGTTCCAAATTAAACACACCAAATATTCATAAAATTATGGAACACATTTAAATTGAGCAATTTAAAGCACATTACTTATTCAATTCCTAATTACTAATAATCCACTTTATTCATTATTTTAACTAGAAAACATGACTAACAAATAGGTAAAAAAGGCATATAAAAATGTGTATTTTTCATACATAACATATACTTTGATGACATTCTTATATATAGTAAGACTGAAGAAGAACATTTTACCCATTTGACTGAAGTTTTAAATGTCTTACAACTACATTCTCTGTATATTAACTTCAAGAAATGTAATTTTATGTCCTCACAACTCAACTTCTTGGGATACATTGTGGGAACTCAAGGAATCAGTGTAGATCAAACTAAAGTGGAAACCATTTTAAGAATATGTCTTTGATGATTTGATTTCCAAGTGGAATTTCAAACCGACACAAACGCTTGTCTGAAAAACAGAAATCTTGGTTCACTTGCTCTCTGAGACTTACCCCATATGATTAATCTTTTTACTTAACCAACGTTATTGTGAAAATCCGTCTTCAAATAGTGTAATGAATAATACTGACACCTTAACTTATTTCATACAATATCATGTACTATTACTTATGTACTAGTGTTTTCACTCTGATTGCAACACACTGTCTCCTGCATATCAGTCCCATTCCAACTGCTCCCGTACTTTGTACAGTAGGAAATAGACTTTGAAATTTTAACTGATAAAAAGCCTTATGAGTCTAGTTGCTAACCCCACTGACTTTATATTTTTATGATTTTTCTTGAATTAGTTATGATATATTTAATACCGACTATCGGCACAGATAGTTCTATCTGAAATTAAGATTCTTAATTATACTTAAGTATTTCGTATAACCAAACCTTATTAGTGTTAATAGAGTATCACAAAAGTAATTACTCCCTTCCTAGGTCCATTAGAAATCCTAGAATATTCTGGAATTACATGAATATACTCTTTTTATCATGTCTTTTACCATACATAGCAGTTTTAAGTAACTACCCTTTGAAATAAGGACAATTAAATTAGGACAACACTTGTGACTACTTAAACCAATGAAATCAAAGGCTAAAAAACATAGGTTAGGACTTTAGTCCTCAATATGATCAATAGATATCAAACATGGATAGTATTCCCATCTAAGAATATAGCATGAGCGCATTGAGGAATATACTCAACAATATGAATCGTACAACCAACTATGTATCAAATTCTATTTAAATCAGTATATATATATATATATATATATATATATATCAATGTTTATGATTAAATGAATCGATATCCATATACGAGAAGAAAAAGAATAGAATAGGGAAAAACCATCCTATTCTTTGATTCACCAAAGTCTTGCCTTTTACGCGTCGTCTGCCTCCTTCGCTTAGCAACAATGCCTCCGCTCCAAGCTTTGGATGAAGACTTACACCAAGAAGAGGCTTGAGAGAAAGGTGAATGTGGGAAGGAGAAAAGTATAAGCTTTTTAGAGCTAGTGTTTTGATATAAATAGCACAAACCATCCCTCTCATAGGTTTATGTAGAGTTTAGGATTTCTCCTCTTATGCAAATCCTTCCTTATCATGGTCTCTTTCCTCCAATATGAATCCTCCAAAATCCTTAGATAGACATCATCTCCAAGTTTGGTTAGGATTTAGTATCCTTTCCTTAAGAAAATCCTAACAAAACGCAATTTTCGTATTCAGTTTCTGCCAGTGCGATCGATCACGACCACAGGCAATCGATCACGGCACAAATCCGTGATATCATAGTACTTACGATCGATCGTCACCTAAGGCGATTGATTGCTGCCTTAAATTGCCAAATTCCAGTAAAAATGATCGATCGGGGAAAAGGCGATTGATCGTGTACCCCTCCCGATCGATCGCGGACCCCGGAAATCGATCGTATACCAAAATTCAAAATAGCATAACTTTTTGCTCTGAACTCCGAAATGCACACCGTCTATGGCGTTGGAAAACTTTATTCTCGCTCTTTAAACTAAAGTAAAAAACATAACAAATCAAAATCTAAACAAGCATCAAAACTTCTTATTTTAGATCAATCAGTTTTAGTAAGCATACCGATTTTTTTTCGGGTGTTACAAAAACAGAGTCCTGTAATTGCATATTTGGGAATTCTTTGCAATCATCTTGTAAATGTGAATTGTTGTAATTTGAAATGCTTATTGGTTTACATTTCATCAGAATACTATGTAACAAATTACATTTGTAGTAGCAATTGTAGTAAAGGTGTTTGAGAATTTGAATGAAGAACTTTGTTTCATATCATTCTGTAAAATAGTCTGCATCAGTAGTGGTGGTAGCGGCAACAACAATGGTGGTTGTGGTGGTGGTGGGTGGTGATGGAGGAGGAGGAGCTGCTGGTGGTGATGGTGGTATAAGCGGTGGCGGCGGAGGTGGTGGTTGTTGTGACGATTGCGAAAGAGGAGGTGGTGGAGTGGGGAAGGGGATAGAGACAATGACAGAAGCGGATGCATATAAGGAGGGGAGTCACTAGAGCAAGAGGAGCAGATAGGAGACATGGAGACATGGGAGAGAAAGGGAGGGAGAGGAGGGCCAGTGGGAATGAGGTAAAAATAGAAGAAAAAAATGAGAGATAATTATTATTTTTATGCCACATATGTGGGTGTTTACATATGTCTAGGGTCAATACTGCTAATATATATTGTGTTGAGTCATTTTTGTGTATTCGGTCTACATTGGGATTAATATGGTGAAAGCCTCGTATACAAGGCCCGCCAACCATACGCACCTTTCTTAAATTTCATTTAGTCGCCTTCATATGCGGCTACGTGCCCCGTCTCATGCATGTCGTCATGCACTGATTAATACAGTGAAAGCCTCATATACATGGCCCGCCAACCATGGCACCTTTCTTAAATTTCATTTAGTCGCCTTCATATGCCGCAATGCGCCTCATCTCATGCATATCATTATGCATTGAGGAGCCACTAGCCGTCTTGCCCTTGGATTAGAATGTGCCATCCTCGATTCCACGACTCACAGCACTACGAAGCACGTAGATGCATGTGAGCTGGGGCACAAATTTAATCTCTCCATTTATGTATATACCTATGGTTCTAATCATTGGGATATGTTTGTTGCTGGGACCGATGCAAGTACCAATAAACTGAGTTCGCCTCACTGAGTTGATCAGGAATCCGGAACCCATGGCAAGAGCTAACAATGGGGTGGAAAGTGTGGTGGATGAAGCCTGAGGAACTTGACATGAGGGAGAGGTTTGGTTGGGTTCTAGAGAGGGCGTAACCTCTTATTATTGTCCTAAAACCAGTCTAACTATTATTTGGGAGGATTTGTGAGTAACAATACACATATCTAGGGCTTCATCTGGCCTTGACAAGGAATTTAGTTACACGAAAGAGAGAAAAGAAAAGCCTATTTTGATAGTTCCATTAGCATGAATTTCTTTTTCTTCTTTGGCTCCAAAAGACTCATTCTCTTCCTCTTCTCTAGCCTCCAATATAGCTCAAGATCTATAATCTAATGTCCAATACGTTCTCTCTTAAGACCTATTTATAAAGTTGAAGAGAAACCACAAAGTCCCCTTTCAAATCCAAGTCGAAATAAGTCAAAATCGTGTTTTTCGTATACGGCGATCGATCAGCACTATTCATCGATCGATCAGTTACTGTTCATGAAAACATTTAAGTAGATACGATCGATCGAATGGCGATGATCGATCATGAAAATTTTGATTTTTTCTCAGGCGATCGATCGCCTCATTTAGCCAATCGATCGATTACTATTCATCTTCTGCAGTACAATCATCCAATGGTCATAAAGTTTTGCTCCGAGCTCCGAATTGTGCATGGTCGGTGGCATTGGAAAAATATACACACAAATTTATGATGATTCAAACATTAGAGTCATGTTTCACCATATTTTTGCACCTTTCTCTCATTTTCCTACAAAAATCAAAAACTATATTAAGGTATCACTAAATCTAATCAAACACTAACATAAATATAAGTTTAAAAGATAATTGTATGCATAATTTATGTGTAGATCACATACCACCAAGAGAAGAGATGGTCACACCCAACGGCGATCACAGGGGTTGTCGACCAATTGAAATGGGTTTGGGGAAGGGTTTCAAATGGTTAAGAGGGGGATCATTCTCAACTGTCCGATCACATAGACGATTGAGATCATTAGTACGAGGGGTAGTTTTATAACTGGAGAATCCAAAATCTGCTTTGTGCATATGTTACTAAACATACTACTCACATGAAAGCTAATTATTTCTTATGTCCAACCAAACGTACTTGACTTCAAAGCCAAAATCCAAGAAGTAGAATACCCTAGATTCTGCTTCTTCTACTCTACTCACTGAAGTTCCAAGCAAACAGGCCCTAAAAATATGAGCTCCATGTTAGTAACTTAGTACTCAGGCTCACATATCATTTAGCCATTGGTGTTCTGGACTATATTTCCGTGAGCTTACTCCCAGAGTGTGGATGCATATGGGAAATGTTTTAGTGACCGAGGGGTCCTGCAATCTGGTCCTCAAACTACGTCACGCTAGACGCCCTTGATGCATATCCCGTGAATCCGGACTCGTGGTCAGCTCAGATTTGGTGGTGCCAGGGAGTATCTATATGGCTGGGGATATCACATGTGAGCGAGAGAGATTTTTCTATGAACAGAACATGAGGTTTTTTCCTGATCATTGTGGCAATGGGAACATGAATTGAGTATACGCACGTTTCATTGAAAAAAATACTTTTGCAGATATTTTTACAAAATAAATCAGATTCGTGGGACATGGCAGATAATTTGTATTGAATTCTACATTTTGAAACATTCAATACTTGTTGGCGTTAGCCAGAGCTCTTTTTATTCTACTTTCTTCTAAGGATGTGTAGCTCGCCACGCCCACAGTTTAGCTAGTCCACCCAATTACACCATCCGTGGACATCCCAATTACACGATCGGTAGATGTCCACTGTCGATGACCACCGTCGACATTTACCATCTATAAAAAGTGCGGTGGCTAAACCATGGGGTGGTGAACTCCCGATGCTTCTTTTGAGGATAAAGAAGGGTAATGTGAGCTCCATTGATCTGATGGCTGCCTACCCTGCAGACGCGCTGGAGCGCAGGCAAACCTCACTCTTCTTTTAAACGTTAGAGCACCTCATAAAGGAGCAGCAAAATCAAATCAGGCCTAACAAGTAAGAATGGAATCACTCTATCTCATTCTTATCACACTATTCCTATCGTGTTGGTTCCTCCTCTCTACACTCCGTGACAAACGTTATCCGCCAGGACCATGGCGCTGGCCGCTGGTCGGGAACCTCCCACAGCTCGGCCGGAGCATGCCTCACGTGGTCCTCGCCAACCTCGCCCGAGTCCACGGCCCGCTGATCTCTCTCCGGCTTGGAACCGAGCTCGTCGTCGTCGCCTCCTCCCCCGCTGCTGCAGCTGAGGTCCTTAAGACCCAGGACCGGACTCTATCGGCGCGCTTCGTCCCTCACACTTTTCGAATCTCATACTATGCTCCCTACTCCATGGCGTGGGCCGTGGATTGCGACGAGAGATGGAAAAAGCTGAGAAGTGTTTGCAAGTCGGAGCTCTTCTCTGTCAAGACTCTGGAGTTGCACTCCAAGATGAGGGAGGAGAAGGTGGACAATCTAGTTCGGTCTATTGTGCAGAGACAAGGAGAAGAGGTTAAGATTGCTGAACTAGTTTTCAAAACTGTTTTTAACATTTTGGGCAATGTTATTTTCTCTAAAGATGTCTTTGATTTGGAGGAGAATGAGGAGTCCTTGAGCCTTAAGAGCCTTATTTCAAGGGTTATGGTGTTGGCTTTAGCTCCAAATGTTGCAGACTTTTATCCAATTTTGAGCAGGTTCGATATTCAAGGGCTGAATAGAGAGAGCATGGGGATTGCAGATAGAGTGTACAGCATTTGGGAGACTTTCATCAAAGAAAGGAAGCAACAAAGGGACTCAAATCCAAAGCAAGATTTCTTGTCCATCCTGCTTTCCTCTGATTTTGATGATCTTCAGCTCAAGGCTTTGTTCACGGTGAGCAATCCTTGAAAATTTACATTAGAAACTTTCTTCTACTCTTGACTTTCATACAGTCCCCTTCATATGTGCCGCGTCTAACGCGCGTCGTCAAGCACCAAGGTGTCGTTGGCCGTGAGATATCAATCTCATGGCGCGTTAATACAAGTAGCATGCAGGTTTGAATCACCCGCCTGCCCCTTCGATTAACACTGGCTGTTCTCCATTTGACGGTGGGCAGCACCATGGCGCATATTGAACTTCTCTATTGGAGTGCACTTTTATCTATTCAATCAAAACTCTTGTTTAGAGTTCTAATCTGTGTTGAGTTTTGATGTATAGATTCCATGTATGAACATCACTTTTATTTCCTTTCAATGTTCCTTAATTAGGATATGTTTATTGCGGGTACGGATACAAGTACTACCACAATTGAGTGGACGCTGTCTGAGTTAATCAAGAATCCAGAAGCCATGGCTAAAGCTCGGAAAGAGGTCGAAAATGTGGTGGGGCAGAGAAGAATGGGAGATAACATAGTGAAAGAGACACATCTGGTCCACCTCAACTACCTCCATGATTGCATCAAAGAGACACTGCGTCTGCACCCTTCAGCCCCATTTCTACTCCCCAGACAAGCTGTAGAAGATTGCAATGTGATGAATTATGTCATTCCAAAGGGATGTAGAGTGATAGTGAATGTTTGGGCCATTAATAGGGATGGTGCAGTTTGGACTGGTCCGGGCAAGTTTCGGCCGGAGAGGTTCATGGAGTCTGGATTGGACTACAAGGGGAGTGATTTTGAGTTCACCCCATTTGGTGCAGGGAGGAGAATTTGCCCAGGATTGCCACTGGCCACAAGGATGATGATGCTGATACTTGCTTCGTTGATCCATAATTTTGAGTGGTCTCTCCCACAGGGGATGAAGCCTGAAGAACTTGGCATGGGGGAGAGGTTTGGTCTTGTTTTGGAGAGGGAACAACCTCTTGTCCTTATTCCAAAACCAGTCTGATTTTTATTTTCTTTTGAAAAGTCAAAACAATGCCGATTGGTACCTTTGGGCCATAGATGGTTCTGGTTTTGGCTACTTGTTGGTGCCACCATTAGTTTATTTATCATCCATGTATACTACCGCAAATAAAAAAGTGACAGTGATGGAATGGACATTTCAGGGATTATTTGACTGACTACATATAGTTAATAATCTACGTGGTGACGGTATGGAATTCTACATCACCATGTTTTTGGCTCAATCCAGTGAAGCTCGTCTACATCACTGAGTAGCTTCGCCACCCTGTTGGGCAGCCCACCCCACTGAATTGTCGGTGGCTATCCAGCGTCCGTATGTTTTCAGACGGTGGATGTCCACCGTCTGTCTATAGGTGGTGTAACTCCTCATCCCTCTCAAATCAAATAAAGTCCTCAGCTACAGCCTCCAGGAGGCGAGACTTGTATCACACAGTTCACTCAAGCTCATTGCTTTTTGGCCAACCTTGGAATGGTGATTGACGGCGACACGCTCCTCGTTACATCCTTATGTCCATTGACGATTTGTGTAAGTTACTCTTCATTTTATTCAATACTGTCATCTGGGTTTGGCTCTCATTTGATTTTATTGGATTTTGCATATATGCCAAATTATAAGTTTAAGAAGATGGGTAAAGCTTCTCTGTAACTTGCTGTTTGATATGATTTCTGTACTCTGGATCATATGTGTTGGTTTCAGGAATGAGAATATAAAAAAGATGCGATCTTTTTCTCAATCCCGTCTTTTAGAAGTCTGCTCTGGGTTGATATTTATTGTATTTGGCTTGCTTTTATTCTTTGCTTTCCTCTATGTTGCTGTCATCTCTAAGCTGATTCCCTCCTCAGATCACAAATTTCTTTCGGCCATTCCAAATGACAGGTGATAATGTTTTCTGCATTTCTTGTGGTTTCTAGTTGTTTTTTGTTTACTCAGATAAGATGAGACTGTCTTTGATTGTCAATTTTAGCTTGAACATGATTGAATAAATTGGTTGTGTGGTTTGCAGGTATTACTGTTTCTTGGTTCCCCTGATTCTTCCTGTCTTGGTGGTGGCTGTATACTTTCACTGGCTCAGCATGAAGCTCTTTAGACATGCTTAGAATTTGATAATCTCAAGGACTAAGTTGCGAATGTAAGCTTTCTCAATTAATTATTTGGACATGTAGTTCTGGATATCCATAGTGAGATGTTTCATAGTTGCCTTGTATTTCATCGTCAAGTAACAATAAGAACATGCATTCAGATTTTGTTTTCATAATATTTGAAGTTCGTGCCCGTATTGAATCATCCAGCAGTGACTTATCACTGTAAGAAATCACTCGTTTAGAATACTTAGAAAATTGATAGAATTAACTGGCGATAGGGGGTAGGATATCATATCCTAGAGGTCAGGTAGTAGCTTGGTTGAAATCATTATTTCATTGCTAAATTCAACAAGGAGAGATTTTCGTTTTGTTACACTATAACATGCATACCTGCTGTGGGTTCTTTTATTTAATACAATGCCATGATTCACACTATAACATGCTTGCAAAGCTCTATTGCGGTAATTCGAGAGTGTCCATTATTGTTTGAGCTTAGGAACTAGAAGAAGAGGCTGCTCTTTCTGTAGTGTGACTCCAAACTTCTCACTCATGTCTAGTTGGCTTGGGCTTTGGTCATGTGGAAGAGACCAGGTGAAGGAGTTAATCAGAGAAGCCAGAATCAAGTGAACCTGTCTGGTGGCCATTGGAAGTCCTGGGCATATTCTTCTTCCCGCACCAAAAGGTGTGAATTCAAAATCATTCCCCTTATAGTCCAAGTCTGTGTGGAGGAACCTTTCTGGTGTGAATGTCATGGGATCCTTCCAGATTGTGGGATCCCTCCCAATGGCCCACAGGTTGACTTGAACTTGGCTGTCCTTTGGAATTGTGTATTTCATCACCTCGCATGTCTCGGAAGCACGATGAGGCAGGAGTAGAGGGGCAGGGGGGTGCAACCTCAGTGTCTCTTTAATACAAGCTTGTAGATACGGAAGTTTGGGCAGATGTGACTCTCTCACCACCCTCTCTTTGATCTCTGCTTCTAGTTCTTCGTGAACTTTGTACATGGCTTCAGGGTTCTTTATAAGCTCTGCCATAGTCCACTCAACTGTTGAGGTACTAGTGTCAGTACCAGCTGTAAATAGCTCCTGCAAACATAAACATTAATTTTTTATGTAGACTGAGATTTGTGAAGCTCATCCCATCTGGTTACAACATTGGTAGAATATTGACCAGTACTAGGAACTTATATATAAATCCCTATTTTGTAGTAATGGTATCATTTTCTTTCTGTTTTCAGAAAGGAGAAAAGCACTAGTTTGTTTACTACTAGTGTCAGTGTGTCAGTACCAGCTGTAGATAGCTCCTGCAAACATAAACATTAGTTTTTTAAGTAGACAGTGATTTGTGAAGCTCATCCCATCTGATTACAACATTGGTAGAATATTGACCAGTTCCTAGTACTCTTACATATATATATATATGAGGACGGTTTACATGAGATCGTTCTCATATAAGGAGCATGAGGCCAATCTTTTGGGTCGTTGGTTTCTGATCCAAGGGTGGGTATCAAATCAGTGGGTAGGTGAGTTCGTTGTAGCCGTTTTATCAAGATCCAACGGTTGACTTATACTGACCTCATATAAGCCAAATGAGAGCAATCTCATTTAAACTTTTTCCTATATATATATAGAGAGAGAGAGAGATGAGTTTACATGAGATCGTTCTCATATAAGGAGCATGAGGCCAATCTTTATTGCCGTTAGATTCTGATCGGAGGGTGGATATCAAATCAGTGGGTAGGTGAGTGTGTCACATCAAGGAGTGGGTGAGATCATTATGGATATTTGTAGCCGTCAGATCAAAATCCAACGGCTATGATTCAAAGTGGCCTCATATAAGCAATATGAGAGCGATCTCATTTAAACTTTTCCTATATATATATATATATATATATAGAGAGAGAGAGAGAGAGAGAGAGAGAGAGAGAGAGAGAGAGAAGTTTAAATGAGATCTCTCTCATTTGGCTTATATGAGGCCACTTTAAATCTTAGCTGTTGGATCTTGATATGACGGGTACAAGGAACTCACCTACCCACTGATTTGATATCCACCCTCGGTTCGGAATCCAACGACCCAAAAGATTGGCCTCATGCTCCTTATATGAGAACGATATTCTCATATAAGGAGCATGAGGCCAATCTTTTGGGTCATTGGTTTCTGATATGGGGGTGGGTACCAAATCAATGGGTGTGTCAAATCAGTGGGTAGGTGAACTCCTTGTGGTCATTTGTAGCCGTCAGATCAAGATCCAACGGCTAAGACTTAAAGTGGCCTCATATAAGCCAAATGCTCTCATTTAAACTTTTCCCTATATAAGGTGTCATTTTTTTTCTGTTTTCAGAAAAGAGAAAAGCACTAGGCTGTCTGACTTTCAGTACTGATTTATGAGCAAAATATTGATGGTGATGTTGCATTTTAAGGACATATCAAGTGCATCACATTTTTAGCTTGTCAATCGGTAAATTGGTTTTTGTTAAGATGATGTGGCAAAACAACCATAAATTGGTGTATTTTTGAAAGTCATGCACAGCATTCATGAAGAATGACATTCTGGACCGGTTGTAGAATAGCTAAGTTATCTATGAAGACCTTGAGTTTAGACTGATGCTTTTGAACTGAATCGCACCTGACAGTTGGACCAGGTTGATTGTGATCCAGCCTCCTCAGGTCCGGTTAGATGTAAGAGCCTCAAAAACCAAGAATTGCCTGCTCAAGTGGTCGAACCAGTAATTTTGATTGAACCAGAGGTGAACCTGTGGCCCAACCATCTGGTTAAATCATCAAGTTTCGTTAATTAGGTGATTCTATTTTCCTTTTTAAAATTCTTTTAATCTTCAAATACTTGTTTTCTTGTGTCAATGTTGAAAATTACTTGTTTTGCTGTCTCAAGTTTGATAAGTTGAAAAGAATTTCTATCACATGATTTTTTGCATTATTTTTTCAAAACCATCTCAACAAAACTCTAGTCTTGCTTAACAAAAAGAAATGTACACAAGCGAAAAAATGGCTAATCGTTCTTTAAAAAAAGTAGTCTATTTCCTTGTGCATTATATATCGGACCATATTTTGTTCATTGAACTATCAAAGACAGTAGTTGCACAACGTCAAAGAATCGTAAGTTGTTCAGTCTACATTATTTATGGCTTATGTATACTCTTTTAGGACCAGATTGAAGCACGTAATGTTGAGAAGCATATTGTTCAGTTTTGGTAGCAGTAATCTATGTGCTAGATTGAGTATGATATTTTAAGGTTCTAAGCTTTCAAAGATTTTGACTTTTCAGATGCATACTACGGTTCTACCATAAGACTGATGTCTTAAAGTACAAGAAAGGTAAGATAAGGGATTCATACCAGTATTAAATTGTTGATCAGATCATCATCAAATTTACTGTCAAGCAAAACATCCAAGAAATTGTGTTGCCCTGATGCGCCATGGTCTTTACCTTCTCTTCTTTCCTTGACAAGAACCTGCCATACAGCATTCACACTCTCAACACACTTTAAGGCCTTCTTGTTTAGGCCTTGCAGATCAAACCTAGCAAGAACAGGGTAGAAGTCCGCTATATTTGGTGTTGCTCCCAACTCCATCATCCTCCAAATAAGACCCTTTAGCCCTCCAGCATCTCCCTGCTTATTCTCCAAATCTATAAAATCCTTGGAGAAGAAAATGTTCCCCAACATATTAAAAACTGTAGCAAAAACCACTTCTGCCACTTTCACCACCTCACCGTCTTTTGTTTCCAGGAAACTCACCATCTCCATCACTTTTTGCTCTCTTATCTGGGATTGTGCCTCAAGGGCTTTGGTTGAAAACAAATGTGTCCGGCAAAGGGTGCGGAAAAACTTCCATCGCTCCCCACACTCGGACTGCCAAGCCAAGGATACCTCACTCAAGTTAACTTCTCTTCTGGGAGTTATCTTTGGGATGTGCCTTGCAGAGAACAATCTGTCCTGGTTCTTGAGAATTTCAGTTGCAGCGGCTGGCGAGGATCCTACCACGAGGAGCTGACAGCCTAAGCGGAGCGAAATGAGTGGACCGTGGACACATGCCATGTTGGCCAGTTCAACATGAGGATTCTTTCCCATGTGGAGAAGGTTTCCAATGATCGGCCATGGTCGAGGCCCTGGTGGGAGTGGAGGACTTGAAGAATTTTGCCAAATAAGATGCTTGAGGATCAGGAGAAGAAGTGCTGGAAATAGGAACAGGAAGAAGAGATTATACTCTCCATCCATAGGCAATGAAGGCATGGTTCTGGCTGGGTATTTTCAATCTAGCATTGGAGTCATAAATGTTAGGAATGATGAGAGAGTCTTTGAGATCAACTTAATGCAATATGGGTGCAGATTAAATTAATCTAGATCTGACTCCAATGTGAAAACAATCATGTGAGTCATGATATTCAGTAATAATATAATAATCTTTCCTACAGGCTCAATATACAAATGAACATGATTGTTGGTTTCCTACAGGCCCAATATACAAATGACCATGATTGTTGGTTTCCTACAGGCTCAATATACAAATGAACATGATTGTTGGTTTCTTACGGGCTCAATATACCGACTCCAATGACAACCAATGAAGGCATGATATTCAGTATAATATATGCTGACTCTATTGTATTTTTTGTTGGTTTCTGTCCTTGCCTTCTTTTGTCAACTATTCGAGGTCAATATACAAATGAACATTAGAGGGGCTTAACCAAATTTAGTACAAGATTTATCAAATGCCCAACCAGAGGGTGCATCTTAGGTGTCATCTATGGTCTGTTGGAACCTCAATGGAGAACAGCCAACTCCGGTGTCATCTTATAAAATATTTTGAACTTAGGGTAGTCTTGCGCGCAGAAATCTGGGCATAAAGAATGCATAGGAGGACCTCTCTAAAACTGCCTTTTACCTTATTCTATATTATAGTCTTTGTGTGTTTTTGGCTATGTTATAGTCTTTTTGCCAAAAAAAAGAAACTATATTATAGTCTTGTATTGTACATATACTTAGCAAGATGTGTTAGGAATGCTCTGAGCCATAAATGGCCTATATGTGTCTTGTTGTCATGAGTCTCATGACTCGTGAGTAAAGCTACTACCCAATTGAAACTGACTGTGGCAACTGGCAACTTGATGCTGTGGACCGTGTCGATTTCACTGTCTTCCCTGTGAAAGGGTAGACCTTATTTTTTGATAGAAATAGTGTAGACCTTGTTAATATTTGGGTAATCTTACAAAAACCCAAAGTTAACACACACTGAATAGGTCCCTATTAGTTGATGCTGCTTCCTGATTCTTCATATGGAACTGTATTTATTTTGGTGGGAAGGAAATAGTTAGCATGTTCCGGCTCACATATTTGCAAATGTACTGCATAATGAGCTGTTAGATAGCGATACGAGGTGCCTCTGTGCGCCAGCCCCTGCTTTGAAGGGTACCGCTGAATCAAAATCAGGCTGCCAGAAGCGCTCAAGAATATGCGCTGTGCGCCAGACACACGTAAACGGGACTTTTCATAATTATCATATTAACACAACCGTATGTAGGTAGGGAAAAAGATTGCTAACAACCATATATTTTGAAATGTACTTCCACTTCTTTTTGTATTGAGAATGTATCTAGATAAAAGTTTGAAAAGGACGTGGGGTTTATGCGTGCAAGTTGCCGTTGATCGGCATTTAGGAACTACTAATGCTAGGCTGACCAAGTCATTGAAGTAATATGAGCTTCGAATTAATTTAGCCTTATAGATAGAATCCCATTTATATGAGCTTCAACTTACACACGTCTGCATGAGCTGAGACAATCTGGGCTGTTGGATTTCAACCCTGCTGAGGACATTAATGTTGGGGACAGTCAGGTTTGAATCATTGCTCACCTTGCACGCCTTTGGATCTCAATCTGATGGCTCAAATCGCCGTGGCTCACTCCAACGCCCGTGACTTTGTCTCATATCAAATTGGTCATCTCACCAACACCTTGGTGGTTACCAAATCTGAGTTAAAAATAAACATTTATAAGGAAGACAAAACCCAGCAATTCAAAGATACATTGAGTTTTTTCCATATTACATGGCGCCAACTTTGATATTCCCATATTACCAGGTTTTTCCGTGAAATCTCATATGACCTGGAATCTGGACTTGAAGTACCCAAAATGCCATTTCTTCTATTTTTTCGTGCTAATAATGTGCGAAGAGGCGTGTTGTGTACAACACGAAAAAAGTACAAGGTTCTCCGGCGATATACATCGGCGACGTCACCGGCGACCGGCGAGTTCGAGCGGCGATTCAACCGGCGGAATACACGGATTTTGACGAGCCTATTCGCGTCCCCCATCTTGATATCGAGCTGCCCCTCTGCTGGATTTCGACGACACGACTGAGGGAGAGTGCACAAAGGCGGCGACGCATACGTCGGTATTTCTGATCTTCAACCTTCTGAGCTCCCCCGCGGCTCCCTCCGCCTTCATGCAACCGGCGGATTGACCGATTGAGCTTCGGTTGACGGCGAGGAAGACTGTGAAAGGCACCTACGAGGAAATACACACATACACACGACTAAACTGCGGTAAGTTACAACAATCCTTACTGATTTTAGTTTCATAAGGTCCGACATTTGAATTTTAAATTTTTACTATGAACTATAAAGTCGTGTCTGTAAAATATACGACTTTCTATTTAGTCGTGTACGCGACAACACGACTTTTATATTTTCGTGTTTCACCGAGGAGACTTTTCTACTGACCACTATACCTCACTCCTTGCAGATAGATAAAAAAAGAGATGAGACTATGGAGGAAATACCATCGGAAGAGGAGGAGGATCATGAATTTGTCTTGGCACCTCGACAGCGAAATCAGAGGGGCAGGAAAAGGAAGGCTCCGATGGACCGACCAGTGAAGAGAACATATAATGCGCGACCGGAGCTTCGGACGTGTTGTCAACCGGGAGCGATGAAAAAGTGTGCGGCCCTCCTACAGCGTCACCAAAGATGTGCCCAAGTGATCAAAGATGCTGGTTTCGCTGTCATTTTTGAAGGTGAGGACGTAGTTGTATCTCGGAACCTCCTCGACCATTTGGTCAGGTACTGGGATGAGTCGGCGAAGGTCTTCAATATCAAGGGCAGGATGCTACATTTCACAGAGGAAGAAGTTGCGCTTATCACCGGATTGCCCGCAAAGGGCGAAAGAGTTGAGGTCCTCCCCTCCTTGACACGCCGACCGGAAGGTCAATTCTTCAGAAAGCACTTCGCCGCGAGGAGAGCGGAAATTCCACACATTGAGGAAATCATAGACAAGCTTAGTGCGGGCGAACTGAAGATGGAAGAGGAGGACATTGCGAGGATGATCATCTGCCTCCTCTTCTGCACGGCGCTGTTTCCACACAGCACTAGAGCGGTTCATCCCTCTTTGTACCGTTACATTGACGACCTCCCAAGATTGAGGTCATACAATTGGGCTGGGGCTATACATAAGATGTTGGTTTCTGGTATAACCCATACCAGCAGACTAGTGGGTGCGAGATCGCAAGGAGAGTGCCTAGGCGGTGGATGCCTAAATGGCGCCGCATATGTCCTTCAGGTATGTAGCATTCATAGTCTTCGATCGGCAAAAAGTCTTATACAATACCACTATATTTATAGTCGTGTATTATGCAACACGACTAGGTATATAGTCGTGTTGTTTACGACACAACCATAGTTCAATTCGTGTTCAAGTTATAGTGGTAAGGCAACCGCGCATTGTAATAATATTTTCATCTGTTTACTATGCAGATTTGGTTTTTCGAGCACACGACAATCTTCCATCCTGTCATGGGCCCTACCAGCCCATGGGCCAAAAGGTGGCTAGGAAGTGGGGCCCTCATTACAGAGGTGAAGAAAGGTGCACAGAAGAAGCACCGTATGGCCGACTATTGGACGGGAGTGTTCCACAATCTTCAAGTAGGGGAGGAACTCGTCGACGTAATCAGCCCCATGGCCGGAGAGGCATCTCTCCTTGCTTCGTCAACCTCAATGGCCCCTCCTCCACGACGGCAGAGGCCGGAGAGGCCGGAAATCAAGAGGACTCCCAACCAACCTGCATCTACTTCCTCGAGGACGGCTGCCCAGTCCACTGTAACTGCAATGGGGCGATTGGAGGGTGCGCTTCAGGGCATACAGTTACTAATTGAGATAGCTCTGTCTTCGTATGAGGAGATGGGAAGGAGTGTCGGACCTCTGCGAGAGGTTCTCCACTCTATGAAGGCCTCTGCCGCCTCAGCGTCAATGCTGTTAGAAGGCCAGATCTTTGAGCATCCCAAGCCGGAGATGACTGAAGAGCCGACGAAGGAGCCAAAGAAGCGGCCCCAAATGGAGCCAAAGAAGTCATTGGTGCATCAGATGGAGCCAAATAAGCAGCCCCAAATGGAGCCAGAGAAGTCATCGGTGCATCAGATGGAGCCAAAGAAGCGGCCCCATGACAAGGAGCATATGAAGAACACTCCGATTGGTATGCGGACAAAGGATCTGGCAAGGAAGTCACATCTGGATTCGACGAAATGGGGTAAAGGTAAGTTGTAGACAATTATTTATTTTTTTGTGCCACATGGTACACGACTATTATATTTGTCGTGTTTAATGATACACGACTATGTGGTTTATCGTGTTTCATACAACACGATTATATTTTTTATCGTGTTGCTACTACTGACACGAATAAGTAAAATGTCATTTTAGCTCCCATCAAACGCGCGGATGAGGAAGACAAGATTGAATGGGCTACAAAGAGATCCTCTGCCAAGTTGTTTTTGAAGAAGCTCCAACCAGAATTCAACGAAGATATGGAGCGTGCAGAAGTCGAGTCCTGTCCGACGTACAAACGGGACCTATTCCCCCCTGGTGTAGTGGTAAGGAAGCGAATGAGGACTGTCTCCGCGAGGGAATTGCAGAGGATTAGGGAAGATGACCATATACGGAGAATGGCGGAGGAGCAGGAAAGAAGGAATAGGTCCCCTCAGCCGAAAGCCGACTCCGAACAAACCATATCCGATCGACAAGCGACCTCTATCATCGATGAGGTCATCTCTTCCTTACAGCAGTCGGATATCCAAACCGTCAAGGAGGAGGTGAAAGAGGATGTGAAGGACGGGGATGTCGAGGAGGAGGAGGTGAAGGAGGAT
Source organism: Houttuynia cordata (assembly GCA_039654745.1). Taxonomy (NCBI): domain Eukaryota; kingdom Viridiplantae; phylum Streptophyta; class Magnoliopsida; order Piperales; family Saururaceae; genus Houttuynia; species Houttuynia cordata. The sequence continues at coordinate 24,011,446 of CM077505.1, forward strand.
GTTCTGGAGAAGGAGCCGAAGGAGGAGGAGGGGAGGGAGGAGGAGGGGAAGGAGGAGGAGGTGCAGGCCGACGAAGAGGCGATGGAGGAGGAGAAGAAGGAGGAGGTGAAGGAAGAGGAGGCTGAGGAGGAGGAGGTGAAGGAGGAGGAGGTGGCGGAAGGCACTGGCTTAACCACATCCCAGCCTGTTGACGTCGATGTCCTCCTAACCCCTCAAAAGTGTAAGTCTGTAATTGCACTCCCTGAAAACTATGCCGATTTGGAGTTATGCTTCGACATGGGGGTATTGTTAGAGCGGGATAGAGTGGCAATAGATGGATGGATCGCCAATCCGAGGAAGGCTTATCCAATCCCAACGCTATGTGATGACGACTATGTATCCCTCCTACAAACAACAGAAATAAACACCAATGTAAGTAAACCTATGCTCCTCATATGTTTTCCTCTTTTACTTTTTCAAATATGTGAGTTGACGTAAAGTCGGTATTCGAAGACATGACTTTGCGCGTAGTCGTGTCTTTGCAACACACGACTATACGCATAGTCGTGTCTATCATGAAAATCGTATATACAATAATCGACTTTTAATTAGAAGTTGTATATTGCCTTACTTCGACTGTTATGACTCCTGTGGATGTTTTTCCATAGGTTATAGATGCGTTTTTAAGTCTGTTGAGGCAGCGCAATGACAGAAACCGGATGAAATATCCGTGGGCATTTTTTGGATGCCACACATTCAAAGAGATATTCGACAACGTAAGTGTTCCCTGCATAAGGAGTGATAAGTAATTAAGTATGATATTACCAGCATCGTTGTCTAACTCTCTTGCAGTTTCGTAGGAGCACAAGGAAGGAGGAAATAATGCGAAATTGGTTAAAAAGCTCGGGAGGATGCTCGACGGCTTGAACAGGAACATGTTCTACGCATTTTTCCCAATCCGCACTGGCTCCCACTTCTGCCTCGTGTATGTACATTTTCCGCACTGTGTATGGCGCTTCTACAACCCGCTGTTTGGCAGATCCCAATTATATCCACATCACAGAAAAGCTGTTGACAAATTCATGCAGTTCATGAACGTTGTGATGGCAGGCAAGCTGGGGTGGTTTGGTTTGCTAGACTGGAAGATGACTCAGATAGCCAAAGCGCCGTGGCAACAGAATTCGAAAGACTGTGGCATCTTCATCATGATGTACGTCGCGCACTTGGCGTCCAATGTCAACCCACCGGAGTTTGATCAGTCGACAATTACACGACTTTGGCAACCAGTCATCGCTTCAACCTTGATTCGGGGGGTTATTAACAGCGAGTTTGACGACGATTCCGGACAAGTCAAAAAAGATGCCGTCACAGTTGCGGGTTTTATGCGGCTTCCGGATATAGAATAAATTCATATTCATTTTATTCACATTATTTTATTGTACAAAGCTTCTTTGCTGTACATACCGTACTCTTTCAAATAATTCGAATTCATTCTTGACACCTTGTTGTACAGTTCTCTTTCAAATAATTCGAATTCTTTTTTTGACGCATACCAGATGTAGACAAAATATCGCAAGCATGACTTTGAATACGGCCTTTATGCAACACGACTACGTATATAATCGTCTCTGATGTAACACGACTTTATATATAGTCGCGTACTAGCCGACACGACTTTGTAAATAGTCGTGTTTCACAATACACGACAGTATAGATAGTCATGTAATGTAATATTCGGGTATAATGGAATAAACGGATGATGCATTCAAACTCGAAAGATTGTTTTTCATTTCTGATTTTCTTTTTCTTTACAGGCGTACATTTCGGTAGAAGTTAATATGCGTTATACAAGAATTTGACTAAATCCTAAGTGAAGAATGGTGGGGGCTGAGGTAAGCCGGAGCGGCGTACATGCGATGTCTCGTTCGTAGTCAGTTTGCCTTGTTGCGGAAGTGTTCGTTTCCTACGCGTCCGATTTTCTTTCGGAACCGGGCTGTTGGTGCACTTTGTACGGTTGTGACCAGCTTCACGACAATTCCCACATTTCGAACTTGTCCTTGCAGGTGGCTCGGGCTATGACTCAATTCTCTTTGTCTTTCTCCTGCCCTTCTTTGGAGCTTCAACCATGGGCGGTTCGCATTTAAATAAGACCCCGTAATTCCCCCACTGACTTCTGTCTAAAGTAGGAAACACTACTTCTTCGTACGTGCTGCGGTACGTACTTGCGCAGTACCACTTCTCACAATATTCTATCGCTTCCAAACCCCTCTCATCAATACATGCCATGACGTGCTTGCATGGAAGTCCCATGCTCTGGAAGAAGCCACATGTGCAGGTTCTATTCGTAAGGTCAACAACATCCTGACGCGAAAACATGAACAACATCAGTGTCTTCCAAGAATACTCGTGTCGTCGAAGACACGACTATATGACTAGTCGTGCAAGCGACGACACGACTGTATGACTAGTCGTGTATTCGCCGACACGACTTTGTTATAGTCGTATCTTATAGAAAACGAATTTATGCTTACCACATGGTATAAAGATGTCACTTCAAACTGCCGTAATGATAGCGGTTGAACTCGAACTGTTCCAGCACTCTGATTCCTCATCTGATTGATATGATTCTGTGCATATTTTGTTAACGGAGTCGGTAGCCCGTCTGCTTCTATTCGGCGTCTCTGAAAATGGACGCTTGTGGTTGCCCGCGTTTGCTCGATCAACTGAGTTATTGGCCAAAACCTTGCCTTTAGAAGCAAATTATTTACACTTTCTGACGCGTTCGACGTGAGAGTGCCGTACCTTTTACCCGGATATTCTACGTTCGCCCAATGTGTTTTCGGAATATTGTCAACATATTTCCAGGCCGCCTCATTGTGTTCCTTCATCTTCTCCATGGTTGCATCGAATTCTGGTCTCCTGAAGCATTTTGCAGCTCAGAATAGAAGTTCCTTCAGGTACTTATCCTTCCAAGTATTAAGCATATTTGCGGCCATATGCCTTAGGCAAAACCCATGGTGAGCCTCGGGAAAGACATCGGCGACCGCTCTCAGAAGGCCCTTCTGTCTATCAGAGACAATAGTGTCCAGGGAGGCCGGGGGGTCCGTAAAGAGAAAACATTTTAGTAAGGTGAGGAATCACGTCCTGTACAAGTGAGAGACAAAGCATATTAAACACAGAATGCTTCAGGTTGTTAGAAGGACGTGTATAAACAAAACACGACTGTATGAGTAGTCGTGTTTTCGAAGACATGAATGTGTGCCCAGTCGTGTCGTCCAAAACACGACTGTTAGAATAGTCGTGTTTCCTGCTTCTATACTTACCACGTTTTGATATTCTCTTTATCGACAATTGCATATGCAAGACACATTAATTGTTGATTGCCGTCGATTGCTGTAGCAACCAATAATACTCTAGGGTACTTTCCTTTTAGGAATGTTCCATCAACGTGAGCAACGGTCTCAGTGTTCTTCGGAATGCTCTTGCGACCGGGCCGAACATCCAAAATACACGTCTGAAGTCGTAGCCGGCTAACTCAATTGGGATATCAGGTATATCAGCTGATCTTTCTATGACCACATGTGTACCTGCGTTAAACCGCTCTAATTCCCTTCCATAATGTGGCAACATGCGATATGCGTCTTCAGGGTTGCCATCGATCAATCGGATAAATTCCTCTTTCGCCATCCATGCCCTTTTATAGTTGACTGTCACGCCCCAATGCTTCTCAATGTATTGTTGGATATTTGAGATTTTTATGGAGTTTGAATCCTTATGGAGGCCATGACACTTCCTCGCAATCCAGAGGTGAGAAGCCAATGGATGATCTTTCGAACTTACAGAAGTGTCACATGTATGCCGTTCTTCCCTCCTTGTTACGCTGACTCCATCAAGTCTGTTCGACGCTCGTATGTACCACTTGCACCCCGAAACCTTGGACGTTGCAGCGAATTTGTTCTTGCTCTCATCCGCTACTTTGAACATGAACTTCCTCTTGATTGCCAGATCAGTTAGAACCATCTTGAACTGCTTGACGCTTTCGAATCTAGCCCCTAAGGTAAGTTGTGCCTCGTAGTCTTCTGCTTGCAAACTTCCGGTCAACATCGTCTCCTCTTCACAATGTTTTGAAGGACCGGCCTGTGCAGAATAGGTACCCCAAGCCCAACCACCATCACCCTCAATATTGAGGTACTCATCGTCCTCCGACACGACAGATTTCCCTTTACATGTGTCTCCTGCCGTGGGACCTCTAGAAGTCGATGTTCCCGTGTGATCTGGCTGGCTGAAATGTGGTACTGTAAGAGGCTCATCCCACTCATCTGCAGACCACGGTAATTCATCTTCATCCAACAATTCTTCTTTATCTGGACTAGAATCTTCATCTTCATTTTCTTCTTCATCTTCACCTTCTTCTCCATCTCCCAAACTGCGAGAAAAAAGATGTATGAATGGACTTGAGAAAACGATAGCACGTAGTGAAGTCGTGTCTTATGCAACACGAATTGATTTGTAGTCGTGTATTATGAAACACGACTATGTATATAGTCGTGTTGCATACGGCACGACAAAATTTTTAGTCGTGTACTATTATAGTCGACTATAATAGCACACGACTTGCCTGTATCCGCACCTTAGAAGTCTCACCTCGCATAGTCTCCATCTCTTCCTCCTTCGACTGCTGATGCGGGTGTCTTATTGCCCGGGCTGGACGGCCTCTCCGGCGGTGTCTTACTGGCCGGCCTCACTTCTGCCTCTGGTAGCCTCTCCTCCTCCTTATTTGCATTGGCATTTATTTCCATATTGAGAGTCGAAGTCTCCATGTTATTGCCCGTAGAAGTCCACTCCACGTACAGGCGGAGTAGTCCATTTGTGCCTTGCTTGCTCTTGTGAAGTATAAATATTGACTCCACGTCTTTATCGTCTTCAAGGAGAAATGTGTATTCAGAGTCAACACGATATGACAAAGTTAATGTACCAGATGTAGACTTAAGCGGTAATCTTTCTTCCACTTGCGTGCAACAGTTCCAGGTACTTTACTCGTGTATCTATAGGCAAGAGCTTCCGTTTCCCGCCCCACGTACTTATCAGAATTTGTAAAAACTCCATCGTAGTGTAAACAAAGAACTATCTTCTCCATCCGTACCTGCCATTAAAATACCGAAATAAATTAAAAAACCGTCAGACACGATATATTGAAAACCGTATATGAGTGAAAAGCAACGTCTATGAGTCGTGTTTCATCAAACACGACTATGATTACAGTCATGGTGTCGAATACACGACTGTAACAATAGTTGAAAACTTGCTAAGTTTTCAACTTTCTTCTCTGGAACCAACTTTCATGATAAAAATCGTCGTATTTGAACTTCACCTACGAGTTTTTTGATGTATGTTGCCTCCGTTGAAGTTGTTTTCCAATACCCGATCTTTCCCGCTCGTTTTCCCGCTTTTTGCTGCGAAGATGACCTTTCCGTGAGTTCGACGGGCGCCGGCGCCGGCGATGATATGGGCGGAGAGGCCGGATGGAACGCCTTCTTCTCCGACTAACGCGGCTTCTCCGGGTAGTCGCTCCCATTCTGGGTAATATGGAAAAACGAAGAGTGGGTGGCTTATACCTAAACCTAAGGGCATTTTGGGTACTTTTCGGGTCATATGGAAGAAGAAAGTGATTCCAGGTAATATGAGAAACCCGTATTTGGCGCCAGGTCACACGTAAAAAAGCTCAAATACATGTGGAATGTCTGCCATTTAAAAACATGAAAGAGGAGTGTGATTAGTGATTACATGCTTTGGAAGTTTGCTCGCCATATGGATCAGCTACATGTGTATCAATGCCAGGTTGCAAATATATGCCTGAGGAACGACAAACCTCATGGGTCATTTCCTGTCTAATTATTCTCACAAAATCAAGCACTTACGCTACTTATTCTTATATTTAGCCCATATCAAAAAGTGATGAAAACCCCAGCTGTATGGCTCACCAGGGAAACAACTGGAGTTTGCACTTCACAGCATTACTCCCTTCATTCCAAAATACTATGTATATTTGAAAATATTCATTGTTCTAAAATACTGTGTACATTTTGCCAAATCACATTACTTCTTTTTTCCAAAATTGGAAGAGACTTGGGGTGCGTTGGGAAACTGATAGTGATGGTAAAAAAAAAGTCAGGCTGAAAATAATCAAGGTGATTTTTCTGATTGTGGAAAATCCGTTTGGGAACTTGAAATTAATCATATTTTCAGTCTTTCACCATCAGCCTAACTCTTGATTGGTGACTTGCATTTGGGAACCTAAAAAAAATCAGGCCTGATTTGTGTTTGGCAAGGCCGGTGAAAAATTTCTTTTTTTGGACGGCGGGATGGCGGCGTGTGGTGGTGGGTGGTTGGCCGGCGGCGAGTGGGGCAGTGGCCGGCGACGGCGGCGATGGTGGCGATGGTGGTGGTGGGTGGCGGTGGCTGGCGACAGCGACGGTGGTGGTCAGCGGCGATGGTGGCCGACGGCAGGTGGTCGGTGGCCGGCGACGAAGGCACGTGGTGGCGGGCGGCGGTGGCTTGTGGTCGATGGTCGGCGGGGTGGTGGGTGGTGGTCGGTGGTCGGTGGCTGTTGGCGGGCGGGGGTGGTCGATGGCCGATGGCGGGTGGTGGTCGTCGGCGGGTGGCCGGCGACGGCTGGCGGTGGTGTCGACGGCGATGGTGGTGGTCGGTGACGGGCAGTGGCTAACGTTGGTGGTGGGCGGTGGGTGGTGGTAGTGGTAGGTAGTGCCGGCCGTGGGCGGTGGGCGATGGCGGGTCGGCGGCGATGGTGGGTGGTGGCGGACGACGACAGCAGTGGTGGTCGGTGGCGATGGTGGTGGTGGGTGGTGGCCGGTGACGGGCAGTGGCCGACGATGGTGGTAGGCGGTAGGTGGCGACGATGGTGGGCGGTGGCAGTGGTGGTGGGTGGTGCCGATCATGGGCGGTGGCGATGGTGGAGGTGACGAAAAAAAAATTTTCAGGCTAATGCTCATTCGAATGAGAATCAGCAAAATCACCTCTTTCAGGGGTGATTTGTTTGATTTTTTTTAGTTTTCACCGTCTGGAGTGAAAATTGAGCAAATCAGTAACCAAACACCCTATTCAGGTGATAGGTGAAAATAGGTAATTTTTTTTCACCTATCACCAATCAACACCTCCCTATCAGTTAAATTAGTAAACAAACACGAATCAGAAGAATCAGGCCGAATCAGCCTGATTTTTTTCAGAGAATCAGTAAACAAACGCACCCAAGGTACTGATTTGAACTTGGTTCGTGAATGAGCATACGAGTCGGATAAGATATTAGGGAGAATAAGTCATTTGACTTCCTTAGTGGGCTTTATGGTCCAATAAAAATGAGAATTTTCTCAAATGTACACATATTTTGGAATAGAGGGAGTAATGGAAGATCTTCGTTTCCTAACAGCTCGATCTATCTTACATAAGCTATTGTGGGAGGATTAAAGTACGAGTTTGGTTAGTACTTGATGTACGCCTTCTTAATGAACTAATCTTTCTGCTCAGTACTAATGAGCAAGAAAGGAAATAAGTTGGAAAAATTGATTATAATGCCCCGATTCATCCCTTCTTGAGGTCATAAACCTTGCTCTTATGTGCATATCAGTCCTTGATGATACAAGGTACATGGACAAAATTGCTAGGGTGGGCAATGAATACAAAGGCAAAAACTCAATGAATCATTCCATGCAACAAAATAAAGATTAATCCCTCGACTGGAGTCCAAATTCGAGCTAAAAAAGGTAGGAAGCCATAGTCCCAATTAGATTACATATTCCAGTGATTCATACTACCCTTCTGTCCAATGAAGCCTGTCTGACCTAAACGGGCATTAATGAAGAGGGATCATGTGGTTTGATATATTAGCTCACTTTTTCCTTTTGGCGATCTTCTAATTTTTTGTGATTCCTCTCGTCCCTAGATAGGTTGGCCTGGACCACGCGCCTTAATTAGGAAGCAGGAGGATTTTTACAATGTGTACGCGATGTGTAGAGATAACTTTCACAAAAAATGTTTGAAAATTGGACGTTGAACTTAAAGAAAGATTTAATAAATAACTTGGGAAAGGTATTCTTAATAAGGAAAAAAAAAGAAATTTGTAAACAAGTACATTAATGATGTATCATTTTCGAGCATTCCTCTAGCCAAAAGAAATTTTGAACCTCTTTAATAAAACACAAAGTGATTTGAATGTTTATCCCAAAGGCAACAGAGGGCAAAGGGCTTTTTACATATTACCTGGCGCCAAGTATGATATTCTCATATTACCTGGTTTTTTTTATGACTTCTCATATGACCTGGAATTAGCACCTAGAGTGCCGAAAATGTCATTCTCTTACATTTTCTATGCATTTTGTATCTGAAGTGCTTCATTCTTTCCAAAATTAGCGATTTACAAGATCATCAAGTTAGGGAAGAAGACATTTCGGCAAAGATCCATCCATAATAGAGGTTCAAACCATTTCATGCCGTAAAACTGTAAAAACAGCGGAAAAGATGAAAAAAAATCTGTGATGAAGGGATTTTGATATAAGAGCAGCGGGAAAGCCCTCCCAACTACAAAAATTAAGATCTACATGTAAAGAAACATAAATAAAGATCACCCATTAGTGTTCGACCGCTCTTGGACATGAAATAAAAGGATAAAAATGGGCAAAAATGTGAAATACTCATCGACGAGCGACAAGTTCAATGTATATATCTTTCTGTGATCTTAATGGAGTAGAAGAGGAGGAAAAATAAGGAAGAACGCAAAAAAAATGGATGAAAAATGAGCGAGTTATGACATTTTAAAAATTATCATTTATCGTGTTGTCAACGACACGACTTGATTCAAGTCATGTATTATGTGACACGACTTGAATCCAAGTCGTGTTGTATATAACACGACTTGGATTCAAGTCGTGTCACATAGTACACGACTTGGATTCAAGTCGTGTCACATAGTACACGACTTGAATCAAGTCGTGTTGTCGACAACACGATAAATGGGCAATTTTAAAAATGTCATAACTTGCTCATTTTTTATTCGTTTTTGCCCATTTTTTTTCGTTCTTCCTTATTTTTCCTTCTCTTCCACCTCAATAAGATATTAGATGGAAAAATAAGAAAAAATAAGAAGAAAGTGAAATGATAAAAATGGGCAAAAGCGTAAAATACTCATCGGCGAGCGACAAGTTCAATATATATATCTTTCTGTGATAGTAATCAGGTGGAAGAGAAGGAAAAATAAGAAGGAACGAAAAAAAATAGGCAAAAACGGATGAAAAATGAGCAAGTTATGACATTTTAAAAATTGTCATTTTATCGTGTTATATGCAACACGATAAATGCGGAAGTCGTGTCGTCGACAACACTATAAATAGGCAATTTTAAAAATGTCATAACTTACTTATTTTTTATCTATTTTTGCCCTTTTTTTTCGTTCTTTATTATTTTTTCTCCTCTTCTACCTTATTACTATCACAGAAAGATATATAAATTGAACTTGTCGCTCGCCGACGAGTATTTTACGCTTTTGCCCATTTTTATCATTTTATTTTTTTCTTTTTTCTTATTTTTTCTTCTTTTTCTATCCTATATCTTATTGAGGTGGAAGAGAAGGAAAAATAAGGAAGAACGAAAAAAATGGGCAAAAACGGATAAAAAATGAGTAAGTTATGACATTTTTAAAATTACCCATTTATAGTGTTGTCAACGACACGACTTGAGCATTTATCGTGTTGCATATAACACGATAAAATGACAATTTTTAAAATGTTATAACTTGTTCATTTTTCATCTATTTTTGCCCATTTTTTTTCGTTCTTTCTTATTTTTCATCCTCTTCCACCTTATTACTATCACAGAAAGATATATAAATTGAACTTATCGCTCGTCGACGAGTATTTTACGCTTTTACCTATTTTTATTATTTTACTTTCTTCTTTCTTCTTATTTTTTCTTATTTTTCCATCCTATATCTTATTGAGGTGGAAGAGAAGGAAAAATAAGGAAGAATGAAAAAAAATGGACAAAAATAGATAAAAATTGAGTAAGTTATGACATTTTTAAAATTGCCCATTTATAGTGTTGTCGACGACACGACTTGAGCATTTATCGTGTTGCATATAACACAATAAAATGACAATTTTTAAAATGTCATAACTTGATCATTTTTCATCCATTTTTGCCCATTTTTTTCGTTCTTTCTTATTTTTCCTTCTCTTCCACCTTATTACTATCACAGAAAGATATATAAATTGAACTTATCGCTTGTCGATGAGTATTTTACGCTTTTGCCCATTTTTATCATTTCACTTTCTTCTTTCTTCTTCTTTTTTATCTTATATCTTATTAAGGTGGAAGAGAAGAAAAAAAAAGGAAGAACAAAAAAACGGGCAAAAACGGATAAAAATTAAGCAAGTTATGACATTTTAAAAATTGCTCATTTATCGTGTTGTCGACAACACGACTTGATTTAAGTCGTGTACTATGTGATACGACTTGAATCCAAGTCGTGTTATATGTAACACGACTTGAATCCAAGTCGTGTTATATGCAACACGACTTGGATTCAATTCGTGTCACATAATACACGACTTGAATCAAGTCGTGTCGTCGACAACACGATAAATGACAATTTTTAAAATGTCATAACTCGCTCATTTTTCATCCGTTTTTGCCCATTTTTTTGCGTTCTTCCTTATTTTTCCTCCTCTTCTACTTCATTAGGATCACAGAAAGATATATACATTGAACTTGTCGTTCGTCGACGAGTATTTCACGTTTTTGCCCATTTTTATCATTTTATTTCATGTCCCGGAGCGGTCGAACACTAATGGGTGATCTTTATTTGTGTTTCTTTACATGTAGATCTTAATTTTTGTAGTTGGGAGGGCTTTCCCGCTGCTCTTATATCAAAATCCCTTCATCACAGATTTTTTTCATCTTTCCCGCTATTTTTACCGTTTTTCGGCATGAAATTTTTTTTTTTCGGGTTGAACGGCGCTGGCGATGGTTTGAACCTCGATTATGGATGGATCTTTGCCGAAATGTCTTCTTCCCCAACTTGATGATCTTGTAAATCGCTAATTTTGGGAAGAATGAAGTATTTCGGGTACAAAATGTATAGAAAATGTAAGAGAAGGGCATTTTCGGTACTCTAGTTGCCGATTTCAGGTCATATGAGAAGTCACGAAAGAATATCATACTCGGCGCCAGGTAATATGTAAAAAGCCCGAGGGCAAAAGGTATCAGACGGCTAGTCAAAATAAAAACATAAAGAAGAAAATAACTTGAGGCATTCCAATCTCAGGAGCCCTGGTCCAGCTTAGAGAATACTTTGTGTTTAAACCTATTGGGCCTCCCACCATAAAAACACAAATTTCCGGCTCACGGGCCACCCGGAGGCTCATAGGCCCAGTACTATGTAAACCCGAACTCAATCAAACACGCATGCGCGGCATCTCCATTTGATTGAACTGTGAGCTCTCCCTCTTCCTCCTCTCTCCCTCCTTGCACCATCAAGATCATCAACAATCGCATTTCCGCACTGATAGAGAGGAGTGACGGAGACAAGATTCTCATTTTGGAGTTAGCTTCACTGTTTTCATCTCAAGTGACAGAGAGTACTACAAACGCATCTAGTTCTTCTCGTTTCTTGGAAGAGGCTTCTGCATGCTGCTCTGCATGAAAGTGAAAAGGCGAAACAGTAAGTGTTCTTCAAACCCATGTCGACGTTTAGAGTTTTGTTTCTGCTTCATGGTGCATGGTCTTTTCGTTTCTTGGGGATTTCTGCGTTTTTCATTTCGCTTGCCATGACTGTGTTCTTGTTTCTTGCATTGGAGCTCGAAAGCACTAACAATGGGGAGAAAGAAACGTTTGAACTATAGGAAATTTACTGGAGACTCGTCTCCTCCGTCGATGCCAACACAGAATCAGGATTCCAGTGTTCCCTCGACCTCCATTGCTGCTAATTCAGGAAACGACCGGAGATCATTCACGATGAGTTCCGCTGAGTTTCCTCCTCTTGGTACACCAGCTCGGGTTGAATCATCCACGCGGCTTTTGATTAGTCCGGTTAGTTTATATACATTTCATTGGTTTTGATTAATATGATCAGTTGCATTTAAATTATTATAAGAAGTGTAGATAACAATCTTTGTTGGTGTTTCTTTCTTTGTTTTCCTTTCTCTTTTCTTGATTTCCATAAGTGTTCTTGTACGCAGAATACAGATGTGAATGTGTCATCTTCTGTAGTTCCCGCCTCGGACAGTAATGTTGATTCAACCACAGCATCGAAGACGAACAGGAAGAAAAATAAGGTACAATGTTTTCATTTATCTAGTGTTTTTTTATACAAATTTAGTTTAGAGTTTAGAATTTAACTTTTGTGCAAATCATCAATTACTTTGACATGCTTAATGTTGACTAGACCGCTAAATTATTATAAGAAGTGTAGATTGTTGGTTGGTGTTTCTCTCTTTGTTTTCTTTTTTCTTTTCTTGATTTCCGTTTGTGTTCTTGTACGCACGCAGAATACAGATGTGAATGCGACATCTTGTGTAGTCCCTGTCTCGGACAGTAATGTTGATTCAACCACAGCATCTAAGACGGACGTGAAAAAAAATGAGGTACAATGTTTTCATTTATCTAGAGTTTTTTTTGTACAAATTTATTTTGGAGTTAAGAATTTAGCTTTTGTGCAATTCATCAATTGCTTTGACATGCTTAATGTTATAACCTATATATAACCTCTTAATGTGGTTACTCACAGATTTTTGCAAGGAAAGTTTTGGGGATGACAGTTGACGAACTTGCTGTCACAGAGGACCCTGCCGTTATTGCAGCCATGGAGGCCAGCATACCCAAGCGGGCAGGGATGAAAAATAGGTCAATAATACACGACCAGTTGGAGGACTGACCATAACGTCATATAGTTGTATCATGCGGTGTAGGCTTTAGCATGTTGGAGAATAATGTAGGACTGACCATATATAATGTTAGTGAATTGAAATTTCAATGAAGTTGGGTTCAGCATGTAAAGTGTAAGCCATAATGTCATAGTTGAAGTTGTGCCTTTTCGTATGTACTTTCTCTTATGGAATAAATAGTATTTCTGCCCCATGGGTGTGAAAAATACATATGAAGGTTAGGTCCTTCACGTTGTGATGGATTAATCTGCGAAGCAAAACGCAGAATTTTGAGTTAGCTCTATCAGCACTTCAAGCCAATGCTGCAAAGCTATATTTTGAGCCTTCCAACCTGACAGAGGAACAATTATTTATTTCTGCATACTTACAATAAATTAAGGTCTGTTAGCTAAAGAAAAAAAAATAGAATTGGCCTAAATAACAAATGCATCCATTACACAAACACCCTATGTTGTCAATACCAATGACATTGTACGGAGGAAAGGCCATTCGTTTGCAATAACCACTCAAAATTGCAATTCTTCCAGATACATACAACATAGCCGCCGGGATATCTCCATCAGGTGGGAGTCATCGATCATCAGGATCCACGGTGCACAAGCTTCTGATTTGTTTGGTAATCCTCATAATTGACGACTCCTATTAATGGAGAGAGAAGCGTGTGCACCCTGGATCTTGATGATCGACGGCTCCCACCTGATGGAAATATCCTAACGGCAATCATCCAGGCCGACCATAAAGTCTTCTCATCGTATTATGCAAGTCGCCAAAATAAACGGAGGGTTGATAAAGAAACAGATATATGTACCCCGTATGTATACATGAATCCATTGGATCATTAAAATGGGCATTCCATAGACCACTTTTTCACTCTCCAACAAAAAACCCACCGCCTTGATCGTGTATGGGTTTGGTGTAGCATCAAATATCAGTTGATAAAAGCCTTGGGGTTATGCGCAAAAATCTCTTAACCTCCAAAGTTTGTGTGTAACTTGGTAAATGATGTAAGGAATTCTGACTATATAAGGAGTCTATATAGACCATGATAGAGCGGTCTCAGCATCTCTGGAATCGCCACTTGTACTTAATAGGCCTTCCACATGAACAAGTCTATGTAAATTGCGAAGGATCGATGGAGCGAAACTCAAGCCTGTACGTGTGACGATGTATGCCTGGACATACTCCTCTAGGTTGCCCAGAAGATCTCTTACTAGGTTCAAGTGTGTATCATTGATCTCTTGCTAGGTGTGATGACATGGGACATTCAGATCAGCCCTCGTCTGCGAGTTCCACTCTTGAAACACTAGTAGCACGGAGCACGCTGTAGTCCTCGAAGAAGACGCGAATAGGGGACTCTCTTTGAATCCCTCCCTCTCTTTCTCTTGGAATGGATATCACAAGATCTTAGCCTCTTCCGGCGGCTTGCTTCTCCTTGGCGGCACATGCGACTACCGAAAGCGGCGGTTCTACTATGTGTGCAACCCCATGACTAAGGAGTGGCTGCCCCTTCCCTAACGTCCAGACATGGGAGACATAGAGCCCCTATGTGCTCTGGCATCAGATGGGCAACACTTCAAGGTCTTGAGCAAGGTCTACTCGATCTATAATAGGTGCATGGACGTTGCTACTTACTCTTCCAACAGTAGTGGGACATGGACAGTGGAGCAAGTCACCATGGACGATGATATTGGCTGTCTGGGGTTTGCTGGCCAAAGCCAGATCATATATGCAAATTTTTTAGTCTTTCAAAGAAGCAACCATTCTACATTGATCAATTAAGCATAGCCAACAATGTCTGGTTTGTTCATGTTTGGCTATGACATTGAAAGAGGGGCCGTGGACAGATCCGCTAGTGATCACATGAGCCGAGAGTGCAAGCATGCCATGAAAACTCAGGACTGTGACTGTCATTACCTAGAAAGCCACAAGGTTTAGTTGATAAAAGTATCTCTACACTTAAATTAAAACTAGCGAGAATGAAGTGCAATTTGCACGTATGTGCTACAGGCCACTATGACCATGTAGTCGTATGTTGCAATTTGGTTTGAACAAAGAATGTAGTCCTTTATAGAGTGTACCAAATTTCTCCAAAGGGGGATTTACGGTTTAGGGTTACGAATTAAAGGTAAATACACTTTAGGACCTGACCCTAAAGTGTAAATAAGTTTGTGCCATGAATGGGGGGAGGCATATGATCTCCTCCCATAATGCCCTCACCCATTCCCACCCTTCTTTCCCTCCAAAAATCAGCTAATAATGTTATTTTGTCTTTTGTGTCCCTTTATTCCACTTCTCTTCCGGCTCCTCTCATCGCCGCTCCCTCTTCCGGCTCCCCTCATTGCCGCTCCCTCTTCCCCCTCTTGGCAGCCCCGTTCTTCCTCATCATTTCCCCCTCCCCTCTTGGCCTCCCTTCATCGCCGCTCCCTAGCCTCTTCTAGCTTCCCTCATCGCCGCTCCCTCTTCCCCCCGTCTTGGCAGCCCTTTTCTTCCTCATCATTCCCCCCTTCCCTCTTGGCCACCATTGCGACTAATTGTAGGCATTTGCGGAGAAGGCCCAATCAGTGCATAGTCGAGGGAGAGTTGCCACTTGCAAAAACCATGGATGTAAGTACATAAAAGTTAGATTTTTTTGTGTAGTGGTGTTTTGATGGAACCAAAATCGTAGCGGTTTAGCAACTTCACTTTGGCATTTTCACAAACACACTTTTACAGAAAGTTTTGACAGAAATGCTGTCTTTGAATTACTAAAATCAACTATTACAACATTAAAGAGAACAAAGAAATGGGCGAGAGTCCACTCACTGCAGGGAGAATTGATGGCGCCAAATTGCTGATAAGCTTTCCAATTACAGAAGGAAGCTTGTAAATTACAGAAGAAAAAGAGAGCATCGCTGAGAACTGTGTTTCAGAGGGGTGAAAGAAGGTGAAAAGACCAAAAGGGACATGGCAGTTACAATCAGTTAGTGTTATAAACCTGGGCATTTAAGGAAGATATAAAGTGTAATTACTTAAGAGGGCACGACAGTTAAGTTTGTTAGTGTTATAAGTGAGGGACATTTCTGTAATAGCAGTAAAATATTGTTCTATAAATAGGCATGCGAGCCCATAGTTGATTAGTTTTAGATCATGATGGCGCCGAATTGCTAATAAGCTTTCCAATTACAGAAGGAAGCTTGCAGATTACAATAGAAAAACAGAGCATCGCTGAGAACTGTGTTTCAGAGGGTGAAAGAAGGTGAAAAGACCAAAAGGGACAAGGCGGTTACAATTAGTTAGTGTTATAAACCTGGGCATTTAAGGAAGACATAAAGTGCAATTACTTAAGAGGGCACGGTAGTTAAGTTTGTTAGTGTTATAAGTGAGGGACATTTCTATAATAGCAGTAAAATACTGTTCTATAAATAGCCTGCAAGCCCAAGTTGATTAGTTTTAGATCTGATTTCAAATTTCGAATTAGCTAAAACTCTGGAGTGGATTCTCCCTGTGGTGAGTGGACTCTCGCCCATTTCTTTGTTCTCTTTCATGTTGTAATAGTTGATTTTAATAATTCAAAGACAGTTCTTTGCATTTCTGTCAAAACTTTATGTGAAAGTGTGTTTGTGAAAATGCCAAAGTGAAGTTGCTCGACTGCTGCGATTTTGGTTCCATCAATTTCTTGTCACTCAAGTTTAGGTCGAAAGTGATGAAGGTTTTGTGACATAGCTCCAGCTCCTTCTCCTCTGTTCACAGGATATTGCTGATTGGCCGTTCTGTCAGACCTATTCCTTCGAGAATACTGAAATCTTAGTTGTGGTTTAGGAAGGCCATCATCTTCTTCTGATTCTTCACTTCCGGAATGATCTGTTCTTACTCCTCTTCTAACAGATCCAGATAGAATACCTTCGTTTACAGCCACATTTCTCTGATCTGTGACCGAAATTTGCGGAGGTACCATTCCAATAGACATTTGCTCTAATTTCTGTAAGACCTATTGCATCATAGCCAATATCTATTGTTGTACATCCAGCTCTCCCCCAGAACCTCTTGCAGCCATGGTTCACTGCAAATCAACTTGCTTTGATACCAAATTGATGGAACCAAAATCATAGCAGTCGAACAACTTCACTTTGGCATTTTCACAAACACACTTTCACATAAAGTTTTGATAGAAATGCAAAGAACTGTCTTTGAATTACTAAAATCAACTATTACAACATGAAAGAGAACAAAGAAATGGGCGAGAGTTCACTCACCGCAGGAAGAATCCACTCCAGAGTTTTAGTTAATTCGAAATTTGAAATCAGATATAAAACTAATCAACTATGGGCTCGCATGCCTATTTATAGAACAATATTTTACTGCTATTATAGAAATGTCCCTCACTTATAACACTAACAAACTTAACTACCCTGCCCTCTTAAGTAATTACACTTTATGTCTTCCTTAAATGCCCAGGTTTATAACACTAACTGATTGTAACCGCCATGTCCCTTTTGGTCTTTTCACCTTCTTTCACCCTCTCAAACACAGTTCTCAGCGATGCTCTATTTTTCTTCTGTAATCTGCAAGCTTCCTTCTGTAATTGGAAAGCTTATCAGCAATTCGGTGCCATCATTTCTAGTGAGTGTTGACAGAGATCAAGGACTGCAAATATAGTTGTCATTCAGCAAGAATCTCAGGAAAATATGGAAGTTGCTCCTTGTGATGAGTCAGATTTTCCCATTACAATGGTGGAGGCTGATGAAGGAGAAGAAATATGAAACTATAGTTAATTCTCTGTTAGTACAGAAACTGCTATTGTTGCCAAGACAGGATGATCAATCTCAAAGAAATCAAATTTTTGTTACAAAAGGAACTGTTAAAAAATATGTCTGTGATGTCATAATTGACAGTGGCAATTGCGAAAACCTGGTTTCTCAACAACTAGTTAAAAGGCTCAATCTTAAAACAGAGCCTCATCCTAATCCTTATACATTGGGATGGATCAAGCAAGTGGGAGCAATTAAAGTTTCGAAGAGAAGCAAAGTACCTTTTTCTATTGGGAAAGAATATCAAACTGAACTTGTCTATGATGTTGTATATATGAATGCTTGTCAGATACTGTTGGGCAGGCCTTGGCAATATGATGTTAATGCTCAATACAATGGCCATCAAAACACTTATACCTTTGTTCATCAAGGAAGAAAATTGGTGCTGCTACCAAAGAAACTGTCTCCACTTCAACCAAACTGTTCTGTTAATAGTGAACAAATAATGTTAGTGGTTAACTTGCATCAAGAACTGAAGAATGGGGAAGACCTCTATACTTTAGTAGTAAAAGAAACTCCTACAATAACTGTTGTGCCTATTCAGTTGCAAGCTTTGTTCAAATAGTTTGAATTTATAATGCCAGAAGAACTGTCCAACTGTTTGCCACCTTTGTGCAATATTCAGCATCAAATAGACTTAATTCCTGGAGCAAGTCTACTTAATCTACCTCATTACAGAATGAGTCTTCAAGAAAATAAGATTTTGCAAGAACAGGTGGAAGAATTGCTAGCTAAAGGCTTGATCAGAGAGAGTATCAGCCCTTGTGGAGTACCAGTTTTGTTAGATCCAAAAAGAGATGGAACATGGAGAATGTGTATTGATTCTAGAGCCATCAACAAGATCACTGTTAAGTATAGGTTTCCTATACCTCGATTGGAAGACATGCTGGATATGTTAATCAAATATTTTTTATAAACTGGATTTGAGAAGTGGTTATCATCAAATTCGAATAAAGGAAGGAGATGAGTGGAAAACTGCTTTGAAAACAAGAGAGGGCCTTTGTAATGCCTTTTGAACTTATAAATGCTCCAAGTACCTTCATGAGATTGATGAACTAGGTATTAAAACCTTTCTTCCATAAATATGTAGTAGTTTACTTTGATGATATATTAGTTTATAGCAAAAATGACGAAGAACACCTATCACATTTGAAAGACATTTTCAAAGTACTGCAAGATAATTCTTTGTTCCTCAATATCAAAAAGTGTAGTTTCTTTCAACTTGAGCTGAAGTTTTTGGGATTTGTTGTGGGAGTGCATGGCATTAATGTTGATCAGTCTAAGGTAGATACCATTGTGTCTTGGTCAATCCCACAATTTGTGAAAGAACTGAGAAGTTTCCATGGATTGGCCACTTTTTACAGAAGGTTTATTCAAGGTTTCAACACTATAGCTGCTCTCCTCACTGAATGTTTGAAGAAAGACAAGTTTGATTGGACAGAAGTAGCTCAAACCAGTTTTGATCAACTAAAATGCAAATTGTCTTCAGCTCCAGTGTTAGCTCTTCCATGTTTTGATAAAGTATTCAAAGAGGAATGTGATGCCTCTAGGGTGGGAATAGGAGTTGTGTTGTCACAAGAAGGAAGACCAGTAGCATTTTATAGCTCCAAGCTAAGTGAAGCTAGACAAAAATGGCCTCCTTACAAATTGGAGTTCTTTGCTTTAATTCAAGCCCTAAGGCAATTGAGACACTATTTGGTTCAGAGGGAGTTCATTTTACATATTGACCATCAACCACTTAAATTCATTCAAACCATTACTAAATCTGACATAATGGTCTCTGAGAGATCATTAAAGAAACCCATGCAGGAGGTGGCAGATATAAAACAATACAATTGTTGCTGTCTCAATTCTACTGGAGGAAGTTAAAAAGGGATGTTAGAAGGTATGTACAACAGTGTTTTATTTGTCAGCAAGATAAATGAAACATCCAAAATACTGGACTCTATACTCCTCTTCCTATTCCTGACACTCCTTGGACTGATATTATCATGGACTTCCTGCTAGGGTTACCTTGAACTGTAAAAGGATTCGACTCAATTTTTGTGGTGGTAGATTGATTATCCAAGATGACTCATTTTCTACCTTGTAAAAAAACAAATGATGCAACTGCAATTGCATTACTCTTTTTCAGAGAAGTTGTTAGATTACATGGTTTGCCACAAACCATTCCTTCTGAAAGAGAGTAAATTTCTCAGCCAATTTGGAGGATGTTGTGGAAGAGATTAGGCACTACTCTCAAATTCAGTTCTACTTGTCATCCACAGACTGATAGACAAACAGAGGTAGTCAACAAAATTATAGGCAACCTTCTTAGATGTCTTTCTGCAGAGAGACCTAAGCAATGGCATCTAATTGTTGCTTGATCAAACCCCAAAATAGGTTGATAAATTGTAATATCGATTGAATATTTATCATTAACAAGCTCAGTCAAATAATCACAGGGAATTATAAGCATTCGCTGTACCTTACGTTAACGACAAATCAAATAATTATATAAATTATGACTATTTCCAAAACATCGCATTCAACCAAATAAGCAATAAAAATAGTTCTTTATAGACGTAAAAATACTAATCAAATAATATCACTTCTAGCTTTGACAAAAGATTTAGCTATTCATATTAATGAGAAAAATCAGATTCGGAAGAAATTGCATTTGAAAAACCACTGTAGCAAGAACATTATTCACGGGGTACTGTAGCAGGAACATTGTAGCAAATCACTGTTCACAATTTACTGTTCACCACGAGCACTGTTCACAATGCAAAAACAGCCCAAAATCGACGCTTTTTCCTCTCTTCTTCTTCTCCTTTCTTCTCCCGATCGATTCTCTACCTCTTCCTCTTCAATTCCGGCCAAAATCACACCGAAATCACGACCCAATCACGACCCAACTTCTCAACATGAACCTCTGTTTTTTTTCTTTCAAAACAGTCATGTTCTTCCTCTTATCGCTCGGTTTTTTATAGGCAATTCAAAAGAGTCCTTTTCAAATCCAATTCCACCTTGAGATGAGCCCAAATCCGTCTAAAAAAATCCGAACTTTCCAAATCAGATTGGATTCTTCACATTCCAAATCGAGCACGATCCTTTCTCTTTAGTTTCCGAGTTGAGCACGGCTCAGTTCCATTTCCAAATCCGCCGTCGAGCTCCACCATCTCCATCACTATCGCAGGAACCGCCATCATCGCCCCCATGCCGTCGGTCCTTTCAGCCTGCCGCTGCCGTCGCTTCACCAGTCGACGATAGCGCTGTCGAAACCCTCGTCGCTGCCGTAAACATTGCCGTGAAGTCATGACCACCGATCGCACGCCAGCTCGAGCTCCGCCGCCGTAAACATTGTCTGATTTCGCCGGGTACCTCATGGCAGCCGAGCAGAACCCATTTCTCCTCTCTGTTCTTTGACAGGAACGTCCGATGGCTCCGGCTCGGGTTGGTTGGTTTTTTTATTTTCTTTTATTTCCACCGAACCGATTCATTGAACCGGCTCTTTTCCTTTCTTTTTTCTTTTTCTTTTTGCTTTGACAAAACCCGTTGTATCAATCATATCTGCCGGATCAAATTTGCACGTCTGTACTTCAATTTCACGCCCGTCTTCTCTTAAGTGACTCATCAACGGTTCAGATCTTCGATGTGTGTGATATCAGCTCTTGGGTCACTTTGGCATTTTAAAACACGTATAATGCGCTCTTCTGCTGTCGATCTGTAATTCGCATTTTTAAACCTGCAATAACAAAACCAAACTAAAATTAGATGCATAATAAAAATATGATTCCTTAAATTCTTTAATGCATCTAAAATAGTTAATTAGAGTAAATTAATTATCAATCCCCTAATTACTATCCTAATCACAAATAACCCGTTTTATTCATATTTTATCACAAAAACTACACTAGCATATAGGTAAATAAGGCATATAAATGTGAATATTTTATGCTTATCATTGCTCAAGCCGAATTTGCTTACAATTGTTCTGTCAACAAGTCAACTGGTTATTCACCTTTTCAGATTCTACTTGGTTCTAATCCTCGGAATCCGTTTGATATGCTTCCTCACTTTAACTCATTGAAAGTTTCCAAGAATGTTGCTGATACTATTGATTCAATTGCCTTAGTTCATGCTACTGTCAAGCAGAACTTAATGCAAGCTACTGATACATATAAAACTGCTGTCAATAAACTTCGGAGACAATCAGTTTTTCAAGAAGGAGACCAGGTTATGGTTTACTTACGAAAAGAAAGAATGTCAACTAGTTATTATTCCAAGCTAGCTCATAAGAAAATTGGTCCCTCTCAAGTCTTGAAGAAAATTAATGACAACGTATATGTAGTGGATCTTCCTGATCAATTTGGTATTTCCAAGAAATTTAACATCTCTTATCTTTTTCCTTTTCGTGAAGTTTCCCCAAATGATGGCGCCAACGCTTAAGGACAAGCGTGTGTTTTTAGGGGAGGAGAAAATAATGGCGCCGAATTGTTGATAAGCTTTCCAATTACATAAGGAAGCTTGCATATTACAGAAGAAAAACAAAGCATCACTGAGAACTGTGTTTCAGAGGTGAAAGAAGGTGAAAAGACCAAAAGGGACATGGCGATTACAATCAGTTAGTGTTATAAACCTGGGCATTTAAGGAAGACATAAAGTGCAAATACTTAAGAGAGCACAGTAGTTAAGTTTGTTAGTGTTATAAGTGAGGGACATTTCTGTACTAGCAGTAAAATATTGTTCTATAAATAGGCATGTGAGCCCATAGTTGATTAGTTTTAGATCTGATTTCAAATTTTGAATTAGCTAAAACTCTGGAGTGGATTCTTGATGGAACCAAAACCGCAGCAGTCGAGCAACTTCACTTTGGCATTTTCACAAACACACTTTCATAGAAAGTTTTGACAGAAATGCAAAGTACTGTCTTTGAATTACTAAAATCAACTATTACAACATTAAAGAGAACAAAGAAATGGGCGGGAGTCCACTCACCGCAGGGAGAATCCACTCCAGAGTTTTAGCTAATTTGAAATCAGATTTAAAACTTATTAACTATGGGCTCGCAGGCCTATTTATAGAACAGTATTTTACTGCTATTACAGAAATGTCCCTCACTTATAACACTAACAAACTTAACTACCGTGCCCTCTTAAGTAATTGCACTTTATGTCTTCTTTAAATGCCCAGGTTTATAACACTAACTGATTGTAACCGCCATGTCCCTTTTGGTCTTTTCACCTTCTTTCACCCTCTAAAGCACAGTTCTCAGCGATGCTCTATTTTTCTTCTGTAATCTGCAAGCTTCCTTTTGTAATTGGAAAGCTTATCAGCAATTTGGCGCCATCATGTTTGGTAGGATATAACTCCCTTGTGATTTAGTGTCATACGCAATACATATTTTAGTTGCACCCTTGTATGTATGTGTTGCCTCATATACAGGTTGTTGTGTTGCATGATGTGTTGCCTAATATATATGTTATTATGCTGCAAGTTGCATTTTAGTCATTACAGTCAATTTGTGACGCATTTTTAGTCAATTACGTTACATTTGTGATGCGTAATTATTACAGTTGTGATATATTTATTGTTAAATTACGATAGCGTGATGTGTTGCCTCATATGCATGTTGTTGTTATGCTGCACGACTCTGTGGCTATGGTGAGTAGTGATGGATCTAGCACTACAACATAATCGGGCATTAGCCATGGTTTTATTTTTGTCGCTAAAAGATCTGTGGATAAAAATATATTTTTACGATAGAAAATGATCCGTGGGAAAAGCTCTAGCATTTGCGACAGTTTTTTACGACAGAAAAAACAACTGTCGATAATATTAATATTCTCCACAATTAGTCCCTTGATTTTGAAGGCCAAGATTAAAAACCCTAAATTCTCCCTCTTCCTCTCCCTCCCTACTCCACCATTTCCCCCCAGCCGCCCATCTACCTACCTACTGTTCGTCGACACCATCGCCGCTCAAGGCCCTCCGGCCAGGGCCGGCGAGCGGATGTTGGGTTTGAGGTCGAGATGGAGGAGCCCATCTATGGCCCAGTCGGCGAGGACGACAGTCGAAACACTGTCGTCCGCTTGTCGTCCACCGTCAATCTCCACGTGCTCCTCCTCCGCCGCCACCTCCACCAGGAAATGCCAATACATGTCTGACTGTCTGAGCTTTATCGAAGACCATCTAGGCGAGCGTGATGAGCGACCAGTCCCCACCGGGAAGATGCATAGTACTTGTTATGATGGATCATATATAAGTATTGATATGTGAAATACTTGTTACGATGCCTAGTAGATATACTCAGATGTGTTGTATCTTAATTGCATTTTTATTCAGTTATGATGCTTAGTGGCTACATTTATGATGTCAGATTAGTTAAGTTGTGATGTTACCATATCTTATACATTACAGTCAAGTTGCGACACATTTTTAGTCACTTACGTAACATTTGCAACGCCTAATTGATGCAGTTGTGATACCTTTATTTTAAGCTGCGATGCATTTACGATTCTATTGGAATGTTAATTTACTTGAATTGCGATAGCAGTTTGATATTCTAATATCTTACGACATGTTGAATTGTACGTGGAAGGGGCCAGTTTGAGGGTGTTGGCATGCTATGGTGGCCACATTGATAATACCCCCCTGTAGCAATGTGGCGATAGTTGGAGGCATATGCCACGCTCACACCCTTAACCCAAGTGATACTTTCAGTTCATTTACTAAAGCGTTGGCTGAAGATTTCAACATTCCAGAAGAGAAACTATGTTTTGACATATACCCCTACATTAAAGATTTGACGTTTGTGTCGAATGATCATGGATAAACTGAGTTGAGGAATTGCTTTATGCAATGTGGCTTTTGTAAGGTGTTGTGTGATGAAGGAAATCATCCAATTATAAGCAGTTCTCCAAACAATACACTTGAAAGCAAGATGCATGTCAGTCCAGTCAGGAGTAATAGCATTTAGGGAACATCACTATGTTCTAGTGTTTAGCAATACAACTTGGTAGGAATTTGGCAGAAATTCACAGATCGGTTTCAAGTGAGGAATGCGTTGAGACAACTTTCAATAGGCAACAACTTCTCATACAAGTGGCTGAAGAATGGAAAGTGTTGGCTTATAGCAATGTGTGCAAGTGAAGGTTGTAAATAGAATATGAGTGCAAGTTTGGATGCGGGGACAAGTTTGTTTGAGGTGAAGAAGTATGATGAGAATCATACATGTGCTGGAAGAACAAGAAAACGATATCACTCACATGCTTTGCAGAGTTTATTGTCATGCCTGATTGTTGGTAAGGTAAGAGACAATCCTTAATATTCGGCAAGTGACATGGTGACTGACATGCTTGTAGAGTATGGCTTAAGCATCACATATTAGAAGGCATGACGTGCAAAGGAAACAATTATTGGAGCTCTATATGTTGATTACAAGGATTCTTATAATGACATTCCATGGTATTTGAACAAGCTCGTGGCCACAAATCCAGGGACTATAGCTACCTATCAGGTCAATCCCGAAAGCATGAGGTTCCTTTGTTGCTTCGTTTCATTGAATGCATCCATCCGAGAGTTTGAACATTGTCGGGCAGTTATTTTTGTGGATGGTACTTTTCTCTTTGGCAAGGCCAAGGGGACTCTTCTAGTAGCTTCTTCAATGGACGCTGGCAACCATATTTTCCCATTAGCCTATGGAGTTGTGGATAATGAAACCGAGGATAACTGGCAGTGATTCTTAACACATGTTCGACATTGCATTGCTCCTGGCAGGATTATCACTGTGATATCTGATAGGGACAAAGGACTTCTTGCGGTTGTTCCAAACGTATTTCCATATGATTTTCATGCTTATTGTGTGTGGCACTTGGAGTACAACTTGCGAGATAGAGGGTTACTAGGAAAGGGGCATAAGGGAAGCACAGCTCAAGTGGCCAGGATGATTCACAGTATTACTGAAGCGGTTGACATGCATGAATATGAGGCAGAATTGGTTAAGCTCCACGAGGCTTCTGAGGTAGCATATGACTGGGTTCTAGCAAATAAGCCTGAACACTGGTGCAATGCCCTCTTCCCAAGCTGTAGGTACAATCACTTGTTGAACAACGTTGCTGAAAGCTTTAACATCTGGGTGAAGGTGGAGCGGGACATGCCCATTCTCGCCCTTCTTGATGGCATTCGTATGAAGATAATGACCAAGATGCATGAGGCCAGATCAGCCAGTCAGCAGTAGGAGTCCTATGTTGTCCCATAGGTAAATGAAATAGTTAATACCACCATCAATGCATCCCGGTCACTATTAGTTTTGCCTGCTAATGATACTGTGGTGGAGGTGGTTGAGGCTGGCAAACATTATTCAGTGGATATAAGTCTACTCACTTGCACTTGTCGGTCGTGGCAAATCAAGGGACTACCTTGTGTCCATGCATGTGCTGCCATATCTGCTAGAGGAGCGTCACCAGTTTATTCATGTCGTGGAGAATTCTAGACAACGCGGAGCTATAGGAATGTATACAACTGCATTGTCTTCCTAGTTTCACATGATGACAAGCCAGTTCGAGTTGAGCCACCAGTAGGAGAAGATCTCTTTCTTCCACCCGTAACCAATAGACCAAGGGGTAGGCCAAGGAAAAAACACATTGAATTCCAAAAGAAATATGTACGACCATTCCATTGCAGTCGATGCAGTGAGCTTGGTCACATCAGGAGCACATGCATGACACTAATTGCGGGTTAACCTGTTTGTGGAATAAGTTACTGTTAAGTTGTTTTGTTTCAATTTAGACTATTAAACTACTTAGCATGGTCTGTAATAATCTTGATACTATTACGTCTTTGCTCTTGTAGATATGTTCGAATGTGTTATATATGACAAGTTGCGATACCTTTATTGCTAAGTTGCATGACATTTGCGATGCCTAAATGTTGAAGTTGCGATACCTTTATTGCTAAGTTGTGATGACGTGCTTTGTTGCATGATGTATTGTATTATATGCATGTTGCTGTGTTGCACGACATTATGGTGATGGCTATAGCTAAGTAGTCATGGATCTATAACCACGTATAAACTTGTTAGAACCTTATAGATATGTTCAAATGTGTTAAATCCTTGAATGGTATCATATCTTATTTACCAGATCGCAAAGGACAACAAACTAATCACAAACGCATCGTAAACCCAACACAATCAAGTTACGACGCATTTTTAGTCAGTTAGGTGACATTTGCGATGTCTAAATGTGTAAATTTTGATACCATTTTTACTAAGTCATGATGATATGATGTGTTGGCTCATATGCATATTGCTGTGTCGCACGACATTGTGGTCATGGATATAGGTAAGTAGTGATGGATCTAGAACCACGTATTAACTTGTTAGAACCTTGTACATATGTTTATATGACAATGAAGTTGTGATACCTTTATTGCTAAGTTAGGTGACATTTGCGAGGCCTAAATGTTGAAGTTGTGCTACCATTATTACTAAGTTGTGATGACATGATGTGTTGCCTCATATACATGTTGTTGTGTCACACGAATTTGTACAAGTTATAGATGAATTTATTAGTGCTTTTTATACAGGTTATAGACGAATTTCTTAGTCTCTTGCGGCAATGCAATGAAAGACACCGGTTGAAATATCCGTTATATTTTTTTGGCTCCCATGCATATAAAGAGATCTTTGACAATGTAAGTGTTCCCTGCAAATTGTCGTGCACTTCACTTACTCCATAACCAAATCTAATCTACATGGCATGCCCCACTTTTGCAGGAGTACAAAGATGATGGCGATAATACAAAGTTGATACGTAAGCTTGGGAGGATGTTGAACGGATTGAACAAGAACATGTTCTATGTTTTTTCCCAATTCGCACCAACTCTCACTTCTACCTCCTCTATTTCTACAACCCACTCTCCGGCATCTCCAAGTTGTACCCACATCACAAGGCCGCAACAGATAAATTTAGGAAGTTCATGAACGTTGTCATGGCACACAAGTTGACATGGATGGGTTGCTTGGAATGGAGGATGAGTCAAATCGCCAAAGCGCCGTCGCAATCGAACTCAAAAGACGATGGCATATTCGTCATGATGTATGTGTGATCTATACATGAAATATGCATTTTATTATCTCCTAAACTTATATTTATGCTAGTGTTTGATTAGAATAACTACTACTTTAATATAGTTTTTGGTTTTTGTAGGAAACAAGAGTAATACACAGAAATGAGGTGAAAAGCAACTTGAATGGTTAAATTATCATAACTTCGTGTACAAATGTCGGATTGGACTGATTCAAGCTTCATGTTAAAGTTCAAGAAGTCATCTTTCCAACGCCACCAACCACGCGCACTTCGGAGTTCGGGACACAAAGTTATAGCCATTTGAAGTTCATGAACAGTAACTACGATCGATCGGGAATCGTTGCGATCGATCGCCAGAGCCGTAAAAGCAGTGTATTAAAGGATACGATCGATCGTCAAAACGATCGATCGTATCTACTGGAATTTTTCAATCGCCGAAGACAGTAACTACGATCGATCGGTATCATACGGCGTCGATCGGAAAGCGATCGATCGGAGGAAAATAACGAAGGAATTGCGATCGATCGGACAGCGAATGATCGTCAATACGTACGATCGATCGCCGTATGCGGCAAACCGGAATTAAGACCTATTTTGACTTGAATTTGGAAGGGGACTTCGTGTTTTCTCTTCACTATTATAAATAGGCCTTATGGGAGAACGTTTTGGGCACCTAATATTCAACCTTGGAGAACCAGAGCTTTATTGGAGGCTAGAGAGGAGTAAGAGAAGAGATCTTTTGGAGCAAAGAAGAAGAAGGATTCATGACGATGGATCTACACAAACATGCTTTTCTTTTCTCTCTTTCTATGTGTAACTAAATTCCTTGTCAAGGCTTGATGAAGCCCTAGATGTGTATTGCTACTCTTGATAGTTTAATTTTATAAAGTTGATTTTGATTTATGCTTAATGCAATTTCATGAGTATTCTTTTGAGTGCTTGATCATAGACTTGATTGATTATGAATGAAATTAGATATTGTGATTGATTTTATGCCCGATCAAGGATAAGATTAATTACATTATAATAGAGTTGTGATTGATTCTATGCCCGATCAAGGATAGGATTGATTACAAAATAGTGGATGAACTTTCGTGTCCGATCAAGAACGTTAGTGAATTCATTATTAATTCGTGTGTCCGATCAAGAACACGAATTACCATATCATGTCAATGTATGCTTAATAATAATTGAGAGTAGTAATTGCATGTCTAGTGGTGGATTCTCTGCCTTGATATTTCTCCATATTGATTAAATCTCAGTTAGATTAGATAAAGTCCATTGCTTTCTTTAGAATTAATTAAACTACATCTTTTTCTTCTCTTGAATTTGGTAAAAGATTAATCCGTCCCTGAGGTTCGACAACCCTTTAATACTCGCCGTAGTACAATTGCCTTGTGCACTTGCAAGGGTTTATATTTAAACGATCAATGTGGAGCACTTGGCGTCCAATATCAACCCACTCGAGCTTGATCAGGATAGAATTATACATTTGTGGCGCCCAATCGTTGTGTGTATGATTCGCGGGGAGATTCACTGCGAGTTCAATGACGATTCAATTAAAGACAAAGATCAGGAAGTCACAGTTGTGGGTTTTGTGAGGGAACCAGATGAAGACTAATAGACATATATTTTTTCATTTGTAATCAATTTTGTTGTGCATACATTTCAACTCAAACTTTTGTTGTTGTACAAACAGTTCTGTGTAAACTTTTGGGTCCATACGATCTACGTGAAGAATGGTGGGGGCTTTGGCAAGCCGGACCGATGTATATGCGATGTCTTATTTGCAGTAAGTTTGCTTTGTTACGGGAGTATTCACTTCCTGCGCTTCCTTCGTTCTTTCTCAACCGTTGGGTTAGTGCAACTTTTTCAGTTGTGACCAACTTATTGACAATTGCCACATTTCATCCTTGAGGTGTCTGGCGGCTAAGGCTATGACTCAATTCTCTTTGTCCTTCTCCTGCCCTTCATTGGAACTTCAAGCAACGAGGTCGTGTATACAGAAACACGACTTCATGAGTAGTCGTGTGCTCGAACACACGACTACTCATGAAGTCGTGTGCTCGAACATACGACTACTCATGAAGTCATGTGTTTCTATACACGACTATGTTTGTATACTTGTATGGTCTCTTTCTCAACAACTGCATATGCAACACACATTAATTGTTGATGCCCGTCAAGGGCTATAGCAACCAAGAAAACTCCTGGGTGCTTTCCTTTTAGGAATGTTCCATCGACAGTGAGTAGCGGCCTCAGTCATTTTCAGAATGCTCTTGCGACCGGGCCGAACATCCAAAACACATGCTTGAAGTCGTATCCTCCTAACTCAATTTCAGGTATATCACAAGATCTTTCTATCACAACATATGTACCTGGATTAGACCGCCCTAATTCCCTCCCGTAATGTGGCAAAATGCGATATACGTCTTCAGGGTTGCCATCGATCAATCGGATCAATTCTTCTTTTGCCCTCCACGCCCTTTTATAGTTGACTTTGACGCCCAAATGTTTCTCAATGTACTGTTGGATATTTTCCATTTTGATGGAATTTGAATCCTTATGGAGGCCATGACACTTCCTTGCAATCCACAAGTGTGAAGTCAAAGGATGATCTTTCCTTATCTTTGTGTCACATGTATGCCTTCCTTCCCTCCTTGTCACACTTACTCCGTCAAGTGTGTTCGAAGCCCATAGTACCACTTACACCCTGTAACCTTGCACGTTGCAGCAAATGTGTCCTTGTTCTCTTCCACCACTTTGAACATGAACTTCATTTTGATTGTCAAATCAGTAAGAATCATCTTGAACTGCTTGATGCTTTCGAACTTAGCCCCTAAGGCAAGTTGTGCCTCGCAATCATCTGGTTGCAAATTGCCGCTCAACAACATCTCCTCCTCATAAGGTTTTGAAGGACTGGCAAAAGCAGAATAGGTGCCCCAATCCCAACCACCATCACTTTCAATATAAAGGAACTCATCGTCCTCTATTTCTTGCTTGTCGGACACGACAGACTTCCATTTACATGTGTCTCCTCCCGTGGGAACTCTAGAAGTAGATGCTCTCACTGCATGTTGGAGTTCTATAGAGACAGAGGGGCCTCTTCCCGTGGGATTTAGTTGGCGAAAATCTGGTAGTGTAAGAGGCTCATCCCACTCATCTTCAAACCATGGTAATTATTTGTCATCGAAGAATTCTTCTTCATCTGCATCTTCTTCTTCATCTTTGTCTTCACCTTTTTCCCCATTCAATCCATTGATTTGAAATTGGTCATTGTCTTTAGTAGGAAATGCATCCTTCAGAATTTCATTACCATCTCCCAATCTGCGAGAACAAATTGTATGAATGGACTACATAATATCACAACTCATGTACACAACTTGAAGTCAGGTTGTGTCTTCGAGAACACGACTTGAAGTCAGGTCATGTCTTCCAGTCCACGACTTGTACAGTTAACGTGTGTTTATGTGCGTGAATTTCAAATCTTACCTTGCAGCTTCAAGTGAATAATCTTCATCTCTTCCTCCTTCAACTATTGATGCGAGTGTCATATTGTCCGGGTTAGAAGGCCTCTCCTGTAGTGTCTTACTGGTCGGCCTCACTTTTGCCTCTGGTATCCTCTCCTCCTCCTTATTTGCACTAGTATTCATTTTCTTATTGCCAGTGGAAGTCTCCATGTTATTTGTTGTTGTTTTAATTAGTCTCCTAATTTTACTCGCAAGTGTACGAATCGGATTTGCAGTATAATCGCACAATTTTTACGAGGTCGAACCCACAGGGACTTGTGTAGCGGAATTCTAATTCGAAGATCAGATTATTACCCTTGTTGAAGAATTAAATTGATTTGACTCACTACAACTACGATTAATCGAAGACTCAATGCAATTAAACAGCTTTAACAAAGAAATTAATCTAAAGACAATTAAATAATCTATGAAAAAGAAACTAATCGACAAATAAAAATTGAAGCTTTAATCAAGAATTTAAGACACTAGGGCATAAGAATCAGCACATGACAATCATAGGAATATTTCTTTTAAAATCAGCAATTGTTTTCACGATTATCTCGTAGAGAATTGGAATTCAATCTATTCTCCTACGGAAAATTTCAGCATTAAAGCATATAGATTTTTAAATAGAGTTTTGCATTCTCTTGCATATCAATAGATGAGATTCAAATCATTAGCTGTATCCATTATACGATGAATCACAGGTAATACCCAAATATCATATTCAACATATAATCCAATGCAATTAATTTGAGAATAGCAATCGTTAAAACGCATTAATTTAGACAAAACAATTGCATCGCATAAATACTATTCCTACAAGTAATCATGGCTTCATCTCAGCCCTAGACAGGGATTTAGCTACTCATGCTATAGAAATTAACTATAAAGATAATGAAATTCATTTGATATAACTGAAATTAACTTACAGGACTTTTTGAATAATGGAAAATAAAGCCAAAAATGCACTGTTCCTCTTCCCGGAGTTACTGTTCACAGGTTCCTCTTCTCGGAGTTACTGTTCACAGCCACCGGTACAACTCCAAGTCTCCAACGAAGCAGCAATGACAATAAGCGAAATACACAATACCAGCAAGACAGAAGATCAAAATTTTGGAACTGAGAAAAAGATGAACAGGGAACTGTCGATCGTCTTCCCGACTCGTGCAAATCTCCTGTTCGCACAATTACAGACTCAACGAAACACTGATATGAAAAGAAAATACAGAAAGAACTGTAAAAAAATTGAAACTTTTAACTGTAAAAAATGTCTGGTCGTCTCCTCTCTCGAACTGCCCGTTCTGTTCTTATATAGACTCCCAATAGTTCTTTCATTCCCCCTTAGGATGAACCCGAATCGAGTAGGATTCCATCTTTGGCACGCCTCTCCACTGGACAATCCCCAAATCCGTCCCAAAATAAAGGTCTGGACTTTCCAAATCGAGCTTTTCCAAAACAGAGGATGCTCTGTTCACTCCAGAACCGCCGTGACTCCTCCTCTGCCGGTTGCCGAGCTCTACTGGTCGCCGTCGTCGAGCCCAGCCTTCATCGCCGTCGGGTTCTTCACCGGGACCATCTCCTTCGGGCGTCGCCGTCGAGCCCAGCCCCACCGCCTGAATCGCCTCTGCCGCCGTGAATCGCTTCTGCCTTCGTTTTTTTTCCTCTTGTCGAGACCCGCCGCCGTGATGCTGTCGTCCAGTCCTTGCTCCAGACTCGCCGCCGTCAGCCGCTCAGCCACCTCAGCCGTCGCCGGACACCACCGGGACCCAGCCGTCGGCCGCTCGAACAGAACAGAGCCTCGAGCGCTCTGTCCCGACTGAACAGAACACCCGAGCTTTTGGCTCGGGTTCTATTTTTTTCTTTATTTTTTTTATTTTTTTTCAATGAACCGGACCATTGAACCGGTCCGGATTTCTTTCTTTTCTCTTTTTTTTTTTTTTTCTTTTCTTCCAATTAAACCCGTCTAACGGCTTTACTTTTGGCTGTTCAGCAGTACGAGCACGCGAACCTGTACAAAATAAAACATGTCCCAAATTAGATGTACCAAATAATTATAAAATTACGGAACAATGTTAAATTGAGCAATTTCGAGAGCCTTATTTAATTAAATCCTAATTACTTAGAAAATTACCAAAATTCACTTTATTTCTCGTTTTAATCAGAAAACACAACTAACAAATAGGTAAAAAGGCATATAAAAATGTGTATTTTTCATGCTTAACAAATACCCCCAAACCTAGATTTTGCTAGTCCTCAAGCAAAACACAAAAAGAAAAATAATAAAACTACTCAAAAATAAATGCCACTGTCGTAGGGAATCACGATTGCATTTAGCATATGCAACAAGCCTTTTAAACCCCCAGGTGTCCCTGGCTGGACGAGTGAAGTCTCGTGAGGGTTTGCAGCCATGCTACCCACAAACATGTATTTATAAAATTAACCTTATTCTTTTATCTAAATGAGAAATAAGTCAACTAAACACTTCAAAACACAAAACCTATTATCCCTTCAAATACACACTGCAATACTTAAGAAAACTAACCACACGTACTTGCATTTATAATCAACTGGAATATAGAAGCGCTCAAGTAAGTGGTTTTATTCTACACCTTCATCTTGGAAATTTCTGCTCAATATGATATAGCATGATACTTTAAATAATAGAAAGTGTAGAACATTGTAGCAATACACTCTAAATCTCTGTATTACACAGATCCAGTGTTACCCATTAATCAAAGAACATCAGAATCTACATAGTCATCGTAATCTTTAGGTTCATGATAGCACAGATGCTTGCGCGCCTCCTTCGGGTCCAACATTCTAGATTTTAGAGGATAATACACCACATATTTTTTTTTTTTTTTTATAAGGACTGTGTAAGGCCTGACTTCAAGATGCTTAGGTTTAGCAATGACTCAGGCCAATGACTCCCAGCCAGTTGGCTTAGGGCATTAGGTTTTAAGATGGACCACTTCGGACCTGAGCATCAGCCTAAGTTAATCTTATAATAGTCAAGCAGCCCCTTTTCTTTATTTTCGTTTCCATTTTTTCATTCTTTTTTTTTTTTTTTTTTTTTTTTCAGCATATATATTTTCAAGCACATCTTTATTCTGTCCAGGCTGTATTATACTCTCAACCTATTTCCGGTTCCAAGCCCTTGCCATAGCCAAGTAAATGGTCTATCATGATCGTTTAAGCTCAACAGACAACCACACATCATCCAATGACTCTGACTAAAGACATCCCACTGAAGATTAGTATTCAACAAATTTCTAGAAGGTATTACTTTATGTAACTGGTGTGTGTGAGTGAATTTTATTAGCTCAAGCACTTGATCCAAGAGGATTGTAACAGAATGCTATTTCTCAGTTAAGTGTCTCTATCCTCCAGTATACTTACTCACACTTCCAATGTAAATTAATCTCTTAAAAATTGAAGTATGCATCACGAAGGGATAAACTACCAAAACCTATAAAAATACTAACAAACAACCTAAAAACTACAAAATTTTGATTTTTTAATTTTTTAATTTTTTTTTTTTTTTTTTTACTGAAAAATTCAAAACAAGCAAGAAAATAACTTAGGATATCCTAAACAAATATCTTCCTATACCCCCAAACCTGCATGAAACATTGTCCTCAATGTAAAAAGATATGAAATAAATACTGAGGAAAATAATAGACGAGGGAAGGAAAGATAGTACCTGCACTCCACTGAAACGCTATGGCATCTATCATCATGAAAAGAACAAGTGAAACACAAGAATAACATAAGAAAATAAGCACAAAAATAAAAATTCTAAAAACTTGGGTTGCCTCCCAGTAGCGCTAAGTTTTACGTCTTCAGCCAGACACAGCTATTAACCTTTACTCATTAATGGATGATGCAGATTCTACCAAGGATTTAGCGTGAGACCACAGAGAATAAAAATATGACCAAGTGACATCTCTCAAATTGCAAATGAATGTTCCCAAACTTCTCTTCAATCTCTCCCACCTAGACTCTCGGGGGAACAAAAACGAATATGAAATTGGAACAACATTGACAGCAGCTATGGGCCCCTGAAGATCAAGCTCATCTATGGGTGAGTCATCCATAGTCCCCGCTAACTGATGTGGAAATAATGGTGCCCAAGGATAGACGACTGGAATATCTAAGTCTGAACTCAGTGGATGTTCATTCACTACTTCTTCTAATTGTGCAGGCATAGGTGTAAAAATATGGCAGCCATCAAGATATCCTGTGAGAATCATGAACCTAACAATGTGAGTGATAAATAATGAAAAAGCAAGCAAAGAAAACTAGACCCACTATGCACAAGACAAATTACTGCAACTTTAGTCATTATAAGTCGGGTCTGCCAGACTCAATTCATCAATTTGAGGTTGCTGCAATTCCAAGAATGGTTTAAGACGATGCCCATTAACTTTGAATATATCACCATTCTTTGGATTTTCTATTTCAACTGCTCCATGTGGATAAACAACACGAACTAGAAAAGGTCCTGTCCATCGAGACTTCAGTTTACCCGGAAACAGATGTAAATGAGAATTGTATAAAAGAACTTTCTGCCCCGATGTAAAAGATTTTCGCAGAATATTTTGATCATGAACTTTTTTCATGCGATCCTTGTACGATTTTGCACACTCATAAGCATCATTACGAAGCTCATCCAACTCATTCAATTGTAGTTTCCTTTGAATTCCTGCTCTATGTAAATCAAAATTCAGGTGCTTAATTGCCCAATAAGCTTTATGCTCAATTTCAACAGGAAGATGACAAGCTTTCCCGTAGACAATACGGTATGGAGACATTCCAATGGGAGTTTTGAATGCAGTACGGTAAGCCCACAAAGCATCGGTAAGTCTCAGCGACCAATCTTTGCGATTCGGATTGACTGTCTTTTCCAAAATATGCTTAATCTCCCTATTAGAAATCTCAACTTGACCACTTGTCTGGGGATGGTATGGGGTAGCAATTTTGTGGGTTATGCCATATTTCTTCATTAACTGTTCAAAAACCCTATTGCAGAAATGTTTTCCCCCATCACTTATTATAGCACGAGGAGAACCAAAACGTGCAAAAATATTGTCTTTTAAGAATTGGACCACCACTTTGTGGTCATTGGTTTTACATGCTACGGCCTCTACCCATTTAGAGACATAGTCTACCCCCACAAGGATATAAAGATTGCCAAAAGAGTTAGGAAAAGGTCCCATGAAGTCAATACCCCAGACATCAAAAAGGTCTATAATAAGGATTGGGGTTAAAGGCATCATGTTACGACGTGAAAGTGCTCCTAACTTCTGACATCTTTCACATGCTGAACAATAAGCATGACAGTCTTTAAAAATAGTAGGCCAATAAAATCCACACTGCAAAATCTTTGCAGCAGTCTTTTTAGAACTGAAATGGCCCCCACATGCTTGATCATGACAAAAAGAAATGATGCTTTGTTGATCATGTTCAGGAATACATCTCCTAATAATCTGATCGGGACAATACTTGAACAAGTATGGATCATCCCAAAAGAAATACTTAACTCTAGACAAAAACTTGGACCTATCTTGGGAAGACCAATGAGATGGAATTTGTTCAGTTACCAGATAATTAACTATGTCTGCAAACCAAGGCAACTGGGACACTGCAAATAATTGCTCATCAGGAAAAGATTCAGTTATGGGCAATGATTCATCAGTAAAATCAACTATCAACCTAGATAAGTGGTCGGCTACAACATTTTCGGAACCTTTCTTATCCCGAATTTCAATATCAAATTCCTGTAGCAATAATATCCATCGGAGAAGACGAGGTTTAGCATCTTTTTTAGATAAAAGATACTTCAATGCAGCATGATCCGAATAGATATATACCTTCGATCCCAATAAGTAAGACCGAAACTTATCTAGAGCAAAGACTACTGCCAGCAATTCTTTTTCAGTTGTAGAATAATTAAGTTGAGCATCATTCAATGTTTTACTGGCATAGTAAATCACATGGGGAAGTTTATTAATTCGCTGCCCCAACACAGCACCAATAGCATAATCAGAGGCATCACACATTATCTCAAAAGGTAGGCTCCAATCAGGTGGCCGAATAATAGGTGCAGATGTTAACTCTGATTTGAGTTTCTGAAAGGCATTATTACAAGCATCATCAAAGACAAATGGTGTATCTTTTGCAAGAAGATTACACAGAGGTCTTGAAATTTTACTAAAGTCTTTAATGAATCTTCTGTAAAATCCGGCATGGCCTAAAAATGATCTGATTTCTTTCACAGTTCGTGGTGGTGGAAGATGTGAAATCAAATCAACTTTAGCTTTATCAACTTCAATGCCTTTATTAGATATAATATGCCCAAGAACAATTCCTTTTTGAACCATAAAATGACATTTCTCCCAGTTAAGTACCAGATTCTTCTCTTTACACCTCACTAACACTAAAGATAGATGGTGCAGACATTCATCAAAAGTAGACCCAAAGACAGAAAAATCGTCCATGAATACCTCTAAAAATCGCTCTACCATATCAGAGAAAATGCTTAACATACACCTTTGAAAGGTAGCAGGTGCATTGCATAGGCCAAAGGGCATGCGACGGTAGGCAAAGGTACCAAAAGGACACGTGAAAGTGGTCTTTTCTTGGTCTTCAGGGGCTATGGGAATTTGGTTATAACCAGAATAACCATCAAGGAAGCAATAATATTCATGTCCCGCTAACCTTTCCAGCATTTGGTCAATGAAAGGAAGGGGAAAATGATCTTTTCTTGTCAAAGCATTCAACTTCCTATAATCAATACAGACACGCCAACCCGTTTGAACTCGAGTTGGCACTAACTCATCAGCATCATTTTTCACTACAGTTATGCCAGACTTTTTCGGCACAACTTGAACAGGACTTACCCATTTACTATCAGAGATTGGGTAGATAACTCCTACATCTAAAAGCTTAAGGATTTCAGCTCGAACAACTTCTTGCATTACAGGGTTAAGACGCCTTTGGGATTCACGAGAAGGCTTGGCATCATCCTCCAAATGAATTCTATGCATAACAATAGAAGGACTGATGCCTTTAATATCTGCAATGGTCCACCCTATGGCTTCTTTGTGCTTTACAAGAACATCAAGTAATTTACGCTCTTGAGCCACATCTAGGTCAGCTGCAATAATGACAGGTAAGGACTCAGCAGGACCTAAATAAGCATATTTCAGAGTATCAGGCAGTGGTTTCAGGTCTAATTTAGGTGGCTCAACACTAGATGGAACTACTGGTGATGATGATAAGGCAAGAGGTTCCACTTTTGGTTGCCATCGTTCAGTACTCATCAGAGGTACAGAATCAAGCAATGAGTTTACTTGTTCAATTGACTGATCGATATCAAATTCACAACCAAAATGTGTTAAGCATGCCTCTAAAGGATCTTGGGAATGTGTTTGAAGAAATGTTTCATGGACAAGTGTTTCAATCAGGTTTATTTCATTCACATCATCCATGTCAGGTGGTTGTTTACTGATGTCAAAGATGTTCAATTCCACCTTCATATTCCCAAAAGAAATTTGCATCACTCCATTTCTGCAATTAATGATAGCATTAGATGTAGCTAGAAATGGACGACCCAAAATGACCGGTATTTGCCCACTTATGTTCGGAACAGGTTGAGTATCAAGGACAACAAAGTCCACAGGAAAATAAAATGTATCAACCTTAATCAGAACATCTTCAACAACACCTCGAGGAATTTTAACCGAACGGTCAGCTAATTGAAGTGTCATTGTCGTGAGTTTTAGTTCTCCAAGACCTAATTGCATATACACAGAGTAAGGCAATAAATTCACACTTGCCCCCAGATCTAACAAGGCTCGCTCAATCTGATGTTTCCCTATCATGCATGAAATTGTGGGACAGCCAGGGTCCTTATATTTGATAGGAAATTTACATTGAATGACAGAGCTGACTTGTTCTGCTAGAAACGCCTTTTTAGGAACATTATTTTTCTTTTTGACAGAGACTAGATCTTTCAAAAATTTTGCATATGAAGGCACTTGTTGGATTGCATCTAGAAAAGGAATGTTTATTTGCACTTGTTTAAACACTTCTAGAATGTCTCCATATTGTGCACTTTTTTTAGGATTGACTAGTCTTTGCGGATAAGGTGCCCTAGGTACAAAATTCCTAGGTGGAGAATCACTGTCGACAGTTGGAGAAGAATCTTTAGTCTCTATTTCAGTCTTAGTGTTCTCACCTTCTTCTTTTTCAGGAGTTTCAATTTTATTATCAATTTGCTTCCCAGACCTAAGGGTAATGACTGATTGAACATGTTCCTCATTCTGTGAAGAATTAGAGCTACTGCCAATGGAGAATTGGCCCTTCTGGTTAGGCACAGGTTGACTAGGAAATCTCCCTCTCTCTCTTTCTGCTAATTGAGTAGCCAATTGACCAACTTGAGTCTCTAACTTGGCAATTGCTTGAGTATTCATGTGTGTAGAGTTTTTCATTTCAAGCATAGCTTGGTTAGTTGACTGAATGACTTGGCTTGTAGATTGGATGAAAGATTTGAGAGTGTCCTCTAACGAGGATTGTTTTTGTGTAAGACCCTGAGATTGAGTGACAGGTTGTTGATATTGGGTAGGAGGTTGAGACAAAGCTGGATAAGGTGGGTTATTCTGCCTAAACTGATTATGTATAGGTTGCATAGGCTGCCCACCTACATTCAGAGGTGGTTGACTTTGTCTCCAGGAGAAATTTGGATGATTTCTCCAACTTGAATTGTAAGTTTCAGAGAAAGGATTGCCTGTCGGCTTCCCATAATTGTTTAGAACATTGACTTGTTCTGCATAACACTCTGGATAAGTATTCATGGAAGGGCAGTTCAGAGATGTATGCATCGGGCTAGCACACACAGAGCA
Organism: Houttuynia cordata; assembly: GCA_039654745.1. NCBI lineage: Eukaryota > Viridiplantae > Streptophyta > Magnoliopsida > Piperales > Saururaceae > Houttuynia > Houttuynia cordata. The sequence continues at coordinate 24,051,653 of CM077505.1, forward strand.
TGCTTCATTCATGTTGAGAGCGTTGATGCTTCGGTTCAAACTCAGGGCATCTATTTTCTTAGTTAGCGCATCGAGTTTGACCTTAACATCTACGTCATCTTTGATTTCGTAGAGACCTCCCTTCTTAGGAGCTTGATGTTGTCTCTCCCTATGACCTGCAAAATCCCACTGTTGGGACCTTTCAGCTAATCGCTCTAAGAAGTTATACGCTGCTTCACCTCCCAAGTCTAAGAAAGCACCGCCATTCATTGATTCAATCATGTTGCGGTGTGTTTGAGTTAAGCCATTGTAAAAATGTTGTATTAACCTCCATGTTTCAAACCCATGATGTGGACATTTTAGTAAAAGGTCTTTAAATCTTTCCCAACTCTCATAAAATTTTTCATTTTCATCTTCCATAAAGTCAGTGATTTCTCTCTTTAATTCATTGGTTTTGGCCATTGGGAAGAATTTGGACAAGAATTTGCTCACCAACATGTCCCATGTTGTGACAGAGTCAGCGGGAAGAGAATTTAACCATGCCTTGGCCTTGTCCTTCAAAGAGAAGGGGAAAAGGCGCAGACGAACAGACTCATCAGAGAAGTCTGTGAACCTAAATGTTGCACAAATTTCTAGAAAATCCTTTACATGCATGTAAGGATCCTCTCTGTTAAGACCATGATAATTGGGCAACAATTGAATTATCTGGGGTTTTAGTTCAAAATGTTTTGCAGAGGTTGCAGGCAACACTATGCAAGATGGAGGGTTGATTGTGATCGGAGAAAATAACTCCCTCAGAGATTTCTCAGGTTGATCTTCCATTTTAAATGAAAGATCAATTTTTGTTTCACTATTCTCTAAAGGATTAGAATTATTGCTAACCAGACGCAGTGTGTGATCACGTGTCCACGTGGTCATCCACTGTCAATCAACTCTCACGTGTTTTAAAATTTTTAATTTTTAATTTTTTAAATTTTTAATTTTTAAATTTTTTTTTTTTTTTAATTTTTAATTTTTTGACCTAAAATTAACTGCAAGGGTAAAATTAGTCTTAGAATTTGATTTCCTACAAGTCCCCGGCAACGGCGCCAAAAACTTGTTGTTGTTTTAATTAGTCTCCTAATTTTACTCGCAAGTGTACGAATCGGATTTGCAGTATAATCGCACAATTTTTACGAGGTCGAACCCACAGGGACTTGTGTAGCGGAATTCTAATTCGAAGATCAGATTATTACCCTTGTTGAAGAATTAAATTGATTTGACTCACTACAACTACGATTAATCGAAGACTCAATGCAATTAAACAGCTTTAACAAAGAAATTAATCTAAAGACAATTAAATAATCTATGAAAAAGAAACTAATCGACAAATAAAAATTGAAGCTTTAATCAAGAATTTAAGACACTAGGGCATAAGAATCAGCACATGACAATCATAGGAATATTTCTTTTAAAATCAGCAATTGTTTTCACGATTATCTCGTAGAGAATTGGAATTCAATCTATTCTCCTACGGAAAATTTCAGCATTAAAGCATATAGATTTTTAAATAGAGTTTTGCATTCTCTTGCATATCAATAGATGAGATTCAAATCATTAGCTGTATCCATTATACGATGAATCACAGGTAATACCCAAATATCATATTCAACATATAATCCAATGCAATTAATTTGAGAATAGCAATCGTTAAAACGCATTAATTTAGACAAAACAATTGCATCGCATAAATACTATTCCTACAAGTAATCATGGCTTCATCTCAGCCCTAGACAGGGATTTAGCTACTCATGCTATAGAAATTAACTATAAAGATAATGAAATTCATTTGATATAACTGAAATTAACTTACAGGACTTTTTGAATAATGGAAAATAAAGCCAAAAATGCACTGTTCCTCTTCCCGGAGTTACTGTTCACAGGTTCCTCTTCTCGGAGTTACTGTTCACAGCCACCGGTACAACTCCAAGTCTCCAACGAAGCAGCAATGACAATAAGCGAAATACACAATACCAGCAAGACAGAAGATCAAAATTTTGGAACTGAGAAAAAGATGAACAGGGAACTGTCGATCGTCTTCCCGACTCGTGCAAATCTCCTGTTCGCACAATTACAGACTCAACGAAACACTGATATGAAAAGAAAATACAGAAAGAACTGTAAAAAAATTGAAACTTTTAACTGTAAAAAATGTCTGGTCGTCTCCTCTCTCGAACTGCCCGTTCTGTTCTTATATAGACTCCCAATAGTTCTTTCATTCCCCCTTAGGATGAACCCGAATCGAGTAGGATTCCATCTTTGGCACGCCTCTCCACTGGACAATCCCCAAATCCGTCCCAAAATAAAGGTCTGGACTTTCCAAATCGAGCTTTTCCAAAACAGAGGATGCTCTGTTCACTCCAGAACCGCCGTGACTCCTCCTCTGCCGGTTGCCGAGCTCTACTGGTCGCCGTCGTCGAGCCCAGCCTTCATCGCCGTCGGGTTCTTCACCGGGACCATCTCCTTCGGGCGTCGCCGTCGAGCCCAGCCCCACCGCCTGAATCGCCTCTGCCGCCGTGAATCGCTTCTGCCTTCGTTTTTTTTCCTCTTGTCGAGACCCGCCGCCGTGATGCTGTCGTCCAGTCCTTGCTCCAGACTCGCCGCCGTCAGCCGCTCAGCCACCTCAGCCGTCGCCGGACACCACCGGGACCCAGCCGTCGGCCGCTCGAACAGAACAGAGCCTCGAGCGCTCTGTCCCGACTGAACAGAACACCCGAGCTTTTGGCTCGGGTTCTGTTTTTTTCTTTATTTTTTTTATTTTTTTTCAATGAACCGGACCATTGAACCGGTCCGGATTTCTTTCTTTTCTCTTTTTTTTTTTTTTCTTTTCTTCCAATTAAACCCGTCTAACGGCTTTACTTTTGGCTGTTCAGCAGTACGAGCACGCGAACCTGTACAAAATAAAACATGTCCCAAATTAGATGTACCAAATAATTATAAAATTACGGAACAATGTTAAATTGAGCAATTTCGAGAGCCTTATTTAATTAAATCCTAATTACTTAGAAAATTACCAAAATTCACTTTATTTCTCGTTTTAATCAGAAAACACAACTAACAAATAGGTAAAAAGGCATATAAAAATGTGTATTTTTCATGCTTAACATTATTGCCAGTAGAAGTCCACTCCACGTACAGGTCGAGTAGTTCATTTGTGCATTGCTTGCTCTTGTGAACGAGAAATATTGTCTCCAGGTCTTTATCGTCTTAAAGGACTTATGGGGATCCAGAATGAACAAGATATGACGAAGATAATGTACCAGATGCAGACTTCAGCGGTAATCTTTCTTCCACTTGCTATAAGAGTTCAATGTACTTTACTTGTGTATATACATGCATGAGCTTCTGTTTCCTATCCATGTACTCATCAAAATTTGTAAACACTCCATCGTATAGTGTAAGCACACAGGTATTTTCTCCATAACTACCTGACATTACAATACCGAAATAATTAAAAAACCTTAAAGTTTTCAACTGTATGAGTCGTGTCTATGGGCACACGACTTTCATTACAGTTGTGTACACGCATACACGCTATTTTAGAAAATTGAAAAATTGTCAAGTTTTCAACGTTCTTCTCTAGAACCAATTTTCATTATCAAAATCGTAGTATTTAAACTTGACATACCGTTTTTGTTGTACGATGTCTTCGTTGCAATTATTTTTGTGTACAGATTTCTTTGCCGGTCTTTCCCACTCGTTTTCTTACTTTTGGGCGCGAAGATGAACTTTCCGGGGTTGGACAGCGCCGACGTTGATATGAGCAGCGATGCTGGATGGAACTTCGCCGGAATGCCTTCTTCTCCGACTCAACGCTCCCGCAAATCCTTAAAATGCAGAGTTTGGTGGTGCAGCCATGCTTATACATGCTCCAGATGGGGGTATTTTCGATAGATTTCAGGTCATATGGAAAAAAACAAAGCGATTCCTGGTAATATGAGAAAACGGAGAGTGGCGTCAGGTAATATGAAAAAAGCTCTTTGGTTTGCCATTCATTTCTATTTTGTGACTCATGATAGTTTACCCTACCCTTTTAGTTCTCTTATCTTCAAATTCATACTTTAATGGCAAAAAACCAATTTCTTCAACTTCTTGTATCTCAACTTATTTGCAAGAAGAGCGACAGTGCTTTACTTCTTCGCATGTGGCGATGTCAACGTGTCCAAATACCATTTGCTTAGAAATTGAGCATTGACAATTTACAAATCTAATATTTGGATTAGTTAGTATAATCATACAAACCTCAAGTCTTTTGCCAACCCTTTGTAGAATAGCGCTCTTCTTCGAAATATGGCATGTGCATCTTTGAACGTGGTCGAGAAGAGGCCAAATAATATAGAGCCAAATACAATATAAACGTTTTCTTATGTTATGCTCGTCATTAGGCGTGCATGAGCATTGCTTCAGGTCTCAAAATACATGGTCTCAAGGAAGTCTTATCATGAAAACTTCCAGTTCACTATGAAGTGTACTTTGAAAGTGAGTTCTAACTATAGCAGAAGAGATCATGGCTACTATGCTGTCTGTTCATATGCTGGCCAAAGTCTGTGAGTTAATCGTATGAGAAGCCGTTTAGACTGTATACAAGTTGAACTCGCTTCGAAAGTAGTGGTTGGAGGACCACAAATTGTGTTCTATATTTGCAGATATAGATTAGAAATAAGTTAATGCTCTTCTAAGCTTGCAAGGTGCCAGTCCAAAGATCAGATGTTGAACGGAGGTAATAACATCAGATGTTAGTTGTTGGAATGATGCTCAGATTGTTACTATTCTAGATCATGTTTGGCTTGAAATAATGTAGATTTTCTTCAAGAGCACGTTCCTTATCCTGTCTTCATTTTTCTTAGTCATAACACCAGATGTTCTATATTTGCAGATATTAAGTTTTGCTATAGATGTTGATAGGTAGTTTACCCCAGATGCTCATCTCCATTTGGGTTTTCTTTCTTCCAGTTGATCTCAAATTTTGGCATGACTGAGCTTCATGATGAGAGCCACTTGTATGCAGTTCTTCGCATGGTCTGTGGTCTCTGTCATTTCCTATAACCCTTTAGTCTTCCCTCCCAATTGTTTTAGCTAGGTAATACTCGTGCACCAATCTCCATATATTTTGCAAGGATTTCGAGAAGAGATCTAACGAACTCAAATAGTTTGGATCTGCTATTCCCTCCAATTTTGCTTAGTGGATCCGCAAAAAAAACATGTATGCAGGATTTTGACTGATACGAGGGAATGTAATTAATCAGTCTAACTGATATGGTCTTGTAGTTACTATATAATGTCATTTGATCTTATTATAAAATGGGAAAAGTTTAAATGAGATCGCTCTCATTTGGCTTATATGAGATTAGTTTAAGTCTTAGCCATTGGATTTTGATCTGACGGCTAAAGGGTGAGTGATGGGTCACACTCACCTACCCACTGATTTGATATCCAAAAAACTGTTTTCATGCTCCTTATATGAGAACGATCTCATTTAAACCGATCTCTTATAATATTGCATTAAGTGGCAATTTTTTTCACTATTAGCAGTGCACAGATGCAAAAAATCGTAGTCAGAAACTACCCCATAACTTCTATTGACGGCTATTATTTTCGTTTAGGGATCATTTAGTTTTTAATGGAAAAACAATAAATGACCTTCCTTCCATTCCATATTAATAACCCTATTTTGTTTTTCGAAATGAACCAAGTGTATTTCCCGACGGTGGACATCCAGAGTCTGTGTATAGGTGGGGTGGGCTCTCTTGAGTGTGGGGTGGTGAACTACTCATCCAATGAGCAATCTCTTCAGCCAGGCAGGATCCAAGCAGCATCGATGATGGAACAAATAGGCAACATTTGCTTTACACGTCCTTGATAGGTAAAACAACGGCATATTCTTACAAAATTTATTAACTAATTAATTATGGCGAAGATTTATTGTTTTGATACATCCTCCGCGACATTAAGCTCGTTTGCATTGCAAATGAGTGAATTTTATTAGGCTCTAGAGCCCTTACAAAAGACAGAATGTCATTGGTTCCTTCATCCAATGAAGCTGACATCCATACGAGCTTCATTGGACGTAAGCAACAAACAGGAAACCTAAATAATACTGCATAAAAAATTTCCCTGAGAGCGGTTTACTTGAGATCGTTCTTATATAAGATGTGGCTAATATTTTGGATCATTAGATTCTAATCTTAGGGTGGTATCAAATCAATGGGTAGGTGAGTGTGTCAAATTAGTGAGTGGGTGAGTTTCTTGAAATTGTTTGTAGCCATCAGATCAATATCCAATGGCTACGAATTAAATTGGCCTCATATAAACTATATGAGAGCGATCTCATTTAAACTTTTTTCTTTTTTTCCTAAGAAAAGAAGATGTACTTAACTGTACCTGGCAAGAACATGAAGTGCCAGTTCTGAGTCTTGGAATCGAAGCAGCCTTGCTATGAAGACAAGAAGTACCCATTCTACATAAGATTCATTTTCTTGATAATGACTTTCATAGCAAAAAAGAAAATTTATTGATAATGACTTCCAAGTACTTGTCTACAATTGTTTATATCAACAATGGGCTGATGGGGTCCTCCATTTCCTTAATCGTGTCAAATGCTCTTTCAACATGCAGTAGATCATCGGAAAGTGTCATTTTTAATTGAACCAACTAGCAAAATATCATACCAATATTATTAGATAATAACGTACTCTAATTATTCTCTATTGGGCAACCGGATGGCAACGACGGCCGCCCAACAGCCACCCTAGGTCAAGGTCGCAGTCAAGAGATGCCTCCGCAATGAAAGGTGACTCACTTGCTCGAAAAACCGAGGTTTTTACTGTATACTCTATGTTTCAATAAAATTGATGTGACCGCATTGATCGGAGAACTAAAATGTTAGCAAAAAAACATAAATAGGACACTTTAAGGTGGGGATTCTTTTAATAAAAAGTTTAAGGTGGTGATTGATGGTGAAATTGTATATGTATTATATTATAAAACACAAGGAAAAGGATAAGGATGCAGATTCTACATGCTTATCTCACAAAAAAAATGCTAATTCCTGGTTGTTGGCCATCATTCTCTACCGTTCATGTTAACATTGGAATTGAAATTTGATTAGGTGGAAGAAAGATAAAAGCCTCAGCACCCAGGAGACAGCGGAGCAGGCAACAGGGATGCTACAAGTGAAATGACCCAAGAAGACTACTCTCCAATGAAGTCTGTCTGTATTTTTAAAAAATACGGGTCCATCCGCCATCGCTTATGGCTGACTTCACTTCCTTACGACCGAAAGCACACGGAAGAGGAGGCGGGCTCTGTTTGTTTGTTTTTTGTATTATGGAGTAGTTTAATAAACTTCATTCATGTTCAAATGAAGATAGGTTTAGTTGGGTTGAGGATTAGGGATTTCTATGATGCCAGTTGAGCATATTATTGTAGACTTTGCAAGGTTTATGATTATAGTTGCAAGAAAGAAAATAGACTATACTGCCTCTATCTACAAATTCCTGACAGCATTTAAAATGAGTCAAATTCATTGGGCCATAACTTACACTTACCCGTACACATGAACGTAGGACAATCCCATTTTAGATGGTCTATCATTACCTTTTTCTTCCCAGGATTGCCGGTATTTGCACTCAATTAAAAGGTCAGTTTACCCGGTTAGATTATCCTATTAAAATTTGAGTAAATCTGTCATGTTCACCCCAATATTGATGTATTATTTCACTTAAATTTTAGTGGCGCTCGAGTTTGGGTTTCTAAAATCTAATAAAAATTATAGAGTAATAATTTTTTTCAGATGAGATATTTAGGGGCCGTTTGGAACTTTGGGGCGTGGTAGATATTTAATTTTTATTATTTATTATTAATTTTTTTATTTTAAATCTAAATACCGGACGTGTTTCAGACATCTATAATAAAAATTCTAAAAATAAATAGTAAAAGTGGATTTTTTACTATAAATGTTTTGGATTAATCACGAACCAAACGGCCCATTAAAACAAAACAGGACGGAGGGAGTCGAAGGAAAGATATGAGTGTAAAATAAATTCGGGTAACCGCATTGTCTATCGCAGAAAGTAGCAAAAGCGAACTGACCGAAGGCCATCCTGTCCGTACGCCGGAGTAAGGCGACCATGGCGGCGCCGGCGAAATAGCCACATATCCCCTGCAAAAACCGGCCAGCAGAGACGCCATCGTCTTCGGCAGAGGTCAATTCGGGGCCTTTATGTCATGGGGGCTGGCCTTTCCGGCCTCCCGTTGGTGTCCAGGGACCACTGCTACCGCTTCTTCGTCCAGCACCACCACCTAGCTCCCCGACGGGAGAGGGCCACGGGTCTTGGAGACGTACCGGAGAGCTGCGCGGCGCTGGTGCTGCTTCACCTGGCCCCGTCGGAGATCTGCCGGCTGGCGAGGCTGAATCGCGCGTTTCGCGGGGCGGCGGCGGCGGATTTGGTGTGGGACGCGAAGCTCCCGGAGAATTATTTGTACTTGTTTGAGAGGCTTGTGGGTGGGGTTCCGGCGAGTTTGAGCAAGAAGGAGATTTTCGCGCGGCTAGCGCGTCCGGTTCCGTTGGACGGAGGGCTGAAGGTGAGGAATTTGATGAAAAAATTGGGCCTTTTTTTAGACAAAATTGTAGATGTTTGAAGCTGAGAATTCTTGAAAACGCAATTAAATTTTTGTTGTTTTATGAGGACCTTGGCTTTGATACCGTATTAAATAATCAAGTTCCCAAAGGCTCGAGCTGTTAAAAAAGGTTTTAATTCTTAGTTCAGATTTCAACGCTTTAAAATGCAATTATTATAAAAAAAATACTTTAAAATACAATTAATCTAAAGTTTCTGCGTGTTTTTCGATTAAGAAAGACTTGTTTTTTCCTTTTAATCAACAATTTGTTGCCTTTTTATTTTAGTATAAAGGTAAATTGGGCTTCTATTATGTGGAGGAGATTTTGCACTCTGTTTTGGGTTTTGTGGAAGGATGATTTATGTTTAAAAGAAAATGTTTGTGTTGATTTGTGTCTGTTAAGGTAGTTGCAGGAGGCTTGGTTGGACAAGAGTACTGGTGGGATTTGCTTGGCTCTGTCTTCGAAGGCATTGTCAATCACAGGGATTGACGATCGGAGATACTGGAATTACATACCGACAGAGGAATCTAGGTACAACGTCTATCTCGTATGATTATTTTCGGAGTGTTGAATGATCTATTGAAATGGCTAGATCTTACTACACGCGAGAAAAATGAAATTGGATGCAATTGCTTGTTAATCTGGAAGGAGAGTTGTATAGATGCTTTTGCAGTTTGTTCCACGACGTGTTTGATAGGGTTGATGGTCATCATCGTAGCATCATCCAACTCTTAAGATTAAACAAAAATGTTAAATATGACTTTTTGTAATTTTTTGCATGTCCTGATTGGTAGTTTTATGAACAGAGATGAGTTGGATTAAATTACTGATTTTGTAGGGGCGTTATGCTTGAAGTAAGACATAAAGCCTGCAGTACATGCACCTGGGAGTATTCTCTTGGATTATAGATAGACTTGGTTCGAGATACATACAATAGAAGGTTTTATGAACACAATATTGATAATTCTAGAGCTTTAAACTATACAGCCTTTTGGATTGTAATATAAAGACATTATGGAAGTAAGAAGATAGCACTTCATTGTCAAAATTGACCTAATGATACTGAAGTATGTCTATAGATATTCTTGCTTAAGCTCTTTTTTTCCTTTTGAATATCTTGTTTAAGCCTGTAAGTACTATCTGTAGTTGTGCGGTGATTAGGTTGTATATCAACTATGATTTGATTAGACTAACAAGGAGGATATTTAGGTTAAATACAAATTATAACCTCCATAAATGATGAATCTTGATGAGGATGATCACTGTTTATTTTTGTCAGTATCATTGTGCATGTTAGTTTACCTTTTCTCAAAAGAATTACAAGGAAATTTGTCATGTATTACACTGGTCAAGTCGTTGTTTACTCTATCTATTATCGGAAGGCTGGTTGAAGCCTGTCGGTCCACATACCTCATACATATGTGATCACAGGGGAGGAATAGGTGTGAGTGCTTGACAAAAGAAAGTAGTTCTGCTAAATTAAGACCTCAGTATGTATTAGTTTCCTTCTCTATTTAGAATTTTTGTAGAATAATGTTTATCTTTTGAAAAATGCCTTTTGAGCTAATTTTCATCAAACGTTTACTGTCTTACAGGTTTCACACTGTTGCCTATCTCCAGCAGATCTGGTGGTTTGAAGTGGACGGAGAAATTGAATTCCAGTTCCCTGCAGGGAGCTACAGCCTCTTTTTCAGACTTCAGCTAGGCAGGCCCTCTAAGAAGCTTGGTCGCCGGATCTGTAACATAGAACACATCCACGGATGGGATGTAAAGCCTGTTCAATTTCAGTTGATCACCGCGGATGGCCAGCAGAGCCGCTGTCAGTGCTATTTAGATGAGCCTGGGGCTTGGATTTGGTACCATGGGGGTGATTTTTTTGTGGAAAGTTCTAAAATGGTGACTAAGTTAAAATTTTCCATGGTCCAGATTGACTGTACACATACAAAGGGTGGCCTCTGTGTAGATTATGCATTAATATGTCCTAATGCCCTTGGAGAGAAGTTGAAAAAACAGTTATGAGTTTTTGGTAGATTGGAATTCAGAATAGAACAACTGAACAAGTTTGTCCCTGAAGCTCACTTGAATTCACACCCAAGAAATGCGTACTGCAAATTGTTCTCTTTACTTAGCTTCTTTTTTAAACCACTTGTTGGATCCAAGAGAGTAGAAGATATAATGTGCATATTTCTTTAATTACTGCATCGTGTATGTAAATCATACTTTTCACGTACTTGATAACTATCCTCAGATGGTATCTTTCAGATTGGTATACTAAGGCCCTGTTTGGTTGCAACTTCTTGGAGTAGAAGAAGCAGAATCCAGGATTTTAGTTATGAAGTGAAGTGTGTTTGGTTGGACATAAGGAAAATTCGACTTACTGATAATTAGTCTGTTTGGCAACATAAAGAGAAAGCAGATTCTGAATATACAAGTTACAAGAATACCCCTTATATTAATGAATCAAGCATTCAATACATGATAAATTTGAAATAGGGCATTTTGGCAGTGACAGATTCCCTTCGATTCCTTAGTTCATCACCGTTGAAAAGATCATGGGAAGCACTTTCCCTTCGATTCCTTCGCTCTTCAGTGACAGATTCCGAGCAAATGTTTCTCCTCACTAGTTTCTATGGTTTCTCTGCTACAGAAAATTTGTTTCCATCGCACGTTCTCTCTGGGAAGCCAGCCCAAACTGAAAGATAACAAATTATTGACATAACTTGGACAAACTTATAAAAATAAGTTGCCTCATTTGAACAAGATGAAGGTGAAGATCAGAGAAGCATATTATTTCCAAAAAGAAAAGGAAGTTCAATTCATCATCTCGATAATTCAATTACCCTGTCATTTAATTCCTTGATAACTACATACTACTAACCTAAGAACAATTTCCACTCCACTGATCACAAAACCCAAATGGTGATGGAAACAATCCAACCAGCCGTAGCAAACACATAATTGTTACTTCAACTCAACTTTCTCATAGTATATAAAAGACCTATAATCTATCAATCCACAAAATCTTCAAGTTATAGCCATTTACTTAACATCCTTTTCAAGTTCCAAAAGATACGGATTTATGAGCGAAGGAATAAAAACCAACCAAGTTTCAGTGCAAACCTCTAAAATGGTGGAGAACGATCGAAGCTGCCACTGTAACATTCAGAGATGCAGTGCCGCAACCATACTGTGGGATATAAACAAAAAAATTGCAAATTTCACACTCTTTCGTTGACCCCAGTTCCCTAGTGAAGTCCACGAACAATCGACATCACTACAGGGAAAGAAAAACAGCAACATGAATTTGCTTCTACATACTTCATAATTGCAACCGACACCTTTTAGAGTCGTTTTATCAAACAACAGGCATGCATGAATAGCTCATTGCCAAGCTGATATGCAGTGCTCTTCCGAAACGGATGCTGGTTCACGGCAATCGCAACTACTGCAATCCTTCTCCTAATCGCACATATTGCAATCCTTCTCCTAATCGAGATATTGGCGCAACAGACTTGATTGGGGCTTATGAACTAAGGAAAATCAAGCAAATGAAGAAAAGAGGGAAAAGAAGGAACCTTGAGGTAATCGCGGGCGAGGGCAAGGGAGTGGAAGTGGCGAAAGCGGAGATGAGAGGCAGAGCCATCATACCAAGGATATTGGATGAATAAGAGAAGACCGGCCCGAGGATCCTCAAGTCCCTAGCCGGAATCGAAGCCAACCTGATAATAGCATTCTTGTCGCATTCAATCAGCTCTGACCTGCCCAACCTATCGTACCGGATCCAAAGGCGCGAGCCCGCCTTCTTCTTCCCTTTCACCGGCCCTGCAGCAACCGGAGCGCCACCGCCCTCTTCGTCGGCAGACACAACAGCACCGACAGACGAAGGGCCAGCACCAGCAGGAAGCAGCAGCTCCGTCCGGTCGGACGTCTACCGGCGCTTGCGGGTGAACGAAAAGCACCCCTTTCCCCCATTCTGCGATGAGGACCAGGGGCAAAACACGGGAAGAAGAAACGATTTTGGCTTTTTTTGCAGAATCTCCTCCTGAGGAGCTTCTCGATGAAGTCGACTTTCCGACCGAAAAGTCGACTTCACTACATGGAAAGATTTAGGGAAAATAGCGTAACCAAACGCGATTTTGCGGAAAGTGCATGATTTTCAATGAATTTGGTGCGGAAAGTCGTTACCAAACGGGGCCTAATTGTACGTGAAAGTTTTGTCTTCTATCATTAATTTTTAAGCGTTCAATGCCCATTTTGCCTGCATTGGTTTTTTTTTTTCTTATGACTGCACTGATTCAATACCTATCTCCAATTACAAACTGTGTAATGCTCCAGTTACATTTGCAGCCCACGTACATCTTATGCGCATGTTGATGTGTGGCCGCCATGCATCAGGTGCACACACCCATTGAGTAGAAAAATCCGTGTTTAATGCTCCCGCTATTTATCTCTCCATTTATAGATAAATCTGACTACTCGCCCCCCTTCTTCAGCTCTCCTTGTTCCTTTCTCCTCTTCTCTGCCAACCTCCGCACAGGAAAAAGATGGCCCAACACCGGTCTTGACGGCCTAGTTTCTTATGTTCCAACAGAGCTTACAATGCAGTAAACTTAAATTCTCAATACATATGAAGACACAACATAAATTTTGATTCCCACAAAAAAGGCTATTTCCACTTAAGACCATTGTCACAAAATTCTCTTAAATTCTCCGAATAATTTGGAAAATTCACGAATTGAAGGTCAGCAGAATAATTCTCCTATTAGAGTCTTGATTCGCCAAATCGTCATTTAATTTGTAAATCTCCGATATTCCCTAATTTCTCCAATTTTTCCAAAACAATATGATTTCTTTTCTCGAATCCGATGAGTGGGTATTGATATCAATATCAACTAACACCAATCTAGGCACCAATATGCTAGAAAAAATACATTTCTTAACATGCAATAGTATACTCACATGTGGAAATAGTGGGCATTTTTTAATATAATTTTTCCTTTTCGTTCTTTATGCTTCATATATCAGTGTCTCATCCGTTTTATTTTTTAACATGCGAAATAGAAAATATATGATCAGGTAGTGCTTATTTATTCATTTTATATTCATGGGTAAAGCATTATTGTTGTTAAGTATTGTGACAATAACACTTTATTAAAGCTAAAATAATAACTAAGAGTGAACTTATTTATGCATTAATCCCCCGATTTTTTCAGAATTTATACAATTTTTGCCGAATCAAACCGAATCTACCCTCCGCTGAATTTGATCCGAACTACGACTTTGTAACAATGCTTAAGACACTTCTTCCTCTTGTCTAAATTTTATGCCTCAAAGATGACAGGCGAAGCAGTGGATGTCGAGATAAGCATCGTCAGCTGATAGAAAACTAGAGGGTTGTTTTAGTGCCTAAAAAACACATTTTTTTTTAGCCAGAGGCACCAAAACCTAGGGGCCATTTGGAAGCTGAAATGGAGCTATGAAAAAAATATCATAGCTGAAAATTTTCAGAATAGAAAAGGAGCTTACCTCTAATTTGTGTTTGGCTTTCACAAATCACGTGTGACAAATTTCGTCAATGCTGATGCTCCCCAAAGTGACCATCACATTTGTCAGCAATTTTCACCTAAGATTCTCATCACTCACTGACAGCCTCATTTTCGTCATTGACACATTTTTCAACCCCCTTTAACTTATCAGCTTCCAAATGCACGTCAGTTTTTTCAGGGCTGAAAGGGCCTCTCTTTCAATTTCCAAACGCTAGTCTAACACCCTCGGCCCACCCCATGAGATGGAGAAATTATCGGGTGTCTGTGGCACACTACTCCAGGACGGCAGGGAACGGTCAATCCCCCATATGGCTCCCCTGGTGCTCTTGCAGAAAAGTGACGTGGTATGCCGTTGTTTTTCTTCATACGCGTGCTGGTAAGGACCCCTTTAGTGTAGGAAAATGTTTTGATACTACATGCTTCTCTAAATGGGAAAAGTTTATACGAGTCTTGTCTCATGTGGCGTGCATGAGCCAAAGTAAACTAGAGGGCGGTGATCATTCATACTCACTTGCCAGTGATTTAACGCCAGCCCGTCAGGTTGAAATCCTACAGCTCGCTCATGCAAGCTGCATGAAAATCGAACTCTTTTTAAATAGATATTATGATGGGAAAAGTTAGCCTGAGCACATGTGCAGGAAATGCTTTGCAAGCTGCTCAAAATCAACATGTAGTTTCGCAATCTAGCCTCTAGGCCACAGGATTATCATCCAGCGACCCAGTCTGAGCCATGTGGAAGACATTTTCCTGCATCCTACACACATGCTCATGCTAATGCCCCTCATTTGCTAACATAAAATGATATGTATGCCCGTATACAATGTCTCCCATAATCGTTTACTGGCCTACATGAGAAGGCTCTCCTTTCCTTTCTATTATTGACTAAAAATATGGAGTTTTGAAATGCTATAGAGAATGTATGGGAAAAGGCTCTAAAGATCATAGGCGAGTTTGCTTTCTCTTGGATGAAAAAAAAACATGATCTGCCATTTGTACTATTTTCGCCCGCAAGTTTTAGCCAACCCACCCCTTCACACACGGTTGGTGGCTATCTATCGTTTGTGTATTTTGAAAAGGTGGACATCTACCATTTGTGTATAGATGGGGTGGGTTGGCTTGACCGTGGGTGGTGAACTACTCATCCTAATCTTTTCTTCACTAGATTGATGAGGGCACATAATACAATTTGTTCCCATATGTCATCTGTCTTATCTTTTGGCTCATTGCTAATCTGCTACCAGCTTGAAAATGGAAGTGGAGACCCAAGGAGAACAAGTTCCATATCCAAAGAGGATTTTTTTTTTGGCATCACCAATGAGGTACATATTGCATCTGGTATTAAATTATAATGGGAGTTATATCCTACCAAACACCATTATAGTAAAAAAAATCTCAAGTTTTCTATACTTATTTGCATGGTTTTTACAAGTAGAGGCTCTCTTTTGACTATGATATTGACTAGGTCTTCTCCGTTGACACTTTATTGTTTGTAATAGCAGAAGGGCAGATGGAAGCACAAAACACGGTGGCCGCAACTCTCCATCGACTATGGCACTTATTAGGTCTTCTCTGCAGATGCACTCTTACATCAGCGGCTAATAGGGGAAGGGGGAAGAGATAAAGAAGAAAGAAGGCGGCCAAGAGGGGAGGGAGAAGAGAGAAGAAGAAAGGGAAATAATAAGACAAAAAAGAAGATTGATGTGGTTTTTGGCGAGAAAGATTGGCGAGAAGTGGGTGAGGGTATTAACGGGAGATCACATGTTTTCCAACTTTTAGTACAAAATTATTTACACTTTATGGTCAGGTTCTAAAATGTATTTACGCTTAATTTGTAACCATAAACCATAATTTATCATATTTTCTTTTAATAAAAGCATTTTGTCCAAGAGAATTAAATATCACGATAATTATTAAAAGAGAGTTCACATTTTCTGATAACAAATAGAATATACGAAAAGAAAAATAAAAACTAGAGTAAAATGCATCATTAGAAAAAGCTAAAATAAAATATAAAAATGAGATTATGTTACGTCAGAAGTATTTATTAATTGCAAACAAATTTAGCCACAAAAACAGCAAACAAAAATTTCCATTGTTCATAGGCCCAGTCCACAGAGTTGGCAAACCCAGGACAGCCCAATTAGGGCAGCATATGGGACTGGTCGAGCGGAGTTAGATTTAGTGGGCTGAACAGTCAATGAATTTGCTCATGTCCCAGCCATTTGTTAAGGGGTCTGAAAGAGTCAACCTTCAATTCAACGCACTAGCATGGCCAAAACTAGAAAAACATTTCATGAATTTTTATCTAGATAAATGTTTATTAATTCTATTAAATATGATTGAGATATCTTGTCATAACTTTTTATTAAGAAAAATTACTGGTGAGTTCAATTTAAATAAATTTTGTTAAGTTAAGTAATTGTATCATTTGAAATGACATGCCATAAGAAACAATTCCATGTGATAAGAAAAGAATGCTATTTCATTAAATAAATAACAATCAATTTCCCTAAGATTTAAGTCAATTTTTTTGTTTTTACAAAACAGAGACTATGTACAAACGCCCTTGGTTTTAATCTTGCGGTCCTCAAGGGGCAGCGTGTATTTTTATAACCCCCACATCTAATTCATGTGTACTGTAAGATCTAATTCCAATGGCATGCACCGTGCCGGGACATATTTTGCCATATGGGCTCGGGTGCATTAAATATTTTATAAGAGGGATGTCCATTCAGGACTCGACTAGAATGGGCAGGACAACCAACCTTTTATTAGTAAGTTAAGGGCAACCGGCCTTTAGAGCATTGTATCACGTCGCCCATGGCCTCGATATGTAAAAAGCCCAACCATCATTGCGTACGGGTAAATTAGAATATTATCCCGAGTAGGTGACCAACAGAAAGAGGGTTCGAACTAAGGGTCGCCAATTGTCATTCTATTAAACACAATGAGCATACTAACATCTCCAAAATTGAGAGGTCCTTTATACAAATAGCTTTAAGTACCGGTGTTCAGTCTTTAAGTTTCGACAAAAGGTCGAGTGGCATGCACCGTGTCCACAAACATTATTATTTGCAATATGCATTTCGGTGCATCAGCATTCTCCAAACAATTCTCTTGCCTAAATTCAGAAGGTAGAATTCTCTTCGACAAGATATACATGCAGCGGGAAAGGTCCCAAGTTCGAGCTGTGGCAGCTTTTGGGGCTAGCGGAATTCTGGGGGTGTTTCTTGTGTGCAGATTTGGACATCTTCAGAACGTGTGCGCATGGGTCCCATCCTTCAAGATCATGTGATTCCTACACAATCTAATGGCTGCCAACATGCATACACCTCAAACGCGTTCTAAATATTTGTACTTCTTCCGTCACTTTTAATTAAAATAAGGAGAAATTATATAATAAATTATAAAAAAAATTCTATTTTGATGCACTGTAGCAAATAATTCCCGAATAGGTGCTATGACAAGCCACGATGGCGCTTGCGTGGCTTTTCTTTTTAAACTGACCCGATTTCTAGTTTGACCAAAAGGCGTCGGTTCAAGCACTTACGTTTTTTTTATACTAAAGGCATCGGTTTTCAACTCATTTCTCTATAGCCTCTTCCCATACTACGAAATCCAAACTTTTTTTAACACTTGATAAGATAATATACATATATATTACATATATCACAACATTAAACTTATACAAACAAATTAGACTATTAGAAAGACTAATACAACATTAAACTATTACGAAATTATACAAAGTTTTACAAATTTACTTATAAAATTACAAGTGTTCAATCAACTCTCCTCAACCTATTCCAACCCCATCCTCGTGCTCGAGCTGGAATATCCTCAGGCTCAACATCAGGTATAGCATCTGAAGACGAAGGTGCCCGACGTAGAGCACGAAATGCACGCTGTCGTCGAGTACTTTCGAAGGAAGAGGCCTCTCAACTTACTCCAGCGGGGCATCTGAAACAACTGTGATGGGATAAACTCGTCATATCGGCTGATGATATCAACAACGTCGAAACAACCTCTAGTCATAAAAGTTGATAAAGATCATGGAACAACCTCTAGTCCTGGAATCTCTGTCATAACTAGCTGAAGCAATGACAAACTCGCAAGAACATGTCCAGAGATATTGTGTAGCGATTGACATGCCACTAGCAAGCTCTCATAGGATCGGTCCACCAAAGCTCCCTCCGTCTTAGCGAATGTCTGTCTCACACAAGTAAGCTAGAAAGAAAAAAATTATATATTATCTACTCAACAACGCACAGAACAATAGTGAATTAAATCAAGTATGAAGTCAAAGATACTCACCAATTCTCTCTCAGTGTCGCCCCTCGGTTGATATAACATCTCCGCCTCATGCACGGGTGATATGATAAGTCTCCTAGTAATCCTCAAGTATCATCTCATGTATGCATTATCCGCATCTCGCTCCGTCATAACAGGCTCCCCCTGAACGAGAGTGGTCGTCCGGTCGTCCCATCTAGTAATGTAAGGATTTACAAATGAATTATGCATATTATTATCTCTTAAACTTATGTTTATGCTAGTATTTGATTAGAATTACTACTACTTTAATATAGTTTTTGGTTTTTGTAGGAAACAAGAGTAATACATAGAAATGAGATAAAAATTGACTCTAATGGTTAAATCATCATAACTTCGTGTACAAATCTCTTATTGGACTGATTCAAGTTAAAGTTAAGAAGTCAGCTTTCCAATGCCACAAACTACGCGTAATTCGGAGTTCA
This sequence comes from Houttuynia cordata, assembly GCA_039654745.1. Lineage (NCBI taxonomy): Eukaryota > Viridiplantae > Streptophyta > Magnoliopsida > Piperales > Saururaceae > Houttuynia > Houttuynia cordata. Next base: position 24,070,591 of record CM077505.1, read on the forward strand.
GAGCATAAAGTTATAGTCATTTGAAGATTGTGAACAGTAACTACGATCGATCGGCCATTCAACACGATCGATCGCCTTAGCCGCAAAACAGTGTTACTGAAGGAAACAATCGATTGGCTATCAAAACGATCGATCGTATCTACTGGAGTTTTTTATTTACGCAAGATAGTAACAGTGATCGATCGGAGTCATACGACATCGATCGGCAGGATGATCAATCAGCATAAAATAACGAAGGAATTGTAATCGATCAGTAGACGATCGATCGGCAATACGGAGCGATCTATCGTCGTATGCGGCAAAACTAAAATAAGACCTATTTTGACTCAGATTTGGAAGGGGACTTCGTAGTTTCTCTTCAAACATAAAAATAGGCCTTAAGAGAGAACGTTTTGCAAAACCTTGGAGATCATCTTGAGCATAATTGGAGGCTAGAGCAAAGGAAAGAAGATGAAGAAATTGCTGATGGATTCTCTTCCAATGCGAGGCTAAACACTTTTCCAAGGCGTAGCTGAAGCCCAATAATCTGGTTGTACAGTTTCTGTTCTCTCATCTTATGTTTTTACTCTAGTTGATGTATGGATTTTATTGTATAATCACTGTTAATTCATTAAAGGTTTGTCCTTTATACTCGAGAGAGACAAGAGTGAATTCTTGTGAGTTTTAATCCGAAGAATACTTGCGTGCTTGAGAGGAACATGAGTAGACTAAGATGTTATATATCAATAAAGTTTTATTGGTTTATACTCGAGAGAGATAGATCACAATTCCATGTTTTAATCGTTTTATGTGTTACTTCCGAGAGGAGAGCACTATATTTTGAGTTGACAAGTGTATGTCCAAGAGGAATATGCTAGCCAATTGGAAATCTTTATTCAAAAGAGAGAGAGAAACGATACACTAGTTTATTGTGGTAGATTCGAAGCCTTGGTCTTCTCCATATTGATTAAATCTCAATTAGATTAGCTAAAGTTCATTGCTTTCCTTAGAGTAACTAAAAATTGTAACTTTTCTCCTGAATTTGGTAAAGTATTCACCGTCCCTGAGGTTCGACAATAAAGTAGTAGCAATTCTAATCAAATACTCGCTTAAACATAAGTTTAGGAGATAATAGAATGCATAATTCATTGTTGTGACGTCAGGCCAAGCCCATGGTATACGACAGCAACCCATGTCAGCAGCCCATCACGTCAGACATTAGGATATTTGATTGAACCGTATCTTATTGTAATCAGACCCGTTTAGGGTAATTGTTAGGTAACTGGCTAAAAGGGAATAATTAGTGCCAATTAGTGGCCCATCAGATTGGACAGATGGTGCACAGGCCTAGGGAGCCACGCCATCTACTCTCTTTAAAAGGAGGTCGTCTTCCTCATTTGAAGGCATGCAATCAAACAAGTTCTAGTTATCTTTTCTATTTTTCTTCTTCTTTGCCGATTCGGTACCTTGTGATCCTTACGGGTCACAACATTGGTATTAGAGCGGTCCCGATCCGTGACGGAGATGCTGCCTCTTAAATAACCGGCGACGGTCAATGAGGCACAACCAGATCCCGGCATGACCAACGAGGCCACTAGCCCGAAGGCGACCAGCGAGAACGACATGGCCGAGATCAGGTCCATGCTTGCGAAACTGCTTCAGTTGCAGACCTCACAGGCACAAACCACGGCCAACCAATCAGGGGGGGCACTGACTTCTCCGCCAGCTTTTTCTGCACCTAATGGAGAGACGTCACAGGGGTTATGGTGGATCAGGAACAGGGATCCCTCCGCCTAACAACACCATGCAAGGGGTTCGATTTGGATCCCTTAATCAGGCAGAGATGGCGACCGTTGGGGAGGAGGAGTACGAGGCATTCCAGGTGTTCGACAAAATGCCTCTATGACCACACCTCTCCGGAATATCCAGCAGGAGTTCGATGGGGACTGGGAGGAGCCGTTGGGTCATCAAGGGGGCCTGCGTGGAGGAGCAGAGCCCTGACTGGCTCGTCTTCAATTTCCCCGATACAGTGGAGAAGAAGATCCCACGGAGTGGATCTACAAGGCGGAGAAATTCTTCGACTATCAGGGGACCTATTTAGAGGCCGAACGGCTGCGCATTACAGTGTTCCACCTGGATGGTGATGCCTCGGTGTGGTTCCGCTATTACGAAAAGGAGGTTTGACATCTGACATGGGCGTCCTTTGCTGATGAACTCTGCGTGCAGTTTGGCCCCAATGAATTCCAGGACTTTAACTAGATGTTATCCAGCTTGTGTCAAACCACAACAATACGAGCATATTATACCGAGTTCATGAAGATTGCCAATCGTCTGCCCGAATGGCTAGTGGATGCTCTTGTGGGTACATTCAAGAGGGGATTGAAGCAGGAGATATTAGACGAGATGAGACACTACCCTTGCCACATGATGAGGGATGTGGTACGCCACGCTCGCATCAAAGAGGAAAAACTGGCCCGACAGTGACGAGGTGGACGTGGTGGAATAGTACAGAGGGCCCCTATCAACTCAGCGCTGGGTTCAACACTAGTGCTTGGTCCTTCTGCCGGCCAGCCCATTGCTGCAGGGGCGGTAGCTACGCATGTCCGTCGACTAACCCAAGCCCAGATGGAAGAACGCAGAGCCAAGGGGTTGTGTTTTAATTGTGACGAAAAGTATGTCAAGGGTCATCGTTGTTCAATTCCAGGAAGCTTAGTGATTGTGGAAGGTGACGAGGACATGACCGACCCTATCGAGGAGATGGCCCATGATTATGCTAACGTGCAACCGGAGATCTCTGTGCACGCATATTCGGGCACTTTCACCCCACGCACTATGCGAGTACAAGGGCTGCTCAAACGCCAAGACGTAGCAGTGCTGATTGATAGTGGGTCTACCCACAACTTCATTGACGACAAGGTGGCACAGCGGTTGGGCTGCTATGTGGCGGATGTCAAACCCTTTGATGTTCTCATTAGGGATGGTAAACAACTCAGGAGCTGGGGGATATGTGCTCAGGCCACCCTTACAATCCAGGGGCACACCTTCATTACTGATCTTTTCCTACTACCGACCAAGGGAGCCGACGTCGTCTTAGGGGTCCAATGGCTCCAGAACTTAGGCAATGTGGTCCATGGAATGCCAGCTCGCCGATATATCGGCGATATATCTCCGATATATCGGTATCGGACACAAACCGATACTCCGATACCATTAAGTATCGATTTTCCCATTTTTTCCAAATATCGCCGATATATCGGCGATATATCGCCGATATATCGGTTTCGGACCGATATATCGCCGATATATCGGTTTCGGACCGATATATCGGCCTTTTTTGAAAAAAAAAATTTATTTTTTAAAAAAAAAAATTTTTTGAAAATTTTTTTTTTTTTTTTTTTTTTGGGAAAAAAAAACTTTCATGTTTGTTTTCTATCCTTTTATGCATATTTTGAAATCTATTCTTTGTTTAAATTAGTATAACTCATTTTAGAAGTTAGATTTTGAAAATATATGATAAAAACTAGTTTTTGACGACCGATATTTTTTTACGCAATATCTCCGATATATCTCCGATATTTCGTCTCTTAGGCCGACCGATATTTTACCGATATCCGATACGACATTCCATGATGTGGTCTGGAACTTCAAGGCTTTGGTTATGGATTTCGAAGTTTATGGGCAGCGGGTGGTGCGCCTACAAGGAGCCCAGCCTGGGGCATTACACACAGCCCAGGCGGTGGGGGTCTTTCTTTCGGTTTGCCGCCCAAGGATTGATGTTGCAGCAAAGAGCAAGTGTGGATGTTGCACAGGCCGATGTTCTGGAAGACATGCGCCTCTTGTTGGATGACCATCAAGACCTCTTCTCTGAGCCCACTGGGCTACCGCCGGTCAGGGGCCATGACCATTCTATTCTCATTATTCCTGGTGCAGTGCTAGCTAATGTACGGCCTTACCGTTATCCACACATGCAGAAGACGGAGATTGAATGCCTGGTACAGGACATGCTAAAATCCGATATCATCCAACCTAGTACTAGTTCTTTCTCTTCACCTGTGTTGTTGGTGCGCAAAAAAGACGGGACGTGGAGGTTCTGTGTGGACTATCGCGCCTTGAATGCGATTACGGTGAAAGACAAGTATCATATCCTTGTCGTAGAGGAGTTATTGGACGAGTTGGCTAGTGCTATGTTCTTTACTAAACTCGACTTGCGCTCTGGCTACCATCAGATTTGAATGCAACTGTCCGATGTGCACAAGACGGCATTCCGCACAAACGAACCGCACTTCGAGTTTCTGGTCATGCCTTTTGGCCTGACCAATGCACCAGCAACATTCCAAAGCCTGATGAATGATCTTTTCTGTCCCTTCCTCCGACAGTTTGTTCTGGTATTTTTTGATGACATTCTCATATACAGCAAGTCCTAGACGTCCCACCTAGAGCATTTGAGGTTGGTTTTCTCTACTTTAAGAGCAAATTCATTATTTCTTAAAAGATCTAAATGCACTTTTAGAAGCAAGCAAGTGGAGTACTTGGGCCATATTATTGCCCACAAGGGAGTGGCCACCGACCCAACCAAGGTATCAGCTATGACCTCGTGGCCCGCGCCCACATGTGTTAAAGGCCTCCGCGAATTTTTGGGCTTAACAGGCTACTACCGCCGGTTCATCAGACAATATGGTGTCCTGGCGAGCCCACTTACCGCCCTACTCAAAAAGGGAGCCTTCACCTGGACAGACGAGGCCCAAGATGCGTTTGATCGATTGAAGCAGGCCATGGTCACAGCGCCTGTCCTTCTATTGCCAGACTTCACTCTTCTGTTTGTGGTCAAAACGGATGCCTCGGACACGGGCCTGGGGGCGGTCCTATTGCAACAAGACCGACTTGTGGCCTTCTTTAGCAAATCCCTCTCTGGTCATTCATTGCAGCTATCAGCGTATGAAAAAAAAATGATGGCCATCGTTCATGCAGTGACAAAATGGCGACCCTATTTACTGGGGTGTCAGTTCACCATCCGCACTGATCATCAGCCTCTTAAATATTTCCTTGAACAGCGGGTATCGACACCAGTGCAGCAACGCTGAATGAGCAAATTACTGGGGTATGATTATGAAATTGTCTATAAGAAGGGGTCTGAGAACACAGTGGCGGATGCTTTGTCGCGCCGGGACAGCATGGGCACATGTCTGGCACTCTCTGTTCCAAGTTGTCTGTTCCTTCCCGACCTCCGCCAGGCGTATAAGGATGACCCCTTCACTCAGCGCCTACTCACACGTCTTCAGGAGAAGCCCGCGGATGAGCCGTCCTACACATGGCATGATGACATTTTATTATGGAGAGGCAAATTATGGGTACCAGATACGGGAGATTTGCACCAGCGAATCATTTCTCATTTCCATGATACAATGATGGCGGGTCATGAAGGTGCGTTTCGGGCGTACAAGAGGGTGAGTCAAAGTTTTCTATGGCCTGGTATCCGACGCGTCATCCAGACCTATGTGGCCACTTGTGACACTTGTCAGCAGCCAAGGCGGCAACCACTTCTCCCCAGGGATTGCTTCAGCCCCTTCCTATTCCATATCGGGTTTGGGAGGACGTTTCGATGGATTTTATTGAAGCGTTGCCAGTGGTGCAAGGAAAATCAGTCATTCTAGTTGTGGTGGACCGGCTGTCCAAGTATGCCCACTTCTGCCCCCTGAGCAACCCCTTCACTGCCAGGACGGTGGCGGAAGTTTACGTCAGCAACATCGCTAAGTTACATGGAATGCCTAGAACTATTGTGTCCGATCGCGATAAGGTATTCCTCTCTAACTTCTGGCATGAGTTTTTTGCTCTACAAGGAACAGTGCTTGACATGAGCACAACCTATCATCCCTAGACCGATCGCCAAACTGAGGTGGTAAACAGGTGTTTGGAGCAATATTTCAGGTGTTTTGTGGGGGATCAGCCTCGCAAATGGTTACAGCTGCTTCCTTGGGCCGAATGGTCTTACAATATGGCCTATCATACCCGGACGGGCTTTACCCCTTTTGAAGTGGTATATGGCCGACCCCCACCATCGGTTCTCTCTTATGTCCCACAGCGTTTTCCATTGTGGAGGTGGATTATATGCTTCAATCGAGGGATGAGGTACTACGACAGTTAAAGGCTAATTTGGCATCAATGCAGAATCGAATGAAGCAGATATATGATAAAAAGCGCATGGATAGGGAGTTCCAGGAGGGTGATCTGGTCTATGTGTCAGTCCTTCCTCAGCACCAGACTTCCTTGTTTCGGATGGACCAGGCCAAGTTGGTGCCCCTGTTACGCATGAAAAATACACATTTTTTATATGCCTTTTTACCTATTTGTTAGTCATGTTTTCTAATTAAAATGAGGAATAAAGTGAATTTTGGTAATTTTCTAAGTAATTAGGAATTAATTAAATAATGCTCTCTAAATGGCTCAAATTTCAATATGTTCTACCATTTTATGAATTATGTGGCATGTCTAATGTGGGACATATTTTATTTTGTATAGGTTCAAATGCTCAGACTGCGGAATAGCCAAAGTGACGCCAATAGACGGATTATCAAGTGCCAAAATGACCCAAGAGCTGAGATCAAGTGCGTAAAGAGATTTGGACCATTGATGTTCACTGATGAGGAAGACAGGCGCGGAATTGAAAGTACACAGCATTCAGATTCAATCCGGCAGACGAGCTTGATACAACGGGTTTTAAAAGAGTGAAAAAAAAAAGAACCGAACCAAACTGGTTCGATCTGGTCGAGAAAAAAAAAATAAAAAAAAAAGAAGAAAGAAGAACCCGAGCGAAAGCTCGGGTGTCTTCTTCCTGAAACAGAGCAGCGCCACGAGCAGGAGCTCGAGGCGATGGACAGCGACGGTCCTGGGTTCCAGCGACGATGGACGGCGGACGACGGCGATGGCCATGGATTCCGGCGGAGACAACGATCGACGTTGAGGAGCAGACACAGCGACACAGCATGACGGCGGCGAGGAACAGGAACGGAAAAAGGAAAGGTCCGATTTTGGAAAGATTGTGCGGGAAATTGCCGAATCGGGAAGATGAATTGCAACTCCATTTCAGAAAGGTAAGTGTCCCAATTTCCAGTCGAATTGAAATTCAAAGAGGGCGATTTTGGCTTTGAATTGGAAAGAAGAACATTTTGGTGCTCTGCCCTATTTCGAAGAAGATAAAGTTGGTGTTTTTACTCCCCAATTGGACGGGATTTGATGAACACAGAGGGGTAAACTGCTGGGTTTAGGACGAGTTGAAAACAGAAAAAAAAAAAAAGTTCTAAATTTGGGAGGAAGAGGACTGCCTTGTTTCGGCAGTCTCTGTATAAAAACAGAGGAGCATGACAGAAGAGGAGGCCGGCCGATAGAGAGAAGACGACCAGAAAGAGTTTTTTTTCAAGTTAAAAAGTTTTGGTTTCTTTTCTGTTTTATTTTCATCTCAATTTACTGTTTTGTTGAGTCTGTAACGAATTGTGCGAACAGTAGATTGCACGAGTCGGGAAGACGACCAACAGTTTTATTTTCATTTTTTTTCAGTTCCAAAATTTCTACTTTTTTTCCTTTTTCTTTCTGTACTGTTCATTTCGGCTATTGTCACTGTTGCTACGTTGGATTTGTATCAGTTGTATTGGACGGCTGCCAGAAGAACAAAGGAATCACTGCAATTTATTATTTTCTTTAATCTCAAGAAACTTCTGTAAGTTATTTTAATCTTCAATTCAAATGAATACCATTATGTTTGCAGTTAAATTCCTTAGTATGAGTAGCTAAATCCCTGTCTAGGGCTGAGATGAAGCCATGATTAGTTGTAGGAATAGTATTCATGTGATGCAATTGCCATTTCAAATTAATGCGTTTTAACGATTGTTATTCTCAAATTAATTGCATTGGGTTATATGTTTAACATGCTATTTGGATATTACTTGTTATTTATCAAACGATGGATACATGTAATGATTTGAATCTCATCTGTTGATATGCAAGAGAATACAAAATTTTATTTAAAAATCTATATGCTTTAATGCTGAAATTTTCCGTATGAGAATAGATTGAATTCCAATTCTCTACGAGATAATCGTGAAAACAATTGCTGATTTTAAAAGAAATATTCCTATGATTGTCATGTGCTGATTCTTATGCCCTAGTGTTTTAAATTCTTGATTAAAGTTTCAATTTTTATTTGTTAATTAGTTTCTTTTTCATAGATTACTTAATTACTTTTAGATTAATTTGTTAGTTAAAGCTGTTTAATTGCATTGAGTCTTCGATTAGTCGTAGTTGTAGTGAATCAAATCAATTTAATTCTTCAACAAGGGTAATAATCGGATCTTCGAATTAGAATTCCAAAAACACAAGTCCCTGTGGGTTCGACCTCGTAAGAATTGTGCGACTATACTCCAAACACGATTCGTACACTTGTGAGTAAAATTAAGAGATTAATTAAAACAACAACAGCCCCGTTACCATGGACCCTACGCTCTGGTGGAATGTGTTGGCGTAGTGGCTTATCGTCTGGCCTTGCCTCCTGAATCACTGGTTCATCCTATCTCCACGTTTCACGCCTCCGCCAGTTTGTTGGTGACCCCACGTCTGTGACTGTTGGTGGGCCTCTTCCACTTTAGACCCCGGCAGAATCTGACGCACCTGTTGCAGCATCAATCATTGACAAACGCCGGGTACGGAGAGCTGGGCGTATTACTACAGAGATTTTGGTCACATGGCGGGGTAAACCATTTGACGATGCTACATGGGAGTTGGAAGACAATATTATGGCTCGTTTTCTGGAGTGGTCACCTTGAGGACAAGGCGAACAGCGGAGCGTGGTGGATTGTTGTGACGTCAGTCCAAGCATGATCTACACATGAAATATGCATTTTATTATCTCCTAAGCTTATGATTATGCTACTGTTAGATTAGAATTACTACTACTTTAATATAGTTTTTGGTTTTTGTAAGAAACAAGAGCAAGACGCAGAAATGGGGTGAAACACGATTCTAATGGTTGAATCTTTACAACTTCGATTGCATATCTCTGATGGGACTGATTTAAGTTTAATGTTAAAGTTCATGAAGTCAGCTTTCCAACGCCACTGACTGTTCGCAATTCGGAGTTCTGAGCAAAAAGTTATGATCATTGGAAATATAGCACGCAAAAGAGACATGATTAAAGAGAAGAACCGTCAAGATGAGATTGGATGGATGAGATCAATACAACGGGTTTTAGTTTAATAAAGAAAAAGAAAAATAAAAGAAATATGAACTGAACTGGTTCCATTCCGGTCCAGTTCGGTTGAGTTAAAAGAAAGAAACCCGGCCCGAGCCGAAGCTCGGGCCTTCGTTCCAGAACAGAGGCGCTCGAGCTCGAGCGCCGGTGAAGGACCGGCGAGGCTGAGCTGGGCCGGTGAACGGCGACGACAATGCGGTTCATGATGGAGCCCGACGGCGGAAGCACGACGGCGGACTGGGCCATGGGCGAAGCAGGTGAGAATGAAGACGGCGGTCGAGCTCTGCTCGACTGTGAGAAGCAATCGGAAATGTTGACAGGCTTGACGGCGCCAGAGATGGTAAAGCTGGCGACGGTGGAATCACGACGGTCGACAGCAGTGTAGAAGAGTTGACGATGCCTACGGCGGAAAAGAACGGCAACCGTGTTTCATCGAAAAAACAAAACAGATAGAGACGTGCTGAAAATGGAAAGTTTGAAGTTTGAATTCAATTTGGAAATGGAAAGCATTGGATTTGAAGATCGATTCGACTTCAAATCAGACTTCGATTGTGTTCGATTTGGAACGGGATTGGTGCCTATAAAAACAGAAAAAATAGAGCTTGACAGCGGATTTCTGGCCGGAAAACAGAGAGAAAAGAACAAAACTTTGGGTGCTCTTCCACAGGATTCTGGTGAGTTTTTGGCCGGAAGACAAGAGGGAAGAAGAAGGTATCGTCCGGAGGCAAGAAGAGCGAAGAAGGAACTGAAATTGCAGACGTTACAGTGATTTGCAGATTTGCTACAGTAACTGGCTGATCAAAGAAGACGATGAATAGTAACCAATGAACAGTGATTTTTGCTACAGTGGTGCTACAGTGATTTTTGGTGAATTGTGCAAAATGACTCTGACAAATCAGCAGCGTTCTCTACGTCCGATGGCCAACTAAATCCTTGTCCAAGGCGTAGATGAAACCCGAGTAAATTGGTTGTATCATTTTCTTTATCTCAATCTTAACTTTTATCTTGATTAGTATATGAATCTTATTATAGAATCACTGTTAATTTATTGAGGTTTATTCTATGTGCTCGAGAGAGGCTAGAGTGAATTCTTGTTCATTTCAATCCAAGGAATATTTGCGTGTCCGAGAGGAACATAAGTAAACTAAGGTGTTATAAAGGAATAAAGTTTCATTGATTTATGCTCTAGAGAGATAGATCACAGTTCCATATTTTAATTGATTTATGTGTTACGTCCGAGAGGAGAGCACTACATTTTGAATTGACAAGTATATGTCCGAGAGGAATATGCTAGCTAATTAGGAATTTATTCAAAAGAGAGAGAGACGATAAGCTGGTTTATTGTGTGGTGGATTCGAAGCCTTGGCACTTCTCCATATTCGTTTAATTAGTTAAAGTTTACTACTTTCTTAGATTAAATCAAACTATAACTTTTCTTTCACTTGAATTTGGTAAATCATTCATCCATCCCTGAGGTTCGACAACCCTTTTAATACTCACTGTAGTACAATTGCCTTGTGCACTTGCAAGGATTTTATATTTAAACGATCAAAGCCCATGGTATACGACAACAACCCACGTCAGCAGCCCATCATGTCAGACATTAGGATATTTGATTGAACCGTATCTTATTGTAATCAGACCCGTTTAGGCTAATTATTAGGTAACGGGCTGAAAGGGAATAATTAGTGCCAATTAGTGGCCCATCAGATTAGGCAGATGGCGCACAGGCCTAGGGAGCCGCGCCATCTGCTCTCTATAAAAGGAGGTCGTCCTCCCCATTTGAAGGCATGCAATCAAACAAGTTCTAGTTATCTTTTCTATTTTCCTTCTTCTTTGCCGATTCGGTACCTTGTGATCCTTAAGGGTCACAACATTCATGTGTAGATCACACCCCCAAACCTACATTTTGCTAGTCCCTTACAAAACAAAATAAAATAAAATCAAACAAACTAAGGAAAGGAAGTAATGCATAAAAATAAACACCACTTTCGTAGGGAACATAATTGCATTGAGCGTATGCAACAAGCCGTTAAAACTCTAGGTGTCCCTAGTAGGACGAGTTGTGTCTCGTGAGGGTTTACAGCCATGCTACCCATAAACATGTATTTATAAATCTAATTAACCAAAGTGAAAACACAAAACAAAAATAAAACATTGCAAAACAAGCAAACTTATTATTCCGACAAATGCATACTACAATGCTTAAGGAAATCAACCACACGTACTTGGTTCATAATCAACAGGAATATAGAAGCCCTCAAGTAAGTGGTTTTATTCCACACTTTCATCTTAGAAATTTTTGCTAAATATGATATAGCATGATGATATAGATAGTAAAAGTGTAGAACATTGTAGCAATACATTCTAAATTTCTGTTTTATAGATCCAGTGTTACCCATTAACCAAAGAATATCAAAATCTACATAGTCATCGTAATCTTTAAGTTCATGATAGCACAAATCTGCGCGCCTTATTCGGGTCCAACATTCTAGACTTGAGAGGATAATACACCATAGACCTTTTTTTTTCAATAGGACTGTGTAAGGCCCGACTTCAAGATGTTTAGGTTTAGCAATGACTCAGGCCAATGACTCCCAACAAATTTGGCTTAGGCATTAGGTTTTAAGAGACCGCTTCGGGCCTGAGCATCAGCCTAAGTTAATCTTATAAAGTCAAGCAGTCCCTTTCTTTAATTTTTTTTTTCGCATTTTCATTTCAGCATTCATTTTTTCAAGCACATCTTTATTCTGTCCAGGTTGTAGTATATTCTCAACCTATTTCCAGTTCCAATCCCTTGCCATAGCTAAGTAAATGGTCTATCATGATCTTTTAAGCTCAACTGATAACTACACATCATCCAATGACTCTGACTAAAGACATCCCACTGTAAATTAGCATTCAACAAATCTCTAGATGGTATTACTTTATGTACTAATGTGTGTGAGTGAGTTTTCTTAGTTCAAGCACCTATTTTTAGAGGACTGTAACAGAAATATATGCTCAGTTAAGTGTATCTATCCTCCAGTATACTTATTCACACTTCTAATGCAAATTAATCACTTAAGAATTGAAGCATGCATTATCACGGGATAAACTATCAAAACCTATGAAAAACTACTAACAAACAACCTAAAAACTAATCAAATTTTTATGATTTTTCAATTTCTGATTTTTATTTTTATGCAAGCAATATTCCCTCCCCCAAACCTATTATGAACATTGTCCTCAATGTGAACACAATATAAAAAATGACAATGATCATATAACAAGGAAAATAAGAAAAGGAGAGAATACACCTTAATACGCGGGTTGCCTCCCACCAAGCGCTAAGTTTAACGTCTTCAACCAAACTAAGCCACGCTCTTATGCTGGGTTCGGATTCTCAAGAATTCAACCTGGATCAATTAAATGATTCCCCCACACACTCCTATCTGTGTGGCTTATGTATGGAGCATATCGTGGAATAAAAAGGTGGAGTGGTGGGTGGGGAAGCAGTGGAAAAATGGGTCCCTGCATTGTCCATGGAAGAAGGTCACCAGAAAATTTTAATATAAAGGGCACCTCCTCCCCCACATCAACCGATTTGGCCATTGGGTCCTTGTTTAGAAACACCTACTGAAAAGAATCATCTAATAGTGATTCATATATACAATCTATGAAACAATCTAAGTTACTTTCAATAAACAAAGAGTTAGATTGATCTAGTTAAGATATGAATGGTGCTTCAGGAACAGAAGGTTCCATTAATAGTGTCATAGATTGTGACTCCTCAGATATAGAAGAAGTTTGAAAAATTGGTTCTATCAACACATTCACTTCTTCTTTAATTTCCAAACCTTCTTGATCATTTTCTAAAACCTACTCAAGCTCATTTTTAAATCTTTGGGCACACTGAAGGGATGTAACATCATGATCAGGGGAAAAATATATCCTTTCGTCAGAAAATTGGCCCATCGGATATTGGGGTTGGACAGGTAAAGTGCATTCTTCGTTCATATCCATGGCCTGTGCCAGTTGTTCTAATTGTGTTTCAATGTTGGCAAGGGCCTGTGTGTGGGAATGGACAATCTAGGCATGGGTCTGTAGTTCATCTCTCAGCTCTCTGTGTTTGGTTTTCATATCAGCTTTCATCTCAGTTTTCATCTAAGTTAAAAGGGCTAACATTTGGCTCATTTGGTCGTCTAAGGTAGACTGGCCAAACTGAGGAGTAGAGGCTGGTTGGTGAGGCAGTTGTTGGCTTTGAAAATCTTGTCTAGGGGCCTGATCAAGTTGTGTCCAAGGGGAATTAGGATGGTCCTCCCTCCTATGAAGACCTTGAGCCTCATTCAAATACTTGCTTATAAAATCAGGGTACTCATGGGCCAAAGGGCACTCCACTAGGGTATGAAGAGGACTCACACAGAGAGCACATGGTTCCGACATAAAAGGAGTTGTAGATTGTAGGGAAGATGTGTTACCCAAAAAGTTGGAGTGATTATCCCACTCATGGTTGTAAGTATTACCATATAAGGGATATGGGTGGTAGGGCACTTCATATGGAGGGGGATTAGGTGTGTGTGGAGAATAATAATCATTAAAGCTCCTATATGGGTTCTCATGGCTAATTCCATTGAAAGGTGAAGACATTTCTTCACCATGTATTCATCAACACCCGAACCACACTGTCACACATCCAAAAATTAGAGAAACAACCTTAGATATCCACAACTAGCTATCATCAGTCCTAGATATCGACAACTTCCAGTCCTAATAGCCACAACTAGCATAACATGCAGTCACAGAAAGAAAAGAAAAACACCAAACACACAAATTAATCTAAAAAGAGAAGGATAAGAGAGTGCAAACAAAGGGAAGGATAGTCCTTCCACATTGGCAAGAATTCAACGTCTTAAAATAATCCTACACAAGAAATCAAAACACAAATTAAGCTACTGAAAAAAATAATCTAAGTTAAGACTCACTAAACTACTCTAAAATTAAGCTATGCTAAGAATTTGGTAAATTATTGACTTCAGTCCCCGGCAAATAGTTTTTAGTTTTTGTAGGAAACAAGAGTAATATACAGAAATGAGGTGAAAATTGACTTCAATGGATAAATCATCATAACTTCGTGTGCAAATCTCTTATTGGACTGATTCAAGTTTCATGCTAAAGTTCAAGAAGTCAGCTTTCCAACGCCACAACTATGCACAATTCGGAGTTCGGAGCAGAAAGTTATAGCCATTTGAAGATTGTGAATAGTAACTACGATCGATCGGCCATTCAACGCGATTGATCGCCTTAGCCGCAAAACAGTGTTACTGAAGGAAACGATCGATCGACCATCAAATCGATCGATCGTATCTGCTGGAGTTTTTTATTTACACAAGACAGTAACAGCGATCGATCGGAGTCATACGGCATCGATCGGTAGGACGATCGATCGGCAAAAAATAACGAAGGAATTATGATCGATCGGTAGACGATCGATCAGCAATACGGAGCGATCGATCGCCGTATGCGGCAAAACTAAAATAAGACCTATTTCGACTCGGATTTGGAAGGGAACTTCGTGGTTTCTCTTCAAACATATAAATAGGCCTTAAGGGAGAACGTTTTGAAAAACCTTGGAGATCATCTTGAGCATAACTGGAGGCTAGAGCAAAGGAAAGAAGATGAAGAAATTGATGATGGATTCTCTTCCAATGCGAGGCTAAACACTTTTCAAAGGCGTAGATGAAGCCCAATAATCTGGTTGTGTAGTTTATGTTCTCTCATCTTATGTTTTTACTCTAGTTGGTGTATGGATTTTATTGTATAATCACTGTTAATTCATTAAAGGTTTGTTCTTTGTACTCGACAGAGATAAGAGTGAATTCTTGTGAGTTTTAATCCGAAGAATACTTGCGTGTCCAAGAGGAACGTGAGTAGACTGAGGTGTTATATATCAATAAAGTTTTATTGGTTTATACTCGAGAGAGATAGATCACAATTCTATGTTTTATTCGTTTTATGTGTTACGTCCGAGAGGAGAGCACTATATTTTGAGTTGACAAGTGAATGTCCGAGAGGAATATGCTAGCCAATTGGAAATCTTTATTCAAAAGAGAGAGAGAAACGATACACTAGTTTATTGTGGTGGATTCGAAGGCTTGGTCTTCTCCATATTGATTAAATCTCAATTAGATTAGCTAAAGTTCATTGCTTTCCTTAGAGTAACTAAAAACTGCAACTTTTCTCCTAAATTAGGTAAAGTATTCACTCTCCCTGAGATTCGACAACCCTTTCTATACTCACTATAATACAATTGCCTTGTGCACTTGCAAGGGTTTTATATTTAAACGATCATGTAGGCCTCATGATGTGACCTCCTGTCACGCCCCGAATTTCAAAGCCTCTAGTAAAGTGCGGAAGCACTAGTTCAATTAAGATCATGAGGCTAAAACCCTTGATGCGACCAAATACTGGATCACATAACTTTCTCTTCTAGAATGCTTAACCAATTTCCGTTATACAAGAATCTTAAATAATAAAAACAAACTATGTTATTACAATAATCCAGTCAAATAACCAACAAACATCAAATTAAAATTTAGCACACAGGCTGATCAGTTCTCCGTGAACAAGAAAATTTAAAAACAATAATTAGATTCACTTCTATCAGCTTTCCACCATCGAGCTCCAAACACGAACCTTGTTAGTTCTCCTCCACTTTAATTCCTGCATCGAAAGATGCATGAGTATTTCGAAAGAAATACCCAGTAGGAGCCAAGAAAAACCCACAACAGGTAATAACAATAGAATACTGTAAAATGAGAATTTAAGACACCTTTAAGAGAAATCAGGTTAAGTAAATACAGAGTTCACTTACTTGCTCAAAATCAATATCAAAGACCATCAGCGGTTAAGAATGAATAAACATAACCCAGTTCCTAAACGTACAGAGCGTTAGGAAGATCAATAAGAATATTGACTCCAAACATCCAAAGTGTCGGAGACAAACAATTTCTGCTCTCTGTTCAGTCCACTTCATCTATGGACATCAATACCAGATCATCTTAGAGGTTCTACAGAGGAACCCAGCCATGCGTCTAGGGATGTTGGCCCCATCGGTACTTACGGGCACAATGGGCTGAGACTGCAGACCTTACGTAATGTCATACAGTCTAAAGTGCACGCGTTGCCATCATCGGCTGAACTACAGAGGTTCATATATCATCTAAGATCACAAAGGATCTAGCAATGGCTCGTGAGCATACTATGAATCCAACTAAAAGTGTTCATCAGAACTCCTAGTGGAGAACTAGTTTACATGGAACTGAATTCATCTAGAATCAACCAGGGTTCTCTCAAACAGAGACCCATACCATAATCATCAATGAAAGACTCTCAGAGGAGTAAGACAATAACTTTACCAAGGTCATCAGAAAGGACTCACATCGGAGTATTCAAAACTCTTAGAATGATCAACATCGGATGACTCCAATCATGACTCATCAAGAATCGAGATACTGAATCACCTCATCGTACTTAGCCCCTAGATATAACAATTCCCATGCACAAGAATTTAAGGTCACCAATATCAGGAATAGGTCAAACGTGGTGTACAAAGTCTTTTGGATTTGTACGAGAGAATTCCTTGAACGATAGATCAATCAAAGACTTAGACTCGAAGAGACAATTAATTTCAGACAGAACCCATGTCTCACTATTCATACTCATATAATCTGATATTATTGTACCCTGTACCCTCATAGTCTTACAATATAATAATTAGGTCGTAATACTATGTATACGTATACTTATAGCATATAGTATTCAGCCGATTTAGGTTTTAACATGAACACAGTGTTCTGCCCCATGCAAAACAGCTGACTTCTAACCACTACCACTATTTATCCAGTACGTATTAAATTCTGAAATTTTTATCTCAGTTAGCCTAATCTGTCTAGTTTCTAACCCATCTAAGATCATAATTTTATGAGTTGTATAGATTTACTTATGATTTTCCGATCACTTCTGATTAGTGCAGGAACAGTCCTGGCTGAGAGCAGTTATCTTAATCCACTTTAATTATTTGTTAATAAACTCGTAATTAATCACTTAATACCACTCACTGACATCAGGTATTTACTCTCTAAGTATTTTACAAAACCTCATCCACCCTAATTTCATAAAATTTTCTTCCCCTTTGTGCATATCTTTTCAGCTTATTCGAGTATACAACCATCTCTTCACCAAACCCGAAAGAACTCAAGTAAGACAATTAATCTCAGACGTTGGTCAACACCAGTACATACTGACATGAACTCCAGAATGTAAGCTGAGACATTAGAAGCAATAATATTTAATTTCACAAGAATTAGATCAAGGATTGCATAAGGATCTCAACCGATTACCAAAATTGGATCGAGAACACTAAAACAGCATGAAACGACTCGATCGACCCATAAAGCTGCCAACTTTTGTTGGACAGAGCATGACATTGAATACAACAGCAAGATATGACACGGATTGCACAGTATACAACATGGGAATGTCACACTAAGCACTAAGACGAGATTGAAAACAGGAATGTTCACTTTATCAATTACCATATCTCATGCATACATTTAACACGATCAAGATATGTGACATGAAACAAGTCACTTCTTCATATGATATAGACATTCAAGAATCATTCACAATTCACGATATATATCTCATCGAATTAACCAAGAATCAGAGGTTGTGGAAAAAAATAAGCATCCTACCTCTTTGACGATTTGAAACTTCTACGCGAGTTTCGATCACTGATTGCACCACCCTTGACTTCGACGAATCACCACCACCATGACTCCACGAGAAAGAGGAACGGCTGCTGACTTGAAGGGAGAAGAGAGGATGAGACTACTGCTGGTTGCACTCTTCCCAAGGCATCCCAAAAGAGTGGCCGGTCTCTCTATTAGTGTGTTTAAATAGTCCAAGCCTTCAATACTTGGATCAATCTCCACCGTTGATCTACATTCCATCCAAGGGCTACGATCCACCCAACACTAGCCCATAACCATCACAAGAACGTGGTCCCTTAATTTCCTCATCATTAGTTAGGGTTTCCCCAATTAGGGTAATTTAAAACCCTAATTTTCCACTTAGAGCAACTTCCTTAATTAAGTCAATCTCTCACCATGATCTCCTTGCAATCAAAGGCCATAATTTTGTCCACAAAAAGGAAGGACCATCTATTTTGGACGTGGTCAATCCACAATCCAAATTAGTTATCAACCCCTTTTGGTAGGGATTTAAATCCAATTAGTTGGTTACTTAAATTAGGGTTGTAACCTCCCAAATTCGGTTACTAAAACCACTATGGCAGTTTCCAAATCCAATCCTTCCAAAAGTATGCCCAATTCAAATGGCCTCCTCCCTAATTGATTAGGAAAATCTTCAATATAATCTCCATTAAATTCTGATTGGTTATCCTTTAATAACCACAACTAATTGGAGTAACTTCCTCTATTTACTATAGATCAATCGGTTACCCAAAGGAGTAAGAAAATCAAATCCTCCCCCATGATCTAACCCTTATCCAATGGTCAAGATTGAGTCCAGCCCAAGCACTCATCAACCAAGACGTGGTCCACTTCTTCCTATTTCAGCTAGGATTTCAAAAAGGTAGGCATTTAAAACTAATTGAGTTGGTTACCACAACAAACTTGGTAACTTCCTAATTTGAATCCAATTTTAAATGTCCCTCCTTGACATGTGGCGCCCTCAATTTGAATAGCAAATTTCATGCCAATCACCCCATTAACTCCTAATTAAATCTCCTTCAATTACGCATAATTATCATGAGAAATTTCCCTCTTTAATTCCAAATTCAAATCGGTTTCCACAATAGGAAATTCAATCAATCTTTCCCACGATTTGCACTCACAACCACAACTATCCAAATCATGGCACGTCACCCATGTGCACAATGCCCTAGGCACTGTGTCCACGTGGTTCTGGCTCTCAGGCGCTCCTGCGTCTCGTGTGTGGTACCCAGATGGACGACTCCGATATCCCGCGAATGCAATGTGCAAAACTTACCAAATATAACATCTTTTATTACGATGATCCAATCTAATAAATCAAAATATTCAAAGGAGTCTCTACACATTGAACTCACACCCTGGCGCCTGGCCCCCACTCTTGGCGTCAGGTGCACTCATCCTCTGGTGCCAGGCCAGCCTCGGCGCTAGAATGAGCCCAGCACCAGGGCTAGTCCTCGCGCCCTGGTAGCATGGCTAATCTGGTTTAATGGTTCCACATTTTCAGAAGCATCAAAAACCAATTCAACACACCAGATTGTAAGATTTCAAAACAGGCAGCAAAACTTTCCTATTTTAGAATAGTTTCCTAAAATAGCAGTTTTGGTAAACTTACAAAATTTTTGGGTGTTACACCTCCAATCAAAACTCCTTCGACCTCGGTGTGATAATCGTTCAATGAACTCCACAACAAGAAGGGAGAAAACTTGCTATAATCCGAATTGCAACATGATCCAATCCGGAACATGCATCTCGACGATGTCAACACATATAAGTGGCGTCCTAGATAGCCACACATGCGCTCCTTCTGTACATACTCCAGGTAACTACGGTAACACATCATCATGATATGGTTGTCATGTTACCTACACAACATATAAAGATAGTATTTAACTTTTTTGTGCAATGTACATTCGTCATATTCATAACATATGCAATATAAACGACCAATACCTGGTCGGATCGTTGATAGTCTAATTCAAATCTATACATCACCAGGACACTGTGAGGATTCACAGTTTTTGTCTTCTTCATAGTCCACCTAACATAAAGAAGATGAGAACTAAATTATCTAAAATGTCAATACAAGATCATTAAATAACTTAAATAAATAACACATACCGAACTCCTAACGGTGACAAACCATCTAGTGGAGTGCTCTCAATGTTTGGATGGCCAACATGCAATCTCTCCCACGACCATAGTTGTTTGACACATACACACCCAACATGAATCAAATGTTGTACTTATGATAAATATAGTAGTGAAAGATTATTGATGGTTTACCTGGATGAGGGTGACACACTCGGCAACCCCTAATGTGCTGGGTTGGCAAGCTTTTCCCAACTCTCTGTACAGGTGGGCAAGGGTTGCACTGCCCCATGCATACTGTCCCGTGGTATACAAACCCTCTAACAAAAGGAGATACATGGGGTGCACATGGTTGTTGCTGCTATTAGCAAATATAGTGCTACCAAGCATATAGAGTAAATATGCTCGTACATGTTGCTCGACGTCAATCTCTGTGGTATCCTCCGACAGGCGACTGAACTGCTCTCTCAACCACAAATCATCTTTTTCATTATCTTCCACACGCCTTCCTCTAAAGTTTCCATTCAACCTATTTCTGTGAGCACTCCTACTTCCGCCTTCGCCATCATTTGAAAACCTAGGCATGTGCGCCTCTTTTTCTACAAATAGCTCGAAGCTAAACACACGAGGCACAAAATATAGCATTTGTTGCATAGAGTTGTCATCATCAATTAGTATTACAGTAGTCCTTGATCCAAAAACAGGCATCTTGTACTTCATAGGAATTTTCCAAAATCTTTGGTCCAATCCCATTTTATTGACCACTTGCATCTCTAGTTCCTCGTAAGTATTTGGCTTATTAATAAATAATCCTACAGTTTCACCACCTTCGTATTCACTTCTATCAATTCTGCCACCATACATTAACATAAACGGAACCATTTCTCCTGCCATCTTTTCCACAAAACTTTTAAGAAATACTATCAAATACTATACAAATATGACATAATCAATTTCATACAATGTAAAAGTTACATCAATACGTATTTCTAAAGGATATTAAACGTATATTACCTGTAGAGACGTGAGCGACGGGGCGAGGAGGTGGCCGGAGAAGCTGCTGGCCGAGGCAAGGTGAGGCGGTGGCTTGGACAAGGACGGGGAGGCAGTGGCCGGGGGGAGGACGGGGAGGCAGAGCTGGCCGAGACGGTGGCAAGGACGTCGCCAGAGAGCCGACGCAAGGCAGTGGCCGAGGCGAGGGCGGGGAGGTGGTGGCAAGCGCGAGGTGAGATGAGACGGTGGTCGGGGCGACCGCGGAGAGGCAGAGGAGGTCGCTCGAGAGTTGAGGCGAAACACCAGAGAGAGAACGAAGTTAGGGCTCGATGCGGCGGAGCCCAAGCCCGAGGATAATGAAATGAAAGGCATCAGTTCAGTTATAAAGAAACTGATGCCTTTCATGCAGTTGAAAAAAAAGGGTGTGGTTGAAAGAAAATCGACGCCTTTCAGGTCGGTTTAAAAAAAAGGCACATTGGCGCCTGCGTGGCTTGTCATAGCACTTGTTTGGAAATTATATAATTTCTCTTAACAAAAAAAATATGCATGCCAAAATAAGATGATATTGCTCGGATAGCTTAAGCTTTTAGTGTAGACCTCATACCCGTATCGATAATATTGACCAATGTTGGTCTCGATTAAAAGTGATCGGAGGGAGTAGTTTATTTTAGTTCTTAATTATTTTAAAATTAATTGTGTCTATTAAAAAATGGGAGGGAGTAAGAAAATAGGGTGATTTCTCCGATTTTAAAGAAAAGACGGATGTCTTAGAAAAATAGCAGGTGTTCTAACCGACAAGTTTCGTCTGCGTTTGGACTTTCTGGTTTGGTTGGTTAAGCTGTCTTCCAGATAAATGCTCGGAAAACAATAAACATAAAAAACAATCATCTCTAATTTAATTTTGATTTAACAAAAGAAGGCAAAAAGCTTTATCGTCGGTGGTGATTATCCAAAATGGTCGCTGTCACCATTGATGAATCTTTCTAATAGGAAAGCCTTTTCTTCTTCTCTGACCTGCCTTGCCTCCTCTTTCAGGTAAAGAAATTTCATCCTTTTGGCTGTCTTCCAGACAAATCTTGGCTTTTTATTTTTTATTTTTTGGGTACAATATTGGTTTTTTAAGTTTGATTGTGTAGTTCTTGCCAAAAAGCAAAAAAGTTTGATTGTCTAGAATGGTTATTGGTGCAAGGTTTGGTTTTTTAAGTTTAATTGCATAGTTCTTGCCGAAAAACAAAAAGTTTGATTGAATAGAATGGTGGTTGCTTACGGCTATTATGCTTAGAGATTAACTTTTCATTCGTGGATTCTTCTATTGTAGGAATACCTTTTGCTTTCTGATCTTTTCTGGTTTATATAGTTTTTAAGTATTATTTTCTATTAAAATAGGTTTAGTATGGAAGTTGATTTCTTTGTCTTAAATTTTGCATTAACGTGTGTTGCAATGATTTCGTTTTGTTGACTTAATTGCGTTAAATTTGTATTAGGATGTTTTTCTGTGACTTGCTGTTTTTGTTACTGAATTGTTGAATCAGTTTTTGCTGTTACGGGTCTTTGGCAGGGTTTGAAGAGTAGGGGGATGAAGATTTGTGCAGATGTTATCGATTGGCTGGGCTTTGATATGTCATTGAAGATATTTTTGTGTTTAGACGAGCCAGCTGATCTTCTACACATTAGTTGCGTCTCTCGCTCTTGGCGGCAGTTTGGTAAGTCTTGTTTGTGTTATTAATAAAACGAAAGATAGTTGTGTCATCTGTTTAGTATAAAACAACCAAGATATGGTGTGAATTTGATTTCTGGTTTCTTTTGAATATTAAATGGCATATGCCTTGTGGATCCTATATTTGCCTCTGAGGCTGAGAGGTGTGGATGAAGTAACTTAATATTTTTTCTAGTTGAATTCCTTCGAATATTTCCAATGTAAAGATGGAGGATACAGTGTATCAAAATATGCTGAGACTACCACTTCCATCTGCCTAGCTTCCATTCTATAGTCGAATTGAATTATTATTGCAATTATTTCATTCATTTTGGTATCTTATGGGTTATTTATTTCTGGGACATATTACTTTTGTTAGAGGGGAATTACTTATGAATTTAAGAAAGAAAAATCCGAATAGATGATTGTGGGTGACCTTTACTCGCATTTCCTACTGAGGTTGATGAAGAAAGAAAAGCTAATATCGGTTACAGGCTTTTCTTTTTGAGCAGCTGGCTTATAGAAAATCTCGGCAAAGGCATTATTGGTAAGGGAGCAAGCATATAGTTCTCCCCTTTGAAGTAATACAACATTTGCAGCAATAAGGGGTTAAAAGTTTGGAGTTTCACTTAACCTTTAACTTGGAGGTGGGAGTTTGAGAGCGAGCAATTTTATAAAAAAGAAGAGCTTAGAATGTCTAAGTAAAACATGAAATTGAAGTGGAACATGCATTAAGGGATTCCCATGTAGGTGGAAACCTTTAAGTGTGAACATGAAATACTTTTTTCTTGAAGTGAGATTGGCTTAAGACGTTTGGATAGTGCTTGTTTCACAAGTGGCTATTGTGACTGTTTGGAATTAAAAGGACAGCCATGGATACAGATATGGGCTTTTAAAATTTGGCATGTTCTTTTTAGGGTTTTGTTTAAAAGTAATTTTAGGCATAGAGTATAACCATATGAAAACTGCATGTATCCTTATTTATCTTCTAGCTGACATTCTAAAATGTTTGTCATCCATGTCATTAAAGGAACAAGTTCTCATGTTGAGAAAGTAGATTTAAGTTGTCACCCTCAACTAATATTGACATTTCTCCTTATTTGTGCTGTTGATGGTTCTTTTTCCGCACATCTACACCTTTAGAAGTTGGAAAGCTGTCTGAACTCATAGGCTATCACCGAGACTAGTTCATAGTTTGATTACTCCGTTCTGCATTGAAAAATCTGTTTCATTTCTACTTTCTAGTCATCCATGATGGTAAGTAAATGCTAGTTGAGGTTAACTAGGTCCAAATCCGGTTAAGAAGCTTGGTTGAGTAGCTTTATTGGCAAAATTCAGGTTTTCAGATTTTTGTTGTCTTTTACAGTCTACACAAATGAGGCAGTTTTCTAAAGTTTTACCCACAGTTTGTGCTGGTCTAAGAAATATATCTTGCAGAAACGTGAAGGTTTGATGAAGATAGGGATACATTGGAGGACAAGAGACAAAAAATTGGGTGTTTCTTGTGTTATATGGGGAACTTTTTGTTTTTAGGTCTTTCAACAGTCTGAGACAAAATCCAAATATCTATCCATCTATTTTTTTGGTTTTATGAAATGGTGACCCATTATACCTTGTTCGTGTACAAAGCAATCAGTTGGTTTTCTTCACTTATAGCCTTCTCTGCTTAAGCCACCTTTTCCCTGCTTCATTTCTTTTGCTTCCTGAAGTATTTATTGGGTGAATGACACTATTGTAATCCCTTAGTTTCTCCTGTTTTGATATATCTGTGATGGATATAGTGTAGAACTGTCTTTTTTTTTTGTATATATATATATATATATATATATATAGAGAGAGAGAGAGAGAGAGAGAGAGAGCTGTCTATCTGTTCAATGGAAAGTGATGTCGATTTCTATTGTCCTTGAATTGTAAGCAAATCAGGTTTTTTTGCTATTGTTATTGTCCGTTTTTAACTAAATTATTCTAAATTGTATGTTTAAATAATTTTTTTCAGTGATTGAAAATGAGTTATTCAAGACACTGTGCATTGGAATGTTCCCGGAGTTATTATGCTTCAACCAGGTTGTGGAAGTAAACAACTCAATGAGAGTAATGGATGCAGAAAGCAGCAATTATGTAGAACGGAGAAGCCTAGAAATAAACAACAGAGTATATGCCGGATTAGCCCAAGGTCTAAAATATACGGCAAGAGAGGAGACCTGCATTTCTGAAGCAGTATATGCATCTAGCACTGACAATTATCCAGATGAGAGAATTGACAATACGTTGGAATCGGGTGACATAGTGCGGAGAAGGCCATCTTACTGGTCAAGTCAAGGGGCAAGTGACCCTAATGCTCCCGAGACTCTAACATACAAGTTGTGCTCCAAGTTGTGCATTGTTGATGAAATAAACATTCGTCCATTTAGAGGTTGCCTTCTGGTTTGGCCATGAGTTTGATTGTCTCCATAATACATTCAGGATCAGCTGATAGTTAACTTTGCATTTTTTTGCTGCAGCCTTTTTCCAGTTTGGTGATCCTATCTATTCAGCAAAGACTGTGCGTTTTAAGATGGGTTATTCAAAAGTACATATACCTTCTATGAGCAATCCCATGGTTGTGACAAGTGGGGAATTTGAAGAGAAGGACTTTGTTTGGACGCATGTGTCTCCAGAATTTCCTATGGTACAGGTAATTGGCTATTGGTAAAAGTTGTCGATAAAATTAATGTTGAAGCTTCACATGGCTTCTGACCTATAATTTAATTTTCTTAAACCTTACAACTTTGGTTCTTTATTGAGGTTTAAAGACTGTATTAATGTATTAAGTAAATTTTCCTGTTTGATGTTTGATTATATCCTCTGGGTTACTGGATTTATAACTTCGGGTGCTTGGTATCAATAAGCACTCATCTCTCTAAAATTTACAGAAAGTTATGTTTGACGTCCTCTCTGGAAGGTCTTCCGATAATTTTTAAGGTCATGCTTTTTCAGATATCTCACTCAATACATATCCTCTATGACCAGCAACTTCGTTTTTTTTTTTTTGGAAAATTTTACCAGAAACTTTCTTATCTTTATTTCTCCAGCCAGGAAAATCCTCCACAAGCCAAGCAACATTCATAACACTCCCCCTTTCCCTTCTCTAGCTGATACCCTGGTTCACTGCACCCATTACTCTTTCCTTCTTTTTCTGATTCAGAAACTCATTTAAGAATCTAATAGCTCTAAAAGATGTCTCACTTCCAAACGTTTTACTGGGGCATGAGTCCTAAAGAGAGTTTTAGATTGCCGTTTAGCTTAATGAACCAATGAAGTCCATATATATTAGTAGTATCACCTGGTTCTGTTCTACTTAAAACGGAGTTCTTAAATTTGACATTACTGATGGTCAAATGTCTTTCCTCCCATTGATGTGAGCTCTTTTTTTCTATTGCAGATAGTCAGCCTAATTGTTGAGCAAATTTTTACCTTTTTTAACTCAATATCTTGATTGTTTCTATTTCTCTGTTGGACAGGAGAACCACTTGCAGTCGTTTAAACTACCACAGCCTGTTCTCTGCATTGGTGGAATTTTTCAAATTGAGCTACTGGGAAGAGTCCAGAAACAAGACGTGGATGGACTATACTATATATGGTAAAAGTTCTATTGTTTCATGTCTTTGCGGAACTTGTGTGAGTTACTATATGTAAGACTGAAATCTGCTTGGTAGTTGGTGCCCTTTCCATGGAGGTTCACATAGAAGACGTGGTTCAACAGTTGCTTTGATTAGAAAAACATTGTTGGATACATTTTCTGTAGGTGAAGTGAAGTACATGAAGAATATGTACCAGAGGAACTTGACTAAGGTCCACTTAAATGCAGCCATTGAGTAGGATAGGGTGCCATAAATTAGTGTCTGTACAAATACGTAAGGATATTCAATTGCAACCTGCATAAACGAAGATTCACAGCTGTTTAATAGATCAAAATGTGAGTCACCGTAGGGAGCTAAAGGGAAGAAGAACGGACCTGGCAAAAGCAAATGGTAAAGCTGAATAAATCCCTGCAGCCTTCTCTCGGTAGGAGACAAAACTCCCAGTAGAAACAACTGCTTGAGCAAGCATTTGCATTGGTGATACCAATAAATAAGCCCATATAAAATACTCCAGATTCTATACTGCTTGACATGGTCAAACAGGCTGATTTCTTTCCTTTGTAAAATAAGAGTTTCTATTAAAAGTTTACCATGCAGGACGATACACTATTTGGTCACTATTTAATTTGGCTAAACATGACAAACCTAATGGATCTGATATCAGATAAGGATAAACTTAATTGCTGATATTTCATTTGCCCAGAAGTCTTAATTCTTAACCATTAGGTTAGAATTTAGAGGCAAATATTAAACCTATGGATAAGATGATAGGCCTATTTTATGGTTGCTTTGACAAAATCTAATTGCTGAAACGCCATTTACTTGAAAATATAAGTAGGCTGATTTAGTTAAAATCTGATAAGTAAGTCCATTTAAAAAATGGTTATAAGATGAGTTACATTTTTTCCATTTCCATCTAAATATTTAGCCATCTGAAGTTCATGGAGCACCTTTTTAAGGGGTGGATTCTTTAATTTGCATGACAAACCAAATTTGACTTCCATGTCTGAGCTAGTTTCGTCAAAACTTTAAATTGGCGGAACTGTCGAGATATTGATTTGCAACTCAACGTGAGAACTTTTAACTTTCTAGGGGGGCGGGGGCTGGTGTAGGGCAGAATTCTACAAGAGGGAAAATGGGGTATTTGAAGGGAAAATAGGGTAAAGATAGGAATAGTTTATCTCTGGAATCACCACCAGAGAAATACCACCGGAATCTGCACCGGATGGCAGCTCATGGAATCGCCACCATGAGTTGTTGGCTTGGCATCAGCACCAAACAACAGACTCAATCAATAAAGAACTATACAGAGTTTTTTTCTTCAAATCATTGTGTGTTTATTCCATTCAACTGAGGCCTTTTAAACAATAAGTCTTTAATAGGAAATAAAACACTGATTGGGATTCCTCATAAACTTAGAAAATCAAATTAAATTTATCCTAAATCAAATAAAATACTTTACAAATCAGATCAGATCCATCCAAAAACACTGATTGAGATTCTTGCTAAACATAGAAAATCAAATAATATCTATCCTAAATCAAATAAAATATTCTGCAAATCAAATCTAGCCTAATCAAATAAGATGTTCTTGATTAGGGACACCTTAATATTCTTTATTAAATAAAGACGAAAAATATTTTTAATGGGGCCCACATCGCTCCGCATCAGGGGCGTTTTGCTCTTTGTTCATACACAGTTGACTAGCCATTTGTTCTTTTCAGAAATCTATTAGGTCGGTCATTTCATTGTGTATATGGTGAAATAGAAGATTATCTGCTGAGTTTGGTTTAAAGAACAATAACTAAAAGAGTTGAAAAAAAGAGATTGCTTTAATGAGTGTACTTGATGGGAATGGCACTGGTGGAAGGCGACTAGGATCATCAAAGAAGATGAAAGTAGTGCAGGATAAATTATGGAGGTTTATTACCCATTCTTTGTTTAGCAAACTAGTTTTCTTCAGGTTGAAAGGACTTTTTTTAGGAGCATATTGTGTTTTAAATCTTCTACTCTCCATTGGCTCTTATGTCGGTTGGCATTCCTTTCTGCAGTGTATGCCATGTTCAAGTTGTTGGAAGACCGCTTTCACCTGCATTTGATGTGGATATTCAAACTTGCGGAATCTACACACTGAAGCATTTGCTAGACATCGGGGAAGAGCATGGTTCTCCTCAAGATGTTTCCAGTGATGAAGCATCTGTCAGGCCCCGCAGTTGGTTTGCATTAGCATCTAGAATCCGAGAGTCAGGGGAGCAGACAGCAGCTGCTATAGGTGGTACTTTTCTTAGTGCGTTGCTTGGTAATGTACGGGTAGGTAACCATTCAGATGATGACGAAGAGGAAGAAGATGATGATGAGGATGATGAGATGATATATTATTAAGTCCTGTAAGCTTTTTTCGGTTGTCCTTTTTCCCGTTTAGGGGCACTTTGTTGTAGGCCAACCCTGTAAATTGGCGATTTCTTTTTTGTTTTGATAAAATGATTGGGTGAGTTTTCGGTTTGAGTTTAAGTGCTTTGCCAAATTTTCCCTCTATACTAGTGTTTTTAACAGAGGTCTTGTACATTCAAACTATGAGACGTGCACAATGTAAGGGTTATAAGGCACCAAGCTCGAGTGAGGTTTCACCCTGACTTGAGCTCAAGCAGATGTTGGGCCAGCGTAATCTCAGCATTTATTTTCAGTCGAGTCGAGCTGGCTCATTTTGGTTGTGTTACTTGTGTATATTATTTTTTCTTATTTGGCAACTAAATAATTTTAACTGTTAATTTTTCTTTTTTTAATGGATATGTTCAGAATTTATATGATATGAAGTTTATTCATGAGAGTACATTTAGAATAGTTGGTAATCGAAAGGACAAATTTTTCAAGTAGGACATGGAATAAAGTTACGATAGTTGAAAAGACTAGTATCTTCGTGTCGAATTGACTGCCATACTTAGCAAATTATAGTTTTATGGATGCTTGCTTAAATCAAATTTTGAGCAGCCTAAAACATGTTTTTTTAGGTTTTGTTAACAAGGAGTGTCCAGAGTCCTTGGGGCCTCATGAGAATGGCCAGGACAACCAGCCTCTTACCAAGAGCACTGTATCATGTTGCCAATCCTCTCGCTAAGTAAAATCAGGGAGTTTTTTTCTATATTATCTAGCGCTAACTTTCGTTTTCCCATATTACCTGATTTTTTCCTTGAAATCTCATATAACCTGGAATCAGCACCTAGAGTACTGAAAATGCCATTCTTTTACATTTTTCGTGCCTTTTATATCCCAGATGCTTTATTCTTTCCAAAATTAGTGATTTACGGGAGCATTAAGTTGGGGAAGAAGACATTCCGACAAAGGTCCGTCCATCATCGCGGTTTAAATCACCGCTGGCGTCGTCCAACCTAGAAAAAAAATTTCATGCTGGAAAACAGCAAAATCAACGTAAAAGACGAGAAAAAATCTATGATGAAGGCATTTTGATGTCAAAGCAGCGGGGAAGCCCTCCCAACTACAAAAATTAAGATCTACATATAAAGAAACACATATAAAGGTCACCTATTAGTGCTCAACCGCTTATGGACATCAAATAAGAGGATAAAAATGGGCAAAAGCGTGAAATACTCGTAAGCGAGCGACAAGTTCAATTTATATATCTTGTTGCCATCCTAATAAAATGGAAGATGAGGAAAAATAAGGAAGAACGCAAAAAATGGGCAAAAACGGATAAAAAATTAGTGAGTTATAACATTTTGAAGAATGCAGTAAAATCGTGTTGTCGAAGACATGACTAAAATTTGAGTCGTGTCTTCGACAACACGATTTTACTCACTTATTTTTTATCCGTTTTTGCCCATTTTTTTGTGTTCTTCCTTATTTTTCCTCCTCTTCCATTTCATTAGGATCACAGAAAGATATATAAAATCGTGTTGTCGAAGATACGACTCAAATTCAAGTCGTGTCTTTGACGATATGATTTTACTACATTCTTCAAAATGTTATAACTCGCACATTTTTTATCCGTTTTTGCCTATTTTTTGTGTTCTTCTTTATTTTTCCTCATCTTCCACCTCATTAAGATATATTAGGATGAGAAAGTAATAAAAAATAAGAAGAAAGAGGAAAGTGGATACTTTCCGATGTTTGGAGCTTCGCCGGAAAGCTTCCACTTTCTTTTTTTTTCTTTTTTTTTTCTTATTTTCTTGTCATAATATATCTTAATGAGGTGGAAGAAGAGGAAAAATGAGGAAGAACAAAAAAATGGGCAAAAACAAATAAAAAATAAGCGAGTTATGATATTTTAACAATTGCAATAAAATCGTGTTGTCGAAGACACGACTAAAATTCAAGTCGTGTCTTCGGTGACATGATTTTACTAACATTTTACTCGTTCATTTTTTATCCGTGTTTGCCCTTTTTTTCGTTCTTCCTTATTTTTCCTCCTCTTCCATTTCATTAGGATCACAGAAAGATATGTAAAATCGTGTTGTCGAAGACACGACTCAAATTCAAGTCGTGTCTTCGACGACACGATTTTACTGCATTCTTTAAAATGTCATAACTCGCTCATTTTTTATCAATTTTGCCCATTTTTTTTGCATTCTTCCTTATTTTTACTCCTCTTCCATTTCATTAGGATCATAGAAAGATATATATAAATTGAACTTGTCGCTCGCTGACGAGTATTTCATGTTTTTGCTCATTTTTTATCCTCTTATTTGATGTCCATAAGCGGTCGAGCACTAATTGGTGGCCTTTAAATATGTTTCTTTTGATGTAGATCTTAATTTTTGTAGTTGGAAGGGCTTCCCCGCTGCTTTTACATCAAAATCCCTTCATCATAGATTTTTTCTCGTCTTTTCCACTGATTTTACAGTTTTTCGGCATGAAATTTTATTCATCGGCGGTGATTTGAACCGCGATGATGGACGGACCTTCACCGGAATGTCTTCTTCCCCAAGTGTATGCTCCCGTAAATCGCTAATTTTGGGAAGAATGAATTTTGGGTTATATTTTGGGAAGAAGGGTATTTTCAGTAGTTTTCAGGTCATATGGAATAAAGAAAACGATTCCAGGTAATATGGAAAAATGAAAGTTGGCACCATATAATATGTAAAAAGCTCAAAATCGGATTATAATGTCGATGGCCTATGGAGTGGGTGTTTGAAGTGAGGACCTCTGCGTCGGAGGCAGCATCTTGACTGGCCATCACACCAACTTTCCGTTGGTTGCCTAAAACACATAAATCAACCATGCAATTAGTACCCTTAGTCTATGTGAGCACTAAACCACAAACTAAGCTCTATGCTAGAAAAAAATATGTGGTTACGTGTATTAGTACTACAAACCAAGTTGTATGCTACGATATTATGTTACATGGTGCTGGATAACGTGTACTGTAGAGGCTATGGGGCTTTTTGGCTGCCCTTTGTAGTTTAAAAGAAATGGGCTTAAAGGCAGTGGTCCTACAACAGTTACTTAACGAACTTCCCCGCAAAAGAAAGTTAAGTAATTTACTATGCTAATTTTACCCAAACGTAAGTCGACCATTATATATATATATATGGGAAAAGTTTAAATGAGATCGCTCTCATATTGCTTATATGAGGCCACTTTGAATCGTAGCCGTTAGATCTTGATCTGACGGCTACAAATATCCATAATGATCTCACCCACTCCTTGATGTGACACACTCACCTACCCACTGATTTGATATCCACCCTCCGATTGGAATCTAACGGCAATAAAGATTGGCCTCATGCTCCTTATATGAGAACGATCTCATGTAAACTCATCTCTATATATATATATATATAAACAAGTGTAGGACGACCATTTTTTACTCTACCAATTTTTAACTCCCCACCTTGCATGAAGAAGTTTTTCCAAGACTTTTTCATCTTTGTTTTGGTTTACGCCGAGACCCAAGGAGAAACTCTCATTTGTATTCGCTGACATATTGTGGAACATTTGCAGGCCATGGGGAAGCAAACCAAAATAAAAATGAAAAAGACTTGGAAAAACATCATCTTCATGCAAGGTGGGGATTTCTACTAAGTGCATGTGGGGGGATTAAAAAGAGTGATGAATCCAACTAAAACACAAATTATGGTTGGTAAAATTTGCGGAGTAAAAAATAGTTGTCCTATGTTTGGGTAAAATTGGCATAGTAAAAAATGGTCGTCCTATTTTAATAAGAGAGAAGAGCATCTATTAACTTTCAAGAGTAAACTTTACAAGAGCCAAATAATTTTTTTTAGTTAGAAGCGATAATAGAACTAAATGTAAGGATTGTAAGATTATACTCAGAGAACCTATAGCACTTCAACATAAATTAGTTGTTTTGGATGTTCACATAAAGAGGTGGAGGAAGTGAAGTGCAGACATTGTAGAGCCTAAGATCAAGTGGTGGAACTTGAAAGATGAAATGCTCAACACTTTTGTGGAGAGGTTGAGGATTTAAGAAAATTGGAACTTAAATGAAGGACCAACAATGTTGTGAGGTAACATGGTTAATTGCATTTAAAAAGTGTGAAAAAAATGATTAATGAAGTGAGGATGAGAAGAGATGTCAAGAAAGAAACATGATAGGGAGTGAGGAAGTTTAAAGAGTCATCAAGGAAAAAAAGTATTTTTTTAAGGAGTGGCAAAAATATAAAAGATAGTGAATGGAGCTAGATATAAGGCGTTTGATGACTTATATAATAGTCTATGGTCGAAGGAGGGGGAAGGGCATATATAGGATAGATAATTTAAGAGATAAGAGTAGTATGGACTTAAAGCAAGTTAGGTGCATTAAAAGTGAAGACCAAAGGGTTTTAGTGAAAGATGAGGAAATTAGGGAGAGATGGCGTGAATATTTTGAGCATTTATTGAATGAAAATTATAGTAGTATGATAAATTTTAAGTCTAGTCACATAAAAGAGATAACCTATTTTAGAAGATTCTTCATAGAGGAGGTAGGAACTGCGTTAAGGAAGTTGAGGAAAGGCAAAGCTTTAGGGTTCGATAGAATTCCTATTGAAGTATGGAAGGCAATAGGAAGTGTTGGCCTAACTTGGTTGACTAGTTTATTTAACAATATTTGGAAGTCTAAGAGGATGTCAGAGGGAAGTACCTTCATACCCTTGTATAAAAATAAAGAGGACATCCAAAGTTGTACAAACTATATAGGTATAAAAGTTATGGGGCATAGTATGAAGTAATAAGAGAAAGGTAATAGAAGGATGTTTGCGAAAAGTAACTAAAGTAACAGAGAATCAATTTGGTTTCATGCCGAAAAAGTCAACAGCAGAAACTATATTATTATTACGGCATTTAAT
Source organism: Houttuynia cordata (assembly GCA_039654745.1). Classification (NCBI taxonomy): domain Eukaryota; kingdom Viridiplantae; phylum Streptophyta; class Magnoliopsida; order Piperales; family Saururaceae; genus Houttuynia; species Houttuynia cordata. Next base: position 24,104,286 of record CM077505.1, read on the forward strand.
AGAGGAGTATAAGGATAAAAAATAAGACTTTTATATGACCTTCAGAGATTTAAAAAAGCCCACAACAGAGTGTCGAGAGAGCTCATTTAGAGTGTTTTGAAGAAGAATTGAGCCATAAAGGTTATATAAATATCATAAAAGATATGGTAGGTCTTTATCAAGGGTCAGTCTTAAGTCTTTATGGATGAGCTTACTATACATTTATAAGATAATGTACCTCAGTGTATGCTTTTTGCAGATGATGTAGTTTAATTAATGAGAATAAAATAGGTTTGAATGTGAAACTAGAATTATGGATAGAGACTCTATAATCAAAATGTTTCAAAATAAGTAGGACTAAAATAGGGTGACTGGACTTTAATTTTAAAGAAGGTAAAACTATTAGTTGAAATAGATGGGGCAAAAAGTATCAAGGTGTGATCAATTCCATTACTTAGGATCCATTATCCATAAAGAATGGGATATTGATAGTGATGTGGTGCATATGATAAATGCAGGGTGGGTAAAGTGGAGGGCAGCCTTAGAAGTGTTGTATGATAAGCGTGTTCCAAAAACACTTAAAGGCAAGTTCTATAGCACTCCAATACTCTATAGAGGATAGTGTTGAGCACCAAAGAGAAATCATATAGATAAGTTGAATGTAACCAAAATAAGAATGCTAAGGTGGATGAGTGAGATAAGTATGAGTTCTTAGGCCCCGACTAGAAGGCCTGGCTAAATGGTCTCCTATTAAATTGTATCCCACCGTATTCCCCAGCCACCGTGCACGGGTAAATTGGTATATACAATCCTGGTGTAAATGGTAAATGGAGCGGGGGTTTGAACTTAGTGTTGAGTTGAGTTAAATATTAAATTTAGCCCTTTCCTATTAGCACAAGCTTTTGGAAAACTTGGTTATATTACATTCGAAACTCAGGTCTTGGTTTTATGTTGAGTAGTTCTCTCTCATTTATATTTGGGGCATATTTTCCCAAGGTTATATTATTTTATCCTCCTCCTCTCTTCTTATTATGTCCACATGCTAAGCTTTGACAGAAGGGGAATGTTGAGTTAAATATTAAAAATAATCATTTCCAACTAGATCAAGCTTTTAGGTAACTCAATTATCTTACACTTAGGATCTCCAGTTCTGAGCCATGGACTTTGGTCATCCCACCAACAGCTTTGGCTCAGATTTTCTAATTATAGAGTAAAGAAGTAAGGTAGAAAAAGTGGTGATTAATAAGAAGCGGAAAGGATCAATAAGCGTAAATGAATTAACTCACTTCAACACCCACTACCACTTAGTTGGTGTTAACTGCAAATGAAATAGAAAAAATAAACAATTGCAGCAGGTCTAGAATTAAAATCCATCTCAATGAAAAAGAATTATAATCATTTTTCTACACATCCAATGAAGCTGGCCTGGATTTGGAAAAAAAGGGGCCCAACATAACATGGCTAGGTTTGCTCTCTCAAGACCAAAAACACAGGGAGTGTTTTTTTATTCTGCCTTAAGTTTTTAATAAAATAAATTTCACTCATTTTGTAATGCAGACAAACTTCATTGGATGTAGGGAGTGTCATTCTTTCTCAATCTGATATAATGCAGATCATGACCAGTTAGACGATTCACATCATATCTATGAATGTAGTATACAATTGTTCACCATTTATCATATCAAATATCACCCTGTTTAATCAGGATCACCCACAACTGCCACAATCATTTCTCCTGCATTCGACTTCATTCTATTTTAAGCATAATCATGTATCTGCTGTGTATGTTGTTGGTTTGATAGGAGCATGCATTAAGTACTGATATGAATACAATAGGCTTCTACCAATTACTCCCTTTCTCCGGAATTATTATCACCATAAGGTTTTTAAAAAATGGACCATGAACTCCGGAGTTAGTATATGCAAAGTATTTCTTCCACCATCTAACCATGAACTCCAGACGGAGGGAGTATACGCAATGTATTTCTTCCACCGTCTATCACAAGGACAACCGCTGTAACAAACATGATACATGTAAATTGAGCAGCTCAAGGGAACACAACCCTAATTACCCACAACCACTGAGACATAGTCATTTTTGGCAGTGCAGAAAAAAAGGAGTTTCTGCACAATCCATTTCGCCAAGTAGATGGCTGCGGCTGCCTCACCATCCTTCCCCTCGCCATTACTAACTGACCTTACAGCTCACTTGAAGCACAGTTGTGAAGTGGATCCAAGTGTGGGTTCATCCGGGAAAAAAAATAAAGGGCCTCACTTCCTAATTTATTCAAAAGAACATAAGTCAAGTTGTCCATAAACAAGAAGAGTTTGACTATGAAGCATCACAAAAAAAAAACCACGAGTCAACAACGTTCATATTGTTCACACTAGTCCACAGTTCCAAAAGGAGGCAAATTACAATTAGTAAAAGGCGAAGGCCAAAAGATTGCCAACCTTAAATGAATGTGTGGAAATGGAGCGGATAGACGAAACCATAACTTATGTACAGTTATATTTAGAAGATGCCAGCAGGTAGCATCCAGCAACCAACATATACTATTATGACTTCCAAATAAACGCCTCGTCATCAAATATCCCCCTCTCTGAAAAATCACGAGGAATATCTGGAACCATTTCCGGTAGATGATGGCTCTGAAGCTCCTGCTTTATACCATAAGAGTTTCCACTGACTGTAGGAGAGCTGTTTGACAAACTCTTGAAACTATTGGTCCTACTTGGAAGCGGAGCCACTGGATTATTGGGCATCGAAAGTGTGTTATTTCCAAAGCCTACCATGCTCACGCCTGCCCTCATGGGGAAGGTCCCAGTCCCTCCTGCCCCACTAAAGACACCGTCTGCAAACATGGCACTAGGGTTCTGCCCACTAAGAGACGGGTGGTGCATTACTCCACTATTATTAACCATCATCTCCTGAAGAAGCTGCTGGATAACATCCTGTTGCGGATTTGAGTTTGAATGGCTTGATGATTGACCATGTTTGATTGCATTCTGTGACAGATGGGCACTTGCTAAGCTATTACTGGAAGCATTTTGTACAGAAGGTGACGGAAGTGAATGAACAGACCCCTGATATGTCAGTGTGTGTGCCTGGTTCGAGCTGGTAAAATGGGGGACATCCGGCTGACCACTACTCGAGCTTGAATTGATTGAATTTTGCCGCAATAAGTTCTGATACTTGCTCATAGCCATCGCTGTCTGAGCTGCATTATTCGGGGTCCCACCACCCATATTATTATTCATGTGACCACTGAGGCCAGGATTCATTGCCATTATCTTATTCAGGGTATTGTGATCAGCCGGCACACCTGGGGCATTTGCTAGCTGATGCCCCATTTCCTGCATTTGCATTTTAGCAGCTGCAGTGTGCCGTGGATAGTTTTTCAAACTTTCTGCAACTCACAGGAACAAAAGTTTTAATGATTTATCTAGAAAAGATGTGGAAATTATGGCATGATAATATGTAATACCAGATATATTAAAATATAAGTAATACCAGACTTACCAATAGGGCCCATATCGTGTTCCTTGCTGAAATCTACCAAATCTTTCATACTATTTACAACTTCTGCAATCTGCCATGAAGATAATAACAAAAAATCAGCCTAATAATGTTTTCATCATGAGTTGCGGTAGATTTTGTCAAACTAGTCTGACGTCTATAACAATGAGGAAGAAAAATATAAACTGCAGAAAAGGAAATAAGAAACAGCAAAGTTACAGTAAACTGTTCTTGCATGTGATGGAACATCCATTTTTCAACAATATATTGATTGCATCTTATACTTCATTTTTTACAAAATCTTGAACAAGAATATACTACATAATAATAGATACAGTTTTTTTCAAATGAACTGAATCTATTAAAAGTGGTCGGAGGGGAGTATATTTTTTTGGATAATTATACAACATAATATAATAATGGCAATTAATTATAATAATCATCACCATTGTACGACTTGTGTCGGTGACATAAATTCTATACCATATTTGAATCTTCAATATCACCATGATGGTATAAAATCCATGTAAATAAACATAGTTTCGCGCCGGATGTCCTTCCTGATGCAACCCTCTAAAGAGGGGACAACGATATGACTATTATAATTAATACTCCCTCCGTCCAAAAGAAAGTGACTGCATTAGAAAATCAAAATGAACTACAATCAGTTCATTTTCGTTTTTTAATGCAGTCACTTCTTTTTGGACAGAGAAGTACTATTTTATGACTGCATGCAAATATTTACTACGTTTTTATACATTTCCTTCACATATCAATTCAACCAAACAATTGTTGTCGAAGGGTTCCAAATATCCACAAAGTAAAATCCAAAGATGACCCAGAGGCACTCAGTAACAAGGAGACGGAGTCCTAACACCTGGATCCTTGATTGCAGTCAATGATGCAGGTTGCACTTTCCATCCTTATGACCATTGACTGCCGCTAAAAAAGTAATACCAATAACTACATAAACAAGTCCACTAGACCAACATACCTGCAAGCATCTGACGTATCTTTTTGAGAATCCCAAGTCATTGAGTGACTGCAAATCCAAGTTTTTTGCCAATTGACGTCCTGCTGTTACAAACCTAGACAATGGTAAAAGGGTATCAATATCCCTATGGATAAGAACAAATAAATCACCAACATACATGCACAAGTAAATTTCCAGTAAACATAAGAGACAAGTTATGCTAGATAATAAAAGTGCAAGGAACCCTCTCTTTAACAAGTTTTTTGCAAGAAAACAAAAACATATAGCAAAAGCTTAGGAACTCATAATCAAGAAGAGCCTTTGCCACAATTTGGAGTGGGCAATATGGACCTTAGGTCTTTATTCTAGACTATTTTTGTAGACTCTTCTGCAGGGGATTGAAGAAAAAGATTAGGAAGCGAAGAACAAAAAATCACTAGCACCAAAATGGAAATTTGACAACTTCAAAACCAAAATAATAGTCGGGAGTAATATATGATGAACCAATTCATAACCAAGAAAATGAAGACAGAAGTTCATAGTTACGACAAAATGAGATACACATCTGGTGTAAGTTTAAATGACTCACATATTGCAATTTGTTTGCAAATCCTGAACAGAAACTCCTGTAGATCCTCCTTCATTTACAGCGTTTTGATATTTTTGAGCAACCTGCACCAGCTGGTTCACCTGCAAAAGAATACGTAGATCCTTTATAATTGTAGCCTTTCTTCTCCAATTTCATGGTATTCTGTGACCATAATCCATTTCATTTAAATATGTATGCAAGTTACTAAAACAGGGAAAGAGTTTATGTAAAAATAAACTTTTAGATAAAGAAGAAAAAAATCGTAAAAGATAAGATACCCAGAGAACCAGTTCTATAGGAAGTTAATATGAGTTTCATATAACATGCAGAACCAGAGCATTGCCTAGGCTTCAAACCGCATTATTTGAGTTCCCTAGCACTGAACCCTATTAAATTAACAAACTTACTTTGAAAGATGGCGCATTAACTTGTACAAAAATATTGAAAACTTATTTTCAACATTTTCACGTATATATTGGTTAAGTGACAGCATAACAACAAAGGACAGCTAGGCTGTTTAAGGACAGACATGGGCGTGGACCAAGCTGTGGCCGCATCCACATCCATGGACAGATGGATGGACTATACCCTTTGTCTACGTCTGCACATTACATATACAGAACTGATCAACAAGAAAATCGATCATTCTCTCATAGATAACCCTACCCCCATTTTCCCCATTGTTAGAATTCGTACATTAACATTCTACACCAACTGACAATTTTTTTAACAAGGTGACATATTCCACAGTTTTTTCACCTCCAAAAAAATTTACACAGAACTTTGATCCAGTATAAATCAGACCGTTTTATTTCAATTGGCCAAATAACTTCCCAATAATGAAATCAACAATTTTTTTAACAAGGTGACAACTTCCCATCTGAGTTTGGTTTTCAATTATCTTCCTAAATCATCATCATCATCAGCCTTATCCCAGCTATCTGGGGTCGGCGGTATGGATTATATACCGCGTTTGACTCTTATCGGAATCAAAATGGGACAAATCCATACAAAGAAACATAGTGGCAAGTTTTTACGCCGGATGCCCTCCCTGATGCAACCCTCTGAAGAGGGGAACAATGATAAGAAGATTCAATGTCATCATATTCATCATACACCTTTCCAAATATGTGGATTAGCTTCATGACATGATGATTGCACATGAAATATTAATATAGCCATCTTCCATCACAAAGCTGGTAACAATGAAAAACTAGTCAGATTTTATATGGGAGCATGGCATAATTATCTTCCTAAATGGATAAAATCAAATAAAAAATCAAATCAATTCGTTTACAAAGCAGAAAAAAACAAGAAGAAGAAGAAGAAGAGGGGGTTTGGGAGAGGGCGTTGGGTGAGATACCACAGAAAATAAGTCCAGACAAAGGGAGAGAAGAAGAGTAGGATAGAGAGAGAGAAGAGGAAGGGAGAAAAAGTACACAAAAAGAGCGAGGGGGCGAAGGAGAGGCAAGAAAGCTGTATTACAATCCAGCTGATTCTAGTGCATATCATGACAAAAAACTTAGACAGCGCTGATTTTAATGCTTTGTCCCTGCACATCCCTGCTACACAAGCACTACATGAGGAAGTTGAACCCCACTAAAAAGTCATCATCACTAATCTATAGAAAAAAGGCGACATACGTTAATTATGAATCACTACGAAACAAAGGCACAAATGGCTACCTGAGGTGCAACCAATCTGCGAGGTAAAAGTTCTTCATGGCGCCGTGCACAAAATTCCCATGATAAAATCTGTCAAAAGGATACAATGTCAAGGGAAAACACATGTAAAACTCAAACTACTCTGTAAAGACTAGAGGCGAGAGAACTTGCAAAATAACAAAAAACCATTTTACCTTCAAATCAGGGGTGAATATAATACGAAGCTGACCCTCACGAACTACACGGAGATGCTCATAAACACTCTCTTGAATAGCTTTACCATACTCCAACATCATTACGCCATTAGAATATCTGAACTCCTGAGGCATACCAAGGAACAAGAGCTCATCTATTACTCCACTGTCGAATTTAATTTTGCTGAGTCTGGGAAGGACATCATAAGTTGTCTCTGTGGACAGATAAAATGAGGAATGACCCTATCGATCAGAAAGATCTTATACAACAAAAAATATTAATAACACTTTCCATTGAGAAGGAAATACACGAAACAAATAATGTTATTTAGTGAAACAGTATGCTTATAGAGCCAGAACAATTAGCATTATGAACAAGGAACTGAGAAGTTTTAAAGAACGTACAAATCCATGAATGCATTAGTATTGCTATAAGCTACTTATATCTCAAACTAACTTCTTCACCTATGTACCAAGTAAACAACAAAATCACATGTTTTGAGAGAACTAAGACACTGAATTTCTCTATAAACATTAACAGCCCGTTGTTTGTCATATGTCCAGGTTTAGATGTACACAGATGAGGGAGTTATCAGGAACCAACATATGCAAGCAACTCTATAAGCGGCAAGGCTCCAGGATGTTGAAGCAGACATCTATAGAAGTTTTAACCCAAATTATGCAGCATTTATGAGCCAGCTAGCTTGATGAAAACTTCTCAGCACCATTCCCATCAAGAATGCTATCTGATCCAGCCAAAAAACGAAAGCTCAGCGTCACTGATGTCATTTAAAAAGTCCCTAGAGAAGTTTTGACAGGATATCGACCAAACTTCTCTTCCATTTCTCCATAAATATAAACAACTGGTTTTTAAAACAAGATCTTATGTCAGGGAAAAGATCTTGTTGGATTCTTATCTTGCCACTCAGTGAGATCTGACACTGTAACTAGAGAGGCTGCGATCAGAGAGTTAAGTATTTTTTTCCCTCTATTCAAAAAACCGGATTCATCCGTTACCCTCACTGGGACTTCTGGGATCCAAATAATATGATCTTTCATGCCTTGCAACTATGACAAAGGATGTCTGTCTAGTAGTAAAACAAGTGAACCCTGTATAAGGCAGACATCTGCAAATGCTAAGAAAAGGGAATTACAGAAAACTCGTTTCAAGAAATACTAATTGATAGCATCACCCCGATGATATGAAAAAGACACAACATTTATATATGAAAAAGTAATGTTTCTAAATAAAGGCAAAAAAGTAAATATGGTATTTATTTTTTTAAGAGTAATTAAAATGTCTCGATCACACCTATTAGGCATGGTCTTAAATTAGCAAACATGTACTGAATGCTACACCCTTCTCCCAGAAATTATAATATTTCCAATTAGCAGTTGTAACAAACCAATTCATGCATGCTCAGCCTGAACCAAGCTGTAGCCAAGCTGCTTGACTCAACTCCATTCATGTCCAGTTGCAAAATTAGTTGGCTAACTTTTTTTACAGCATTTATATGATATATGTACAGAACCAGAATAGACTCATCAACGCATTTTGGAACATAAAGAAATCTCATCCTTATACATACACAATAGATGTATGTAGGCACCTGGGTGTGTGCAAATACATCAATCAACTTCCGTCAATCTAGCTATAAACCAACTCAAGCATAATGTCAGCTTGACACGAATTTAAGCTTAGTTAGCACGACTTGAGCTCTGCTCACAGAATGAGGCCAAGGATTTCCAATTGAAGTTTAGTATGAAAACTTAAAACTGAATTTCTACCTTTACATAAAATTTACAAAGAAGAAAAATTTTAAAACTATCTCAGCTGAGAATCCCTCCAATTTCCCTCCTTAGCAAATTATTTTTTCCTACAAAATCTTTTGCTAAAAAATTTAGGTTAAATGTTAAGAAGAGGATCTCTCCTTGGAATTTTGTCCTGCCACCTTGGCAAGATCAAGATTTCAGCGATTGAGCATGATTGAGTTGACTGACAGCTGTCTGCAACAGCTCAGCTTGTTAGAGATATTAGTCGTGCAAGAACAAACAAAACAAGGATTTTCTACCACCGCTTATACTCAACACCTCAAGCAGGTCCTAGTCATAGCTCCCCTCGGCAGAATATTGTGTGGACCTCTAATGCCAGAGTACCAACCACAGCTTATGAGCCATTTGCAAGAATGTCGTTCCTGAAGTCATTACTTAATGTGTCCTCAAACTTCCCCGCGTCATTTATTTGGCAAATTCTGAGCCATCAATATGCATGTTACCAAATCTCATATAGCAACAATCATTTTCCTTTCTGGTCATCAGCTTTGATCTATTTAATTTCATGTATGACCTTTATCCCATGCTCCCCGGTCTCATAGTCACACAAACACAACTCCGTGACTTTCTTTTTAAGCAATTAAAGGTAACATCTATAGTCTCCAAAAGCAACATTGGTTGTGTTTTACCCATTAGATGCTAATAGAACAAATCAGTTTAATCTTTTTCACAAATACTTAGAAGGCAAGATTGATTTGATCTGTAGTATCAAAACCCTATTCCTAATATAGTAAGCTGCTCACTTTCTTTGTATCGCCATGTCACACAAAATAACCGAAGGATGGACAATTTAAAAGTCAATCACCCAAAAATCAAGCACCAATATAACATTTAAAATATATATAACACTTCCATTAAAATATATATATATAACATTTCCAATTAAAATATATATAGGGAAAAGTTTAAATGAGATCGCTCTCATATTGCTTATATGAGGCCACTTTGAATCGTAGCAGTTGAATCTTGATCTGATGGCTACAAATATCCATAATGATCTCACCCACTCCTTGATGTGACACACTCACCTACCCACTGATTTGATATCCACCATCCGATCGGAATCTAACGGCAATAAAGATTGGCCTCATGCTCCTTATATGAGAACGATCTCATGTAAACTCATCTCATATATATAATACATTTATGATTATATATATATATATCATAAAGAATAAAAGCACAAAGTAAATAACCTATCCAAATAAAAGCAGAAAGTAAGGAAAAAAGAATAGGTAGATAATTGACACGACTAACCAAATCCTCTTCCCGACTTAGACCCACAAATTTCACAATGCCATGCATCCTGCACACAACAAACAATATAGCTACTAATTGTTAGCCCTTCATTCTTAAAGTAAGGTTGCATCTATCACAAAAAACATACTATAAATCTCCTCAATTTTTTAAGATTGCTTCTCGTCAGCGCATATCCAACTACAATATCACATCATTTGAATCTTATAGCTGTACCAGGATTTAGCTGAAGATAAAAACAAAAATAATGGCAGAGTACCGGATGAATAGAAACTAACCATTGCTGCCTGTGGGAAAACACCAAGTGCATGTTGCCCGACATTATCGTACATTGATAAACACCATCTTTTCTTAGCACGAGGAGCAAAATACTCGGCCACAAATTTCCTCCAATAAAGTATACTATTGTCCTGCATAAAAGTAACCATGCTAAGTTATTAATTTAGGCAATACATCTGCAAAAGCTTACATCTAGGACAGATAAAAAACAAGGAAAGAGCACATAATTAGAGAAAAAAGAAGATCACAACATATTATAAGCTTACAGGAGGACGATGGCGCTGGTGATATAAATACTGCATTAGCCGTCGGGCACAAATGCCACTTTCATAAGGACGTTTGGTAGCAAATGGTGGTTGGGCGGCCTGTTGCTGCAGTTGAAGTCTCAACTGTTGTTGTTGCTGCTGCTGCTGCTGCTGTAACTGGGCCCTCTGCATTGGTGGCAAAGACTGCAACAATTGCTGCTGCTGCTGTTGCTGATGCCTTTGCTGCAAAATTTTCTGCTGATACAATGCTTGTAGCTGCGGCTGATGTGATTGCAAAGGCATAGAATCCTGCCTCTGCAACAGCTGTTGAATGACCTGCTGCTGAAAAATATCCTCCTGCTTGATATCTAGCCTGGGTTTCTTTTGCATTGGCAATAAGCTGTTGGGATCCTGAATCAAGGAATAGGGAACTTGCATGCTGGTTAGATTAATTTGGCCAGTTGGCATTGTTATCTGAGAAGTGGCACTTGAAGCCCCTTGTTGATGCCTATGCGGAATTCGTTGGGAGTTCTGGTCTTGGTTTGGACTCTGTTGCACCATAGATGATGTATCCAAAACAGAAGAGCCTGAAATACTTATATTGTTGGAAGAAAATGACATAGGTGAAGCAGGTAGTCGTGCGTATGACTCCGCATTTATACTTGCACTTCTCTGCAGGTGAGCTCCTCCTCCTGAAAGTGCTGAATTTGCATCCGTAACTAAGGAGCTCGCTCCAACACTGGGTCCCGAGTTTGCCGCACTGTTCAAGGCACGGCTCATATCCCCTCCGGAGTTGGATCCCAGACCAGACAGCCCACTGGCAGGTATTGAACCTGATGAGTTCACAAAAGACGAGCTCAACTGATGGGAGCTCGGTGGTGCTTGGGTCTGTCCCTCTCCATTAAAGAAGATGGCAGAGGTTGAAGAAGACTGTGGTGGCCCACCAGCCACCCGAGACGGTGCCACCGTGGGCACCGCTGGCTGGTGGCTCGAATCCAGATAGTTCTCCAGAGCCAAAGCCAGAGCCAGTCTACAAGACTTGTCGTAATAGTAAACCGTCAGATTAAGCCAAAAACTCCATCCATCAGAAACCTCCTTGCAAAATCCCTAGCCAATGAGACAATAAACACCTAAACCAGCCATCAAAAGGCAACACTTTTCCTCTCCAAACGGCAAGAGGATAGTGAACATTCCAGCACCAAACACTAGAATCCCAAAACTCAATCCTATACCCCTGGCTTCCCGATTCAGATAAATATCTTCTCAGAAGAACGAAATCTGTTCATTAATAAGTCAAAAAATTGTCAATTAAGAAAGTATATAAAAGCGCATGGAAGAAACACTATAGGCACTAACTATTACTTCCTTCCATCCGGAATTTGTAGTGGCATTTGGTCCATCAGCTCAATTTGGAAAACCATGTTACTTCTAATTCCGGACGGAGGGAGTAAATAACAACAAAAGGCAAAAAGACCACCACTAACTAGCAGCTGCCATACAACTCGCACAGTGTGGAACGCAGATTATCACGTTCCCCCCATCAAACTACAAACTTTCGAAACCAAGGTCGCAATCACAAACCCTAATTCCCCCAAACAGCTTTTTTCAGCTCCAGAAGCAGCAAAGATCAAGTCTTTCTACTCACACCAGCAGCAAACACTCTGATCCCAACAACCACTCCCCACATACATCAACAAAAATCACATTCCTTCCTTATACAGCATAATCAGTAAAAAAACAAGCTAAAAAACTCAAAATCTAGCCCCAACACCTCCCAATCAAGAACAAATTCACAAACTTTATCAACAAAGCAGCAGATATCACATGACAAGGAAAAAAATCGGAAAGAATTCAGAAACTTTCCTATTGAGACGACAATCTGATCAAGAACAGGATAAGCGCATCCAAATTAGGCAAGAATCAGAAGACGAACGAGAATGGCAAGAGAGAAACGGGAAATCACAAACCCTAGACAGGCGGAGCTGGGGGGGGGGGGGCGAGAATAGCGCAGTGATTCTCGCGAGGCAATCGTCGGAACAGCCAACGCGGGGTTCGGCGACGCCCTCGTGCTTTTATACCTCGCGGGAATCGCGAGCTCGGGGAGGGGAGGAGCAACCGGCTTCGTCGGTTGCCTCGGCTCGACTGACCGGCTATAGCCGGTAAACCTACGACAGACGCGTGTCGGGGGTTGACTGGCTGGAGGCGGTCACTTGGATACGTGGCGGATGGGGATTTACAGGACGAAGATGTAACGTCAGCTTGAGGTGGCTTTAGGAAGCAGCCGTCGGGTGGAATATGGTGAACTGTATGAGATGACGTGGGCCGATCAATGCTGTGAATATTCCCGAAGCCCATTGGGCCCTGGAGTTTAATTTAAGTGCTAGATGGGGATGTGAGCCCATTAGGGCACGGGCAAAATGTCACTTTCCTCGTGGAGTCTCGAATTCCATTACTTTGATTTACTTTGACCTTTGTAATAACAGTAAGTACTAATTCTCAAATTAACTTTTACTAAATAATTAAAATTTTAGTCATAGTTAATAATACGAGTCTTCTTATAATTGTTTAATATGTGTTTAGGTAATGTTGAGCTTCCAACCTATCCGAGAAAAAAAATCAGAGCCTCCCAAGAGGCTGCAAGTTATATTTTTCATTAAAGAGGCTAATCTATCATAATCAAGTAGCATCTTTTTTCAATTATTTGGGTCAGCAACATTGATCTTATATCTTCATTGAGACTTGTTTTGTATCAACTCTTTTATAAAAGATAGTAAAATCATATTTTTTTATTAACTTTATCTAAAAAAATTTATGTCTCAATTTCCCTCTCGTGGCATTATTTATATGCATCATTTCTAATCTTCTCGTAGGGACATCTATTGTTCTTTGCATATACCCATACCAATGCAACATACATTCCTTCAGTTTCTCCCTTATAGGAGTTACTCCTAAACTCTCATGAATATATTCATTTCTAATCTTATCTCTCCTAATTATCACACTCATCACCTTAGAGTATTGCAGACCTAATGGTTGTCTTATAGAATTTACATTTAAATATTTTTGGAACACGACTATCACATAAAACTCTCTGAGGCTAATATCCACTTTCTCGCCCTGTATTTATCATATGCATCACATCACTATCAAAATCTCTTTTTTTAATGATAATGGATCCTAAGTAACGAACTTGATCATACCTTAGCACTTCTTGCTCATCTATTTCAATTAAGGTTCTACTTATAGTTATACCTTTCTTAAATTAAATTTCTTGCATTTTGACTTAGTCTTACTTATTTTGAATTTTTTTTATCCTAGAGTGTCCCTCCATATTTCTAATTTTGCATGCAAATCTATTTTACTTTCATCAATTAAAACTATAACATCTACAAAAAGCATACACCAAGGTACACTTCTTGCATATAGATTTAGTTACCTCATTTATAACTAAAACGAAAAAATAAAGACTTAAGGCTAACCCTTGATGAATATCTAATATAGCTGGAAACTCCTTAGTTCCTCCCCCCCCCCCCCCCCCTCAATTGTGTGTATACTAGTCGCAATCCTCTCATACATAGTTCTTTATAATATCTATGTAACCTTTTATATTTCATTCTTCTTCAAAACACTCTAAATTAGCTCTATGAGCACTCAACGAATACAATCATCCACAAAAAGTAGACACCAAAGTACATTTCTTGCATATAGATTTAGTTAGTTCATCTATAATTAAAGCAAAAATATAAGAAATTAAGACTAACTGTTGATGAAGACCTAATATAACCGAAAACTCCTTAGTCCCCTGAAGACTTAATATAACTGGAAACTCCTTCGTCTCCCCCCCCCTCAATTGTTTGTACACTAGTTATAACCCTATCATCATATCCTTTATAATATTTATGTAACCTCTTATGGCTTGATTCTTCTTTAAACACTTTAAATGAGCTCTATGGGCACTCAATGAAAACAATCATCCACAAAAAAAAAACATTACTATGCGCAAAACCAGCCCACCATGACCACGCCGCCGCCACATACAAGGGGGTATGGAGCCATGGCCCGACCATGTGGCTCCCATGTCCTTGGCGGCTCAGTCCCAGGCCAATCTGCGACCAATGTTCTTCCCCATGTAATCCAGCTTGGGTCCCTTAACCCTGACGCAGATGGTGGTCGTCCTGGCCATAATGCACGAGGCATGCCAGGTGCTCGTGGAAATGCCTCAATGGTTACACATCCACGCAACGTTCAGCAAGAGATGGATGACGATTGGGAGGAGTTCCAGGGGTCTCGCGGAGGCCAGAGGGGCAGCGCTGAGCCCAGGCTGGCCCGATTGCAATTCCCAAGGTACAATGTGATCGTTTAAAATTAAACCCTTACAAGTGCATAAAGCAATTGTACTACAATGAGTATTGAAGGGTTGTCGAACCTCAAAGTCGGTTAAACAATTTACCAAATTCAAGAGAAAGTTGCAGTTTTTAATTACTTTAAGAAAAGCAATGAACTTTAACTAAATTAAACTGGGATTAAATCAATATAGAAGAGACCAAGGCTTCGAATCCACCACAATAAACTAGTGTATCGTCTCTCTCTCTCTCTCTCTCTCTTTTGATTAAAGATTTCTAATTGGCTAGCATATTCCTTTCGGACATACACTTGTCAACTCAAATTATAGTGCTCTCCTCTCGGATGTAACACATAAATCAATTAAGCACATGGAATTGTGATCTATCTATCTCGAGTATAAACCAATGAAACTTTATTAGTATATAATACTTTAGATTATTCACGTTCCTCTCAGATACGCAAGTGCTCTATCATATTGAAATCCAATTAATTCACTCTTGTCTCTCTCGAGTACAAAGAACAAACTTCAATGAATTAACTTTAATTGCATAATAAAGAGTCATACACCAACTAGAGTAAAACATAATATGAGAGAAAAGAAACTACACAACCAGTCTATTGGGCTTCATCTATGCCTAGGAAAGGAGTTTTAGCCTCGCAATGGGAGAGAATCCATCATTACGTTCTTCATCTTCTTCTTCTTCTCTCATTTGCTCTAGCCTCAAAATAGCTCAAGATCCTCCAAAACGTTCTCCCTTAAGGCCTATTTATATGTTTGAAGAGAAACCACGAAATCCCTTTCTAAATCTGAGTCAAAATAGGCTTGACTTGGGTTTTGCCGCACAAACCGATCGATCGCTCCGTATTGCCGATCGATCGTTTAGCGATCGATCACTTTCCTTCATTAAATTCAACGTTGTTGAGCCAATCATCCATTTTATCTCATCAGCCGATCGATCATTTTATTCCCGATCGATTGTTTTTACTGTAATGTGTGCATCCAAAAACTCCAGTAGATATGATCGATTGTTTTGAGTGCTAATCGATCGTTTCCTTCGTACACTATTTTTCCAGCTCTGGCGATCGATCGTAGTTACTCTTTATAATTTTCAAATGGCTATAACTTTCTGCTCCGAACTCCGAATTACGCGTGGTCGGTGGCGTTGGAAAACTGACTTCTTGAAATTTAAAATAAAGTTTGAATCAGTCCAATCAGAGATATGCACATGAAGTTATGATGATTTAACCATTTGAGTCACTTTTCACCTGATTTTTGCATCTTTCTCTTGTTTCCTACAAAAACCAAAAACTATATTAAAGTAGCACTAATTATAGTCAAACATTAGCATAAACCTAAGTTTAGGAGATAATAAAATACATATTTTATGTATATATCACAATGGCAATGAGGACCCTATCGAATGGTTGTACAAGGCGAACAAATTCTTTTCGTACCAGGCAATGTACTTTGATGCAGAGCCTGCGTGTGGCGGCCATCCACTTGGACGAAGACGCTTCGATTTGGTTTTAGTCCTACGAGAAGGAGACACGCTTTCCCACTTGGGCGTCCTTCTCCGACGAGTTGTGCGTCCAATTCGGACCGAATGAGTTTTAAGACTTCAACGAGATGTTGTCCACTATGAGGCAGACTACCACGGTAAGGGCTTATTACTCTGAATTCATGAAAATTGTTAACCGCTTGCCAGATTGGCCGATGGCGGCCCTCGTCGGGACTTTCAAGCGTGGGCTGAAGTCTGAGATTGCTGATGAGATGCGCCACTTCCCATGCCACACTATGCATGACGTGGTGTGCCATGCCCGAATCGAGGAGCAAAAATTGGCTCTTTAGCGACGAGGGGGCCGGGGGGGCTGACTCTGTGGCCGTACACCAGCCAACCACCTATCTCGACTCCAGTGCCATGCCCAGGTCCTAGCCGAACAGCCCTACCAGGGCCTAGTTCCCCTCCTGTCCATCGTCTCACTGCTGCCCATATGGAAGAACGACGTTCTAAAGGACTCTGCTATAGATGCGACGAGAAGTTCGTCTCCGGCCATCGTTGCTCCGTCCGGGGTAGCTTACTCATCGTAGAAGCTGAGGAAGAGGAAGTGACTCAGCTAGAAGAGGCACCCGGCCTCTATGATCATGTGTAGCCTGAGATATCCGTCCATGCCTTCTCAGGTACCTTCACCTCCAGAACCATGCGCGTCCATGGCCAGCTCAAATGGCAACAGGTCGTTGTATTCATTGACAGTGGGTCGACACATAACTTTATCAATGACAAGGTGGCCCAGTGTTTGGGTGTTATGTCTCCGACCCAAACCCTTTGATGTCCTGATTGGGGATGGCAAACACCTCTGTAGCATGGGCGTTTGTTCGCAAGTCGAGTTGGTGATTCAAGGGCATTCCTTTATCACAGACTTATTTTTCTTGCCCATGAAGGGGGGCTGATGTGGTCTTAGGCGTCCAATGGCTGCAGAATCTGGGTGACGTGGTTTGGAATTTTCGGGATTTAATTATGGATTTCGAGGTAGCCGGCCAGCGTGTACGACTACAGGGGTCCCAGCTAGGCACCTTGCACATGGCCTAGAAGGTAGGATCTCTTTTCCGGTTTGCACCTCAGGGCCTATTCTTACAGTAGCATGCTATAGTGGACGTACGTCAACCCGACCTGCCAGATGACATGCTCTCCCTTCTTGCTGAGCATGCATACATATTTGCTGAGCCATCTGGCCTTCCTCCCACCCGGGGCCATGACCATTCCATTCCTATAACGCCCGGAGCTCCACCAGCCAATGTTCGCCCATTCCGGTATCCTCATGTGCAAAAGGCAGAAATCGAAAGGTTGGTCCAGGAGATGTTGCAAACAGGGATCATCCGTTCCAATACTAGTTCGTTTTCCTCTCCAGTCCTGCTAGTTTGAAAAAAGGACGGATCGTGACGTTGCTGTGTGGATTATCGTGCTCTCAATGCGATTACGATGAAGGATAAGTACCCTATCCCTGTGATAGAAGAGCGCTTGGACGAACTGGCAGGGGCTGCGGTGTTCAATAAACTTGACTTACGCTCAGGTTATCATCAGATTTGTATGCAACCCCATGACATGCACAAGACAGCCTTTCGGACTCATGACAGTCACTATGAGTTCCTCGTCATGCCCTTAGGCCTGACCAATGCTCCAGCGACTTTTCAGAGCTTGATGAACGACTTATTTCGTCCATATCTCCGCCAGTTTGTGCTCGTATTCTTTGATGATATATTGATCTATAGCTCATCTTGGGCGGACCATATCGACCACCTCAGGTCAGTGTTTTCCATCTTGCGTGCTAACACATTGTTCTTGAAGCATTCGAAGTGCTCTTTTGGCAGCGCACAAGTCAATTATTTGGGCCATATCATTTCGCATGATGGGGTGGCTACTGATCCATCTAAGGTGGAAACCATGCTCTCGTGGCCACGACCCACGTGCATGAAGTCTCTACGGGGATTCTTGGGCCTCACGAGTTATTACCGGTGGTTTATTGAGAGGTATGGGGTAATTGCTGGCCCACTCACATCATTGCTCAAGAAGGGAGCTTTCATATGGTCCGACGACGCCCACGCAACATTTGATAGATTGAAACAGGCTATGGCCCAAGCCCCAGTTTTGGTTCTTCCAGATTTCTCCTTGCCTTTTGTAATTGAGACCGATGCTTTTGATGCGGGCCTAGGTGTTGTCCTTCTCCAGAAAGAATGCCCTATTGCGTTCTACAGCAAAGCACTTTCGGGCCGGTCTTTGACTTTATTTACATACGAGAAGGAGATGCTGGCTATTGTGCATGCTATCTCCAAGTGGCGGCCCTACTTGCTTGGCCGCCGGTTCCTCATCCAGACTAATCATTAACCACTCAAATACTTCTTGGACCAGCGGGTATCTACGCCCTCTCAGCAACGCTGGGTCAGTAAATTATTGGGCTATGACTATGAAGTGGTCTACAAGAAGGGTGTGGACAACACGGTGGCAGATGCCTTATCTCGCCGGCCCACGGAGGGAGCCTGCTTAGCATTATCTGTTCCTTGCTGTCCTTTTATTCCAAAATTGAAATGGGCTTATATTGAGGATCCGGCGACCAGGGAGCTAATTGGACGACTTCAGGCTGATCCACATGCCTAGCCTCCTTTTGTTTGGCGAGACAGTCTTTTGTTTTGGAAGGACCGATTGTGGGTACCAGCTGTTTCGGACTTGCGTCAGCGTGTACTGTCCCATTTCCATGATACTCCGGTGGCTGGCCATGAGGGCATGTTTCAGACATTTAAGCGGGTCAGCCATAGTTTCCTATGGGCTGGTATTCGGAAGGATGTGCATGCCTATGTAGCAGCTTGTGACACATGCCAAAGGGCCAAATCGTCGTCCACATCCCCTGCGGGTATTCTCCAGCCCCTTCCCATTCAGGACAAGGTTTGGGAGGTATTGAGGCCTTACCTGCGATCCAAGGTAGGACAGTGATTATGGTGGTGGTCGAGCGTCTCTCAAAGTACGCTCACTTTTGTGCTTTGAGCCATCCCTTTTCTGCCCACACAGTAGTTGAACTCTATGTGAAGGACGTCGCCGAATTACATGGTATGCCTCGGACTATTGTCTCTTACAGAGATCGAGTATTTGTTTCTCAGTTTTGGCGAGAGTTCTTGAAGTTGCAGGGTACGGAGCTCCATATGAGTACGACATATCATCCACAGACGGATGGACAGACCAAATTGGTCAACCGATGTCTCAAGTAGTACTTACACTGCTTTGTGGGGGATCAGCCCCGACGTTGGCTTTAGCTGCTTCCATGGGCCGAATGGTCGTACAACATGGCATATCACACACGTGTCAGATTTACTCCCTTTGAGATTGTCTATGACCGCCTTCCTCCGTCCGTTTTGTCTAATGTGTCTCATCGCTCCTCCATTGTCGAGGTGGATTACATGTTACAGATGCGTGATGCGGTCCTTCGCCAACTTTAGGCTAACTTGGCTTCAGCTCAGAACCGAATGACACAGCTCTATGATAAGAACCACTCTGATCGGGATTTCGAGGTTGGTGATCTCGACTATGTGTCCATCATACCGCAGCGCCAGACTACCTTGTTTCGGGCTGATCAGAAGCTGGCCGCTCGATTTCATGGACCTTACGCAGTTGTGCAAAGGGTGGTTTCATGCCCCGGGCACTGCCCAATCCGAACCGAATCCGGTCCAGGAGTCAAACCGGCGCATAGGGGCGACGTTAAAGAGATATAGCGGAAGACTTATGTCCCACAATGGGCGGTCACAACATCAGAGTTACGCATCGCTTTGAGCAAGAGTAAATAAGAGAGTATAAAGAGTAATAATTGTCCACAAGTCTTAAACCCACAACTTAAA
Organism: Houttuynia cordata; assembly: GCA_039654745.1. Lineage (NCBI taxonomy): Eukaryota > Viridiplantae > Streptophyta > Magnoliopsida > Piperales > Saururaceae > Houttuynia > Houttuynia cordata. Next base: position 24,124,543 of record CM077505.1, read on the forward strand.
TCTTGAGCCTACACAACGGTTCTAAACCAAGGGTCTAAAATAGATCTAAACATAAGTCTGAAATAAGTGTCAACAAGCACCATGGTCCATACTAAAACAAAATACAACTAAAAGATAGTCATATCTAAAGGCCTCCACGCCTAATCCCAAGTTCTCTCCGATCGCTCCTCATACAGAGGATCCTGTCCATCTGGGTGTCACACCACACAGCCCCAAAACAAAACAAGGAAAGAGGGATGAGTATAAAACTCAGTAATGGTTTTTATACGATCGATAATAATCAAAAGTCATTCGGCAACACAACATAGTAATATAGATCCATAATCGACATGATTATACCATTTTCTAGTCATGCATTCATAATATATATTCCTATATAACACTATCTCATTCACATACTTTCTACTTATGCATTCATAACACATAATCCTGCATAATAATATCTCATTCGCATACTTTTCACTCATGCATTCATAACACATAATCCTGCATAACAATATCTCAATCATATACTTTCCACTCATGCATTCATAACACATAATCCTGCATAACAATATCTCAATCACATATAATGAATGCCTCCATCAAGGAGTAAACATAATCATCACCACGAAGGCGGCATCGCCACACAGGCAGAATCCAGTCAAGGCCACAAAGGCGTATCATAGTCCAGTTTCCACATAGGAAACATAAGGTCGGGGTTGTCGGCCCCTAAGTCTGCTCGCCCTAGACGATCTTGACCAAGGATGTCTGATTCCCACACAAAGAGCCTAGAGCGGGTGTGTTCGCCCTGGGACATCTCCTGCGGTGGGAGAGAGCCCAAATCCCCACACAGGGAACCCAAGAACATGTGGTAGATGGTGCACGAAGCGTACCACTATGGATGCTCAAGTCCATATGACAATCTCAATAATCTCATCCGCAAGGCAAATACACAACTCGCCCCCCATGTATCTCAATGTAACATCATTTCAGCTCAACTCAACCCGGGGAGTATACTTGTCCCATGAAGGGACGAAATCGAAAACATGTCCTTTCGGACCAACCAAGTTTCCATTAATCCGGCAAGCAATCTCAAGCATTGCATACAATCGATCAATTCCAGTTAATCAGCAGTAAAACTTCATCCATGAAGTCCGATACATGATGCATGCTATCATGGTTCATCCGTTAGCAAGACCTACGTGTGTTCCAACACATGGAACGTGCTCCCAATCCATCCCCTCATGCATCATAATCAAAACATAATCAACTAAAATCTCATAATAGATTCTCATGTGTGTGTATACTCATGCATATTCTAAACACATGATTCATGCTTCGACATAAACTCATTGAGCAATCTTTGCAGGCTTAAATACTTTCCAAAATAACGATTCTAAACTGAAATCAAAGCAATTTCTATCATCAAGCTTAAATCCATCAATGTAGAGTTGAAGGCTTACTCCTACAAGCATGCTCTTTTACCATACAATAAATCATAACATAATGACATCAATTACTCATAAGCTATATAATCTACACATGAATTATACATTTCATAAGCCCTTTAACCTATGTTTATGTTAGTGTTTGATTAGAATTAGTGGTACTTTAATATAGTTTTTGTTTTTTGTAGGCAAACAAGAGTAAGACGCATAAATGAGGTAAAAAGTGACTCCAATGTTTGAATATTCATAACTTCGTCCACAGATCTCTGATTTGATTGATTCAAACTTCATGTTAAAGTTAAAAGCTTTCCAACTCCACTAACCACGCGGAATTCAGAATTCAGAGTAAAAAGTTATGACTATTAGAAAATCAGGCTACAAAGCAAAACCGAGAAGATGATCACGGGTCATCTCTTCCATCTCTTCCATTTTCAAATATTCAAAAACCGAGACTCCATTAACACATCTTGAAAGATTAATACATGCCTCAAACATTGACAAAAAGCCATCAAACATTCCAGAACATATCCACGTATCATTATAAGATGAAACCCCAAGAAATTATAGCAAAAGATTAACATTTATTAAGCCCACCATTAGAGCCCTAATAAGCATCACTCATTCAAAAAGAATCATAAAAATAAATCATTATCTACTCAAGGCTGAGATTGAAGAACCCATTACCTTGATTTGATTAGAATGAACCTTCATTCACCTCCAACACCTTCCAAAAAGACGATTTTAAGTTAATACACTACTAACCTCGATTTAGCTTTGAATAAAAAAAAACCCTTAGATCTAGGCTTTGGAAGCATAAAAATAAGATTTTGAATATTAGGGCTTCATAAAGAGGTATAAAACAGTAGTTTTTATGCTTTCAAAATAGGTTGAAATAATAGAGAAATCAAGATTAAGGAATGATTAAGAAAACCTTAAAGAAAATAAAGGAGGATTTAGCTAAATACCTCTAATCCTTTCCTCTTCAAACCTAATGGGGAAGAGGCTCCTAATCTCCTAGCCAAGCCTATTCCCAACTTTAGAAAGGGCACAACACTTTCCTTTTATAGAAAAAGTTGGGATAGACCTAAGTAAAATGTGGAGTAGAAATAGGGTTTTTGGCTAAAATTGGAAAATTTGGCTATTTTAATCCGAAATTAAGTCCAAAAAATTCTGAAAATTTTTATAATGACTTTATTTAATATTTGGGGCATTTTGGTCACAAAAACTTAATTTTTTACGGCGGGTCCCGCAGGTTCCCTAATTTTTAGAAAATTGGTAAAAAATCCAAAAAATCTCAAAAATTCAGGTTTGATCCAAAATCACTTGAAACTCATGATTGTGAAATTGGTTTTGATTAGAACCTTTATAAACCCCATTTATTTTGAAAACTACCAAATTTAAGTCGGAAAAACACTTAAACCACTCGATAACCGATACACACACACACACTAAAATAAACCGGTTTAAGATGAGGGATATTACAATGGGGCCGGTGGCATATCATCTCTCCCTGCCTTCCGGGTCGCTTGTGCACCCTGTGTTCCATGTGTCATGTCTACATCGTTTCGTGGGGGACCCACGGTTGGTTGCTGATAGTGCACCCCCGCCCCTCATGGGCCCTGCTGAATCTGACGCCCCAGTACCGGCCTCTCTTATCGACAAGCACAGGGTGCGTCGTTCAGGGCGTATTGTGACTAAAGTATTGGTGGCCTGGAAGGGCAAATTATTAGATGATGCTAAATGGATCCTCGAGGATGATTTCCTTGTCCGCTTTCCATCGTATGCGCATTGAGGGCAATGCGGTAGCGAAAGCGTGGTGGAGTGTTATGTATGTCAGCACAACAGTAGAGCACATCTTCTTTATTCCTTAGGATTAGATTTATTTTGAATAAATCAGGCCCGTTGGGTAACTGAAGTTGTAATGGACTGTTAGAGAGCAATTAGTGGTCAATTAGGCCCATCAGGTCATAATAGATGGCGTCTTTATAAGGAGGTCGTCCTCCTCATTCTAGGTTATGCAATAGAGAAATCACTTTTTCCTTTACTCTTTTTCCTTCTTGCCGCCAAGGCAAAACCCTGTGACCCTGTCGGGTCACAATAGGTTGCAGCAGCCTTGAGGAGGGAGTCATGGTCAGAGAGATCGAGGGGAAAAACCATGGCAGAGAGGATGTCAATGGCCTTTAGGGAGAGCCGGGTGGAGTGCGTCGGAGACAACAGTGGGTGTGGACATCAGCAGAAAGGAGGGAGAGGGCACTCTTGAGGAGAGCGCCGACGAGGACAACGACGGCTTGCTCCCCCCTCCAACCCCTCTCGGCATTCCCACTTCCGGCGTGGTCGCCACCCTCGGCATCACCGGTATCGACACCAACTCCACCTCCCCCCTCTCCATCATTTGCTCCATTGCCCTCTCAGTCTCAGCTCCACTTCACTTCCCTGCCTCTGACATTGCTTGTTGCTTGTTGGGGTGGGTTTTGTACGAAGCGCAAACGGCAGAACCCACTTTGTCTTGCCAGTTACCATCTTTTGGTGTCTTGCCAGTTGCCATCATCTTTTGGTGTCTTGCCAGTTGCCATCAGGGTCTTACCAGTTGCTTATCATCTTTTGGTGACTTCTTCCTGACTTGTTTGTCAATACGATACTTTTTTAGAAAAGACGGCCGACGGCTCCGTCAATCCTCATGGTCCATTTTCCGGCGGAAGACCTTGGCCACCCATTCTCTAGTTGTAGAAAAGCAACCACACGGCCCACCCCATTTCCTCATCACAAGATGAAATGCTCCACTTGAGTAAAAATGCCACTGGAAAAGATGAGAAAGGCAAGAGAGACGCACATTGGAGATTTTTGGCAGCTGCCAATGGAAAAGAGGAGAAGGGCGAGTATAACTAGATTCCAGTACAAGAAGGGCGAGATTCTTTTAGGGTGCATTTGGCAACCTTGATTTGGATTTAAAGGTGTGATTTTTGGAATGACGTCATTGAAAGAATCTCGTATGATTTTGCAAATGACAGGGGTCGAGCATGTCGTTTTGGGCGACCCTCTTTCATGTTATAATAAGGGGCCGTTTGGGGCGTGATTAAAAGCAAAACATCCCATCTGGATGTTTTGCTACACTGTAGCATCTGGATATTTTATATATCCAGCTGAAACACCTCAGGACATGTTTCAGCTGGATGTAAAAATCCACCTGGATGCTACAGTAGATATCCAGAATCCAGTCTGGATGTTTTGCAATAATCATGCCCCAAACGGCCCCTAAGAATCACGTTATTTTGGGGTGAGATTTTGGGAAATAATTAAATCGCACCCAAAAAGGAGTTGTCAAATGCAGAATTTAGACAAATTACATGATTCTTAAAATCACATGGTCTAAATCCACGTTGCCAAAAGCTTACCTAAGTTGGGGGGGGGTGTGAGGCGAATAAATATTGGATTTCCTTTAGGGTTTGCGCGAGCAAGAAAAAAACCCAAAACTTGAAAAAAACGGGTGTTACGGAGATACTGCCGGCTTCTTTACTGCAACGGAAAATGGATGGGCTGAGTCGGCTGACCATAAACAGGGCCGGCAAAACTGCTACCTTTCAACCACAAGAAGAGAAAAGATGGGGAGCAGGCCCATGCACCTGTGCCACACACTCCACCACTTCCGGCCCACCACCAGCCCAACCTTCCACCCATCCGCCTCCCCTCCGGTCTCCTCCTCCTTCCGCCCCCACCCCCCTCACCGGAGCCAGACGCCGCCGCCTGCTCGCCGTCTACGCCACTCTCAACGACTCCGACGAGCCCAACCAACAGCAGCAGCAGCTCAACCTCTCCGTCCTACGCTTCACCCTCGGTCAGTCTCCCCACTCTATCTCTCTGAAACTCCCATACACTGACGGTGGACGTCCACCGGCTGTAAATGTACTGACGGTGGGCATCCACCGGCCGTTTAATGGGGTGGCATATTAATCCAATTTGTTGGTGACTTTCTGGTTGCAGGCATTCCTGGGTTGGACGAGTCTTACTTGCCCAGATGGATTGGGCTGGCGTTTGGGTCCCTGCTCCTTCTAAATCACTTTCTTGGGTCTGATTCTGTTGCTCCAGTTCAGCTTGTAAGTGACGAATTCAATGACAAAGTAGATGCTTCTTGTTTTGGTTTATGGCCGAAGAAGCGCAATTTAGTAACTTTTGTTTGTTGCTGTTTTTCGCAGACGTCGGAAGTGTTGGGTCTTTGCTTGGCAGGATTTTCTGTCTCTCTACCTTGTCTTGGCAAATTTCTTAAGGTGCAGCTTTCATCTAAACTGTGTTATTAGTTTTCAAAGTAACCTCCTTTTACAATTTAAATTGTACAAGATATCGCGCGCATTCTAGGCATGCTTCGATCCTTTGTTCCTATACTAGTTCAACAAATAGAAGGACAATGGATGGTTGGATGCACAACTTATAGTGTCATTAACCAGGACACTAATAAGCTATACTGTAGTAAGTATTTAACTGGTCTGCAGTTTTGTTGCTGAGAATATTCTTTGTATCGATAAGGGGTAAGGCTTTAATTGAGAATTTTGTAGTTTTTAAGGTTGGTGATGCTTTGCCTTCCTTAGAGATTCCAATTAGCTATTCCAGAGTGAACCAGTTTGGGTAGTGAACGATATGCTATGCAGTTGTTAGTGATCTGGTACTAACAATTTATAGATAAGAAGAAATCTTCATTAAAACATGAGCTAATATGCCATGCAGTTGCTTCTGAGCTGATACTAACTATTGATGGATAGGTATAAATTTTCACTGTCACCTACTACTCTGTGAAGATTTCACTCATTGCAAGGAAACTATTGCAGGGTGCAAATTTGGTGGAGCGTGCGACTTTGCCAGAAGGCAACAAACAAATCTTTGTGATGCCAGAAAATCTATCTGATGAACAGCGAGAGGATTTGGCTTGGGGATCATATGTGTTGCTAAAAAATACAAACACCATGTCCGCGGTATTATGGAAAACTTTATTTAGGGCTTTCATCACATTAGTACACTCTTTTTGTAAAGGAAGGAAAATGCTGTCAAAGTCAATCATAGGAAACCCTTCTAGTGCTGTTTCATTCATGACTGTTCTGCGAAAAAAAGATCTTCCCATGCTGCAATATGTTCTTGTTGGTTCCTCCTGTGGTTGGAACTTCCAATTTTACCTCATAACGTGGCCTATTGGAGGCTTATGCTAACTCCTTTCAGCTGATAAGTTTTGTTTTTTTTTTCGATCGGTTGATAATACTATTATCCTGAAGCTAATTGATGCGTGGCTTCTAAGCTGATAATAGTCTGGGTGTTGTTCCATATTTTGTGGAAGTTAACAGTGGATTGCGATGCTAATCATTAAATGCTATTATCGTATTCCACGACAAAGAGGCTATGTTCCTGTCTCAATTTAACAAAAAAAGATCCTCTCAACATCTTTGTTGACTTGATTCTTGTATGAATCAGCTTATTTTTGTTCAATCTACATTATGCGCTCGTGGATATTGGAGCACACCAGAATATGCATCTAATGCTGAAGTGCTTGACTGGTTCAGAGCGAAAATTCAACAAATTGGGCTTTCAGACCTAAAGGAGACACTATATTTTCCTCAAAATATTGGTGAAGTTAGCTACTTCTGTTCCTCATATTTATTTATTTAGTCTAACACTTTAGAAGGGCTACTTTCTTTTGTGTATACTTTTTTCTCTGAATGTTCAATGTTTTTGCCGCATGTCACTCAATAAGATTGTAACAATAGTTTTTGACAATAGTTTTTGCCGGTTTTGCAGATTCTCTTGGCTGGGAGATACTACCAAATGGGACTCTTTGCATTTTAGTGCAACCCATATTTCAAGCTCGAGAATCAAGTTCTGGACAGATAGATACGGTTCTTGGATTTATGTTGTTAGCATCAAATGTGAGATATGGATATAGTGACAGAGACAGGGCATGGATAAAAGCAATAGCTAACAAATTTATGGGTATGAATTTATTTTAGGTTTCTAAAGCATCATGAACTTCCTTATCATGCTTTAATGACTTTCGTCCATAGATCTGCCTTTGTTGAAACAACTCGAGCCAGCATGGTTTTAGATAGTTTGAGAGTTAAACTTAAGTAAGGTTTTGCAGATTTCTGAAAGAGGAATGCTCCTATGACCTGCAATTTTCATCTGTCCTTGTGGTGGGCTCATGGAAATTTTCTTTCCTGCCAATCAGGTGAGAAGCCCAAATAAGTAGAACTGCTAGTACAATTTGTTGTCTCAGTTTGACTCCCATCCTTGGTGATATTATTTTATATTCATTGACAAAAGCAAAATATCTCTTTTTTGATTTATTGAAGATCGAGTATAAATGCTAATCAGTGAAAGAAAAAATTGAGCGTAAATTTTTCCATTCACATGAAATAAACAGACTTAGTATGTGGGAGCCAAAATTCATTTCTTTCTATTTTTTCTTCCATATGGTACACGTTACCTCATCTTGCAGAGAATAGAGTAACCTGAGCCTGATTATCAAGTGGGCCTGAAGTTCATGGAAATTCACATAAATACAAGAAGAAGGATCCCTGGCAAAGTCTCATCCGGGCCTTATCAGGGCTAGTTGGAATGCTGATGAGCACAGGAATTGAATCTTTAATGTCCTTATTTTGAATTTCTGATCTCCTGACATGGAAAGACAAGAGTCTGCAAAGGATGAGAATAGATGCTAGCCAGGACATTGATTGAATTCATTAGCAGATAGATGCAGAAGATGCACATGCTAGATGAAGACTGTACACTTTGTTCCTCGAAGAACTGGAGCAACATATTTCTTGTTGACCTCATATAAATAAAATGTGGCGTCATCCCTCAAAATACTTTGTTCTCGAAAGGCGCCAAACCACATTTAAATGTAAGGTAGCATGTGATAACACTGAGCACCATATGTATCCGAAAAGCCCATTGAGTGGTTACACCTGGTGCTGTGATGCTTCAGACATTTTTGCCTTTTATGTCTGGTGGTAACCATTGAGATGCTTTAGTGTCTTATCTCGATCAGCTCCAGATTTAACAAACGGAGCCTAAGTCATCAAATCAAGTGGGTCTGCATTCTTTCATTATCTAGAACCACCTTCCAGGTTTTTTGGATAGGTAAAGACACACCCACACTATATGCTCCTTGGGGAAGCAGTCCTAGGACTTCACCCACCATAGGAAGAGATCCCACCAGCCCACCAATGGCTGTATTTGGCACTTTCAAGGTTTGCTATGTACGTTGCAAACCTATCAAGAATAACTTGGATTCCATAAAACTTTAATGCGAGGGTAGTTTAGATATTTTGATCTTTTGTATTTTTTATGCTAGCTGGGTGAAGGCTTATTATGATGATATATCCTAAATGTTTGCTGTTGGAATGGATTGCTTGATAGTGGTTTGATTTGTTAATTGTCTATGAGAAGCTGAATTAGGTCAATTGGCATTAGAAATGCGTAAGGTTAGGCCTTAAAGGCTTAACAGACCTAAGATGGCTTGGACTGTTGGGAGAGGCCCATTGAGTGGTCAACTTACTGATGGTTAATCGCCCACAAGGGCTGCCGGCTGGATCAGATCATATTGAGTCTGATATTGATCTGGCTTTCCTTCAGAGGAGAGTCCTTTCAAAGGTTACGATGCATTCTCTCCTCACTATTCAGGTCCAATGGAAGTGGAAGCCTTGGATGAGGTAGATAACATCAAATTAGGAAATTTTCTTTGGCTATCTTTGTACTGGCACATGTAAACTTATCTTAAGATATTTAACGATTTGACCTGTTTCGAAGACTGCACTTAATTTGTACTAAAAAAGAAGACTATATTCAATTAATTTTAGAGATCATAATCTAGCTTTATGGCTTTGATCCAAAAAAATCTGCTTTCTGGCTCATATTTTATGAATTTAAATCATTTTGTATCAATTTACCATTTGTATCTCTTTTTTTGGTGCACACATTATCATTTGTTTGTCAATATTTTTTACGAGGCAGTTGATTTTTAAATCATTGATATGGCTGCAATTCTTGTGTTGTGGTTGTGCTTGCTATATATTGCATTAACGTTTTGCAGATCAAATTAAACTATTTGCTAATACATTTTGAGGCAAATTGGAGTTTGATGTAGTACTTTGTGTCTCATAGCACATACACTTCTGGCTGAAACTGTAACCGGCTACTTGTCGGCAGTGGCAAAATGGAGCCCAGGCCTGAGTCATTCGGGCCAAGGCGACTCAAAGATACATTCACAACAGCTTTATCATGTAGGGTCAGAGACAAGCAGGCAATCCACTGGCTTCCTGGATCAATTGGCCAGCCTTGTAGAGTATCTAGTGTTCTAATGGGGTTGTTGAGGTAGTCGATTGTCATCAACTACTGGTCAACTAATCCTAAACAATGACATGTAGAATGAGGAGAATGATAGCAGGCAAATGGACTAAGTTTGCACATTGATCAACCGGTGGACTTGCACTATTCACTGATCTTGTGTTGACGACCAAGTGTCGACCGACAACATGGAACTTCCTTCTGAAATCTGAGAATCATGACATAATTGTATTGTTGAAGTCTTTCTTTCATCGTGTTTGGCCCCATCCATCTTCATAGATTTGGGTGTCATAACTTCACAATTGCTCTTCTATGCAACTGCAGAGAGGGGATAATTTTCAATCTCTGTTCCATATTAATAGCTACATTTGGGAAATGTTTGAATGTGTGACCCATAATAGTTTGCTACATTTGGCTCAATTTAAGTGGCTGCGTGCTTAAAAAACATCTCACAAGCTTCTTTCAGCCCAATCTAGAAACAGAATTAGAAGCAGATAAGAGTTGTATGAAGCTTGCGTCAGTCTGTTGCTTAGACTTGAAAGGAAACCTAAGTTGGTTGCTTCTACTTGTCCTTTGTATTGTAGATTGCATTGCAGAAGGAATCTCCAAGAGCTCTGTTCTGTCATGGCTCTGACATAAATGGTCCCCCTCTTCATGAATCACGACAGATGTAAAATCTTAGTCGTAAAAATGAGGAAACACCTGGCTAGCGTGGCTGCAGTGCAGGCAGCCGTCAGATCATGTGGGGCGGCTAGCCTGACTCTAAAAAGAATGGTCTAAATATTACAAGGAATCCTTTTACGTCTCTCCGAAGTAGAAGGTTCCAACTTCCAAGTAGTTGAACACACACTCTCTCTCTCTCTCTAACAGAATATCTACTGTCTACACCTGCAATGGGGATTGCAATAATTGTGACATTGAAGTAGTCTCCTTTAGTGTTAGGTTGAGGTCATTAATGGAGATTCAGATTGCTGCTGCATCGTAGCCAAGCCTTACACTTTGTTTCAGGACCACCCTTTTAAGGTGAATGGTCACAGATTTGCTGCTCATCACATCCCCTTCTACCCCACAAATAAGTGAGCGGTCCTGTGCACTATGTGTACACTCCTTTTCTCTCTAACGAGTCCCCTTAGTATGCGGCCTGGATCACACGCATGGACATGTGTCGGGGCATCAAGGGCTATCATATTTTGGTCAATACACGGCCTGCCTGCCGGTGTATTAATACATGCCGTCAGATCGCAATCGTTGCTCACGGAAGTCTGGTGCATGCAGACGCACGTGAGATAAGGCGCATGTCAACTTTTCCCTTGTAAAATGCAATCTATCAGAGGTTTATCAGTCACTAATCAGCAAAAAAGGGGCAATCTACCTCACCTCTCCCAACGCATCAGATAGCATTCCCACATCAACTTTGCAACTCTAAGCATTCATTTGATCATCCAATTAAACGACTGGAGCCTCGCGTTTATCACTTGAGACTCTTAATTTCAGACAATATTTCATGTTCCATTTCTGTAAGAAATTTGGTAAGGTACAATTAATTGAAAACAACCATATCAAATCAAGTTAATGACAGTTAACCAACCGGGTGCTTGTGTCATTGACAAGACACGCTTCTTGAAGCAAAGGATTGAGTTCGAACCCCAACTCATTGGTCATACACTTTATATCCTGATTTACCAATTGCATATATTGGGTGGGCCTTCAACGTTCTTAAGGACACTACGTGCTCTAATAGGACGATTGCCATGCCCCTTCTTAAGGACACTACCTTTTGCATTTCTATAAACATGTGGTCTAATTCATTCACATATAGGACCACAGTAACTCCACATTTAGTTTTAAAGCTTCTATGGCATAACAACTTTTGTCATGTGCCCCTACCCTACTATATTCTATGCACCCAATGTGCTGAAAAGAAAAAGAGAGGAAAAAAGAACCCTAAAGAGAAGGCAACCACTTCAAGGAAAGACCCCCAAGGAAAAGGACAAATAAAAAGGAATAAGAAGAAGAAGGAAGAAGGAAGAAGGAAGAAATCGATGATTTTGAGTGGCTACCTTCCACAGGGCCCATCATCACACCATGATTTTCTTGACTTAGGCCCAATAACCACTATCTTAATCCATATCCATTCATTCTAATCCCATTTTAATAATCTCAGCTTTGAGGCAAACAGCCACCGACGGTCGTTCATACCACACACCCTGAAGAGGGTTGGACCGTCCCTTTCCCTGCATCGGACGGCTGGAATCGCCGACGTGACATGAACACAACTTGGGTCCCAAAGTGTCGGTGGCCTCGGGTTAGGTTAAAGAGGGAGACATCTCGATTGCTCCAAACGAATTGGCGGATGACGCGTGTCAAAAGTTTGGTGACGTCATAATCCTTTTTTGGTAGGTTCTTGTAGCGTGTAGTTCCTTTTTTTTATTGTCAGAGTGGTCTCATCATGTGTTTTTTTGATATGGTTTCTTTTCTATATGATTGTCTTATTTAGTTATAAAAATGCCTTATTTAGGGGCCGTTTGGGGCGTGATTATTACAAAATATCCAGACCTGGATATTAGATATATACTGTAGCATCCATGTGGATTTTTACATCCAGCTGATATATAAAATATCCGGATGCTACAGTGTAGCAAAACATCCCATCTGGATGTTTTGCTTTTAATCACGCCCCAAACGGCTTATAAAACATGTCTTGGTTAGTATGCTCACACACGAGAGCTTAATTGCGGGCTAATGGACTTCGATCGACGGGCACATGCTAATAGGGGGAAAGGCGGATTTGGATCATCCGCCTGCCCCCCGCCCCCTCTGCTTGCAATGCCCCCATGCATGCCGTCACGATTGAGCATTATACCGATGACTAGCTGCACCATACCGTTTTTCATTTGTGTATTTTTAGTGATTCGGGCCTTTACTGCAGGTTTAGAAAGGATAAAGAGCAATTATTATGGTGATGAAAAGGATCATATTGGGAGGAAAAGAGGATGTGACGAAAATGGAAAGTAATTAGTACAAATCATGCCTTACTAGCAGCTTGAGACATTCCCTTTTGCTAAAACTAGGGTAAAGGATGGAGGGATGTGTTTGTCAATTTTGGCTGCGTTGGGGACCAAAACTGGTCAACTTCACTTGCAGTTCACTTTCCTGGACTGTGGGCGGGAAGAACCGACAGACATGTGGCAGCTGGTGGTCGTTGCCGACAAGAGATTATTAGGTACGCGTATACGGAAAACTCATGCTCGCCACCAAAGGATGATTGACACGATCTCCTGGCTAACCTGAGGGCCCACAAATTGGATTTTGTGTCAATCACTAGTTGGTGATGAGCATGAAATCCAAGTATGCGACGCGTACCTAATAAGTTCTCGGTGCCGACGGGTGGAAGGGAAAAGAAAAGAATACTTCAAAGTGTGCCGGAAAACGTTAACCTTGTGGTTCCATAAAATGGAAAGCTGTTCATAAAATTGATCATGATATCTACAAAGCAGGATTGATTAATAGTTTCAAAATAAAAAAACAAAAAAATGATTGATAGTTTGCATAAAAACCGATTGACTAGTCGTGGTTTTGAACCACATGCCTCATTTAACGCTTCCTGCAAAAACCGTGTAATAATGTAAGAAAACACTTCATCCGAAGGTTTTTGCTTGAAGTTAAATATTTCTATTTGAGGTGGATGTTTTTTTTTCCCAGCAACAACCGCTCGCGACACAAACTCATAAACACAACGCCTAAGCTTTTCTAAGATCACCTTTTGCCTGGGTAAGTTGAGAGTCAAACTTAAGTCTACTCACGTGTTTCGGGGTGTTTGGATGTTACCAAGTTGGATTTCATGCAGTTGATTATGTTTTGTTATTGTTTATATTTGTGCTTTTGGGTTTATGGTACAATTCTACATGTGTTTTTAGATGTAATGCAATGAGTACATGATGTTTCCTTTTTTTTTTCGTCGTCAAACACCCGCAGGCACTACACCTAGCCTAAAGCCCCACGACTCAACAGTGCCACCCATGATGCCAAAGTTCGGACCCGAAACCCCGACTTTCCGCCTCAAAAAGGAGGACATTTACCTTCACGCCAATGCTTGGCTTGGCATGTTGATGATTGTAATGTGTTTGTGTTTTGGATAGATACGAGGACAATAATTTTGCGATGGACACAAATAGAACAAAAAAAATTATGAGACTTTGGACTTGCATCTTGAGTATATGGCTCTATTGGAATTTAGGGAGAGCTTAATAATAGATCAGTTGGCCAAATGTCAACTCATTCAACATGCTTGTTTTCATGTTCTTACTAGAATGAGAGCTAGAGTTAAATAGATATATCAATTAACAGTAGGATTATGATACAATTGCAGGCATCTCATTAAATCCAACCATTAGTAATCCGAATTAGCTTATCATAATAAGCTTTTATATGTAAAACCTTATTTTTCGTGATCATATGCTAAAACCTTGATTTTAAACACTTGCTAAAAAAACCACTCCCCCTGTCTCTATCTCTCTCTCTCTCTCTCACACACACACACACACAAAATTCTCCCTTGAAAAGCCAGGAAGGTTCAACAATTTTTACAAAATCAATAATCCACGTTACTTTTTTAGGATCATACATTATACCAATCCTCTCTTGTCGCACTAGTTGAAGCAAACTAACATGGTGGTGGGACTTCACAACCACACTGCAGTCTGCAAAGCCTGTGAACCGCCCATTCAGATTATATCCTGATTTACCTGATGTATATGATGGGCAAGCCTTTTGTATACCCGAGGCCCTAGGGGTTTGATAGCGGGATATGATTCTCTAAAGGGCATCTACCTCTTATACTCGGTTCTACGAACTCGGAGACCTTTCATTAGGGGGAAGAAAACCTAATCCAAGATTAAGGTAATACTCCATGATTGAGAACAAGGCCATAGGTGTAAAATCACCAATCAATTTTCTGTTCCTTATCCTTTTATCCAAGTCACTGCCAACAGTACGGCGCCTCGTGTTTTTACCGCTTTGAACGCAAGCATTTGGCGGCTTTTCGACAAACTATTTCCAGTCCCACCCCTCAAATTACCCTAATTATATCTCACCTCCCCGCTTGTTCCCATAAATACTGCCCCCTTTCCGTTCGTTCCGCTCCCGGCATTTTCTTCGGAGGCGTCGCCGCCGGCCGGATTCCTCATCCTCCCGCCGCCACTCCCCTGCAACTCCTCCGTCCGCCTCCTCGGCGACTGCTCCGGCATACTCCTCCTCGATTTCCTCCACCTCCTCCCCCGCCGGTTTTCGCGTGTCGGCGGAGCCTTCTGTTATTCAAATTCCGTCGCCGATCAATTTACGTCCATTCTCCGCCGAATTGCTCAAAGCGAATTTTCCGGCTGCCGGTGAAATTCGCCGATTTGGGGTTCGTCAATCGCTCTTTTTCGTTGGCGTTGTTTCAAGTAGAAGGAGAGAAAACAATTGTTGAAACGAAGAAGAAGAGAATTACGTGCAGTCGGCGTTTTATGCGTACTAATTCCAGCATTCAGGCGGAAGAAAGGAGGGGAAAAATTGAAGCTTTGTTGTTTTGGGGGCAAGGAATTCTGTCACTTGTGTATAGCTCGGAAATGCTTGTTTTGGAATTGGTTGGAGAATCCTCCGAGGCGGAATTCTACTAGATCTGGTGCTTCAATTACGCATCTCTGTTGTTAGAGACTCAAATTCAGCTTTTGGAGTAGTAAGGAAGAGGTAGAAGAAAGAAGGGAATTGAGATGATGAGGATGAGGACGAAGGGTGTGGATTCTCCGCCCAAAAAATCGGTAGAGGCTTTCGCACCGGCGACAGGTGATGTTAAGTGGGAGCTCCGGCCGGGCGGTATGCTGGTACAGAAGCGGAATCCATTCGATGATATCCCAGCGCCGGCTCCGCCTCCTCCTATCAAAATTAGGGTTAAGTACAACTCCTCCACGCTCGAAATGCTCGTCAGCTCCCAAGCCTCTTTCGGTAACAATCCTAAAAATTCTCCTGAATAATTTTAGTAATTAGGATAATTTTTTTGTTTGTAATTTGTTAATTTTTGTTGAATCTTGATTTGTAGGGGAATTGAAGAAGCTGCTTGCGGCACAGACGGGGCTGCATCCGGAAGATCAGAAAATATTTTACAAGGACAAGGAGAGGGAGTCCAGCGCCTTTTTGGATATGTCCGGGGTGAAGGACAAGTCCAAGTTGGTGCTGATGGAGGACCCCACGAGCCAGGAGAGGCGGTGCCTGGAGAAGAGGCGGGCGGCAAGGTTGGAGAAGGCGACCAAGTCGATATCAGAGATCAGCCATGAGGTTGATAAGCTTGCCGTGCAGGTACATTGGCTCAAACTGCTCTGGTCTGGTTTAACTGCTGTTTGGACTTTAGTATATGATTAAAATGATACTCCGGTATTAGGGGCATCGCACATTAGTGAGCTAGGTGGTCAGGTATATTTGAACAAATTATGTGACCAATTTTTTCCACTTGAAGCTGAGATTATATGTTGAACTTACTTAATCTCAAGAGGTAAGCGTAAGCTTGATGGATCAAATTGGCAATCAATTCATTCTATTCAGAGCCATAGAGCATAGGTAGGAGCTATGATATTTCACTGTTAAGCTTGGTTTGCAAATACATACATAATGAATTGACTAGTTTTGCAACCTTTTGCGAATTCGAGATTGAAATAAGGCAAATGGTTTCTCATTGAAGTTGGCCAAAATGACCATACTTAATTTGATGTGCCAGTGCATACCATCAGACTGGCCAATTTATTTTGTTAGGTGTTTAGTTTGGAATGCAGAAGCCCTTCTAAGTTTGATGGTTATGTACATTGGATGAAATTGCTTAGTTGTTTCTATTCGGATTTTCTTTTAGGGTAGTTTGATTGGGATATGCCTCATTCATATCTTCCTGGTTCTTGTAGGTTGGTGCTCTTGAAACCATTGTATCTAAAGGAGGGAAAGTTGTTGAGAATGATGTGTTGAATCTCATTGAGCTCTTGATGACACAATTGATTCGATTAGATGGTATCATGGCAGATGGAGATGCCAAATTACAAAGACGAATGCAGGTATACATTCCAAGAAGCTTGACATTTTTCTGAATCCAAATCTAATGAAAAAATTATGTACTTAATGGTTTGATTGTGCATCTGTTAATTGGCCCAGGTGAAGAGAGTGCAGAAATATGTGGAGACGCTTGACATGATAAAAATTCGCAATGCCGTGCTCCCAGCAAAGTCTACCGCGAGGCAAGTGCAGCCACCCCCCTCTGCAGCACCTCCCCAGAAGCACTCACCAGCCGTGGTTGTGACCACAAAATGGGAAACCTTTGATACAGCTCCAGTGCCTTCAGCGTCAGGTTTAAACCCGAAGTCCAACTGGGAGTTGTTCTGATACATTTTTGTATGATTGATGTACCTGTATTTGTGTCATTGGTGTATGTGTGGTTCCCTGTAGTTCCATTCTTTGTGTATTAGATCCCTGAAGGAAGCCTCTCCTATCTTCCTATATATCTCAATTGATCCATGAGCAATAAAAGGGTTATCCAATGTTATTCTTAGCATAGAGACTAGATTCTTTTTGTTAGACCGATGATTATGCAAACTTATATGAATTGTATACCATCTGATATCTCTGTGAGTATTTGGTTCCCTCCTCTCTACCTTATGGAGATTAGATTCTTTTTGTTTCATTCTTTCTGTATTTAGGTCCATGAATGGAGCCTCTCCTCTCTTTCTTATATATATTTTGGTCCATGAGAAATAAAAAGGGTAATCGAATATTGCATCATAGCACAGAGATTAGATTCTTTTTGTTGGAAAATGAATATTGCTAATTTAGATGAATTGGATACTATCTCAGGCTGCCCCATGGGAGAAGAAAGTATCAAGTATTGAGTTATATTGTTTTCCTCTCTTTTTCTGTTTTTTCCATTCGAAGGGTATGAAATTTCTGTACGCGAGCTCAGGTATTTTTAAGGGAATTTGCTTGGTGATGAGTGTAAGGGCATTAGTGATGAGAGAAGGGAAGGCTTGACCGGTAGGCTGAAAATTAGATGTTAAGCAGCTTCCTACAAGTTGCAAAACCAACATGCTAACAGAATCTGTTGATCTTTGTCAAAGTAATTTGCCAATTCAAAATGACAACGTTTTAACTTAGATGCTGCTATCACATGCATGATAAACCATTCCTCTTGCCCCATTGGGTCATTGTCCTGTCTTCTCTCCTTTTCCTTTTTCTGCTTTTACTGAGAAGGAAAAGAATGAGATGTCCACTGGAATTGAGCTGTTGGCCCTTTTAGAACTTTACCATTCCTCTGATATTCTAGGACAGATAGAAAGGCTTGGACATGTTAGCATTAAATTAGAATGTTGCAATTCAAGTCCCATGGGGCCTCACCTACAACACTACAACATAGACATGTTGCAATTCGTGTCTTGATATTGTCACCCAGCTTACGATATAGACTAGGATGCAAGTCGAATAATTTTTGGCTGGTAGCAACAAGTGCTTCACCATTGTCTTCTTTAAGCAAATTTACATAGAGTCCCAGTATTGCAATTGGAGGAGTTGATCCATCTTCATTCCCTTCTTGTCGTCTAAGGAAGAACTTTGGCTGGCCAGTTGGCAGATTGGTTCTATCACCAAACAATATTGATAACTTTGTTTGGTCTTCTGTGCTTTGGACCCATGGCTAACATTGTCTTTTCTTGTAAGTCTATGCTTTGGAAATTATACCCAGAACATGCTAATGCGAGTTTGAACGTACCAAATTAAAATGCATAAACCTCCCACTGTTTTTTTGTACTTCACTTGAGTCATACTGTACTTTTTTATCTTAACTAACCTTCTATTTGTAATGGAAAAGATTAACAACCCTGTCTAGCTGTGCCCAGGCACCATGGGTGCCATTGGATTATGATCGGATGGCATAGTATTGGAGGGTGCAGGCAGGAATTACAAATCCTGCCTGCTCCCTAATTTATGGCTCCTGTGCGATCAAAATCTTGCGACCGAAAGCGCTTGGTGCACGTGGGCACATAGTAATGGGGCACATTTGTAACTCCCCTTCGAAAAGATTTAAGTGAACTAATTTTAGTTCATTTTGGAAACCAATTGCTTCTAATAAAGTCGGATGGAAGGAGCACTACTTCTCCTCCCCATGGCCACGAGAAAATCGCTATGGCGCTGACTATGTGACCTTCAAAAGCCTCATTGAGATCTCATCCTCGCCAAATGCTGACTGCTGCCATGGCCTTGGGCAATTTGGAATTGAGAAACTCGATAATCTATCACTACTTAACATTTCATATTTAAATTCGAAGAAAATCCTTGTTCTTAGTTGTCCTATTTTCTGTTATCTTCACCAGACCAATTATTTATCATTATCGTACTAATTAATGACGGAGTAAAAGGGCTTAGTAAATGGAGTAAAAAGGTTAATAATTTTGTTTTAACTGTAGAATAGGTCAATAAATTGGCTTCCTTACCTATTGTATCTTTTCCAAATATAGACAAGTAAATAGGCTATTATGATGGGACTATAGGCCTAATGGTCCAGATGGATAGGAAGGAAACGAACATAATTAACTAATTATACTAGTGAGCTAACAAGAAGTGTAGATTGTCCATCTATTTAAAAGTTATTTAACGAGATAATGTCACAACAAATGCGACATGACTAGCCCAACAAATGTATCATATTTTTTAGTTTTGATTAGGTAATGTGTTGCTTTCCCAAATCACGGGCCTCGTCCTTCTCATGCACCTCTTCCCAAACCCTAAACCCTCAACCGTCCATGGGTAGATTTTTTTTTTTTTTGACAACAGTCCTGGTGGAGGTTGGCACAGTGAACAGTCAACCATTGTTTGGCAAAGGGCATGCGTGCAAGCCCTTGTATTGTCCTATTGTCCGATATTTTAACACATTCTTTGCCTCTCAATTGTTGATGTTGTTTCTTCCCGATCAGCATTTAGTACTAATAAATTATCTATTTAATTTTAAAGTTTAGAATCAATATCAACTGGGTTTTAGGGATGTGTGAGGCTTCCAATAGTATCCCTTTGATGGGAAGAAACATCATTTGAGTTTATAGGTCTGATTCCTTCATTTTCTGATTATTCAAGAGGAATCCTCATTATTCCTAGTAAGGAGAGTGAAGAAGGCCTTGCCATTCTATATGGAATTGCTGCTGGAATTCTGATTACTTGGTGGTTCTTTTTCATGTATTTCAACATGGGCGAACAAATCTTTTTTATTTGTGTTATGCTTAACTCTTGAGTAGAATCCTTCATTTATAAGTAGTGGTTTTCTACTATCGGACTGAGAGTTTGATGAGTTTCCCTCATATCTTTGGTTGCCGCGCTTTTGTTGCTTGAGACAATGAGAGTTGAGAGCCTCTTTCCAAGTTCCACCTCGAACTAATCTTCTTCCCACTCAACCTACTGTCTTGTCACTTTTGAGAAGGGTGAAAACCAAAAAAGGACGAATGAAAACAGACAAAGGAAAAAGAGAAAGAAAAAGAGAATAGTGTCGGTTGATTGCAACTCCCAAACAAGGGGAGTTGATTCTGAATGTTCATGTGCTTCTATTTAAAAGTATCTTCTTCCGCTGTCGGCTGTTGAAACCTCAAGGCTTTAACCAATCCCTATTCTAAGCAACTTTAGAGGCCACTCTTATCAAGTTCTACTTGCAATTCTTTAGACAGTTGACCTAATTCTAAGAGTGTAAACTATAAGGATATGAAAATTATCTTGAGCATTAGGTGCTCAACCTTCCCTAAACTGAAAAAAAGTGCTCTAGTCAACTTCCATTTGTAACTGAAGGCAGCAACTTTGTAAAAGAACCTTGGGCACGTATACAAGCTAAAACCAAAGAAGAGAGACAACTATTCTCGTCACATAGAACTGCACCACCTTTTCTAATCTCAAGGAATTAAGATGGGAACTTCTACCAAGCATCAGTTTTACGTAGTTCCGCAAGCTCAACTTTGAGAGATTGTAAGGAATTTCTAGTCTTTTGCTGTCCTTCTATTAACATTGGCAACTATGCTTTGCCTACAAACTATGGGATAATGGGTTATAACATAGTACTCTATCTGATCACTTTTAATAGATACAGTTTTTCTCAAATGAACTAATTTTTTAGTGTATTTGAAAAGAAATGTATCTATTAAAAGTGACCAAAGGGAGTACTAATTAAGCAGGATATCCTTGTCCAAAGTCCAAACCCTTCATTAGTTAAATATAAGGATCTGCAACGAAGAAAGATAAAGATAGCTCCTTGCAATTCGTATTAGCTCTACTCGTTCTCTTTCTCCACCATTTTCAATCTTCAATGGGATTCTAGGTTTTTTTTTTTTTTTTTTTTTTTGTTTTTGGTTAGTGTTTACTAAAACAATTTTTTTGGCAAGATAAACATTTTTTGTTTCTTTGCCTTGGCTGTCAATTTAAGATGTTTGGAGGAGTGGTTAGAACTACCTCATTGGCTAAACTAGCAAACTAATACGAGGGTTTTGGACCTTTTGGTGGTGGAACCATATTGCAAAGAACAATGCTAAACGAACGCTAACTTGCATACATGTTAAACATATGGGCTTATGTAAAACCGTTCATTTGGAGGCCCAGATTGACAGAAACACAGTTACCATCATTTTCATGCCACGACCATATACTAGCATTTTCTATTGCAAGATGCAGTGATGATTTTTTGGTCGTATACTTTTGAGATACCAAGTCATAGTGCTGATTTCTTTTAAAAAATTCAGTTCTTGTGAGTCTACATGTTGTTGTCAAGTTGTTGACCATTATCACGTGTACTCCCTTCGTCCAATGAAGCCTGTCTGCATTTAAAAATTAGACAAGTCCAATTTTTAAATGCAGACAGGCTTCATTGGGCGGATGCAGTATTACCCATTGTATAGCCTGGTTATCAACTTTTCACATACTTGCATGACTTTCCATCAATTGCAAAATGATCCACGTTATGTTTAATAGCTTCCATCCTTTCAGTAAATTGCATCAAACTTTCCTGATCTGATCGATAATAGTTTAGTCAGCCTACGCACCACTTTATAGGTTTCCTCAAGATCTCAACTAGGCCGCCATTGGCGCATTACAACTGATTTCCTCAATAAAACCATAGTGACAAGTAGGCAATTCGGCCCCAATTCAGCAAGGTGTCAGTACGGTTCGGTACAGGGAAATTCGGCATAGTTGTTTGATATCTAACATTAAAAGATTAAGACAAAGTTTTGTTACTGCTGAGATTCTCAGCAATAGAAGAGGAAAATTACTCAAGTGGGTAGGCTAAGTCTATTTTTATTTCTTTCCTACAGATTTGCCAATTGATATATTTATATAAGTGGGCCAACAGATTAGGAACACTTTGAATGCATCACAAGAAAGCCCAAGTGTTGTTGGTCCTGGCCCATCCAGGGAAACTAGGCCCATGTCTATTGGCAAGTCTCGTATAAACATGGGAGGGCGTCTAGCGTGACCGATTTTCAAGACCAGATTGCAGGACCCTGGCTCATGTGGGCATGGGGCCCTGCAATTGGGCATGGGGCCTGCAACTACGTGGGTTGGGGTCATTTAATATGGTCTTGAAAATCAGTCAGTAAAACATTTCCCTAAACGCCTCAGTGAACTTTGCCTAATTGTGCGGATTCGGCGAATTTCAACTGGATCTGCGAATTTCCGCCTCTTGCTGCAAGGCCTCAATTCGGCGAATCTGCCAAAATTTGGCGAATTTTGTTACTATGTTTCCACTTTTGTAAATTTAGGCTTAAAAGGCCTCGGATTGGCTTCAGCAACAATCCGTTTGAGTGAGTGTTTCTAATGAATAATGAAAGACTGAATTACATCCCTTTATCAAAAAATAAAAAACGACCAAATTGGATCCATAACTAAAAACTACATTAAAGACTATCCTCTGATTTTTATTTTATTTTATTTTTATAATGAGGGGGTGCCCAAGTCCATATGACCCACTAAAAGGGGCAGGGGAGCCAACTTATTAGAGTACCGTATCCCGCCACTAATCCCCTCGGGTGATTACAAGGGCACACCCATTGTATGCATCGGATAAATCGAGATATAATCCTGAGTAGGTGGCTAACGGATTGGGGGTTCAAACTTAGGGTCTCAGCTCGAGGAAGTGTGCCCCTGGCTATCACAGTAACACTCTGTTGGTTAAAAATTTAAAGAAATTTGGTCAAGATATACTTGTTAAGCATAATTAGAGACTATACTCTAATTATGGCTTACTTAACAAGTATATCTTGTCCAATTTTAGCCTGCCTTCCTACTACTATTAATGCCCCATTTTCTTTCTGCTATGGAGGGGACAGAGTTAAGGTTCAAGGTGATCTCATTCTCGGCCTTTGCTTTTCTTGCTAATTGTATAAGTTATTCAGCTCAATAATGGCAATAATCGATAGAAAGGAAAATCATATTGCTATACCGGTATAGACACACATCAATCATGTGGCGAGGGTCTGTTTGAGGGTGAATCAAACGGTCCACGATTATTATCCAACAAATACCCGTCACATCACCTATGTGTGTCTACAGCGGTGTAGAAGTGAAATAGTCGAACCATGTGTCACATTCAATTCCGGCAAAAAAAATGTCATACTCGGTTGGGTTGGGCCTCATCTGATTATAATGTCCCATTGCTTTCAAGCTCTTTAGGAATAAAAGGGCTGGAAAAATTCATGTTAGGTCAACAAGAGGACATCATCTGTGATGGAGACGACCTCATATTTTGTTTGGTGGGCCGGCCCGGTTCGGTTAGATCAGATTGGACCCACAAGTGCATGCTGAACAGCACCCACCGAATTTTTTGTTGACTACCATGTCTAAATGGGCCAAGATTGAGAGGATCTCCATAAGGGTCCATTCAAATGGCCCAGTTGGGTGGCATAGTGGCAAGTGGTGTGGTCAAGGGTGAAGCTTGAAGAATTAGATGACCTTCTTGGAAGGAGAAGTGAAGCTTGTAGAGTCCCGTCGTTGGATTCTATGGCTGCAACAATTAGAACAGGGTAGTGCAAAAATCCCTGGCAAGAGACAAGAACAAGACTTGCTGGAGGAAGCAAAGAGTCTCTTTCAAAGTTAGAATTTCCATCAATATTGTGCAAGTTGCACCTTTCGTATTCAAGGAGGTGGCAATCACCATCAGCACAAATAATTGGTGCATTATTCTCCAATGTTGGCAGATACATATCGAGTCCCATTAAGCACAAACCCTCGGATCGCGGTGTCCCACCGCATGCTAGCACGTAAGCCGAGCCACACATGTACTTTTACCATACATATACGTAACACAAGATGGGGTTCTTCCCCTGATGTCATTCCCATTATAGACACTTATCATTTATATCTATCTCATTATCCACTATGTGGGGTTGGGAGAACAATAGGTGGCAGCCATGGCCTCCAAGGAAGTGTTCATGCTATGGAAATGTACATGCACTACGTCACAAGTTGCGCATTTGTTTGTTATATATACATGAATCTCTTCATTTCAGCCGCCTTTCAGTCATTTCATACTATATATTGTTCATCAATATGATGCATAAAATAAGGGAAAATCTCACCCTATTCGCCGCTTGCTATAGTCTAGAAGACGTGACTCTTCAACAGTCTAGTTAGTGCGCATGCATCTATGAAGCTTAAGCCCTAATAAAGTAAGTTTCTATCAGGTCCCAAGAGCCGAAACATGACATTGCTGTTTATGCTTGAGGGAAATGAGCAAGTTTATCATACTCCCTCCTATCACTTTCAATAGATAGAGTTTTTTTTTTCAAATATCCTAAAAAATTAGTGCATTTAAAAAAAACTATATCTATTAAAAGTGACAAGAGGCAGTAACTTAATTGTTTAGAAGGTGTATTTATTCACTTGAAAGTTGAAGGGAACTGAGCAAGCTTTTTTTTTTACAAAAAAACAAAGTTGATTTGGCTTGTTACTTCCTTTTTTGGCATCGATGGTTGGAGACGGGTTGAGCATCGTTCAGTAAGTTCAAATGGGAGAGTACAAGGATATGAGAATAAACAAAAATTACCCATTCCTTCTCTGCATAGATAGGAGAATTCAACTACTTGTCTTTGTTTTCAAAATTGCATTCAGTGTGACATTTAACCGCTGACATCAAATTTTTAGGGAAAAGGCACTACAGCTTGATTATATGATTATGCGGCGCCTTCTTATTTTCACAAATAGCATTTATGTGAATACAAAAAGGAAGCCCGATCTGGCAAGGGATCATATTTTTACTCCCACCGTCCCCGTGGTCTACCAAATGATGTAAATGGAAAATTTTGTTCATTTCAGACAAATAAAGCGGAGTATTTATGTGGGACCGAGAGGGTACTTATTAGATAACTAGGAAGCACAGATACGAATATGGAGATATGATACGACACGATATGGACACGGTGACACAATATTTTTTTAAAAAGTAGGATACGACACGGCTAATAAAAAAATTATTTATATAAATTTTAAATATATTTTTGGTATTGTATTACTATATTTTTTCCCCTAAATCTTATAAAAATTATAATTATAAACTTAAAATTATTTTTTGTTCATTATTTCTAGCAGGCAAGAATGTTTCTTCTACTTGAAAAAATATTACCTTAACCATAGGCTACAGACGTCTTTCGTGGTAATTTAAATGCATAAAAAATATATATTTTATTTCAAATACAGCAGGATGCGCATGCAGCCATGTCGCTCCCGTATTTGTGTCTGATACATATCGGACACAAATACAATAATGATTTTACCATATCTATGTGTCACGCCCCAGATTTCCAAGACCCTATTTACGCGGAAGCGACATTCCAATGAAGGTCAAGGGTAGGAAACCAGGGACGGACCGAATACTCGAGACTTCCACTATCCCTTTTTAATATCAGGGAACATGCAGGATCATCACGACTTAAACAATAATTACTTACAAAATATGGAATAATTGAAAAGATATCTAAATTGTTATTCCAAAGCCTTGAAACGTCTTAACACAACATAAAATAAAGTAAAACGGCGCGCAGGCCGCGAGTTCAAGCATCCAAATCACAATAAAATAAATAAACAAGTCTTCTGTCTCCATCGTCCACTCACGTTGCTGATTGCCGTCACCGCTGCTCCTCCTTGATTCCTGCATCAGAGGATGCATGAGTATTCCATAGGAAATACCCAGTAGGATACAGAAAAATCACAGTGGAACAAATGGTACAAGAGATGACTCCAAAACAGATATAGGTCAACAGACTTGGTTTAACAAACTGATTTCACGTATCTGAACATCTGACATCCTCGACTCATCATAGTCTAGGAATTAAAGGTCAAAGACTCCAACTTACACAGAGTAATGGAGATAAAATATTAACATAAGCTCTGGACATCTAAAGTGTCAGAGGTAACAATTTCTGCTCGCAAATCTGTCCATATCTTCATGGAAAACAATACCAGAACATCCTAGAGGTTCTACAGTGGAACCCGGCCATGCGTCTAGGGATGCTGGCCCCATCGGTGCTTACGGGCACAATGGGCGGAGATTGCAGACCTTCCGTAATGTCATACAATCTAAGCGCACGCGGTTGCCGTCATCGGCTGAACTACAGAGGTTCATCATCATCAGAGATCTCGCAGGATCTAGCAATGGCTCGTGAGCATACTATGATTCCGACTAAGAGCTCTCAGGAATGCTGCTTAGTGGAGAAACAGTTTCTTGGACAACGGGTTTTATTCTGAAAAGGCTTAACTCAAAGCTTTCTGAACTTCAACTCTTCATAGGAGTAAAATACAATTATCGATCACAATTCAAATAGACTCACTAAGGAGTGTTTGAACGTCTCAGAACAATTAGGTCTGGGAACTCGGTTGAGACCCGACCGAAAGACTCATCAAAAGACCCATCACTGGTTCGCCAAAGGTCCATGCTCCGCCGTCTTCATCGTCATGCCTAATCCTAGGGTTGACAATCCCCGACACAGAAATAATGAAATGACATGTCTCAAATAGACCACGTCAGAGATTCTGAAAAAGATTCTCACATTGAATACCCTTGAGTTGTGAATAACTCAAGAGAAGAACACAAAGGACAATTAAAAAGGGACACCCCGTTCGACTCTAGGATCCGCTTTACACTTTGAAGCTCACTGGTCCCAAAGTCTTATAAGTAGTATCACTCTTAATTAAATTCTTTAATTATTATCTTAAATTAAGTTTCTTAATATTATTAGGGTTTTAGGGTTAATACGCGCAGGAATCCAGTTCTGTCCAAACAGAACAGCCCACTTCCGAAGGTCACTACGCCCTGAACCCAGTGAACTAACTTCTGAAATTTTTATCCCAGATTCCCTCAGATGTCTAGTTTTCAGATTGATAAACGGTTTACTGTTTAGATTTTTCTACAATTAGTTATCATTTTTAGAGTGGGGTCTGTCTGCGCAGGACTGCTCCTGGCCGAGACCACTTAACACAAGTTATACCCATTAATTAATTGTACAACCTTTTATAATTCCCTAATTACCCTTACTGACACTCTTAACCTCTTCTTAATGTATTTTACAGAGCCTAAGGGTTCTGGAATTATTGATTTAATCTCAGCATTAGGTTACACTTATCACCCGATTGCTAATCTTTTAACTTGATTCTTTCATATCAAAAGTATTGAACAAGCCAAGTAAACTTGGACACCTCCACGACCCAAACAGGCTCTGACATGACGTCAGACCACTTCTGGCCCCACGGAGATGGGTCTAATTAGTAAATAAAAATTGATCTTTTATTAGATTTGTATGTATATCACCAATTCTATTACCCGATCCATGTATAATTGCACTATTAATCGATTAACAATCCATACCCATATGGATTGCATAAAACCGGACCTAAGACGCACCAACATGAACTGATATGCTGCAAAGGTCTCACCTTTTTACATCGAAGAGCATTGTAAAGCAAAGGAGTAATGAATTGGGTAGCATGATACAAAAATCAGGGCATCGATTTGCATTATACAATGAATCATGACATGAATCGATGTGAGAGACTATAAAGAAGCCAACTTTCGTTGGACAGCAATCAATATGACATTACTTCGAGACACGATCAGCAATAGATGACAACAAAATCAGTGGGGAGTCAACTAGGATCGGCATGGGAACACGAACATAAGCATTATTGCACACTCTAGCATATACTATATGAAACATGAATAGAAATCGCATCGAGTGATAGCAATTTTGTAACACACAATTAGAACATGATGTACGCTATAATATTAGTCATACACCTTCTCAAGATTATGCAAGAAATCAGAGATATAAATCAAGAGAAAAGAGTATCCTACTTGCTTACGAAGAACCGACTTCCGACGAGTGATATATCACCGGTTGCACCACACCAACGACTCGTTGATCCTCCACGCGCGACCACCACTTCCAGGGGTGTCACCACGATCTTCTTCAAGGTTGGCTACTGCTGGTCGAAGGGAGAAGAGAGTGGGGTCGAAGTGAGGGGTCACCGGGGTCGGTTTAAAGGAAGAATGGCAAAAGGGTTTGGCCGGTCCACTAATGCAGCCTTTAAATAGATAGTTTCGGTTAATCACCACCGTAGATCTATTCTCCAATCAAGGGCCTAGATTGAACCTCCAAAAAGCATATTCTCCAAGCTCAAATCCGATCCCAATTTCTATTAAGTAGGTTTCCAAATTGACTGGGTTAATTGCCTTGAGTTAATTGGGTAATTCCCAATCAAATCCCTCATTAATCACCATCTTTCCAAACCTAGCCCATGCCACAAAGGCGCCCTCCATTCATATGGCAGGGTCCTTGATTGGTCCAATCAAGCCCAAAGCAATCCACTTAATCAAATTCCAATTACGGTTCAAGGGGGCAAGTTTTTTGAATTAATATATTTAATTAGCTTGGATTGATTTGATAACTCCTAATCAATCCCTCCCTAATTTTTACAAATCCGATCCTCATACTATAAGGGTCAACTAATTGAATGGAATATGCCCTAGCATCCTCCATTAACCAATTTCGAATTTCTTGATTAGCTTAATCTCTTCAATTCTTCCAAATCCGGAATTACACCTCACCAATCAACATGATTTGAAATCAATTTGGATAAGGCGCCTAAATTGGATTTGGAATATACTCAAGCATCTTCCTTACTCCCACCCTAATTGCCAATCAATCTCCCCTAATTATAACAATTAGATGAATTTGAATTTCAAATTGAATTGATTGCCAATTAGGATAAGTGATTTACTAGATAAGGTATGATATTTAAATTCAAAAGGGATTTCAATCCCCAAAAGCTTCCCACGATTTGGTCCTCCAAATCGTGGGCCCAAGGGTGTCCACATCATCACGTGGTGGCACACCACTACAGGGTACACGTGGCTCTTCCCTAAATCTTGCACGTCCAACAACTCAGATCGTAGATGAACGGTTAAGATAACTAACACGCGTGCAAAGCAGTTCCACCGTGCACGAGTCCTGTCCTGGTGACACATCCACTGGGCCCCGTCACACGTGCACTCGCACACGTGACTAGCCCTAGCCCTGACGCTCGACTGGCCCTGGCGTCAGGTGTATCAAACCCTGGCGCCAGATAGGTCACGGCGCCAGGCCCAGTCCTCGCGCTCGGAAAAACCTGCCTAATCTGGTTACACAATTTTTTTTTTGACCAAAAATCGTCAAGATAAGGTTTCACAAGGCCAAAACGAAATACCAGATCAAAAGGCACGACAGTTACGAAAACTTTCCTATTTTAGACCAGTTTCCCAAAATAGCACTTTCCAAAAACGTACCGATTTTTCGGGTGTTACACTATGCTTCCTAGCCTGAAAGTATAAGCAGGCATAAGTGAGTCATAAATTTTTTTTTGGCAACAACTTCTCACAGTAATGTCATTTCACACACCATCTAAGCTTTTCTAAGAGCCTGGAACCTAGGTCTAGGTCTGCTCACTTACATGGGAGCCTAAAGACCAACACATCGCATACGTTCCCAACACTAGGTCAAGTTCTAATAAAAAGCCACTATAAATATATATATAGAGAGAGATAGAGACCGGTTTACACAAGGTTGTTCTCATTTAAGGAGTATGAGAACAGTATTTTGGGTCGTTAAATTCCGATCCGATGGTGGATATCAAATCAGTGGGTAGGTGAGTGTAACCCATCACTCACCCTTGTAGCCATCAAATCAAAATCCAACGATTACAATTTAAATTGGCCTCATATAAACCAAATGAGAGCGATCTCACTTAAGCTTTCCCTATGTTTGTATGTAGTGTAATTTTCCCAAACAAATTTAGATCGCCTACTTGCCCCCTTAATTAATGCGCATTGTTTGATTTAAATCCATAATGTAGGAGCCAAGGTGTAAATTAACTTTCTTCAACTATAAAGGTAAGAAAGTGCCGTGGGACAACGGTATAACATAACGAGAAATGTACATACAGATATGATGGTGGGATGTTGGATAGATTGTTTTTTTAGTCAACTTAACCCTATAACATCAAGACGAGGAGAGGGAGAATGGAGGAGGACGGAGGTGAGTGATAGGTTGTGTAGACATCTGACAATGGTGGTAGCGGGAGCGTCGAGGGGAGGAGGGGGAAGCCACCGACGTGCAGTAAGGGAGAGGGGGGCTGGTCGGTAGAGTGGAAAGAGGAAGGAGGAAGAAGATAGGGATTTAGGATTTTGTTGTGGACAAACATCAACTGGTAGACAACTGTGTCCGACCGTATAACCCTTCACGGACACGGTCATATCAGTCACGGTCAGCTCGGACATGGTTGCTGACGCAGGTGACGGCATCCAATTTTCACCCCTAACTGCAAGCACACCAACCATGCACAGCTGCAGGGCACACAGATCCCGTCATTTCTTCTTTCAACCCAGGAAAGTGACGGTACATGTGCAACACAAGTTTTGATAGCTGTATCAAGTCTAGTCTCCATTCAACAATCTAGTATCTCTACCTCCAATCCCAACAAAACGTTTAACTTTAACCTCAAAGTAGGTGAAATGAAAATTGCACATTTCTTTTGTTTTTTTATTCATTTTGGGAGAGAATAGAAGAGTATGGGCATTAGCATCAATTTTTGAAGAAACAAACAGTGAGGCATGCGCATTAAGGCGTGGAGTTTAAGCATCAATTTTCAGCACATAGAAAGAAGAAGGTGATAACATTATGAAAGACACAGCATTCTAGTTAATAAGCTCAAGTACAATGAATAAGCCTGAAGGGCCCTTAAGTATAGGACCCGTACGGATTTTTGTTTATAAATTGCTTGTTCACCACAAATATAAGCTGCACTAGAAGCTCCTTATCTTCTTGGTTAAGTAGAATCATTTGTGCTGCTTTGGTATGCCCAACCTTGCTGCACGTTTGCAGTTGACCCTTGGGATTATTATTGTGCGAAGGGTTGGCTTTTTTAATACATTGTTGGGTTTCATTTAAACAATCAAATGTAATCACAGTCAAAATTAGGAAGCTCTTTTTCCCAACACTTACAAGATGGCAGCACAGATCTCACACCTTCATTTCCCCCCTGGTTATCTATGGACTTTTTAAGAAATAGTGTAAACGTTATTTATTTAGTAACATTGTTTATGTCCTCTTAGATATTCCTCTCTCTTTTTTTACTCTTTTAACTTATATTCCATCCAACCTTCTACCCAGGGGCGGACCCCCATGGGTTTGCACCTTTTTAGTGAACCCCCATATGGAATTAAGCCATACATCAAATTTTAGTGAACCAGTTGGCTTAATTCCATTTCTAACTAGGGCATCCCTATAAGAGTAGTGAACTTCTTTTGCATTGCTTTAGGCACACATCTTACCTCAAGTATATGAGACATACAATTGCCAAAAAAAGTGTATTTGAGACAAACACGTCTGATTTAAATATTCTCAGTCCAAAGGAAAATGGTACAATCCATGCATTCTTCGTTGTCCTCCATGCATCCTCTATTGCTTTACTCAATTGTCGATTATCATATATGTAGCTAATTCCGACATTAAGAATATTACTCCCTCCGTTCTAAAATACCATGTACATTTGAAAATATTCATTGTGCCAAAATACTTTGTAGATTTTGCCAAATCACGCGACTTCCTCTCTCCAAAATTGGAAGAGGCATAGAAGGATTGGCTTGAACTTGGTTCGTGAACGAACATACAAGTTGGACGGGATATTAAGGAGAAGAAGTTATGTGACTTCCTTGTGGGCTTCATGGTCCAATAAAATATGAATTTTCTCAAATGTACACAGTATTTTGGAACAGATGGAGTATTTTATAATGAATATATCTGCAGCAATTTTGGGATCAGTCCTGTTAGTACTAGCCACAATTGATGGTGTGCACCAATGCATCGCAAGGCGTCTCCTAGCCGACGGTGCATACAGTTGCTGGACAAGGTTTGAATCACCCACCCGACCCCTCTACTAACGCATTCAAACGGATTGAGGCTTTGCTATGCCCCAACGCGTGTTAAATTTTTCCTCATACAATAACCGGTTTTTCTCTTAGTATTATGAAACCTGCTTCTATCTCATATACATGAGTTTTTTCCATATTACCTGGCGCCAACTTTTGTTTTCCCATATTGCCTAGTTTTTCCAGTGAAATCCCATATGACCCGGAATCGACACGAAAAGTACCCAAAATACCCTTAAGTTTAGGTATAAGCACCCACACTCTTTGTTTTTCCATATTACCTGGAATCTAAGGAGGTACTCGGAGAAACTCGTGTTTAGTCGGAGAAGAAGGCATTCCGTCCGGCATCTCCGCCCATATCATCGCCGGTGCCGGCGCCGTCCAAATCGGGAAAGGTAATATTCGCGCCAAAAAGCGAGAAAACGAGCGGGATGAAGGGATTTTAATATAAAACAGCGGGGAAGCCCTCCCAACTACAAAAATTAAGATCTACATGTAAAAAAAGACATATAAAGATCACCCATTGGTGTTGGACCGCTCCTGAACATGAAATAAGAGGATAAAAATGGACAAAAACGTGAAATACTCTTCGGCGAGTAACAAGTTTAATTTATATATCTTTCTATGATCCTAATGAAGGGGAAGAGGAGGAAAAATAAAGAAGAACACAAAAAAATGGGCAAAAATGGATGAAAAATGAGCGAGTTATCACATTTTGAAAATTTCTATTTTATCGTGTCGTCGAAAACACAAAAAATATCCAAGTCGTGTACGCGATGACACGACTATACTGCAAGTTGTGTATTTCAAAACACGTTTTTCCTAGAATTTTCAAAATATCATACATCACTCATTTTTTATCCGTTTTTGCCCTTTTTTTTTTCTTCTTCCTTATTTTTCCTCCTCTTCCACCTCATGAAGATATATTATGATAAAAGAGTAACAAAAAATAAGAAGAAAGAAGAAAATGGAAGCTCTTTGCTAGAAAGCTTCTATTTTTTTCTTTCTTTTTATTTTTTCTTCTTCTTTCATCCTAATATATCTGCATGAGATGGAAGAGGAGGAAAAATAAGGAAGAACGAAAAAAAAATAGGCAAAAACGGATAAAAAATGAGTGAGTTATGACATTTTGAAAATTTAGTAAAAATGTGTTTTGGAATACACGACTTGCAGTATAGTCGTGTACGCGTACACGACTATGCTGCAAGTCGTGTATTCTAAAACACGTTTTTAATAAAATTTTCAAAATGTCATAACTCACTTATTTTTTATCCGTTTTTGCCCATTTTTCTTGTTCTTTTTTATTTTTCCTCCTCTTCCACCTCATGAAGATATATTATGATAAAAGAGTAACAAAAAATAAGAAGAAAGAAGAAAATGGAAGCTCTTTGCTAGAAAGCTTCCATTTTTTCCTTTCTTCTTATTTTTTCTTCTTCTTTCATCCTAATATATCTACATGAGGTGGAAGAGGAGGAAAAATAAGGAAGAACAAAAAAAAATGGGCAAAAACAGATAAAAAATGAGTGAGTTATGATATTTTGAAAATTTAGTAAAAACGTGTTTTGGAATACACGACTTGCAGTATAGTCGTGTACGACGACGTACATGACTATACTGCAAGTCGTGTATTCCAAAACACGTTTTTACAAAATTTTCAAAATATCATAACTCACTCATTTTTTATCCGTTTTTGCCCATTTTTTTTTTCGTTCTTCCTTATTTTCCCTCCTCTTCAACCTAATGAAGATATATTATGATAAAAGAGTAACCAAAAATAAGAAGAAAGAAGAAAATAGAAGTTCTTTGCTAGAAAGCTTCCATTTTTTTCTTTCTTCTTATTTTTTCTTCTTCTTCCATCCTAATATATCTTCATGAGGTGGAAGAGGAGGAAAAATAAGGAAGAACGAGAAAAAAAGGGCAAAAACGGATAAAAAATTAGTGAGTTATGAAATATTGAAAATTCTAGTAAAAATGTGTTTTGAAATACACGACTTGCAGTATAGTCGTGTACGCGATGACACGACTATACTGCAAGTCGTGTCTTTTAAAACACGTTTTAACTGAAATTTTCAAAATGTCATAACTCGCTAGTTTTTCATCCGTTTCTGCCCATTTTTTTTGCGTTCTTCTTCATTTTTCCTCCTCTTCCACCTCATTAAGATATTGTAGGTTGAGAAAATAAGAATAAAGAAGAAAGTAAAAGCATTCCCACGTTCGGAGCTTCGCCGCACCACCTACGCTAAAAAAAAACTATGATCAAGAGATTTTGATGTAAGAGCAGCGGGGAAGCCCACCCAACTATAAAAATTGAGATCTACATGTAAAGAAACACATATAAAGGTCACCCATCAGTGTTTGACCGCTCCTGGACATGAAATAAGAGGATAAAAAATGGGCAAAAGCGTAAAATACTCACCGGCGAGCGATAATTTAATTTATATATCGTTCTGTGATCTTAATTAGGTGAAAGAGGAAGAAAAATGAGGAAGAACGCAAAAAAAATGGGTAAAAACGGATGAAAAATGAGCGAGTTATGACATTTTAAAGATTGTCATTTTATCGTGTATATCCTACACGATAAAATGACAATCTTCAAAGTGTCATAACTCTCTCATTTTTCATCCGTTTTTGCTTATTTTTTTTGCGTTCTTCCTCATTTTTCCTTCTCTTTCACCT
This sequence comes from Houttuynia cordata, assembly GCA_039654745.1. NCBI lineage: Eukaryota > Viridiplantae > Streptophyta > Magnoliopsida > Piperales > Saururaceae > Houttuynia > Houttuynia cordata. Next base: position 24,159,451 of record CM077505.1, read on the forward strand.
AATTAAGATCACAGAAAGATATATAAATTGAATTATCGCTCGCCGGCAAGTAATTTACGCTTTTGCCCATTTTTATCATTTTTTTCATGTTCAGGAGCGATCGAGCACCAATGGGTGACCTTTATATGTGTTTCTTTACATGTAGATCTTAATTTTTGTAGTTGGGCGGGCTTCCCCGCTATTATTATATCAAAATCTCTTCATCCCGCTCGTTTTTCTGCCTTTTGGCGCGAAGATTACTTTTCCGATTTGGACGGCACCGGTGCCGGTGATGATATGGGGGGAGATGCCGGACGGAACGCCTTCTTCTCCGACTGAACGCGAGCTTCTCCGGGTACCTCCTCCTTAGATTCCGGGTAATATGGAAAAAGGCAAAGTGTGGGTGCTTATACCTAAATCTAAGGGTATTTTGGGTACTTTTCGGGTCATATGGAAGAAAGACAAAGATTCCGGGTAATATGAGAAACCCAAAATTGGCGCCAGGTCATATGTAAAGAGCTCCATATACATTGGCATAAGCAGAGATGATCCGAGCCGCTGAATTTCTGCCCAATGGCGGACATTAATACAAGGGGCAGGCAAGTTTGAATCACCAGCTCAGATCATTACGACGCGTATGATCGATCCATATTAGCTTGAGCTTTTGCTCCAATTAAGCCATTGCTAAATCTGTTAGCAGTATTTTGGTAATGGTAAAACAAAACAGGGGATTTGGCATTGCGCACACTCGGCGTGCAAAGAGAGTCTTGCATGCGCACACTCGGTCAAACACGGAATTTGGGAAAGCGCACTGTGGACCGGACAACCAGGCCACATGTGGTGCTCTCGGGAGTGCTGTAGTCTCTGCCATTGGCGGCTTGGAGCCGACTTAGTGGCCTCATCTCCGCCGCAAAACGTCGTCTTCGTGTCTTTACTTGGCCGACATAAGGTGCACGTGTGCAGGAGGACCACTGAGATACTGTACAAGTTAGTGGCCCGTGGGTATTTGTGGGTCCCAATCTTAGTGGTGGGCTCCTTTTGGGCCTAACTTGTTATGCTAGAATGATATTATTGTTCCTGAATTCGAAAAAAAAAGACAGAAATATTTTGGCAACAACTTAATAGGTTTCAATTTGAATACTGTTTATATGAGCTCAGACGATTTGGGCCATCCGATTTTGGTTTGGCGGATGGCATGCATGTTTGAATCGTTGCTCTGTGAGCATTAGCCGTCGGATCTCAATCTGACACGGCATTGTGTCGGCTCACTCCTGAGCTCATATTAACTTTTTCCTTTTATTTCACTAAGTTTTAGTTAAATCTAGCATTAAAAATATTGCTAACGTCTTATTCAAGCTTAATTTTAGATCCGGGCAAAATCTTTAAAACACGGTGAATGTCATTTTCGTATATAGCACAGTCAATTACGCTTCATTTTTTTTTCTTAAAGTTGGCTATCTTTTATGATGATGCTTCTGAACTACCACACTTACGTATAGTAATAATTAAAAAAAAAAACGGTTCGTATATTAAGTAATTTTCTTCTCTTTAGAAAATGGGCCCAGATTCAAAACATGGGCCCACAATATAGGATGGCCCACATGGGCTGCTTAAAAACTTCGGGAAACCGCGTAACGCGCGCATGCCTGACTACGTCATCATGACGTCGACCAAAACATTCCCGCACCGAAAATCGAGATCCGAACCTGAGGCTCGGCGGCAGCAGCGCACGTGATCCACGGGCCTCGTCGGCCGGCCCGTAACCAGGCCCGGGGGTCGGACCGGACCGGGTTTTTGTTCCCCGGGAGGACGCAGAAATTCAACACGTGCGCGAGCGGCGCCGTAACTGGAGAGGACGAGTTTGACACGCCGCCCCACAGGCTTGACCCGGACGCGCCTCGATCCGGCCAGGTCAACTCCGTCCTGGTTCATCTTTGTGGGACCCCCGTGCAAGTAGCATATTCAGGAATCCACTTTGGGGCCCGATTTCCTGTCCTGTGGGTTGCCCCCAGATTCCATCTCCCCTCTAGTTTTAATTACAACATTTAATCATAATTTAAGTCCTCTTAGTATGAGACAGGTCTCACACAAGTCGGCATAGTTTAAGCCATCAGATTTTTATCCGACGGGCTCGAATAAGGGGCCGGCAGGTTTGAACACTAGCTCGGCCACCACCGGATTGAAAAAAAAAAAAGAAAAAAATCGATAGCCCACGGTGCCTAGGTACACTGTACCGTAACTGCATGAGCCATGTCTCATATAACCTTCTTCCTTCTAATATTATTGTTCAGTGCTTATCTGATGCAAGCAGTTTGAACCCCTAGCTTGGCCGCCATAGGGTTGAAGAAAATAACATAAAAGAACAAAATCTGATGGCCCTACGGTGCTCCTTCTCATGCGTGTGTGCATAGGCCATGCCCATGTATACTTTTTTCGTTATAATGTTATCATTGAGTGCTAATGGTGATTAGAGATCTACTTTTTTCCATGTCTTCAGCCACTCGGGATCATTTTTCAATTATGTTTATTTCATTTTCTAGAGTTGTTATATAAGAACCTGGTCGCCGGTCAGCCCTTGTGGCATGTCCCCTGCCGGCGGAGCCCGATATCGATAACAGGACTGTAGGCCGATATAGGTATACTTTGATCGCCTCCGGCCCCACCTCTGACTTTAGGTTACATGTAAATTTGTTTAACAATTAAGAAAAACGGTGATTAAAAGAATCACTTACTAATAAGCCACCAACTTGCAATTGAACCAGTTGATCCAGGCACAAGGCTTCATGAATTAATTCATGATATAACAAATATTAGCAGTTGTTAATTAGGGGGGCAGTTTCAATAAGCCGCATTACCAAGTTGTTGCATCTTCCACAAAACTCCTCTTCCTTGAACTTGATCTGTTTAATTTTGGCGCTTGGCCTAATTGAAGGGCTAATTGCTGTTTTGATTATTAAAAAGTCGTGTCGGATTTCAACGCTGCAAATGACCGGTTTGGCCCACCAAGAGCCTCATTATCGACTGATACTAATTGTTAATTAAAGAATAACATAATCCATTGTTAATTGTTAAATTAAGCCACACACCACAAATGACCGGTTTGACCTGCCAAAGAGCCTCATTACCGACTGATACTAATTGGTAATTAAAGAATAACATGATTAACATAATCCAATGTTAATTGATAACTTAAGCCAAATATGATCTGCCGGCCTTTGTGGGTTATGCACCTGATTCCTATGCGGCTTCCCGTGCCTAGGTTCATGAGGCCTCCACTGGCGGCACTATATACAAATCTTTTTATTAATACAAAGCTAAGTTGTACGGTTTTTGTCTTATAAATGGTTCTAGGGTTGAAGCTGATGGTTTTTAAACTGCTATTTGTGATTAGGTAATTGAAATTTTATGAAAAAATTAAGATTGACTTAAATGGAATCGCGTGCCTTAAGATTCATTAACAGTTTTTTATTATGTCAAGATTCATTCGACAGTTGAAGCATACTGTCAGTAGCTTCATGCATTATTAAAATAGCTGCAAATGAGGAACTTACAATCATGCAGCTAAGACAGATATTTTTTCCTTGACCTTTCAAGGCAGGATTGGTACATTTCTTTTCTGCTCACTTTCGGTTGATTATCCATATTAAAAAAGCTTCAGTTGCTTTCCGTTTTTTTTTCAAATATCATATGATACTATCGAATTGTTAAACAAAGTATCACATCATCACTCAAAAAAAATGCCCCGGAAATAGCGATGGGCGGAATTGCGCGTGGCTACTGCTACATTTACTCATCATAATAAGAATATGGTTATTATCAGGAAAATAATAAAGGAAATTGTTTCCGAGCAAAAAAATAAAGGAAATTGTTAAAGTTCAGTTTAATTATAAATTTTTTGAGTTGTTGGTCAGGTTATGGCTTGGCTTGGAGGCCACTACTTCAAATATGTAGAGAGTATATATTGCAAAAGAGTTTTTAGTACCCTACTAGAAGGGGCATGGCAACCGGACTATTAGAGCACCGTACCCCGCCACTAATCCCCTCGGTTACGGTTACGTACAATGTCTACCATCATACACACCTGCGTGTAACTTAGGATATGATGCCACCAATGGAGTGGGGGGTTTGAACTCAGGCCTCCGCTTTAGGAAGCATGTTATGTTTTGGCCATCCCATCAGCACCCTGTTGGCTATTGCAAAATGAGTTTTGATACAATGTAGTGCTCCAAGCACACAAATCAAAGTTGTCTATTCATGTCATCTTATCCAATCCGGAGTTGAATCGTCTAAGCTAGCCCGATTGAACCCCGACTATGAACCGCTGCTCATCTTGTCGTTCTGAGGGTGTTCATAGTTGTAGCATGCCAAAGTTTCTTCTTCATCTTATCCCCTCTCCATGAGACCTTGGTCTGCTATAACAGTAAATCCCTTAATGAGGAGTATTATGCACACCTTTCCTTAATTATGATCAACCATGATAATATGTTTCTTTCAAAAAAATTATCAGAGAGCATGCGTTAGTTCCAATTCTGGTGGTGACAAATAGGAATTTTAATATATACCACTCCCTCTTACCCGTATTATTTGTGTGAATTAATTAGAAAACGACAATGAAACAAATTACTTCATTTTGGTTTTCTAATTCAGACAATTGATGAAAATGGGAAAAGCATGCGGCCTGAGTTAAAAATGAAAATCTTTATGAAAAATCAAGATGAACCAAGTTCTTTTCAACAAAAAAAAAGATGAACCAAGTTAGTGCCAAAGAAAAAAAAGATATATCAAGTACAAATGAGCTAAAGTACAAGTTGCATCAAGCAAGCATTGTAGTTTCGCGTCAAAGCATGGTAAATGGCGCATGGGATCTGTCCTGACTGCTGGAGACATAAACTTGAGCATTATCAGGTGGAGGTGTTGGAATCTACTAAGTCACTTAATCAATAACTAATATTCACTTAAAAGGGAAACCTAACTTGCATTTTGTCCTTTATTTACAATCTTAATCCATTACATTAGAAAAATAAAGCTGACCTAACTTCCAACTGATTGCCTTGCCACCTCGGTACTGTCCCCCCCTCCAAGCCCAAGGGGCCAAAATAACACCAAACCTATTTATGTTTTTTTTTTTGGGAAATGGATGTTTACATCTCATGCGCGTTGTGTGAACCGAGTCACCTTGAGAATACGACGGTGACATCTTTTGCCCCCTGATTTGACATTGGCTGTCCACTCAAAATCTGACAGCTCCAGTGATTCGGCTCCTATTTTTTTTTACAACCACTGCTATTGATCCTGCCCTTCTCTGATAGATAGCTTAAAGTCTAAATCATGGTTTTAAAAATCGGACCGGTGCTATTGATCCTGCCCTTCTCTAATAGATAGCTTAAAGTCTAAATCATGGTTTTAAAAATCAGACCGGTCTAGTCCGAAATTCTTTTCTCATTGGACCGCAAGAATTTATGACCGATCCAATTTTGATAACCTTGGTCTAAAGTTTATACGAAAGGTCCTGGATCCAGTTCGAACCCGAGACGTCTCCACCAAATGTGGAAAGTGCTACCATGACGCCAACATCTAAATACACGTCCAAGTCGTTTACTTATGAGCACATTATGGTTTAATTAATGAAGAGATTAGCTGGTTTAGGAGGTATGTCGACGACCAGAGTTGAATGACCAAGTCTCATGAATGTAACATTTCCGCAGCCGGCAACAGGTAAGCTTTGTACAGCCAGGACACATGATAAATTGTGCATGTATATACAAGATTGGGCCCCAAGCTGAGAAAGAACTCAAATTCCCTTTCCTTTTCTTTCTCTATCTATCTAGATTACATGCAGTTTACATCTAATTGCCCTCCTCCCTCTTTACAACTTCAAAAAAGGATAGGTTAACATAAAATCAAAGATATTAAGCCAAGAATTAAGTTAATCGTGTTATTTAATCAAACAGGCAACTGTTCATTTTTTAAACTGCAGTCATCCTCTTTGGCAACTGAAACTGTTGCGCCACCACCACCAGCACTACCACCGGTGAGCTCCTTGGCCCGCTCGGCCTGATGGGCCCAGTCGGTTCGCCTGAGTACCACCAGCATTAGGACCACACAGGTAGCCTGCGCGGCGAGCAGGCCGAGCCATAGGCCCTTGAAGTCGTGTCCGGCAAAAAACCCAAGCCCCACCGCCACTGGCATTCCGACCAAGTAGAACGAGCCAAGGTTGATGTTAGCGCCGGTCCGCGGCCGTGCTGTGCCCCGTAGGACACCGCAGCCGGTAGTCTGAGGGCAGTTTCCGAGCTCGCAGAGGCCGATGATTGGCAAGACTGCGGCCGTTAGTGCGATAATCTCCTTATCTCTGGTAAACAATGTTGCCCAAGCCCCCTTCACTGAGACGGCAAAAGCAAGCGCTGACAGGCCGAGCAAGAAGCTGCAGCAAATTCCCACGACCGCCGCGCACCGAGCCCTATAAGGCCTGCCTGCACCGAGCTCATTGCCGACCCTTGTCGAGACTCCGAAGCTGAGGGAGGAGGGGAAAATGTAGATGAGGGAGGTGGTTTGGATTAGAATCCCCATTGAAGCCACAGTGGCTTTAGGGTTTAAGAGCAGCCCACAGAGCAGAATCATGATCTCATACCACCACCACTCCAGACACACTGAAATGCAGCTTGGGATTGCCAAATTCAAAAGGGTCTTCCAATCTTTGAAGCATTCCATTGAAAGGCCTCCCCATGTTTTCTTGTATAGGCCTGAGAAGGAGATGTACACTAAGAGAAACATGACCAGATTGATATTAGTCCATACTCCGGCGATGGCGACACCGCGAATGCCTAGGCCGAGGACGGAGACTAAGAGGTAGTTGATGGGGATGTGGAGGAGGATGGAGAAGGCGGCGCAGTAGGTGAGGGGGAGAGTAATGGACTGCGACCGGAGATAAATGCGGAGGGGGTGGAGGAAGGACTGGGCGAGGAGGTCCGGGATGGAGAAGAGGATGAAGGCGTGGGCCTCCGCGGCGATGGCAGGGTCTTGGCCACAGAGGAGTAAAACTTTTTTGATGTTGAACCAGAGGAGGAGGATAGGCAGGGAGGCGGCGAGGAGGAGGAAGATGGTGCGCTGGAGGGCGAGACCGAGGAGCTTGTGGCGGCGGGCGCCGAAGGCTTGGCCGCAGATGGGCTCCATGCCCATGGCGAGGCCGGAGAGGACGGAGTAGCCGGTGATGTTGGCGAAGCCAAGGGAGAGCGCACCACCTGCAAGGGCGAGCTCGCCAAGGCGGCCGAGGAAGAGCATGGAGACCATGGACCGGGAGTAGAGGAGGAGGCCGGTGAGGGCCATGGGGAGCGATATATCGAGGATGGACTTCGCCTCCGTTATCGCCTTCGAGAGGCTTATGTGGTTTGCGGCGCCAGGGCCGATCTCCTCCTCCTCAGGTGGGAGGAGCTTGGGGACGAGGGTGGAGTAGTCAGTGAGGAGAGGGGTGCGCTTGTCTGTGTTGTTGCATTCACAGGAGTCATTGGAGAGGGATGTAGTTACCATACACATGGTGGCTGCTCTTGTTTTCTTGAAACAAAAAGGAGGGAAGTTAGAGAGAGAAAGATGGGGAAGTTGGTGAGAGAGAGAGAGAGAGTTTGGGTGTTGGGAATGGATGGACATGAGGCCCTTTTATAAGTAGATAGGGAGCTCACTTACAGAGGGAAAGGTGGAGCAATATCATACATTCCCTCTTATGTATTTGCCTTCTCTCTTTTTCTGAGGGCTTTTCATTTGGTAAGAAATATTTTGGAAGGCTTGTTTTTGACGTTATCGAAGGGCTGGAGGCCTGCATCAAAATCCAGCAGTTTTGTAGGTATACTACATACACGGTAGGCCAGCCTGCTGTGTCTACCTCTCTTTGCTCATCATCTCTGACAAAATCTTATTCATCTTTCAGTGCTTCCCGCATCCCAAATCCTCCACATGAAAATCTTGCCATTGCCTCGATTCAGCCAACAAATTCTAGGCCAGAGCTTTGTTCAACCTGAATAGTGGTGATGATGGGTCAAAAATAACAAAACAGTTGCATGGGTCCTATAAGCCTACAGAGGGGTTTGGACTCGTGTGCCATTGGTGGGACTTGGGACAAAAGACTGAATTGGGGCCTTGCAAATGGAGTTATTCATTTTAAGAATCCAAGGAGATAAGGCTGGCTTGGATACATGTTGGTTTGCCTCATGGGTATTGGTATAAGGAGGCCCTTTATGATCTGTATATGTGTGTTTTTAATAGGTTATGTTTTGTGGATTGAGTCTGGGACGGCTGATTTGATGGACTCAGTTTACGTGGGGGGAGACGAAACCCTAATTTGTTCAAGGCTGAGGGCGGTGGGCTTTGGCGTGTACTAAACCGACCTCGCACAAATATTCAACAGGATTTTTGCTGTTCAATGGAAGATAATAATAAAAGCGAAATAAGATTCAAGAGCATGGTTCTAGCTAGGTAGGTATCCATACTATTATGGAGATATCGATGAACATCGATACAGATCGCAAAGGCCCCTTTTTGTTGCAGTGATCCTTCCACCAAGTTCCTCTCGTAGACGTATAAGGCTAACACATAGTACGCATTGAATTGACATAGTGGGGGTTCGAACTCATGACCTCAGGCCAAGATGTTTTCATTTGAAAATAATAATAATGTAGTGGTATTTGAGCAGGTAATTTACTCTATCCATTCATTTTATTGCAATTCTGATCAAGAAAAATTGCAATCCACATCTAGTAATCCCGTCGTTCCACTTGAACTTGATTTTTCAAAGTTATCTAATCATTAATTCAATTTGAAGAACCAAATTGGACTATTAAGTGCACTTTTAGTGTTTGGTCATGTGTTAGATGTATGTACATTGGCCGTATTTACTTGATTTTCATTAACAAGATAATAGAAGAATGCATTTGCATGTAACATTAATTAGCCAATCTTGTCAATAAGAGATCGAATGTCTCAGTTGCGGGGACAATAAAAGATCAGATCACAAACATGATAAATAATTGATTTAACAGAATGATCAATAAATGAATAAGGGCATCCATATAAACATCAGCTGAAAATACAGTAAACTTGTAAATACAACATATAACACTAAGCATGAGGGTGTAATAATGCAGACATATGTCTTCTTTCATTTTTCACAAGGATAATGCAGACATATATCACCATGATCATGAACCACACTAAATGAACATTCTTTATGGACACGTACTGATCGATAACCGGCTGTGAAGGTAGGTAAAAACCCAGAGGGCAAGACAAAGAGGAAGACAAAAGAAAGGATACGCGGACAAATGGATGTACACCTTTGAACAAGGATTGCATTATGTCGTACTTAACGGTTCCACTTTTGGAATCTACTCTCTTCTTCTCTCTTTCCTTAATTAATAAACAGGAATAGCATGAAGGACGGTTGTGGGTCTTAGAGCAAACTAGTGCCATGGCAGCTTCCATGGACGTATCCAACAAGCCACACAGAACAATGGGCCCACATTGAAGGTCCCACTAGGGCTTTACAGCAAGGTATCAAAACGAACTGGGTCCAACTGAATTAACATGGACGATCAAACCGGGTTGATACCGAAACGGCCACCTAACCGGGTGGTGGCCGGTTCGGTTGCTTAAAATCACTTCAAGGGGAGGGAGATTGAGGCAGAGCAATGGTTATAGAAGCCAACCAACGAGGTGTTGGTGGAATGGCCAAGATTTGCATCTGAGTTCGACCCTCACTCTGTTGGCCACCCACCGGGATTGTCCCAACTTACCTAGTGCGTATGATGGGGAGGTATACAGTGCTCTAAGAGGCTGGTCACCCTGCCCCTTCTAGTCGGGTCAGGGCTTTGACACCCCTCGTTATTGACACAAAAAATGGTTATAGAAGCCAAGAAACATGAGAAAAGAGTTTTCTCTTTCTTTGGTCTCCTCAAACTAGGAAGTGGCGCACTTGTGTGTTTGTAAGTGTATTATTATGCACCCAATCAGTGGAGTGATGGGCGACATGGGCCCCACCCTGAACTTGTCCCATACAATAAGTTGTGTTTAATTTGTAGTTGTATCAGCCCATGATGGGGTCAGATTCATGGAATTGATTTTGGCCAGGCTGCAAGTAAATCAAAATAGGAGGAAATGGCCTGCCAATTATTTTGTTTAATGTTGTTGACCTCTCTGTGTTTAATGGATTTGGTTGTTGTACCACAAGTGCCAGTCAAATGCTATCGATTTTCCCAAATCACGTCATTTCATAATTTCCTGATTTGAAACCATGGTCTCCCCATAATTGAACATTCGTTGTAGATGAGCACTAATGACCGTTGTTACAACGTAAGTCTACAATTTTGAACTTATGACATATATTCAACACTTTTTACTTTGACAAATGAATTTTGGTAAAAGGTAGTGTAAACACTTGAACTTAAGACAAGTGATTGAATGAATTCGCGTACATATTTCGGCTCTTATGAAGCTTTTTCAATACCTATGGGATGGTAATGTGGCTTGGTAAACAATAATTAAATTACTTTATGACCAATTATTTACAGGAGATTGTACGTTGGAACAAAAGTAAAATTTTATACAGGGAGGGTTGTCTAAATCCTTAGGACCCGACTAGAAGGGGCAATGCAACCAGCCTCGTAGAGCACCTTATCCGCCACCAATCTTGTCAGACGTGGACAAAGCCCACCCAATATATGCACCATGTAAATAGGGATATAGCCTCGGTCTTCAAACTCAGGACCTCCAAACATGAGATTTTGGATAATTTGGAATATGGTATCCAAAGTCATGGATACGGACACAAACGTAGCTATCCTACAAACACATACATAGGTACCCATAAGTGTGGTACACTTGAGCCATATTTGAGGTGCATTTTTTTAACAGAGGTACTGCAATCGTTACGTATCAAAAGATGACGTATAGACTGCGTTTGGGCCTTGGGGTGGGTGAGTACAGCCTCAAATCTATGGTACCCAACTCAGGGCCATACCCACCCTCTGGTGAGGTATTTCTGGGCGACCGTATGCTACTGCCAAAAAATTGACAAAGAACTCATCAATAAAATACTTTGTCCCATATTAATAGCTTTACTTGGAATAACAGTGATTAACAGCTAACAGAATGGAAAACTTATATTGTGTATTCTATTTGAGCTTTTAGTACCCAGCCACTTAAATTGAGCTACATGGAGCTATTAGTATGGATCAATTGTTTTTCCAACATGGAGCTATTAATATGGGACAAAGGGAGTAGCTAATATCGGTGGTTGCTATTACATAATCTAGGGGGGCAGCAGGTTATAAAAAACTCGCCTGCCTACTATCCAACGGGCTACAAAATCAAAACCGGGCAGTCCCAAAGCGGCCAATAAAAGCTTGTTCATTAGGGATGTACTTGTTCAGGGCAGACAGCATTACATTTGTTAGATACATACCAAAACGATTTTCTTGATTGCTGTCTAGGATATATCTGAATGCAGATTCACACGGTAGAAGCGAACATAAAGGCAATCCTGATGCAGATTAATCTCCAAAAATTTTCGTCCAAATTCTGAAGGATAGATGCTTAGAAAATACTCCTTAATTCTAAAGGGAATTAGCATCCCTTTCAGCTAATTACAAAGAGATCATAAACGATACTTCCTCCAGGCACTTCTAATAGATACAGTTGGTTCATTTGGAAAACCCAACTGTATCTATTAAAAGTGCATGGAGGGAGTACAACAAGACTGCACGATATCCCATCCAAGTGGATAATTAACTACCACTTAGCAGATAAGGATGAGCCACCACTACCTAAATAAGTGCCCCTGTTCCAGACTAAAACACCAAAGTTTTGGTACAGAATTTTCTTAACAGATGCTTGGACAATCACTTATTTCATGGCCAATTAAATTTTATGCAATTGAAGTCCAAGTCAAATGGGCCAAAATTTAGCCTGAAGTAGTTTGAATTCCTTAATATCGTGAGTCAGCCCAGTTGCACCAAGCATTCAATAGCGCAAACTAATATAAGTTGCTAAGTCCCATATGCAGTCCACAACTAATTTTCGAAGATTCATATCAACAAATTTGCATCAACTTCAATTAGATGGAAAGAGATCGCAACATACTAAAATCTATTTTTGATAAAACTGTCATAATTGATCACCTATTAGCATCTGATAGGTAGACACTGGAATGCTTCATCCTTCATATACTGCCCAATCATTACAGAACTTTCTACTTGGAGTGGAGGGGTTGTTGGGGAGGAGCATTTTAAACTTCACTGGGGCTTGGACTTTGGTGGTGGAGATGGAAGTAGCTGCATAAATAATCGAGCATAAGTGTCCATATTACCATCTTATAAAGGAATATTTGTTCAGAAAAAAATCCCAAGATAGATTGAAGATTTTTTTATATCATAAAAGAGAATGTACCTGATAGCAGGAAATCAGTGAGCTAACAAAGCCAAAGCCACCTGTCACACGGGGAGTCACTTTCTTTGGAGCCAGTTGAAGCAAACCCACTGCAACCACTATATCCATCGATGCTTTTACCAAAGATATGAATCTATCATTTGACTGCTTCATCTTCTTGAGGTACTCCTCATTCTGCATTGACAGAGTAAATTCTCATACTTTACAGGCTAAGCTATCAAGATTTGTGCAGCTTATGCAGGACTACGTCAAACTCACTGAAAGCGGCATTGAAATCATACCTCATACTTAGATTTCTTAAGTTCCCTTCCCAGCTTTTTCATTGACGAAGAGAGACGTCTTAGCTCTGCAAGCTAAAAGAATGCACCATACATACTTCAAGAAAAGAAGAGGATCATAGAACTTCAAAACTAAAATTAGCATGCAATCATTTCAAGTCACATTGACCACTTCAACATGGACAAAAGAGGACAGCGGCCCAATACAACTCAGAAGCAAACCACCTTGTCACTAATGGTTCCAGGGTGTGGTAACTGGCAAGATGAGGAATAAACTCACTATGCCATCACGCTGCTGCACTTGCAGGCAAGCTATTCTTGATGCATCAAAATAATACCAACATAGCCAAACCTCGACATATTGACATAAGTAAAGAGGGATTGAAAATAGAAAAAGAGGAAAATTAGAAAGCCAATTTTTTTTTGTTTTGACAAAGCACATGTTCAAAGAAAATACGTGTCAAATGCCGGCATTACAATAAGAACACAGACCTCAAGCAAGGTCGTGCACAGTGAAGACCCCATCCAACAGAAGAGAGAAATTCTTCCAAGCAGCTCTGCACGTTCTTTGTTCTGCAATGAACATTGATTGTAGATAAGTTTCAGTGGCATTAAAAGTTAACAGCAAAGACATAAAAAAAAAGTCACCTTATAGACGCCAGTTCTCCCAGCCCAAACAATTTGATCCAGAAATAAGAAAGTTGATAGCAATGCGTTTTTAGACTGTAGCAAAGAATCAAGTGAAAATAGGCCCAATGAAACAACAACAAAAAAAAACAGAAACTGCATCTAATTTCAAACCTTTTCTCACCTTCCCAAGTAAAACTAGTGGAAGTGGAGTTCCTTTGGCCGGTGGGCTAATAAGCCCATGCAAGTCATTAACAAACTGCATGCACAAATTCAGGATATAAAAACAGCAAAATAATATGCAAACACAAGTAGAAGGAGCAGCAATGGAACGACAATCTAACCTTGAAAAGTCGGAAAACTTTTCTTGCCAAACTAGTTGATTTATCAACATTTTGAGCAATACCAGGTTCTCCATTACTTAAGAACTTCGAACCATATTGTATAGCCCTGCATATCTTATCCCTCGCTTCAGCCTTGCTCAAATATAAGACCAAAAGAGCAAGCTCTGCTCTTGTTACATCCAAAGTACTCATTTTCACCCTGATGCACCAGCATAATTAAGAGCATTAGCATAATTAAGTACTACCGGAAAGGTAGTGAAATTTCCAAAAAGAAAGACAACATTAAAGAGAAGTTCTCTAAACAGGAACGAGAAAGTAGGTGAAGGAATTTGTGGTCAAATCATGAGAAAGAAACAAATACTATGTCATAGATAATTTTGTCTCTATGCAAACATAAAACAAAATAACATTAGGTGATGAAACAAAACTTGGAAGAAGAAGAAATATCAATCAAGGTTTTATACAGGGCTACTGTATCTACCGTATTGAAGCTAATTATAGTTTCTGACATCCCACCACATATTCATAAGCTCTATCATAGCAACATTTTAAAGAATCAGGGTAGTAGTATTACATGTAACTGTTAGATAACCCCACTTCATACAGGCGCCAATACTGATTGCATCATCAGCCGGCAGAAGGACAAAACAAAAGCTTCACGCGAAAAAAGAATGTTGCATAGAAGCAGTCACATGAGGCTTACATAGTATCATAGTATACACTAATGCGACATCTCCAATCTTGACGTTGAATTATTCTGTACAAGTGCATAATATCTCGTCAAAATTTGCATCATTCCTTGAGAGAAACAGCAATTGTACAACTAACTATCATGTATGTTACAAAACTCAAATCAGCAAACTTTAAACGAAGAGTATCAATTCCAAAATTGGGTAAAAGACCATAGAGTTTTTGAAAAGCATATGCCAGCTCACTCTTTTATTAATTTTTTTAACCTTCAATTCCACAGCCTTGTCTCCCCTTACTAATAGATAATTGTTACAACTTCGCCCCTTGTTTGTAGCTCATTTTTTCCTCGACCGAGGCCTACCAAATCTGCTAATGTTTTGATCTATTTTACATAAATACACCACCCAGATGAGAAATCTCAACAGGTTCTCAAATTCTTTCATGGTATCTAGAGCCAATCCGTCTTCAATATATCCTTCTTTTTTCTCAATGGCCTCTTCCTTCAACATCACTCCAACCCACGTTCTATCCCACTCAACCTTATGCCCAATTAAGGCCATAAAGCAGGAAGGTTCTGTTAAACTCCCGGGCAACAACTACCACCTACAGAAAACTCAAATTATCCTCCTCAGAATCTTCTCAGAAGGCATGGACTTCTTGACTTTGTCCGCCTTAACCACTGTTTGCCGAATCTTCATTCACTCCCAACCCTGACTCTGAAAAGCGAAACACCTTGACAAACTGGTGCTCGGATATATCAACTTCTCCTTCCCTGACGATCCTCTCCCAAGTCATTGAATGGGAGATGGCTCAAGATGTGTGAATTACACTTGAAACATCTATCATACCAACACTCATGCTCGTATGCAACACATGAAGACTATAAGTTACAATCGCTTTCCTAGAAAACATTTTTTTTGTAGTTTCAACAAAGTGAAATCTCTAGCCCAATGTTAGCAAGTTCCAGAAAGTCAATGATAAAGATGATCTTATTCTCTGGGTTTGCGTGTGGTTAGATCTGAATATAATTCCATAAAATCAAACGGATTCTACAATTCTTCCAGTTCTCAGCATTACCTTATGGCCGACTAGTGCATTGAACTCACAAAGCAGGAAAACATTTAAGCAAAATAAAAATTAGACACAAGTAATGATTATCAAATAATCATGTTTTTATGCTACTATCAGATTCAACTGCCATGATTTCTGAACAAGGTCTAGCTAACAATCATGCAAAAGTAAACCTATAGAATCTTTAATAACTGATATTCTAAATACCATAAGTAAAGTACACCATCCTTTATGAGAATTCCAAAAGGGTTCTAAAACCCTTCCAGTTTTCAGCATAATCTTGCCCACAGACTAATGCGTTGAGCTCATAAAGCATCAAAACAATAAAATAAAACAAAATAACATAACATAAACAAACACAGCTTAGTAAATATTGATGTTCTTTTGTGCTGCTTTTAGATTCACCTACCATAATTACTGAGCAATTTCTAGCTAACGATCACGCAATATCAAACCTGTAGCTGATATTCTAAATCCCATACAATCTGCAGCTGATCCTCTAAACCCCATTAGCAAAACACATCATACTTTACAAAAATTCTCAACTGGTTCTAAAATTTTCCCAGTTTTCAGCATAATCTTACCAACAAACTATTGCATCAAGCTCACAAAGCAGCAAAACAACATAACAAGAACAAACACGTATTAGCAAATAAATTACACAAAACAAAAACAGATTAGCAAATATTCATGTTCTTTTGTGCTACTTTTAGATTCAACTACCAAATCAAAAGCCAGAAATCCGATTCCTTAGCTGAAAACATATGAATCAAATCAAGAAATGGAATAAAAACAAGAGAAAAGGATTGAAGAGAATCGGATTAGGATTCAGAACCTGGAGAGCTGGGGATCCCGATTCCGGAGGAGGAGAAGACCAAAACGAATTTGGATTACCAAGGGATTTTCAACTAGAACGAAAGACAGACGGTTTACATGAGATCGTTCTCAATGCCAATCTTTGGGTCGTTGGATTCTGATCCGAGTGTGAGTATTAAATTAGTGGGTAGTGAGTGGCCATTTATAGCTCTCGTATCAAAATCCAATGGCTATGTATTGAATTAGCCTCATAAATAAAATGATAGCGATCTCATTTAAACTTTTCCCTTATAAAAAAGAACAACTTTTAATTTTACAATTCTCCGAATGGATATTTTTGTAATGGAAAATGCAGACGGCTCGATTGGTAGTAAGGGAAAATAATTGGGTACAACGGTCGCGGACGGCTGCGATTGGTATAAGGGGAAATTATTGGGTACAACGGCTCAGCTCAGTGCCCGCGTAAAGTGTGTGCATCGTCAATCTTGAAAATCAACGGTTCCCTCATGCCTTGGCATAAAAATCATATGACCAGGCAGTTGTACTCATTTATCCTCACTACCAATAATAGCTGAGTTTAAGCATATGCGCCATTGATATTGGAGATTGATGGCTCCCTGGTACAAGGGAGTAGTGTGCCAGGGACACCCAGTAATTTATCGGTACTTCAGAGCAAAAATAACTCAACTGCCAGGGGGACAGGAACGAGAGAGCTCCAGGCAAACCAATGACCATGACCAAACCCCTGTGACCAATCAATCCAGGCCCTAAGAGTTGATTTATTTGTAACAAATGAATTTAGATGCGCAAAATGCTCATTCATTTTACACACGCTTGGAATGGCATTAATATTGGAACAAATCCAACAAGGAACCATGGTTTTGGACAATATAAACAATTTTATAATGTTAGAAATTGCCATCTTCTTACATAAGGTCTTATTATAGCACTTGTTAAAAGGAAAGTATTGAAGAAGAATTTATGCCTCCAATGCCATATAGCTGGGATAAGGTGTTTCAAGATGACTGTAATGATGTGACCAGGGCCGTTTGGGGCGTGATAAATCCAAAACATCCAGTGTGGATTGTGGATATCCACTGTAGCATCCATGTTTTTTCAAACATCCAACTGAAACACGTCTTGAGGTGTTTCAGCGGGATAAGGAAAAAAGTTGGATGCTACAGTGTAGCAAAACATCTTTTAATCACGCCCCAAACGGCCCCTAAATTGCCGCTAGGAGCAACCAAATATTTTCTCATCTCCGAGTGTCCCCAACAAAAACAAAGCCTGAACCATCTAAACAGCGGCGACACAATTCCTCTTAGGGGCATTCATAGCAGTAACACACCCTACCCACTCTTCCCTGGACGGGCATTCCTCTTATTCGTTTCTTCCCCCTTCTTCCCTGTATGGAGTGCTAAGCTGTGAAGGCAAACAACTCAACCCCAATGCTCCGAGTCGCTGTGAAGGCAAACGAGAACCCTGAGGTCCTTTTCTCTCAGGGGAGTACCCTGGCAAACCATATTAACACACCTTGAAAACATGCGACTTTCGCATAACAGGGAGGGACATAGACCAATAAGGGTAGCTAGGTTGGATGGAGAGAAAAAACAAAGTTCGGTAAAACACCTTGAATACCTCCGATGCCAATTCTATGTTTTTACTACCGTAACCATCAACATAACAGCTTGCGTATCTTCTATGAAACATCAATGGTGGCAGTACACGCACAATAGCTCACTCCATGGCCATGAACCATGGCGGCCAAAATGCACATACAATACAAAAGCAATACCTTAGCAGAACATACCATACCATTTTATCTTCATAAGTACCATGAAATGGTAAATGTTTAAATTGCAGAGCAGTATCGTTCGGAATGGGCTGAGCACGCCCTCAAAGCTACCAGGATCAAACCATTAAGGGGCCCTTTAAGGCGTGAAAAATCAGCTCCTTCCACATGGATAAATTTAAAAAAATTTACCTAAAAGATAGGATAATCCACTAACCAACCGAAACACCTCCCCTAAAACGCATAAACGAAATACAACCATTCTATTAAACAAATACTCCATTCCATAGTCATAGTCCTTTTTTATTTTACAAAACGAACAAAATCCGTTCATTACTTCATTCTGAAAAACAGGCTCTATGCCTGAAGGGTATCCGCCAACCAAGTTGAAAGGGGTGGGCGGCCAACAACATGGATGGCGGACTACACACCCTTACTTGAAAGGCATTGGAAAAATTAATCTCCATGCGTATATGAACCTTGTAGGTCAAACATTATTATATCCAAATTTTATAATAAATAGTACACCAATAGCTCAAGCCAAATTTTAGTCATAAAAGACCACCTGCGAAGGCACCTAAGAACGACAATATGTCCTCAAAAACAAAAAAAGTTCTCGACTGTTAGGTGAATAAAGAACACGTCCAGCACAATGGTGCATCAGATACTATTAGCTTGTAACAACCTTCCATAGCATCACTCTGCCTATCTTCAGTCTTCATCAAGACCTTTCTCGCTGGATGATTGGCTGCATCAGAAGAAAAACATTAGATAAAATATGCATTACAGTTCAAAATTTGTACAATATGAGGTACTAATCAACTTTCCTGCTCGCTAAACAAGCCCTTCTCCTCCCTGTATTATTGAGGGAAGAGAGGGATTGTATTATCGCCAACCTACCAAGTGCACAGGTCCTTGGTCAGCATTGTCATAATAAAAGGTAGCTACCCATTTTGGTCTTTTCCAACAATACAAACCACCAAACACAACAATCTCGAGATACAAACCTGTTGAAGTTCTCATATCAAGGACTTGCAGCTCTGTCATACCCTGGGCTTCCATTGGACCTTTCAGCTCTATCATAGTCTGGACTATTCTTGGGATTCTCCCTTCTGTCATAATCAGGACTGCCCTTATGCCTTTCATCTTCCACATATTCAGGACTTCCCTTCATTTTTTCATCTTTCTCATAGACGGGACTATCCTTAGGTCCTTCAGCCCGGTCATCATCAGAACCACTGTTGGGTCTTCCATCTCCCCCATAAGTAGGGCTGCCATTGATCCTTTCATCTGCAGCATAACGAGGACTATCTTTGGGCCTATCATCTTTGCCAATATCAGAAACCTCCTTGTGCTTTCCATCACTATCATGATCAGAACTACCTTTTCTCCTATCATTTCTGTCATAATCAGGACTATCCTCACGCCTTTCATCCCTTCCATAACCAGGACTCCCTTTGCGTCTTTCATCTCTGCTGAACTCAAGACTTCCCTTATGCCGTCGGTCTCTGCCATAATCAGGACTTCCCTTACGCTTTCCATCTCTACCACTATCAGGAGTGCTCCTGCGCCTTCCATCTCTACTGTAAACAGGACTGCCACCTAGTCTATCAGACCTACCATAATCAGGACTGCTCCTTGACCTTCCACCTCTTCCATAATCAGGGCTATCTTTCACTTCCGCCCTCCTGTATGGACTGGGGCCTCGGCCATAGTCAGGACTAGGCCTTTCAGTAACTCTTCCATAAGGACTTCGTGAACGGCCATGATTGCGACTTCTGTCAGGAGACCTGGACCTGTCTCGTCCTCTGCGTTCAGGACTGTACTGCCTCTCATCATCATCTCGCACAGCATATTCAACTGATATAACACGGTCCATCAACTTGCTGCAACGATAAAAAAACATGAGAAAAAAAATGTGATTAGCATTAAAAAAATACTAAACAGAAACAAGTACCGATTTTCAAGAATTTCATATTTCCACCTAAAAGAACAATAAAAGTGATAAAAAAGAACCTCATGTTGGTCCCGTCCAATGCTCTAGTGGCATCCTCCTGTGATTCATATTGTACGAAAGCAAAATTCCTCCTAATCCTCACATTCACAAGCTTCCCATATGGTTCAAAGTGTCTCTCCAAGTCCCTTGTCCTGGTATGAATTGGATCAAAGTTTATCACAAACAGTGTCTTTGTGGGTCTCAAGTTGGCTGAAGATCTTGCACCACCTGGTCGCCTGATACCACGTTCTTGCTGCCATTCACAAATTTAAGCCTTAATAAAAGGCTAGAAGGAGCTGGAAAATATAAAACAACTAATAATATCTGTACCTTTGTCCACTCAACACGAAGTCGCCGCCCATGCCTTCCATATTCTGTTCGATCAAGTGCTCTAATAGCATCCTCGGCATCTCGTTCATCATCCATGTAGACAAATGCAAATCCTACATGTTTAAATATTAAGATAAGACTAAATAAAGGTGCTACTGTTTATGGCAGAAAGGTTCCAGACCATCTCCTTCCTGCAACAGGAACCTTCAATGCAAGATGCCACTTATGGCTCGCACAAGTTAAGATCGGGGTAGAGTAGTGTTACAGTTCTCTATATGCAAATGACCAACCTACTGCCTGTTAATTTGGAAAACAGACCTTGTTTGCTGAACTAATGATGTCAAGGAACAATTAAGTGATTGTCATGGTAGAGGATTGCCATTCTCCGTGTTTTCTCCTGCCTGGCTGCACCCTTGGCATGGTTTGAAATCGGAGGTGGGTTGGAAGTCATGAGGAATGAAAGGCAATGGTCACTTGCAGAGGAAAGTGTAAGATGATTCCATTGTGGGCTCATGAGAGATGATGAAGAAGCTCGTGGCATGGGCAGGAAAGGTAGTGCACAAGAGCCCATCAGCCAGGAGAAGAGCATGGTATGCTCCAAATGTATTCCTGCGCCAAAGAAACCGCTGAGTACAGGGGCGCATATGAAATAACAGACTGCTTTCTCTAAAATTATCCTGATCCCCTGTACCAGTTGGCAAGAGATGATGTGATTGCCACGCCAAATGCCGCCGGAGTTTAAAACCCATCACCTTTGTGGAGGAAGCGAGTTGCTCAGACACAGCGTATTGTGCACCGCATGTGATGGTGGAATGTAGTTTATCTCAGAAATTGAATATTAATGTCCCTAAAGTAACCTCTTATAAGGAAGGAACAGCACAATTTGCATATGCATAACATAGGTGTATTGTCAATTTCAAACCAATGATGTAATAACTGCATGACAACTTAACATACAAAAAAAAATCAGATAGCTAAACATCCAAAAGATTCAACTACATTTGTCTTCTATCACAAATTCTCAGAGAAAAAAAAGGTACAAATATAAGGAAGATACCCTCTAACATAAGAAGAAAAACAAATGCCCTATGCTCTATTTTGCCACATTCTTCTTTGCTTGTCACCACCAATGTAAGTCAGCAAGAGATTCTAAAAAAAACAATTTGTAAACATGAATAAGACACCTTACCTGACTTCATATCCACACGATCAACCCTCCCATATCTCCCAAAAAGTCGCTCAAGGTCAGCCTGTCGAGAATCATACTCGAGGTTGCCACAGAAAACAGGTTTCATATTTGACATTCAATTTATCCAAGAAGCCAATCCCTCCTGCACAGAAAACAGGCAACAAAGAGCACTGTCACACATCTGCTACAATAATTTTTCAAGGAGGAAATAGATACAATCATTTAGACCACAAAAAGTGTTATACAGATTTAAATTGGTAAAAAAAACGAAAATCGCTATACAAAGTTACCCATATTTTAAATACGAAGTGCACAGTGCCTTCATTACTCTGTGGAACTCAAAACTAATTATACAAAAATTACATATAGCCCCCCAAAAAAGAACCCACATGATTAATCATTCATTTTTCTTAGATAACAAAGGGCATCCGAATCCTTAGGATCCGACTAGAAGGGTAAGACAACCAGCCTCTTAGAACACCTTATCCCGCCACCAAACACTTCGGGCAAGTATAAAGCCCAATTAATTGTTCATATTCGTTTTCAAATATCAGCACAACACTTCTTAACCAGAAAAACAACTTAAACAGCTGGGATGTGAAACAATGGAAAGAAACATACTTGCTCCGCCATTTCATCTAAAGCAAGAAGTTGCCCACCATCATGTGAACAACCCAATCTCCCTTTCTACATGTTTCCCTCTACAGATTTTCTTGACAACAGTCTCCCTCCCACCCAAAATCCCAACACAAAAAAAAATCCTCTCCACAATTAAGTCGTATAATCATAAATAACCGATAGATCCAACCACTAAGTAAGTTAAGACTGAGAACAAGTGAGTCAGTATCATACATTCAAACAAAGAAAGATCTACCTAAAATTAACACAAGCAATTCTCAAAGAACACATTTTTGCAATAAAAAAAAATCCACCAAACGAGCCATTCCATCAAACTACAACATAAAGATCGCAACTTCGAGCTATGGGAAAGCAATCGAGCGAAAAAGAAGTGTAGAAACTGGAATCAGATCTACGAGAGAGAATTGAAATAGATCTCTAATGGAAAGAATTGAATGGATCAAGAACAAGGAAATGGAGGGTAGATCCAGAGCGAGCACTAACCTTGGGCGGCAGCGGCGGCTGGCAGCGATGGAGGCGACGGGGGAGAAAGAGGGAAGATCCAAGGAAAGATAAGGGTTTTGGGGAAACCCTAAAAACGCTTCCCACGAGGGTCCAACACGGTTCGCCTGGTGCGCGCTTTCGCACGGGACAAATTATCGAGTACAACGGCTAGGCCACGTAATTTTTATATCAGGGGATTAGGAAGCGTCGATCATGGAGATCGACCACGCACAAGCTTTATGTGGGCGATACAGCTGTTTGGCAGCAATAAGCTAGGCGCACGTTTATCCTGGAGATCAATGGTCCCCTGATCCCTGGCCCCTGTAGTAGTGTGCTTGGGACAACCCCCCGAGAAGTTATTAGGTACGCAGTGTGCAGGGAACAGTGTGCTCCCCCAACGCTCCGCGTACCTAATAATTTTTCGGGACAACATGGAGATCAAGTTTTTTTAGTATAGAATTTTTTGAGAATGTCTTGTCCAAGTGAATTGTGACACATATCACAAATCCAACTTGGCACGCCAAGTGCGGTGTCCAATCTTTAATACGGTTACAATTGAAAGGACGAAATATACTGATAGTAAGGGTGTTCACACCGAGGTTTTAAAAACCGGATCCAACCGGGGTGTAAGAAGAAAAAACACCATTTGGAGGGAGCGGGCTGGTTTTGGCGAAACAGCGCCAGTTGTCCGCGGGGGGTGGGGGGCGGCTGGCTCGACAGCGGGCGCCGGGGTTTGGGGGTGGGGCTCGGGCCGAAAAAGGGCCCGGCTCCGGTTTGACCGGACCGAACCGGTCGGTCCAGTCCGATTTTTAAAACGATATCCATGT
This sequence comes from Houttuynia cordata, assembly GCA_039654745.1. NCBI lineage: Eukaryota > Viridiplantae > Streptophyta > Magnoliopsida > Piperales > Saururaceae > Houttuynia > Houttuynia cordata. The sequence goes on from CM077505.1 coordinate 24,182,941, forward strand.
CAATTTAACCAACGGTCCATATGGACAAAAAACTAAACATTGATGTTCGTCCTAATAAAACGAACAAACTGTTATCCATGTATGACTTTTCATATATCATACATTAAACTTATATGTGGAAGACATGTTAGTTATAAACTTTGAATATATTTATAAATTATGGATGTTAAATTAGATGTTGAACTTATATTAGAGCAGCACTAAAAACCCGAACTTGACCCAATCTGGATGGAACCAACCCGACATTGACCCGGGTCAGGTTGGGTCCTATCTCGGGTAGGGTCGGTTTCAAAGTTTTAAAACTCGAGTTCTATCTCAGGTCGGGTTGTGCTTTAAAATACCCAAGAACCGACCCTACCGAGATATACCATTTAAATCACTTATTTTATAATACATATATATAATTTTATTATTAATATTATTATATTAATTATTTTATTAAATATGTTAATAATTATATTAATTATTTTATTAAAATCTCGGATTTTATCTCGGGTTCTCGGGTAGGGTCGGGTATTGCGGGTTTTATCTTGGGTAGGGTCGGATTTAGGATTCTAGGGTCGGGTTGGGTTTAGGATTCTCGGGTCTTATCTTAGGTAGGCGCCGGGGGTTGGGGGTGGGGCTCGGGCCAAAAAAGGGCCTGGCTCCGGTTTGACCGGGCCGAACCGGTTGGTCCAGTCCGATTTTTAAAACCATGGTTCACACGCATCTATGTCAATTTAACGAACGGTCCATATGGACAAGAAATTAAACATTGACAAGACCTATATGTTCGTCCTAATAAAGTGAACGAACAAACTGTTATCCATGTATGACTTTTTATATATCATACATTAAACTTATATGTGGAAGACATGTTAGTTATAAACTTTGAATGTATTTATAAATTATGGATGTTAAATTAGATGTTGAACTTATATTAGGGCTGCACCAAAAACCCGGACTTGACCCAATCCGGACGGAACCAACCTGACATTGACTCGGGTCAGGTTGGGTCCTATCTCGAGTAGGGTCGGTTTCAAAGTTTTAAAACCCGGGTTCTATCTTAGGTCGGGTTGTGCTTTAAAATACCCAAGAACCGACCCTATCGAGATATACCATTTAAATCACTTATTTTATAATATATATAAATAATTTTATTATTATTATATTAATTATTTTATTAATTATTTTTATAATTATATTAATTATTTTATTAAAATCTCGGGTTTTATCTCGGGTTCTGGGGTAGGGTCGGGTATTGCGGGTTTTATCTTGGGTAGGGTCGGGTTTAGGATTCTCGGGTCGGGTTGGGTTTAGGATTCTCGGGTCTTATCTCGGGTAGGGCCGGGTATAGCAAAACCCAACCCTACCTGACCCGAGATGCAGTCGTAACTTACATGTGAAAAACACTATAGATATTTTTTATGAAAAGAAAAATAATTTTCTTAGTATTGGAATTAAGAAGTAGATATTCTAAAAAATTGGACCTATTGTCCATTAGGTGTCCGCGGAGATCAATTGTCTGCACGTACAATGGCAGACAAACACAGACAAACAGTTGTCTATGTCCGTCTACATCCATGAACACCCCTACTACCTAAGGGTTTTGGGGGCTAACTCTTAATTAAAATAAGCGCATAGGCATTAAATCTTAGGTAATCATTAACTACAATAATTAGGACACTTCTCATTGAAGGATAAAAATGCCGCTTATGTAATCAACCACCCAAGCTTCCCCATTTCAAATTATGGCAGCTTAAATGTCTTCAACATCAAAATTGCCACCAACAGAATTTCCGTTATGGCGTCGATTTCAAATCTGGAACTTTTGTTCCAACTCTGTGCTAGAGTTGCCCATGATCTTACAATCTCCTTGGGCTGCTTAGTGTAGTAGTGCTCCTCAGGTCGGCACCTCGTCTCCGATTCATGATCCAATAAGACTTTCACTTGAAACTCGCTAGCGATGAATCGGAATGGCAAAATAGGGGGCGGCGCCGGGGCCCCCCACTTCTGTTCTCACTGCGCCGGTGGGCGCCGGGGGAGTCAACGGGGAGGGGATAGGGCCCCCCTTTGGCTGGACGGCAGGTGTCGGGAGTTGGGGGCGAGGCTTGGGCCGAAAAAGGGCCCGGCTCCGGTCGGACCAGGCCGAACCGGCCGATCCGGTCCGATTTTTAAAACCATGGTTCACACACATCCATGTCAATTTAACGAACGCTCCATATGGACAACGTACTGAACATGGACAAGACCTATATATTTGTCTTAATAAAGTGAACGAACAAACTGTTATCCATGCATGCGACCTTTTATATATCATACATTAAACTTATACGTGGAAGGCATGTTAGTTATAAACTTTGAATATTTTTATAAATTATGGATGTTAAATTAGATATTGAACTTACATGTGAAAAACACTATAGATGTTTTTTATGAAAAGAAAAATAATTTTCTTAGTATTAGAATTAGGAAGTAGATATTCTAAAAAATTGGAACTATTGTCCATTAGGTGTTCGCGGACATCCATTGTCCGCCCATACAATGGCAGACAAACACGGACAAACATTTGTCTATGTCCGTCTACATCCATGAACACCCCTACTACCTGGGTTTCTGGGGCTAACTCCTAATTAAAATAAGCGAATAGGCATTAAATCTTAGGTAATCATTAACTACAACAATTAGGACCTCATTGAAGGATAAAAATGCCCCTTATGTAATCAACCACCCAAGCTTCCCCATTTCAAATTATGGCAGCTTACCGACTTCAACATCAAAATTGCCACCAATAGAATTTCCGCTATGGCATCGATTTCAAATCTGGAATTTTTGTTCCAACTCCATGCTAGAGTTGCCCATGATCTTACCGTCTCCTTGGGCTGCTTAGTGTAGTAGCGCTCCTAAGGTCGGCACCTCGTCTCCGATTCATGATCCAATAAGACTTTCGCTTGAAACTCGCTAGCAATGAATCGGAATGGCAAATACTGACCGCCTTTTCAACCTCTGCACTACATTGATGCCTATAGGCCACTGATCGTTTCAAATTAAAACCTCGCAAGTATCAAATCCAAGTGAGCATGGGGAAGTATAGAGGGTGTTGAATCCACGGGGATGGAAGACTATCTGCCAAATTTTATGGGAGATTGGTATGTTTACAACTAACTACACTATGCAAGAATATAAAGTAAAGAAAGATAGGATGAGAGAATGGCTAGGGGATGAGAATTCACCAATAAACTCACTACTAAGTATTCCTATATTTAATTAAGACTCATCTGTGCATAAAACTAATGTTCCTAACTAAACCATTGGAGTCATTTAATAAAATAATACTAGAATATCAATAGCATGAACTATATAGCAAGCATAACCCACCTTCACTAATCTACTTATAGGCATAGGTTATCCCACAAAGCATAGCTCATCCAAATTCCTCTACTACTACATTAAAATTATTGCATAAAACTCCCAAATGAGACCACAAGTACTCAAAGGAAAGTGAATACCAATAATATGTAAAATCATTGAAGCACAAAAACAAATTAGTCATAGAAATTGAATTAATACATTAAGCTTTAAAGTCACAACTTTACTCAATTATGAAATTGTTCATACACATGATGAAATCTAAAGCAAAGATAGGAATATAAAGAGCTAATCTAATAGCTTCATCAAAGCCCTATGCCTAGGGTCTAGCCACTCATGGTAGGAAGTGGAAAGAAACAAGCTTTAATTTTCATCTTCAATGGCCAACAAATCTCCTTGCTTTTCCTCCCCCTTTTCTCCTTTAGGAAACAAATTAAAACCCCCCTTGAATTCCCCCAACTCTAGCTCCTTTTATAACTTTTATATCTCCTTAGAAGATTCCCTTGAAATGCTCTCCAAACCCTAGCCCGGGCTCGGACTTTTAGTCATTTCTAGCCTCTCACGATCAATCACCTTTGACTGGCGATCGATCGCCTAAAGCATTTTGGGGTCTTTAGATGTAGTCCGATCCTTCATCAACGGCCAAGATCGGTTGTAGTGTTCCCGCCCACGATCGATATCGATCACCAGTTGTCCACAATCAATCATAAGGCTCTAAGTCTTTTCTAGGTGAATACTTCCATTGGCGATCGATCGTCGGTGCCTGCAGTTTTGCTTCAATGGCCTTTTTTTGCCATTTTGAGCCAAAATAAGGTATATGTGTAACACCCGAAAATTTGGTAAAATTACCAAAACTGCTATTTTAGGAAATTGTTCTAAAATAGAAAAATTTTGTTGCCTGTTTGATTTTTTTATGAAATCTTATATTCTGGTGTGTTGTATTATTATTGTGATGCTTTTGAAAGTGTGGAACCATTAAACCAGATTAGGCAGTTTACCATGGCACGAGGACTAGCCCTGGCGCTGAGGCTAGTCTGGCGCCAGGGTCTGTGCGCACTAGACGCCAAGGGTGAGGGCCAGGCGCCAGGGTGCGTGTACAAAGTATTGGGACTTGTTCAAATTATTTTGATGTTGTAAGTTGGACCTTCGTAGCTTGGGAATTTATTTTTGGTAAGTTTAGCGCACGCACCAGAAGTTGGAGAAGCTTTGGTCGTCAGATGTGATGGACGCCAGAGACCACTGGGCGCCAGTGCAGTGCAGGGTCCCAGAGCCACGTGGGCACATGCCTGGGGGCACGTGCACGTGTGTGATGAGACGTGATTTGGTTAGTTATGGCAAGGGACTAAATCAAGGAGAAGTGGGAAATTTAAAATTATTCCAAATCCGGTTTAAATTGGCATTATCTTTGGGAATTCCTAATTAGGGAAATTAAAGCAATTAGTGGGATGGTAATTGGACGTGATTAATGGGATAATCATGGCAGTTACCAAGCTGATTATAGGCACGTCTTGATTTGAAAAGAGATCATGGATTGTTTTTTTCAAATTAGGAGGTTACAAACTCTATTTTGAGTAACAATTTGATTTGATCTAAATCCCTACCAAAAAGGGATTTGTAACTGATCTAAACCAAGGAGGATCACGTCCATGACTTAGATCTTGTATTGGTGATTAGTAAATCATGGCCTTTGGATGGATTGGTAATCAATGGTGATGATTTAATTAATGTACTTAGGCATTCCCTATATAAGCACTACTCTTGAGAGGCCGAAAAACCTTTTGGATGCCTTGGGAGACGTGCCAGCCTTGGAGCAGCGCAACCAGTCTTCTTTCACTTCGTTCTAAGGGTGGTGCATCGGGTTGTGCATTCGTTCGGGGAATACGCGAAGGAGAAGAGTAATACGCATAGAACCGATTAACGCGCAAATTGTATCGGTTCCACCAAGAGGTAGGATGTGTTTTTCCCATTCTTTTTCATATTTTTTGAGATGGATAGATCTGATATAAGAGCATTTGAGTTCTCTGATGTATGAATTTCCCAATTATTTGATACGTTGATGATAAAACTTGCATTTTTATTCAATATGCGTATTGTATAGACCGTATGACTTCATGATGTAATAATCATTGTGCAATGGCCTAGGTATGGACTTTCTTCTACATTCCAGTGTTTAAATGATTGATTATAAGTCCAAATCGTTGCTGGTATTTACTGTCCAATTATTATTGTCTCATTTCTTTGGTATCAATGGATCATATTGAGTCTATGGTAGGCAATTCGAGTAATACGTGTAGAATCATAGAGATATTGGCTAATTGGTCATTTATCATTAGAAATTGGACTCTTCACACCTCTGATTCGTGGAAAGGTCATTCTTTTGTGAGTCGTTAGTACCCTTGTCTCTTGATAGTGTCCCAATTTGGTGGTCTTAATTGGGGTTAATCATAATTGGATGTCTAAATCGGGTTCGGATTGATGAATCTAATTAAAACAGTGGATCTGCCTATTAATAAAAGTGTGATATTATCATCAAGGGATTGGATAATGATTATTCTATCATGAACATATGTGTATTAGTATGTAAGTAACATAATATGGAAGTTAATCAATTCAATTAGGCCTCGGCCAGTAGCTTTCCTGCACAAACAGATAGTAGTGTAAAATTCGTAACTAATTCTAGAAAACTCAAAAAAATGCGTCGTCTGTTGGGTTGGATTGTAGATTATTGGGGGAATCTACAGTAAAAATTTCATATATGAACTGTAAAAATTATGGTGAAGGTCGGAAGTGAACTCTTGTGTAGAAAACAGTGCAGTGAACTGGGGAACACTTATGACTATCTAATATCGTGGGAGTATATAAAGTTATGGATAAGATAATACCTAAATAAAAATGAGAAGGACTGGGTAGCAATTAATGCAAAGAGTTTAATCCTCTGGAATTTTGTATCGGAGTGGAGTCAAATCAAACTGAGTTGAGTTTCGGTGTCAGGTTGTCTTACCGATTATAGCTATCTCAAAAATTCCGATTAGGGTTTGTACCCTCGAACCCTAATTCTTTTGACTGCTTCGAACCATCTGAAACTAGTATTAGATTTGGGAATTCTTACCTAGGGCCTTCCACAGTGAAACTATCGGACCTATAAAGTTACCAATTTACCCCTATAATTGGGTGAAGCTTGGAAGATGATTATTTTAGCTACTCCTTAATGAGTCTGATGCTGACAAAGAGTATTGATTTCTCTTCTTTATATTGAATTGTGTACTCCATGGGATATTGAAATCTCAATGGTGTTTCTATGAGAGTCCATTCTTGAACAGTGATACTTTTTCTATTGATTTTAATACAGCCTCTGTCGCTGTCAGATTATATTCAGTTCTCTGTAAACTGCTAATTCCACAAGAGTGATTGATGAAAACTCTTCGAGTGGAAATCATAGTATGCTCAAGAGCCATTGCTAGATCCTTTGGGATATCAAATATTTGATGAACCTATGTAGTTCAACCGATGATGGTAATGCGTGCGTTTTAGACTATATGATATTACAGAAGGTCTGTAGTCTCCACCCATTGTGCCCGTAAGCATCGATGGGGTCAGCATCCCTAGACGCGTGGGCGGGTTCCTCTGTAGAACCTCTAGGATGTTCTAGTATAGATGTCCATAGGGGAAGTGGACTGACCTGAGAGCATAAATTAAAAACTCCCACACTCTGTATGTTTGAGTTTATTTTAATTGTGATCTATATCCGTTCAAATGAGTGGTTCGGTGTCTGATTTCATATTTCCTAGCAAAAGCTGCTAATATTCTTGTACATTGATTATTGCATCTATTATTCCAAATTTGATTAATGATATTCCATATTTTGTATCCATTGGAGTCTGTTACTTCTGTATTATTTATCAGTGGGGTTTTGGCATCCTACTGAGTATTTCATTCAAAATACTCATGCATCCTTTGATGCAGGTATTAAGAATGAGTGAAGCAGAGCAGGTAAAAGTGACTGTTGACTTCAAGTGGTTAAAGATCAGCCGTGGAAGACTTTATTCTGATTATTTGATGTTTTGAACTTTTTACTTTATTGCCCGTGCCAGAGATATTATTTGATTGCTGTTAAATGAATTATGTTGTAATAACTTAGTTAAACTTGAGATTTTATTATTTAAGATTTTTGTTAGCGGATATTGTTTATCATTTTGGATCCTGTAATTCTCCCAGTTCATGTTAATGGGAACGAAGAGTTGATCGAATATTCGGTCGTGTTCCGGGTTTCTATCTCATGACCTTTATTGTGTTGGTGCTTTCGCTCTCTTACAGAGGTTTTGAAATTCGGGGCGTGACAATATGCTTGCTCCTACAAAACACCAAAAACAACATTGAAAACACTAACAAGAATAAAACACTAGCATACATATAAGATTTGGAGCTAGTCAAATGCAAACTTTTGCTATCTATCACACCACCAAACCTTTATTTTGCTAGTCCATAGCAAAAGCAAACAAGATAAGACAACAACAAGCAAATCCATCAATACAAATATAACCTAACGAACACAAGGAATCTCAACATTTTAATCATCTCAAGGCTATCACAAACTCCTAAAGTTCCACTACAAAGCTATTAAAACATCCTAAGCATCCCTTCACAAACACAGATCATGCTTAGAGAACCCAATAACTAATACTTGACACAAGTAAAATATAAGCATCAAAGTCCAAGATGACGAACTAAAATATCAACCTCTAATTTAATTGTTCTCATCCTAAACTAAATCACTTGCACTTTCTATGTTCAATTAGTTCCCCTAACAATGAAACTATGCCACAATGGGATACTACTATCACACACCTAAAACAACTAAGACAAACAACCTAAGAGCTACTTTTTATGCTTTTTTATTCTTTCTATTTTTTTTTCAAAATTTTCACTTTTTTTGGATTTATGGTTTAATTCCATCACAACAAAATTACAATAGATCATTTCTTACACCCCCAAACCCATTATGCCCATTCTCCCCAATGTGATCAAGCACCTATACTACAAGGACAAATTAAATGAAAGGGGGAGAAGGAGAGGGATAGGGAGGGAGGGGATGAGCATGAAGGACACATGATGGAAAAACATCTCCCCCACCTCAATCCCATACCCCAACACTCCCCACATAATACACAATAACACTTCACATTCACGATCTACACATGAAATATGCGTTTTATTATCTCATAAACTTATGATTATGCTAGTGTTTGATTAGAATAAATACTACTTTAATATAGTTTTTCGTTTTTGTAGGAAACAAGAATAATACATAGAAACGAGGCCAAAAAGTAACTCAAATGGTTAAATCATTATAACTTCGTGTGCACATCTCTAATGGAACTGATTCAAACTTCATGTTAAAGTTCAAGAAGTCAGCTTTCCAACGCCACCAACCGCGCACAATTCGGAGTTCGGAGCGAAAAGTTATAGCCATTTGAAATTCATGAACTATAACCATGATCGATCGTCTATTCAACGCGATCAATCGTATGAGCCGCAAAACAGTATTATTGAAGGAAACGATCGATCGGAACCAAAACTATCGATCGTATCTACTGAAATTTTTTATCCGCGCAAGACAGTAACTACGATCGATCGGTATCATATGGCGTCGATCGCCAAAGCGATCGATCGTAGGAAAATTACGAAGGAATTGTGATCGATCGGTAGGCGAACGATCGGCAATACGGAGCGATCGATCGCCGTGTGCGGTAAACCGAAATAAGCCCTATTTCGACTCGGATTTGGAAGGGGACTTCGTGGTTTCTCTTCAAACTTATAAATAGGCCTTATGGGAGAACGTTTTGAGTACCAGAGAATAGACTTTTGAGCTTTATTGGAGGCTAGAGAGGAGCAAGAGAATGAGTCTTTTGGAGCAAAGAGGAAGAAGGATTCATGACGATAGATCTACATAAACAGGCTTCTCTTTTCTTTCTTTCTATGTGTAACTAAACTTTCATTCAAGGCTTGATGAAGCCCTAGATGTGTATTGCTACTCTTGGTAGTTTAATTTTATAAAGTTGATTATGATTCATGCTTAATGCAATTTCATGAGTATTCGTTGAGTACTTGATCATAGACTTGATTGATTATGAATGGAATTAGATATTGTGATTGATTTTATGCCCGATCAAGGATAAGATTAATTGCATTATAATAGAGTTGTAATTGATTCTATGCCCGATCAAGGATAAGATTGATTACACAATAGTGGATGAACTTTCATGTCTGATCAAGAACGTTAGTGAATTTATTAGTAATTCGTGTGTCCGATCAAGAATACGAATTACCATATCATGTTAACTTATGCTTAATAATAATAATTGAGAGTAGTAATTGCATGTCTAGTGGTGGATTCTCTGCCTTGATATTCTCCATATTGATTGAATCCCAGTAATTTAGTTAAAAGTTCATTACTTTCTTAGTCTAGAATCAACACTGCTGCTTTCTTTTGAATTTGGTAAAATATTAATCCGTCCCTGAGGTTCGACAACCCTTTCTATACTTGCCATAGTACAATTGCCTTGTGCACTTGCAAGGGTTTTATATTTATACGATCAATTCACAACTAGAAGGCACAAAACATAGAAAAAACACAACTAGCCATATCATAACATATCATATATCTATATTACAAGTTCAACCACACACATCACAAGTACATCTAACATGAAAAACAAAGTACACTAAAAAGTTCAAAGAAATAATGAGAGAAGGGAAGAAAGCTAGAAAGGCTATGAACTAGAGGTCCATGCCGTCCCTCGGTGATCACCATAATCCATCTCCGGCGTTGCTGCTCCGCCATCATCTCCACCCGCCGGCAGTCGGAAACGCCAAGAGTGCATGAAGTCGGCCAACGATCTCACCATGCTTTGGAGCTATCAATCCGGCTTCCCAGTCTCTGCTCCATCCCAATCATGTGATCGGTGAGGCACATCTCTATAGTCTCCCATGGGGTCTCATGCTCCGCTTGCGGAGCCACCAACTCCTGGGCATGCTCCATCTCCTGCTCCTCCGGCTCCTTATTGTCATCCTCATCATTATTCACCCTAGCCTGATGCCTCACCTGACATCTACCTCCGGTATGGGCCATCATCTGGTTATATGAATCGACACCGATGGGCCCCAACCCGTGCGATAGCCGAGCATGTGCCGGGAAGCAACGCCATACGTCTTGAAGATGCGCTCAAGGATGTAGGGGTAGGGCAACTGCTCATCCATGTGCCCCACCACCGCCTGCTTCATCAGTCCGAAGACGAACGAACACTACAACAAAATTGGCTTTTATCTACAGAATTTTGTCCGTCGCTAAAAAATTTGTGGTTAAAGCTGCCGTTTACGACGGAAAACTGGCTGTGGATAAAAGTAATACAATAGCGGCTGATTTTACTGACGGAAAGGTTATCGGTCGCTAATAGCAATTAAGGGGCCGTTTGGGGCGTGATTATTGCAAAACATCTAGATTGAATTTTGGATATCCACTGTAGCATCTATATTTTTTTTACATCCAGCTGAAACACCTCAGGATATATAAAATACCTGGATACTACAGTGTAGCAAAATATTCCATCTGGATGTTTTGCTTTTAATCATGCCCCAAACGGCCCTAAGTATCCACGGTTTGTTAAATGTGGATAAAAAAGTCTGTCGTTAATAAATCTAATATCGATGGTTTAGTTTCCGTGGTTAAAAAATTTGTGGTAAAAGATCAAATTGCTTTAATCGTAGCCGTTGATTTCATAAAAAAACCCTAACTTTTTTACTTTCTCCCCTTCTCACCCACTCCTCCTTTGTTCGTCCTCGCCGGCTCTCGCCCTGCCCGCCGCAAGGCCTCCTGGAAGAACCTGGATGGCTGCGTGATCTGCGCCATCACCCGCGACGCCGCTATTGCCCGTCTCCTCGTCTTCCATGACGAACCGTCTCAGGCAAGGCCCGGTTCGAGCACGTTGTGTCGCGCCACTCCGACTGCAACTCTGCCAAATGCGGTGGTTCGAGCATGTTGTGCCTGTCGGTTTTCGGCCTTCCGCTCGAGTAATGACTGTGATTTATCTGATTATGGAGATCTTTTGTTTCTATAACAGGAGATTCTGATTTGAAACCATATTTCGATGAAGTTCTAATTTTGACAAACATCATGTGATCCAGCTACTTGATCTAGATGAAAATGTTGTGCCATTGAATACAATGATAATGCTGTTGGGACATTTTGGTTTTATAGCTCATGGCTTTTATCAATTTATTCAGTGATTTCGTGATCTGGACAGGATAGAAATTTATTGCATTTGCTGATTGCCTTTTTATGACAGCAAATTTCTGGGTTTAATTTAAATAATTAGATACGCACAATACGAATATTTGCATGGTTCTCTGTTGTTCTGAAAGTGATTGACTTCTAGACTTCTGCCAAATCTGGCTCTTCCCCCGCCATATGTTTTGTTCTGAATGGTTTTCCACCTTACTGGCATCAAAGATCAAGAAAGTTCTGTTTGTGGAAAAAGAGAGAATTTTTGGATGGGCAGAACAGCAAGCCCATGCCCAAGATAAATGTTGTCGCTAGACTCAGTGTGTAGTGATTGCAAAAGAACGGCAGCGCCAGCGGTAGTCATTGAACAAATTCAGTTTTTGACACTTCTATAACTGGTGGATGGAGAAACTTGACAAAATATGATTAGAGGTACTAGTTGTGCATCATGCATAGTAAAATAAAATACATAGCAAGGTAGATACTATTTTGTAATTCTAGGAAACTCTCGGTCTAGCATTTTATCATGCACTATATGATATGTGGAGTAAACATATTTTTTAACATAAATATATACTACATAGTAAGCCTATTCATGCAAATTCCAGACAATTCAGAATGCCCAAAAGGGTCTAAATGTCATTGCATTTAGAGCCCACAATCTCTGATCTAACTCATTAAACACTTTCAAAATCTTGCATGTACAGACACTCCAAATTCCGTAGATCTCACAACCAAAAAAAGGAACAACATAGAAACATAAGAACCAACCTTATTACCGGGCCCGGAGAGGTATAAAACAAGCAACCGACTACCACACCAAAACTAAGCGACATACGTTCAAAATTCTTGTGAAATTGCACAACATTTCCATTGAATTGGAGAGAGGTGAAAGAGCCAAAAGACCTGGTGGAAGCTGAGATAGGATTAGAAGATGAGGGAGTCGTGTCCTACGGTCTTGTCGTCGCGGAGGTTGGAGAGGTCAGCGCTGGCATTGATTGCGACTTGGAGGTGTCAATGTAGAAGCTCTCGCGGAGGTTGAAGAGGCGGTCGAGATTCACCATTCCAGTTCATAGCCGACGAGTTTCAGGTAAAGGTCTTGTTGGATCAAGAATCGCAGGCGAGGTGCCAAACTGAGGAACGCCTCCATACTAAGCGCCACCATGGTAAGATCAAGAGCGACTCTGACACCGGCATCGGAGCGGAAATTCTGGATTGGAGGTCCCCAAATTTGTCGTGCATGATCACGAAAACTTTTTCCAAATAAGAAAGCAAGAATTATACTCCCTCCTTAGTCTTTTAGCTAAGGTAACCACCATTCAAGAAAAATCTACAATTCATCTCCCTGATAACAACTCTTAGCTGTGATTTAGGCCATTTACCAAAAATCAACAATTTTCCCGATGGTGCTATTAGAATAATAAGATGGAGGGAGTATATGTTCAACCAATGAGGTACTGATGCGCTTGCCATGACAATGCCTTCAGAATAGAGGTCTTAAAGTTTGAACATTGGCCACCCACATGGGATGGGATTTTTAGGGGTGCAACTTTTGCAGGCTAGCCCACCAGGACGACCATATCCTGCCTGCAAAATTGTGGGTATGGGCCGGAAGTTCGAGGCTTAGGGCAGGGTTGGGCCTCAAAATTTTAGGCCAACTCATTCTAGGTCAGGGACCAAAAATGACGGCCCGCCCACAGGCCTGCACAACGAGAAGTTACCTCTAGGTTGTGCTCGTCACCAATTGATGGTTGATACGATTTCCAATTTGTGGACTCGTAGACCATCGTGACAAGTAGGGGAGTCGTGCCAGTCAATCACCTGTTGTGGTGAGCATGAGACTTCACCGGTACCTAATAATTTCTCCTCCACAACAATAAGAGGGAATTACATGTAGTCACCAAATTTTGATGGTGAATGGAGAGGATGGGAATTATAGGTTTGAAGTATAACATACCATGTTCTTGCATCTGGGTAACGAACCATAATTAACTTGGGAAACCCAATATTTAATGGGCCATAAACTGTCAGAGAGAATGCCTTCTTGCATCTAATTCGCCGAGAAGTCGCAATATGACAAACAGTTGATGCTTATAAAGGATTTTTTGTCTTTTGCCTATATGGGCAAGAAAAGAAATTCTTATTAATAGTTTGAATCTGTTTTCAATGGAGGTTCTTTGTTTTGCTCAAATTTTTAAGTGAAACATTGGCTTCTTCTAATGTTATCCTAAGATATTCTTTCAGGCTAATAGAAATCAAACATAAAATTCGATTTTAATGGCTACAATTTATCAGCTCCAAAGCTAGCTTATGATAAAATAGGATCTTAGGCTGACTATAATTTCCTACAAATGTGATTTATGATAATGTGGAACTCACACATTGATCTCTACTACTTCCTAGCCTCTTCATTATTTCTTAGCAGCCCAGTGCCATTTCCTCCAAATTTGGTATAATTTGAAACGAAAATTTTGTGCCTTGAGTAAATAAGTTCCCCACCCTCAACTATTATATAGTGAAGTTTCTCAAAAAGCTCGAGCTAGTAGGAAAGGGTCATATTTAATACTGTAGTATTTAACCAGACCCTAATATTGGTTGTGCATGACCTGTTAAGGTCGAATACTTTCATGGCATGGCATGAGAGTGAGTTATGTATATAAATCAAGTTATCGGTCCCTTGAATTATAGATAGGCTTTTTATTTTACCAATTTGCAAGTTATAAATCCAGTACTCTCCCGGAACAAAGATGTTTTCTGTCATCATCTTCTTAAATCTTCAAATTAACGCATATTCATATGTACAACTTGTCTTCTTATACTGCCATGGTTGTTAGCTCCAGAGGAGCCTCCAATCCCCCACCATGTGATCTCTCATCTTACAATGCAAAAGAATAATTGAAGAACAGTTTTCAAGACATTGACAAATTTATGAAACAAGTCTGGCAATGGAACTGTAAGTAAATATGGGTTCTTGTCCCATTTTACTTGTCTTGATTGAGAGGAGTCGGCTCTCTCGTGCAAGTGTAGGCATGTGGAGTAGTTAGGCTTCCGTGGGCCCGGTCCACACTAAATTGGAAGAGACACTGTAATCATCACCGATCCGGAAATCACTTATTTGAAATTAGCTGTTTTGGTACGACCAAAATGGAATTGTCAAATAAGAGTCACCATATTGGAAATCTGTTGAGCAATTTCGGGAAACCGAAATTGGCATGATTTTGTAACTGATTTATGCCTTATTAAAGGGCAATGGAGGGGACGCCCTCCATGCTAATGAAAAAGGCGACTTTTGGTTAAAATCAATTTGGTTTTGGTGCTCTTGATTTCGTTGGGTGAAAAAGCTAATTCGAGAAATATAGCTTTTCACATTGTTCTACACTCGATCGGTGAAGGATTTGGTGTTCTCGGACATATTCTAATCCGTGGAGTGATTCGTAGGCACAAAGGCCGAAGGTTAGTGATTCCAATTTGATAATCTTTGAGCTTTATTTGTTGTTAGAAGGAAATACCCAATTTTTGAGAACCCACATCAAACGGATAAAAATCCTAAATTCGCTTCCGTTGCGGCTCGATTACCCTTCAGTGGTATCGGAGCCTTGATTCCGTGGTGGTGTGAGGGTTCCAAGAAATTTGTGGGAATTTTCCTCGCGGTTTTTGCCGACTGAAAATCTCATTTTTTACAGTCGCGATCGATCGGCGTCAAGAGCGATCGATCGCGCTAAGGTAAAATCGGAGAAGACGACTGGTCACGATCGACAGGCATCGTTCGGCATCGATCGTTAAGTCTCTTGAAAAGGGAAAACGATCGATCGGCTTCGATCGGCATCGATCGCCATCGTTCGGCTTCGATCGGCATCGATCGCCATCGTTCGGCATTGATCGGCGTCGATCATTGATTTGCTTTGAAAGAGGGAAACGATCGATCGGCACAAATTGCGATCGATCGTATCTACTGGAAGTTGAGCAAAATTGACAGCGGAAAGCTGCGATCGATCGGGTATTTGACGCGATCGATCGGAGGGATAAAATTTGAAAAACTAATTAATATTGAAGCAGTACTTGTGCCACTTGATTATATAATTGCTGATAGTTAATTAGTGATTCAAACTGTGCTGTTTTTTTACACTGATTGTCCTGTTCCATTGATTGTAGATTATTATCTTCAATTTGATTGGAATACTTGCTTGATTTCATAAAAGTTGCAATGGCTTCCCGAATGGTCTCCAGTGAGTTGGCAAAGACTGAAAAGTTGAATGCCACCAATTTTGTTACCTGGAAGAGGCGCATCCGTCACATACTGTTCCTTGATGACTTGGGTCATGTGCTAGACCAAGTTGTTGAACTTACGGGTGAACAGAGTACTACTGCTCAAAAGAGAGAGTACGAGAAGTTCAGGATGGAGGATGCACGAGCAAGGACTACCATGCTTACCTTTATGGAGCCTACTATGGAGTTGCTTTTTGAGAAGCACAGAACGGCCAAAGAAATGTATGAGGCTATTGAGAGGAGGTATGGAGAGCATACTGAGGCACACATCAGGTTGCTTCACACTCGCTATACCAACATGAGGATGGAGGAGGGCAAAAATGTGCTTGATCACATAAATGCCATGACCATTATTGCTAGTGAGTTGGAGATGCTTGGAGATCCAATTTCATTGGGGGTCCAAGTGTCTACGATACTCACTAGCCTCCCTCCATCATGGGAAGCAGTTGTGGTTGCGTTGAACCTGAGTGACAAGAAACTCACTCTCGATGACCTTACTGCCAAGCTGGGCTTGGAGCAGGAAAGGAGAGAGCATATGAGGGCCTCTAATGCATCTGCCAACCTTGCTCACCATGTTGGCTCTAAGAAAGGTGGGTCCTATGCAGGCACTTCAAAGAAGAACTTCAAGAGGAAAGGAAAGAAGCCTCAATTCCAGGGAGGAGACAAGGCCAAGAACAAGAAGAAGGGAGCCTGCTTTACTTGTGGCCAGATGGGTCACTTTAGCAGGAACTGTCCTAATGGCTCCCAGGGCAACGAGAAAAAGAAACAGCAGGGTGGAGGAAAGGACATAGTTTGTATGATTTCTGAGGCACTGATTGTGAACACTAACACTAGAGGTTGGTGGCTTGACTCGGCTGCAACCCGTCATGTGGCAATGGCAAAGGAGTCTTTTGCTGAGATGAAAGAGATTAGTCCCGGAGAGCACAAGATCTACATGGGGAATAACACCTATTGTGACGTGCTGGGGATTGGCTCTGTTCGTGTTCCTCTCTTAGGAAGAAACACCCTGGTCCTCACAGATGTCTTGTATGCACCTACTATTCGTAGGAATCTGATTTCAATCCCTCTTCTGACTCAAAAGGGATTTGAAGTCAGGTTCAAGGGTGGCAAGGGATCTGTGGGGCAGAAGAATAATATTTTATTTACTGCTTCTTTAGTTGATGGTTTATTCAAACTTGATGTATCCAATGATTTTGCTAATAATGAAATGATTGATTCTGAGTATGTTGCTTGTGTTGCTGTTGATAATGCATTGTTATGGCATTTACGCCTTTGTCATGTGAATGCGACAAAATTACACCGAATGTCGGGTAGTGGGTTACTACCTAGAATAAGTGATAATTTGCGCACGTGTGAGGATTGCCTATCTGGCAAAATGATTAGGCTACCCTTTCCGAAAGGACAACGAGCAATTGACCTTTTAGAGGTCATTCACTCAGATATTTGTGGGCCTATAAACGTCAAGACTCAAAGGGGTATGATGTATTTTATTACATTTATAGATGACTATTCAAGATATGGTTATGTGTACTTGTTATCGAGAAAGTCCGATGCCTTAGAAAAATTCAAGGAATTTAAGGCTGAGGTTGAGAACCAATTAGGACGGAAGATTAAAGTTCTGAGAACAGACAGAGGTGGTGAGTACACATCTGATTTGTTCAAGGACTATTGTACAAACCAAGGAATAGTGCATCAGTATACTTTACCGTATACCCCTCAGCAGAATGGAGTCGCTGAAAGACGTAATAGGACATTGATGGACATGGTAAGGTCCATGTTAAATCACTCTGAACTAGGAACGCAGTTTTGGGGTGAAGCACTAGACACCGCTGTTTATGTACTAAATCGGATACCTTCTAAGTCGATCAAATTGACCCCATATGAGTTATGGACGGGAAGACGTCCAAACTTTTCGAACTTGAGAGTGTGGGGGTCAAAGGCCCATGTGAGGGTACCTGATCAACTAAGAACTAAGTTGGATCCCATGACCATAAAATGTAATTTTATAGGTTATTGTGACCATTCGAAAGGGTATCGATTTGTAGTACACCATGAAGATGGGACAGTGGGGGTTATAGAGTCTAGAGATGCTTATTTTCTTGAGGAAGATATAGACCTTAAAACTCCTAGTCAGAAAGTGGAACTCTTTGAAATTGAGAAAGAGAAAGTTACTGTCACTATTAATGAACAAGTGATAGGTAACACATCCAATGAGGATGTTGAAAATCGAACATCAAGAGAGCGTAGACCTTCAATTTTGTTGAAAGATTACTATGCCATGCTTGGTGAAGATGAGATATCGATAGATGAACCTGTACTTAGTGATCCAGTCACATTTGAGCAGGCGATGTGTAGTCCAGATTCCAAGGAATGGCGGAAGGCTGTTCAAGAGGAAATGGATTCAATCTTGAAGAACAAAGTCTGGGAGATTGTTGACTTACCAGACGAACGGAAACCCATTGGGTGTAAGTGGATCTTCAAGAAGAAGCTCAAAGTTGATGGATCAATAGAGAAGTACAAAGCTAGACTTGTGGCGAAAGGTTTCACACAAGTAGAGGGCATAGACTTCAAGGAGACTTATTCTCCAGTGTCCAGGTTCATCTCGATCCGATGTTTGTTGGCAATTGTGTCATACTTAGATTTAGAGTTGCACCAGATGGATGTAAAGACTGCCTTCCTAAATGGTGATTTAGAGGAGGAGATTTACATGGAACAACCCGAGGGGTTTGTTGTTTCCGGAGAGGAAACTAAAGTGTGCAAGCTTATTAAATCATTGTATGGACTGAAACAGTCGCCAAGACAATGGTATTTCACTTTTCACAAGGTGATAAGTGAATATGGCTTTGTGGCCAATGACTATGACCATTGTGTATACTCCTTTAGAGATGGGAGTAGATTTATGATATTGTCACTATATGTAGATGACATATTATTAATGGGGAATGACACTAGTATGATTCTCAGTCTTAAAGAATGGCTCAAGACCCAATTTGAAATGAAAGATATGGGTGAAGCATATTACATCCTCGGGATGAAGATTGAGATAGATAGAAAAGCGAGGAGGCTAAGTATATCTCATGAATCGTACATTGAGAGTGTTTTGAAACGCTTTGACGTGATTGGTTGGAAGACCATTGATTCGCCCATCTATAAAGGGACAGTCTTGTCCGAAAGAATGGCACCTGCATCAGACGAGGAACGTCTGAAGATGCAATCTGTGCCATATGCGCAGGCTATTGGCAGCTTGATGTATGCCATGAACTGCACTCGACCTGATTTGGCTTTTGTAGTAAGCCTTGTGAGTCGATATCAGGCTAACCCAGGTATGCAACACTGGCAAGCTATAAAGCGGGTGTTCAGATACTTGCTGGGTACCAAGGATATGAAACTCACATATCAGGCTGAGAACCTGTCATTGGAAGGCTATAGTGATTCGGACTATGCCGGGTGTAAGGATGACAGAAAATCCACTGCCGGTTATGTTTTTATGCTTGGTGGCGGCGCCGTGGCATGGGCTAGTAAGAAGCAGAAATGCGTTACTAAGTCCACGATGGAAGCTGAGTTTGTTGCATGCAGTTTAGCAGCTTCCGAGGCAGTTTGGATTAAAGAGTTTCTAGCTGGGTTACAGCTAGAACAGTGGACTGATGCTCCTGTCCAAATTTATTGTGATAATTTGGCAACTGTGTCGACACTCCGTAATGGGGAGATCAGTTCAAGAGCTAAGCACATAGAGGTGCATTACTTTTATGTGTTTGACATGCTACAACGGGGAAAGTTGACAGTGAGTCATCTTCCTACGGTTGAGATGTTAGCTGATCCGTTAACGAAGGCCTTAACGACGGATCTATTTGTAAAACATGTTCATAGTTTTGGATTATGACAGGACTAGTGCACGAGTCACTGTGGATCGCAAATATGAACAAAGAACCCATAGTGGGGGATGTAAGTAAATATGGGTTCTTGTCCCATTTTACTTGTCTTGATTGAGAGGAGTCGGCTCTCTCGTGCAAGTGTAGGCATGTGGAGTAGTTAGGCTTCCGTGGGCCCGGTCCACACTAAATTGGAAGAGACACTGTAATCATCACCGATCCGGAAATCACTTATTTGAAATTAGCTGTTTTGGTACGACCAAAATGGAATTGTCAAATAAGAGTCACCATATTGGAAATCTGTTGAGCAATTTCGGGAAACCGAAATTGGCATGATTTTGTAACTGATTTATGCCTTATTAAAGGGCAATGGAGGGGACGCCCTCCATGCTAATGAAAAAGGCGACTTTTGGTTAAAATCAATTTGGTTTTGGTGCTCTTGATTTCGTTGGGTGAAAAAGCTAATTCGGGAAATATAGCTTTTCATATTTGTTCTACACTCGATCGGTGAAGGATTTGGTTTTCTCGGACATATTCTAATCCGTGGAGTGATTCGTAGGCACAAAGGCCGAAGGTTAGTGATTCCAATTTGATAATCTTTGAGCTTTATTTGTTGTTAGAAGGAAATACCCAATTTTTGAGAACCCACATCAAACGGATAAAAATCCTAAATTCGCTTCCGTTGCGGCTCGATTACCCTTCAGGAACTTATAAACCCATGATATGTCTTCATATTCAGAGAAAGCTTTAGAGGCTAACATGATATAGGATCTTCCTACTGATATTACCCTTTTGGTGATAGTAATATGTTTTTATATACAGTTGGAATTTGGAAAGTTCTGCATCTTTCCTTACCATGCACCGACAGCATTGCCATCAAAGTGAGCTGAATGCTGTGGGAACAAAAGCCTCATACTACGTACAAAGGCTGTGCAGATAGGAGATCTTCATGATTCAGTGGCTCAAATCATGGAACTCATTTGCACTGAAGGATGGAGGCACTATTACAGAAGAGGACACCTTGAACCTCTTACTCCCACGGTTTGATTCACTCTCCCAGTCCAACTTCTTGCCATCTATCCATCCCATGCCCGCCATCTCCTCGTGATCAAACCGGAGCCGGCTCATCAGAGGCCCCATTTCACCCACGTCGGACCCATCGGAGTCGGAGTTGAGCTGTGCAAATCCGGCAATCGACTCGCAGAGGTCGGCATTGCCGGAGTGATCGGACCTGCTTGTGCTGTCCCAGGAATGGTTCTCAGTTATATGTGGAACTATGAAGCTAGGTTGCACCAGCTTCTCCATGGTCTTGGTGTCAAGCTGGAGGGGTTGCTGGTGGATGCGGTGGCAGTGGAAGATGCTGGCGAAGGTGAAATGATCACTGACGCGGGACTTGGCCGCCTTGTTCTCCGAGGACCTTGCAATGATGCTCTGAAGGTTCTTGCTCAGCTTGGCCTTGAGTGAGGTGAAATTCACCCCCCGCCTCCCTTCGGGCTCAGGTGAGAGGCCATCGGCAGGTGAGGAGGATTCGGATGTTGTTGGTAACGCGGTGGCGAAGTTGGTCCGGGCGTTATCACCTCGGAGGGCACGGGCAGCCTCGTCGTATGCCCTGGCCGCCTCCTCGGGGCTGTCGAAGGTGCCCAACCACAGCCTCATGCGCTGGGAAGAGTCCTTGATCTCCGCCACCCACCGCCCTGATGGCCGCTGCCGGACGCCGATGAAGCGGCGGGGGACAGCCGGCTTCACTTGGTTGGCCGGGCTGGTGTTGTCCGCCTGGGGTGCAGCCATGAACCAAGTTTTATTGGTAGGGTTTTGGAATGAGGGCTGTGCTCCAACTTCAACTTTAATTTGATTCTCTTGTTTATTTATAGGGGGAAGTTTGAAGGCCAAAGATATTAAAATAGTTGATTATTTTTGGAAAGATTAGAGATGCCAGTACCCTAAACATCATAATAAAGGTGACTCCAAGAATCAAGTGATGAGATGTACTCACTTTTTTTAATCCCAATCGATTTTTATAATTTTCAATTATTGAAGAAGCTCGTCTCAACTCTCTAGTAGGGCTAAATGACAAAATTAATAACATCTTTCCCTTTGGATGTAAACTTAGTAATTCGCCAGCCAGTTTAATAGTCAATATTGTAGTAGATGAGAACATTTAGGGTGAGAAGCACCAGAGGAAGTAGATGATTTTTTCAATTTGCATTAGCCTCATATATTAGGGGCTTTGGAGCGTGAAAAATCAGCTTCATGCCCCTTAGTTAATATATATACCAGGTTGAAAAATGCTTGAAATGCAATCTCAAGCTGAATAAAAAAACACCTTATCAGATGCTTAGGACTGTATAACAGAATTAAGTATACATACAATTTTTCAAAATCTGAACCAAGTATATATACAAACAACTCTTGAAAATTTGAACTAAAGTAAAACGGAAACGAACGCATTGGTTTGAGGAAGCAAGAAACAATTCGGGCACATGCTATTATAAATGGGAAAGGAGTAAACTTGAGAGTTCATGGATAAAACAGCCAATAATCATTGGTAGTTGCCGACCTAGCGTTGGCTGATCATTAGCTGCGCGCCGCGCATAGGAACAGTGTGCTCATCACAAGCAGGGGAGAGGTGCCCATCACCCATTGGTGATGAGCACACTGTTCCCCTGCGCGGCGTGTAGCCAATAATTTTTCACGTTGGCAGGCCGCGGGATGGCCAGAACCATGCCGAAGGAAGTAGAGGCCCCGAGTTCGAACATCCACTTAGTTAGTATGCAGTGTTTAAAGCTTAGAAACCAAAAAGAACGTACCGTAACGAATGGGAGTGATCCAATGCATAGTTTTTAAAACCGGACCGGACCGGCCGGTCCGACCGCGGAGAACCGGAACTGGCCGGGAAACCGGTCCGGTCCATCCGGTTTACTCCGGTTTGGAAAACCGGATAATTTTTTCAAAACCGGCCGGTTTTTCCGAACCGGGGTAAACCGGAACCGGATTGACCCGGTTTTTCATTTTTTTTTTTTTTTTTTGAAAAAAATTTTCAAAGAGGGCTGCGCGGGGGGATTCGAACCCAAGACGCCTTGCTAAGGCCCCTGCACCTTAACCACTTGGAC
This sequence comes from Houttuynia cordata, assembly GCA_039654745.1. Taxonomy (NCBI): domain Eukaryota; kingdom Viridiplantae; phylum Streptophyta; class Magnoliopsida; order Piperales; family Saururaceae; genus Houttuynia; species Houttuynia cordata. The sequence goes on from CM077505.1 coordinate 24,205,812, forward strand.
TACAGCAGTTTTGTAATAATATTTTACAAAATTTATATTTATTACATACTTAACCCTATTTACACCTAAACCGGGTCATTCCGGTTTGACCACGGTTTGACCGCGGTCCAACCGGACCGGCCATCAATCCGGTTCGATGGCCGGTCCGGTTTTGAAAACCTTGATCCAATGGCTTCCTCTCATTTTGAGAGTTGTGAAATACTGATAGTGCGTTACTAATTAGGGCTTAGGAGGGAAACATATCAAAGGCGAAAGACCTTTAAAATTTGATGAAGAAGTCGAGAAAACAAGTGTCCCTACGGACCAAACGTATAAATTAAAACTTTATTTTTGTATCAGACTAAAAAAAAGGCTGTACCCTCTCTTAACATGAGTCTGATCAGAAGTATTTGTGTACCCATAAGGCGGCTCAAGCCGGGCCGTGGCTCAGCCGCAGGTAAGGAGCCAGTGGAGAGTCGACAAAAAGCCAGTCGGCCCGTGGTTTGTCGGCTTGCAGATGAAAGAACGGGCTCCATACGCTGGAGCCAAATTCTTTAATAATCTTGTTATTTTCCTAATCATGGGCTTAATCACATTTATTAATGGGCTTTGATGTGGAATCATTCGCATGGCTCGTAGCCGTTGGAGCCCGGACGATCTGGTGGGCCCTCGGCCCATTCCGTACCGTGTCGTATCCGTTGGATGGGCCCAACTTGCAGCTTTGTTCCTTGGCCTTGCTTTTATTTTCGAAAATGCCCTTGACTTGTTGAGTAGTGTATTTTTGGCAAACAAAGGAGACTGGCAGAGCATTGTAATTTATTGGATGTTTATGGGCTTTGATGGGACTTATATGTAAGGAGATTCCTCTCGCCTTCTTCCTTTAGGTGGGAAGTGGGGAGTTTTGTCTTTGAGCGGCTGTGGAGGCTGACGCGTGTGGAATGACAGGTGGCACGTGCGATGTGACTGACACTTCTTAAGCGTTTGTTAACTTTTTAATTAATCTAGTATCATGATGAAACAAAGTTATGCTCTCCATTTAGCAGGATAAAAATTCAATAAAACTTCAATGATTTGCTATGTTGGTGGGATGGCTAGAAAGAATTCAAAACTCACTCTATTAACCACCCACCTAGGATTGTATTCCGATTAACCTAGTGTGTATAATGGGTGCTCTTGTACGTGGGCGGCAGGGGATTCATGGCAGGATATAGTGCTCTAAGAGATTGGTTGCCCTGCCCCTTTTAGTCGGGTCCTAAGGACCCTTCGATATCTTTATGCAACAAAGTTTAGACCGTAAATGAAATGAATAACTACACCCAAGGTCATGGAGTTACATGTGACCACGGCTACTTTGCTCCGAGCTCCATGACCTATTGCCCTTGTTACATTTGTACATAAGCTTCACAAGTGCGGTACATGAAGAGAATGTTATAAATTTTTTACTTTACTGCTACTGTATTAAGGATGATCTGTGTGTACCTTTGCAAAGATGATAATAAAGTAGAAGAGTTTATGATCGAATCAAGCGAAACACTTTGTCCTTAAGACAGAATTCGCCCTCCCTACGATGCTTAGGACTCTTGGGCGTCTGCCTCCCAGGATAAAACAATCAACCACGCACTGTAGGAGCACTCCAAACAGCACACGCAGCGAACCACTGATGTGTTATGCTTTCACAGAAGAGTGGAGAAAGGAAAAAGATGAAGTGCAGGAAAATTCCGTACAGAAAAACCCGTTTTCTCAAGCTTTATAGAAATCCCGTTAAAGCCTGTTGAAAACACACCGTTTCCCGTTAAAGCCCATTGAAACCCTTTCCCGTTAAACGGACGCGTCCGTCCGTTAACGGTCATAAGAAACTAAACTGGACCCGTTTTGGTTGAACTAAAATAAATTTAGAAAATCAAACCAATTGAATTTGTCCCAAAATAATATTATCTTGTTGACCCAACCCGACCCGATCCGGCCGGCCGTGCGTGCGAACTGAACTGAGACGAGCTGGCCGGCCAGACGAATGGCAGCGACGGCGGCGCGCACGTGTGGGTTAGCCCACCTAGGTGCATGGGTCCAACATCTCTCTCCCCCACAAAAGTGGGGTGGCCCTTGGGCCTAACTTCTAAGGCCAACCTTGGACCTTATATACCATCCACAACACCTCTTTGGTGTGGATGTGGGACTATTCATCCTTCACCCAATTCACTCATTCATATCAAAAGTGGGTTTTTTAATATGGGTTATTATATCCACTTCTAACAATCCCCCACATGAATGAGAATTGGCTGGATAACTATGCAAAAAACTATGCAGAAAACTTGTGAAAGCAAATATTGAGAAGGCCTGGAGGTAGATCTACTAACTCCCAAGTGTGATTTTGCATCATGGATTCAATTTCACTATTTACAGCCTCCTTTCAATATTGTGCTTCAGGAGAGGACATGGCTTCCTTAAAATATTGAGGCTCATTTTCTAACAAATAAGTTAGAAAATCTGGACCAAAGGATTTTGATGTTCTAGCACGTTTACTACGTCTAGGTTCATCATCTTCTCCCTCTTGGTCATCACTAGTGTCTTTTGCAATATCCAAAGTTCTTTTAAGAGAACTTTCATTTTGTGTAGAATTCCAAGGAAAAATATGTTCAAAAAATGAAGCATTCCTTGATTCAATCACAGTATTGACATTTAAATCAGGAATATCCAATTTATAAACAAGAAAGTGATATGCACTGATATTATTGGCATAACCAATGAATACGCAATCAATGGTCTTTGGTCCAATTTTAATCCTCTTGGGATTAGGGATTGCCACTTTTGCTAGACACCCCCACACTTTTAAGAAGTTGTAGGAAGGCTTTCGACCTTTCCATAACTCATATGGTGTCTGCAAGGTTTTCTTATGAGGTATTTTGTTGAGAATATAATTGGCTGAAAGCAAAGCTTCCCCCCACATGTTCTGAGGTAACCCAGAACTTATTAACATGGCATTCATCATTTCTTTTAAAGTTCTATTTTTCCGTTCAGCAACTCCATTTTGCTGTGGTGAATAAGGTGCCGTGGTTTGGTGTATAATACCATATTGTGAACAGAATTCACCAAAAGGTGATTCATATTCCCCACCTCTATCACTTCTTAGAACTTTTATTTTCTTGACAAGATGATTCTCAACTTTGTTTTATATAATATAAACATGTTTATAGCCTCATCTTTACTTCTTAGCAAGTATACATAATAATAACGATGCAATCGTCAATAAATGTAATAAAGTACTTTTTACCTCCTCTTGTTTGAACAAGTTTTAAGTCACAGACATCGCTGTGAATTAACTCAAGAGGTTCAGTACATTTTTCCATATTTTGAAGCCATTCTTGCTCAGCAATGATCCACTAAATTCTTTCGAATTTCTGGCATGCATCACATTGTTGAGCGTGAGTTCCTTGCCCCAAGTTATCTTGAGCACCACCTTTCTAATTCCTTCAACCTTGGCAATAGAAGAGTTGCCCATAAACAGTTGTTCACCATTTTTCACAGAGTCATAAGTGGAGAACATTCTCCTGTTTGAGCACACATGACGGGTAGCCCCAGTATCCACCCACCATTCTCTATCATTAGTGACCATATTCACTTCCGAAATCACTGCAGAAAGGTTGATGTCATGCACATTGGTGGAGAGATTCTCCACTTCGGTCATATGGGCTTGTGTTTTTTTCTTCTTGAAACCATCTTGTTTCTTTCGTTTGTAACAATCCTTAGCCTTATGGCCCATCTTGTCACACACATAGCACTTGCCCTTGAACTTGGTGTTGTTGGAGTCATTGTTTGACTGACCCCCAGGATACTTCCTCTTTTTGTTGGTAAAGCCATTGCTTTTATGCCCTTGTTCCACAACATTTACTTTGGCCTCCATGCCATGACCCCCAGTTTTCTTTTCAGAAGAACGGTTGTTCTCTTCAATCCTTAACCTCACAATCAGATCTTCCAAGTTCACCTCCTTCCTCTTATGCTTTAAGTAGTTCTTGAAATCCTTCCAGGATGGTGTCAGTTTTTCAATTATTACTGCCACCTGGAAAGACTCACTTAAAGTCATGTCTTTTGCATGAATTTCATGAACGATAACTTGTAGATCTTGAACTTGATTGATCACAGTCTTAGAGTCTACCATTTTGAAGTTCAAAAATTTACCGACCACGAATTTCTTCGTTCTAATATCTTCAGTTTTGTACTTCTTGTCTAATGACTCCCACAGTGCCTTAGCACTTGTCATCGAACTGTACACATTATATAATGTGTTGTCCAATCCGTTAAGGATATAATTTCGGCATAAGAAATCTGCATGTTTCCATGCATCTACTACCGCAACAGCCGTTTTGTCTTCCCGTTTCTCCTCAGTGAGAATGGGTACTTCCTCTTTAAGGAATCGGGCCAAATTCAGCGTGGTAAGATAAAACAACATTTTCTGTTGCCATCTTTTGAAATCCACACCACTGAATTTTTTTGGTTTCTCCCCTTTAACTTGAACAGGAGCATTCACCGGAGTGGGAATCAGTACCGAAGTGAAGTTCTTAGTAGCCATTTCTGTAACTTTGCAAATCACAGAAGATTATCTCAGTAAAATACAGTAACTAATCAGAAGATTGTCTCAGTACAATACAATAATTAAAATTAACAGCAATAAATTCTGATTGTCATAAATTTTTTACTTTACTGTATTAAGAATGATCTGTGTGTACCTTTGCAAAGATGATAATAAAGTAGAAGAGTTTATGATCGAATCAAGCGAAACACTTTGTCCTTAAGACAGAATTCGCCCTCCCTGTGAACCAAAATAAATTTAGAAAACCAAACTAATTAAATTTGTCCCAAAATAATATTATCTTGTTGACCTAACCCGGCCGGCCAGCCGCGCGTGTGAACCGAACCGAACCGAGCCGGCCGGACGGCGGCGGCGACGCGCGTGTGGGTTAGCCCACCTAGGTGCATGGGTCCAACATCTCTCTCCCCCACAAAAGTGGGGTGGCCCTTGGGCCTAACTTCTAAGGCCAACCTTGGACCTTATATACCATCCACAACACCTCTTTGGTGTGGATGTAGGACTATTCATCCTTCACCCAATTCACTCATTCATATCAAAAGTGGGTTTTTTAATATGGATTATTATACCCACTTCTAACAGAGAATTAATTATTATTTGTCGATTGAGCATTCATATCAGATTTCATAGGACAAATCTCTACGCCCATCCGAATAATTAATTAGTACTCAAGTAGTTACTTCATCGTTAGTATCAGCGAATTTAGCTCCTAGCTAATGACTTTACCCAATTAGTTCTTCATTGACATGCATACGTTTGCAAACAAATGCTTAAAGTTGTCTAAGTCCAGTTCTCGTTTAGAATCTAATTTGGTGGCAGTTTGTCAACGCTATTGTCATTTGTAACTGTATAAAAGGTGACTGGATCAGTCTCTAAGAGGGTTTCTTTTTTTTCTTCCGATGTATCTAAGAAGGTTCTAGACATGTAAGATAAAAGCATTGTATCAGACTTAAATTGAAATTTCTAGACATGTAAGATAAAAGCATTGTATCAGACTTAAATTGAAATACACTATATGGGGTATTGGGGTATTCTTCATAGCAGTATGATCAAAGTAAACGTCATTCCTAATTAGCTCAAATAGACAATCTTTTGTCTGCCATAAAATGTGAACTTTAGTCGCGGTTTCGAAAACAGCTCGTATGCATGGTTAACGATAGTCAAACTTCTCTTTTTTTCCAAAAAACTTTTGGCATTAAATAAAAACATACATTAAACACGAACAAATTCAAGCTTTTACAGATTAACTCTTTCCTGGAGATGACAGTATCTTCCGCATGACAATTTTCATGGGCTTCTAGGGTCCCATATATACACGACTTTTTGCACTGTTTGGGAGATTAGTCCGTTTAGATATGAAGACTGGTTTTGGCCCAGGCCCATAAATCAGATATCCTTCCTCATGGCCGGAAATGTGGGCTAGTTTGCCTTCTAAGCTTAAAGCAAACTCGTTTACAAAATTACAACTCTGCAATCTACTAAAAATTAGCTGAAAGCAAGACACTAGCAATATAAACTCAACAAAATGAACCTTGGTAGTCTCTTTGACTTTACTTAATTTATATATGGTATGCATATGGATATGGATATGGATAATACATATGGAGTCTTGCTTTAGTTCGAAGTCTTGTGACGCTACAATGCCATAAGCATGGAATTGTTTGAGTCATTCAACCATCAACAATGGTCATGAAGTTTCCAGTTAGCAAAAATGATCATGAAGTTTCCTATCGTCGATGCATGGGAGTTTAAATTATCTAGAGAAGTGCATGATGATCATGAAATAAGGGCACTTCGAATTCTCAAGAAAGTGACTCGTCTTCAAAACCATTTGTTATAACTTGCAAAATTGGATTTCAATACACAAGGTGGTAGCTAAAACATTTTCCATTCATTTCTGTGGTCCACCAGGAGAAACCGTGTGGGTCTTCTATGGAACAAATGTCAAACTCGTTTAGGTGTTTAATATTACGTGATGACACGTGATTCAATAAATATCTTCCACGCATTGCTTCACAAATGACTATGTTTTGACCTTTACCCCCAAAGGCCAAAACAAAGATTATGTTCTCCAAAATCAAACAACTAAACTAAATGAGAGAGTTTTCAGTGTACATTCGACACCAGGCTGGCCATGTGTTCACCATTCACAGACGAACACGTTAGTCACCAGGGGCTTCATGTGGGCCGTAATGGAAACCGCCTCAAGTCCGGGTGACTAATGTGTTCGTCTCTCAATGCTGATACATATGGCCAGCCTGGAGTCATATATACACCGAAAATTTTCTCAAACTAAAGACTATGTTAATAAAGCTCTACTATTGTGGTTTACCTACCCCCCTCTCTCTCTAACTTCCATAGAATGATGTACTTAAGGTAAGTGTCTGGGCTCCAATAATTATTTTTTAAAAAAGAGGATGTCTGAGCCTTACAAAGGACCACCAGTTGCCGACTTCTAGACTACTAGGTCTCAGTAGACTCTGTTCAAATTCTTAGGATCTCCAAGGATGCGGGTGCCTTCTTTAAAATCTTATGTATCTATGTATGTTGACCAATGATATGACGAAAGTAGTGGTTGGTGGCAAAATATCTCTTAATCCATTGGTCTCTTTCCTGGTGCCTAGCTTCTTCGAAGCTATAACAACAAAGTCCACATTTTGCTTATGTTTATAGGATTTTGCTTATATGCAAAAGGGATGGGTGACACTGGATCAAATTCAAGGATTGCTATACCCAATATTTCAGTTTCAAAGGGTCCACTCCACCGACAGGCATATTTCTATTTTTTGGGGGGGTCGAGGGAGAGAAACTAAAGTATATGTCCAATCTCGGGTGCATATGTAACATTTCTTTCTTTTTTCCCAATAATGTGCATATGTAGCACTTCGACTTGCCTAATGAAGGAATTTATCTCCCAAAAAAGTTTGTTCGGACAATTAACTTTCGGTAATATTATACCAAGTATGAGATATGCAAACTAAAACCAGTCTTGTACTCTGTCCGATAAAACAGATTTTGCCGCCTATAGTTCACATGCTTTTTTTAGTGATCCATTCCCGAGATACAATATATCTCTGCGTCAAGCTTGCACCCAGCAAATTCAATCCAAACTCAGGAGGTTATTTTTGTGTGTGATAAAAACCTAGAGGTTATTCTTTTTTCGAAAGTTCACCCAAGATCACTAGAATTGGACATCTTTAGTTCTTTTTCAGATATTGCAATGAAAATGTATGTTCTTGCTCTCGATGTTAGTGGTCTTCTCTTTGCTCTGGTATTTGGTTACAAACTCTATGACATATTCATGATGCTTTGTTTGGTACATCAATAAATGCTTCGAAGAGCACTTTTTGCAGGGTCTTGTGCCAATTTTATAAACTTGTTTAGACAAGATTTACAATTACTACTATAAAGTTATGCTTAATGCTTTTTGAGAATCACTCCTTCCGTCCATAAAATACAGGTAAAATGTGAAGAATTGAATTTCTTAAGCCACAATGAACCCTCAAATGGCTGCACCTATATTTTTAGGACGTAGAAGAAAAAGAGCTGTACCTATTTTGTTAAAAAATGAATTAAAAATAACCATGGTATTAGAGCCAAGGTCCTCGCTTCAAGTCCCGTGTTATTTTCCACCATTTGTGTTATGGTGGATATTTATTTTCCCCTCAATTGTTTCCATGTGCTGATGCTCGCATCTGTGGCGACTATATAAATTAATAATAGCCCTTTCTAATAGCTGGAGCTTTTGGCAAACTGGGTTAATTACTATACATATTTTTTCGAAGGAGGGAGTATAATTGTGGTTTTAAAAAGACCTGCAGACGGTTATTCCATTATCAAGTTGTGAATGTTAGTGATATAATGTCTGCATTTATATCCTAGTATAGTGAAGCTTTCATTAAACTAGTCTTCAAATCCTAGTATCCTAAAATGCTCATCCACACGTGTGCAGAGAAGATAACTATATAGATTTGAGATTGGATAATGGAAGGTCGAATTTTAGTTTAAATTTAGTTTTAGGATTGTCAAAACTAAGATGTTTGTCAACCAAATACAGTGCCATTGGGTATGCTTTGCAAAGTGGGATTTAAAGCATTGTCTAAAATAGTTCACATCCGAGGACTCTCCCTCAAGAGGAAGCTATCCAACAAGCTGGATCAGCTGCAAGTTTGGCTTAGGAAAATGTTGGTTTGATAAGAAAGAGACATGTAGTGCTCCTCCGAACCTTTTTGTGAGAATTAATGGTCCTGAAATCTCTTGGAACTAATTATACTGCTGCCACCATATAATCAATCAAACGCATCATATCAGCCAATATGATCATTACTCAAAACTCTTTAACAGTCTAATTGCCAATTGGGTGAAACCCAATGTGCTAATATCAATTTGATTACTAGGAAAGTGGCCGATATGTTGCAAGCACTTAAGGACAAACATGATCTTGGAAACCAGCTCATTCAAAGCTAATCTTCCAATATCCCTACCAACTTCCGGGAAAGCCCCATGGCTCCCCTCCCACATTATATATACTCCAGGCTGCATTTCCATTTTCCAAGTTTCCTATTAGGGTTTCCATCCTCATCAACCAAAATGGACACGCCACCAGCACCTCCCACCTGGGTCCCACATGGCATGGGTCCCACACAATCATCCACAAGCCAATTGCATGGGCAAGGTGACAAGGGGCCCATATTTTCTGCCTATGAAGATTCAATAGGCCCTCTAGGTGAAGCACAACCATTGGTCAAGACGCAGAGGCGTGTGGTGTACCGGGGTGTCCGCTGCCGGAGCGGCAAGTGGGTGTCGGAGATTAGGGAGCCACACAAGGCCTCCCGCATCTGGCTCGGCACCTACCCCACGGCCGAGATGGCGGCGGCGGCTTTTGATGTGGCAGCCTTCGCACTCCGGGGTGCCAATGCACTGATTAACTTCCCTAACTTAATTAGCTCCCTCCCCGCCCCGGCCTCCACCTCTCCAGCCGACATACGCGCCGCGGCTGCTGCTGCTGCCGCAGCAATGTTTCCAGCAATGTGGCTGAGGGAGACCCACGAGTACAAGATCACCGCCGGGCCAACCGGGAGCTCGGGTGCTCCCTGCCCGGAGGAGTTTATCGACGAGGAGGCGCTCTTTGACATGCCGAAGCTGCTGGAGAGCATGGCCGAGGGAATGCTAGTGAGCCCGCCGAGGCTCGGGCATCCGGAGAATGACATGTCGCCGGAGAATTCTGACGTGGAGAACCTGTGGAGCTACCGGTGACGGGAAGGGAGCTGGCCAGGTCTGCTCTTCCAAATGCACGGGGAGATCAATAACAGCTTTTTTAAGTAGTCCAAGTGTCAAGCCATGATAAGTAAGGAGTTTTTAATTACTTATCAAGGAAGGATTTTTATGTTTTTTATGAGAAATGATAGATAAGGTTTGAGGAGTGAGATTCATAGGGTTTAACGTTATGGATACTTTGACTTGTTTATCTTGAATTTGAATGTATTTAGGCTACTTACTTGCTGCGCCAAATTGTGGCGTACGTTATTGGGTACGTGGATGGACAAAACTTGTGTGCACCAGGTTGTTTAACTAGTTTTTGCATCCCTAGTGTTGTCCAAATTAGGGAAGGGCCATTCTGAGCCCAAAAATGACTATTTTGGAGTACTATTTGACACTTTGGATCTTTGAATGGGGAGAACTGATTATGGACCTTTTGGAATTTTGGATGGAGAAGATTGTTTTTTGTCCAGGCCCAACTAACAAATCTCCTTGGATATTATGCCAGGAAATGGGGTGGTTTGCCACTTTGCCCTCCAAACGTATCCCTTGTTTGTCAGTCTTGTCTGGTTAATCTGGAAGCAAGGGACCAGCAATCTAATGCAACAAAATGAGCCTTCTAGTGAGCTTGACATGCAGGCAATCTAATCCATTTTACTAACAACTAGAGCTTTTGGGCACAAACCCTAATCTAACATGGAGAGCCGAGGACCTCAAAATACTTATCTAGAAAATGAAAATATGATTCGATTTTGGATGTTAAGGAGAATTAACCTTGGTTATGTATGTAGATATGTAACAAACTTGAAATTTCTAAAAAAATCATCAATGCTGGACTTACTAGTTTTTCTCCTTAAAATATTTTACAATGAATGGAGTAAATGCTTTTTGCTCCTCCACCTCTATTATTTGTGCTTTACACTGTGATGATGATTCTCCCATATTTACATAGGTAAATGGGATTGTATATAGATGTGATAAAGAGGTTGATGAGAAACTAATGAAAGGTTAGGTTTAAACCATATTGTTTAAATATAATTTTTTATAATAGTTTAAATTTTTTTTGTTTCTCAGCCTTTCGATTGACTTCTCCCCTGTTGTGAACGTCACACACCTAAGGCGCGTAGTCTATCTTAGGCAGATTTTATTATTAAGATTAGTTTCCCTTTCTGAAATCCATTAGTGATTGTAATAAATGCCTGATTAAATGTCGACATACGACATCATGTCATCATTATGCCGTCATTGTGACAACTAGGAGCCCTCTTTATAAGGGGGTCTTCTTCCTCCTGGATGGTTATGCAATAAAGAAGTTATTTCCCTACTCTTCTTCTTCTTATTCTTCCTCCTTGCCATCAAGGCGAACTCTTGTGACCTTGCTGATCACAATACTGGTATCAGAGCAGTGACGATCTGAGGACGATCATGCCTCCTCACAAGTAGCCAGCCATGGCTGCTGAGGTGCCATTGGAGCCATAGACGACAAGAGATGCTTCCAACCCACGGGGGAACGCTGATTCTAACCAGGACGCTATTCTCTCCCTGCTCAACTCGATCAGCATATGACTACAAAATGTAGAGCTTGCCCAGACACAGATGAAGATGGACATGGCGACACAGGCTGGAGCCATGACCACGCCACTGCCATTAGCAGGGGGGCTTGGAGACCATGATCGGCCAGGGGGCTCACAAGTGTTTGGCAGCTCAGTCCTAGGCCATCCTGCCTGCCATTCTATCCCACGTGGCATCCAAATTGGATCCGTAAACATAAGTGCTGAAGAGGGGCGCACTGGACAAGAGACACGAGGCATGGAAGGTGTTCGTGGTAATGCCTCAATGGCCCCATGCCCACGAAACATTCAGTATGAAATGGAGGATGATCTGGAAGAGTTTTCGAGCACTCGCGGAGGCCAGAGGGCCAACGCTGAGCCCAAGCTAGCTTGATTATAGTTTCCGCGATACAATGGCCATGAGGATCCCGTCGAATGGCTGTACAAGGCGGATAAAATTCTTTTCGTACCAGGGTATGCATTCTGATGCAAAGCGCTTGTGGGTGGCGGCCTTCCACATTGATGGAGACGCCTCAATCTAGTTTTAGTCTTATGAGAAGGAGATGCGGTTTCCCACGTGGGTGACCTTCTCCGATGAGTTGTACATCCAATTTGGACCGAATGAGTTTTAAGATTTTAATGAGATGTTGTCATCCCTGCGGCAAACTACTACGGTACAGGCTTACTATTCTGAATTCATGAAAATTGCTAACCGCTTGCCAGATTGGCCGAAGGCGACCCTTGTTGACACCTTTAAGCGTGGATTAAAGCCTGAGATTGCTGATGAGATGCAACACTTCCCGTGCCACACTATGCAGGATGTAGTGCATCATGCTCGGATAGAGGAGGAAAAGTTGGCTCGTCAGCGAAGAGGGGGACGTGGGGGGCTGGCTCTGAGGCCATACACCAGCCAGCCGCCTGTCTTGACGCCAACACCTGACCAAGGCCCTAGCCGGCCACCCTTGCCAGAGCCTAATCCTCCTCCCGTCTGCCGTTTGACACCAGCCCAGATGGAAGAAAGGCGCACCAAGGGACTCTGTTATAAGTGCGATGAGAAATTCGTCCCTAGACACCGCTGTGCAGTTGGGGGTAGTTTACTCATCGAAGAAGCTGAGGACGACCGGCCTCTATGACCATGTGCAGCCGGAGATCTCAGTCCATGCATTCTCTAGCACGTTCACCCCCAGGACTATGCGTGTTTAGGGCCAGCTGAAGCGCCAACAGGTCGCGGTTCTTATTGATAGTGGGTTGACTCATAACTTTATTAATGATAAAGTGGCACAACGTCTGGGTTGTTATGTTTCTGACTCTAAACTCTTTGACGTATTGATTGGGGACGACAAATATCTCAGGAGCATAGGCGTATGCTCGCAGGTCGAGCTGGCAATTCAGGGGCATTCCTTTATCACAGACTTATTTCTCTTGCCAACAAAGGGGGCTGATGTGGTTCTTGGCGTCCAGCGGCTGCAAGACCTGGGTGATGCGGTATGGAACTTTCGGGATATGACTATGGATTTTGAGGTAGCCGGCCAGCGCATTCGTCTACATAGATCGCAGTCGGGCACCTTGCACTCGGCACAAGAGGTGAGCTCTTTTTTTTGATTCACACCTCATGGTCTATTCTTACAGCAGCGTGCCATAGTGGATGTGCCCCAACATGACTTACCGGCCGATATGATTGAACTGCTTGCGGTTCACGCCAATCTGTTTGCTGAGCCATTTGGACTTCTGCCAGCACAGGGCCATGATCATTCCATTCCTATCATGCTTGGGGCTCCACCCGCCAATGTGCGACCCTACCGGTATTCGCATGTGCAGAAGGTGGAAATTGAAAGGTTGGTCCAGGAGATGTTGCACTCTGGTATTATACGCTCCAGCACCAATTCATTCTCCTCTCCCGGCCTTCTGGTTCACAAAAAGGACGAATCATGTCGGTTCTGTGTGGATTACCATGCGCTTAATGAATAACGGTGAAGGATAAGTACCCAATTCCGGTGATAGAAGAGCTCCTGGACGAGTTGGCAGGGGCGACTGTGTTCAGCAAGCTTGACTTACGCTCAGTGATAAGTGATATATGCAAAATATACACATTTTTATATGCCTTTCTACCTATATGTTAGTCGTATTTTTAGTTAAAGTGAGGATAATTAATGTTTATCTGTGTTAAGTGAATAATTAGGAGTTTGTTAATTAAATGCGCTTAATTGAGTTATTTAGATGCATTAATTGGTTTTAATAGATTCATGTTTTATTATGCGTCTAATTACGATTTTAATTTTATTCATACAGGTCTTAGAGCTCTATGTTTCAGATTCACAAATACGCGTCAATCAGCTCATGTGAAGAGATCGAAGATCCGACGGACGTGGTTGGTACGACGGGTTTTAACCCAAGAAAAGAAAAAAAAAGAAAGAAGAGAAAAGAACCGGGTCAGCGGTTCAGTAACCGGTCTGGTCCGAAAAAAAAAAAAGAAAATTCAAAAGCAACCCGAGCCCGATGGCTCGGGCGCCTGGAACAGGAGAAAACAGAGCCTCCAAGCGAGGCTCTGTTCGAGCACCGGAGGCTGAAATCCGGCGGTCGTGGGCTATGGGTCAGGCAGCTGATGGGCGCCGGCGATGACGGCGATCGTGAGGAGGTCGGTGGTGGCGGAAAGCTCAGCAATGACAACCAACAGTACTAGGCTCACGATTGACGGCGACCCAACGGCGGATTGAAGAGCATCAACGGTGACGGCTGGGTTCGAAATCAGCCGATAGACATGGCCATGGGTCGCCGGAGATGGAGGAGATGATCAGAAATCCGAAGCAGTGTCACGATTCTGGTTCGATTGAGAGGAAAAGAATAGAAATTGGAATGCTGGGCTGGTTCGGGCAAGTCTTGAATTGGAAGGAATTGGAAAGTTTGGGCTTGTGTTGAGAATGGAAAGTTCTGCTGTCAAAAGGGGCGCTCGTCTATAAGAGATCAAAGAGAAGCGTCTGTTCTGGGGGGGACTCGTTTTTGCTGGCTGTGCTGAAGGTGGAGGAGGAGAACTGTTTGGGTGGCAGCTCTGTTCTGGCCGACGGAGTTGATTGGAATCGGGGGAAGAAAAGGCTGCTTTGGCTCGAGAGAGCAAAGCAGACGTTGGAAGGGGACTGTTTGTGTTGAAAGACAGAGCATCGAGAGAGAAAAAGGGTCCTGGCTGTTCTGTCGAGAGGCAGAGGAGGAAGAAGGCGGCTCTGTTTCTGGGGGAGGAGTTCTGACTGTCGTAGACGAAAGGGAGGCCGTTCTGCTCGAGAGAGAGGGGGCCGAAATTCACTGCAATCAGATCTGTTTGGCTCGAGAGAGGCAAGATAGATTGATTACAGAGGGCGGTTGAGGAGGAGTAGAAGGGGGGTTTGCTTTTGCTCGAGAGAGGGAAGCAGGATTGTTTTCAAGCGAAGGAAAATTGCTGCACGAATAGAGAAGGAGAGCTTGCTTTTGGCTGGAATTGGGGACTGTCTGTTCTATTCGAGAGAAAGAGCAGATCGGTTGAGGCGTGCAGTTGAGAGACTGTTGCAGAAGGTGGAGGAGAGAGCAAAGCAAGACGGGATTACAGACAGACTGAAAACAGCAAACAGGCTTTTTATTATTTTATCTTTTGTTTAGTTAATTTCTGTGTTTTTAGTTTAGTTGAATAATTGATTGCTTAAAAAGAAAATAAAAATTAGAACTTTTCATTTCATTGTTGCTTGCTACATACTCTAGAATTAGGTTGAATATCTTACTAAGTCTCTGAGGGATCGACCTCGTAGCCACTATTCTGCATTAGATTCGTGCGCTTGCGACTATTATATTAAAATTTACATCAAGTTTTTGGCGCCGTTGCCGGGGACTGCGTAGGATAATTTACCAAATTCTTAGAGTAGTTTAGTTTTAGTTTAATTTAGTTTAATTTTTGTTGCTTATTAGTGTTTTGTCTTTTTGTAGGAGTAAGAGAAGACGCGAAATTCTCGCCAACATTGGAAGGGCCACCCCTTCCCCTTGTTTGCTTTCTTTTTCCTTCTCTTTTTAATTTTTCTAGGTGCTTGGTATGTTTATATTGCTTTCTGTGATTGCATGCATGTGTTAGTTGCGATTTTTAGGTTTGTTCTAGGTATATAATTTTTAGTGCCGTTAATTAGTGTTGCTTGGTCGTCGGTCACTGGGTGAAAAGCTTGCACCTCTTGACCTAGAAATTGAAAGAACTTTCAAAGCAAGACTCAAACATACAATGGATGTTACAAATCAATTAGGTAACATGGAAAATGAGAATGTGAGGAAGACATTAAAAGATTATTCATCCCCCATTTAATTCAACTCACCTTCTTGCATAGTGTTGCCGCTCACCACGGCACACCACTTTGAGTTGAAACCAGGGGTGATGCAACTTTTGCCCACATTCTATGGTTCCAATAAAGAAGATCCCTATAATCATGTTAAAGAGTTCCTTGACATTTGTGCTACATTTAAATTCCAAAATTTCTCTGATGAATCTGTTAGGTTGCGCCTCTTTCCCTTTTCTTTGAAAGAAAAAGCGAAAGCATGGTTGAACTTTTTAGAAGTTGGAACAATTAGGAGTTGTGATCAATTAGCTGAAAAATTTTTGAACAAATTCTTCCCTGTTCATAAAACTCATGCCCTTCGTAGAGAAATTACAAATTTCATGCAGAAGGAGGGTGAACACTTTTATGAGTGTTGGGAAAGATGGAAGAATTTGCTCCTTAAGTGTCCACACCATGGATTTTTAAAGTGGCAACAAGTTCAATTCTTCTATGACGGTTTAACACCTCAGAACCGTCAAATGGTTGATGCCGCTAGTGGTGGGTCAGTTATGATGAAGAGTGCCGAAGAAGCATGGGATTTTATTGAGACTCTATGCGAGAATTCTCAGCAATGGGATTGCTCAAGTAGAGTTGACAGAACGTTTCCTTTTCAAAAGAAAGGAGGCGTATATGAGGTAGACAATAATGCACATTTGATTTCCAAGATCTACAGCCTGACACAATGCTTTGATGCGTTGATGTCTGCTGGTGGGCCCCAAATGCCATCACATGTCAATGTGTGTGCTATTTGCTCTAACCCCTCCCATGTCAAACAAAACTGTCCTTCTAACACCTCTGGAGTGGAATACAATAGCGATCAGGCTAATGCTATAAATGCCTTTCCTCGACCTGGCAATAACCCATATTCGGAAACTTATAACCCAGGTTGGGCAAGGCATCCCAATTTTTCATGGTCCAAAGGACCGCATCAAGGAGGACCTCCAGGGTACCCTCCCAATCAATCTTACCCTCAACAAGTTCAAACATTCCCTACACAACCCAAGAAATCATCTCTTGAGGATACTTTGAATTTGTTCATGCAAAGCTCTCTACAATTTCAAAAAGATACCCAACATTCGTTACATGCCAACTCGCAAGCAATTGCGAAGCTGGAACTTCAAATGGGTCAATTGGCTTCTGCATTAAATGAGAGGGAAAAAGGTAGGTTCCCTAGTCAACCTGTAGCTAATCCCAAAGGACAATTTGAAGTGGGATCTAATTCTTGTCAAGACCAACCTCCAGCGCAAGTTAAAGCCATAACTACACTTAGGAGTGGAAAACAAATTGACAACAATGTTGAACCACCTAAGACTGCCATAGAAACAATCGCTAGAAAGGGTGAGGACCAAGAGAACACCACTAGACCAGACGTGAGTCCTAATACATCGAAGAAGAGCCTAGAAGCTTCGTCATGTCCTGAGTCTAGCCATATGCCACCCTATATACCCAAGGCACCTTTTCCTCAAAGACTTGCAAAAACATCTCAAGGGAACAAACTTGATGAGACAATGAAATTTTTTAAGAAAGTGCAAATCAATATTCCATTGCTCGATGCTATTAAGCAAGTTCTCGCTTATGCAAGATTCTTAAAAGACATATGCACCCAGAAAAGAAAATTGAATGCACACAAGAAAGTGTTTCTCACTGAACAAGTTAGCTCAATTATTAAGCATAACACTCCTCCTAAGTTTAAAGATCCAGGATGTCCCACAATTTCATGCGTTATAGGAGACCAAACTGTGGAGAGGGCATTGTTGGACTTAGGAGCTAGTGTAAATTTACTACCATTCTCTGTTTATGAGCAACTTGGATTAGGAGAGTTGAAACCGACTACCATAACACTGCAACTTGCGGACAGATCAGTTAAAGTTCCACGCGGTGTTATTGAGGATGTTCTGGTTCAGGTGGATAAATTTTACTTCCCCGTAGACTTTATTGTCTTAGATACCCAACCTGTGCAGAATCCTGGTAGTCAGATCCCTGTGATTTTGGGAAGGCCCTTCTTAGCCACATCCAATGCCATAATAAATTGTAGAAATGGGGTTATGAAGTTGTCTTTTGGCAATTTAAAGGTCAAACTCAATGTCTTTAATGTTAGACAACAACCCCCGGAGACGGATGATTCTTTTGCAGTAAATATGATTGAAAGTTTAGTGGAAGAATCTCTGCAAACTGTTTTAAATGATGATCCCCTCCAAACATGTTTAACTCATTTTGGCTTAGACTTTGACATCGAAGGGTCCATGAGAGACGTCAATGCATTGCTTGACTCTACCCCTATATTGGACCCAACTAAATGGACAGCCAGGGTGGAACCTCTTCCAGTTCCCGAGTCTAAACTTGTCCCATCTATTGAAAAACCACCCCAACTTGACCTAAAACCATTACCTGATACACTTAAATATGCGTTTTTAGGTTCTACTGATACCTTGCCTGTTATCATCTCTTCAGACCTTAATTCAGAACAGGAAGGCAAGTTGCTTAATGTTCTTCGTGAACATAAGACAGCTTTGGGGTGGACAATAGCAGACATTAAGGGTATAAGTCCTACTCTGTGTATGCATCACATTTACCTTGAGGAGTATGCAAAATCTTCCCGTGAAATGCAACGCAGACTTAACCCTAATATGAAGGAGGTCGTCAGAACCGAGGTGCTAAAATTGTTAGATGTTGGCATCATTTACCCCATATCAGATAGCACTTGGGTCAGCCCCGTTCAGGTTGTTCCTAAGAAGTCAGGAATCACAGTAGTCAAAAATGATAATAATGAATTAGTCCCCACCCGAATGACCACCGGGTGGCGGGTTTGTATTGACTACAGAAAATTGAACTCGGTCACAAGGAAAGATCACTTTCCTTTGCCATTTATTGATCAGATGCTTGAGAGACTTGCTGGTCATAGCTACTATTGCTTTTTAGATGGCTATTCAGCAAGAAAAGACCACATTCACTTGTCCTTTTGGAACATATGCATATCGTCGCATGCCATTTGGGTTATGTAATGCACCCGCCACATTCCAGCGGTGCATGATGAGCATATTTTCAGATATGGTTGAGCGATTTCTTGAAATTTTCATGGATGACTTCTCGGTGTTTGGATCCTCTTTTGATGAATGTTTACACCACTTGTCTCTTGTCTTGGAAAGGTGTAAAGAAACAAATCTTGTGCTAAACTGGGAGAAATGTCACTTTATGGTTCGTCAAGGGATAGTTCTGGGGCATGTTATTTCTAATAAAGGAATTGCAGTTGATAAGGCCAAAGTTGACTTAATTTCAAGTTTGCCTCCACCAAAATCAGTAAAGGAGGTTCGATCTTTTCTTGGCCATGCTGGGTTTTACAGAAGATTCATCAAAGACTTTAGCAAAATTTCAAGACCTTTGTGCAATTTGCTTGCTAAAGAAACTCCTTTTGTCTTTGATGATGATTGCTCTAAAGCGTTTGATCAACTCAAGCAATTTCTCACATCTGCACCCATCATCCAACCACCGGACTGGAATTTACCTTTTGAGCTCATGTGTGATGCATCCGATTATGCGGTTGGAGCTGTCTTGGGGCAACGGGTGAATAAGATACCCCATGTCATCTATTATGCAAGTAGAACTCTCAATGATGCTCAGCTCAATTATTCTACTATAGAAAAAGAGTTGTTGGCTGTAGTTTTTGCTCTAGACAAGTTCCGATCATATCTCTTAGGATCCAAGGTTATAGTGTTTTCAGATCATGCAGCCTTGAAATATCTTCTTTCAAAGAAAGACACTAAACCTCGTTTAATTCGTTGGGTCCTATTACTTCAAGAATTTGATATTGAGATAAGAAACAAGAAAGGTTCTGAAAATGTTGTTGCTGATCACTTGTCTAGACTTATTGACGAGTCTGCTGAGGAACACTTACCTTTGAACGAGTCATTCCCTGATGAACAACTTTTTGTTATCTCTCAATTGCCTTGGTATGCTGATATTGTTAATTATCTTGTCACAACTCAACTTCCTGAACATTGGACAAAACAAGATAAATCCAAATTCTTCGCCGAGGTTAAGCATTTTTTCTGGGATGATCCATATCTGTTCAAGTATTGCCCAGATCAAATCATTAGGAGATGTGTGCCGGAGCATGAGGTTGATAGTATCATTTCTTTTTGCCATGCTCATGCATGTGGTGGCCATTTCGGTGCGAAAAAGACTGCTGCAAAAATTTTGCAGAGTGGTTTTTATTGGCCTACTTTATTCAAAGATACTCATGAATTTTGCACAAAATGTGACAGATGCCAACGTATGGGTACACTATCACGTAGGTCCATGATGCCCCTTACTAACATCCTGATTGTTGAACTTTTTGATGTTTGGGGTATTGACTTCATGGGCCCATTTCCTCCATCGTTTGGTTATCTCTATATCCTCATTGCTGTAGATTATGTTTCCAAATGGGTAGGGGCCATTCCCTGCAAAACAAATGATCACAAAGTAGTGGTTCGGTTCTTGAAAGAAAACATATTTTCTCGTTTTGGAACCCCTCGTGCAATTATAAGTGATGGTGGTACACATTTTTGCAATAGAGCTTTTGCATCACTTCTGAAAAAGTACTCCATTACTCATAAAATTGCAACTCCATATCATCCGCAGACTTGTGGACAAGTAGAAGTTTCAAATAGGCAAATTAAACGCATTCTTGAGAAAACGGTTCGTCCCGACCGAAAGGATTGGTCTGACAGATTAAATGATGCATTGTGGGCTTACCGTACTGCTTTTAAGACACCAATTGGAATGTCTCCCTATAGACTTGTATTTGGAAAACCTTGTCATTTACTTGTGGAATTAGAACATCGTGCTTACTGGGCCATCAAGACTTTTAACTTTGATATGGACAAGGCTGGAACACTTCGCAAATTGCAGCTCAATGAATTAGACGAAATTCGTAATGAGGCTTATGAGAATGCGAAGATTTACAAAGCGAGGACCAAAGTTTTTCATGATCAGTCAATATTGAGGAAGTCATTTGAGCCCGGTCAAAAAGTTTTGCTCTATAACTCCAGGTTACATCTCTTCCCAGGAAAGCTCCATTCCCAATGGTCTGGACCTTTCATTGTGCACAAAGTATTTTCCCATGGAGCGGTTGACATTCAAAACCCTAAAGATGGAACTATTTTCAAAGTTAATGGGCAAAGATAAAAACCATATTTAGAGGGTCTTACTGAAAGAGAGGAGATTGTTCTAGATTTGGATGAACCTAATGCTCCTACATGATTTTTGGTTACGTATGGCTGAAGACGTAAAACTTAGCGCTCTTGGGAGGCAACCCAAATTTTTGGTTTTTGATAGCTTTTTATTTGTTTAATATTTAGGTTGTTGATACATGTGTGGGGATGCTACAATCTAGGTTTGGGGGTGTATTTTCTTTTTCCATATTTTGTACTTACTCCTCATTCTTAGTTTGTGTGTTTCAATGCTCTACATCTACCCTGAGGCATCTCCATTCAGGTGATTTCTTTCCTTACACTCCTTTTCTTTTACTCGTTATTGTGGTATTTATTTTGGTAGACATTGAGGGCAATGTTTCGTTTAGGTTTGGGGGTGCAGAAAAGAAAAGTAGTATTCCTTTGGTTTCTATTATTTTTTTTTAAAAAAAATTTTTTTTTTAAAAAAAACCATAAAAATTTACTTAGTTTTAGGTCGTTTGTTAGTAATTTTCTTAGGTTTTGATAGTTTATCCCTTTATGATGCATACTTCAATTTTTAAGAGATTAATTTGCATTGGAAGTGTGAGTAAGTATACTGGAGGATAGAGAACTTAACTGAGCAATATCTTTCTGTTACAGTCCTCTTGGAACAAGTGCTTGAACTAAGAAAAATCACTTACACACACTAGTTACATAAAGTAATACAGTCTAGAGATTTGTTGAATGCTAATTTACAGTGGAATATCTTTAGTCAGAGTCATTGGATGATATATGGTTGTCTGTTGAGCTTAAAAGATCATGATAGACCATTTACTTGGCTATGGCAAGGGATTGGAACCGGAAATAGGTTGAGAGTATAATACAGCCTGGACAAAATAAAGATGTGCTGAAAATATGAATGCTGAAAATAAAAATAAAAATGCGAAAAAAGAAAAAATGAAAACAAAATGAAAGAAAGGGGCTGCTTGACTTTATAGGATTAACTTAGGCTGATGCTCGGGCCCGAAGTGGTCTACTTAAAACCTAATGCCCTAAGCCAAATTGGCTGGGAGTCATTGGCCTGAGTCATTGCTAAACCTGAGCATCTTGAAGTCAGGCCTTACACAGTCCTAGCAAAAAAAACAGAAAAGAAAAAAAAAGTCTATGCTGTATTATCCTCTCAAATCTAGAATGTTGGACCCGAAGGAGGCGCGCAGATCTGTGCTATCATGAACCTAAAGATTACGACGACTGTGTTAATTCTGATGTTCTTTGGTTAATGGGTCACACTGGATCTGTATAAAACAGAGATTTAGAATGTATTGCTACAATGTTCTACACTTTTACTATATAAAGTATCATGCTATATCCTATTAAGCAGAAACTTCCAAGATGAAGGTGTAGAATAAAACCACTTACTTGAGGGCTTCTATATTCCAGTTGATTATAAATCCAAGTATATGTGGTTGATTTTCTTAAACATTGCAGTTTGCATTCGAAGGGATATTAGGATTGTTTGTTTTGTAGTGATTTTCTATTTCTTTTTACACTTAGATTAAATAGGTTGATTTCATAAATACATGTTTGTGGGTAGCATGGCTGCAAACCCTCACGAGACTTCACTCGTCCAGCCAGGGACACCTGGGGGTTTAAAAGGCTTGTTGCATGCGCTAAATGCAATCGCGATTTCCTGCGAAAGTGGATTAGTTAGATTTCTTTGCTTTGTTTTGTTTTGTTTTGTTTTGCTCGAGGACTAGCAAAATGTAGGTTTGGGGGTATTTGATATATGCAAAATATACACATTTTTATAGCCTTTCTACCTATATGTTAGTGGTATTTTTAGTTAAAGTGAGGATAATTAATGTTTATCTGTGTTAAGTGAATAATTAGGAGTTTGTTAATTAAACGCGCTTAATTGAGTTATTTAGATGCATTAATTGGTTTTAATAGATTCATGTTTTATTATGCGTCTAATTACGATTTTAATTTTATTCATACAGGTCTTAGAGCTCCATGTTTCAGATTCACAAATACGCGTCAATCAGCTCATGTGAAGAGATCGAAGATCCGACGGACATGGTTGGTACGACGGGTTTTAACCCAAGAAAAGAAAAAAAAAGAAAGAAGAGAAAAGAACCGGGTCAGCGGTTCAGTAACCGGTCTGGTCCGAAAATAAAAAAAAAATTCAAAAGCACCGGAGATGCCGATAGACATGGCCATGGGTCGCCGGAGATGGAGGAGATGATCAGAAATCCGAAGCAGCGTCACGATTCTGGTTCGATTGAGAGGAAAAGAATAGAAATTGGAATGCTGGGCTGGTTCGGGCAAGTCTTGAATTGGAAGGAATTGGAAAGCTTGGGCTTGTGTTGAGAATGGAAAGTTCTGCTGTCAAAAGGGGCGCTCGTCTATAAGAGATCAAAGAGAAGCGTCTGTTCTGGGGGGGACTCGTTTTTGCTGGCTGTGCTGAAGGTGGAGGAGGAGAACTGTTTGGGTGGTGGCTCTGTTCTGGCCGACGGAGTTGATTGGAATCGGGGGAAGAAAAGGCTGCTTTGGCTCGAGAGAGCAAAGCAGACGTTGGAAGGGACTGTTTGTGTTGAAAGACAGAGCATCGAGAGAGAAAAAGGGTCCTGACTATTCTGTCGAGAGGCAGAGGAGGAAGAAGGCGGCTCTGTTTCTGGGGGAGGAGTTCTGACTATGGTAGACGAAAGGGAGGCCGTTCTGCTCGAGAGAGAGAGGGGGCCGAAATTCACTGCAATCAGATCTGTTTGGCTCGAGAGAGGCAAGATAGATTGATTACAGAGGGCGGTTGAGGAGGATGTCGAAGGAAAACACGACGCTCGAGCATCTGCTCGAGCGCTGGGGTGGAAGAAGATGCCGGCAGGATCAGGCGGGCCGGCAAGGTGACGAGCTGGAACGGAGCTGGCCGGTGATGGGTCACGTCTTGACGACCGGAGTAGAATAGAGGAAGCTCGAAACACCGGCGGCTGGGCGGCGATCGAGATGGCGACAGAGGTGGGCTCTGTTCGGGCGACGGACATGGCCATGGCGGTTCTGGTTTTCCGGCAACTATGGAGACGACCGGAGCTAGGCTGGGCGACGATGGTTCGACGGCGGAATTGGAGGGCGTCTGTTGCAGAAAACAGAGCATTTGAGGACGGCGGCCCTGTTCTTGCTGTTTGGAGCTGGGGCTCTGGTTTTCATGGCGACGGCGATGGTTCTAGACGGCGGCAAAGAACAGACCAGTAGATTTGAAGGCAAAGTGCTCGATTGGGAAGGTTTCAATTTGGAAATTTGCGTATAACAGAGCTGCAATTGCGAATTTATCTCAGTTTGGTAAGCTTCCATATTCAGTTCGATTGGAAATGGAAAAGGGGCGATTTGGCTCAGTTGGGAAAGATTACAGGACTGTTCTTGCAGTCTATATAAACAGTACTGACAAAACAGAAGAGCGCTTGGGGATTTTTGACGGATTTTGGAACTGGCCTGTTTTTCTTAGCTCTGTTTTTAAAAAAAACAGAGCCTTGTTTTTGAGATTTGGGTCGTGTTTTTCATCGAGATTTGGCCGGAATCGAAGAGGAATCGAAGAGGAATCGAAGGGAGAAAGAAGGAGAAGAAGAAAGGGAAGTTTTTGCGCCGTTTTTGCTTCGGTGAACAGTGATTTCGAATTTGCTACAGTACTGTCAATCTGGAGAAGACGATGAACAGTGATTTGCTACATTACCCGTGAATAGTAAATTGTGAATAGTGTTCTGCAACAGTATTTTTCCGATGCAATTTCTTCCAAAATCTGAATTTTCTTTTCTCATGAATATGAATAGCTAAATTGTTTGTCAAAGCTAGAGGTGATATTATTTGATTAGTATTCTTACGTCTATAAAGAAGTGTTTAATGCTTATTTGATTGAATACGATGTTTTGATAAAGTCATAATCTATATAATTATTTGATTTGTCATTAACGTAAGGTACGGCGAATGCTTATAATTCCCTGTGATTAGTAGACTATGCTTGTTAATGATAAATATTCGATCGATATTTTTATGTTAATGGATATGATGAACGTGAATGAATTATCTTCCGATTAGATCAAATCATTATTTGATTCTAATTGCGTAATTAAAGAGACGTAGAAGTATTAATTAAATAATTGATCCTTGAAGCTTTGATATCTCCCAATTGATTTATCTTTGCTATCTTTAATTAGTTTTACTTGAATCTTTAATCGTCATTTTAGTAGTTAGTTAAATTACAATTTCTCTACAAAATTTCCAGATAAGAACTTTAATTTGCTAAGCTAAATAGTGTTTAAATTAGTTTAGAATAGAATAATCCTACATCATTCCCTGTGGTTCGACCTCGGACTTACCGAGTATATATTACAATTTGTCAACCTTCTCTTGGGTTAGATCACTCAGGTTATCATCAGATCCGTATGCAGCCCTAGGACATACACAAGACGACCTTTCGGACTCACGATGGCCATTATGAGTTCCTCGTCATGCCTTTTGAACTGACCAATGCTCCAACAACCTTCCAGAGTTTGATAAACGGCCTATTTTGCCCATATCTCTGTTGGTTTGTGCTCGTCTTCTCTGATGACATATTGATCTATAGTTCGTCCTGGGCGGACCACCTTGACCACCTCAGGTTAGTCTTTCCTATCTTATGGGCTAACGCCTTGTTCTTGAAGCGTTCGAAGTGCTCTTTTAGCAGTGCACAGGTCGACTATTTGGGCCACATCATTTCATCTGAAGGGGTGGCTACTGATCCATCTAAGGTGAAGACCATGCTTTTGTGGCCCCGACCCACTTGTGTGAAGTCTCTCCGCGACTTCTTGGGCATCACAGGTTATTATCATCGATTTATTGGGTGGTATGGGCTAATTGCTGGCCCACTCACATCCTTGCTTAAGAAGGGTGCTTTCATATGGTCGGACGAAGCCCAAGCCACCTTTGACAAATTGAAACATGCGATGGCCCAAACCCCAGTGTTGGTTCTTCCAGACTTCTTGCTGCCTTTTGTGGTTGAGACGGATGCTTCTGATATGGGCCTCGGTGCAGTCCTACTCTAGAAAGAGCGGCCAGTAGCATTCTACAGTAAAGCACTATCAGGTCAGTCCTTATCTTTGTCTGCATACAAGAAGGAGATGTTGGCTATTGTGCACGCCATCTCCAAGTGGCGGCCTTATCTGCTGGGCCGACGATTTATTATCCGAACCGAT
Source organism: Houttuynia cordata (assembly GCA_039654745.1). Taxonomy (NCBI): domain Eukaryota; kingdom Viridiplantae; phylum Streptophyta; class Magnoliopsida; order Piperales; family Saururaceae; genus Houttuynia; species Houttuynia cordata. The sequence goes on from CM077505.1 coordinate 24,231,873, forward strand.
CATCAACCTCTCAAGTACTTCTTGGACCAGCGGGAATCTACACCTTCTCAACAGCGCTGGGTGAGTAAGTTATTGGGCTATGACTACGAAGTGGTCTACAAGAAGGGCGTCGACAACACGGTGGCAGATGCTTTATCACGTCGGCCCACGGAGGGAGCCTGCTTCGCATTTTCTGTCCCCAGCTGTCCTTTTATTTCGGACTTGAAGCAGGCTTATGTGGCAGACCCGCCTACCAAGGAGATGATTGACCGACTTCAGACCGACCCGCATGCAAAGCCCCCTTTTGTGTGGCGTGACCATCTATTGTTCTGGAAGGATCGGTTGTGGGTGCCAGCCATTTCAGATTTGCGTCAACGCATTATAGCCCATTTTCATGATACTCCAGTGGCTAGCCATGAAGGCACGTTCAGAACCTTTAAGCGGGCCAGTCAGAGTTTCCTGTGGACCGGTATTCGAAAAGAGGTGCATACATATGTGGCCGTATGTGATATATGCCAGAGGGCTAAGGCATCGTCTACATCACCTACGGGTTTTCTGCAGTCCCTTCTCATTCCGGACAAGGTGTGGGAAGACGTGTCAATGGATTTTATTGAGGCTTTTTCGGCGGTCAGTGGTAAGACGGTTATTATGGTGGTGGTAGACCGTCTCTCTAAGTACGCCCACTTCTATGCTTTGAGTCATCCATATTCTGCCCGCATGGTTGTTGAGTTCTATGTGAAGGATGTCGCTAAATTACATGGGATGCCTCGGACTATCGTCTCTGACCGAGATCGGGTCTTTATTTCCTAGTTCTAGCTGGAATTCTTTAAGTTACAAGGGACGGAGCTTCATATGAGTACGACGTATCACCCTCAGAAAGACGGCCAAACTAAAGTGGTGAATTGATGTCTCGAGCAGTACTTGGCTGCCTTGTGGGGGATCAGCCCCGCCGTTGGCTCCAATTGGTTCCTTGGGTGGGATGGTCATACAACACGGCTTATCACACACGTGTCGGCATTTACGCCGTTCGAGATTGTCTATGCCGCCCTCCTCCATCTGTTCTGCCTTATGTGCCCCATCGTTCCTCCATTGCCGAGGTGGATTACATGTTGCAGACACGTGATGAGGTCCTTCGACAACTTAAATCCAACTTGGCTTCAGCGCAGAACATGATGAAACAATTATATGATAGCGCAGAACAGGATGAAAGAATTCTATGATAAGCGCCACTCTAATAGGGAATTCTAGGTTGGCGACCTCGTTTATGTGTCGGTCATGCCCCAACGTCAGACTTCTTTGTCTCGGGCTGATCAGAAGATGGCTGCTTGCTTTCACGGGCCTTACGTAGTTGTGGAGAGAGTGGGGCCGATAGCGTATCGTCTCTCCTTGCCTCCAGGGTCCCTGGTGCACCATGTATTCCATGTGTCTCGTCTTCGTTGTTTCGTGGGGGACCCTCGGTTGATTGCTGATAATGCACCTCCGCCTCTCATGGGCCCTGCAGACGTTAATGACCCTGTTCCAGCTTCTCTTGTCGATAAACGGAAGGTGCGGCGTGCTAGGCGTATTGTGACTGAAGTGCTTGTGGCTTGGAAGGGACAATCCTTAGAGGACGCTGAATGGATCCTAGAGGATGATTTTTTGGCCAATTTTCCATCATAGTCGCCTTGAGGACAAGGCGTTAGCGGAAGCGTGGTGGAGTATTGTGAATGTCACACACCTAAGGCGCGCAGTCTATCTTAGGCAGATTTTATTGTTAAGATTAGTTTCCCTTTTTGAAATCTATTAGTGATTGTAATAAATGCCTGATTAGATGTAACGGTCCTCTTTATAAAGGGTCTTCTTCCTCCTGGTTGGTTATGCAATAAAGAACTTATTTCCCTACTCTTCTTATTTTTCTTCTTCCTCCTTGCCGTCAAGGCGAACTCTTGTGACCTTGCTGGTCACAACATCCCCACTTCTATATTCTTTGTGATATGTTATTGTTTAAATATAAGTTTTTCCCTTCACACTTTTTTCTCATTGAAAATCAAACTCATATTTCCAATTTGGGTTACCCTTCTCTTCCACCTTTCTCATGTTGGTAACTATTTATGCTAGCTGCACAACATAATTATATGGATATATGATTCAAAACTAATTCTTCTGAGCCTTCTTAAGGTCCCACCACTCCAGTAGTTGCCGACTCCTAGTCTCATAATACTCATATTTTGTTCAAGAATATGGTTGCCTTCTGTTTGACATTTGGTTCCAGCTCTAAAAGTGATCAAATTTGATGTAAACAATCTTAACGTATCTATTTTCATTGACCGATGATATAAGATGAATGACGGCCACCTTAGTTTCATTCAAAAGCTGTAACTTCAAACCTCACCTTTTTCAATTGACTACCTGAATGATTTGTAGACAGAAGTGATTTGTGGGAGGAAAATGCCTTTCAGTCGACATTAAATCTTATTGTCAAGAATTGCTGCATAGTACACGCCCAATATTTCGGCTTCATATAAGTGGTCCAGGTTAATTTCTTTTCTTTTTTTTCTTTTTTTTTTTTATAAAAGGATGATAGCTAGTCTTTTGTTTCTTGTGATGAAGAACATCAACAAAAGAATGCTAGTCTTTTTTGAACAGTATAATTAGTAAAAAAGGAGAGACAACCGATGCTTTATACTGTTGATAGCGTAAGCATAGACTCAACAAGGCCCCAATCCAAATTGAAGTTTTTTTTCATATTACTTGGTCAATGAGCTAAGAATTCCATATTACCTCAAGTTTCTGCTGAAATACCATATCACCCAGAAATGCCAACAATTCTTCCCAAAATGCCTCCTGACTATCTTTAACGGTTTAACAAGCCCGGAGAGGTGCCCCATGTCAAAATGTTGCAACCTCCCGCTTGTGGCCATAGGAGGAGAGGAAAAAAGAGTAGCGGATCCGCAAAGTACTCTTTGAAAATTCGTCATCCCACCAGCAGACATCTCAAAAAAATTTATATATCTTCATAAGGATAAAGATAAGGAAAAATAAAGAAAAATGAAAAAAGTAGACGAAAACGGATAAAAAATAAGCGATGTATCATATTTTCAACTTTGCATTAAAGGCATGTATTTACATACATGACTTCACTTTATAAAGTATATGTAAATACACGTTTTTAGTGCAGTCGATAACATGATTAGAAGTGAAGTTGTGTATGTAAATACATGTTATTAGTGCAAAGATCAAAATGTAAAAAATCGCTTATTTTTTATCTATTTTTACCTATTCTTTTTACATTCTTTTTTATTTTTCATCCTCTTTATCTTTATGAAGAATATTTTTTAAAATACCTACTAGTGGGGATAACGAATTTGCAAAGAGTATTTTGCGGCTAGGCAACAAGTACTTCACAGTTGTACTACTCTTTTCTCCTCTCTTCCAACAACCACAAGCGGTTTGAACACCAATGGGTAGTCGTTATAAGAATTTCTTCACTGGTTGGTTGCAACATTTTGGCATGGGCCATGTCTCTGACGTACAAAATCATTAAGCGTGGTCAGGAGGGCATTTTGGAAAGAACATGTGACATTTCTGGGTGATATGGTATTTCAGCGAAAACTCTAGGTAATATGGAATTCCTAGCTCATTGACTAGGTAATATGAATAAAATTCCAATTTGTGTTGGGACCTTGTTGAGTATTCATATGCTAATATGGTATAAAGCATTGCCTCCGTCTCTCCCTTTTTACTAATTATACTGTTCAAAAAAGAGTAGCATTCTTTTGTTGATGTTCTTCATCAAAAGAAACAAAAGACTAGCTAGCACTGGATATTTAAATATTTAAGGGTGTTAATGTCCACTTGAAAGCTCAACTTGACTCATGTTCAACTCGATCAACTCGTGTTTGACTTGAGCTCGAATTTGGTCAAGCCAAGCTCAATCATACCTCTATTCGGCTCTGCTTGACTCAAAGCTCGAGAAAAACTAAAATTCACCATTTATATGGTATTTTGATCATATATGCATGTATATATTATATATGTATGGATTTCATGTCAACTAAGACTCAAGTTTTATTATATCGTATGCCATTTTTCATTTTTTTTTATAAACAATTACCCAAGTCTTTGTGTTTGATAGAGATAAGTAATGTGTTTCATGATAACTAAGACCCCTTTTTAACATCTATGGATTCAAAATGATTAGAACACACACACACAGATATATATATATATATATATATATATATATATATATATATATATATATATATATATAATAATCTTTCCTTCCAGTATTCCTAGTCCAGAATGTGGGTATGAAAACCAAAATCAATTAAACCAAGCCGGCTCACGAGCTAAATCGACTCGACTCAAACTCGAAATTGAAATTTCCAGCTCAAGCCGAATCAATCTAAAATTGTTAACACCCCTCATACTTCAAATACATTATAAGAGATTTGATTTGAATCTTATGAGGCATCAGAACCATTGTTAAAGAACAAGTTGAGGCTTTAGCAAGACCATAAGAGCATGTTAGTTGTTTATCATATTATCAACTATAGATTATGTTGTTTCAATGCATCAACTCCTGAATTTTTTTTGAGGATGAGTAATTCACCATCCCACGGTCTAGCCAGCCCACCGCCCTATACACAGACAGTAGATGTCTACGATCCACCATCTGAGAATACATGGATGGTAAGCATCCCACGACCGTGTAAAGGGGTGGGCTGGCTAGAACACCAGATGTGGTACAATCAACTCCAAAGAATGAAGGTCATAAAATCATGCCCCCACATAAGAGGCCAACCTGAAGACTAAAAGAATACAGGCAGCTTGAAACTGCCTGAGGCATTAATCAATTTTATTATCATTGTCCAATAATATAGGAACCTTGAAATATGGCACCATCCCTGTATCATGTTATCACGTACCCACATGTGCCTATCAGTCCCTAACATTAATTGAAACCTGAAAACTGGCCTCCACCCTTCCCTTTTCTGCCCAATCATCTGTCCCATATTCAATTGAAACCTGAAACCTTGCCCCCACCCTTCCCCTTTCTGCCCAATCATCTGTCTCATATTCAATTGAAACCTGGAACTCCTGCCCCCACCCTGTCCTTCTCCCCATAGAACCATAACCTCATATCCACAAAACATAAATTTTCCCATGCTCAATAAACTACAAGAAAACAACCAACCTCACCTAGGATAAGTACTTCTTTTTTGGTTGAGTGATAACTACTTAGCACTAAAGCGAAACTAACACACAAACCAGAGCCCCCTCCACAACGTAACCAAAAGGGTGCTCGGAGACAAACATAAGAACATAGAACTTCCAGGTAAACAGTACAATGAGAACAACAAGCACAAGTGTATCCAAGAATAAACAACACTAGAGATTGACCCAATTCATCCCCGGGTAAGTACTTCAGGGGTAAAAAGAAAGGGAGAAAGGACTTAATGACGTTTGTCAATAAAAACCACCTTTGTGAAGTACCAAGTTGCACACAATGGGGTCCCCATGTTCCTGCGGGAAATGCTGCTGATCAAATCGTCCTCAAACTTTGCAGCTAAGTAGTACAGTGCATGCACCATGCTGTATCCAACGCGTTTCCTGCCACCCATTTCACTCAAAAACCCAAATTTTAAATTGGGTGAAACACAATCCACTGGCCACTTAAAGATTACTAGGAAAAGTGGATTATGGCCTTTTTGGCAAGCATTAGGACAAACATGTTCCCCTTAGGCACCAGCTCAGTGAAAGCTAAGCCTTTTCCCTCAATATGTCCCAACCAACCACTCTCCGCGATTGCCCCACGGTTTCCTTTCCCCCTTATATGCCATTGCCCCCCCCTCCCCTTCATGTCCATGCCCCTCCTCCTCAGCCTCCTTAAGGTTGCCATTTCAAGCACAAAAGGAGGCTGCCATGCTCATGGACCCACAGCCAGGGCTCTCTGCATGGGTCCCACCAGACAAGGGTCCCACATCTCCATCCACAACTAGCCAATTGCATAGGCAAGCTGCTGATAGTACAGTAGGCCCTGCTACACTAGGTAACCTGGGACCCACATTCCATGAAGCTTCAATTGGCTCTCCACGTGAAGCTCAGCCGCCGGCCTTGACGGGGCGGCACCCGGTGTACCGGGGCATCCGATGCCGGAGCGGCAAGTGGGTGTCCGAGATTCGGGAGCCCCGTAAGGCCTCCCGCATCTGGCTCGGCACCTACCCCACGGCCGAGATGGCGGCGGCTGCATACGACGTTGCCGCACTCGCTCTCCGTGGCTCCGATGCCGTGTTTAACTTCCCCTCGTTTATTGCCTCTCATTCTGCTCCGCCCTCAACCTCTCCTGCGGACATACGCGCGGCAGCGGCAGCGGCTGCTGCAGCTGCGGCAATGTCTCCTGTGAAGAAGCCGGATGAGACCCATGAGCCGGAGATTACCGCTTCCTCGCAGCCGGAGGCCTCGGGCGTCTCCGGCCCCCAAGAGCCGGAGGCCTCAGATGCGCCGAGGCCGGAGGAGTTCGTGGATGAGGAGGCGCTGTTTGACATGCCAAAGCTGCTGGAGAGCATGGCGGAGGGGATGCTGGTGAGCCTGCCGAGGCTCGGCCCGCCGGAGAGTGAGCTGTCGCCAGAGAATTCTGACGTCGAGAGCCTGTGGAGCTACCGGTGACGGAAGAAGAGCTGGCAATGGGGCATGCTGGAGCCTCCCCCACCACATATATCTCTCTTTCAATATACAGTAGAGAGCACGAGGCCAAGTAATACTAGTAGTTTATAGTATAAGTCTGTGTCGAGCCATGATAAATAAGGAGGGGAGATTGATAAGGAAATCTGGTTTATAGATGCATTTGACCAGTTAAGCTTGTATTGAATGGTTTAGAATAGTGTGGCTGCACCTTGTTATGGTGTATGTTAGGGTACTTGGACACATGATATGTTAGTGTCTATTAGGTTTTTGTCCACTAGGTTGTTTTCAACTAGTTTTTGCACGTCTAGCAAAAAAAAAAAAAAAAAAACTAGTTTTTGCACCATGGGTATGGTGTTTTGAGTGTGATGCTTGGAGTCATATTATTGAATGTTTGACCTAATTTTGCAAAAGTTAATGTTAGTATTTATTCCCTAAGTCCAAAATTATGTGTCCTCAGAGTTTTTGCATAAGTTCATTTTGGTTTTCTAATGGCGATACATATTTTTGAACGGGGGAGTAGCTAGTATGAAAAAGTTTCATTCATGTTTGATTTTATACAAACATGTTTACAGTTTGTTTTATCATGGATTATGTCATATTGTAAGGTTCTTTTTTTTTTTGCTTTTAAGGAAGACATATTCAAGACTAGGCATTTTCTTTAGAGAAAAATAAGAATAAAAGTTATGCATTGGAACAATTAACATAAGTAGGAAAATTTAAGTAGACAAGAAGATACAATTATAATTATCTATGGATTAATCCTCATGTAGAACCCTTTCTTTTTTACCATTTCCTTGGCAGAATTATCTCGGGGTTGAACGTAATAATTAAGTCTCCTTTATAAAAATTTTAGAACCAACAATATTTTGTATATACTATAATAATAGTCAACCTTTTTAATACAAATTTTATGTCAAAAATTAATTTGAACTTGAAGTCGATTATTTTCCATAATGTTTTTGCTTGGGACTTGAGGCATAGTTCCATTTTTCTTGCCCTCTTTTTGGTATGGTATTGTACTGAATTTCCCTACAAGTAGCACAAACGAGTTGAATAACTTCAGTTTCACTATTTTGACCAAGTAACAAATGCTAATCCTCTTTTTTATATAATAACATATGCTAATCTGAATTACATGAAGGTCTTACAAGGTAGGTAGAGCTTTTTGTGCTTCATTTATCCTGTCAATTCAAAACTCTTACTTTAATGCCTTCTCTTCCCTCATTATCTACCCCTTATCCACTGCCACAACATTTTATATTGAATACATAAAAAGCGAAGGTAGTCGACCACTATTTGTTTTTTTTTTAAAAAAAAAGATTTAAACAATGGGAAGATTATGACATTGCACCATATAACTCCATCATACCATTTGCATATATACTCCTGCCGCCCAAAAAACCTGTTCGCATTAAAAAAAACAGATCCATCATTGGGTGGCTGGCTGACTTTGCTCTCTCACCACTAAAAGCACGGCTGGGGGTATTTGTAGGGGCCTTAGACCCCAATAAATTTAAACTCATTTCAAATGCAGATAAACTCATTTCAAATGCAGATAGGCTTTATTGGACGGAGTGAGTATTATAATATATATATATATATATATATATATATATATATATATATATATATATATATATGAGGACGACTTACATGAGATCGTTCTCATACAAGGAGCACGGGGCTAATCTTTTGGGTCATTGGATTCAGAGCTGAGGGTAGGTATCAAATCAGTGGGTAGGTGAGCATGGTAAATAAGTGGGTATGTGAGTTCCTTATAACCATTTTTAGCCGTCAAATCAAGATCCAATGGTTAAAACTTAAACTAGCCTCATATAAGCCAAATGAGTATATAGGGAAAAGTTTAAATGAGATTGCTCTCTCATATGAAGCCAGTAAGTCTTAGCCATTGGATCTTGATTTGACGGCTACAAATGGCTATAAGGAACTCACTTATCCACTGATTTGACACACTCACCTATTCGCTGATTTGATCCCCACCCTTGGATCAGAATCCAGCGACCTAAAATATTAGCCTCATACTCCTTATATGAGAAAGATTTCATGTAAATTATTATTTATATATATATATATGAGGATGGTTTGCGTAAAATCGTTCTCATATAAGGAGCATGAGGCCAATATTTTTGGGTCATTTGATTCCAATGAGGTGGGTATCAAATCAGTGGTTAGGTGAGTGTAGTAAATCAGTGGGTAGGTGAGTTCATTGTAGCCATCAGATCAAGATCCATATATAAATACGGCGACATGAACATGGCATTTTCCCAATAAGTAAGATACAACACAACTAATAAAAATTTATTTTTATAAATTTTAAATATATTTTTAGTATTGTAGCACCACATTTTTTTCATTTAAATATTGTAACTATTACAAACTTATGATTGAAAAATTATTTTTTGTTCATAATTTATAGCCGACAAGAATGCAACAGACAAAGCAATTATGCATTTGCCTGGACTCGAACCTGGGACTATTGCTTGAAAAATAATTACCCTAACTGTTAGAGTACACACGCTTTTCATATTAATTTAAGCGTAAGATAAAATTATATATTTTATTTGGGATACGGCAAACATGCAAGCAACTGTGTCACTGCTGTATCCATGCCCGATATGTATCAGAAATAGATACTACAACAAGTGCTTCCTAGGGTGCATTTGGATACTGATAGGTGATAGGTTGAAAATTTATATCAGCCTAAAAATAATCACGATGATTTTTCCTGATTGGTGACAGCCCATTTGGGAACCTAAAAGTAGTCAGGCGTTATGGTGAAAATTTTCAGACCTGATTTGTGAAAGGTGAAATATGTTTGGAAACTGAAAATAAATCACGCTGATTTGTATTCGTCAGCTTCGGGTATCGTGTAATCGATTACACGGTAGGAAGAGCTATCGTGTAATCGATTACACGATAACTTTTTAATAGGATAAACTTCAATGATGCGTTTCTTACTCATTTCTGATCCGTTTTGGCCCTTTTTTTTCATTCTTCCTCATTTTTAGTGCTCTTTCTTATAATTATGATATCATAAAGATGTTGAGCCACCAAGTACTATTTATTATGGATTTTGTGGGATTTTTTTAAATAAAATATGAAAGTCATTATGATATCATGATGATCAAAAAGAGCATAAAAATAAGGAAGAACAAAAAAATGGCCGAAAACGGACTAAAAATGAGGGAGATATGAACTGTTAAAGTTTGCCCATTTTAATGGAGAATTACACGATTCAGCGTGTTATAGTGTAATCGATTACACGATATCACACTTTATAATGTAATCGATTACATGATAGCACACTTTATAATGTAATCGATTATACGATAGCTCACTGTATAGTGTAATCGATTACACGATAGCACACTGTATAGTATAATCGATTACACGATAGCTCACAATCTCGTGTAATCGATTACACGATAGATCACTGTATCGTGTAATCAATTACACGATAGCTCACAGTATAGTGTAATCGATTACACGATATTTCACTATATCGTGTGATTAAAAAACGCTATCGTGTGATTAACACATGATAGCCTATCGTGTAATCCAATGCACGATAGCCTAGTTATCGTGTGTTGGTTATCGTGTAATCGATTATATGATAACTTTTTTAATTAGACAAACTTCAACGATGCATTTCTTACTCATTTTTTATCCATTTTGACCCATTTTTTCATCTTTCCTCATTTTTAATGTTTTTTCTTATAATGATGAAAAAAATATTCGAAAACGGACTAAAAATGAGGGAGATATGACGGGGAGGGGGGGGTCCCTTGGCTTAACGGTGCGGCGGCGGAGGCATCGGGGCAAACACAGGGGTGACAGGCTTTGGACGACCCGAGCAGGTGCCCGGGAAGCGTGGGCACGGGTTCCCTCAGCTCAACGGGGCGGCAGCGGAGATGTGGGGGGGCTCAACGAGCGGCGGCGGGGACGGGGGGGGGGGAACACTCTTTCGGCTCAATGGGGCACCATCGAGGTGGGGGTATTCACCGGGTTGGGCCAAACCTCCTGGAGAGAGTTGATTTTTTTTTTGTTGAAGAGGCGCGACGATCGATTCATCAGCCATCAGTTTTTCAAGACTGAAAGGTGAAAATTGTCACCTATCACCTTTCAGGGCCATTTTTCAGCCATTCAGCAACCAAACACCTTTTAGGCCTGAAAAGGTGAAATTTTTTACCTTTCACGTTTTACCGTCACTCACCACTTTTCAACCTTTCAGCTTCAAAACAATTTTTACCCTGATAGATAAAAATTTTCACATTTGAAGGCTGAAACTTCGAAACGCACCCGTAGTATATGATGCATAGAACCGGTCACGATAGTTGATGGGTTTAAAAAGACATTTTCATAATTTCATGTGACCGCCCTTTATCATTTTCAAATTGACTTATTGTGGTACAAATTATCAAACTTGTTATGATGGGTCCCCCGACAGAAGTTTTCAGTCATTAGCTAGACGAATTGACTAAGTGGTTATCTAATGCTCATTTGACATTGACCCTAGTCATCAACCCTGGAATGATGACCCTGATGCCTTTCTCTAAGTTATTCTTTTCAAGGATAGAAGCAGTCTACATCGTTGTTAGACTTATTTTTTTGTTCACTCGCACAAGGCCTCACCGTGTCGAGGGAGAGCTCCCAGGTAATTCCAGCCTTTGGCTCCTGGGGGATGCGCTTCGGTTATGGGAGGCAGGGTGTATGAGTTATATTAACTCCGTCCAATGAAGCCTGCAATTTAGAAAACACATAATTTTAGGGCAGTGATAACCCTACATATTCCTACACATTTCCATACACATCAGCTGTGTATGGAAATGTGTAGAAAATCTGATTTTATGGCTGACTTTGCTCCCCCACAACAACCATGGAAGAGTTTTTATACCGGCCTTGACGGTCCAATATATTTAACTTATTTTCAAATGCAGGCAAACTTAATTGCATGGAGAGATATACAAAAAAAAAATTATATCAAAGGGCTTAAACAACCTGGACTATTTGAAGAGATGATAAGGGAACCACATATCCAAATGAGCCCCATATTTGTCAAAATCCTTTGCTTCAGCCTTTTAGGGTTTTTGGGCAGGGGAGTGATAACCCTACAGCAGATTCCTACACATTTTCATACACAGCTGATGTGTATGGTAATGAGTGGGTGTACTGATGTGGGATCAGATCAGCTGACCCACTCATTTCCATGCACATCAGCTGTGTATGGAAAATGTGTAGAAATCTGCTGTACAAATATCATTTCCCTTTTGGGCACATAACCCGGGTAAAATATTTAAGTGGGTAACTTAATTCACGTGTTAAGTTGCTCTAGATAGGGGATCGTATTTCCCTAGGTTTTATAAGATTCCCCTTCAAAGCTAAAAATAATCTGAAGTCTCTCACTTCTCCCTCGTGTCACTTTCTCACTATCCCCCGAATTCATTCCCCAGCCAATTCTCACTTAATTCACTAACCTATAGATCTTAAAATTGACCCAAAATCCCTAAAAGCCTAAGATATACTTTCCAAATTTTGCCCCCCCCCCCCCCCCCCCCCCAATGTAGATGCATTATAAAGGGAAAATAGGTCAGCCCATGTGCTACAATCATGAATCAAATGCATCTATCGGAGTCCACTAGCAGCACTTTGTTGGGCCCGGGCTTACATTTGGATTTGTAACGCAGGTATGCTCATTGGGCCGGGCCGTGCACCATGCCCTCACTCTACCGCACCACTCAGGAAGAAGCGCTAGCAGCGCCAGTCCGCCCCACGCCACAAACCCTAGAAATATCCCCATTTCTGCTCCACCCTGCGGCGCCACAAAACCCTAGAAGAGCCCCTCCCCACCAGGTGAGCACCCCTCTCCCACCAAATCCATGTTTTTGGTCTCTCCAATTCACCATTAATCTTTTGTTTTTTAACATTCCATATCTATTGGCAGAATCTTGGGTGTCTTGTGGCAGGGATCCAAGATGAGGTACTATTTGTCTTTATTTTTCATTGCGATGTTCTTATGAGCTTCTACCATCTACTTTTTATGTAATTATGGGCGTTTCTTGTGTTGTTTGATGTTCACTTTTGTGGCGGCTAAAAAATGTGCAATAGTAGTATTAGTCTTTTTGGTTGGATTGGAATTGATGTGAACGGATTTCGTATTGGATTCCTTATTTTCAAATGGAAAATCAGTAATGTTGGTCTTTTCTTTTTAGTTTAATCTATTGGAGTTAGAACAATTGGTTATTGTTACTCAAACGGAAAAAAAGCATTGCTATCTTATTGTTTAATTAGTTTGAGTTGCTTGGTTATTGATTTGAACGTGGACTGTTAGTTTGTGCGAACTCAGGAATTCGCGTGCAAGTTGTGAATGACTTGTGAGGCATCAATATTCTGTTTAGATTTGCTTTAGTTATGGAACTTTATTACCTATGGAAATCACAAACTTTTGGAACTTATCTTATAATTACATGAACGCCCACACCCTTTTTTTGTTCATCAAAACATTTCAGTGGTTTTTCTATTTACAAACGATATGTACATTGAAATTCATTGTGCCACTGTTTCGCTTTTTGGCTATGTTGATGACTCTCAAGGCAATTACAATTTTAAAATACGTGATTTGATTACCATTTTTTACATGTTTAGGGGTCTCAGTTATTTTAGTCTCTTCATGTTGTTGTATGTCTCTATAAAACATGTATTTAGTGTAAAAGAATGTAGGATATTTCTGATGTTTTTAACTGTCAGTCACTGCAAAAGGCGTAGTGATAATATAAGGAGAGGAATCGTATTGCTGATGTTTTGGTAAGCTTCTTTGTTTGTATTGCCCGGCAACTGAAGGATTATGCTTGTTACTACAGTAAGCTACAGAGTGATGCTCTGAGGGAAGCTATCACTATTGTTGTCGGTGATGCCAAGGAAAAAGGCCGGAAGTTCAGTGAAACCATTGAACTTCAAATTGGGCTGAAAAATTATGACCCTCAGAAGGACAAGCGTTTTAGCGGATCTGTGAAGCTTCCTCATATTCCACGACCAAAAATGAAGGTCTGCATGCTTGGGGATGCCCAGCATGTTGAGGAGGTGAATGATGCTTTATAGCCCTAAAATTTGTTTTGGCAATAACACTTGGATGTAGCTCATCATGCTTTTCCCTATTATTATGGGAGTCTGCAGGCTGAAAAGATCGGCTTGGATTATATGGATGTGGAGGCACTCAAGAAGATGAACAAAAACAAAAAACTTGTTAAAAAACTAGCAAAAAAATACCATGCATTTCTTGCTTCTGAGGCCATTATCAAGCAGATCCCAAGGCTTTTGGGACCTGGTCTCAACAAGGCCGGTAAATTTCCAACATTGGTGACTCACCAAGAGTCTTTGGAGGCAAAGGTGAATGAGACTAAGGCCATGGTCAAGTTTCAACTTAAGAAGGTACTCTGCATGGGAGTTGCTGTTGGCAACTGTGGCATGGAGGAGAAGCAGGTGTTCCAGAACGTGCAGCTCAGTGTCAATTTCTTGGTCTCCCTTTTGAAGAAGAACTGGCAGAATGTAAGTTGTGATTCAGCATTATTATTTGGTTAAATGATCAAATATATGAGGGACTCTGCTACATGATTGATTATCATCGGTAATTGTTTATAGGGTTTGCACTAATAGAAAGCTTAAAATGATAATGATGCCATTTTGTAATTGATGTCACGAGTTTGTTCAGTTTTGTAAATGTTCCCATTGGAAGTTTATATGTTTTGTTGTCCTAAATGTTAATGTGGAATCCAGTGCTTGTTTCTTGCAGAAAGTCTCATACCAAATTGTTTGACATTTCATCTCTCTTGTCGTCCACTTCAATGATAATTGAATCTGATTCTTGTTTATGGTATGCTTACTGATTTCCTTTTTTTTTGTACGATTGGTTCTGGACCAGGTGCGCTGTTTGTACCTGAAGAGCACAATGGGAAAGCCACAACGCATCTTCTGAGATATCTGTGACCTCCCAACTGTTTTTGCAGAAAAGTTGTTAGAATTCAGGGAAGTTTTGTTTTGGTGTTAACACCTTGTGCCCTTATAAGATCTTAGAATAGAAGATTTTTTCTATAAATGAGTTATTTGTGCTAGAAATTGCCATCGGACTAGTGCTTTATGTATTTTAAATTGGATCTATGTAGCCTGTAATTGGGCTTCCCATGGTTGTTTTTAGGATCAGTTCTTCGATAGTTCTCTTTCCTTCGCTATCGGCAATGTCGCCTGTGAATTGGACTTATTGGCTGAAATTATGTTTACAAAGTAAATTTTCTGAGGTAACCTAGGATAGACTTTCTGCGTCCTTGGATTGGGTCTGCAATTCAAGCTGGTTTTACCTGCCTCGCACGAGCCCTGCCCCCTTTTGGATTTTCACCCAGCCGTTTCCCAAGATCCAAATAAAAATAACCGGGGCTGGAATCCTTGTTTTTTTTTCGGTTTTTGCTACTAGGATTCTTTGTTGAAATGAGTTTTTTTCTGCATTAGGAAAAAATGAGTTATAAAAAAATAACTAGGAAAAATGTCTACGCTCACAAGTGGGGATTTATGTGTGGACCCCCCATTAGTGCAGTAGCGAAGTGGCCTAAATATCCGTAGGAAAGGAGAAAACCTGGGTTCGATTGTTGCTCCACGCATATTACGAAGAGGGGATCCTATTGTTCGGTGTGTGTGGGTCACTTCTGTTGGGAAGAAGTGCGGATTTATGTTTGGAAAATGAGTTTTGACGAGAGTTTTTTTTTTTGGTTAAAAGCCTAAAGGAGTGCAAACTTACAAGGGAGTTTTATATATGGGGGTAATTCTCTTACATCTTTTTTCAACATAAGGGAATTCTCTTACATAGTTGTGAGAGTGTGGATATTTCTATCACTTATTCAATCAATTGGGTGTATCACTAATCAATCAAATGGGTGTGACGATTTCAATCATCGTGCAATTTGCTTGTGCAGTTTTGCACTAAACTATGTTAACAGTATCTCCAATGGGCTTTTTCAAAGCTGGCATGGCACTTCCAACAGATAACTTTGACAAAGCAGCAAAATGTATCTCTAAATGGTCTTTTCCATTGTTGATATTGGTAGCAAACAATTTTTTGGTTTGTCAAAGATAGCAAACAAAAAATGGTTTGCCACTAATTATCTTCAATACTTTTATCCAAGGATATGTTAAAAAGTACTTTTTACTTTTTATAAATTCTTGAGAGCAATTTAGTATAAGTAGAAATAATTATAAAATACTCCATCTGTTCCAAAATATTATGCACATTTAGAAATATTAACTGTTACAAAATATTATATATATTTTCCCAAATCACATGACTTCCTCTTTCCAAAATTGGAAAAAATTTGGAAGGATTGACTTGAACTTGATTGGTGAAGGAGCATATGAGTTGGACGAGAAATTAGAGAGAAGAAGTCACGTGACTTCTTTGTGGGCTTTATGGTCCAATAAAAATGAGAATTTTTTTAAATAGACACTATTTTGGAACAAAAAGAGTAATAAATTTGAGAAACATAGTTGAAGATCACGAATTTGTCAAGCAAAGGCAAGTTGCTTTGTCAAATTTTGTCAAACAAACAATAATAATAGTATTATTTGATAAACGTTGTTGGAGATGCTTTAAGAGGTTTTTTGTTATAATATAAAATGAGGGTAGCTGGGGCCAAATACCAACCCTAACTCAAACATTAAAACATTAAAGGGTCAAATACCTAACCCTGATGGTATCCCTACTTCAATGAAGAAATTATTGGGTGTCCATGGCACAATACTTCATGGTGCCACAAAGCCGTCGATCTCGAAGTTCAACTATGCACACATTTTATGCATGCTCTCAGCTGTTTTGGTGGCAAACAACTGGTGCGCACACGTAAAGCGTGGGTGCCGGGAGATCAACGACTCCTTGTCGCATAAAGCTAACATGGTCATACTGTTGCACCCAATAACTTGTGTTTACTCTGACCCAGAGAGAATGATCCTCATTCTCATTCTCGCTCTTTGTTTCACAGGTGAGTCCAAGAGTATTGAAAAGGAAACATATATAGGAGTGGGTACCTAAGAAAACTAGATTATTATACCAAGCTGGTCATTTTTGGCTTCTTCCTCTTGACAGAACGGGTCTTTGAAGGAGGTACCGTGCATTCTATGCTTCCTTTCGCTTTCCCCACGCGGATCCGCGTCTAACTGCTAACTGTCCAACATTGTTCACTTGCTCAGTTGGGTGTGGTGTGCCCTCAATCTATTCTTCTTTTTTGGGTGAAATAATTCTTCTTCTTCTTCTTCTTCTGTTTTTTTATTCACTAGCATTTTTTTTAGATTTGCTTCATTTGCCCTAAATCGATCCTTTTTAAGTTAAAAACAATTCTTCTTCCTCTTATTCTAGAATCACTAGCAAAACTGCAGGTGTAACATGCTACACCCATCAAATTGAATAGGTTATGCAAACTCTTGCAAAAAAAAAAGTGATGAAAACATATAAATATATATAAACAACCACTTGAGAGGTTCCCTACAAATCCAAATCACTTGTACGTGTACACATTATTCTAATCAAACTCCTTTATTAGTAAAAAAAAACTCCTTTATGCTTTCCAAATTTTTGCAAGGACCCACATTATTCTTCCAATCCCCTAAGAAATTCATGTTTTGCAATGTGAATCTTATGTCAACTATATCATCAATTCCATTAAACCTCCCATAATGCAACAACGTTGAAAACGTTATGGTCAGCCGTGGAGGATGTCCGCCCTAATATCCTCCACCATGAGAAGTCATCGCTCTGTCGATCATGATGATAGAAAATATCCAGGCGGACATCCTCCATGGCGAAAATGCTTCCTCGTTGGTATCATCAACTTCGTCTTCAAAAATGTTTCCTCGTTGGTGTAACATCAACTTGGTCTATGTAATTTGCCCATGTGGGCCCACTGATCTGACGGTTGCCAACCCTGCAAAGCAGACGAAATTTTTCCTTTTCTAAAAACCCGCATGGTTGTAGTTTTTTCTTTTTGATACAAACACGTGACATTAGTTGGTATTATATTAGACCCAAAGTATAGCTAAAAATATATATATTAAGGAAAAGTTTAAATGAGATCACTCTCGTGTAACTTGTATGAGCCTAAGTAATCTTGGGCCGTTAGAACATGATATGATGGCGGTGATGAGTTACACTTACCTACAGAGTGATTTGATGCCCACCATCAGTTCTTGATCTAACGGATGGAGATTGCTTGACTCGTGCAAGCTACATGATAACGATCTCATATAAGCTGGTCTCTCTATATATTATATATATAGAGAGAGAGAGAGAGAAGTTTATAAGAGATCATTCTCATGTAAGGGGCATAAGAGTAATCTTTTCAGTATTGGATTCCGATATGATGGTGGGTATCAAAGTGAGTGAGTGTGAACCATCACTCACCCTTGTAGCAGTCAGATCATGATCCAATGGTTAGACTTGAACTGGCCTCATATACATGGAAAATCGTCTCGCCTATATCGCCGATATATCGGTATCGGCCATAAACCGATACATCGATACCTATTAGTATCATTTTTTCAAAAAATTCCAAATATCGCCGATATATCGGATATCGGTATTTTTTGAATTAAAAAATATTTTTTAAAAAAAAAATTTTCAATTTTTTTTTGAAAAAAAAAACCTTTCATGTTTGTTTTCTATCCAAATATGCATATTTGAAATTTATTCTTTGTTTAAATTAGTATAACTCATTTTAGAAGTTAGATTGTGAAAATATACAGTAAAAACTAGTTTTTGACCACCGATATTTTTTTACACAATATCTCCGATATATCTCCGATATTTCATCTCTTTGGCCGACCGATATTTTACCGATATCTGATATAACATTCCATGCTCATATAAGCCAAAGGAGAAATATCTCATTTAAACTTATATATATATATATATATATATATATATATATATAATATAAGGACAGGGATTGTGCATAAGCAAATTGCATGATATTGAAAAACTTTAAATGGGATCGTTTTCAAATAGCTTAAATGAACTCAAGTAAATTTGAGTCATCAAATCAAGATTTAACGGCAGTGATGATTCACACTCTAATTATTTAACACCTACTATCAAATCTTGATCTGACGGATAGAGATGGAATACAAGCAATTCGAGAACAATCTCATCTAAACCGTTCTCTCTCTCTATCTCTATCTCTGTACCAGATGCCCAACTAACAACTATCTCTATACCAGATACCCAACTGTAACGAGAAAATAACGTCCAAAAGAATCCGTATTTAAAATTGACAACCTAACTAGAAGCAAACTGAGCCTTAGCTAGTAAAAAAAGCTCACCATTTCCCTGTCAACGGTGGCCTCCTGTCAGCAAACCGAGTCCATGTTGTCCATCACAGCCAGGCTCCAACTCATCAAAATCCTCACTGTCTCCCCTTCACCAAGCCGAGTACCCCCTCCGCGTTGGCCCCCACATGGTAGGCACCACACAACCGTCCTTTATATACCCAGCACGCACTCCTCCACTGATCAGCTCATAGACCAGCATCACCAAACTTGAGATTAGACAGCAATGGACACTTTCAATTGGGAGTCATCGGACGTGTCGTCCCCGTCGGTCGAACGCTCGTCCGCCTCCGACGATGAGGTGGTTGTCGGGGTTAATCCTGAGGTGGCTGCGAACCTGGCCTCGAATTGCCCCAAGAAGCGCGCTGGTCGGAAG
This sequence comes from Houttuynia cordata, assembly GCA_039654745.1. Taxonomy (NCBI): domain Eukaryota; kingdom Viridiplantae; phylum Streptophyta; class Magnoliopsida; order Piperales; family Saururaceae; genus Houttuynia; species Houttuynia cordata. Next base: position 24,251,272 of record CM077505.1, read on the forward strand.
AAATTCCGGGAGACGCGCCATCCTGTGTATCGAGGCGTGCGGCGGCGGAATGGCGGGAAGTGGGTTTGCGAGGTTCGGGACCCCGGCAGGAAGACGCGCTTATGGCTGGGGACCTACCCGACGGCTGAGATGGCAGCGCGGGCACATGATGTGGCCGCATTGGCATTCCGCGGGCGGGCGGCGTGCTTGAACTTTGTCGACTCGGCGCAGGTGCTTCCGGTTCCGCATTCGGCGAATGCGGAGGATATAAGAAAGGCGGCTGCCGAGGCGGCAGAGATGTTTAGGCCGACGGCGGGGACGGGGATTGAGGACGAGGTTGGGATGGAAAGTCTAACACAGGCGGCGGAGCTAGAATTTGTTGACGAGGAGGCTCTTTTTGGGATGCCGGCATTGCTCGAGAGCATGGCGGAGGGGATGCTCCTCCCGCCGCCGCCGACGGTAGAATTCGAAAGTGAGGTTCAGTGGCAAGAAGATGCAGCTGACATGCAGCTATGGGGGCACTCTACTTGATTCTGGCATTGACCGGATTTTAACTTCTCATATCCGTTACTAGCTCCCCCTCGTTTACTACTTTCGATTGTACGGAACCAGGGAGGAGGAACCAAAATCGAAGGTTCATGAAATTAGTGAAGAATTTAAAAAGTTAATTATAAATAAAAAAAAAGTTAGTTTCCAACTAGAAAAAGAAAAGGAAAAGAAACATTTAAAAAGTTAGAGCCATGGAAATACATAAATGTTAGAGTGTACGTTCCGAGGGGATTGGTGGCGGTTACCTTGCCCTAGTCGGGTTCCAAAAAGTCGGACACCCCTCGCTATCAAAGGAGAGAACATGTATTTATATGTTAGCAAGTTCAGTTATAAAAGAATAAAGTTGAGTTCTTTTGAAACGGTAAAGGAAAAGTTTGTAAAAAAGCAATGGTCAAGTGACAAAGTTTTGTTCTAGCAAAAAAGGTGACAATGTTTCGATATTTCACAAAAAAAAAAGAGTCAGCAAATTTTTCCTCCGGGGAACGAAGGGTCAAAGTTTAAAAAGACAAAATATGAGTTGGCAATCAGTTCATGTAGAGGATGGAGAAGAACAGGTCCATTTGTGATCAGCACAGTGTCCACTGGACAGGTCCATCATAGAAAACAAGCCGTTGTTTGAATTTAGGAATCGGCTAAGGGTGCGTTTGGGAACAAGGATTTGATTTTGGGATTTGGACTTGGGACCGTTTTTTATTTTTTTTAAGGCGGAATTTAGATTTCCACGAAAATCGGCGGGAATTCACGAATTTCCATTTTACACATAAGGGTGCTGATTTCTAAATGAAACGTCATTTAGAAATTCGGGGCTCGGGCATCTGGGGGTGTCCCCGCCCTGGTCGTCCCTTCCTCCGGCCTCCGGCCTCCGGCGATCGTCCCCTCTACTCCACCCTCGCGGCGCCGGATCCTCCACCCTCTGGTCTTCTTCTGGGCCTAGTTAATTCATCTGGAGATAATCTAGGGTTCATCCTCGTCGACATCGCCCTAGGCTCTCTCGAACAGCGAAGGTCGAGCGACGAAGATGGCGAAGGCGTTGTCGCAGAAGGAAGCGGACATACAGGTGATACTCGCAGCGGATGGAACGATGCGTCTTTTAGCGAAGAACCGACGGTAAATTGTTACGCCTCTTGAATTTGTTCTGCTCTATTTTGTCTGTTGTCATTTTCAGTAGATTTGACTACTGTGGATTGAGTGGATAGAAGTAAATCCGAATATTTTGTATAAATTTAGGACTTTTATATACTTTCTGATGTTAAATGCTTCATTGTTGAGCTCGGAACGATTTGGGAGATGAAATAGAACGTTTTGCAATCTGCATTCTTGGGAAGGAGGGGCAATAGTGGAACAGATGCACTTAATAGAGGAAGTTCACTCCTTTTGCATCAATTAAAAAAAATTGCAGGATAATGTCAGGATGTATACTCCCTTTGTTTTTACGCCCCCCAGAGTACTGCACGTGCCCCAATATAGTACATAGACAAAGTTGTTTCTTTTCAATTGTTATGGCTTTAAAACTTGTACTCCCCGGGTTTTAGTGAAATGACAGAGTATTTATGTTATTATTTCTCATCCAGTTATCAATTAATTTTGCTGCCCAGTTTAAATGAATATGTGAATTGCCTAGAAAACAGTCCGTACACCTAGTGACGTTTACGAGGGATTTCAGGTTCAACTTTAATGTTTTAAAGAAACAGTGTTCAGATTTCTGATGTCAGTAATGTGCTTTGTTTTCCTCCTTTCTTGTTCTCTATTTTTCGGTCGCATCTTGTAATGTTTCTCATGTGGTACTTGCTTGATACTTGAATTTCTAATTTGTTATCCTCAAATAGTATATGTTGCATCTTCTAAACATGGTGCAAGCTGTATTTTATGAAAATGTGAGGCATACTAACCTTTTCCAACTACAAGTTCAAATGGACACACACATGCTGGAGAGTGTTTTTTTTTATATATATGCTGGAGAGTGTTGATATAGTGTTAAATCACTGAAGCAGGGGATTCATTTTCATATTAATATTGCCAATGCATTAAATGCTTCCATTTGCGTAATTGGCTCCAAAAGGGTGTAAAATTACCTGCTTCACAAGTAACTTCTCTTTTTTGGGTAGTAATCTCAATTAACTGCTCTGTTGTCTAAAGTTGCATATTCAAATATCTGGAGTCTAGAAGTGGTGGTAAGTTTTTGGGAGGGCTCTACCAATAGGCTATTGTTCTGTACTATCATCTCCACCCCAGGCCAATTTTCAATCACATGGTCCAGACCCACAAAAGCATTTCACCAGGAAGACTTGCTTGAATGCACAATGCACTGAGGATTTGCTGTCTTATAGATTTACTTGAAGGTCCAAAAACTTCATCGCATCTCCTCCTTATGTGTTGTGTCTTTCAGGCTTTAATCTCACGGCTGGAAGGTTTCACCTTGCTTATCTGTGATTAGGATTGACGTTCTTACCTTATTACAGATCAGTTTTTATCAACTGATAAGGATTGTGATTATTTGAATTATTCTTTTCTTGCCAGAGCTCCTTTTCATCTGGAGGTGCTATCCTAATGTTTAACCTAGAAAGTTATGAATTGTCTAATCTAGATGCTAGTTGACAATTTAAAATATGGTAATGATAAAAACTCATTTTTGAGTTGGGATCTTAGTGTCTTGTGCCAAAATGTTTCAGCTGATTATATTCTGATAGACCAGATAATATCAATTTATTTGATTGGCAGTCTAAAATGTGTGACTAGATGATAGAGTGATGGGTTACTGCCAAAGTTATGCAATGCACACTAAGCAAAATAGTATAAATGCTTCTCAGCACAGCTGGTTATTTCATTGTTGCCTACTGCCTGCGTTACTTATTTTGACATCTCAAGAGGAATATGATAATGCCACACCGGTGTAGGCATGCACTTGCGTGGCGGGTGTTTGTTAAGGGGCCGTTTGGGGCGTGAAAAATCAGCTCCATCCACGTGGATTATTTTGGAAAAATTCACCTAAAGAGTGGCTAAAGTGGATAATCCACTAACCAGCTGAAACACCAAGAGTATTTGATGACGGTGAAACAAGACTCCAAGCCTTCATCTTCGTCAATAGACGAGTTGCTTTCAACCGTCCTCGGTCTCACTAGGCAACAAGTGGTCGATGCACACCGAAGGCTTCGCCTAGAAGGTGATTCGTCCTTGATTGTGATGCTTCAAAGTTTTAGCAGAGAACAGAAGCTATTTTGGATTGAGAATTCCTTAGCCAACCTCCTTTTTAGACTTGGATGGTGCTGAGATTTGTAGTGAGATGAGGAGTCAGTTTTATAAAATGCTGAAATTTGGAGAAAATATGATAATGCAAGACAATGGGACTTTCTTTTTCACAAAAGTTGCATTTTTTTAGCGAGAGATGGTGAATTGCAATCATCTTCTTGATGATCAGTTGTCTTTTGGTAGCTATACTGGGCTAATGTAAGATGATGTTGTTTTTTTGTCGACAAATAGTTAGATTAAAGTGATTTGATTTTTAAAGCATTAAATTTTCCACTTCTTTTGTCGGAATGACAGAAAGAGTTTGTTAAAGGTAAGCCAAATCTTCAGGATTGGAAACCCTTGGACTAATATTAGTTGTACTAGTATTAGAGTTGATCATTTTGATACAAATAGTAATGTCTTATCTAGCAGAGGAACTGCTAATGCGTGAAATAAAGGAACAGGGATTAAAACTTAACAAGGAGTTTTTCATGGGATTGCTGAGAGCTTAACATAGGAGTACTTAAAGATCAAATCAAAATTTAAACTTGAAGCTGCCAATATAAGTTCCCAATCAAGAAATTTAATAATCCATACAGATTTGTCAATCTATAGTTAAATCCCATCCATTATCAAATGGTGAATATAGAATTGTAAGTATTAAATTGGTTACTTTCCACATGCAAAATATGGCAACAATCCGTTACATGAAAGAATCTAGAAATTAGTTAGAATTGGTTACTTTCCAAAAGAAAGACAGGTCGTGGTCTTCCTAGTACTAGTCAGCCATTTTGACCAATCTCAATATATATCCATCCAGGTATCATCATGGTCTTTGTTACTCGTATTTCAGCCCATTCTCCTTTGTTTCCACGCTAGATTTCAACAATGGCTGTTCTTGGCCTTCTTTGTGGTGTTGGCTTTCTCCTCTAGTGGCTCTTTTTGGTGCTTCTCAAGCGAAGCAGTTTGAATCCATCTACAGTCTTGGTGACTCGTTGGCGAATACTGGGAACTTGATCAGGTAGAGATAGTTTCAGGCCATTGCAAGCTTGCCTTGCGGCATGAGCATTGGCAAGGCTACAGGAAGGTGCTCTGATGGGCTACTCATGATCGATTTCATTGTATGAATCTTTGCTTTCATGTTCTTTTCTTTTTTATGATTTTGTTAAAGTTTTATCTTCAAATTCTATAGATTCTTTTTTCTCACTTCGTCATCACGCTCTCATGCATGGATAGCAAAACCTGTAGTCAGTTTCTTTTTTTTTTTGTTGTTGGAAACTACCTATAGTACTTCTTTCTTGATGTACAGTTATGCAGTTTGTAAGAATTTTTATGTCAAGATATGTTAACATGAATTTCAAAAGCTAAACTATGAATGTTGCCAAAAGAAAAAAAAAAGTTTAAATATGTAGACATTCAACCGGATCTTCTCTCTGTTTTATAAACCATATAGCTCAAGTATAACAATGTAATCGAGTGTTTAGGACATACATGTGTTGCCTTTCAAGAACATAAGAAAACTAGTCGTATGGTGTTTAGATTGTGTTGATATGGAAGATTTTCCTCTTTACTCATTACAATATAATTTTTAAGACACTCATATTTCTAGTGGGGTGAGATTGATATAAAGGTTTGTATAACATCCAAACATGGTTTGTACTATTGGGCTTTTCACCTCGTCATGTGAGGCCCATGGTTGTTAGGGTTAAGTATAATATATCACATGTCACATATTATGGGTGCGTTTGGAAGCAGAAAATAAAACAGGGTGAAAATTTTCTTGGGTGAAAATTTTCAAGGCTGATAGTTGACGTATGTTTGGAAGTTGAAAATTAACATGGGTGACAGGTGACAAGTTTCACTCTGTTTTAAGATTTGCTGATTTCTGTTTAGGAGCATGAAAATTTATCAGACTGCTTTACGTTTGGGAAGCACTGTGAGAAACACCATGTCAGGGCATAAATATACCAAAAATATCCCTTGCTAATATATCAATTGCCTACCCATATCCCCAATATATGCGGAAGGGTTCTGCGGCTAGAGACGCCGGATGGGAGCCTTGCTCATCGTGTAATCGAATATTCGTTATCCACATCACGCTGTGGGCATCTATCGTTGGTAGAATTACTCGATTGCGTTTCTCAGTGAGTAATCGATTACTCGATTTATGTGCCCATCGTCTAGTCCGCTCTTGAAAACCCATCTCTATCGTGTAATCGGGATGTCGAAGTACTTGCTCAATGTGTAATCGGTTACTCGGTCTCCACCTCATCGCGTGGGCATCTATCGTGGTTTCGATTACTCGATCTTGGTGCTGATCGAGTAATCGATTACTCGTTATCAGAGGTTTTCTATTATTCGCTTTCGCGACCGCCACGTCAAACGTCTCATATTGGCTGAGTGCCGTGTTCCCTTCATCGTGTCATTATGCAAGGGTGCCGAGTAACTCAACGCACGTGTCAGAGTGCATGCCGGACCCGTCACCCCCGACTCCTACTTTCCCAAATTGCTCTCGCCCTTCACCCAATTATTAATACCCGTTTCTGGAGCTTCATCGCCACTGTGCAACTGCGACTACTCGGTTAGGTTTTCGCGATTCCACTTTTCGGCGGCAACGGGGTTCCATGTAGCCAGCGGCGGAGTTAGGCCTCCAGTCGATTTAAAGCCGGTCGATCTGCAGGGTATCCCTCCTCAGGGTGTCAGGTTATCGTCGTGTAATCGGTTCCTCCAAAGACACATCCACCCACCAGTAAGATTTAAAAATCCGACCTTTGTTTTGTTTTTTTTTTCGTGTGTCCGATGGCACGATTGCGCTCGCATATCGTGTCACTGGATCCCGATGCTTTCAATATCGTAACCTGATTTCAAATCCTACTGGGTGCGTTCCCAGACTAGATGAATCCACCGCCAAATCCCACCCAAGAGAAGCGATCTTCGCAGTTCCCGAGGAAGTATAACGTGAGGCCAAGCCTTCGAACCCAGTGTACACCCGGCGCTCTCACCAAGTCTCTACAAGTTGCAGAGCGTTACCCACACTGCATGGACCTATTGAAAGAGACGGCTTTTCATTTGTTATTCGAAGGCCGTCATGTAGTTGTGGCTAGAAATTTGCTTGATGTGTTGTTGGACTGTTGGGATGAGCGTCTGATGGTGTTCAACATAAAGGGTAGAAGGTTATCCTTCACTGAGCAGGATGTTGCCCTCATCACTGGGTTACGGGCATCTGGTGAGATTGTTAATTGGAAATCCCCTGACGGTAAACTGCTGGCCCCAGAAGGCTCATTCTACCGTAAGTACTTCTCCACACGGAGACCGGATAGGCAATCCATTGAAGAACTACTTGATAAATGTCTGCGGGGGGTAGCAGATCTTTCAGATGATGACATGGTTCGTATTATCGTCCTCCACATGTTTTCAACCACGCTCTTCACACAATCGTCAAGATCAGTCCCTACAAAACTATGCGACTATCTGGACGACCTCTCCCAACTGTCCAAGATCAGTTCCATAAAATGCTTGTCTCGAAAATGTCACATTCATCTAGATGTTTGCACTCTAGATCTTCCGGAGAGATGAGTAGTGGCGGGACTCTGGCAGGAGCCTCGTATGTCTTACAGGTGAGTCCTTATATTCAGTTTATATTGTAATTGATAACTCGATTCACGTAGATTTCGTCACATCGAGTACTTGATGGTAGTGGATATCGTCCCCTCGATTACTCAATATGCATCTCTACCGTGTAATCGATTACTCGATGCTTCTGTATCATGACATGGGACCATATGCATCTATACCTTGTAATCGATTACTCGATGCCGTTTAATCGATTACTCGACCTTTCTGGATATCGTGTAGTCAATTACACGGTAGGTTCCTCTATCGTGTACTCAATTACTCGATAGTGTTGACTATCGCGTCCTCGATGACTCGGTATCATTGTATATATATACATTTAGTGATTTGCTGATTTCTGTTCTCATTCTGCAGATATGGTTCTTCGAGCACACCAATCTGTTTCAATCCACTATGGGTCCATGTAGTCCAAGAGTGAGAAGGTGGCCCGGAGCTGGGGTGCCGGTGGATGAAGCAAATAAGGGAATCCAATTCCATCACCGATTTCGACCGTATTACATTCACATATTGGAGACGTTGGATGTCCAAACCGACGTCGTTGATGTCATATCCCCATTACCGGAAGAGTCATCTCTCATCCCCCTCCACCAACCTCAACCTCCGACGTCACCGAGGTCGACACAGACGTCAACTGTTCACCATCATGTCACTTCCCTGTAGGGTGTTCTGGAGGGGATTAATTCCCTCCTTAATGTCGCCCTCGAACAGAGCGATATGATGGAAAATCGAGGCTTCAGAGTCCCTCAGATTATTGAGGGTATTCAAAAAATGCAGAACTGGAATCACTCAGTCAGAAGCCTAGTTGACAAACTGGGAGTTGCCGTACCAGAAGCTCCCCGCCAACCACCCCAGAAGGTTCATCCGCATGGGCGTGTCGGCCGAAAGCGGCCACACCCCGTACGCGGTGAGTCGATTCGGATGCCGTCAACAACAACTACGCTGCCAGCACATGTTCGTCAGTCCCCCCCTGCGATGCCGGCCGAGTCGCCCGAAATGGACCAGCCGGATGTGTCACCCCGGCCTGAGGCAGAGCGGCCTCCAACCGAATCGCCTATATCTCCGGCCATTCCTACCCGCCACAAGGTGGCCGCCCACAAGACAACAAAATCAGGTAATTTCCCTATCACCCGCCCGATATAATTCCTCATATATATGCCAATCAAGTACTCAATTACTCGATATATGTCTCCATCGTATAATTGATGACACGATAGATCTGTCAATCGTGTAATCACTTGTACGATAGAGGTGCCCTTCGTGTATTCGATTGCATGATGGCATGTCTATCGTAGTGAAACGTTATACATTCCTCTAAATGGGAATCCTCATGTCCGTCATTTGCCTTTTGCATCTTTGTAGCAACTAGGGCACAAAGGACTTGCGCCGAGGCAGCGCCACCGTCGGTTATGCCAAAGTTTACGCGCGGGAATGCTCAACTTGTACATAGGTTCCTCCAACAGTTACGCGCTGAGGTTGAAGACAAACTTGCCCCCACTTCTGCCTTCCCACCCGGTCCTCCAGTGCCAAAAGGTAAACGAAGGCGATTAGTTAAGGCATTCCCCGATCTACCGACCCCTCGAGCAGCGGTGCGACCAGATGAGACCCGGCCGTCTGAAGAGAAGGGTGACGATACGCACCTTGGCAGAAAGGGAAAGGAGCAAGTAATGGAGACTGAAACAGCAGAAGTTCGTCCTACGACCGACGTACCCACCGACTACGTTGGAACTAAGATATGCTTCGAAATGGATGTGTTGTCGCCTAAAGATCGAACGACGATTATGCATTGGATGAGGCACCCAAGGCAGAAGTATCCGAGTGATTCTTTATACGATTACGACTACTTAAGTTTGCTGCGGACCGAGGAAATAAACTATACGGTACATGCACATGATGCTAATTTAATCGATGGTATTTCGTTGATCATTATACTTGATGGTTGTTTTAATCAAATACATGCAGGTCATTGATGCGTTCTTTGAACTGCTCCGGAAGAGGCAACAGATGAACAGTGATGTATTGATGTATCCATACTGCTTCTTTGGAGGAATCATGGCTACTAAATATATTGAACTCATAAGTGTGTGACCGCAACTTATTTTTACATGGTTCTGTCGGCAATCATCTAAGATATATACTTCTCATCTCATATTTCATTCTTATGTAGGAGTTCATGCCCAAAGCTGATAATAAACAGCTTATAGATAAGTTGGTCAATAGCCTGCTGAAGGGAATCGACAGGAAAATGACGTATGCCTTCTTCCCAATTCACATAAGTACCCATTACTGCTTGCTGATTCTACACTTCCCCACCCTACGTGGCGCTTCTACAATCCTCTTACCGGCCATCCAGCGACGCATCCACACCATAAGCTGGCTGCCGATCGTGTAGTTGCCTGCCTGGGTAAGATCCTCTCAACCCACTTCAAGATGAAGGGAGCTGACGGCTGGTTTATGTCCCAAATAAGGGATGCACCCTTCCAACGTAATTCCGCAGACTGCAGAATTTACGTAATGATGTACGCAGCACAGTTGGCGTCGGGGGTCGTCAAACCAGTTTTCGATCAGACGGCCATAACAATGCTCTATCGGCCGATGATCGCGGCAGTCCTGTTAAGGGGAAGTATCGAGAGGGAATTTGACGACGTAGCAGCAGAAGGTATACAGGACATCGCATTAGCCGCTAAAAGATCGTAGTGTACTAGAAAAAGCGAAACTACTGTAAATAATGATACTAAAATCCCTAAGGATATGTTCATTACTTGACATATAAACATTGCCATGTACCTACTGAGAGATTCATGTACATAATGATAGATTCATGTATTAATACTTGCCCTTACATGATTTGCAATTCCTTCAAATATATCGACCAATGGATGACTCGACAGATTAGCTTATCGTGAACACGATTGTTCGATATGCAAGGGAAGGACCACTGTCGTGCCTGCGATGACTCGAATAAAGAGCTTATCGTGATCTCGATTGCTCGATCTGGATCCAGGCAAGGACCACGATCATCACGTCGATGACTCGACTGAAGAGCTTAGCGTTACCTCGATTGCTCGACTTGCTTGGGCAGGACCACTTTGTGCCGTATATGACTCGACTGATGTGCTTATCTTCACCTCGATTGCTCGATATGCATGGCAAGGAGAAGTAAATTGCACACATTTACCATCGACGACGTGGCTGACTCGCCGGTGGATCAGGGGGGATATCTAGGGAGTTCCCGATCTCATCCCGGATTCGATCTCGCAGCTGAACCATTACTCCATCATCTGGCCCCGACCATTCCCCGGCATGACTACTAGACGGATGATTGTCATTAGATGGTTCTTCTATCACTCGGAAAGCTTCATCTGTTTCGTACGCGGGCAGCAACCAATCTCTCATGTCAGAATCAGTGGCACTATTGTGTTGCTCGTGAATAAAGTTGTGCAACGCGGCACAAGCATACACAAACTTTCCTTGCATTTCAATTGGATAAGGGGGCATGTTTTCCATAATGTGCCAACGTTTTTTGAATGCCCCAAACGCACGCTCAATTATATTCCGGAGAGACGCATGTATGTAGTTGTACATCTCATGCCTTCCAGTTGGCCGTCGTTGTTGGAAAGAAGCAACATGATACCTGTGACCTTGCCCCTTGTAAGGACCGAGGAAACCTAGCTTGTTCGCATATCCTGCGTCAACCGCGTAGTACTTGCCCGCCGGTGGTCGTGGGAAAGCAGAATTGTCGTCTTCTAATACTGAGTCGAGAATTCGCTGATCATGGGCGGACCCCTCCCACCCTGTGACGACATAAGTGAAACGCATGCTGAAATCGCACACACACATGACATTTTGTGTAGTGACCTTTTGTTTACCCCTATATGCGTTTGACACATCCGACTTCACCTTCGCCATAACATGCGTGCCATCTATTGCACCAACGCAATCTTTGATATATGGATAAAATTTTCTATTATTCCGAATGTAAGATGGCATGTGCTCGAGTGGAACCATGGTGGAGATTCTAGCATGGAACCATTGCTCTAACGTGGTGAACACCTTATACACATACCGATGTATGGTCTCTTCTGAGTGGGAAAATTCATGCCCCAACTTACGAACAGATGTACCGTGACCCATGAGCTGACAAAATATCATGAGTTGTTGTTCAACAGATGCGCCTCGACTATCTTCCAGACCGGATGCTCTAGCCTGTCTACATAATTCAACGAACGTCTGTTTGTTCATACGACAGACGTCCCTGCACATTCGATCATTCGTGACAGTATATAACATGTCACGTACCAACTCCTCTCCCCTGTGGCGATGTGGGTGAACAACATTACGAGATGGATGATTTGATAAATATTCCATAGCAATGGCACACTGATTAACTATTGCAGCATCCTCATCGTCGTCGCCAAAATACCTCCACCTCTAGAAAGTGAGAATAACGAAATGAACATACTACTGATTGACAAATAATAAATGTTAAAACTGCTGAAATGAACATTAAAGCTTTGCTTACCATAGGGTCCATGGGTTCCCTAACCAGGAAGTATCAAACGATACTCGTGTAATCAAATGTAAATGCGAGTACACGACAGCCTTCAGGTGTCTATCGTCAATGCGAGTACACGATAGCCTCCATTACCGTGGTCGGCGGAGGAAAGGTAGAAGACATATAAGTAACTAACGAGGTGCACCTAGAAGATGTATATATAAGCATTCCCGTACTCACATGCAAATAGTACGAGAGAAGGCAATAATGACATGGAGAAACTCATTCACCACACACTCATGGCCTACATATAGGTCAGAGGAGTCACATGCATACAGTATCATAAAGGACAATAATCACATGGAGAATAGTTGGCAGGAAAAAAAAATTAGTTCAACCCACACGAAGTCCACAAATGCATAAAGTGGATACCATCTTATACAACAGTAATAAAATCACAAGTTTCTTGAAATCTAGATGGGCGGTGTCTTCCCATTCTAAAGGTTCTTCAACCACTGCTCAGCAAAAAATTCATCGTCTTCTAGAGCCAGCCACAGCTGTCTATTAGTCTCCGTCGAGAATAATGTTATTGCAAAACTGTACATTGGGTTAGATGGCTCATATCCAGGGAGGCGGCGTAGTAAATGAACACATTTGTTGATTTCATCAATCTGTACTTGCTTATCTGTGACCTTCGCCTCGGCCAGCATACGATCGTGCTTCTCGGCAAGCGCATTTCTTGCCATCATAGCGTCAGACAGCGACTGGAAGCCAGTAGATATTTCGGAAGAGGAGTAAGTCTTCCTCTTCGAAGTCTTACGCTGGGCACCAGGGGTAGGAGGGGTAGGCCTGAGGGGATCACTGGTGGCATGTGGAGGCATCTGTAGGGGAGTTTGGGAAGCAGGAGAGTCGGCATTCGGAGGCTCCTACAAACCAGAACATGGATAATGTTATTATCACAAAAAACTGTAAGCCAGATACAAATACATATCGATGACAAGATACAAGCGGATGATGGGATAACAGTATCGAGGTTTCATGTTTGTGCACCTGAGATAGGTTGCAAGTAGGACGTACTGAGGGGCCAGGGCCGATCGGGCTTGCTGGGATATCACTATCAAGGAGGTGCGAGAATGAACGAGGGTATGTGTTATCTCCCATATCCTCTCCCAAGTACTGATCAAATTCATTGGGAAGCATCCTAGGGTGATCCTCATCGGTACCGTGTGAACTATCCGGTGGCAGCTGTGCACTGGGGGGCACCACCTTTTTTGGCCTTCCATTATAAGCCTGACTTCCAGTAGCATGGTTGCCATCGAATATTATCGATAATAGACCCTCCATCTCTCTCGAGTATCCCCAAGACTTCAATCTCATGGCCTTCGGGTGTCTCTGCGGCAGAAGGAGATGAGAGTTGGAATGGCAAGGAAACATTTTACGGAATAAAATGTCAGACGATACGCACCTGTCTAAAAATCTTCCAAAAATCAGGATTTCCGGAGGTATATGTTTGGGTTGCTTCGTTATACCCACAACCAGTGTAATCTGACATCCACTTCCATGCATTGTAGAGGTACCTAGTCTTGTCATAGTGACTGCGTATTTTTTCTTCATTCACAATTATACCCTTCTTTGCCAACTCTTGGCTTACATAGTCGTATCCTCCGGGTTGAAGACCCGTACCCTTACGAAATCCCGCCATAAGTGCTTTGGCATACGATGCGATAAATGCATAGTGCTCTTCCTAGTTCCACTCAACCTGTTTGACATACTTTGATTTCTTGGCTGGGCTTGCCATCTATACCACACAAGAAGAAGCATATGAGAAGAGAGATGTTGACGTAATCAAGTACTCGATTTATGTGTCTACCGTCTATCCGATTACGACTTCTCGAGCCAGCTACGTCGTATAAGCGCGATAACCACATGGAATTCGAGTTATCGAGTAACCGGGTAGACAGAAGACAGATCGAGTAATCGAGTACTTGATCTATACATGTACCGTGGACCCGATTACTCGATCGTCATACACCTCACGATAATGACATGGAAATCGCGAGTTCGAGTCATCGGGTACACGATAGACACATATATCGAGTAATCGATTACTCGCTTTATGTGTGAACCGTGAACACGATACCTCGATGGCTGCCCATCTACGTCGTATAATCACGATAACCACATGGAAATCGAGGAATCGAGTATACGGAAGACAGATCGAGTAATCGAGTACTTGATCTATACATGTACCGTGGACCCGATTACTCGATCGTCATACACCTCACGATAATGACATGGAAATCGAATAATCATCGGGTACACGATAGACACATATATCGAGTAATCGATTACTCGCTGTATGTGTGTACCGTGAACCCGATAACTCGATCTCGAGCCATCTACGACGTCTATTCACGATAACCACATGGAATTCGAGTAATCGAGTAATCGGGTATACGGAAGACACAGATCGAGTAATTGAGTACTTGATCCTTCCATGTACCGTGGACCCGATTACTCGATCGTCATACACCTCACGATAACCACAGAGTATTCGAATAATCGAGTAATCGGGTACACGATAGACACATATATCGAGTAATCGAGTCCTCAATTAGTCGATTTCTGTGTGTACCGTGACCCCGATTACAGATCTCGAGCCACGGATCACGTTCGCGTAATCGGGTACACAGTCCATGGATCTATCGAGTACTCTATTACTCGAAAACTCGATTGCCCCGGTGGCTTATCGGGAGAGTCCGATCGGCTCAAAAAGAAGAAGTATTTGATTAATAAATAAGGAGATCGTGGAAGAGGTGAAAACATATGAAAGTAAAAACTGTTAAAATTGGCCTAAAGTAAGCAGATCGACCGAAAATCGTTAAACGCAGAGGCAGTACATATGCATTCACCCGCATCATATTCATTCCTCTAATCTTCAACGAATATGCATCAATATCTAATTAGCTCGCACATATGCTCATTCAGAGTAATAAATGTTATGGGAAAAATTACAGGGAGAAAGGCATACGCAAACGACAGATTCAAATTCAAAAATCAAACAATCAGGGCCGTGTGCTTACCGGGACGTCAATGAAAAGGGACGGTCGTCGACGACGGTGCGGCGGCAGGAGTTGCAAGAGAGAGGGAAAAATGGTTTATTGGGGGGTGGGGGAGTCGCGTGAGAGACGGTCGAAGGAAGATTTTTGAGGACGGGAGTGATGGCGGCTGGGATGAGAATGAGCGATGAAAGGAAGGAGAAAGGAAAAAAACCCTAAAAAATGAGAGGGAGGGGCAGCCCGTGATTTTTTTGTTAGGCTGATTCTCACTCGAGTGAGAATCAGCCTTTCAGGGGTGAAAGGTGAAAATTTATCACCTTTCATCGTCAGGACGCACTATTCACCCTTTCAGCTAAACAAACATAAATCAGGTGAAAGGTGAAAATTTTCACCTTTCACCGTCACCGACCATTTGTCACCCTTTCAGCTTCCAAACGCTTTTCACCCTGAAAGGTGAAAATTTTCACCTTTCAGGGCTGAAATATTAGTTTTTCAGCTTTCCAAACGCACCCATATTTCCCCCACCACCACCTCCTCTATGCCGGGTGTCAAAAATTCGATTTTAAATTACCCATTTATATATCACATGTCACAGTTCATAGTATATAATACCAAATTCATTATGAACTGTGATATATGACATGTAAAATGTGATACGTATAAAATTAGATTTTTGACCTCCGACGTGGTAGTGGTGGTGTTGATGGCAGTCGAAGACGAGGAAGAGGTGATGATAGTGGCAGAGGAAGAGGTGGTAGCAGTGGCGACGATTGTGGTGGTGGTGGAGTCAGGAAGGGCAAGACAATGGTGAAGGCGAAAGCACCGAAAGAAGACCGGAAGCACCAAAGCATATGGAGGAGCAAATGTAAAGCCGTGGGAGGGGAGTCAAAAATGAGAGGGGTAAATGGGTCTTTTGTTGCCACATATGTGGTGGTTCGCATGTGCCCCGAAAGTCAATGCTGTTAATACATGTTGTAGAAGATTATTTTTGTTTATACGCTCTACTTGAGGGTATTGGTCTAACCAGTGACCCATAATGGAGTTTATATCAGCAGCTGATAAAATTTTAGCAGCCGATCACCTTGATACGAGGCCCACATGAAAAGTGTGTGCTCAGTCAAAATACGCATTATCTATGGCTGGCGTGATTTGAACTCCCCAAAATGGTGCTTAGGTGCCCGGCCAGGCCAGGTTCTGAAACACTAAATGGAGAGCTCACTGAGGGAAGCCGGGGACTAATGAGTTCACAAAAAAGCGATACCCCCATGTATGGATGCATATAAAAGCACCTCATAATAAGCACAATCTAAACTTTTTCCATTCCGATTCCTCAAAAATGTAAACCAGAGCAAGATCACAAATGAACTCTGTCAAGCCTCCCGGCGAGCAACAAATTAAGCATGTCTAGCTAAGCAATGCGCTACTCCGTTAGCTCCTCTCCCAACATGGATGAGCGAAGCTATCGAAAAGCTTCAAGCACTTTTATACATTCCTGACCAGAAGTCCTATTCGAGGAATTGTTTACATCTCTGTTATTAAACTGCTACATAAAAACATAGTATAACCTTCTTTTTCTTGGATTGTATGAAAAACCGGGGAAGTCACTGAAAGCGCATGGTTTGCTACTGAAACAAGACTCAAAATCGAATCTTGTAGCTTTAAAGAGAGGCACAAAAGATCCTTCAACTCACTTATACCTGTACTCAAATAAACTACGCAAAATTTATTAAGATAATAACCAAACCTACCACCTTCTTGACTCTTGAAGAGCTCACATTTATTAAGGAGACATTTTGATACGGAATTTGCCCGATTCCACCCAAATTACCTTTTTCTTTGGTGTGTGTTTGGGTAAATTGTTACGGAATTAGAAGTTCCATAGCCATTTAGCTTCCGCCCCAAATTGCATGGAATTTGTCTATCTCTTCGGAAGGACATTCAATGGATTCCACCTGATTTTGCTTTCGACCCGTCAACCTTTTCTCCGCATTAAAAGGGTACCACATGGCCATTGCACTCCATATCGTTCAATTCTAACGAATCATGCAAATTCTTATTCCACGGCCCTGTCGGAAACTCGGAATTAAATCTCCATTCTAATTCCTCCTTTAGAAGTCCATTTTCGTTCTTCAAGAAAAAAGTTCAGCTGTGTATTTCGGAAAAATAAAAAAAAAGCTCTCCATCTGCCAAAGAGTCGATGAACATTCCCAGCACCAATAATGCCAGCCAGGGAAGCTATAATCAATTGTATATATATAACAAAGGAAGCTATAGTCTATTGAAGTTGAGAATTGTGGTGTTTTGAAATTTTTTTAGAAATATTTCAAAATACCATGCATACGTATGCGTAGGCTTTACGCTTGGGTGGAACTGGCCATCTCTAAGATTGACAGACGGTGCATACGCTTCACGTATGCATGGTGTTTGAATCGCATGCATGAAGATTGAACGTTGTCTAGAGTGCACGCGTATAGCATATACGACGTCAACCTCGGAGATGGATGGCTCCCTAGCCCTGGATTAGTGTTCCATGAACACCCAATAATTTCTCGACTTACCGACATGGTATGATTCTAAGGAGAGATTATTGAGTACATCCAGCCGATCAAATCACTTCTACTCCACCTTTTGTGGGCTGTCCATCTTAGGATCTATGGGAGGGGTTGTGAGGTTCAACACACGCAAGTGTGCGAAACTTTCTTGCCGAATCGCACAGCTCCTCCCTGTGCGCCATCGATATTGGAGATCGACAGCTCCAGTAAAGTCGAAGTAAATCCTATGTGATCGGCCTAAGAGATAAAATTTCGGAGATATTTCGGAGATATTTGTAAAAAAATTTCGGTAGTTAAAAATTAATTTTTATCATATATTTTCACAAAAAATGAGTTATATTAATTTAGATAAAGCATAGATTTCAAAATATGCATAAAAATGCATATTAGGATTAGAAACAAGGGAAAAGTTGTTATTTTTTCCCTTTTTTTTAAAAAAAAAAAAATTCCAAATTTTTTTTTTGAAAATATTTTTTTTTTTGAAATAGCGAAATTTCGGCGAAATTTCGCCGATATTATAAATTTTTTAAAAAACGATATTTTACCATTTCGATTTCTCGGGTGGGCCCGAAATCGATATATCGGCGAAATTTCGCCGATATAGAATTCCTTGCCAGGCGCTTCTTCCTTCTGGCTATAAACTGCACGTTGTTTTTTTGTGGCTTTTCATGGCCTTCTCATGGAAATCTCTGCCTCTGAAGCTGTCTCCCTCTTCCACTCTCACCTTCTCCATTCCCAACCCCACTTCATTTATAACTCACCCTTCAGATCCATCACCAGCTTCTTCTGCTGTCTCAAGTCCGCTGATATATGCAGCTACTCTCTCTTTAATGCTTACTGATTCCTGAGACCAACCCTGTTTAAGGTAGACCCAGAAGCCTTTATTGCACCAGCCTGTCAGGCCTCCCCACACACTTTACTGTAGCTCATATCCATTCTCTCCTTTGTTTTCAACTTTCAAATTTCCTTTCATGGCTGCTTCTTGTTCTTCTTCTGAGCCAGTTATGCTGAAGGATTTCCTCCAGCAAGAGGCAAAGTCCTCTACCTGTTTGCAGCAGCCTTGTTTTGTGAGATCACAGACAACAGTCAAGAATTTGCTTGAGATTGATCTCAGAGCCGGGCAGGCGGAAGCCCGTCCGGAATTGCAGAGGAGCCGGTCGAGAACCGCCTCTGCGGCTCTTTCCAAACTCCAGAAGGCATCTGAGGCCTTGGTCAGCGCCATGAAGGCCCTACATTTGGCCACCCCTGCCTCCAAGGCTCGGCCGTCTCCGGTGAGTAGCCGGAGAAAGAGAAAGCCGGAGAGCCGAGATGGGCAGTCGGCGATTGTGGTTAGGATCCGGGACATTATGAGGTGGAAGTTCTTCAATGAGGCAAAATTCGTGGTGGAGTGCAAGACAAGGACAACTAATGGGTGGAATCGAAGCAGCTCGACCGCGAGCTACGGCTCGATAGAGACGGAGTCCATACCGGAGCTTGCCCGGTCCTCGGATAGTTGGTCGCCGGAGTTATCCTCCTTCGAGAAGAGTGAAAGGGGTGTCGGTGAGAGTGAAGCTGCTACACCAGAGGTAAATTTCCCTTCATTTATTTATTTATTTATATTTTTACTCTTCTATTGTTTTTATAATTTGGTAAATGTCAATTTGGTTTTTTCTTTTCTTTCTTGATGGTGTGGGGCTCCAAAAGCTTTATTAAATGGTTTATTGCTTGGATTATACTGTACATTGACCTCTATTAGTTCTTAAGCTCCACTTGTACGTTGTCCTGACATGCTTCAGAACTTTTTGAGATATAATTATATGAAGTAAGTATATTTATTTATTTACATAACTTAAAGTATTTTATGCTCCACAGAACTTTAGCGACTTGAGTTGTTGAAATGGACAAAAGAGTGCTGGAAATCTTTATGTCTAGTGGACCAATAAGTTATTGTCATGCCTGTTGCTTGAAGATGGTAGGCTCCGATGATTAGTGGAGTATATATTTCTGTGCTACTGCAATTTACATTAAACTTCCCTGAGAGATTATTACCAGTTTACATGACTAATTAAAAACGACAAGAGGATGGGAAGAAGAATGCTTTACAGGGCAAAAATGAAGCTATCTTATTCTTATAGAAAAAGAAGGAAGCTATCAAATTGCATCAAAATCAAATATACATCCTAGCAAAGAACAATTAGCAGATCATGGCATTGTGGTGCAATTGTGGTGCAAGTTTTAATGCTATAAAGCTGCCTTCTCTTCCAAAAATCACAAAAGCCTTAATTGTTCATTGGGCACTAACCCATAATTTTTACCATCTTTTGCTAGCATTGGCAATTCACAATGCTAAGTGTGTTTCTCATTAAAAACTGGTTTGCTGAGAAGTTGGAGTGCTTTCCCACGCCAAAAATAGCGTATCGTATATAAAGAGAGCCATTATTGCTCTCTTTTTTTGAGTCCATCTATCCTTGTCGGTTGTTGGGTCTTTATGGCTCTTCTTCAGTACCAGCTGATCTAGGTATAGTTGGCCTGTCCACTTCATGACCATTTCCACCCAATGCAATCTTTCTATGTTTTGCTTTTCCAGTGAAAATGAAATGTTGTTACTCAGATTATATGAACTGTGACTGCAGTTGGCCTGCCCACTTCTTGACCATTTTCACCTAATCCAATCTTTTTATCTTTTGCTTTCCTCAGCAAAAATGACAATGTTGTTATTGAGATTTGTGAATTGTGACTGCAGTTGGCCTGTCCACTACATGACCATTTCCACCCAATGCAATCAATCTTTCTATGTTTTGCTTTTCCAGTGAAAATGGCAATGTTGTTACTCAGATTATATGAATGTGACTGCAGTTGGTCTGCCCACTTCTTGACCATTTTCACCTAATGCAATTTTTTATCTTTTGCTTTCCTAGTAAAAATGGCAATGTTGTTATCGAGATTTGTGAATTGTGACTGCAGTTAGCCTGTCCACTACATGACCATTTCCACCCAATGCAATCAATCTTTTTTATCATTTGCTTTTCTAGTGAAAATGGCAATGCTGGTATTGAGATTATATGAATTGTGACTGCTATGTTTCCTGAAAGTGAAGCATGAACCACTCGTGAATTTCTTCGAACAGGTAATAGGCGGGCAAAGGGCCACAAACAGCGCGTACGATGAGAAGCAGCAGCTCAGCCCGGTTTCTGTTCTGGACTTCCCTGATGAAGACTGCCATTCTACCTCGTCTTCCTCACGGCACAGCCTTCCCAACGTCGACAGTACGTCTCTACCTTCACGCCTAAATTTTACTCATATTTGTTGTCAGTGATGCATTATGTCGAACACTTACGTTCGTGAAAAAATATTCTATCAGTGAGAGGTATCCTAGAGCTTTTGGCTTTCCTTTGCTCTCTGTGGCAAGAAGAAGCTTTAGGGGCTGTTTGGGAGGCCATTTGCCAATTGTAGAAAAGATAAATTTTTTTATTTTCTTTTCCCCAAATGAAATGAAAATGGTAGTTTGTTTGGGAGGCCATTTTTTAAAATTTTCTTTAGATTATTTAGGATGTAAAGGGTTATTTTGGAAAGTTTATTTAAAAGCTCATTTAAAGGTATTCATGGTCTATGTTCACCATTTTTATTTTCATTCTCATTTAACATTTAAATGTCCTCACGAGGACATTCACATTGTAAATAAGAAATTATCTTTAAATGGCCTTAAATAATACTTTGCTATTTGAATATAATTCAATCTATGAATGTGACTCCCAAACAGGTTTTAGTGGAAAATGTCTTAAATAAAGTGGAAAATGACCTCCTAAACAACCCCTAATTAGATGGGCCAAACATGGCCCAAGCAATTTGAACGTTTTAACAAAGAAACAAAACCATCTTCACACAGCAGTCATTATGTATGCTGGCGCTTATTTAAACTAATTTTCTAGCTAGCATCATCTCAAGAGCTTAAAGTTGGCTCATTCTAAACAGAGTTTAAATGGAGCCATGTATGAAAAACATCATATATCTTCGGAAAAAATATTTAACTATTACAATGAGGATACACATGAGAATGTGGCGAAATTTATACCCCCTCTGTCCAAAAAAACCTGGCTGCATTTGAAAATGAGTTTAATTAATTGCCTATGGGGCCCACAGAATTTGAAGCCTTATGTCCTAGGTTTTTAGACGCGAAATCCGGCCACCTAATGCTGGATCTGTTCTTCTTCAAATGCAGCCAATTTTTTTTAATGGACTACATCATTCACAAAATTCTACATGTTCGAGTCAATTATGTGATATCAATGTTTGTAATATAAGTTAAGCAATTTCATGATACCATCACATTATATCTGTCATCTTTGACCCCAATATTACAACTGTTTAATTCTATCATAGAATTAACATTAACATGAATTAATTTTGCTAAAAAAAGTTGAAGATGTGTAAATTTTTCCACTTGAGCGCTCGTAAAACTTTCTAAACACTCCCTCCCTCAACATAATAGAGACTGTATTTGACTTTTTACAAATCCAGAAATAAGTGGCAACATTATAGAATTTGGCTTAAGGAGAGGATGCTATGGTCATTGATGCGACCCTACATGTCAATAAATTTTACTCTTTTTCAAATCATAATCATAAATAGCTACATTTGGATACAAAAACAATCGATTACTGCCCACTTAAAATGTATCATTCAATAAGAATCAGTATTCTTTCAAATGGACCTTTTAATAGCATAAAAAGATGCAAAAAATGACAAAGAAAAACTATGCACAAAATACAACATCATTCTTTACTATAGTTGGATGATTAGATGGTAGCCTCGTTTCCTCAAATATGCTTATCTTACATAATTTTAAAAAAATCGTTCTAGATCATATGAAATCTTTTGGATACATAGCTTTATTGAATTTCTAGTCAATATGGATTCATCTTGATTTTGAGCTCCTATGAAACTATGAACTTGACAATTAAGATGAGAACGTGATACTTAAGAGGATTTTCAGAGTAAATTTTAAATTGCCCATAATCCCATTTTGCCTTCTGGCTTTCCTTTCCTACCAACATTACTTTTGCCTTTCCACAGGGAGCTGCCGGTTTGTCGGTGTGGCCGAGTTGGACCCAGTCGACCTCGGCCAACGAATTGCTCTCTCCGACCTCGACACCTCGTCGGACCGCAATCATCATGAAGAGAACTCTCAAGTGGCAGTGGAAGAGAAGGCGAAGGAGCTGTTGGAGCTTCTGAAGCAGACATGGTCCGATACGAAACCGGCGATTGAGAAGCTGTTACTAGACTTCTTTCGGGAGGGGCTTGCCTCGTGCAATGGAGCTGCGGCAATGGCGGACGAAGATATCGTGGAGACGGCGAGAGCGTGGACCGAGGGAGGGGAGGAAGAGATGGAGGCGTGGTGGGAGGAGGAGAATTTGGAGGCGCATGTGAGAGAGATGGAGGAGGACGTACTGCGGAGTAAGGCGGCGGCGGAGGAGGTGGTGGCGGCGGAGGTGGAGGTAGGGGTATTGAGGTGGCTGGTGGAGGAGCTGGTGGTCGAGCTCATCTTCCGGTGAGGACTAATATATATTTTGACGAAAAAGCCCCAACTTCTTTCTTATATTCCTGGCACACTGAGGGATATGAGTGTCATATGGGGAGAACTTTGGGGTGATTGTGTCACCTCACAAAGGCAATGATCCTGCATGGAACCGGTTCTGTACCATATTTCCTTTGTACTAATCAAAATATGGAATATATATTCAAGGTTAATTTTGGTGAATTGTATATATAGTCCACAAAATAGGCTAGAATGGGTTGGGAAAAAACGCTACTTCGATTATGATTATGGTTATGTATATAGTCCACACAAACATGATATGATCAACATTCATATTAAGGCTCAATCAAAATAAAAGCTATTAAGGAAATAACTAGTTTCTCCATCTTGTTTTTTTTTTGTCGATTCAAATTATCAAAATATATGAACTGTATGATGTTCCACAGACAGCTTCAAAAAAGAAGGTAAAAAACTATCCAAGCCTCCCGGTGGGTGATGGAACATGCACGCTGAGCAAGACAATGCGTTACCCCATATTCAAATACATGAACAAACGCTTATCCACCCGATGGCGTGGTGGTGATATTTCTGTGCCTTGAAAAGTAGGTTATATTAGGCTAGATTTCAGTGGTTGAAAGGAAAAACATACAAACCCCTCGTACCACTTGAATTGACTTATAACAGAAGTGGACT
Organism: Houttuynia cordata; assembly: GCA_039654745.1. Classification (NCBI taxonomy): domain Eukaryota; kingdom Viridiplantae; phylum Streptophyta; class Magnoliopsida; order Piperales; family Saururaceae; genus Houttuynia; species Houttuynia cordata. The sequence goes on from CM077505.1 coordinate 24,274,969, forward strand.
TAATACATTTTGCAAACAAGATGTGATTAATCATGTTATGCGTAGATTTTTTTTTTATGCTTATTTTAGATTAAATAACATGTTTCATGTATTAGCTTGCATAAATTAATAATTTTTTTTTGCATAAATTAAGGATGATTGAAGATGTGAGAACCATTTTGTATGTTGTTAAATAAAAAAAACTTACATAAATTAAGTTTGATTGAAGATGTGAGAACCATTTCGTATGTTGTTAACTCTTTAGGGGTGTGGAAATTGGAATGGACCATCCCCAACCACTACAGTCTCCAAAGGCCAGATTGCACACCTTTAAAAAAAAATCGTTATGGATTAGTATGGTGGATCTAGTAAGAAATTAGGGGGCGATTCCTTAGCCTTCTAAATTTGAGTATTGATTGACCAAGTCTCAAATCTCAATCGTAGTAGAGCATAACTACTTCTAGATCATTAGTTCTATTTTTTTAGGTAAATCGCTAGTTCATGTTGGATGGTATTGGACTTCTCTCACCTCAAAAACTAACTTGAAGGGTGAAGATTTCCCTGATCACCTACCCCTTCCTCAACAATTCATTACTGACTTACACATTATATACTCCGTATTCTCTTTCATATGGAAGACCGCTGTAGCTTTCTTTATAGGTGCAGGCATAATCATGGCTCATCGCCCTCGCTTCATCTCTCACGTTCCACACGTCCTTCATGCATGCATGCATGCATGCTGACACGATGAGTTTCTTTCTATGCTAGGAGAGGAGAAAGTAAACAGAAGAAGAGGGAGCTAGTTTCATGGATGCTTCCCATGATTCCAGCTATGCCCCTCTGGTGGGATTAGGCTCTAGTGGAAGGGAGAAATGTGACGGCAAATGGGTCATCTTTGAATGGAGACTGCGTGAAGAGCATCGTCTATACCGGCCTCGACGCCATTGTCACCTCCTTCGCCCTCATCTCTTCCATCTCCGGCGGTCGTCTCTCCTTCGGTTGGTTAAACACGGGATAACAAGATGGGTCTATATGCCTCTATGGTGAGAAAGCCGTTCTAATGCTTTATGTCCAAATTAGTTCTAGAAAGTAATTCAAGTTTTTTTAATAGATCTAAATACTGATGAAGAATTGCTTAAATATATGTCTTGAATCTTGATTGTAATTTCTTATAGCACATTTTTTGTGGAATTTTATTCTATGAATCGGAGATAAGCAAATGACAAGAGTAACTATTTTAAAATGATAAACCTTTAATAATTTTGACATAGATTGTATTTTATATATAGAGAGAGAGTCCGGTTTACATGGGACTTGTCTCATGCAGCTTACATGAGCTAAGTCACCAAATTTTGATCCGACTGCGGATGCAATATCAGTGGGATCAGTGGGTTGCTAAGTGTGAATCATCACCCCCACCTTTGTAGCTGTTGGATCAAGATCCAAGAGATTACTTGGGCTCATGCACAAGTCTCATTTAAACTTTTTCCATATCACTGGCCCAAAAGTCATTATGTCCAAATTAGTTCTAAATTCTATTTGATGAATATATACAAGGAAAGGGAACGACAAGATAAATGGACTCACAAATGAGCTAAAGACCTAAAAATTTTTACAAAATTATACATTGATTGATGGATTTTTTTGTCAGATCAATCTGATAACTTTATTTTTTGGCTGACCACATTGAATGCCGACAGGCCATTTTAAAGCATTAGAAAACTAGTGCATTCATTATCATGAAAATTCTGGTGGTATTGGTGCTTGGCATTATTCGTCTAAATTGCTTATACTTATTTTGTCAGTTGTGCTAAAAAAATGAAAATTTTCGTAACAGGGTTTGCCATGAAATCTGATTTAAGTGATGAAATTGTAAAAAATTTGTCTGTAGGATACTTGATCGCGATATATCATGTTTCAAATTTTTTCTATTGTCAGACAAAGATAGAAGATGTTTGACTGTTTATAAGATAGTGAGTTCTTGTTTTCTGGTATGGTGCATGCAGCTGATGTATTGGTGCTGGGCTTTGCTAATTTGGTGGCTGATGGGATCTCAATGGGGTTTGGAGATTATGTCTCTTGTAGCACAGAAAATGACAGGGCTACAAAGGAGAGAGATGCCACTTAATGGGAAGTGGCTCATCGGTTGGGAATCCAGCAAATGGAGTTGCTTAAGACCTACCAATCCCTTGGGATGGAGCCTGCAGATGCAATGACTGTAAGCTTTCATCATCATTGATGCTAAATTGTGCACGAAGGAAACTCAAATCAAACACAACCAGATGCTTTAGTAAAGGAGCAGTAGTTCATCATATTGCAAAAGCCTTTTCAACTGGGACCTGCTGATATGTGCCCAGCGCAGAACTGATGAACACGGGGCGGGGGCACGAGCCTTGCATATGTGGTTCGATCATATACTACTCCATCTGCATCATATTAATTACCTGGATTGGAAATCAGAAATGTAGTAGCTTAGTTCACTTTGAATTTCCAATCTAGACAATTAATGTGCGACGGAGGGGGTACTTCCTTCGAGTTGATCTATTGCATTTGGCACTTCATGTAGACGTAGCTTAGTTTGCATATAACTAGTTTACAGCATTACTACAAATCACATGAGACCATGCATAAGTTTTGATTTAACCCTGGTTCCGTTTTCCGCACACCTTGGATGTTGTGGGCATTTACCCACGGCATATGATGGATAGGCCTTGTATGAGGGGATTGGCGACGGCTGATTGCTCTTCCCCAGGGCCCCCCTCTTAAGTATAGACTTCATTAGTAATTTTGCGTCCCGCATTTAATATCTGATTTGCAGACTTTGTTGCATGAAGGTGGTGAACATTTTTTCCAAATACAGGGGCCTGTGCGCTCTCACTCCTCTCTTGCACTGCTTGGTGTAGCCAAGGCGAGGATCGCTGGACAGAACTACTTCCTCTCGGCCATTGTCATTGTTGGTAAAGGTGCCGTGGCTGCTGCAGCTGCATATCTCATAGGGTGGTTCCTCCGGAATGTGCCGGTCTTGAAGACTGAAGACTAACACTAACACTTTTTTCTTTCTATTCTAGCATATAGTGGTCTAGCTCCAGTATGACGAACATTTCCCATTTTTGAGTTGCAAGTGCTAGACATTGACAAGAAATTGGGTTACATAGCTCTTGTATTGGTGACAAAATTGGCAAATGCAAACATTTTTGTGTAGTATTTTTGCTCAGTTTTTATAACTGCATACCAACCAAATGATCCTCACAAAGAGTGCCACTGGATGCACCTTTCTTAGCCTTTAAACAAGAAGAATATATAACGCTTATTTCACAATTCCCACTCAGATGAGTTTGTCACTAGAAAATCCAGCAAAAAAGATTTTTTTTTCTAAAAGACTTACAACTGTTTGGGGGGGAAATAATCCAATTCATCTATATACACAATTTCAGTAGCATTTAGATGATTTCAGAACAATACAAATGTAAGAGATGCTTTCAAATAAAATCAGCCTCAAAGTCACAGGAACAGTAAACTCGTGAAAGATCGGTCAATAAAGTTTCATCATCAGAAGATGCAATCCATCAGTTGGTTCACGGGATTAACAAGTCATCAAACACTAGTTCAAAATTTTAAGCCACTTGTTGGATAACTTCTAGTTCCCTGGTATTTGAAATGGTTGTTGGTATCTGTATCTGGACTGTTCTTCACTTTCACCTTGGCGTTCAAAGAGTCTGTCATATGTTCACATGGAGCTTGCAGTTTTGGGCCTATTACTGAACAGGCCCTTAACAGGGCTAAGTCAAAGAGGGAGAGAAGCCATTGGGTGTAAATCCAGTTGCATAGGGAGTGGTTGAGGCGGGCAAGCAAGAAACTGGAACTCTCTTAATTTGGGAGACTATACTTACCTTGGTCATGGACGTCAAATTATCTGAATGTCTTGTCAAATCATCCACATATAGAAGATCATCAATCCTTGTAACAATATTGGATGCTATGCTTTCTAAGACTCTAGAGTAACTCTCTAGAATGGATTTACCAACATCCTGAAATATATGGAAACAAGTTTTAGTGTGTTGTCAAGTAAAAAACTTGCTGAAAAATGTCTGAACTAGGAAGTTGAGAAAGAATACAACTACAACCTGATTGTATTGAATCTTGCTTGTTTCCAAGGCTGTTTGGGGGAGGCCTGGTAACCTATGCTTCAAGCATATAAAAAGGCTTTCCGCCCTCTCAGCAAGTAATTCTCTTTTATGATGATCTCCATCTAACATCAACTCTCTCACCATTCCCAATGAATGCATATGATGAGAATGCCTTGACGAATGGTTGTGGTGTTTGAAATGTGTCGTCCGATGCCAAACATTTATTGATGCCTCGACACGGTTGGCAATCTCTAGAGCTTGGTGCTCCGAAGACAAATCAAGGCAATCAAGAAGGTATTCCGGAGAGAACTGTTCAGAAGTGATATACTTGCGTATGACCTCTCCAAGATTTGTTCTTCCGTGCTGATAGCAACTCAATATTGGATTGTATTATTAGAACAGTATAAATTATTGAATGAAGATCATATCAGAAATCATGGAGACTATGCGGTCCGTTGGAAAAGAACAGCAAACAATATATGAATAAATCTAGATTAAAAAATCTAGTCACTGTTTACAGTCAAGCAGGCGTATCGGACAGAACATGTAGTATCAGACGCTAATGGTGTAGCCAATGCCTTCGCAAATTTCGCCATAAATAACATTTCGTCTTGCTGGATGAAAAAGCTTCCTGATTATCTAAATCATGTATTAATAAAGATCTATGTGGACTTCATTTCTCTAGATTAAAAAATCTATAGCCTTTTAGAGGCATTGAGTTACCAGAAAAAGAAGACTACTAGATTTCAACTAGAAGTGTAAGATTTGTCTGAAAACCTGATGAAGCTACTAAACTTGATAGTAAAAATCAGTTGGTTAACTCTTATAGGATCCAGGTTGCACAACAGCATAAAAAAAGAATATCTCAGATATATTATCCGAGTTCAGTCATGGACAATGCCAAAGCACCTAGAAATCAAATCGTCAAAGAACTAGACGAGTCTAGTGAGGCATACCTTTGGGAGTGTTTCCAAGTATGTATCAGGAATTTCCATCTCAGCTAATGCATTGTCATTGATAGCCATGGCAGCTTTGAGGATTTGGTTGGTGCATTCACGCTTGTGGAGCAAATTCTTCTTTGTGACATCCTGGAGTCCTCCACAGGGCACATGGGGTACAGGTAGCCACCACTTCTCATCTTGACGGTGAGTGGAGTGATAGGAGGATGTTTCACCATCTGAGTCTGGCGGCTGAATCCCTTGGTCTAGGTACCAGAATTCGGTATTGCTAAAACTATCTAATATTTCCTATCATAGGGCAAACAATATATGAATATCTGCCACAACATATTGACAGCAACAGATAATAAATAGTTCAGAAATGAAGATGATAAATCGTACAAGAAGCATGTTGTCCAGTTTGCGTAATGCTGGGAGATTGATAAATAAATCTGACCGTTGTGTGCAAGTCATAACCTGTAAAACATTTGGAAGAAACAAAAAGAAGAGTAATAAATCTAAATTTGGAGTTCAGACTAACTATAAAAATATTATCCAGTTTGCTTTATTGCAACCAAATCTATGTGAGGTGACATTTCATATACCAATGCATTAGATAAGTTATCTCGATAACAAGTGTAAATCTAACTGAAACTGTTCATACAAACTAGTAATAAATCTATATGAGGTGTCATTTCATTTACCAATCCAAACACATAAGCTATCTGGGTAACAAATCAGTTTGTGATGAACAAATTCGTTTATTGCACATTCTTTGGATGTTAGACAAACTTTAATGTTACAATGTGCAGCTTCAATATTAAAAGCAAGAGTGTCAATAAATTTGGAACTTAATTTAAGGGATATAAAAATGGAAATCCATATAGATTACCTCTAGTTTGCTTCCATCCGGAAAAGTTTGCCAATTGGGAACCAGTTCCACGATGTGGTCACTAACACATAGAAGCCAGTCCATCTCCCTTTGCCACATTAGTTTTTTCTCAGAAGGCAGAGGCTCTAATCTCCAAAGTTGTCCAAAAAGAGTGGCTAGTAACAAACCACATAAAAGTAAAAAACCATCAATATGAAGCTAAAGAAAATCACCAACAACAAAAAACATTACGTACCAAACATCTGAAATTAAGGCAATTCGTACCTCCGAGATTGGTAATAGCATTTGAGATTGCAAGTGCAGTGCAGACACCTTTCCCACACCCAGACATATCTTCCCCCAGCAACAGTTTAGCAAATCTCTCTTTCATCATCTCTGTCTCTGTTGAATCTCAACAATAGTAAACTCAAAATATAACCAAGCAAGAGAAATTATTAATTCTCTAAATTGTTTTTGATAGAATAGCTTAGTAAACATGAAAAACAGTTAAGATTGCAAATATGTTTTAGAAAATCAAAGCAAATGCTATATGAACAATTGGAATCCAACAATACTAAATGTAAGAAACAGTTGGTTTACATCATAGAAAACAAAAGTTGCATTAAATGGTTATTGAACTGGCCCCTGATGAATAAACGATTTGAATCAATAAAAGAAAAAAACCATTGAAGAAAATGCCTAGAATAGCAACACAACTCGCAAAGGTTACTGTAATCTTAACAATCCAGCAATGAATTTCCAACAAAAATGTCAAACATAAAAAAAGAGAAGAAAGAATATCACGTACCAGATAGCTTCAATCCTTCTTCTTTCTCAGACTTCTTCCCATCTTCTATCTGCTCTGTCTTCTCTTCTTCACCAACCGTAACAACATCCGGAGAAGAGCAACCATTGCCATCATTGTCATTGTCAACCGTCGACCAAGCAGAAGGAGGAGATGAATCCGAATCAACCACACTACTCTGTCTCTCCTCATCCCCATTTGATGCCAAATCCACTATCCCCTCCCCCTTCTCCTCCACATCCTCCTTCTCCTCCAACTCACTCCCCATCCCGACAACCAGCAATCCCCAAAAAGATTCCAACTTTCCACCTCTTTATACAATTCACAACAAACCCACAAAGATTTTTTATCTTCTTTTTCAAACTCTAGCATTCACCATCATTGCCTCTGTTTCAGCTTTTACACTACCACCAACAAGTCTGCAGCAATGGCAGATAAGGCTAAACTGAGGAGGACACAAATAGGTGTCCTTCTCCTAGTTGAGAGGACTGCAGGAGGCCATGATGAGGAAGCTTGGGAGATGGCTCAACACATGACTTGCAGAATGTCAGAGGTTTGTTGCCATTTTATAACTCCGGTAAAGACTGCTGCTCCTGCTTTCATGAGGTCAGGAGAGTGTAACAACGGCTTAAGTGGACGCTTGGTCTTCCATTGTCACTGATTCCATTGGTGTGGGGTTCTTGGGATTATGGAAAAACCATTAGCATTGATGCCAGCTTCCTTCTTTCCTGAACAGAAAAGATCCTGCAGATTCTTTTGGTGGGAGAGGACATGGTGCATGCTCAAATTTGTGTAATGACTGAAATACCCTTGTTTCAGCAGGAAAATTATCTTTATTACCCACTTAAGCTGGAAAACTATTTAGGAAGTATTTTTTTATCAGGATTCCCCCATGCAAATCCGTTGTTATAGAGCCATCGATCACCATGATCGATGGCATACATGCATCACCTGTGCGCTTTAATAAAAAAATAGTTCTTTCTCGTGCTTTTCATTTATTGCTGGAGCACACAGGTGATGCGCATGCGCCATTGATCATGTTGATCAACAACTCGTGTATATGGTAATTTCGAGGCAAAAATCCTTGAGGCAGATAAAATATACTTCTCCCTATTTAAAGAGAAATTATTCAATGTGTTGGCATGCCACATGGGATTTATGCCACTTTATTGGTGTCGTTGATCTTGAATATTGGTGGTATGTAAGCTAGAGTGCACGTGGGATACTCCTACTTGTGCTAATGCGCGTTAGTGAGTATGCCATCGATCCTGATCGACAACATATATAAAGTAGGCATGAATCCCAAATGGCACACATGGTGAATAATTGCTACTATTTCAGCTTTATTTGTGTAAGCATGGAAGATGAGGAACATGAGGCAATCAAGGTGGTAAATGGCAGCAAGGGATCTTCTTAATCAAAATTAGGTGAATAATGATATGAGATTGGTATGTTATGGTTAATGATTGGATGGACTTCAGGGTTTTGAAAATGGCGATATATGAGTAGAAAAGGAAAATATGAGTTTCAGAACTCTGTTAAGATTAGGTGTCCAAATGATTGCTATCATTGCATGAACTTGGGTGATTTAGACACTAAGATAACAGAATGAAGAGAAATGATGAATCCTTAATATATTTGAGGAGGTCCATGTGCTGCATTTTCTTTTATAGCTGATTGAAGAGTGGATTCATTTATGTTGTGTACTCCACAATTACAAAAAAGCCTTCTTGGATGTAACTTTGTTGTTTAATGTATCGAGCAATAGTAGTGGTCAGTAGAGCTACTGACAGGTACTGGACTGGTTTCACCACCAATTGCATTTGTTATACACTGCTGGGCATAGGCACTAGCTAGGGTATGTCTGTATGCCTCCTAATTCCCAATTTTCTTAGGATTTTTCCCTTCTTAGGAGAGACTAAAAGTAGGAGTAGTTCATAAAATAACTTGGAAAGTAACCAAAATGCTGTACAATTCAGACGACAGGTTAAATTTGGTAGTTTGGGTTATAAATGAGGCTGCAATGGTCTTCATTTCTTCTGTAATTTATAACTGTTGCCTCAGCTCTTTTTCACAAAGTTCCCGGCCATTAGCCTTAGCCATATGCAAATTCAATGCAATTTCCGGGAAGGACGCTTTGGTCCTGTCCCTGCATCAATTTAAAAAGACAATGGAATGATCAAGGAGATTTATATAAAAGAAACACTCAATATTGAATGAATTTAAACACAAAAATATACAATGATGTTGATAAGGACATTGGACTAAAGAGGTTGTTGAGCTTTCACAAATCCACTCAACTTTCTTCCTTACCTTGGAAGGCTTTTTTCCCTTTATGTTCATGTTGCCGGTTGTAACTCCCCAAAAGAATATACAATCTTGATGAAAAAAGACAGAGTCTAACGTCTATGAAGCTTCTAATGAATTACATATTCACAACCATAGCTAAAAGTTGTCTTTGAAGAACATATTATGGGGAGGTCTGTCTCACCCCAACATTGAAAAAGGGTTTAGTTATGATAATATTATTCCTATAAAATGACAAAATGCAATGAAAAAATATGACGAGTTAGATGCATGCGACTTTTTCGAAAATTGTCATAACTTAGTCACATGTGTCTTCTTGTTGTGATATTTTTTGTGTAGTTTACGTAACAATTTCAAAATTCTTTTTTCACTTCTACCACAATTGTGGGTAACTAGATATAATCCATGTAATTATAGTGCAAGGTTCAGCATCGTGGAGGTCATGTTCTTGTGGACCTCTGGTGCCATTAGTTTGGTTGATCATCTTGCTTATGTAGGTTTGTTAGATATGTATTTTTGTTACGTGGTCGTATCTAAGTTATGACTACTGTGTGGCATATTTATGTGCTTCTGAGTATGTTTTATGTCCACGTGTTTTGCAAATTACTTATTTTTAGAAACTTGCAATCTCCTTCTCGGTTATATATCGACGACGAGCATAGAAAAAGAAATAGTACCTGATGCTATTTTCCTTTTGTTGCAAATGGTTTGTAGTCGGAAAATTATATTGCTTATACAAATTACTTGATCTTTGTTTGAGGTAATTTATATGAATTTTCTATTGGTTGTAGGCATTCAAGTTTCTAAAGTGTCGAGTCTAATGTACAGGGAGGCTGCCAAAATTATGGGATGGTATTTTGCCAGTTAAGAGAGTATGGGCTCACCTAATATATTTTGGCCCAACAAGTCAGGTGACTTCAGGAGGGCTGGGCAAGTAGTCAGTAGACCGAATTGGCCCACTAAGGTCCAGCCTCAACTTATTCTCCATTGAGATTTCGTAGGCATAGTGACAAGTTCGCCGAATTGGGTGCTTACCGACTTTCGGTCAGAATATTCAGCCATTAGGATGGAATTCGCCGAATCCGCACAATTCGGCGAATATTCACGGAATCGGCAGTTCGGGCCACTTTTAAGCCTTTTTTTAGTTTTTTTTTTTTGCGTTCATGGCTGGACCCGTTGGGTCACGAATTGTGGGCTGGGTTTTTTTATGTTTATTGAACCGAGTCAAGTACAAAGCTTCTCTCTAATAAAGGAGTGGACCCGGTTATTTGTTATGCACTCAAGATGTGGTGACCGCATATATATTCAGAAGCGTGCGCCCCAATATATATCGTATTACCATGGGAAGGGTTTACATGAGATCGTTCTCATATAAGGAGCATGAGGCCAATCTTTATAGTCATTGGATTTTGATCGGATGATGGATATTAAATCAGTGGGTAGGTGAGATATTATGGCTATTTGTAGCCGTTAGATCAAGATCCAAGGGCTATGATTTAAAGTGGCCTCATATAAGCTATATGAAAGCGATCTCATTTAAACTTTTCTCTATTACCGTACCATTAACTTAGAAAAAGTTCATTTGGGCCAAGGCAAATACTCCAAAGATATGCGCTCGGCACATTGTGAGCCATCTGTTCATGCAATCCAACGGGCGACGGCAGGTCGTGTGTTCAGGCAGCCGGGCAAGCTCAGTCACGCCCGCCTGCTGCATAATTGAAATCGGACGGCCAGAAAGCAATCGATATACGCGCGCACGCCCGGTGCGGTTTGCCCACTTCTAATCTGATTCGGACGCGTGGCTAACGCACGTGCCGCATACAACCTGAACTTAAAAAAGTAAGTTCACCTTCGGACGGCACACCGATCCAAATTGGCCTTCCTCGGACTCGTCTCTCCGCCACCGCCGGCAGCTGTCCACGCCGCCGAGGGCCTCTCGGCCACCGCCGGAACTCTCTGAGCCTGTCTATTGCCTTCGTCAGGCAATTCCATACCTTAGATGCTTGTTGAAATGCTTCAATGATGCTTTGTTTTCCTTTTTCCTGTTTATTGAAGGTAGATGCTAGGGTTTCTACGTAAGATCATGTTTGGGGTTGTATATAATCAATTTTAGAAGAAGGGTGATGGAATTAGTTTTAAAGAAGGCCTGTGATCGTTGTTGAAATTCTTTGACTGAATGGATATGGTAAAGTGTCTTCAAAGCAGTTTGTACATGAATCAATGAACCTTGGGAAATTTGGACTCTATTATTGATTTGATGCTTCTAAATTATAGTTTTGAGTCATGATTTTAGAGGGTTTGACTAATTTAATGAGACTTTTAAGCTCTTAGTTTTGATGTGTCAGACACAGTTGTATTTTTGCAATAAATATTGACGCATGAATTACGAGAACCGGATATTAATATTGAGTGTCTTACAGTCCTTTAGTTATTATTCACCATGATAGCAAGAGATTATTCCAGTTTTTTGTGATCATATATTCTAGTTGTTAATGATTTATCAAATTTTTGATATCAATGATATCTCCAAATTGAAACACTAAATTGATCAGCACTTTATTTCCACTTCCACGAAACCTGGAATCGATTGCAAAGAAAACCTGTATTGACTTACCTGCTTGATCAAGAATGTTTCCTGGTCCAGCAGGTTAAAAACTCGATGCTTAAGTTTCTACATCTTGGCTTGTGTTTCTTGGTCATATTCGCGCTTTGCTTGGACTGTATAGATTTGCATTTAGGTTGGTCTGGTTATAATCTTTTTGGGTTTTTTTCTTCCATATGTTAATGGCAGAGGGCTTTAACCCTGCGTGTTCCAGTATATCTTCAAGAGATTCAAGAACCTATGTATTGATGGTTCAGACTATGAAGAGATTTAATATGATTGTGCTTGATGTCTGAGCCTCCGGAGAAGCTTTAGTGGTAAGCGTATTTTCTGATTTAATGGCTAGTTTTTGGCAATTGAAGTTTTGAGTCTGCTTTCATCGTTTGCGTGGTTAAGATCCTCATTCAGATGTAGTTGCTAACTTCTAATTTTGAGTGGGGGCCTACGAATGCTCTATAGCAAAATTAGGATCCACATTTGTATGGACCAATAGTTGAAATAAGTCATGTAGGTTCCTCATCCACAATTCTTCAATACTAGTAAAAAAAAACTTTGTTGTGTGTATAGATGTTGGTTGAATAGTTGTTAATTTCAAGTTTTGGCTGCGAGCCTTGTGAATGCTCCATAGAAAAATTAGGATCCACATTTGCAGAGAGAATGGAAATGTGTTGGTGTAAGGTCCCTTTCTGCAGTACTTTGACAATGGTAAAAAACTTGTAGTTCATGATTTTGATGTAGACACGGCGTCTACTACGGAAAAGAACGAGGCTAAACGAGAACAAAATAAATAAACATGAACTAATCTGTGATTCTCATTGATAATCCCGTTTTGGCCATAGGCCTTACATATATAAAGAGTAAAAATATCCTAATACTAATAGAAGTAGTAAATCCTAACGAGGAAACACTATTAAATAAGAAATCCTAGTCCTAATAGAAGTAAGAGAATGTAATTGAGTCCATAACAGATCTGTTCGGCGATGACTGTTGGTATGGAGTTTCGGATTGAACATATTGCTTGCAGTGCGTAATACCTGTATATCCATGTTGAAATCAGGATTACACTTATATGCTATTGTCTGCTAATACTTTAATTCATTATGATCTGATTCTTGTTATATAGACTCCCTTAAGTTGGGCCTCTTTGATGAATTTACTCTGTTTTTTATGCATGGTTAGGTAATGAAGGACCTGCCTGAGAGTCATCCTGTGGTGTCAAGTTTACCTGCAGGAAGTTCAACTGATTCAAACAATTGTTCAGTTTCGGCAGATCAAAAAAGTAACTGTACAAAATCTTCTAGGACTTCTTTGTGGTCTAAGTTGTTCGGATCTGCTTTCACTATTTTTGAAGATTCCGCTGAGCCATCAACTTCTTCTTGTGAAAAGAAGGATTCCAATACTAGAACATATGGGTGGACAGCTGCTGTGAGAAGAGCTGTTTCCGGTAGCTCAATGAGGCGACTTCAGGAGCGTATTCTAGGCACAAGCAGGACAGGGATTTCAAGCTCCAGTGGTGAAATTTGGCTTTTTGGTGTTTGCTATAAAATTTCATTAGAAGACACAGTCAACGAGGCATGTCTTCAGAATGGATTGACTGCTTTTTTGCAAGATTTCTCATCTAGAGCTTGGATTACATATCGGAAAGGTTATCTTTTAGAGTCCAGTTACAAACTTAATGACTCCAAAAATATGAGATGACATATTTTATAAATGTGAAGTAACTGCGTTAATTTTTTTGCAGGTTTTGATGTCATTGGTGATTCCAAGTTTACAAGTGATGTCAACTGGGGTTGCATGCTTAGGAGCAGTCAGATGCTTATAGCGCAGGTAGTAGGATGCTTTACTGAATATTTTGGGACTTTCAATGTCTTCTTGGTAAAGAAATGAGCATTTTAATGTCTTCTTCTACAACTTCTTGATAGTGATACATCATTTTGTTGTATAATTTAGGCTTTGCTTGTCCATCGTCTAGGGAGATCTTGGAGAAAACCTGAACAAAAGGTGAGATAGAAATATTAAATGCTCAGTGCTAGACTACTAGTAATGGGCAATTGAGAAATCTTTTTTCGCATTACATATTGTTTGAAGTTGGGAGGTAATGTTGCACTTCTGAGAGATTGGTCCTGATAATTCCTTGTTGATTATGCAGCCTTATGATCGGGACTATATTGAAATTTTGCACCTTTTTGGCGATTCTGAGAGATCAGCCTTTTCCATATGCAATCTTCTTCAAGCTGGAAAGGCTTACGGCCTTGCTGCTGGTTCTTGGGCAGGCCCTTATGCCATGTGTCGATCATGGGAAACTCTTGCTTGTGGCAAGAGTGAGGAAACTGACATTGATAATGAACAGAAAACCTTGTCCATGGCGGTGTATATTGTGTCTGGTGATGAAGATGGTGAACGAGGTGGTGCCCCTGTTGTTTGCCTTGAACATGCTACTAAACTAAGTTCTGACTTTTGCAAAGAGCAGTCTTCATGGGCACCCATGCTTCTATTAGTTCCTTTGGTTCTTGGACTTGACAAAATTAATTCCAGGTAGCCATATGTATCTGCAGTTATGTTCTTCAAGTAATATCTTATTGTGTCTGTTAAAAATTTTTAACCTCTTTTATTAGCTTCTTCAGGCCTTTAAAACCCCCTCGACTTTAGAATCCGGGAGCTAAATCTTGCCTTTAGCCTTCTTTTGCTCTCGTGGGAGAATAGGTGTTATTTGTAAATTAATGGAATAAAGAAGGGGTGACAGAACTACAAAACCCTCCCATGGCTCTTGTTTTGCAGGTTTTCCCATCATGCTGTTGGGAAGAAGTAAAAGGGAAAGCAATAACATTAACTCTTTTACTTTGGTCATATATAGAATATATTGTATACATCTTCAGCCGCTGGCATAGTTAGAATCTACGAGGGAAATTCTGTGCATCTTCTTTTTTCATATGGGTTTCTACAGGTATATACCATTGCTATGGGAAACATTCACCTTCCCTCAGAGTCTTGGCATCTTGGGTGGGAGACCTGGGGCTTCGACATACATTATTGGAGTGCAAGATGAAAATGCATTCTACCTAGATCCACATGAAGTTCAGCAGGTAAATTACAATTCCCTACTTTTTTGGTGTTATGTTTACTGTTATAATATGTCTTTTATTCATCCTTTTGAACAAGTAAATGCAAACATAACATGGATAAACTTGGGTCAAGGTTGTCTAAGCATTAGTTGCCTAGGTCTAGAATCTTTTAGAACCTTGAACATGTTAGGCTCTCGATACTTAATGATATTTGAATGTGATTTTTAGAAGACATGTACTGTAGTCCATGTTTTGTTATTAGTTTATAGTGCTGTGACTTTGCAACCGATAGGAATGTAGACCATGCATCTTGAGATTTCGATTTTCAGTCATGAATTGCCAGCCTCGATTTTTCAAAATTTGATGATCACGACCTGAGTATTTCACAGTTTCAATCTTTTAGTTGAGATATTCTTTTCTTGCCAAGGTGCTCATGTAAGACAGATAGGTGGTCTTAACTTAGCTTTTTAATGGGAAAACCTTCGAGTGTGTTCAGCTATGAAGAAAAGTAGCCTCCCACGAGCCTAGACTCACTCCAAGTCTAGTGTTTATATTACAGAAATAGATACATGATTTAAATTTTGATAAATCAACACTCCCTGTCCATGGCCCATCAGAAGTAAATCGTAAATTTCACATTAAATTGTGAATGACCTCTTGAATTAATGAAAGACTGGACTATGGCAAATATTGTTCCTATTATCTTCTTTTTACTTTTGCATTATAAGCTTATAATCTTTGAGCGGGTATGTTCCTGACGATATCCATTACTAGCGTAGTTTTAACTTGTCTGAGGTGTATTAGACTAGATTTGGTTAGAGTCTTCGCTGTTCTGTTTTCTAGTCAAGTCTTATATGGACGTTTTGATCACCACTTGTCTAAATTAGGCGGTCGAAATTTCAAAGGAGAACTTGGAAGCGGACACTTCATCTTACCACTGCAAGTATGTCTGTCAATTGTCTTTTGAACTTGTTGGTGATGATGTTGTAGTTATCTTCTTGTTACTCCATACTGATTAAATTTGGTTTCAGTGTTGTGAAACACATGCCACTTGAAACACTTGATCCATCATTGGCCATTGGGTTTTATTGCAAAGATAAAGGTATATAAGCTTGGAATGAGGCTCTTTTGTTCTATGTTAATGGGCGCATCCTTAAATGATTTTGGTATTTTATTTGTGGACATTGCAGATGACTTTGATGATTTTTGCGGACGAGCTTCTAAACTTGCTGAAAAATCAAATGGCGCACCACTTTTTACGGTTGCGCAGTCTCTGAATTCAGCAAAATCAGCTTCCTCGCACAAAGACACTAATAGTTTGGAGGCCTTCATTGTCAAGGAGAAGTTTAACGATTCGGTAACAAACTCACTGGAGGATGATGATTGGCAACTTCTGTGATGCAGAGAAAAACAAAATCATGAAGTCAGATCTTGCAGTTTCCGACTTCTGTGTTGGTGGTTTTTCACCTCCGTCCTACCTCTTGGTCCCACAACATTGTACCATAGTTCATTTTATATTTATTAGAGAGTCGATTGATTTATTGTTTCTGCTTTATTCTTCGATTTATCGGAGATTTAATTTCATGTAAATGACACGCAATTGTGTCCATTTTCCAATTTGAAAGAAATATTATGTATATGCCTTTGTTAAATGAACATCTGCACCATGAATTTCTTCTGTGCAAAAACCCGTCAGTAATGCCTTCAGCCTTCTTAAGCCCCACCCCTGCTGCTCCTTTTTGTTGGTGGTCCCCTCATTGCAAACGCCCATAGTTAACCCCTTAAACCTCACTTTAATCAGAAATAAACTTAGGATGGGTTAGGGGTTAATGAAAATTAAAAACGGAAAAATATTTTACATGAAAATAGGTTTTTCAGTGGGTTAGGGGTTAAAGAAAAGCAGGCCCCGAAAAATTGCTTTTCCGGAAGGCCCGAAAATGGCCCTGAAAAAAGGCCCGAAAATGGCCCAAAATTTTCATACCTCGGAGGGTACGAAAGTCGTTTTTCAGACTGAAAAAAAGGTCGGGGTTTGAGCTCTTCCTCCCTGCCCTGGCCGCTCCTCTGAGGGCGAATCGACCTCGCCAGGGCTTTCGCCGGACCTCGATGCCTCTCTTCTTCTCTCTTGGCCACCTTATCTCCAGGGCGGCGCCCCCTCTTTGATCACCGCCATATTTCCATCTTCAACCAAGCTTATCTCATCTGGGGTGAGCCCTCAATCTCAATCTCTTTCTCTGATTATTTTGGTTGTTTTTGCTTCCTGTTCTCTCTTTATCATCTCTACATTCGCATATGTGTGCTGGGTGGGATTCCATCCGTCCCAATGTTTGATTTTCCAGAATGAGTTCCACTAAAGTGCCCTTCAAAATAGGACAACCAGATTTAATGACACGATGGCCAGAGGAAAAAAACAAGGGGCAAAAAAATCTGAATGCATTAGAAAGGGAGAGTGATGGGGAAACATAATGTTGCCTATATGTGTAATCTTTAAGTACGTTATTCGTTTTTTAATAAGTTTCCCTCTATTTGAATTTTATTCGTCATGCTTGGCTGCAGATTTTCAACAATCTGGACTGAGACTAGTTTGCACTTGTATCCAATCAGAACATTTGTGACTGCGAAAGCTCAAAAGATTCAGACTCCAAAAAGGTGAGCTATCTGCATATTCATTCCCCTATGTGATTTGTTTGGAGTCATCTTTTTCTGTGATTTTGTGAAAAAAAACATTAATGCTGATATACTACTACTACTACTACTACTGATCTCTAAATGTTTGATGAAATGACTACATGATAAATTATGCCTGAATATTATGTGGTTGATTAATTGCCTGTGTGAGAGACCTGACTGATTATGGGTGGTGTTTGAAAATTCAGTAAAATGGCGAGTGTGGGATTGATTAGGACTAAGGTTAGAGGCTCTTACTAGTTTATACTATATGTTTTTGCACATGGTTTGTTTAATTGATTAATGAGTGAATCTTTGATGGCTAATCTTTGATTTATAATGATCATGATCAACTTGGAGTCCCTTTCCCGTCAGCAAGAATATGACCACAGGCATCATGATCCGCTGATTCTGGTATACCCATTACAAAGCATCTTGAGCCTTATTATTTCAGATTCGCAAAACCATTTCTCGGTTTGTCATCTCTTCGTGATTCACTTTCTTTTGAATGAATGTTTCCTGCTCATCTGATGTTGATGCCTATACCTCTTTTCTGGCATTTTTGTTATGTTTGAACTCAGTGCTGCTCTCCGACGCCAAATATGTTGAGTTTTTTTGTCGCATTTCCTTCTAGTGAAAATATGGGGATCAATTGCTTGCAACTCTGATTGTTCGCCTGGTGAATATTAAAAATTGGATTTTTGGGCTTGAAATTGGTTTTAAAGGATACGTATCCGACGTATTGGATACGGATACGGCTGCCATTTTGCCAACTTTGGTTTTTTATAGTGATGAAAATTGCCATTGTCATTGCCACTGCCATTTCCTTTCGTGGTTTTCCGTTTTTGGGAACATATTTTGATTGAAATGACTTGCTTTTTACAGTCTTCACTATAGTTATGGTATCTGGATGTTTTGGAGGAAAACGCTTCACCTTTCTCATTTGTTATGCTCTTTTTTGTATCTGCTATGAGGCAATTGGCAAGGGATCTTTGCTTTTTATAGAAGTGACCTGACCTTGACCACTTTCTTAGACCACATTTACCTCACCTGTTATTTTCATGAAGAATCTAATAACGGTTAGTATTAAGCATAAAAAACCAACAACTGCTGTCAACCCTTATCTTAAGAGGCATTTTCGTAACAGCTTGTACGGAAGTATGCTTGAATTCAGAGGGTTGAGCTGCTTTTGTTCAAGTTTTCACTTTGAGCAGTATGCTTGAATCCATTGACAAACTAATTAATCCATCTTTTCTACAGTTTGACGTTGCCTAAATACCAAAGCATTGAATGCTATACTGCTGTATGTACAATCATCTTCACAAAAGGTTTCTGGATTCTTCCTTCAGAAAAAGAATTGACCTTTTTCTATTGCTTTTTTCTTGTTTCGTTCAACTCTGACTAATGTCACTACCAGAAAGAGTACAATTTTGTATTAGAAAAAGAGGTCTTCCTCACTTTCTCACCTTTCTCTACCACCTTCTCCATTTATTGATACAAATTTAATTGATTCGCGGGTGGTCCTGGAATGTGAAGTGGATGGGAATCATGAACGTAGGTACATAAAATTGTAACCTAATCCTTCACTAGCTCTACTAAAGTTTATCCAGAAATGTCAAACAAAGAAAAACCAAAACTAAATAACTTAATTTTGTAGTTTTCATTGGCATTTATTCTTCTTAAAAAACACAAACAAGAAGAAGAAGAAGAAGAAATAAAGAAAGAATGTATATCTTGTTTTGATAGGAAAGAGAGAGGGATTATTTTTCTGAATTTATAACAGAAGGTTTCATTTTGTACTGTAAGAGGAAGAGACAAGGTATGTTAAGATTTATGAATTATATTATCCCACATTAATAGTCCATTTGGTTTTTCAACATGGACTTATTCATTTTGAAAATCCAAATGGGGCTATTAATTCAGGACATAAGTGATATTATATCTAGCATGGGAATGCTTTGGATCCTCATGGTAAGGGCATATATGTATTTTGGTTTGCTTGTGGTTGTACTTGTTGGTTCTAATAAGCAGGGGGATTTTACATGAGTTCAATCAATTCACTATCTCATAATTTAGATGTACTAATAGCAAAAAAAACATTGTTTAGATGTATGTGAATTTTTCATGAGGTGTCTATACGTCCTATGTTCATGCTTTTCTAGCTTTAATAGTATGATGCCCTTACCATTTTCTTGCAGACAAGAGATCTTGCTTCTAGACAACGAAATTTATTGGTGAATCATTCTGACTTAATGAAATTATTAAGATTTGTTTTGAAAGAATATTAAAATCCTAGTTTTTGACATTATGATCTTTAACCTGCTTTAATTATAACTCATTATTCCTGCTGAGTATTGTAATCATGATGCATCCTCGTGGATGCAATTGTTTATTTTGGGAAGTTGGTAGCAGTTGTTCTTGTAGCTAGAGAAGATCAGAGTACGGGCTCGCCTTTGTGATTTTGGTTCATATAGAGTTAAATAGCCAGATTTTGCATGTGAGATAAATAGGAGTATGTAATGGTGGTCATTGCTTATTAGCTAGATTGAATTTTAAATGCAATGTAGAAATTTTTGCTTGTGTACCGATATAATTTATGTTAGGATCGATGAAGCTTTTTTGGATTGTGGATGTGTTTAATTACATGTAGTCTACACATGAGTTATTTGAACTATGTATAGATGACGAAGAAGCGAGTAAAAGAGATATTAGATGATAGCAAAAGGAGGACAAATGAGACATGGGACGATGATGAAGATAAAGTCATGCTAGAACTATTAGATGCGGAAAGGATAAAAGGAAATAAGGTTGCAGGTGAATGGTTGAATACTATGTGGCCAGGTGTATTACAAACTTTTAAAGAGAAGACCGGAAAGGTGAAGACAAAAGATCATGTCACCAATCGGATGAGAACATGGAGAGGAACTTACAGAAAAGTTGCAAAATTGGTGAATAAGAGTGGATTTGGCTGGGATCCAGAGACTGGAAAGGTTGTGGCTGAAGATTGGCAATGGAAAGAACTAATAGCGGTATGAACACTACTTAAACATCAATTCCTTTTCCTTTATGTTGTACTTATATTTTTTTAATATATATATATATATATATATATTTATATAGGATAAACCCGAGTTTCGCAAATATCGAATTGATGGTTGCCCAAACGTATGGATTGCTACAATCCGTGGTTGGTGAAAATATTGCCCAAGGGAATGAAGCCTTATGCTTGAATGGAGAAGGAAGTAGTAATACTGGTGACTGCTTTGATGAGCCAACTTCAAGAAGAGGTTCACCGCCACATGTGGATTTGGGTGGTGACAAAAACTCTCACTTTGATGAGGATGCAACACAATCCATCACATACAAGGAAGGCCAGCGTAGGAAATCCGATCGCCAAAAGAGGAAAGCCATTGATGTCCCCTCTGAAGAAATTCAATCTGGAATTGTAGGAGCACTCAATGAGATGACATTTGTTTTAAAGGTTTTTGCTGAGAAAGATAAAAAAACAGAACAAGTTATCAAAGCATTAGGGGAAATTCCAAACCTAGACCTTGACTTAAAATTTCGGGCAACTAGGTACTTGAAAGACATGGAGGACAAAGAAAGTTTTCTAATGATGGATCCTATGGAAAGAATAAAATGGCTAGAATGGTGTAAGGTCAATAGGGTGTGATTTTGGACTTCTTGGTAGATATTTGAGACTTCTTAAATGTTCACTTTGAATTGGTTAAATGTTAATTTTGGACTTGTCATATGTTATTCTAGAACTTTTTTTAGTTATTTTGAACTTGTTTGAATACTTTGAATGCAAGGACTATGATCTTGAACTTGGTGTGATATCATGTGTGTGTGATCATTATCTTGTGAAGAAAGTTTATGATATTGTTATTACTAAGATATATATTGTCTTAATATGTGTGTATGTTCTTTGGTCATAGGTGTCATGGATTGTGATGTGGTTGATGAACGTTTTATGATCAAAATGGTTATTGTGGCGGTTCTTGTAGCTTTGGGCCATTACTTTTGTCATTATAGGTTACTTGAAAATTGTCATAAATACGTCTTTGGGAAAGGTGGTACTAATTACATAAGAAAGGCATTGTCCCTTGATCGAGAATTGTTTAGGGATGTTTATAGGATGTATCCTGAGCCCTTTAGAAAATTGTGTTTGATTTTCAAGCAAAAGGGTCTTCTAAAGGATACTAGATATGTTACTCTTGAAGAGCAAGTGGCCATGACATTAATCATTTTGACCCATGGTCAAAGGTACTCTATTACTAGAGAGCGCTTTCGGCGTTCTGTGTGGACGGTTAGTACTTATTTCAATAAAGTGATAGATGCAATTTTGGTTATTTCAAAAGATTATATCAAAGCTCCTACAAATTATTTACCCCCTCAGATTTCTAATGATGAAAGATTTTTCCCATATTTTAAGGTATGTCTATTTTTTTTTCAAAACACGATGTCTGTTTTATTGTTTTGTTATTAAAATACTTTGATGCAGGATTGTATTGGTGCACTTGATGGTACTCATGTTCCATCTCATATTTTAGGAAAGGATCAAATGAGGTTTTGGAATAGGAAAGGTCATATTACTCAAAATTTATTGATTGCTTGCAACTTTGATCTTGAATTTACATATGTATTAGCTGGATGGGAGGGCTCAACAGCTGATGCTAGCCTTTTGAAGACGGCACTTACTTCACCAAGTAAAAGGCTATTGTTGCCGGAAAGTATGGACTTCCAATTTTTTATTTTTTTCATATTCATTGATAATAGGTATTAATTTAATTATATTTTTTATCACCCTCTTAGTTAAATATATGTTGGTGGATGCGGGATTTGCAAACATCCCAGGTTTCTTGGCTCCTTTTCGTAAAACTCGATATCATTTGAAGGAGTTTGGCACTACTCCAGAGAGGTTACCACAAACTGCACAAGAGTTATTTAATCATCGTCATTCATCCTTAAGGAATGCAATTGAAAGGTCTTTTGCTGAGTGGAAAAACCGCTTTGAAATTTGTAAACGACCACCAATGTTTCCATACAAAACTCAAGTTAAAATAGTTGCGGCGACTTGTGTGCTTCATAACTTCTTGTGAAGGGAAAATAAAGAAGACATATGGGATGATGACTTTGATGATGATGATGATGAGGGTGATATAGCACCTATATTACCAAGTAACACTTCTATAGTTGATGGTACAACTATGATGGGTCGTTTTCGTGAGAAATTAGTAAAGAAGATGTGGGATGATAGAAAGCGGCATGAGTTTTGAATGGATCCATAGTTGAAGAATCGATTATATTTTATATTAACAATTTGAAAGTATATACTTTTTTAAGTTTTTGTGTGAAGTAAACTCGAATTATTGACTAGTTCATTTACTTTAGCGGAGATTAAATTGCAATACAATGATATTTTTGAGAAAAGGTGACTAAAGAAGCTTTACTTGAATTGATAGTCTTTTTTTAAAAAAATGACATTTATAAGAAGTCTTATAATTAGCATTTTTACTTTACCAACTAATAGTTGTCATATGAATATTTTTATTAAATAAAACAATTAACTCGGGACACATAATTTTAGTCTTTTTAGAACATAACGACCCTTTTAATTTCATGTTAGTTCTAATGGATTAGTAGCATATTTTCTAGAACATTTTTGTTTTTATATTTTCTGGAACCCCTAACTAGGTCAGAAAATTGAGTATCAGTGAAATTTTCATGAACACTTTCTGTAACCCCCAACAGCTTTTTACGGGAAAATTCATTTTTTCATGAAAGTTCATTTTTCTGGAGAAAAGTATTTTCATGGAAAATTTTTATTTTCCATAACCCCTAACCCACCCTTAGTATTCTAACTAGTATCACGAAGCCTTGGCTGCAATTTCCTTTTTCTAAGAATTCTTTTTTGGTGTGCAGTCAGTGGCAATGTGATCAAGACCATGACAATTATAACATTCAATGTCTTGTGAAATTGTTTTACTTTTACCTCTCGATTTTTCGTGTTCTTTCACGATTCTTCAAAATCAAAAGATGATTTTGATGATTCCTCTGACTAGGAAGGAGAATAATATGTCATAGTACCCAATAATGAGTCATCTAAAAGTGATTAAGATTCACATGCCTCACCTTCAAGTAGCTTATAACTCTTCATTTAAAGAAAGTACTGAATTGGCAAAAATAGTTATTTTGCTGAAAAAGGAAAACCTTAACCTAAAAGAAGAACTAAAATTTGTCACCACAAAATTGATGAACTAACCAAAGAAGTTGACAAAATCAAAAGTGAATCATGTTCCTCTTTTGCAAATCTTAGTATGTGCCATTTAACAGGCCCATTATTCATTAGTAAAGGTCATAACAAACAAATCAACACGAGTAAAAACCATGCCAAAAAAACACATGAGAAAATGCATTGAATCCTGAAAAAACCATTTTTAAACAATCACTACCGCCCCCGCCATCTCCATCACCAGCAAGCAACCCCCATCAGTTCCCATGGCCACCACCTCCCTCCCCTACTGCCTCCTCCCCACCCCCACCTCTCCTTCTCCTCCACCCTCTCCCCTCTCCTCCGCACCTCCTCTCTTCTCCACCGCCGCCAGACAGCCATCCGGGCAGCCTGCGTATCCGCTCTGGCGTCTGATCCAAATTTTGAGAGGGGCGGGTTCGTGGGCTCGGAGGAGTTGGCAAAGAAGGATGCGGTTGGTTATCGGCCGAGGGTGATTAGCTGGGGGCTCCTGTGGAGTCTTCTGGCTCAGCATAAGTTGAGGCTACTCGTTTCGGTTGCTTCTCTGTGCATGTGCACTGCTTGCACGCTTTCCATGCCGCGGATATTCTCCGGTTTGGTCTAGGTTCCTGCTTATGGATAGTGTGATTTCTTTGAATTGTGGTCGAATCCTTGCTCCTGTTGTGGGCATTGGATGATTTTGAAGTAAAATGGGAGTGGGCATTGGTGAATTTCGGTTTAGATTGTGTTTGTTTATGCTTACTGGAGTGAGACTTGGAGTGGTTTACGAGGAGGTTTTATGTGGAACCAGATTTGCTTATGGATTAGTGTGTTCTCTTTAAGTTCAGCTTGATACTTGCTGTTGCTGGAATTGGATGATTTTCAAAATGAGTTGGAAAAATTATTGGTTTCGATCTGTTTCTGTAACATTGGAAGTGAATTTTTGCATAGATTTGCTTGTTTATGATAATATGATCACTGGAGCAAGAATTGGAGTGCTTATGAGGAAATTGTGTAGAACCAGGTCTGCTAGTTTCTTCTTCCTTTTTTCATGTGTTTTCTTCAAAATCTTGGCTGGATTCGTGCTGTTGTCAGAATTGGATGATTTTGAAGTAAAATGATTTGTAACGTATTTGTTTTAATTTTTTAATAAATCCTTGGAAGTGAATTTTGTTTGGGTTGTGCTTGTTTATGCTTACTGGAGTTAAAATTGGAGTGTTTATGAGAAAGTTTTGTGTAGAACCTGGTCTGCTAATTTCTTCCCTTTTTCCTTTTCTGATTTTTTTTTTGGAAAATTGATTGTAGGGAGATTTTTTGATGTGTTGATCGGGGTGAGGCCAGAGCCATTGTGGTTTATGCGTGTGAGCCGATTTTTACTGTTATATACGTTACGAACATGAGTGCTATGCGGGAAAAGGTTATGGCCACCATGAGAGGTTAGGTGTTCAGAAGGATATTGGTCCAAAAGGTACAATCAGCTTCTTTTTCTTCTGTTTGTTTATGCTTTTGCTTTTCCTTATTGCCATTTCTTGTATACTTTACTGCCTCATCATGCTGATGTCTGAGGTTTACACTTATAATGTTTTTGTCTTGTTCGTAACTTGTTTGATCATCTCTTTAGCTGGATAGACACCAATTCCTTAGGACAAAACTGTTACGTAAGTCATTGAAATGAATATCATATATTGGGGATGGAATTCCTGAAGAGCTTTTAAGCATTTCTCATTCTAGTTATTTAATTTTTTCCAGACTTTGATTTCGGTTTGAATTCAATGCCAAAACATTTTATACAAGCTCCAATCCATAAAAATTAATTCTTATTCCTTGATCAATATTTAATATGGTCAGTTTTGTTTTAGGTGGAATTCTTCCACCTATACAAGGTACTTTTGTCTAATTTTTTTCTTGGTATCTTTTGTTGCTATAAATTGATGACTATGAAAACTAAAAAAACAAGAAAAAGTAACCGTCTTTTTTTAATGAAACTCTGTAAGAATGTAAGTGTCTGATTATGCTCCAGGTTGGCGAATTGACTGGTGTTGTGATTCTATTATGATTAGGATTAGCCTACTCCTATGTCAATTAGGACTATAGCTTAGGGTCTATCCTATGCCAATTAGGATTACGGCTTAAGAGCCTATAAATATGTAAGGGGTCTTCCCTAATCTATTATTCAAGAATCAATGAAGCTTTAGTTTATTTTATGTGTTTTACTTTCTTAGTTATAGATGTATTCCTCTATGAATTCTCTTGTAGACAACGGTCTACAACATTGGTATCGGAGCAGTCGATCTTCGGCTCCCTCCCAACCCACCCTCGCTGTCACTATTACCCACGATTTGGAAGCAGAATTGGAAGCAAAATTGGAGCGGGAACTTACCTATTTGAAGACTGTACTTGCCGAGATTGCGGAGTCCAACCGTCGTCGCGACCAGGAGAATCATCTTCGCGATCGTCGCTTTGAGGCGCTCCTGCTGTCCGTCCATCACCAGCCGGTGTCGGCTCCTCCTCCGAGCTTCGGCGCCTCTCCGTCCGTGTTTCCGCATTAGTATTTTTCTGCCAGCCCACAATGGCCGCCGGCCGGCGTATCGCCTTGGCCAGCTGTAGCGCCGTCGGGAACCTTCGCGGCGGACTTGACACCGTCGGGGTTCGCCCAGTTGCCCGCCTTTGGCTCACTGACGCCGCCAATCCATGCCGTGCCTCTCCCGCAGTTCGCCGGCGCCGGGTATTCCGCCCAGCCGCGGTGGGGTTTTTCACCACCACCTCCGCCGTCATGCGAGCCTCAACAAGGCCGCTTCTCCACTCCGCCGGCAGAGCCTCATCTGCCAGCGACTCTCTCCCGGACGCCGCTGCCACCAGATTCGTCACCGTCGACAGGAAGCTCACCTTCACCGGCATCAACGAGGCCCTTTTCCCAGTCGTCGCCATACTCCACCGTCGCTCTGCCCGTGTCTTCAGTCCCAGCCGCGGCCTTGACGACCATCGCCGTCCCGATCGACAGCATCGACGCGATTGTCTCCTCGCCGGACGCCGATGAAGGTTTTGGGAAGAAACAGGCCGTCGACGAACCGCCTTCTGGGGAGCTCCTGTGGCCACCGTTTTTTCCAAAGTCACGACCTTTGCCGTTGAACCCGCCGCCACCACCTTATTCCGTCTTTCGTCGCCGCTGTACTCCGCTGTCTTCTGGGGTGTTCCGTATTTCCAGCCGCCCATCGTGTGGCCTTGGGTACCTCGAGCTGTAAGCGCCGCCTGATCCGCCGCTGTGTCACCTCTGTTGCCAAGGTGGTGCCTTTTCGAATCCTCCACCCTACGTTCGGCCAGATCTGCCGTCCTTGCCACCAAAGCCTCCGCATTCCGATGCCGCCGTGGTGAATGCCTTGCCGCCGCCTTTTGCGACCCCGATGCCTCCACTTCCGCCAAAGCCGCCTCCGATGAAGCCATCGCCTTTCCCAAAGTCGCACCTTTTGCCATCGGGGTTCATGATCACTTCCGGCGGACGCTCTCCGACCACCTCAGTCGCCACTTTCCTCACTGCCTCTCTCGTGGCCCTCTGGTTTGAGGATTGCTTTGCGGAAGGGACGACCGAGCGTTGTGCACGGTGCCCCGATCAGAAAGGCACATCGACGGGTTATTCAGCGGCGATCGGTTTTTGTGGGTTTGGTCCGCAGTGGACCGGACCGGGATAATTCAACAACGTAACCCTTGGGCTGGTTCAACATTGATCGTTCATCCTTGGTTCAAGATCTATTACTCGGGCCTCTCCTATTTGGTCCAAATTGAACCAGTTAGTTTGATTCAACAGTCTCTCTTTCGGCTGGTTCACACCCGATTCCAACATCTTTTATTCATCTTGGGTTGGTTCAGCAGCTTCATAAAAAAAAAGGGGTTTACAACCGTATGCTAAGGCGATTCGTCTACAATTGCTTTTGTGGGTCTTCCCACATTTCGATGAAGTTGAGTTTTCTCATTCCTACCTTCGCTGTAAACCAGACATGAGCACCTCGAGGACGAGGTGATGCGGAAGCGTTGGTGGAATGTTGTGATTCTATTATGATTAGGATTAGGATTGTAACATCTGAAAAATTAGTAAGTATCTTAAAACCGAAATTCGACCCTCTCAACGTTTGAATTGATCATGTTGTGCCTTATGCAAATTAAAGTTGGTGAGAAGAGCTTTCCAACGCCACCTATTATGTGCGATTTGGAGTTCGGGGTAAAAAGATATGAGAAATTGAATTTGATTAAACGTGACAGCGATCGATCGCCATAAGAGCCGATCGATCGGCAAGCTGAGCCGATCGACGCCTTACCAAACCGATCGATCGTAGTTACTGGAATTTGTGAATTTTGTGTTTCGCGTAAAGCGATTGATCGGCTGTAATAGCGATCGATCGGCAGTGGCGTATAGTGTTAAAACTGTGCATACGACGATCGATCGCCGTATAGACCGATCGATCGCCGGTTGCGGTTTTGTGCTTTCAAGCTTATCTTTGGGTGGATTTGTTTGGGAAAGATACCATATCCCTTTAGGACTTGATTTGCACGTCTCCTATAAGATTTTGAGGCCTTCCCATTGGTTGGAAGTGTCCATGATTTGAAAGATTGGTTTGAGAATAGATTCTCTCCCAACTCTATATAAACCCTAGAGTATTGGCTTGTTCTAACCCTAGAACGTCCAGAGAGCTTTCCTTTCTCCTTCCCACGTTCACCCATCTCCTTGGAGGCTTGTTCTTGTGGGAGGTTGCGAGAGCTTGGAGCGGGAGCTTTGGAAGAAGCGGAAGAGACGAGAGGCGCGTATAAAGGCGAAGTCTTTGAAGGATTAAGTAGGATGTTTTTCCCCTCTTCTCTCTTTTGATTATATCTGTTTTTGATAAGTGTTTTGATTCAACACCATAGTCATTGTTTGGATTCTTGCGAGATGATTGAGTTATGTCCCTATTTCTATGCGTAGTATATCATAAAATCATGTGTGCTTTCATGTTTCACTTCTAGATGGGAATTCGCATATAAAGTTGAATGCTTTATTAATTTTCCAGAGGATTAAAGGTTCTGTTATTGATTAGTTGATGATGTTCCACGTTGAGTTTGTACTTTTAAGGTGTGTCTTACATTAATTGTCTCGTTTGGGGTTATTAATGCTTATAAACTATGTTATCTTTATAAGAACACAAGAAAGGAGTGAACTTTAGTAATTCCAGATAATTCTAGGTTCTGTAATTGACCTAGGAGGGGAGTATATGTTCTGTTATTAATGTATTATCATTTATAATGTGTTATTAAGTAAGATAATCAAGTTTAATTAAGATTCTTAATCTCGGCCAGAACTGTTTCTGTGCTGACAGTTGGTGGTAAATAATTCATAACTAATTCGATTTAAATCGGAAAAATATAAAATCAGTGGAGTTAGAAGCTAGACTCACGAGGGTATTACCAGTAAAAATTTCAGAGGTTAAGTCTTACTGTACCGAGCACAGTAGCCGTCGGAAGATGACTATTGTGCAGGAGACAGTGAGCAGAATATGAGAGAAAATACTAAGTATGCAAATATTATCATGTAATATGATATAATGACAATTAATATGTTAATAACAGTAATTGGACTATATACTTAAGCAATATCGCAGTAAGGATTGGGATAGATATAATTCATTTATGAAGGATAATTCCTTGATTTCTTACCTTTGATACTGGTATTATAACACTCTAATGCGAATGAAGAATTCCTATCTAGGGCTGAGCATGAAAGGTACGTATTGATTTTATGTTACACCTTGTGTAAAATGTCTTGTTATTCTATACTACTCCAATGAGTGAGTTATGTGTTGACCAAAGACTTTGATGTTCTATCCATACTCCTTTAGAGAGTCTATTCTGGTAAGAGATACCCTATGTTCTTAAGAGTGTTGAGACCTCTATTCCTTTGAGATATTACTTATATTGATTACATGTTTGTTTCTTCCACTGGAGACCTTGCGAGACTCTCCCTTTGGTGGTTTCATAGTATGCTCAAATAAGCCATTGCTAGATCTTGCGAGGTCACTTATAATTATGAAATTGCGATTCCATATTGCCCGAAAGGAGGCACCATACGTACGTTAGATTGTGGACATTACGGAAGGTCCTCAGTCTCCGCCCATCGTGTTCGTAAGCACTGGTGGGGCCAGCATCCTAGACGCATGGCAGGGTTCCAAAGAGAGAACCCCTAGGGTGGTTCTGGTATGTTTAGTCACTTGCGAGCGACCAGGTTCAGCGAGCAGAAATTGTAACTCCTTTCACTTTCGATGTCTGGAGCCTTTGATTATGATTATTATTTTCTCCTTACTCATATGTGTAGTAGGAGCCTTATTGATATTTTCCTTACTTGCGAGTTGGACTTGTTATTGACTAACCATGCAGGTGTATAGACCTCGGTTCAGTTTAGATGTTGTGAGATGTTCACCATCCCTTGTTATTCATATTCTCTTCATACTGCTTGTTTTAATTCAGTGGGTTTTTACATCCTACTGAGTGTTTCTATGAAATACTCATGCATCCTCTGATGCAGGCGCAAATGGAAATTGAGATCAGGAAGTGCAGTAGTAGAATGGCCGATGGCAGGCGCCGAGAAGAATTTTAAAACGCTTTAGTTATTTGCTTTGCTTTTATTGATGCTTTTGACATTATTGGCAATTGTGTGCCATAGACATATAGGTTTATTTTATTTGACCTTTTTAAATGGATTATTATCATTAAGTAAATTCATTTCATAGTATTCATTGATGTCTATATTTGTATTACACTGATTGCGGGCATGATCGGTTACACGTCCTTTTGAGATGATTGTAATCGGTTGGTTTGGAAATCGACTGTTCGGTCTCGCGCCCGAGATTCTCTACCTCCATTTGTATATCATTGATTGGCTTCCGCACTCCGATCGAGGTACGGGATTTCGGGGCGTGACAAGGATTAGCCTACTCCTATGTCAGTTAGGACTATAGCTTAGGGTCTATCCTATGTCAATTAGGATTATGGCTTAAGAGCCTATAAATATGTAAGGGGTCTTCCCTAATCTATTATTCAAGAATCAATGAAGCTTTAGTTTATTTTATGTGTTTTACTTTCTTAATTATAGATGTATTCCTCTATGGATTCTCTTGTAGACAACGGTCTACAACAAGTGGCTTGCTGACATCTGACTTGGGTTTTTTGTCAGTGAGAATATCTCAAGGAACTGAGGCAAGCTACTATACTCTGTACAAAAGTGAGCTTAATGTTTCTAGCTGGTAGAATAAACAGTTGTTGATTTCATTAAAAAATAGCCTCTGATTTCTTTTTATTTTCAGGTGTTCTCTGTGTAATTTATTTTATTCCAATTGTATCTGTTCTATCTGTTTCCGTATTCACTTAATCTGAGGTACCCTCCCAGGTTTTGCAGGTCACGGGGAACTGAAACAAGAAAGCAAGCAAGAAAGAAGGGAACAGTGTTGGTACCATCGGGGGACTGGTTGGAGGAGAAAACGCCGAAGCCCTTCCCGGAGTTGCAGTGGCGGATGTCGCACCCGCGCAGCTCAACGCCATTCACCTGCAAGAGTTGAATCAAATTGGTTTAGAGGAGAAGTGATGCGGGGAAGATGAACTGGGGAGGAGAAGAGGTGGCGGGAAATTTGAAATGGGTGGGCAAAAAGGCGGGAAAGGAGTGGAAGCGGGACCTGCAGCCATTGGCTGGCGAGCTTGGCTTCTTGAGCTTCTGCTGCTTCCATGGCGCGCTCAGTGGAAGCGCATCTGGAATAAATTTGGGGAAATAGTTACGTGCGATAAGCGCATCTGGCTGCTGAGTGATGCGGTACCCATCTTGAGCCGTCGGATTTAGATTCGACCGTCTGCACGAATCCAGCGGACGGATAAACTATCCAGTGGAAGGGTTCCACCACGTGGCATGTGCATATGTCTACGTAGACTAGTGGTAAAATGTCAAATTACTCTTTTTTCCCACTGAAGGCCATTAACTTAGTAATTGAGCTTCATTAATCGAGTATATGTACAAGGTACAAAATCAGCCCTGAGAATTGGCAAGAGTATGGTAGGAGGCCTAGTAAGCCATCTACATGAGCAATGATCTAGAGCAAAATTACAGAAAATCTGCAACCATGTTCCCTTGCATCGACATGACAGATACGGACTGAAGAAAAGGATGCTAGTAGTCATCGAATGGCAGCTAACGTAGATGCAATTTGCCATGGTGGTGATGCATTCTGAAGTAGCATGCCAATAAGGACTTCGATGTCACCTTGGACTTTGGAGTATAATGTTAAGATATCGCAAATGACGAGCCAGATAGAGTCATTCTAGGCATGCTTGTGCCTCTGCAGCCAAAGCATTTGCAATGTCAAATTACTCACGGTCTTTTAGCAC
Organism: Houttuynia cordata; assembly: GCA_039654745.1. NCBI lineage: Eukaryota > Viridiplantae > Streptophyta > Magnoliopsida > Piperales > Saururaceae > Houttuynia > Houttuynia cordata. The sequence goes on from CM077505.1 coordinate 24,306,947, forward strand.
AAATTAAAATGTGTTAAACATCCAATGGACCTCTCTTGTCTGTACTGTTGTGATCTCGAAAGTGCTAAAAAATTGCAAAGAAATTCGAATATTCAGCTGCCCCAAGCCCCTCACCTCAGCTTCAGCTATGCAAATATATGATCAGTTTTGTACATTTACACCTTCACATATAATCTATTCTCTACTCTGTGAGTTGGGCACTGGCTATTTCAGAGGCCAATCATTATAGATCAAGCCCATCTACTACGCATTTCCGAGATGGGAACCACCCGATCTCCATCCAATGACCCAACTTAAGCCTGCCCTTTTCCACGTGTCACCAAATGGCATGGAGGCCTTGCTTACCACGCAGTGTTTTAAAACCCGGACCGCACCGGCCGGTTTGACCGAAGCTGGTCAGTTTTTCGAGCCGGGTCAATAGACTAATCAGCCTGGTTAACTCACCCAGTTGAATCATGACAAACCGGCTGGTCTGGTCCGGGTTTTAAAACTATGACCCATGAGTAAGTCAAGTTTAAGCTATTTTCAACACCATTTTTTTTTTCTTTATAACATTCTTTTATTTTCTTTCGACATTGATCGTAGTAGAATCTCATACCACATTTTTTTTTCTTTTTATGTTTAAAAATACTTATTTTTTTTCATTTAAGAGCTTTACTTTTTGTAATGTGGTCGTTTTGTTCATTACATTGCTATACCGGGAGTATTAGACTATACAAAATTTTTTTATCATATAAAATTTTAAAAAATGTGTTTTTTTTTTATATTGACGGCGTCAACAACTTGGTCAACCCGAGTTAACCCTCGATTAAACCCAATTGGACCTACTCCGCAAGAATTCTAAGTTGATGACTGGTCCAATTTTTAAAACCTTGGTACCATGGTCTTATTGAATATAATTTGCCAACCTTTTTTCCTATTTTTTTCTTTTACAAGCATGATTGGTTTATGAGCTCTCATTTTTGTACAGTTGTGAGCTCTCATCTTGCTTACAGTGGAGAGATCACCAGCAGTTTATCAGGATGAAAATTTACTAAACCATACGGAGCATTAGTCACACTGCAAACAATTAGAAAGCACGTGGGGCGTGTTCAATTGATAGTGGTACATTTTGAGCAGTCTGCTCTACAGACACGAGGAAAACCAGCTTGAGCCAAGAAGGCATAAGAACACCCGAGGCACACAACAAAAAAACACTTCAAGCAGCTTCTGAGCTCGAGCTTCCATCTATAAGAACCCTCTCTGCACTTCCTTTCAGCAGACGAGAGACCATCTTAAGGTGGCAGCACTTGGAAGATTTGTACACGATGCCCATCGAACAATCGACTCTGTGACAATGAGATCAAGCTGCTCCTGCTCCCCATGCCCAATAGTTCGGTTCCTCCTGCTGCGGTTGCTCAACCCTTTTGTTGCTGAAGCCTTTACCAGGCCTCTTCGACTATATTTCACCTTATTATGTCCTGTGTCTTTCATTTCTTGTTGTGAACAGGCAGACGAATCTGGTGATTGAAACAGTTTCTCAACACTGGCCACTGCTAATCCAGCATAGAAGCAATTTGAAAGTAAGAGAAATATTAGACCTGAACCAAATAATAATTCAATGAAAACTCGGTAAAGAGATCCAAATCTCTACCTATCTCAACAGCGTTGAACTTTGATACATTGGGCGTGAAAACGGGTTGCTTTTCTCCCTCAACTGGAGAACCAATGCTGAAGAATGAGAAGCTTGGCATGGATGAAACGGGTGACAAAAACCCAATGCTATCTGACCCTCCACAACTGCGGAATGAGAAGCCCCGAGAAACTGCTGAGCAAGGTGTACCTTCTACTGATAAGGAAGGAAAAGATGAGTTGCAAGTAAACACAGGTGAATCATCTAGTTGGGTATCAGAAGGGATGGTAGATGCAGAGCCAAAACTGAAGTCCTGGTTCCTGGATATGAGAGATGCAGAGAAGGAAATGCTGCTCAAGTCCAATTGCTCGCCATTTAGGCTTCCAGAATCACATGGCTCCTCGGACAGCTCCATGCATTCATTTATCCAAGCATGATCTGCATGTAGGAAGAAAACAAAGTCAAAAGATTTCTAAAGCTAGTGCATTAAACAACCATATCATTATTCTTGTAGCAAAAAAGTAAAAATAAATCATTACTCAAAATCCTACAACATTTGCAGCTGTACCGAACTCCTTGCATCAGATAAGAATACGTAAACTTTGTAACAGGGAAAAAGTAAGTTTAGAAATTTCCTTATGGTTCCCTCATTAACTGAAATAGAAAAGAAAAATAAGAACTACTTTATTCTAAAACTGGTAGGTAACAACTGTAGACTCAAATTTTTTTACCAAACTTTGCCCCATAGATCCACACCTCAAAGCATCAGGAATCCTATAACTAGAAATATTAACGGTTTACCTTTAAAACGAGAAATTTTAATTTGGGAAGAAAAGCACCAAAACAGACCTAGAACTTGTGCAGCTGTTAGTCTTTGACAAGGATCTCTGCACAACATCCGGGTGATCAAATCCTTGGCAGATGAGGATATATGATCCCATGGATCTGAAGGAAACCGAAGATCAGAAGCTCTTACAGCATCAAAAATCCTTGACTTAGTTTTGCCCCAAAAGGGAGGTATTCCACTCAGAAGAATGTAAAGGATAACCCCAGCACTCCACACATCTGCTGCCTGGTTGTATCCCCCAGCCAGTACTTCAGGAGCTATGTAAAACGGACTCCCTACAGTTCCATTAAGGCTCTGTCCTGTTACAAAATACGACGATTATTCATACACAGCTACAAATATATACATTTTCTTTTCAACTTAACAATGACTACAAAGAAGGATATGAATTATTAATTGAATTACAAAGAAGAACAAGTAGTCACCAGGTTGAATGTAGGTAGCTAGGCCAAAGTCTGCCAATTTGATCGGAGATGAAGATGAATTAGTAAGCAACAAAACATTCTCTGGCTTCAGATCCCTATGAACAATTCCCTTGTCATGGCAATACATCACCACTTCCATAAGATGTTTAAACACAATACGAGCCCGCGACTCTGGAAATCTACCATGCTTCTCCAACCTGTGGAAGAGCTCCCCACCAGCGCAAAGCTCCATCACCAGATGCACATAATCCTCCTCCTCATAAACTGCCTTCAAATCCACAACATTTGGGTGCCCCGACAATTTACTCATAATCTCAATCTCCAATTTCATGCTACAAAGATCATTCGGGGTAACTAACCGATCCTTGGCAATCGATTTGCAGGCAAGCACCTCCCCAGTTAATCTATCCGAACACCTTCTGATGATACCAAACCGCCCCCATCCCAATTGCTCTCCCAACACAAACCTATCTTTGAAATTTGCCGTCTGCTCCGACTCCACCACACTGTCAGCCATGCCCACAACTCTGAAACAATTACCCCGCAAATTCGATAGCAGCCCGCTGTTGTTCTCGGCAACAGCCATAAAAAAGAACTTTTCTCCAACACCAAAGTTCAAAGAAACTGATCCCAGCTTCAAAAATGGAAAACGCAACCACCCAGTTCACTGTTACAAGCCTTCTACCTCCTAATTCATTTCCACAGCTTCTTCCACCTAAAATTGAGTAAGCAAGTTGCTAACTCGCCCCGTGTGAACCCAAACCAAATACGGCGGGCACGAAGCCACAAGGAACTTTCTCCTCAATTGACCATTTTTACTAACTGAGAGCCAAAGATTCAGACTTTGACTACGAAGCCAAACGTGCAATACCAAACATCAGGTGCAAAAATTCAAGAATAATAAAGATTTCCCATTTGCTTCCAAACACCCATTAAAACCCAGTTCTTGAAAATAGAAACAAAATCCAGAACTCCAGATACAGATGTTGCTAATAAAAAAACACTCATGTTTCATCTGCCCACATCAAAATTCCAATCCAGAGCCTCAGAAACAAAATCTTAATGGTATAACAACTCACTTGAATCAAAGAAACCAAAATTCTTCCAAGAAAATTGTGATAAAAATCCCAACTTTGGTCAAACTGGAATTCAAAAGGTGAAGAAGAATACTTCAATCAGCGTCTCAAAGTGCAGACTCACCGGAGAATAGGGACCCACTTCAGCTCCGGAAATAACCTCCGGGAAGGCCGAGATTCTCCGATCAGCCGCCCGCCGGAATCCGGCGACCAGTTGCAGCAGCAGAAGGACGTTTGGAGCTTCTGCGAAACTCCAAAATGATTTTTTTTTATTCAATTTTAAAATTTCAAAGAATTTTCAAATATTTTATGGTGAAAAGGCATTTTGGTCCTCTAGTTGGATCACGTGAGGCTGACACGCACCGAACGTCAGCCTTCGTATTGAGGGTGGTTTGGTCTTTTGGTTGCAAGTTTGAATGATGCGGACGCGAGGATGGATTTAATTGGGTTTAATAATAATTTAAAAATTGAAAGAAAGCTCTCATCGAAACTCCTTCCGTTCCACATTAATTATCTGGATTGGAAATTCAAAATGGATTAATATTAGTTGATTCCTGATTTCTAATCCAGACAATTAATGTGAGATAGATGGAGTAATTGGTATGAGCTGGTGCGCATCGCTACTCCCGCGTTTAGGTTTTCTGCTTGAGTTTATCTTTTTTTGTGAAAATAAAATCAGCTTCTGAGTTGTGAGGATTTCTTTAGAGGTTCCATGTTATTGTCACTATTAAGTGCATAATTATGTGATAAATGGTCCTTTTTTTAATTCGAAGTATCAGGAGTAACATCATCGATACTGACACGGTCTAGTGAAGTTCATGCTATTGTCACTATTAAGTGCATAATTATGGGACCACTGAGCAATGGTCCTCTTTCCAAATCAAAATATCAATAGACGTCGATATCATCATCGATATTGATATGGCCTTCCATGCTTGTTGTGAGTGAGCTGTTATTGTCACTATTAAGTGCATAATTATGAGATCAATACTCCTCATCCAATTCCAAGCATGTAGTTACTATCGATATTGATACGGCCTTACATGCTTGTTTTGAGTGAAGTTCCCTGCTATTGTCGCTATTAAGTGCAGAATTATGAGGCAAATGCTTCCAGTTCCAAGTATGCACTAATCATCGATGCTGATACGGCCTTAACATGCTTGTTCTGAGTGAAGTTCCACGTTATTGTCACTGTCATAATTATGTGACCCTCTTCCAATTTCATATACCAGTAGTCGTTGATATCACCATCGATACTGATACGGCCTTCTATTCTTCTTGTGAATGAAGTTCCCTGTTACTTTCACGATTAAGTGCAAATTTATGGAACAAATGCTCCTCTTTCCGAGTCAAATTTTAGAAGTATATGACCTCTTAACCTCTTGTCAAAATTTTAAATAATCAACTTTTGTTTGTTGAATTTTACTAACCTTTACCAATAGTTGACTTGATTACATGACTTTTGAGCTCAAAAGTAGAGTTATTTCTACAAGGGCGTGCAGTCAATAACAGGGTGTGGCAGACCTCACACCCATTCTACAATTGATAACAATAGTTTTATTATCTACAGGATATATAGCGTTTACCTCTAAGAACAGTCGAAATATGGCTTATAATGTCGATAATAAACTCAATAATATCATTTCCTTTGCTAAAGTTTTCACCTTTAACAATCAAAGAATTGATTTCATACGAAACAGTAGACTTGGTTACTATTTTAGAGTCTATTCTACAGTGTTTATGTCTAACAATAGAAGAATCACTTTATGTTCCTCCTTTCTTCCCTCCTCCGTCTGCCTCCATCTCGAAGGCAATATATGGGGGTTTGCTAACCCTATTAAATTTGAGTTAATACTAAGGCATGGTAAAAATATAGTCGTATTACAGATTCATGGAGTAACAAATACTAGGTTTGGCAAAATATCAATGTGTTCAGCTAGATATATGGATCTCACAAAAATATATGCATCAATACGGCTCATCATCAATTGACATCTCAGGAGCGTAATCCTTGTTAGCTAGCCCCAGTTATTTGGATATGGTGGTAATATTGTTGATGTTGATAATATAAGATTAATTTACCTCATCATAAGTTCGTATAATTAATTCCACTGTACAAGGTGACGATGGTATTTGTTCACTGCAGTGTCTACCTTATGTGATTAAAGTTCAGAAGTCACAAGCATCCATGGCATGTTTTATCGCATGAACAATGCTTTATATATGCAGGGAAGTAGTTACTTTGCTTCTGCGCATCATGGACTAAAGAAACAAAACGTACAAGTGCGTCTTGAAGAGAAGAAGAAAAGAAGCAGTGCAAACTAGTGACCCCATAATAGATTAAACTTTGTAGAGACCAAAATCCTTTATATGGAAGCACTTCCATTCAGATTTTATTATAATTACACTAGAAAATTCAAAGCGATGGCAAGCACCAAATAGAAGCGATCCCATATTTCTTTTCATCCAGCACTTAAAGGTTAAACATCACCTTGATTGCATTCCCTCCACGAGCACTGGTTTCAAAAGCTTCTTCCACTTCCTTCTGAGAGAACCCAAACCTATGAGTGATCAAGGGTTTAACATCAATCTTTCCAGACCTCAGGAATTCAAGGCAAAGCGGCCATGTGTTCTTGTAGCGAAAAATGCCAATAACATCAACTTCCCTGAGATTTTAGGAACCAAAAGAAATTAATCATAACAAACATAGCCATACACAAAAAGAAACGCTTGCCAACAGAAAGTCTCAAGCTCAATTACTAAATAAAAAGGGAATTTTACTACCTCTGAGCAGCACCAGTAAGAGGAAGGGTAAGCTCAGGGTGGCCACACCCTACAAGGCAAACTTTGCCACCAGGACTAGTAGCATTCAGAGCAGTGGTCATGGTTTTGCTAAAACCAGCACAATCAAAGGTAATATCCACCGGAGCTCCCATAGCCTCATGGATCTGGACGACTTCCTCATCTACATCCTACACAAATTATAATAGTTCAGTAAATTACTGAATTTCAAGATTGAATGAATGTTTGCATACAAAACTGGAAATGACAGTTAAGACATCACAATAAAATTGGTAAAAAAGCAGGACAGTTCTTGTGCAATTTTCTAAACTATTGTTGGAAGGATAAGAATAGGAATGAGAAAGAACTGAACCTTGATGTTGGTGGAAACCTGCACTGCAAGGTCTGCACCAAGATTCCGTGCAGCAGATAATCGAGCGAGATCCACATCCACTATAACAATTCTGGGGGCTCCAAAGGCACGAGCAGCCAACATTGTGACAAGGCCTATTGGGCCGGCTCCCATGATCAATACATTTGTCTCAGGACCCACGACAGCACGCCTGCAAGCATGGACACCCACACTAAGGGGTTCACACATTGCCCCTTCCTCCAAGCTCACGTTGTCAGGAAGCTTAAAACATAAATCTGCTGGGTGTACCACCTATCACAAGCCCAATAACGATCTTTGAACAAAAGGAAAATAATTCACAATGTTATCATCTGTAATAGAAGGGAAGATAAACGCCTTGACTTCTACTGTTTCTTATTGAGTGTATTATGCATTATCACATTTACATTATCAAATCAATGCCTTAGGTGGCTGCATTTCTGGAAGCAAATGGTCAGTAGCAAGAGTCTCTAGAGTAGTACAAACACTACCATAATCATAAGCATCCCCTCCTGACTAACTGATCCAAGTAGTAATCATAGTGCACTACACAAAATTGCTTTAAATTATGGGTTTAAAAGCAACAATCCAGCAATTAAACCATATTAAAAAATTGTGTAATCAAGAATGAGACATTTTAGAACACCAACAACAAGTTGACCTACATGAGCATTGATAGGATAGAAGAATCTTTCAGCATCAAAAGCATTTTAAAGTCTATTATTAGTTCTTTCCATGTAATAAGCATATACATAAAGCAGGCATGCTTTCTTTTGCTGATAAAACTTAAACTTGTCAAGAAGATAAATAACCTGATTAGCAAGTGAACCATGGACAGGAGGCGTTGCGAAGAACTTCATATCTGGGCACAAGTTATATCGACCACTCCTGCACAAATCGCAGCGCCAACAGCTGATCCCAGGCTCTAGAGCAACCCGATCACCTTCAACCAAATTCTTCACATCACTCCCCACTTCCTCAATGACACCGGCACACTCGTGACCAATTACCATTGGCTCCTTCACTACGAAGCTGCCACATGCAAAAGTCTGTACCAATGGCCACATAGAATCGCCAAAGCAACATGATCAAAACAAGTTCCTCAATTGATCGGATTTTTCACATGCCCACATAAAGGTGCATCAAAATTTCAGAAAGGAAGTATCAAACGATAGAAAAGGTTAGAACTGGTACCTTGAGATAGTGAACATCACTGCCACAGATACCAACAGCTTTCATGCGCACCTTCACATCATGAGGGCCTAATATAATCAAGAAAAACAGCAGAAAAATAAGAACCCATCATTGCCGATAGTGATCTAAAGGGACCGAAGTTGTTTAATCAGATATTCCCATTGAATTCATTGATATCTAATAGAAGGCAGGAAGAGAAACAGAAGTAGAGAAGCAGAGAATACCCACCAAGTGGAGGGAGCTTAAAAGGCTGGATTTTGAGATTGTTGACGCCCAGCAGCCAGGCTGCCATGTTCTCACCTTCAGTGCCTTCTCCACCCTTCCCCATGGTCTTCCTTTCCTCCCCTGCTCGCTACAGAGAACTGATCTAGAGAGGTGTAAAGAAGAGAGAGATAGAAGCTGCTGTGTCATGAAGAAGCAGATAGATGTGTTTAAAACTCCTTTGTTTAACCTGCAACATATCGAAGATGCTCACTGCCCAGTTGCCCACTAATGGTTGGACTCATCTTGTTCTTCATCTCGACCGTTCATTTTGTCATTAGTTTCCGAGAGATTATTGTTGGCCAGCAAATAGAATATATTCTTGCCAAGATTGATCTTATTCCTCAAATTATTCCTTATCCTTGAATACATTATCAGATAGAATTGATTTTACATAATTATTGGATCAATTTTTTGAGCCTGACATCCATACTATTTATATCACTATTGGCCCATTGTCCTATTGCCCAATAAAAAAAAGGATTATTTTCTTTAAGAGTGTTTGATTGTCCACTGATGACATGCTTTTGTTTTTGCTGGGAAATCTACGTTACTTCATTAAAACAAACTTAGGTACATAAGAATAGTGCCTGCCTCCATAACTTATAAATAAACAGAGAGGTGCGCAGCAACATTGGGCTAACCCATTCATTACATAATCCGAAATCACAACACAAATTGTCAAAACTCGTATTTCTAAAACTTTTATTAAATCAGAGTAATAGCAACAAATCAGATGATCGTTCCACTATATGATAAATTATTAATTGAAATTTATTGACTAAGTATTTATGGTGTGATAATTAAGGTTCATAAATATAGATAAAAAATTATATATAAATATAATATTACATATGCCTACTGATTAAATTTTGGGTTATTAAGCGCCAGAGCTGATTAAATCTGTTGTCATTTACTCCATCCATCCAATTAAGCTCATTTGCATTGCCAAATGAGGGAATTTTATTAGATCCAAAGGCACGTACAAAAATAGAGTTTTTTTGTTCCTTTTATGTTTTTTGCCTTGAGGGAGCAAACATAGGCATGTGATGTTGGGCTCATCTTTTTTCACGTCTAGGCAACCTTCATTAGATGGAGGGAGTATCCTAGAACAAATTTGACAAATTGGATGTTCAATTACCCAACGTAGTTACTTAAAAAATGGATATCATGGTCTTAGCTTTTTTATTTAGCATAACGCCCTTAATTGAATATTACATATTTCAAACATGAGTGACCCGTGCTTTTGCACGTGCACCACTCCTAGTAGGTGAAATTATCGGGTGTCCCTGGAACACTCCGCGTGGATGCCAATAAACCGTTGATCTTCAGCATCCTAGCATAAAAATGATGCGGCCATGCTAATTATTTCTTTTGCTCTCCCTGTAGGCAGTATTAGATAGACCATTGGCAATAACTATTTTTTTTACGTTGAGTATTTCATTGGCTAACCAAAGGTCATGTAATAAGCATGGAAAATCGTCTCGCCGATATATCGGTATCGGACACAAACCGATACACCGATACCACATAATCTCGTTTTCTTAAAATTTTCCAAGCCGATATACCGGTTTCGATATATCGGTATTTTTTGAATTAAAAAATAATTAAAAAAATTTTTGAAATTTTTTTTTTGAAAAAAAAACTTTCATGTTTATTTTCCATCCTAATATGCATTTTTATGCATATTTTGAAATGTATTATTTGTTTAAATTAGTATAACTCATTTTAGAAATTAGATTGTGAAAATATATGGTAAAAACTAGTTATTAACGACTGATATTTTTTTACACAATATCTCCGATATATCTCTGATATTTCGTCTCTTTGGCCGATCGATATTTACCGATATCTGATACGACATTCCATGGTAATAAGTACTAATTACACAAGAAAGAAACACGAGAAGCCATACATGCACACATATATATGGCCCGTTTGGATATTTTTTAATGAAGAAAGAAAAATTATTTTCTTACCTTTTTATTTAGTAGAAAGGAAAGAATATTTGGCACATATCCTTTAGCAAAAAGACTTATTTTTTTGTCATTTAGCAAAAAAATGAGAAAGTTGAAAATGGTAAATTTGTCATAAATAAAATTAATTCCCTTTGAAAATGATTGAAAAAGGACTTTTTGACATAAACCTCCTCCTCCTTTTTGGTATAAAAGAAAAAGGGATTTTTCTCCCCTTTCTGCCAAAGTTTTTTTTTAGTACAAAAGTATTATCCAAATATTTTTTTAAGGGCCCATTTGGATATTCTTTAATGAAGAAAGGAAAAATACTTTTTCTACCTTTTTTTAGCAAAAGGGAAAAATATTTAGTATATTATTTTCTTTTAGCAGAGATGCTTATTTTTCCTTTAGTAGAAAAGGTAAATTTGTTATAAATAAAATTAATTTTCTTTGAAAACTACTATAAAGAGGCTTTCTACCAAAAACTTCCTCATGAAAAGGGACCATTTTCTACCAAAATTTTTTTCTAGTACAAAAGTATCGTCCAAATAGTTTTTTAAATAAAATAACCTTTCTCTCTTGTTGAAGCCAGTTTCTCATAGAAAAATGGATGCAAACGTTCCTCATTTCTCTTACGTTAAAGCCCCTCCCTCCTAAAGAAGGGGTGCATCTAAACGTTCCCGGACATCTATTTTCGAAAGAGATGCCCGGACTGATTTTCCTTCCGTAGACCGACTTTTAAAACAAGCGTGTTTTTTTTGGTGGGCCCCACCCATGTCCAAGTCCATCCGCTGTAGCCGCCGAGTCCGACAGCCCGAGTTCACTATACACCTGTGTCGTATTTACGCTTTTACCTTCGTCCCCAGCCTCCTTCCTTCTCTCCGTCCCCCTCCCCACCGCTGATTCGCCGCCGATCTCCGGCGACCGCTTCAAAAACCCACATCGGAGGCTCGAAACCCATCAACTGATCTCGTCCTTTCCTCCCACTACGAAAGGTAGCAGCGATCTTAACTTCAGCTCTGTTCCGATTCGGCTGCTGCTGTGTAAGCTACAGCAGCCGCCGGCACTGATCATCGTCTGTGAATTGGAGCGTCGGTTGCTAAAAAAGGCGCGGCTTTTCGTTTCTTTGCTTGATTTTGAGACATGGGTTTCGCTTTGTTTGATCGTTCTCGGGTTTGGTAGTTATGGATATTGATAACGGCGGCAGGGGCGCTAGGTTTTACGGGAGGTTGAGACCGTCGGCGCCGGCGGTGTCCGGCCGGCAGCAGAAGGTGTGCTATCATTGGCAGGCGGGGCGGTGCAATAGAGACCCTTGTCAATTTCTCCATTGTGAATTGCCGCCTGCGGCTGACGGGGTTGGCGGTGGAAGCGGCAGCTTAGACGGTAAACGGGCGGCGCAGTTCGGTGGAGGAGGCGGGGATGACCGGAGATTTCAGAGTTCGGTATGGAGGAATCCCAACACTGTGAACCATAAATGGGGGCGCGGTCGAGGGGGTGCAGGTGGTGGCGGCGGAGCTGCAGCACCGGGGCAGGTTCCGTTTAATAAATCTCCGACGAAGATTTGCTTTAACTTTGTTGCGGGGAATTGCTCGTATGGCGAGCGGTGTCGTTATCTCCATTCGTGGACTATGGGAGAAGGACTGGTGTTTTTTACGGCTCTGGAGGGACATCAAAAGGTCGTTTCTGAGTCTAAATTATGTATACACTAGCTAGGCATGTTATTTGGTTCTGTGAATGAGTTACTTAGAGCAAATGCTTGGCAGGCTGCGAGTGGAATTGCCTTTCCATCTGGGTCAGACAAGCTCTTTTCTGGAAGCAAGGATGAGACTGTTCGTGTCTGGGATTGCCAATCTGGGCAGGTGATAGTTTTCTCTTTTTTATTTGTTTTTGTGGTGTGGTTAGTATTCTTTTAATTTATTGGCGTCTTCATGTGTCTATTTGCATACTGCTTTTAAATGAAATACATGAAGAATAAAGCTTTATCCAGCGTATCATGAGCTGAGTATCAAACATTGTTCTCACATTTGCCTTGAGGTGTTGCAATTCATGTATGCTCCGGTATTATTGTCACAATGAAGAAAGATCATAGTGTGGTGTTTTATGTGTGTGTGACAGTGTTCTGGCATTATTAACCTAGGGGGTGAAGTCGGATGCCTGATTAGCGAGGGCCCATGGGTTTTTGCAGGGATTCCAAATGCCGTTAAGGTAGGAAAACCACTTATAGTGGGGATTGAATTTTTATGTATAAAAAGTATCCATGTAAGGATAATAGGGCCTGTTAGAGATTTTGTTCATATGTTGGGTTCGTGCAGGCATGGAACACTCAGACGAATGCTGAATTAAGTTTAGCTGGGCCACTTGGGCAAGTTTATGCCTTGGCTGCGGGTAATGAGATGCTTTTTGCAGGAACACAGGTAACCTTTTTTACACTTTACATGAATTATGGCTTCCGTGTTTTATCAATCTAGCCATGAATTATATGCCTGTCTATTTTTTGTGGCAGGATGGGAGTATACTAGTTTGGAAGTATAACGCTGTTTTAAACAGTTTTGAACCAGCCGCTTCTCTTAATGGCCATACACTTGCTGTTGTTTCGTTAGTTGTTGGAAATAACAGGCTGTATTCTGGCTCTATGGATCATACAATAAAAGTAAGTTAGCATACTGTGTATGATTCCAGTCCTTTGAATAAATATCTTCTTTTAAGAGTTTTTGTAATTATAATTAAGTGCCTTTTTATGTGCCATGCTCCCATGTAAAAGCAGGCTGGTTTTCATTGTTACCAGCTTTGTGATGGAAGATGGCTATATTAACATTTCATGTGCAATCTCCACATATTTGGAAAGGTGTATGATGAAGATGATGACGTTAAATCTTCTTATCATTGTCCCCTCTTCAGAGGGTTGCATCAGGAAGGTCATCCAGCGCAAAAACTTGGCACTATGTTTATGTGTATGGATTTTGTACATTTTGATTATAACCCATGCCGCCGACCCCAGATTGCTGGGATAAGGCGTATGATGAATTAAGCGCCTTTATGTCAATAGAAGATGATAAGGGAAGAAATTTTAATAATAACCAAATGGATGAGGAGAAATATACTTTTTTAGGAAATAGAGAAACTTGGCAAAGTCTTTTCTTACAATTATATTATTCATCATTTTTGTTAGGTGTGGGACCTGGTTACTTTCCAATGCATTCAGACTCTATCAGAACATACAACAGTGGTTATGTCTGTCTTATGCTGGGACCAGTTCTTGTTGTCATGCTCACTGGATAAAACCGTCAAGGTGACTTCCCTTTATGTTACTGTAAGATTAAATGTGTACCAGATAGTAGTATATTCATCTTTCATTTAGAATGATCATTTTCTTTTCTGCAGGTATGGGTTACTACAGAACAAGGAAATTTGGAGGTGGCCTACACACATAGCGAAGAACATGTATGTCATATTTGGCTTTATTCCTGACAGTATTTGTAACTGTTCTCTACTATAGTATCTGTTGACATACATATTCTCTTCTCTAAAATCTTGTGCTTTTTGGAGAAGTGGTTAGCTAACATGTTTTCTGAGCAGGAAATATTTACTTTTAAGTCCTGTGGAGGCAAAAGCATTCAGTATGATGCCTTATGTAGAGCCTAAGTGAGTTGACAGGTTTGCTTCGGCACAAGGCATGATAACGTAAGAGCTTTGCTTCCACATGGACTTGAACAACAAATTACTGGCCCTGTGACCATGTTAGTTAACCACTTGTAAAAGCCCAAGAAGTGGTTAATTTAAAATATATGACGACAGTGAATGAAGTTGGTGTTTGCTCAATACGGTGAGGGACACAGAAGTGTAGCCCTAATGTGAGGAACACAAGGCTCGGAAGGTTGTTATATTTGTATGAGTATTTCTTAATTTACTTTTCATGTAGTTACTAGCAACCAAATACGAGGTTGAAGAGCCTTTGTGGAACCTGTATTGTTCTAATTACATCACTAGGAAAAGTTATTATGACAAACTAGTTATGGTTTGGGAAAAAAATAGAAGGAATTGTCTCAGAAGAACATGGAGCTTTACATTAGTTGTGGAGAAGCTTTTGGGAAATGTAATTGGATGTATTTTTCTATTAGTTTCTTCCTTATCTACTAAATCAATATAACAAAATTATTAGCATATAAATTTAAACGTTATGTGAGTAGAATAATTATGGTAATTATACATATCAGGTTTTCACTTCTTTAAGTTAACAGTCGTTAAAAATTGTACATGATAGTACTTCAGTCACACAGATATTATACTTGGCAAATTTCTTCTATGTTTCCCTTGTCTTTTTGCTTGTATAGTTTCATATCGATAGTTATGCTAGTTTTTATACAAAGGCCGCCTATCCTGCCACCCGCCTATTTTACATGGGCCCCCAAATTATGGGCCCCCTGTTTGTCTTATTAGCAATTTGCAGGGGCCTTCATTTGGGAGGAAGAAAACAAGGCATTAAATCCTCATCCCCAGTTTCAAATTCTGGGCACCCATCCTTATCCCATGTCCATTCTATAAGGTAGTAAAAACTGCTGCGAAAGGAGAGCCTTCCCTGGGACCATGTTTAGCATGAATATAGTATTTCACTAACATACCATTAAATGCTCTTGGCCCTTTTTTTAAAAAAACAAGGTCTTAGTGCTAGAAAAGCTAGTGTTTTGATCTTACATATTGGGAATGCTGCTGATCTTACAAAGGTTTAGTGGGTCTTGCTTCCAAATTGATGTCCTCACGTTGGTGTACACTTGCGAACTGCAATTGGTAACATAGGTTGCACACTATTGGAAGTGATCATGATCAATGTGTGTCAAAATAAAAAATTATATTAAAGAAAGACTATTAGAAAAGCACTATGGTTAATTTCTGGTTGTTAAGAGTCTGAGGAAGAAGAAGACCACTTGCATCACATGAAGGCAATCAAGGGTAGGAGATTTATTACCTTTTTGCCTTGTTCTATACTCTCTACTTTCTATATCTAGGAGGCCTTGTTTCAATCAGTAATTAACCAACCAAAAATTGCCTTTCTATTTTCCTTTCCTTTTCTATTAATGGGTGCCCGCCAAAATCGCAGAAGTAAAGTATTATATATTAGGGGCCCCTGCAAAACACCCTTTGAGAACATGGGAATGAGATGCATGTCAATTATAACGAATTTTTAAAACACTGTCAATTAAACAAATCTTTAAAACACTGATAATAAAAAGAGGCTATTCTCTGATGGGTATGAAATATGTAGCTTAGGCCCAACCAAACTTCCGCAATTGTTTGTTGTTTTAATTAATCAAAGAACAATTTTTAATTATGCATGCATCTCATTATGACAAATTTTAACAAGTGATCTATCCCAACCCTTACTTTCACCTAAACGGCCTCCTGTGCCTATGGTTACTAGTTACCTGGCTGATTAAAAGACTCCTCGGGATTTTTGGATAATGAGAATGGATCATAAATAAAATTGGTAAAAGAATAAAACATGCAATTCAAATGTTTATTTAGCGAAAATATGGCATGAATGCCTAAATTACAAACTTCAGGGACTCTCAGAGAGACGCCCCTGGACTCTACTCACACATCATTATTATCAAACTTAAACAAGCATAGATAGATGTACTTACAAGAACTTGAGAAGAGGGGAGGATTCTCACCCTTTGAGAACATGGGTGCCCCTAGAAAAAGAAAAAAACACTGATTTTTCTTATGATTACTAAAGATAGGCGAGAATTTGGGGGCCCATGCAAAATAGGTGGGTGGCAAGATAGGCGGCCTTATACAAATAGCTAAAATTTTGCACCATGCATGTAGTCAAATTGATATTATTTGTTGGATCAATTCTGTGACATCTCGTAAACTGCCAACAAATGTATATATTGGTTTGGTGTTTTACCGCGTATTTTTCGTATCACCTTGCTTACATTTCAGCATGCTTGCTGTAGAATTTAGATCTAATTTAGATTGAAAAGCATGAAAGTTTTTTCTCTAAGAACCAGCCCATATCTATTATTTTCCCAAGATTTTCTTAGCACGTGGTTTGGACCTACTGCCAGTTTGAAATTTCCTTAATCTATGTGATGCTCGATTTTCTGACGGAAGGGGGGCTTTTAGAGCTCTCTTCTAGTATTTTTTTTTAGAAAAACTTCCACTTCTGACGATTAAGCTTAAATTTTCCGACAGTTGTATGCTAGGCTGAACCCTCCTCTGTGTTTATGACAGTTGATTTTTTGGTTTAGAGTGTATGTTTAAAATCAAATGCTACTGAAAAGCTAAACATTAGACGCACTTCATTTTGGTATCTACCTTTGTTCAGCAGCCTATACTCTTTTTTCGACAATACCTTCTAAGTGTTATGAATGAGATCAGGTTTTCAGTTCTCCTCTCCACTGACCCTTTCTTTTATATATAGGTTAAAACTTTACTATGAAGGTGTTTGTTGTTTTTTCCGAAGAAACCGCCTTAACCGTGGGGTTAGGTATGGATCCCTGGATTTTTTACTCTCTGGAATGCGCTATGGTGTGTTCCCCTGTTTTTTTCTCTTGTGAGAAATTTTCTGCATTCCTTTTCCTAAAAATGGCCTATTCTATTTTTATTCTCAAATATCTCCTAAGATTGGAAGGGATTTATCATTTTAAGTTGTATACTGAGGACCATTAATGGATAATCTCTCGTATATTTATGCAAATTTGACTATGCATGAATTGAGTTCATATGGTTCATGAGAACTGAATATGGTTCATGAGAACTGAATAATTGTATGCGGAGTATAAACATTTCTTTAGAAGTAGCATCCATCATCATCTTCATCATCATATGCCTTATCCAACTATCTGGGGTCGGCGGCATGGATTATATACTGCGTTTGATTCTTGTAGGAATCAAAATGGTACAAAATCCATACAAAGAAACATAGTGGCAAGTTTTTACGCCGGATGCCCTTCCTGACGCAACCATCTTAAGAGGGGATGATGATAAGAAAATTCACTTCATCATATTTATCATACACCTTTCCAAATATGTGGATTGGCTTCATGACATGATGGTTGCACATGAAATATTAATATAGCCATCTTCCATCACAAAGCTGGGTAACAATGAAAACCAGTCTGCCTTTACATGGGAGCATGGTACAAGAAGTATCATCCATAGTCTAGTTATTATTTGTTTAATAATATTGATGTCATCATACTAAATGTAAATTCATGTCGTCTAAAGGGAGTGCTCAGCCTATGTGGTATGCTTGATCCACAAGGAAAACCCATCCTGTTGTGTGCATGCAATGACAGTTCTGTCCGGTTATATGACTTACCCTCGTAAGTTGCTTTGCTCACCTAGATTTGTGAATTTGTGGTTGTTTTATTACGTCAAGGAATTTGCTAGTTTGACTGCATTGATGTTCTTGAGTAGGTTCATGGAGAGGGGGAAGGTTTACTCAAAGGGGGAAGTGAGGGCCATCCAGGTTGGCCCTGGTGGGCTTTTCTTTACCGGCGATGGCACCGGTGAACTTAGAGTATGGAATCTGCTGGCCTCCGAGGCTACTCCAGTTTAGAGCAATGTGATTCTTTTATTTTAAAATATCCGTGTTTATCTTAATAAAATTTCCCTCTTTATATCTTAAATGGAATCCTTGGATCTTATTCAATTTTGGGATGAGAAAAAAAATCATAAAATAGTTTTGACAGTTTATTTATTGAGTGTTTCTACTTTTGCCATGTAACTTTGTATTGATATATAAAGCTCATCATAGGATTTGTGTGCACTTCATTCAAGGTTTCAAAAGGCGAAGACTATTCTTTGGGAGAGATAAAGTTTGTACTGGTTGGGCATGTTCTTTCTTGAAAAAATTATCAAGGCAGCTTATTCTAATGTTTTTTTGGTTAAAAATCTGGAGAGGTTTGACTAGAAGAGGGGATTTGCACCTCCGTTTATGGGAAAAAAAGACCAGCTTCACGTTTTGGGTTTGGAGAAGGATTCTCATTAGCAAAAGAAGTAGAAAAAAGTGGATGCCGATATGGGGTGTGGTAAGGAGAAAGGACTCTAAACTGGAGTCTCTCATGTACAATGTATAAAAGAAACCATTGATAGTTGAGCTATGTGATGCAATGGGTTGGCGTGGAGTCCATGTCGCCTTGTGCTTATATTTGATCGCAATGAAACCAATGTGGTTTATATATTCTCTCCGACAAATAATAGTGATAGAATTGAAAAATGGGGTAAATTTATTGACCTGTAGAGTCTATTGCATTTCAAGCACATGCTTACTATTGCACATGCACGTTTTTGAAGATATATTGGCTTGTAGGGCAGATACAGTCAATTTTTGTTGGGTCTCTAATTTCTGAAATGCAATCACTGGTGTTTTATGGATGGAGGGAGTAGCAGTCAATTATAAGTGCAGCACATGCCATTCCAAGTATGCTAAAAAACACCCTTTACACCTATTATAACGAGGGGTGTCAACTCAAGTGGAATACGCAGGGAAACCGGCCTTATAGATCACCGTAATCCAGGATATAATCTAGAAGTGGTTTTGTCCCAAAATTAAACCTCTACAAATAAACCTTGTCAAAGCCTACAGAAAACCTCTCCAATAAGCTATATACAGCTGGGATTTGGGAAGAGTGCCTCCACATCCAGACATTCGGATACGGAATTGAGGGCCTGATTCCGCTAATTCTATGCAGATTCCGCCCCCCATTCGGCAAAAAACATGGCAGCCCACAATCCATGGAACCTTCATATCTCCTAATGAGGGCATTCAGTGAATTCCACCCAATGTTGCTTCTGACTGTCATTTCTGACCTTTTTCCTACACTAGGAACCGCTATATGGCCATTGCCCTCCATTCAATTCCGCCTGACTCATGAACTTCCCTATCTCCCATAGCCTTCCATTGGAATTAATTCTAACCAATGTAGGTATAAACTTCGTTCTACACAATCCAACTTGCTCAGACATTCTCCAAATTAGGAATCAAATTTGTAACATACTCGCTCCTTCCAAAAAATCATGGCAACATTTAAGAAAGTCAAATTTAGTGGCCCTGTACGGCCTATAACATTTAGAGCTTTACAGTCCCTTGCACATGCATATCCGTAATTTTTCAAATGCAGCCCCCTTTTTTTTTGTTGCACGGAGGGAGTACTAAGCACAATCTAATAGGACCGTCCTAGTAAGGAGTTAGGGGTCAATCCAATTTGACCCAATGCCATCCCTACCCAGATGACTATTTACCGTTTGGGCCGTGATTATAGGCAAATATCTACAGTAGATTTTCCAGATCCACTGTATCTAATATGGAAAAAAACATGGATGCTACAGTGTAGCAATGTGGATGTTTTACTTTTAATCACGCCCCAAACGGCCACTAAATTAAGCCTTCTCCAGGCCCAATGATGATAATTATCCACCAAATGTGTACACTAATCCCATCCACTGTGTTTCGCTGGACTGTGGAAATGGGCCTCACCTGGCCCATTTTTCACTCCCAATATAAGCACAGGTGCATCGTTTTAGGTGTGACACTATCATTTTTCAAGCCCACGAGCCCTTTGAAAATATCTGGGTGAGGAGATAGCCCAGCCCACGAATAATATATTGTCTACTGGCTCGTCGTGCACAAGCAGCAAACGGGCATTTTTAAAACACAGGAGGATTCTCAGGATTTGAATTTCTAATTTTGTTGGGGATTTCAAATTTGAATTTGGGCAAATGACCGTTGCACAACGTCTGGAATATCTCCTCTTGAGCCTGAGAGGTTCTGTGCACATTTTCAAATTTGAATTGCTTTATTTTCTCCATGGGCGGAAGAGGAGCGAAGAGAAGGGGAAGGGCCGGAAAGGGCTCATTGGTGCATGGTCTGTAGATGACAACCCCCAATTTATTCTTTTTAAGAAGGTGCAATTTATTAAGATTGCCTTGAAAAAATAGAATATGGATGTTTTTGGCAAAATTTAGAATCGCATAGGGGAAGCAAAATTGAAGTTAAATGATGCTAAAAAAAATCTCCTTCTTCGCCATATGGATCTAAATCTATTGGAAGAGGAAAAATCAGCTAGAGCAGAAATTTTTCATAAAAAAGTTATTGAAGAAAGTTTTTATTGTCAAAAGTCTAGAGTCAAGTAGTTGTAGAAGGGTGATAAATGCATAAGATTTTTTCATGCAGTGGTCTCTTCTCATACTCTTAGAAATCGTATCAATGCTATTCTTGATTCAGCAGGCAATCAGCTCATTACTCTTAGGAAATAGGTATGACCACCAAATCCTATATGGAAGATCATTTTCAGCCATTATCAGCAGATCTTCCATCTTCAAAACCTTTTCATAGCAGGTTATCAAATGAGCAAGCAGAAAATCTTGTAAGCCTGGTTACTGATGAAGAAATTAAAGAAGTAGTTCTATTTTCCCCAAATAATAAGGCTCTTGATCCATATGGTTTTATTAAGAAATTCTTTATTTCATTTTGGGATTTGGTGGGTTGAGACTTCTCGAATGCGGCTAAAGATTTCTTTTCTCAATCTATGCTTCTTAGATCCTTGAATACTTGCTTTCTGTCTTTTGTCCCTAAGTCTTCAGATGTCGAGTCTTTTGGTTGCTTTATGCCTATATCTTTGTGAAATTTTATTTATAAATGTATGTCAAAGATAATCGCATATCGGCTTTCTCTGTTCTTGCCTTCTCTGATAAGTTTGAACCAGTCATGCTTTATTAAGGGCAAAAGTTATTAATGAAAGTATCCTTCTTGCTCATGAATTGAGGAGAAATCTTCATTGCAAACTAGGGCCAAGGAGATTTTGCATTAAAGTTGACTTAAAGAATGTTTTTAATAAAGTGCATTGGGATCACTTGAAATTTGTACAATGATATGGCCTGCATTCAAACTGTACAACTTTGATCCATCTTATCGTTTATATATTTCTAGGCATATTTAGTTAATGGAGTTATTAGTTGTTGGCCTTTGTATCTACGTTTCTAAAAGTGAGCCGTATTTTCTCTATCAATCTAGTGATTGGCCAACTCCGTATCTTCAAGAAAATACTGTTCGCACTCTCCAATCTGCTTGAGCTGAGAGTACCACATCTTCTACTAGAGAATTCAACATTTGCCCAGTTTCTATAGTTGATGTTATGAATGTATTTGAATGCCTTCTTATTGGGTTGCTTAATTTGTTCTATGACCTCATCAAAATATGTTCTTCTGAATTTACGAGTGGCTGTGAATAAGAGGTTCTTCAAGTGTCTATCTTTTCATTTGCCTAGGATATTTTGTCCTATATAACGGAGGCAAAACCCATGATAAGCCTCTAGGAAGACATCGGGGACTGCTTTAAGAAGTTTATTTTGTTCGTCAGAAACAAATCTATTTAGTCACGAGGGCCATTCCCTGAAAAGAAAAGTAGGAATTAACTTGAGGAACTACGTCCTAAAAGTAACATGACTGTAGTTATCACAATTGTAGTTATTATAATAAGTCATTGTAGTCGTGTCATCGAGGACACGACTCCTGCAAACATATACATGGCAATCTGCTTGTGTCGTATCATTGTGAACACGATATGTTATGCTATCGTGTCATTAAGGACACGACTCATGCATATCGTGTTCACAATGACACGACTACAATTAATTATTGTTCTTCAACTCAGCAAGTGTTTCTTGTCTATGCCTCAACTACAGAATATACAACACACACTATGACTACCATCAATGGTTGTAGTAATCAATAGACATCCGAGATAGTTTCCATTTAAGAATGTTCCATTCACAATTAAGAGAGGCCTAAGTGAACTTCTGAAAGCTCTTGCAAAAAGTCTAAATATCCAAAACACGCATTTAAAATCCTATCCGCCTAACTCTATTTCATGTATATCAGAAGACCTTTCTATAACTACATAGGTTCATGGATTAGACCTTTCTAATTTCTTGTCGTATGCAAACAAAATACGATATGAATTGTTTGGGTTGCCATCAATCAACTCTGATAAATCTTCTTTCACATGCTTTCTTATAGTTGACTGTGATGCCCCAATGTTTCTCAATGTACTTTATGATATTCTCTAGTGTGATAGTATTTGACTCTTTATCTAGGCCATGACATTTTCTTACAACCCACATGTGTGAAGCTAAATGATGATCTTTGGTTCCTAGCTTTATGCCACATGTATAGGGCTGCTCACGAGTCTAGTCGAGTCGAGTTTTGACTCAATTTGACTCGAGCTCAACATTTAAAAATTTGGCTCAAGCTTGAGCTCAGCTCGAGTCGAGCTTAAGATTTAATAACTCGAGCTCGGCTTGATATAAAATTTTACAGCTCGCGAGCTGGCTCAACTCGGGCTCACGAGCCTGAGCTCGATAACGAGCCTGAGCTCGATAACGAGCTTGCACTCCTTCAAAGCTGCCGAGAGGAGTTTACTTTTGTCTTCACGTGCTTTTGACTGGTTCCTGACAGGTGTACATAAACAACCCTCAACCGCCAGTCTGACACTACACTTATTACATACAGTGAAATCACGTGCTTTCTAACCAGAGGCTTGTTGACATTCTCACTTGGTAAAGATCAATTTCAATGAGCCACCGTCACATCATAAACCACCTGCCACATTGGGTGTTGTCAATGGCCATTCGCAATGGTCTGACACCACACTTATTACATTACCAGCTTTTTGACATTCTCTCTTGCATAATGATGAATTTCATTAGCCATTGCTTGAACATGTGATTCTTATTACATTACCAGCTTTCCTGATCCGTCACATCATAGATGCTAAGCTCAATGTGATTCTTCGAGCCCAATTTTTTTCGAGTCGAGCCGAGCTGTGTTTAGGGTGGCTCGAGCTCGACTCGAAAAAAGTCGAGCTCAAGTCGAGCTTGAATCGAGCCGAGTCAAAAAAACTCGCGAGCTGGCGCGGCTCGTGAACACCCTTACACATGTATGCTCAACCTCCCTTCTTGTGATGCTAACAACACTTGACTTGTTTGACACCCAAGTATACCAACCCATTCTCCTTGCACTTTGCAGCAAATGTATCATTTTTCTCATCAACTACAGTATAAGTGAATCTCCTCTTTATTGCCAAATCAACAAAAGTTATCTTGAAATATTTGATGCTTTCGAACTGAACTCCTAACACAAGAAGAGCCTCATAGTCAGTTGTTTGCAAACAACATTCTTCCCTTTCGACATGGATGGTTTTGTAGCTGCCACATTTAGAATTTCTTCATCCTCAGACAAATCAACTTGTAGTCGTCCCCTGTCCTACTCAGGGGATTGTGTGTGTAGAGGTAACAACCACTCATCCCCTGACCATGGATCGTCAGTATTAATAAATTCTTTGTCATCATCAACACCTACATTTTAAAATTGCTCACCATTTTTATATTGCTAATTCTCTTCATTTACCGTTTTTGCTTCTTCTCCTTGTACTGTATTAGATCCAACCTCCGGGTAGTGAATGTCCTCTCAATTTCATTACTTTCTCCCAAACTACATGATATGAAGAGGGCATATCGGTATGAGTTGGGTAGACAAATACACAAAGTGTAAGAATTTTGTGTTCACATATACGATATCCTACTAATGTGACTTTGAGTCGTGTCATCGTACACACGACTTGTTTATACTCATGTCATCATCAACAGATATGAAGTCGCATATATAATATACGATAACTTACAGTCATGTCATTGATGATGCGATATTGTGTTCTTACCTTGCTGTTCCAAATACAAGCTTATACTGTTTCCTTCCTTCACCTCCTTATGATTTCAGACAAGGTTTTAAAAATTGGACTGGAAACCGACCCGGAATTCCTGGCAGGTAGGTCCAACCGGGGGTCAACCCAGTGATGACGTCATTACAAAAAAAGAGGGGCGGAGAGGGGGGCTCCCTCTGGCCGCTGCCGGAGGGGGAGGGTTGGGGGGTTTGCCTTGCAGGGCCGCCCCATCGAGGCAGAGCCCCCCGGGGAGGGGGGGCTCCCTCTGGCCGCCACAGGAGGGGGCTGTCAAGGCAGAGCCCCCGGGGGCTCTAGTTCGAAGTGGCGCCACCGCCGAAGGGGGAGTGGGGCCCCCGGCACCCCCCGATTTTGTCGAACCCCGCCCCCCTCTGGCTCGACAGCGAGGCGTCGGGGGTGCGTCGAAAGAGGGGGGGTATCGTATCGGTTAGCTTAAGAGACAAAATACCAGAGATATATCGGAGATATTTGTAAAAAAATATCGGTGGTCAAAAACTAGTTTTTACCATATATTTTCATAATCTAACTTCTAAAATGAGTTATGCTAATTTAGACAAAGCATAGATTTTAAAATATGCATATTAAAATGGGAAACAAATGAGAAAGTTATTTTTTTCCTTTTTAAAATTTTTTTTCAAAAATGTTTTGTTTTAAAATAGTGATATATCGGCGATATATCGCTAATATATTGGCGATATTTGAAAAAAATAAAAAAATTGAGATTTGGCCATCTTGTTTTATCGGGTGGGACCTGATATCCACCTACTCCGTTGACCTGGACCGAAAAAGGCTCTGGCTCCGGTCGGACCGGACGGTCCGGTCTGGTTTTTAAAGCCATGATTCTAGGTCATCATATGTCAAGTGAACAAGTTGATCTGATAGGGATATCTTCTCCTTATTGACACTGAAAGTCCTCTCCGCATATAGCTAGCTCCAACACTTCTCTCTTTGTTTTCTTATGAATGTTAAAGGCAATTTTTAAATCTTCGTCATCCCCCAAAACATATGGTATATATGGAGATGTTGATGCAACTAGATATTTGAGGGATAAGTTACCCATTGCAGAGTGTTCAACTTGAATCAACAGATCGAAGAACTTCACTCGTGTATCAATGATCATCAACTTCACTTTCTTACCTACATACTCATGAAAACTTCCAAATAATCCATCGTAGTGTAGACAAACAACCACTTTTTCTATTACTACCAGTCACCCTTAAGATTAAAAACACAAAATATTGTCAAGAACACATAATATCTACAATTCAAATATCATGTACTCACTGTCTTGAAGTAGTGTTCACCACATGGTTGATTCATTGACATTGGTGTCACAAAAAATTCATCATCCCCACTAGAATTTTTGCAAAGAAAATTTGGGATATCCTCATAGGGAGAAAGAGGAGAAAAAAATAAAGAAGAATACAAAAAGACTGAACAAAAACAAGTAAGAAATAAGGGAGATATAACTCTTAAATTTTCACCTGCTATCATGTACTTGATTACACGATGATAGTGGTATTGTGTCATCAAGGACACGATAGCAGTGCTATCGTGTATTTAAATACACGATTTGAGGGCAGCATTTAATCTAGTTATATCTCCCTCATTTCTGATCCGTTTTGCTTATTATTTTTGCGTTCTTCTATATTTTTTCTTTTCTTTCTTCCTATGAGGATATCTTAAATTCCTTGAGACATCTTCTTCTGGGGATGACGAATTTCAAAAGAATAGTTCATCACTCGGCCACAAGTACTTTTCGACGCAAAATTTCAACTTTCTTCGTTCCCAGAACGTGTAAATAAAAAAATAATGATTATGAGTTGTCGAACTACTTCCGTAATAAAATGAGAAAGTTGTAAAAGTGCTTCTTCGGGCCATGTTGGCGAGTTTCTTCTCCTACTCCCTGGTAGAAGAGGTCATCTGACCCAAAAAGCTGCCGAAAATGTTTGGCCGTCTCTCCATCGGCAAGCCTATGCCTCAAACAGAGAACTTCCTCACCGTATGATCACTGTAGGAGAATCTTGTGGAAATGGGGTGCGGCTCAGGGCAGGTAAAAATATAAAGTGTTTAGGGTTTATGGTTGGGCAGGAGGGCAAACTGAGAAGATCAGATCCTGAAACTAGGTTATTTGGCATGAGCCCTAAAAAATCAAGTAATATGGCATTCTGGGCTCATTGGCCGGGTATGGAAAAATCTCGCCCGTGGGTGTATTATTTTTGACGAACACATTTGATTGGAGTGGAACCTGCAACCTCCGTTGGATATTTTTGGGATCAGGGGATGCAAACATTATAGGTTGCATAGAGCGGCATAGTTGTTTTTGAATTATCTGTTTTTATGAGATTTCAAATTAATCTTTTATAATTACAACATTGTATGAGCTTGGTATTGATTTTTCATGATGTTGTATATCATCGTAAGTTTTGATTAGCATGTCAAGGCATATTTAGGTTTACTTGGCGGCTTGATTAATAAAGTTCACTATCTTTATTTTTTCTTTGCCCTCGTTATTTACCGCTGGACAAGTTTGCTTAGGACGGAATTGGGGAGTTCATTTGACATTTTGACCACAAGCCATCGCACCTTGGCTTGTGGTTGTTTCTTTTGGGCCGTTTGTGGGGGGCGTGACACCCTCCTACTACTCAGCAACCTACTCTGGGAGGTTTGTAAGTACACAATGCTTACAATGGTGCAGTGAGGACAGAAGACGTGGGCGGATACTCGTTTCCCTTAGGGTGAGATTTACACCGTCATATACCATGTTACTAAGAATTTAATGAACCCAATTGAGATCATTTTTGATGAGGAAGATTTAGATGGCTCCCCAACCAGTGGAAGAAGGTGGATGGTGGGAATACGTAAGACACACGACCTTCGAATTAACAATGGTTGGAGAAAGCTGGGAACTAGCGTGGGAAAACTTGGTAGAAGACCCAGAAGAGGATCCCGAGGAAAATCCAGAACACCGAGGATGATCCAATAGAAGAATGGTGTGAAGGCTTGAATTGTTGATTTAGAAGATGACCCTACAAGATACCACATGCTAGAGTTTATGAGATGTTGCTAGAGTAGAGGCAGGCCATATTACAACAGAAAGACACATCAACGACGACTTTCTGTGCGATGCAACAAACGAGGAGCTTCGTAGAACCTGAGCCCCTCGTATGTGAAGGGGAGCTTTGAGAATGATGGAGTAGAGTTGAGTTGTTTCAGTACAGTTTCTTAGTTTGTTTTGATTGTTTGCTTGTTGTGTAGACTTAGATTCGATTGATTGTTTGCTTAATTTTATTAATTAAGTGGAGCTTTTTTTTTCAAAACCAAAATTTGTGAAATGTTTGCACCAAAAATCAAAATGGAATGAAAGGAAGAGAAAATACAAGAAAGTCAGATCCCCTAGCCCTTATGGTGACAGTGGAACGACTCACTGATGATGTAATACACACTAAACACAGTCTCTCGACTGTCGCTGGTACTCAATGTGCATTGGAGCGTGTCGTCCGCCCAATGCTCAATAGTGGTCCTATATATATGATAATGAAGACTCATTACAATGCATTCAAATGCTATTTTTTAATCATCTACTTTATTACTATATTTTACACGTGTTCCTCAATCAAAATGGGTAATTGATAGTGAAGAGTCGTTCTTTTCGAAGAGCAATAACTGCAATAATAGACTGAGCAATCATTTCTATCTGACCCTGATCATACCACGCTCAACGCCTCTATGATTGTGTTATTGAAATGTGAATTGAATAATGTCTATCTTGCAAGTGTTATAGTTTGTTTTTTGCAAGATGCGATGGGATTCCACTAATGCAAGATAAGGGCCAAGCCATCATATCTCTCATTGCATCATTCCCTTATCCTCTTCTGAAGCTCTACTCCTCCGTATTGTGTTTTAGTCAGTTGCGTTACTCTTAACATCTTTCTGAGTTAAAAGAGTAGCATCTTTAGTTCATTTTGAGAAACTTTATGGTGACAATAATTCCAAACGGAGGGATTTCTGAGTTAAAGAGTAGCATCTTTAGTTCATTTTGAGAAACTTTATGGTGACAATAATTCCAAACGGAGGGAGTATATGTATTTATATATATTGAAAATGATATAGTTAATCGCCTGGTAGTGCCATGAATATTTCGTTTAGGGGCAGTACCACCCTTCGTTGTGCCATGAATATTTGAGAGAGTTATCATGGCATATATGCTGGGCTCATGTGGTCAAGGTCTCTTTCATTACAATAAATATTTGTAAATTTTTTAACCATAACCGTTCCATTAACAAATGGTATAAGCTCTTCCCTAACCTTTCATTAACCATTACGAACTATGAACCATTTCTAGCTTCTATTTGCCAAATTTTAGAAATTTAGTTCATTTATGAAATACGAATTATAATTTTTTAATGGGCATTCCGTTCTCTCTCCTTTTTTTATCAGAATGTAAACTTTCCTTGTAACAAGAAATTAGCCAAATAAACTTACAAAGAGATCATTGAGCTATTTTTAAAAAACAAACATACATAATTCAAAAAAAGAAGAGTAGAAACTAAAAAGTAAAAACAAGTGATCAATCAAATTTTGGAGCACAATGTGTAATAAACTATAATAATGTGAAAAAAATGTTAACTTCCATGGTAAAAGTTGATATGTGCAGGCCACATTTCCGAATATGCACCCGGTGGCCGGTGCACATACATCTGATGGCTCACAGCTCCCCCCATTATTTCAAGTGCCCAAGGTTGAATTTGCTCTCTCGGAGGCGATTAGCGCACATCGTGTGGGCATTTAGCAGGCGCATATAAAACGCACCGCCTTATAGTAATCAACCAGCTAAATAAGTTGTTGTACTTGGAACATGTGGTTTTAGACAGAAAGCCGCCGTGAGACCAAGTTGGAAGTCAATCCAAAAGGTTGCCCAAACTTTCAAAGTCAAATTCTTGATAGTGATATCAAATCAAATTTAGGCTCCAATGTAGACCACCAACCACCAATCGTACAAAAGAGCAATTGTGCTCAAATTCCTTGTCAGTGGCACCAGCCGTGTGAGATGAATGATATGGGCTTTGATAATTAATGAAGGAAAGCAACAAGCTTGTCCTATGTATCTGCTTGATTTTACTCGTCCTTTAATCAATAAAAGTGTTACAAAAGATGAACATCTTCAGGTGGAGTGTCATATTTCTACTCTTCCTGGCTGAGCTAGGTTGAACCGTATACATGTGTATTCAGAATATAACTAATGTCCTTAATTGGCTTTAAACAATATACAACTCTGAGAGACATGTGCTGTGTCTGCTGACTACTGACTATTTATACATTTTATTCATCCTCAGCCTTCTTTCTATTTTATTTTTCGTAAAACATGGATTGTAATGTTAAAGGTCACCTACAACATAAACCAAGCCTGAGCTAGAGAAGCTGGAAGTACAGTTGGAGAAAAGTAAAAGTTTCTTAACAAAATAAGAAATGGAGAGATAGAACAAACATTCCTTCGGCCATACCGGATTATATCATGATTTACCAGGTGCGTATATGCGGGCACTTTAGGATGTGACGCTCTAAGAGGCTGGTTGCCCTACTCATTCAAGTCGGGTATAGAGGACTGATAGCCTTGTTTAGCTAGAAAATCTAATATTGAAAGCTCCTATCTCACACTTGACCTGGTAATAGGTGCTCAACTGATCGTCTTTATTTCCTAACTCTCCATTTTGTAGGGTAATTAATGTAGAATGTTCCCATCATTGTCATTTAATATTGTTCTATCTATCGAGTTAACAAAAACAATTATTGTGAATAGATGAGCTGGCGAAAAGGTTGATCTAGTCCTCGTTGGACAACCCAACACGATAAGTCGCCCCAGCACTAAATTTGGAGCAAAAGAACAAAAAAATAAGAACAGAAATATTGAAAAGGCAAAAAACTTATTGCCTAGAACTAACTATATATAGTGCATTTACATAATATATGGCAGTTTGAGAAGTAAATCGATTTACTATTTTAGTCATTTAAGTCACAGATGAGAACTTATTTCTCTTGATTTCAAATACTAAGGACATGCTCTACTAGTGTCATGATTTCAATATACAATGACAGCTTAGTAGTTAACCTACATATGTGATGGCTTGGAAAAGGTGAATATAGACTTGAATGAAATATTGTATATTTTTATTTTTTATCGCCAATGTTCCCGAGGGGATTAGTGGCATGATATAGTTCTCTAAAACGTTGGTTGCCCCTTCTTGTTGAGTTGTAAGGACTTGGACACTATATTATCAAAAAAGAAAAAAGTAAAATCCTAATAATTAGAATATATAATATAACACAAGATAATAATAATAATAATAATAATAATACACGGAATATAACACGATAATAATGCTCAACACATAGAGGTTAAACATGTATAAGAAAAAAACATACTCTCTCAATAGATACATTTTTTTTCAAATGAGTCCAGAAGGAGTATATATAGTGGTTAAATTGACAAAGACAGTAACACTCAATCGCACAAATTATTTGTCTAATCTGCCAATGGTGAGCTTTCAATATCTGACAGGCTTATAAGTTGCAAAGCAAAGTAGTGTTTCTCCATCATGATTTGAAATGCTACAGTTGAACTTTATCAGAAATTCTGAAGCTATTTTCTAAAAAAAACTTGATTGGGGGGCTTTTCAATAGAAAATGTTGAATTTGATTAACAGCTATGCATGACATTAATCCGCTTGTATTATAAAGTATATTCACTTATATGTTAAGGTCGATGAGTGGGATAACTAGGAGAGATATAATTTAAAATGAGTATATTCGTGAGAGTTTAAGGGTAGCTCATTTAGAGGAGAAGCTGATAGAATGTAGGTTGTATTGGTATGGGCATATGCAAAGAAGACCAATAGATACCGCTGTAAGAAGATTAGAAGGGATGCATGTAAATAATGTTAAAAGAGGGAGATGGAGACCTAAGAGAACTTGAATGAAGTTAATATAAAAAAGTTTGACTTTACTATCTCTTACAAAAGAGGTAGCCCAAAATAGGCCTGAATGGAGGAGTAAGATCTACGTCGCCAACCCTAAATAGTTAGAAAAATGTGCTACTTGAGATTATGATTATGATTCCTCTTCTTAATTGTCACGCCCCGGCACTGCCTGACCCAACCCGAGCCGAACCCAGTCCACGGTCCGATTTAGCGCGCGGGGGCGACAGTAATAGAAAACGATTAGAGAAAAATAGCGGAAGACTTATGCCCCATTTACGGGCGGTCTAAGGCCCTGTTTGGTTGGGCTTACCAGCTTCACTTCTTCTTCCGGTGGCAAAAACTATAGTTTTAGCAAAAAGCCAAGGGCTTTTGCCAACTGAAGAAGTTGAAGTCAATTCTTTTGGGAAGATCCAGCTTCTTTTTGGGCAACCAAACAGGGCTTAAATAACAGAGTTACCCACTACTTTGAGCAAGAGTAAATAAGTAGAACAAAAGTGGAGTTTAACTCTAAATCAATCAACAAGTCTTAAACCCACATACTATAAATTCTGAGCCAACCCACAGAGCTCGAATATAAAAGTCTAGATCAGGTCTAACCACATAAGATGAACACAAATCTGAAACAAGTACCAATATATACAATGTTCCATACTCAAACCAAGCGAAACAGAAAGAAACACAAAGTAAACTCCAGAGGCCTCCACGCCTACTCCCAAACTCTCTCCGGCCGTTCCTCAAATAGAGGATCCTGTCCATCTGCGTGTCATGCCATGCAGCCCCAAAACAAAACAAGGAAAATGGGGTGAGTATAAACACAATAATGGTTTTTGATACAATCGACAATAATCAGGAATCATAACGGCACGACAACATAGCAATTTAGATCCATAATTGACATGATACACTATTTTCTGGTCATACATTTATGTCACATAAACCGGCATAATTATGTCTCATTCGCACACTTTCTGAGCATGCATTCATATCACAGAATCCTGTATAATAATGTCTCATTCACACACTTTCTGATAAGGCATTCATATCACATAATTCTACCCTGCACGACAAATATATCCAACAAATGGTACAATCATGCATAACAGTCATAATACGCATGCATCAACACAACTGGTGAATGCCTCCATCAAAGAGTAAACATAAGTATTGCCACATAGGCGGGACACATCAAGGCCACGAAGGTGTATCATGGTCCGATTTCCACACAGGAAATGTAAGAAGGTCGGGGTTGTCGGCCCCTAAAGCTGGTCACCCTGGGCGATCCTGGCCAAGGATGTCCGATTCTCACACAGAGAACCTAGAGCAGGTGTGTTCGCCCAGGGACATCTCACACCTGCGGTGGGGGAGAGCCCAAATTCCCACACAGGAAACCTTAGAACACGTGGTAGTTGGTGCACTAAGCGTACCACTCTGGATTCTCACAGATGACAATCTCAATAATCTCATCCGCAAGGTAAGTATACAACTCTCCCCCCACATATCTCAATGTAACTAGACTCAACCCAGGGAGTATACATGTTCCACATAGGACTGAAATCGAAAACATGTCCTTTCGAACCAACCAAGTTCCGATTAATTCACCAACCGATTAATCCAGCATGCAATCTCAACCATTGCATGCAATTGATCAATTCCGGTTAAATAACGATAAAACTTCATTCATGAAGTCCGATACATACTGCATGATATCATTATGCATCTGTGAGCAAGACCTACATGGGTTCCAACACATGGAACGTGCTCCCAAACCGTCCCTTCATGCATCATAATCAAAACATAAATCAACTACAATTTCATAATAGACTGCCCATATGTGTGTGTATTCATGCACATTCTAATCACATGACCAATGCTTTGACATGAACTCATAAGTCAATATATGCATGCTTAAACACATTCAAAACAATGATTCTCAACTGAGATCAAAGCAAATTCTATCATAAAGTTTAAATCCATCCATGTGAAATTGAATACTCACTCCTACAAGCATGAGCCATAGCATTATCACATCAATTCCCGATAAACCATACTCGTTATAAAAGAACACATCTCATCGTCTACCATATAATATCCTCGCTGGAAACATGCTTTAATCACAAGAATTTCATCATGAGGTGATTCAATATCAACATGCATAATTATCAATATATAATACATTGCCGCATACCAACACTTAACATAATCCATATACTTTCATCATCAATTCCACACCTCCAGTAGCCTAATTTCAACATAACACACCTCTCATAACCATTACAATCATTAAATGGAGTAAAAATATTGAAATTTGCAAGATTTTCCAAAATTGACGAACAGCCGATCGATCGGCCAAAGGGCCTGATCGATTGCTTGTCTGATCGATTGGCCAGAAAGCCCGATCGATCAACCATTAAAGCCCGATCGATCGTCAGGCTTCTTCTCCCTTTCGAAAAGTCTAAAACCGAGCCACCATTAGAGCGACTTAAAACCTTCATCCATGGTCTCAAACACTATAAAAAACTCATCAAACCTTCCAGAATATCAACTTATACCATTCTAAGACAAAATCTTAAGAAATCGAAGTCAATGATTAACATTTATTAAACCTACCATTATAGTCCAAATCAAATAACTCCCATTCAAGAAAATCATAGAAAACAAGATTTTTACAATTCAAAGCTAAAATTGAAGAACCCATTACCTTTCTTTGTTGAGAGTGAACCTTTAACTTCCAACACCTTCAAAAAATATGATTTTATATTAATACACAACTAATCTCGATTTAGTTTTGAAAAATCAAAAGTAAATCCTAGATCTAGATCTTAATATTCATAAAAATAAGATTTTGAAGATTATTGTCACGCCCTGAAATCCCATACCTCGATTGGAGTGCGGAAGCCAACCAATGAGATACATATTGAGGTAGAGATACAGGGCACGCAACCTAACAGTCGATTTTCCAACCGATTACCATCATCTCAAAAGGACGTGTAACCGATTATGCCCGCAATCAGTGTAACACAATAATAGACATCAATGAATACTCTGAAATGAATTTACTTAATAATAATCCATTTAAGAAAGTCAAATAAAATAAACCTATAAGTCTATGGCACGCAATTGCCAAAATATCATAAGCATCAATAAAAGCAAAGAAAATAACTAAATAGTCTTTAAATTCTTCTTGACGCCTTCAATCCGCCATTCCACTACTGCACTTCCTGATCTCACTTTTCATTTGCGCCTGCATCAGAGGATGCATGAGTATTTCATAGAAACACTTAGTAGGATGTAAAAACCCACTGAATTAAAACAAGTAGTACGAAGAGAATAAGAATAACAAAGGTTATAGACATTCCACAACACCTGAACTTAACCGAGGTCTATACACCTGCAAGGTTAGTCAATAACAACAATCCTAACTCCCAAGTATAGGAAAACAGCAATAAGACTCCAAACAAACATATGTGTAAGGAGGGAATAATAATCATATAAAAGGCTCCAAACATCTAAAGTGAAAGGAGTTACAATTTCTGCTCGTTAACCTGGTCGCTCGCAAGGGACTAAAATTATTACCAGAACCACCCTAGGGGTCCTCTCTTTGGAACCCTGTCATACGTATAGGATACTGGCCCCACCAGTGCTTACGGACACGATGGGAGGAGACTGAGGACCATCCGTAATGTCCACAATCTAACGTACGTATAGTTCCTCCCTTCGGGCAGTATGGAATCACAATTTCATAAATATAAGTGACCTCGCAAGATCTAGCAATGGCTTAATTGAGCATACTATGAATCTACCATGGGGAGAGTCTCACGAGATCTCCAGTGGAAGAACAATCATGTAATCAATATGAGCAATATCTCAAGGAATAGAGGTCACGACACTCTAAGATCATAAGGTATCTCTTACTAGAATAGACTCTCTCATGGAGTATGTGTAACGCCCGAAAAATTGGCATGTCTATGAAAATTGCTATTTTAGGAAACCGGTCTAAAATAGGCAGGTTTTTCCGAGCGCGAGGACTAGGCCTGGCGCTGTAACCCGTCTGACGTTAGGGGTTTGATACACCTGATGCCAGGACCACTCGAGTGCCAGGGCTAGGGCTAGTCTTGCGTGTGGCGGAGCCTAATGGGCATGCTACTGATCGTTTAAATATAAACCCTTGCAAGTGCACAAGGCAATTGTACTGCAGTGAGTATTAAAGGGTTGTCGAACCTCAGGGACGGATTAATATTCTACCAAATTCAAGAGAAAAGCAGCAGTTTTTAATTAATCTAGAGAAAAGCAATGAACTTTAATTAAACTAAGCTGAGATTAATCAATAGGAGAAGTACCAAGGCTTTGAATCCACCACAATAGACTAGTGTATCGTCTCTCTCTCTCTTTTGAATTCAGATTTCCAGTTGGCTAGTGTATTCCTCTCGGACATACACTTGTCAATTCAAATTATAGTGCCCTCCTCTCGGATGTAACACATAAATCTATTAAAACATGGAACTGTGATCTATCTCTCTCGAGTATAAACCAATGAGACTTTATTAATATGTAACACTTCAGAGCCCTTACGTTCCTCTCGGACAGGCAAGTGCTCTTTCAGATTGAAATCCACAAAGATCTATTCTTGTCTCTCTCGAGTACAAAGAATAAACTCTAATGAATTAACTTTTATTGCATACACCAACTAGAATAAAAACATAATATGAGAGAGAAAGAAACAATACAACCAATCAGTTGGGTTTCATCTACGCCTTGGAAGAGAGTCTAGCCAAGCATGGGAAGAGAATCCATCAACAAGTTCTTCATCTTCTTCTTCTTCCTTTGCTCTAGCCTCCAAGGACTCCAAAAGAACTCAAAACTCTATTCTTGCATACCCCATACGTTCTCCCTTAAGGCATATATATAGGGGTGAAGGAAAGCCCTCAAATCCCCTTCCAAATCCGAGTCAAAATAGGGTTAAATTGCGTTTTCCGTATGCACCGATCGATCGCCCGTATAGAACGATCGATCGCCTTGCGAACGCTGCCGAACGAAGCCGTTTTCCTTTGTTAATTGCTTCCGATCGATCGTATGGCGAACGATGCCGGACGAAGCCGATCGATCGTTTTTACTGTCTTCGCAAGTCCAAAAATTCCAGTAGATACGATCGATCGTTTTGGTGTCCGATCGATCGTTTTCTCCAATGTAGTGTTTTCACGCGGAAGACGCGATCGATCGCGTAAGGATGCGGTCGATCGTTTTTACTGTCCGGAATCTTCAAATGACTATAACTTTTTGCTCCAAACTCCGAATTGTGCGTGGTTGGTGGCGTTGGAAAGCTGACATCTTAAACTTTAACATGAGACTTGAATCAGTCCAATCCGATATTTGTATACGGAGTTATGATAATTTGACCATTGAAGTCCGTTTTCGCCATATTTTTGCATCTTTGCTCTCATTTCCTACAAAAACCAAAAACTATATTAAAGTAGTAGTTATTCTAACCAAACACTAGCATAAATATAAGTTTAGGAGATAATAAAATGCATATTTCATGTATAGATCAGCTACCAGGTGTAGGACTCGTGTACGGTGGAACTGCACATCACATGTGTAAGTCATCTTAACCGTTCATCTAAGAATTTGTGAGAACCTTTAGAGGGCCACGTGGACCCTGTAGTGGTGCGCCACCTTATGGGTGACGTGGACACCCTTGGGCGCCATGTGGTGGGGACCCTTTCTATTTGGAAATTTCATTAATGGTTTACCTTTTTAGAAATCAATTTGGGAATTAGTATTTGGTAATCAAGAGGGGTAGGTGGTAGTTGTGGTGAAACTCTAAACAATTTAATAAGAGCAAAGACCAAGATGAGTTAGTGGAGTTAGTTGAGAGTTAACACTAATTCCATGCAATTGACTCCATTAACTCAATTAGTAGAAAACCGAAGAGACATATGGGAAAGAGAAATTCCAGAATTTTCTGTTGCAATCTGGGCCATTGAGTTGGGGAAATGATCAACGGTGGAGAATTATTTAAAATGTCTATAAATAGGGCTCTAGTAGGGGGCGGTTTTTGCTTGAGTGCTTAAGCCATTCAAATCAGCTTATGAGCACCTCATAGCTCAACCTCTCCCTCTACCTTTTCCGACCGACGGCAGCCCATCTCTAGTGGTGTTCGTAGTGGTCCAAGCAAGGTCGACCGGCGTGGTGGTGCAAGAAGAGTTACCCGCATAGGAAGAGATTGGATTTTCGTCTTCAAGGTAGGTGCTTTTCTTTTTCCCACTTATCCTTGATGCAATGTTTGATACCTCAGATCGAAAGTGTCTTTTGATCATGCTGCGATTGATATATATGTGCATGTGTTTATGCTGATCTATGAATTTTGGGTAATGTTCTAGATTATGAATCACTTTTGATATTCGGTATATGAGTATATCCAATTTTTGAATCGATCTTCAATGTTGTAAACCATAATCATGCATGGCTCCAACTAGACCATATGGTATTCTCACTGATTGAATCGAGTTGATCCCACTTTGTTCTGTATGGTACAATTTGCTGTCCATCTAAAGCTGTCCTTTTTCCTTGTTTCTATATTAAAACCAATCGATGATGATATGGTGTCATCCCGGATTCCAAATGTGTTGTGTTCAATCCCTAAAGTTTGAATCTTTGATGTTAATACTTGCTGTTGATCAGATGTTCCAATCTTCCAGATTAGCTTTGGGTCGTCAGATTTTCCTGTCTCAAGATAATTGTCTATTTTGGGTTATGTTAGCCGAGAAGGAGTTATGAGTACAAAACTGTTTTGTTATAATGAGATATATACCTTATGACACTAAGTGTAAAATAATAACTTTAATGAAAAAGAGTCACTAGAACTCAAAGGCTAATGTACCCTAGTTGTCTCATGCGTCAGTGTTGACTGTGTCCCGAATTAATTGTTCCACTTGCAGATTTCGAGTTAAAAATGAATGTGTTGTACAAAACTGTTTTGTATACTAACACATATCTTAAGATTAATAAAGTAATAATTAGGGAAATGAGTTACCGGAGTTATAAGATTGCTGTACTTAGTCTCTCATGGGTCAGAGTGGGTTGTGTCCCTATTTAATTGTTCAACTTTTAGTTATTAGTTTAAACCGTATGTATATGTACAACCGGCTTTGAGATTAACAACTTGGGTAAGAAACTAAGTAATTACAGAACTATTGGGAGTTATCAAAATCCAGGAGAGTAATGTAATAAATATAGAATGCATTAATAAGTGATTAATTAATTAATATACTGTATTGATTAAGTAATACTCTCGGCCAGACATAGTCCTGCGCCAGTAGACTGTATTCAAAAAATTGTAACTAAATGAAGAAATTTCAGACAATTATGCCGTAAAATGATTTAGAAACTAGAGTCAGAAGACTATTTGGCATAAAAATTTCGGATTAAAATTTGTTCTGTGCAAACTGTGGTGAACAAGTGAAGTGGGCTAATGTGCAGATAACGGTATAACTTCGGGAAGATTTACACTATACCTTATATCAAAACTATATATACCTATTAACAAATTGTAATAATCTCATTAAAACTCTGAAGAAAGGAGTCTGTGATGTCACTGAATTAATCTAATTCAGAAATTGAGTTATGTCAGATTGAGTCATTCTTTTGTGGTGCATCACACTACAAACTTGATATTCTTTGGAACCAAACTTGGAATCTTAAGCTCTCGGTTAGGGTTTATTCCCTTAAACCCTACCATCCAGTATTCATGACATATAACCCTCAGTATTGTTAGAAAACCAGATGTCTTGAATGGAGTTATGCATGATGAAGGTGTCATTCTGTTGAGTCTCAATTATGAGTCTTCCGATGATTGAATTCAGAAATTCCTTAATCACTCTTATGTGAGTCAGATATTGAATATTACTCCTTTATAAGTCCGATGTTGAATATTACTCCTTTGTAAGTCCGATGTTGAATATTACTCCTTTGTGAGTCAGATTACTCCTTTGAGAGTCAGATATTGAATGATACTCTTCTGTGAGTCCGATATTAAGAGATGATAGATCTTTAGAATAGGAGAACCCATATTATTTCAGATTGATTCAGTTCCATGTAAACTGCTTCTCCACCAAGAGTTTTGATGAATGCTCTTTGTGTGGAATCATAGTATGCTCACGAGCCATTGCTAGATCTTGCGAGATCTCCGATGATATATGAACCTCTGTAGTTCAGCCGAAGACGGCAACACGTGCGCTTTAGATTGTATGACATTACGGAAGGTCTGCAATCTCCGCCCATTGTGCCCGTAAGCACCGATGGGGCCAGCATCCCTAGACGCATGGCTGGGTTCCTCTGTAGAACCTCTAGGATGATCTGGTATTTGATGTCCATAGAAGAAGTGGACTGATCAGAGAGCAGAAATTGTTATCTTCGAATCAGAATTCTTGATTATCTTCCTCCGTTGCTCTGTTCGTGTGGAGTTGAGTTATTGTTCATCAATTCTTACCGTTGGTGGTCCTTGGAGTTTGAGTTATCAATTGACTATTCTTTATCGTTGATGATCCTTGATAATGATGATTGTTTCAGTAAGGTAAACTCTGTATTTACTCATCCTGTCATTGATTAATGTGTCTTGATATTTATACCATCTCGTCAGTTTCCTATTATCTATTGTGGGTTTTTCTTGGCACCTACTGAGTATTTCTTTCGAAATACTCATGCATCTCTCGATGCAGGTTTGAAAGTGGAGAAGAATTGACAGGGTTCGTGTTGGAAGCTCGATGATGAAAGTTCCTAGAAGTGGATTTTCTTTATCAGTTTTTATTTTCTGTGTGCTGAGATTTTAGCCGCCTGCGTGCTGTCTTTAATCTGGATGTTTGGCAGTTATTGTCTTGTTTTTTTTGTTTTGTATCAGAGTAGTGGATCTCTTAAGGTTTGTATTATTTAAGATTCTTGTACAACAGATATTGTTTAAGCATTCTGGACAGAGAGGAAGTTGTGATTGAGTATTCGGTCATGGCCCGGGTTTCAACCTCAAAACCTTTACTGAGTTAGTGCTTCCGCGCATTTTTCGAGGTTTTGAAATTCGGGGCGTGACAGTATGGATAGAAGTTGGTTTAACCCCAAAATAGGTTGACAAATTGTAATATATACTCGGTAAGTCCAAGGTCGAACCACAGGGAATGATGTAGGATTATTCTACTCCAAACTAATCTAAATACTACTTAGCTTAGCAAATTAAGATTTAGGAAATTTTATAGAGAAATTATAATTTAACTAACTACTAAAATGACGATTAAAAATTCAATTAAAATTATCTAGAGATAGGAAAGATAATCGATGAGAGATATCAAAGTTTCAAGGATCAATTATTTAATTAATATTCTACGTCTATTTAATTTCTCAATTAGATTCAAATAATGATTTGACCTAATCGGAAGATATTTCATTCACGTTCATCATAACCATTAGCATAAAGATATCGATTGAATATTCATCATTAACAAGCTCAGTCAAATAATCACAGAGAATTATAAGCATTCGCCGTACCTTACGTTAACGACAAATCAAATAATTGTATAGATTATGACTTTATCAAAACATCGCATTCAACCAAATAAGCATTAAAAACACTTCTTTATAGACGTAAAAATATCAACTAAATAACGTCACCTCTAGCTTTGACAAAAGATTTAGCTCTTCATATTCATGAGAAAAATCAGATTTGGAAGAAATTGCATTTGAAAAATCATTGTAGCAGTTTTACTATTCACGGGACTGTTCACAATTTACTGTAGCAAAACACTGTTCATCATCTTTCTCAGCCCGATGGTACTGTAGCAATTTGCAAGTACTGTTCACTGCACTATTCACGACCAAAAATCTTCCTTTTCTTCTCTTCTTCTTCTCCCCCTTCGATTCCTTCTTGATTTCCGGCCGAAATCACACTGAAACACGACCCAAAACCACCC
This sequence comes from Houttuynia cordata, assembly GCA_039654745.1. NCBI lineage: Eukaryota > Viridiplantae > Streptophyta > Magnoliopsida > Piperales > Saururaceae > Houttuynia > Houttuynia cordata. The sequence continues at coordinate 24,348,160 of CM077505.1, forward strand.
AAAACGAAAAAACAAAAAGCTCTGTTTTTTCCAAAATAGAAAAGTGCTCTTTTCCCCAAAAATCCCTCCTTTCTTCCAATTCTTTGCTCGGTTTTTATAGATACTAGACTTCGAGAGTCCATACCCAAATGTGATTCTTCCAAGTTGATCCAAATCCAAACTGAAAGAAATCTGATTTTGATTTTAGTTCAAGACTCCTGGATGAACACACCTCTTCCGGCCTGCCTAGACTTCATCGCTGCTATGACTCTGTGAAATCATCGCCGTCGATCAATCGCCAACAGTCGTGACTGCCTTCTAAGTCGCTGAAAACCAGAGCCTTTCGTCGGCGTTCTGCTCTGTCGTCTGCTTGTCACCACCGCTGCTCACACCGCTGCCGATTGTCGATTGCCCTGCCGTCTTCTAGTGCCGCCGTCGTCAGCTCACTGTTATGGCCGTCGTGAAACCAGAGCCTTTCAAACCGCTGCTGTCGCCTGAACAGTCGAGCAGTCCATCGTCGAGTCCCGCCAGTGGCCACCATTAAAGCATCGCCGCCGTTGTCGGAGCTGCCGGAATCCAGGGCCACCGCTGTCGCCATCGCCGGTACTCCTCTGTCATGCCGGCGAACTCTGCCCTCGTACCACCGGCACTCTAGCAGAAGCTCGAGCGCTGTGTTTCATTTCTATTCGACACCCGAGCCGATGGCTTGGGTTGGTTTTTTTATTTTTTTATTTTTTTTTCAACCCAAACTAGACTAGTCAGTTTGCTTCAATTTCCTTTATTTTTTTTCTCAATTAAAACCCGTCCAAGCAATCTCAACCGCCGGATCAAATCTGAATGTCCGTATTTTAATTTCGCGCCCGTCTTCTCTTAAGTGACTCATCAATGGTTCAGATCTTCGATACGCGTGATATCATCTCTTGGGTCACTTTGGCACTTCAAAACATGTCTAATGCGCTCGTCTGCTGCCGATATGCAATTCATATTTTTTAAACCTGTAATAACAAAACCAAACTAAAATTAGACGCATAATAAAAATATGATTCATTAAATTCTATAATGCATCTAAAATAGTTAACTAGAGTAATTTAATTATTAATTCCCTAATTACTATCCTAATAAAAAATAACCCATTCTATTCATATTTTATCACAAAAACTACAATAGCATATAGGTAAATGAGGCATATAAATATGTATATTTTATGCTTATCAGAAGTATCAAAATCTTTGGTCAACACATAACTCACTCATTGGAGTAGCATAGAATAACAAGACAACCCAAACACTTCGAAGAATAACAACTCACCCAAGGGGTAACATACAATCAATACATACCTTTCATGCTCAGCCCTAGATAGGAATTCCCTATACACATTAGAATTTTATAATATAAATATCAGAGATAAGAAATTAAAGAATTTTAGATGATTTGAATTCCAAGTAGAATATCAAACCGACATCAACGCTTTTAAAATAGATAGTTATGAATCACTTGTTCCAAGGATTATCCCTCCTAATTAGATCACTTCTAACCCAATTATTACTGTGATAACCCATAAGTATATAGTCTAATAAATGGTATAGACACGTTAGATATTATCATATCATATTACATGATGTTATTTGTATACTTAGTATTTTATCTCAGATTCAGCTCACTGCCTCCTGCACAACAGTCCTTTTCCGACGGCTACTGTACTCTGTACAGTAAAACTTAACCTTTAAAATTTTTACTAATAATACCCTCGTGAGTCTAGTTTCTAACCCCATTTATTTTATATTTTTCCGATTTTATTTGAATTAGTTATGAATTATTTACTACCAACTGTCAGCCATTATAGATGATAATATATTATATTATTAAGACTCTTAATTAAACTTGATTATCTCACTTAATATCACATTATAGATGATAATATATTATTAACAGACCATATACTCCCCTTCTAGACCAATTATAGAACCTAGGATTATCTGAAATTACTAAAGTTCACTCCTTTCTTATGTTCTTTTGTATATCACACAGTTTTTAAACATTAATACATCCCAAACAAGACAATTAATGCAAGACATACCTTAAAGGCACAAACTCAACGTGGATCATGATCAACCAAGCAATATCAGAACTTGTAGTCTCTGGAAAATTAATAAGCATTAGACTTTAGGTGCAAATTCCCATCTAAAAATGAAACATGAATGCACATATGATTATGATGCACTTCGCATAGAAATAATGACACAATTCATTTATCTCATAAGAATCCACACAATACACTAAGGTACTGAATTAAAACACTTGTCAAAAGCATATAATTAGAAGAGAGAAGAGGGGAAAAACCATCCTACTTAATTCACCAAAGATTTTGCCTTTCTACGCGTTGCTCGTCTTCTCCGCTTCCTCCAAAGCTCCCGCTCCAAGCTCTTGCAAACTCCCACAAGAAGAAGCCTTAAGGGAGGTGGGTGAACGTGGGAAGGAGAAGGGGAAAGGTCTCTGGACGTTCTAAGGTTAACACAAGCCAATTCTTTAGTGTTTATATAGAGTTGGGGGAGAATCCCTTCTTAAACTAATCTTCCAAATCATAGACACTTTCAACCAATGGGAAGGCTTCAAGATCCTTCTAGAGACATGCCAATCAAGTCTCATTGGGATTTGGTATCTTTCCCAAGCACATACACCCCAAAAAATATGCTAGAAATCGCAAAACCGCAACCGGCGATCGATCGGCGTATGCGTTATTACAGCCGATCGATCGCCATTATAGCCGATCGATCGCTTTACGCGAAACAAAACATTCAAAAATCACAGTAACTACGATCGATCGTGTTGATAAGGCGTCGATCGGTTCAGCTTGCCGATCGATCGGTTCTTATGGTGATCGATCGCAGTCACGTTCAATAAAAATTCAATTTCTCATATCTTTTTACTCCGAACTCCAAATCGCGCATAATTGGTGGCGTTGGAAAGCTCTTCTCACCAACTTTAATTTCCATAAGCAAAACACGACCAAATCAAACATTAAGAGGGTCAAATTTCGGTTTTAAAATACTTACTAATTTTTCAGGTGTTACAATTATGGCTTGAAAAAGAGAGGTAAAACAATGATTTTATGCTTTCAAAATAGATTGAAACAATGAAGGAAGTCAAGATTAAGAAGGGTTTAAGAAAAACCTAAAGAGGAAACAAAGATTAAGCTAAACTCATCTCTAATTCTTTTCTTTTCGGGCCTAATGGGGATTAGGCTCCAATCTCCTAGCCAAGTCTATTCCCAATTTGGGAAATGACACAACACTTATCCTTTTATAAAAGAAGGTTGGGGTAAACCTAAGTGAAATGTGGGGTAAAAATAGAGTTTTTCACTAAAATTAGGAAATTTGGCAATTTAACCCAAAATTAAGTCCAAAATTTTTTTGAAAATTTTTATATTATCATCCATTTATGTCTGGGGCATTTTGGTCACAAAAACCTAATTTCGTCGGTGGGGCCGCAGGGGTCCCGTCAAACCCTAATTTTTCGAAAAAATTGGTAAAAAATAAAAAAATCCCAAAAATTCATGTTTGATCCAAAATCACTTAAAACTCATGATTGTGAAGTTAATTTTAATTAAAATCTTTATAAACCTCAATTATTTTAAAAAATAACTAAATTTAATCAGCAAACGCTTAAACCACACGATAACCGATAAATAACATTAAAATAAACCGGTTTAAGATGAGGGTCCTTACATTAATATTCTCCTTTCCTTATTTCCATGTATTATTGATCCATTCACTAGGGATCTCTGATTTGTAAACCCAGGTATAAATTTGTGAAATGAACTAGATATTTTACCATGTCACGTTTCTTTCCTCCACTAAAGACTAAAGTTTGTAATACCGAAAAAAAAAGTTTGTCCTGTAAATGACAAATCAAAATTTCATTTAATATGAGCCTAACTTTAAACATCGTTAATGAGCTAACAATTAAATATCAGAATCATATGCCACCAACAATGCCTCAATCAGAGCCTAACTTTATACTACAAGCTATGCTATCAGGGGTATGTCACAGGCAGGCGCAATGCTATCCTACTGCCAACACACTGCCAATAGAGATATTTTGGCAAAAAAGTAATTTGTTTGGAACTGCCTTTTTTGTTGCACATGCAACCCTCAGATTTTCTTCAGTGGAGATATACCATATGTTTCCTTTTTACTACCCTTTCTGCCCCACTGTAATAGTCTCATTTGAAGGAAAATAGTTGTCCCATTTTATGTATAAACATAGCCATTAACGATGGACTAAAAATTTAAGGTTAGTGGATTCCCAACTGCATGCATATTTCCCCAAAATATCACATTTTTTCAGATTCTGGCAATTAAAATGGGACAGAGAGAGTATAAGTGATGTTTTTTTGGCATCAGAATGTATGTGATATGTGATTAATGATTTATGTATAGTTATTTGATAATATGATTTATGTAACTAGGTACTTTTTGCTGAGTGAACAATGATTTTATGTATATGAGGACGCTTATTATTAAAAAGTTGCTTAAGTTGTAGTAATAAGTTGCTTAAGTTGTAGCCAATAGACATACATGGTTCTTGGAGCAGAAACATTATTCTTGGAGGACTCCCGTAAATTTTGTTTCTCAAAAAGGCAAATATATCCTCACTTTTCAATCTAGAGGGGGAGCAACTTTATTTTTTTTATTTTTCTAATAAAATAACGTATTTTTTTATTTTTCTGCTATGCCTGTAGGGTACTACCCCTTGATCCTGTTTTTTCAGATTGATACTAGGGGAGTCAGCTGCATGCATGCAATAATCATGGGGGGGAACAATGTGAACACTGAACAGTCATTTCCCCACATTATGTGACCAAAAAGCAGCACCAAATGAGAAGTGGAGGGGGGACCCAGGAATTTTAGGTAAAGTTGTAATTTTTTTTTCTATTAGGCCCTTTTTTTCTCTCCCTTTTGTTGATGTGGCAAAATATGTTTGGTAGTGATGTGATTTTGGTGACCAAATTGGCCAGGCTAGACAAGTCCTTCCCCATATTACTACAAAAAGCCCTGCATTATTTTCTCGAGTGAACTAGCTACTGCTGTATTAAGAAATTAATTTAAATAGAGTATTTTTTTTCTAGTTTTTGTCCTACAAAATACTCTGCCTAACACGATGAACTAATTGCATTTTGGGGCATCAAGACAATGCTTCAACAAAGTTGCCAAAAGCTTACTAGATTTGGCATTATAGGAGATCTAGGCTTCAAGTTTGAGACCCCCAATGGATTTATTAGACAATGACATTCTCCTAACGAGTCATTCTTAAGCACCTATTTTCGCAAAAAAAGGTTAATTTGAATGGGGCTGTCATGTTGGTCTGATAGTCGTTATCACAAACAAAATAATAGAGAGGCTATGCTTAATAAAAATTTAGCAATAAAAAAGAATAAAAGGAAGAAAGGGGGCCCGTAGCCGAGCAAGGGGGAGCCGAAGCTCGAGTAGGGGGAGGCCAAAGGCCAGGAAGACGAACGAGAACAACCCTTTAATTCATCTCTAAAACTACTGATTGCAATAGTTCACATGCCTTATATAGTAGAACCTGATTTGCATGAAAAAACTAACCCTAAAATCAAACATGACAAAAAAGACCAAATGCACCATAATATATTTATTACAAATAAAAATACTTCTCAAATAATGCTTATTAACTTCTCATTCTGCATCATTCTCCCCGACCAACAAGGACTCTCCTCCGGAGAGTCAAAGATGAGGTACTGCCTTGAGAAGCAATGAAGCAACGCATATGTCATAATCAGGGCGACCAGTCTACCAGAATAAATATTTTTGAATACCACTCCCACAAGAGGGAATAAGAGTGGAATCAAAGTTGGGTACAATTGGATCAACAGGTGGAGAAAATGGGTGTAGCTAGGGTATGGAAGGTGGAATGTGATAGCTATAGGGGTTGGGTAAAGGTGGAGGAGGGGGCCAAGGATCAATGCCTATAGGCAGGGAAAGTGGCATGCAAGCCAATAACAAAATCGTGATTGGGGAAGGGGATAGGAGCAAAGGATAGTCAATATGAAGGTTGAAGTAGGTGTCAGGAATGTTGATTGGCTCCTTGGGGACATCGAAAAATGGGGTAGGAATGTGCGGCCATGATAATAGAGACAACTTTGGTGAACCCAGTATGAGAATTGATGTGGGCAGTGGCACACCACTGGCAGTGGATTGTCAAGACTTCTCTTCTAAATGTGGATTTGCTGTGGTTAGGGGCATGGGGATTGTGATTTGGATTGCTTCTATTGGTGTGGGTGTTGTCATTAGGGGTGGAGCGAACTGAACAGCTGATGGTCCAAGTGCATGGGCTGACGACGGTGGTGGACATGTTGATGAGACTGTCTGAAGACATGGCAGTGGAGATCGTGGTTGATGTGAAGAAACAACAGTAGGTTGGACTTCGTCTTCCATGGATGCGGTAACTTGTTGACTAGAACGCAATATCTCCATCATCTTTGTCAAAGTGCATGTCAGAGTTCTTTTTTCATTCATGTAAATTGTGTTGCATGGTATGAAGTATATCCAGAATACCCTCCATTTGACAGTGAATCTCCTCATCGGACTCCAACATGCTAGCTACATGAGATTTAGGCGGTTGTCGAATAAGAGCGGTACCTCTGAATCGTGGAAACCAGTTCGGGGCCTTGGTAGAGAGGCATGAGTGGGCTGAAAGTTCTCAAAATACTCATCACGCACGCTGCACTAGTATGGCCTCCTGTGGGGACGATTAGACCACGCTACCTTATAACGAGAGTGGTCCTCTAGTTCAGGCCAGACGAGAACTGATAGAATAGCTCACATGCCTTATATAGTAGAACCTGATTTACATGAAAAAACTAACCCTAAAATCAAACATAACAAAAAAGACCAAAGACACCCTAATATATTTATTATAAATAAAAATACTTCTCAAATAATGCTTATTAACTTCTCATTTAGCATCACAAAAAGGGGTTTTGTCCATGGACTCCTATTGATGCACTGCACTTTTTATTCACACCATGGTTTTTTGGATAATCTCTTTCGCCCCATGGTTTCCCATTAATCCATACCAATAAATGTTGTGTGGGCTGTGTATGCACATGAGGGGATTGGGGTAAGGTGCTCTAAGTGGCCGATTGCTCAGCTCCTTCTAGTCGGATCCTAACAACTTTGACACCCATCGTTCTCATAAAAAATATCAACCTCATACAGACTTTTTTTTGGCACCAACAACCTTATATAGTTGAATAAAAGAAAATAGTCCCCTTAAAAGAAAAAAAAATTACCTTTACAGTTTCTTTTGGTAAAAAACAGCTCTACATATGAAATTTTATACGTACACCAGCTCTCAAACCCACCACCGTGCACCCAGGCAACGTCGGATATCCCAATCGGACGGCACATGATAAATGAAGGCTCATGTGGCTGACTCAACCCCGCTTGCCCTCTGTATTACCCGCATTGCCCGATCAAAATCCGATGGTTCCCATCACCCGAACTCATTCCAATACACGAATAAACGGGACTCTTATAGACATAATCTATTTTCTTTGCTATAATGCAAATATACCCGATTCAAGAAAAATATAGGTATCAGTTTCAGTTATCAGAAGAAAGAAAAAGGAAAAAATAGCAGCCTTGAAAGAGTTACGCAAAATGACGACATAGAAAGGAGATATATGGCCAATATTAATCTGGTTTGGCGCTAGCACATGATGAGGAGAGAGAGAGAGAGAGGTGCACACGACCGTACGAAGAAGGGGCAATGGGCAACATAGCATAGCATGTCCAGCGACATGTGTGCAAAACATCTCCCAACTCCAGTTTCAAAAGAACTCCCCATAACTGCTCTCTTGGCTGCGCCAGCCAGTTGCTCCTTCCCGCGTCTCCCACACTCTCCCTTCTTCTTGTCTTCCATGCTCTTTCATCTTGTGGGTTATTGGAGTGATTGCGGAGTTCGGTTCTCTGGCGAGTTTGCCTGGGATCTGGTACCAGAATACCACAACACTGATGTGTAAGGCCTCTTTGAGCCAAGATTCTGTGGTTTTGTTCGATGATTGTCTAATGGGTTTTTGGTTTTCGTGGGAGTTTGGTGTTTGATTGAGGCTTGGGACGTGGAAGTTGCTCTCTGTTTTGTTCTGGATGGTTTGCATGTAATGCAGATTGTTGTTGTTTTTTTATGTTGTGTGCAGAGGGACGGAGGTTGGGGAGTCCTTTGGGTTGTTTGCTGATGGTCATCTAGGTTGGTTGTGCTATTGCTGGACAAGGAAGACTGAAAGTGGTTATTGTTGATTGCTGAGGCTCTCATTCTACGAGGTTTGAGTTTTTTTATGCTTGTCTGTGCTGTGAATGGTCATGAAAGTGGTGTTTTTTGGATTGTCTTCCTTAATTCACATGTGATTTTTGGTTTATAATGTAAATGGTTATGCCTTTTCTGTTTGATTGTAAGAGTAGCTTAAAATATGTTCTTGTCCAATGACTGACTGCGGAGGAGGATTTGGTTTGAATAAGATTGGATGTCTTATTGGAAAAATTAATTACGAGGAAGATGATGCAGTGTCTGTTCGTGCTTTTGCTGTTATGTTGCCGTCTTTTCTAGCCTCTGAGATACAAATTGGGTTTTGGTGGTTACAGTAAGTTGAACTTTAATAAGTATGTCTCATACTGATAGAAATGGATTGGCCTGAAATGCGGAGGGTGATCTTTAGGGGATAAACGAGCAGGAGAGCATCTAGATGGGATTTCAGGCCTAGGGATTTAAGATATCACAAGATCAAGCTGTTCCATGATTACTAAAATTTGGTTTAGTTCTTTGTTTGGGCGATGGCATGTTATGGTTCTGCATGCTCATGCAAGAATCAGTAAATCTTCCGGCAAATGATGGAAAGGGAGTGGCCTAAAATGCTTTGGTTGATCTTCAGGAAAGAAGCTAGCAGGGGAGAGCATGTCGGTGGAATTTCAGGGACAAGGACTTATCATGCCACAATACCATGCTGTTCCATGGATTTATCTCAGTTATTTGAGCGATAACATTTTGTGGTTCTGCAACATTCTACCTCTCAATGGGTTCATGAATGGGGTTGGTGGAACCTCTGTCTCATTTAAGGGGGCTCATGGAAAGAACAGGTTCAATGTCGTGATTGGGTCCTTTTTCAATCCCAGTGCAGCTGCAAAGACCCTTCTGCATGCCACAAATGACCCAATCCTGTAATGAAAAGAAAGGTAGCTAACTTTCTTTTAGGAGCAATGCGATTGACTGCATTCATCTCTGTATCTAAGCCATCCAAATAAATCAGAGAATGTAAAGGAGCATGGAGTCGTATACTCCACAGAACATCGTCCTTGCCAAGGTTGTATGTCCTTTTTCATTCTATCCAAGCGATTGGGAATCCTCAGATGTTCCAATCAAAGAGCACAGATATGCCAAAAATGCTAGTTGCTCCACCAAATAACAGATGACTGTTGTTGATTGATATTGTTATAACTTGTAACTTCAAACTTACTGTCTTGTTGTTTAGACAAATCTTTTGTTGTCTTGTGATTTAGTTTCTTTAATTCTTCCTGCCATTATAATAGTTAGGCAATTTAGTAATTTGAATAATTTTCCAATTTGTTTCTCATTTTTGTTTTTGTTTTTTAATTTTTAGAGGACTTAGTTTTGGAAAAAGATGGTTGCGTTTGGGAAGAAGTTGAAAGAAAGGGCACTCCCTGAGTGGCGAGGGTATGTTCCATTTACGTATTAGAATAATGTTTGAAGCTTTTAACAGGTTCTGAATCGTTAAAGTTCATTTAGTTCACCTAATTGTTTATAAGTAGTTTCTCTTACTGATCAAAAAGAAACTTGCACTGGCTAAGAAAAAAAACTGTACAGTATGTCTCTTATGAGATGATGAATCTATTGAGAGTTTTATCTTGGATTTTATTCTATTATTACATGACAATGTCATATGCAAACAAAAATGCAGCCTCACAACTTCCATGAAGCGAATGGGTAAACATGTTTGGAGAAATGATTAACATGCACTTCTTTTTGGCTACGGCTCTTTAACCTATATGATGATTTAGTTTAAATCATTTGCTCTGCATCTTATGCCTAGAACAATATCTTGTAGATTCTTTTTTGTAGTTATTTCAGGACGAATCATTAAGAAAGTATATTGATGGGACTTGGGAGTGCCATTTAGCCTTCACTCATGATTTTGTCATCTTATTGTCCTAACAGATCTCTACTTATCATCAGGTTTGGCAAAGTAAAGCCTTTTATGGAAAACAAATTAAAATTACGAAGTGAAAGGGGAAATTGTTATGAAGTGAAAGGGGGAAAACAAATTATAATTACGAAGTGAAAGGGCAAATTGGATGAGATTAGGACTTTTACTTGCTTAGCTTTTTAATTTCCTGCTTATTTAGGACTTCTAATTGGTGGTAGTTTTCTTTATCGAAATCCTTAGTTACATTAGAATTACGAATACTTTAGTGGCTTCTGCCTCACCAAGTTAGAAGTTACAATACTTAGTCTCTCTCTCTCTCTCAGCTCAATCTCTAAACTCGTACTTCCTCTCCCTCTTCTTTGCTTTCTCTTTCTCTACTTCTTCTTACGCTCTTTTGCAGTGCTCCTTTCTTGTGGTTGTTCCAATACCAATGTTGGAGACGGGGTTGTCTTTACTGGGTATTTGGAAGAATAAAGAGCAGGCGAAGGAAGAAAGAAAGGGCAATGGAAGTTCAGTCGATATAGAAACGAGGGATAGTATTTAGAGAAAGGGATAGGAAAACGTGAACCAAAACTTAGCAACTATTTTCCATTGATCCAAGCTTATGAAACTAGGCATAGAATTATATAATTATAGAATCATAAACCTAATCTAAATAGAACTCTTAATCCCTAATCTGCCTCCTTACACTAGCCTAAAGCCCAATATCCATTAGCGTAGCCTCTTTAACTATCAAATTACTAAAATACCCCAAAGGCGGATCATAACAGAAACAGAATAACCTTTTTGTGGAAAAAGGTTCTGTTTGCTAAACAATCTACCCTCCATGACTTAGTGAAGCAATCTTATAATGTATATCACCTTATTGTGCATAAATGGTGTTGCCGTTTAATTAAGAGGGGTACTTAACTCTAAGGGTGTTCTCCGACGTGGATGGACACGGGTGGATGGTTGTTGGTGTCCGTCTGCAATCTTACCTTGGGCTATCCAGTCTGCCCGTGACCGCAATTGTCCGTCTCTGTCCGCCTTGGTTCGTGCGGACGATGAATGCCCGCGGACACCTAGTGGATAATAGGTCCAAACTTTGGAATATCTACTTTTTATACTTACGAGATCAATTTTTTGTTCATAAAACATTTATAGTTCATAAAAACATGTCCCCACATGTAAGTTCAACATCTCATCTATAAGTTCAACAAAAGTAATATACAAAACAAAATCCATCCAAGGGCTTTTAGACAATCAAGCTTCAAAACATCTTAGTTGATCATCTAGTTTGACATGCTTTAAAACATGTTCCCACATGTAAGTTCATCATCTAGTTTGACATCCATAGTTGATAAAAACATCCAGAGTTAACGGATACGGACAACAGCTTGTCCATGACCGTGGCACCCTATTAAGACGGACAGACAGGTCCCGTCCGTGTCCTTTGTCCGTACGGACTGTCCGTTAAACTGTTGACCGACACGGATGGATTAACGGATACGGATGTCTGTGAACACCCCTACTTAATTCTAGTCATTCTATAATCTTGAGGAGTATGCTTTCTTCCTTTTGTTTCATCTCATTCTTTAGGTTTGTGCCAACACATGAAAGATATGTGGTTTCCCTCCGTTTATGTGTAAGATGTTTAAGTTTCTACAAATTTCTATGATGGCGTTGTGTGTCCCTATTTAAATGGTACCTGTAGTAGTTGTCTTAATCTGATGGTTCTGTTTCCATTAATATGGCATGTCTTGCCATATTATAGTTATTATATAAACTACAAGATGATGAAGAAAAAAGTAAAGCAGTATTCTCAGCAAAATCCACTTGGTGCACAAGATCGTCGCCATGTTCTCAAAGAGTTCTCCAGAATGCTTGATACTCAGGTAAATAAAATTCTTTTTTATATGTGTACTTATACATACTATTTCCAAAAGATTACACAAAGATAAAGAGGTGAAAATGTGAAGAAGATGATGACATGCAAGGTGATAATTTAGTACATGTACAAATTATATAGAAGCTTTAACTCTGTATTCGTGAAATAAATATCAGTGTTAAGCTATGGGGAACCTACTTATATGAATGACCAATATAAGAATGGTTGATGAAAAAGTTACATGCTATTATGTGATACATGGCTATTTGATCACACCTCATAAACCTCTATCACCATGTTAGACCTTGAGGAATATACTAATAATTGGAGATAGGGTGATACTACAATCTTTATACAACTAATGGCTCACACAATCCATGAGATTTATTTTTCCCAAGATATGCTTCATAATATGGTTCTGCGCTTCAAGATATTCAGAGTCTTTGCCCTTTGGCTCTTAGCAATCCAAACAGTCTTTGGGTGTGTATTACAGTTTCAGAGGAAGACCCTTGACTTATCCAAGTGGTAAACTTTCAGCTGGATTTTTTTATATTAAGAGATCCTTATAACCTGACAGTCTATGATACATTAAGCTGAATAGTAAATTTTACTAATAGAGAAGTTGTGAATGCGAAGAACTTTTTTAAGCCTAGATGTTATTTGATAATTTCTTATAAGCATAACAGGTAAAAAAACTTCTATTGATAGAATGTATACGTTTGTCTGTCTTTTAAATAAGGTTTAGTGACGTTGAAGAACCTATAATCTTTATCTTTAAGTGTATAATTAGAAATGGATTATGAAATATATCTCCTTAAATTGTTGTCTGTATAACATGACGCTGAAAGCGAATTGTTCTTCTGCATTCTTCCCAGATTGAAAAAGTTGTTCTATTTCTGTTGGAACAACAAGGGACTCTTGCAAGCAGATTAGAAATTTTGGGAGAAAGAACAATAGCTCTTCAGCAGGAGCCAGATATCTCACAAATAGCTGAATTGAGGGAAGCCTATAGAGATGTTGGACGTGACCTTTTGAAGCTTCTGACCTTTGTTGAGATCAATGCTGTCGGTATACGAAAAATATTGAAGAAATTTGATAAGCGTTTTGGATACAGATTTACAGATTACTATATGATAACTCGTGCAAATCATCCTTACTCTCAGTTGCAACAAGTGTTCAAGCATGTGGTAATGGAACAACTAAGTGATTTGATACTCAAAATAAATTATTCGTGCTTAGGTGTAATATGGTTTATTTCTATCTCATCACCAGAAATGCTACATACTAGTTTGTAATGCCTATTGAAAAGCTTGTCATCTTGGTACATGTCCTTACTAATGGGATGTGCAGGGTATAGGGGCTGTTGTGGGGACGTTAACTCGCAATCTTGCTGAGCTTCAAGATCGTCACGGAAGCTATCTATCAATTTATGATCAGCCATCACTTCCATTGCAGGTAGTATCTGTATTGCATTATGCTTGGTGCTGTTGGCTATTCTAAGAATAGCTTTAAGTGTAGGTAATAGTTCATAATTTCGTTATGCTTTTTCTCTGCGATTCCAGGACCCTGTCATTGACTCAATAAAAGCAGCAGTAGACAGGCTAACACACTCAACGAATTTCTTACACTTCTTGGGGCAACATGCTCTTATTATGCAAGAAGAGCTTCCGACTCCAACAGAAGATCATATGGATGATGAGAAATACCATTTTATGTCTCTTCTTCTAAATTTGGCAAACACTTTCCTATATATGGTCAACACATATATTATTGTCCCCACGGCCGATGACTATGCTTTGAGCCTTGGAGCTGCTGCAACAGTTTGTGGTGTTATAATTGGGTCTATGGCTGTGGCTCAGGTGTTTTCATCCGTGTATTTCAGTGCTTGGTCAAATAAGTCATACTTTAGACCGCTTGTGTTTAGCAGTATTGTTCTCCTAATTGGCAACGTCATGTATGCATTGGCTTTTGATGTCAATTCTATTGTGGTTCTTCTCCTTGGTCGCTTGTTGTGTGGGTAAGTGAATTTTTTTTGTTTCCAACTCTTCACATGTATACTCAGGTTCTGCTTATTTTTGCCTTTTCTTTTAGCTTCCATTATTTTAGTGCGATATTTGTAACATGTGCTTCACAAGTTTTTTTGGAGTCATCATTATGTTCATCATCTGGTCAATAAACTATGCTAGCAGTCAAATCTACCTGTAAAATGTAGCAAATTAGCTAAACAAGCTCTGTTTCTTCATTTTAAATATTTTGTTCATAGTTAATTGACACAGTTTACTGTAGACATGGAAGTTAATGGTCTATAATTCATACTGACTTTATATACAGGTTTGGTTCTGCTAGAGCTGTTAACAGGCGCTATATCAGTGATTGTGTACCTCTTAAAATACGGATGCAAGCGTCTGCAGGTTTTGTTAGTGCTAGTGCTCTTGGAATGGCTTGCGGGCCAGCTCTTGCTGGTTTTCTCCAAACAAATTTTAAGATCGCCAAGCTGACATTCAATGAAACGACTTTACCTGGTTGGGTTATGGCTCTTGCCTGGTTCAGCTACTTAATCTGGTTATGGTTTTCATTTAAAGAGCCTACTCACAGAATTGAAGTGAAAGATCCCCATCAAGAAGCTGATGCTGGTAAGGCTCTTTGCATATTTATGAACTATCCATGCAAAATAATGGAATGTTTCTTTTGTATCGTCATCTGTCAGTTCTGCAGAAAAGAGCTAGAGCCAGATGGGAATGAAGCTCTGGTAGCAGTATTAACGCCCTAGACTTTTAGGCATCTGAAGTGGCAGTAGCCATTTGTTATAAAATTATAGCTAACTGATCAGAAGACTGAAAAGTTTAGGTCTTGCTGACTAATTGCCTTGCCCCCATTCAGCAGAATCCTAGCTTCGCTTGTTCTATGTCATCAGTGCTTTGGGTTGTTCCCCAAATGGTTATAAGCTGACTTATTCGTGTTCATTTTTTTAGTGCCAGTGGAAAATGATGCATTAGAGGAAGGCCTGGAGCAACCTCTGCTTTTGAGCTCGACAGAGAAGCAAGGAGATGGAGAAGGTGATCCTGATTGTGATGGTAGTGAAGAAGGTCTTGAAGTAGCTCACAAACCTGCTGCTTCGATTGCATCTGCATATAGATTACTAACCCCATCGGTGAAGGTAAGTTCATTTGATTATTATATGATTAACTTTTTTGTTAGTTTGCCCATTTATAAGAAAAATGTACCCTCAACATTGTATGTCTGCCAATGGAACCTTAGTCATCTCTCCTTTTTGTGGGAGAGGTCCTAGGATTGAATCCCATTGGCATACAGTGTGTCTAAGGGTGTGCGAGTCTTGTATAATAATATAGAACATTTTATTTCTAGAGCAATGTGTTTTCTCACTTCAAATATATTATTTCCATTGTTATCAGGGTCCCGTTTATATGCACCGCGCACCGGATGCATGTGTGTGGGTGGTGATTGCAATCGTGCAGCACCCATAAAACTGGGGGCAGGCGGGTTTTTTAGAATCCCCCCAAACACAAACAAAATGTGCAAGCTGTAGGATCGAGATGCGCCTAGGTGCATATTTGGAATATGCTCTGCATATTAATTTTCCTTGTGATCGTTCAGGTTTTATTTCATCTAGAAAAAATTGGACTACAGACTTTAGTATAGAATATGTTTGCAAAGTTCAGTATAATAGATTGGTAGGCGGAATGGAAACTTTGAATATATAGTTGGGGTATGATAGGTCTGTCTTGACTTTTTTGTAACTCATAAATGCTTATGATTTTCCAGATTTTTTTTGCTACGTTTTAGTACATTTTTTATTCCTGAAGTCTAACTCTTTATTTGCATGAAATCTTGACAGGTTCAATTACTGATTTATTTCATGCTGAAGTATGCAATGGAGGTTTTGCTATCTGAGTCGAGTGTCATCACTGCATATTACTTCAATTGGTCAACTAGTAGTGTGGCAATATTTCTGGCTTGCCTTGGTTTGACGGTCCTTCCAGTAAATATTATTGTTGGAAGTTATATTAGCAACTTGTTCGAAGACAGGTATGTTACCTAACTAATTTTCTATGATCCATATTTTTTTTTTGGTAATATAATATGTCAAAAATAACTTATATATATATATATATATATATATATCGTTCATATACTGCAAACTTAGGACTGATAATTCATGGAAGTGTATCTGCTCTCTCTGATCAATATGAACTATGATGTTCTTCTTAATGCTGAACAGGCAAATTTTACTGGCTTCGGAGATAATGGTTTGCATTGGTATACTCGCAAGCTTTCATGCGATCAGCCCTTACTCGGCACCACAGTATATCTTCTCGGCACTTATCACATTTGTCTCTGCAGAAGTTCTTGAAGGTGAATTTAATATATCTCTGGCCTCAAACATGTGAATGACTACTGGACATTAGCTAGGATACATATCAGAGGATTTCTTTCACCCGCAACTTCACGTGAGAGCTAACTTGATGATTGTACATCTGCTAGGGCAGCATAGTGCTTAATTTGCTACGTTGATACCATATAATGGCATGTGAGTTGCGTAATTAATACTCCCTCCATCCAACTTTAATAGTTCATTTTGGAAAGCCAAACGTATCTATTAAATTTGGACGGAGGGAGTACAAACTGAGGCGGGGTAGTATGACCATACAATCTGGAGGAAGTATAAGAAGAATAGTAACTTGTGAGGATATGAATGCAGCAAAGTATAGTAAAACCTCTAATCCAACGATAAAGAATCTCTAATTTGATATGATAGCAGCAAAACAGGCATATAACTTGTGAGGATGAAGTCCTTCCACTGAACTCAGAAATCTGTGGCTCAACTTGTGCAGGTGTAAATTTGGCACTCCTTTCTCGGGTCATGTCATCAAGGCTAGCCCGTGGGACTTACAACGGTGGACTACTATCGACAGAAGCTGGGACGTTGGCTCGTGTAGTGGCTGACGTTACAATCACATTGGCTGGTTACTTGGGACAGAAATATCTCTTAAATATCACTCTCTTGCCCTCTCTCTTGATCTGTGTGGTCTCTGTTGCAGCCACCTGCTATACCTACAATTCTCTGTTCTGATCTTTTTCAAAATCCCACACTTGAAATTCCACATGTATTTCTTCATTGGTTCCATGTATATAGTAACTGTGAGCCATTCAATATTTTGCCCCTTTATCAAGTTAGAAATATTATTTCGTTTATTCTCTGTATTTTTTCCATTTTTGGCCCTTCTTGACATACTTATCCCATTTTTGGATTCATGATGATGTCCTGGCTACATGGGGTCAGCAGTATGGATTATATACTGTGTTTGACTCCTATGGGAATCAAAATGGTACAAATTTTATATAAAGAAATATAGTAGCAAGTTTTTATGCTGGATGCCCTTCATGACACAACCCTATGAAGAGGGGATAATTTTGGATTCATGATGTATTCTTATAAATGTAGCTCTGCCAAGTTGTGTTCTGATGATGGTAGTGGTCATGGAATGTCGTATCGGATATCGGTAAAATATCGGTCGGCCGAAGAGACGAAATATCGGAGATATTGTATAAAAAGATATTGGTAGTCAAAAATTAGTTTTTACTGTATATTTTTACAATCTAACTTTTAAAATGAGTTATACTAATTTAGACAAAGTATATATTTTAAAATATATATAAAAATGCATATTAGGATGGGAAACAAATCGGAAAGTTTTTTTTAACTTTTTTTTTAAAACGTAGTGGTCATGGAATGTCGTATCGGATATCGGTAAAATATCGGTCGGCCGAAGAGACGAAATATCGGAGATATTGTATAAAAAGATATTGGTAGTCAAAAATTAGTTTTTACTGTATATTTTTACAATCTAACTTTTAAAATGAGTTATACTAATTTAGACAAAGTATATATTTTAAAATATATATAAAAATGCATATTAGGATGGGAAACAAATCGGAAAGTTTTTTTTAACTTTTTTTTTAAAACGGCGATATATCGGTCCGAAACCGGCAATATTTGGAAAAAATAAAAAATCTGATACTATATAGGTCGTATTGGTGTATCGGGTGGGGCCCGATACCAATATTTCGGCGAGCCGGCATTCCATGGTAGTGGTCCTCAGTAGTCTGTATGCATGAAATGTTGGAAATTGTCAGAAGTCCTTGGTCATTTTTTTCTTACTGCAAGTATGGGTAGCCTAATTTCCATTGTTGGTTCACCATCTTTTATTCTCTGCATATCCCATTTCCGTTAGTTGCGTTTGAAGCAAGTTCTTGAAACGGGGGTTGAATGCAGAAGGTACTCTAATAAATGTTGGTAAGAATTGCTGGTGCATGTGAAGTTGGTACTTCAATATGAGAAAATGAAAGATTTAGAAACGATTGCTTCAAGATCTCTGATCCTTTCATTTCCAAAGATGGATCTCGGAATCTCTTCTCACCTAACAAACTTACTTATAATTAGTGATCCTTGATTTGCCAAGTTAAGACTTGACCATGCTATTATATGATGAATGCAGGCAGTCATCACCCAAGACCAGAGGGAAGACTCCCAATTGTTACCCACTGCAAGTGTTCAATAATAGACAGGATAAGGATTGGGTCGGCGTACCAATTAAGTCCTCTGATAGCAACTTAATAACCCTTTGATGGCTCCAAGGAGTTAATGCTTCAAACATTTGGGAGTGTTAGTGAGAAACAATAATATACTCACGAAGACTCACATTATGACATTCCAAAATTGCTACTTGCTACTTATCAGTTTGCAAATATTATTGCGGTGCATTCTCCCCAGTTTCTTGGTTATGATTTTGTCTTACTGTTGTTCTCTATCATGTGAACAAATTCAGT
Source organism: Houttuynia cordata (assembly GCA_039654745.1). Classification (NCBI taxonomy): domain Eukaryota; kingdom Viridiplantae; phylum Streptophyta; class Magnoliopsida; order Piperales; family Saururaceae; genus Houttuynia; species Houttuynia cordata. The sequence goes on from CM077505.1 coordinate 24,367,095, forward strand.
AGTACTAGCTTTAATCCTGTCCATTTCCATCTTTACACTCTTTATATAGCAAATCCAGAATGATCAAGCTATTTACTCAGTTTAAAACGTTGTGGTGCATTCTCAGTTAGTTGACATTATTATGTTTTTTTGCTTCATCATACCACTGTACAAATGCTGGATAAGTATCAGCTGTAATCCTAGCCCTGTTACTTCTGATTCTATATTACACACTGTGCACAACAAAGGTAAGATGAGTACTGAACACATCCAAGCCATTATACTTTCTTTCCAAAGCAATCTGAAAATGTTTGTAAAAACTGGTACCCAATACTTCGGCTGGAATTTTTTATCACTTATAAGTCATCCTCAGCTAATATACTACTTATCTGAGGTACTTTTTCCGTAAGAGTGATAAATTCCAAAAGTAAACTAGACAAGGGAAATCATTATTAATCAACCTCTTCAACCTTGTACCAAAAAAAATCAGCCTATTCAATTTTTAGTGGTAAATAATACTACAAACTGGCACAGCACAGTGCAACCCCATTAACTCCTTGAATTCAATTGCTCAACTGTCACCACCATTGGAGTTCAGCTAACTTTTCCAAGTGGTAGTTGTACACTAATTACTCTTTCTTTTTCTATTATCAACAATAAAACTCTTTCCATTTCAAAAGAAAATTGCAGCACAGAGTCATAGACCTTCTCTTCCCATCCTTTTCTCCTCCGAAAGCCAATCAAATTCCTGGCTGGTCAAGCAATTAATGTTCACCTGCCTCAGTTCCATATCTCGCTCACACACATTATTATGACCCTTAGTCTTTAAATTGAGTCCAGCTGATGGTGCACTGAGGCATATCTCCTTTCTGTGTGCGGAAGCTTCTCTCATGTGCATTTCATGAGCTCGGCAATCTCTGAGAGACATCTTTATATGGGTGGTGGCTGGAGTATATAAACAAGCACCTGAGCTTTAGCTTTGTTTATAGTTTTGTGGGTCTGAGATCTTTGCACCTTAGGAGTTCGTCGCCGTAATAATCGTTGTGTTGGAATATAAGGTGGTGTTCCTTGCAGCAGCAAAGAGTGTGAGTTTGCAACAGGTTTTTGTATAGTCCTGTGGAGTGAGGTGTGGTTGTGATAACATATGGCAATTGGGTGGTGGACATGGAAGCTTCTTGTCTCAGCTCTGGCCTTTTTGCTCTACTTTCATGAGCTTTGTTCTTCAGAACAAGGTGAGGTGGTTTATACATTTCTTGAGGTGGTTTATCAATTTGCTATGCATCTGCTCCTTGTGGAGATCAACATAATACAAAAAATTGATTTTTCATTTTGGTATTTGTATAATTTAAACTAGGCTAATGTGTCCTCACCTGCATGATTACTTTTTATTAGCATAAGAGGCTAACATGAATTCAACCTTATCTATCGTTATATGGTTTTCAATACATTTGTTAGCTTGATTTTGGTACTTCCCCACCATACATTTGTATAGTTCTATGAAGGTGAGATGAGACGTGATACATGTTGGGAGCATGTGACATTTGTTACTTCATTAACTGGCTGCCCATGAATCTTTATTGTCCTCAAATGGACAATGTGATTGGACATGGAATTTGCTGACAATTTGGATTTGTTTTTTGTAGCTCCAGACTACACATTTATGCACCATGCAACCACAGCACCATCAATAGCATATTATGACTACATTATCATAGGGGGAGGGACTGCAGGGTGCCCCTTGGCAGCCACACTCTCCCAAAACTTCAGTGTCCTCCTCCTAGAGAGGGGTGGCGTGCCCTATGGCAACCCTAACATCACCCACCTCGGCGGCTTCGCCGACACACTCTCCGACCTCTCGCCTGCATCGGCGTCACAGAGGTTCATATCCGAAGATGGTGTCATCAATGCTCGGGCTCGCGTCCTTGGCGGTGGTAGCTGCTTAAACGCCGGCTTTTACACCCGGGCTGCCCCAGACTATGTCCGGCAGGTCGGATGGGATGGTCGGCTGGCAAACCGGTCGTACGAGTGGGTCGAGAAGATCGTCGCATTTAAGCCGCCAATGCTCCAGTGGCAGTCGGCTGTGAGGGACGGCCTACTAGAGGTGGGGGTGCTACCTTACAATGGGTTCACCTATGATCACATGTATGGAACAAAGGTTGGAGGGACCATATTTGACAAAGATGGGAAAAGACACACTGCTGCTGACCTCTTGGAGTATGCCAACCCTAATGGCCTCACTGTCCTGCTCTATGCCACTGTGAGCAGAATCATGTTTCGAACTCGAGGCAAGTGAATTGTGATGCTTTATTATTAGGTCAATTAGTTGGATTATGAATTACATTTGAATGTGATTTAGTCTATGGTTTCATCATGCACAAGTATTTTTACTCAATACTTATGATTCCATGCACTGAAGGTGATAGTAGGTAATTGGGTAGTTTAATGTTTTTAAGAAAAATAGGCAAGTGGATAGCGGCAATCAATGGATGAGTTTTTTTTTTTGGTATGCCTTATTAATGGCTTTTGAATTTCATGGATTTCCACATGTCTCACCAACCATGCCACATCAATATAATGTTCTTCCATGTGTATGCATGCATTTATGTTGGTCTCCACTTAAAAGATTTATCTTTAACATGTAGACCCTGATCCCTGACAGGCCAATTGAAGGTACATCTTTCTTTCTTGTTTTATGAAAAAATGATATATCTTGATATTGCTAGTTAGGACTGTTTGCTATCTTTTTTAAATTAAATTAACTGCTTGATTTTCTTTAACAAAAATTATCAGCTGTTTTTCTCATCTGAATGGTTTAGTCTTATATTCCTATAACTTCTGTGTTGTTACTAATATTACAACTACTCTATTAATAGGGAGACCAAGGCCCTTAGCACATGGAGTGGTCTTCAGGGACGCGGCTGGGGTCAAGCACAGGGCCTATCTGAATAAGGGATCAAAGAACGAGATCATCCTATCGGCCGGAGCACTCGGCAGCCCTCAGCTGTTGATGTTGAGCGGCATTGGGCCCGCGACACATCTGAGCACACTCAACATCCCTATCCTGCTGGACCAGCCCTTGGTAGGCCAGGGCATGTCCGACAACCCCATGAACGCCATTTATGTTCCTTCTCCGGCTCCGGTCGAGCTCTCCCTCATCCAGGTCGTCGGCATTACCCGCTTCGGAAGTTACATCGAGGCATCCAGTGGTGCCAACTTCGCCGGCGCCGCCCCCACTAGCGGCGTCCAAAGGAATTTCGGCATGTTCTCCCCTCAGGTACACACATTTGTTGTAGGAACTCTTACACAATGGACAAAAGCTTAGGCAAAATTAAAGGGGTTCGTATAAAAATTGAATCATATATAGTGATGTGGTGGCCAATTCCTATACCATTTGAAATACAAATCAATCAGCCCATGAATTTTGTTTGAAGTTTTTTGGCATGATGTTTGACACATACAGCCATTCATTGCATGCAGACTGGTCAGCTCTCCATTGTTCCACCCAAACAAAGAACCCCTGAGGCCATAGCCAAGGCAGTTGACCTCATGAACAGCTTGGAGGCCCAAGCCTTCCGGGGTGGTTTCATCTTAGAGAAGATTATGGGGCCCATTTCCACCGGAGAACTCGTGCTCCGGAACCGTAACCCTAGTGATAACCCCTCGGTCACCTTCAACTACTTCAAGGAGCCCCACGACCTCCAGCGGTGCGTCGATGGCATAAAGACTATAGAGTCGGTGATTGAGTCGAGGGCCTTCAGCAACTTCCGCTTCCCTTACATTTCGACAGGGGCGCTCATTAACATGACCTTGCAGTATCCGGTGAACCTCCGGCCACGGCATGACAATGCATCCACCTCTTTAGAACAGTTCTGCAAGGACACTGTGATGACTATATGGCACTACCATGGAGGGTGCCAGGTCCAGAAGGTGGTGGACCAGGACTATAGGGTCCTTGGTGTGGATGCACTCAGAGTTATTGATGGATCTACCTTCAATTACTCTCCAGGGACCAACCCTCAAGCTACAGTCATGATGCTTGGAAGGTAAATTAATTCAAGCAAATCCCTTTTAGCTAACCAATTAAGGTACTAAACATTGGATTATATGGTAATGAGCTCTAATTATATGGTTTGGTGGTTGTGCTGCAGGTACATGGGGATTAAGATCAGGAACGAAAGACTTGGTATAAATAGTGTGGACTAGGACACATTTAGCTGCATGTGAGAGGAAGTTGTGAATTGAATCTATGCTGCTCCTACGGCCTTATCATAATTGTAATTGTAGTGGGAGTGAACTTGATGAGATTGTCATAATTCAATAATTTAATGAATTTGTTCATCATACTTGAATCAGTGCATATTTTCTCACTGCAACTTATATTAGTCATAAAATAAACCCTAAAGCATCAATGTTATTGTTTGTCACATTTTCGTTACTTCACTTTTATACGGCTATAATTCAGGTGTAAATTAATGAGGAGGTGGGAAGGAAAGAGAAGCCCTCCCCTCTCTCCTCTTTTCCCTCCATCAAACCCCCCTTCTCCCTCCCCCATCCCATTCTTATTAGTCTTCCGTCTTCACCATGGTAGGCCTCCAGCCCTGACAATGGCTGCTACGGTTCTAGGCTAGCGGGTAGGCGGGAGAGGAGCAGAGAACCATTGTAAGGGTGGCAAACTTTGAAGTCTCCCACTCTCCTAGCTTCTCTTGCTCCGACCTCCCCCCTCCCCTCCGACGGTAGACTCGTTGATTGGCTATGCTTGTGTCTGCTCAGAGGTTGTGCCCCTGCGACGACGGTGGATTTCTTTGCCTTTTGTGGTGGGGGGGTGGTTATGGGCTTTCATTGGGTGGGATAGTGGTGAGAGAGAGAAGCTTTCCCCCCTCTTGATCCCCATAACCCTTTCAGTTGGTTTTCACGTGGATGCAGTCGGGTCTAGTGGTTGTTTCCATGGACAAAGGTGATTCCTTTAGAGTTTGCCCTCTTGTGGCAATTGCTCCGGTTAGTGCTCTTGCCATCAGATCTCTCCCCCCTTGGGTACACATGGTTGGTTTCTACTTTAAGTATGCCCCACTTGAGTGGTGATCAATTGTGTCGAGGTCCTTGGAATGAGATTCCAACTTCCGTTGTGTTGGGCATGCACTCAATTATTCGGTTTTGTAGTTGCCTCCTAACGGTTTGACAAGTATCTCCGAGGCTACTACTTGTGAAGCTGCTGCATGAAGCTCACAATCCGATAGTCCCACTGTATATTTCTTTGGATCTACTGTGGAAATATATTTTATTAGCAAATCAGCATCATACCGACCCTTTAGAGATAGCCCAGGATGGTTGGGTTTGAGGTCTTTCGTAATGGATTTGAGCTCAACGATATGCCTCTGACTATTTTTTTATAGGATGTTATGGATCTGTGTATGCCTGGGTGAGTCCTCCTCTTGTGTTGTTGTATATGAGGAGGACTCTTTAGTTGTATTTTTGTTGTTTGTTAAATAAAATTTCTTTGTTAGCAAAAAAAAAGCTATAATTCAGGTGTCTAATTGACCACATCTATCTTTTTTATTACTCCATCTATCAGTCCACATTAAATTCCTCCCCAATAATTAATAATTGATAAGTATAAGTGTTCTTCCACCTGATACGATTTGCATAAACTCCTCCATATGAGAATTGTCAGTAATTAGAGCATTGTCGAACCCTATTTTTGTATTGCTATTCCTTTCTTTGAAGGAACCAGACTCCATAAGACTCAGTTTTTTGCTCGTATATCCAATGAAGTTCGAGCTTATATCTCAATCATGACTAATTACCTGCTTACCTATATATCGGCTTTGGTATTTCTTCTAATTTTTGAGCCATCTAGGCTGGACTATTACTATTTCCTCTCATATGCAATGAAAATTTGGGGCTAAACCCTAAACTCAAATGCCCCATTTGAGCTATGTTACCATACAACAACAATTCTCGATCCTCAAAATTACAAAAATATATGCCCAAAATCCAAATTCAAGCATAAAACCATTAGATCTATTTATTAATTCAACAATAAACCTTGCAGCCGCCAATGCTCCAATGGCATTCGGCCGGCGAGCAGCAGTCTATTAGAGGCTTGGGTGCTACCTTACAGACTACAGTGGGATCTCCTATGATCCATGGAATGTCGTATCGGATATCGGTAAAATATCGGTCGACCAAAGAGACGAAATATCAGAGATATTGTATAAAAAAAATATCGGTGGTCAAAAACTAACCTTTACCATATATTTTCACAATCTTATTTCTAAAATGAGTTATACTAATTTAAATTTCAAAATATGCATAAAAATGCATATTAGGATGGAAAACAAACAAGAAAGATATTTTTTTTTAAACCAAATTTTTTTAGAAAAATGACGATATATTGATCCGATACCGATATATGTGCCGGCATTCCATGCTATGATCACATATTTGGAACAACGGTTGTAGAGACCATTCATTTGACAAAGACTGGAACAGACACACTCCTGCCTACCTGCTGGAGTATTAAAACCCTTGTGGACCTCCCTGTCCTCTATGCCATCGATCGCCGAGCAGAATCATGTTTAAAACTCAAGGCAAGTTAGGTGAGGCTAATTTCATCATGTAGTTTAATAACTTGGCCTAATAGCCAACAATTAAAGTTGATTTAGTGTATGTCTTTATGTATGTATACAAGTATTAATACTTCAATTTTTTTATGATCTTGTGTACTGAAAACGGTTTAGTTGGGCAAATAGTACTCCCTCCGTCCAACAGTACCTGTCTGGATTATAAAAACAAAATCATAGTTCATTTTGGTTTTCTAATCCAGACAGGTACTTTTGGACCGAAGGAGTAGTATTTATGTTTAGAAAAGAAAAGGCAAGTGGGGATTGATGCAATCACATGCATGAGTTTCTTTGCATGCCTTTACTAACGTCTTTTGAAATTCGTGGATTTCCATCTGTTACTAAATCAATATAATGTCCTTTAGGTATGTATTACATGCATTTATGCTGATATTCCTATACAAGATCAACGATGGTAGCTAATTTGACTCTGGTTCAATTTGTTTTCTTAAAAATCACATTTTATTGCCTTAATTCTTTCTGACCATTCTACTTACAGTTTTTTTATCTGTTTTCTTCAAAGAATCATACTTGCCTTAATTGTCCGATTTGTTCTTTAAAAAAAATGAACTGACTTTATAGAATTCATTTTGGAAAATCAAACAGCATTATTAAACTGTGGGATCGAGGGAATATTATTAAACTTTGTTTTGACACCATTTTTTTTCAAGTTAGACTAAAGGGTCCAATCTCATAATGTCTAATTCTTCGTCTATAATCTACATAGATAAGGACTAACAAATTACAGCTGTTACCGTATATATGCATTGATTTACTACAAAAAGTTGTAATCAATTTCTCTCATTTAGAAACAATCCTACGATACTTCTCAATCTGCCTCAATTGGGTGCATTTGGAAGTTCAAAAACTAAATTTTTTAGGGTGAAAAATCAGTATTTCAAGCATGAAAAATGTGAAATGCGTTTGGAAGGTGAAATATGAAAATTGTGTCAGTGACGAGAATTCGTCAACAATTTTCACCTCTCATCCTGAAAGATGTGAAAAACCTAAAATACACAATGGTGAACATCAACTGTGATAGAAATCTTTCACAACTAAAAGCTATTTATTGCAGTCAACTCTCCTTTCGAGGTGACAAATTTCAGTTGTGGGCGTTTGGTTACTGAAAAACTGAAAATTTTCAGACTAAAAGGGGTTGAAAGAGGTGAAATCTGTTTAGATAAACAATGATGATACTCAACTAAACGCAAATCACACCTGATTATTTTTAGGTTCCCAAACACTAGTTACCAATAAGGAGTCAGGCTGACTTTTGAAGGCTGATAATATGATTAATTTTAGGTTCCTAAACGGGTTTAGAAATCACCTACAAATTACCCTAAAAATTTTCAGGCTGACATTTAGTATCCAAACGCACAAAGACGTTGCTGGTATCAAGCACAAGGCCTACCTGAATAAGGGGTGAACTTTTGGGCCTTTGGCACATGGGAATATAAATTGGCCCATGAATTTTGTTTGAAATTCCTTTAAGCATTACCAAACAAAGGATCCATCCGTTCACCCACCAAAGGACCCCGATGGCCATAGCCAACGCAATTTAGCTCATGAACACAGCTTGCACTCGTACAGGCTCCATGCTAGAGAAGATCATCGGCCCCATCTCCATTAGCAAGCTGCTCTAGAATTGTAACCCTAGTGATAATCCCTCTGTCACCTTCAACTATTTAAGTACGCCATTCAAATGGTAAAATAAGATTTGATGAATTTTCATCTTCTTATTTAATTTTAGTTCATTTTGAAACTCAATTGCCTCTATTAAGAAAATACGGAGGGAGTATGTTAAGCTAAATTGAGATGCATCTGCTGACATACTGGTGATATATACCAAACACTCCCACCTTCCCATACTAATAGCTACATTAAGGAAATTTTTTATTTCAATTGAATGATGGGATCCACAAAGCTCTTTACTTTTGAAGCACACTTTTCTTTTATTTGAAGAATTGAAACGGTTATAAAAAGAAGAATTCAAAGAAAATTTCATGTTTTGCTTTGTTTTGGGTTATTGGGCTCCCTCTCTACCAAGCATAGTGACATAATTCGGTAAATTTCGCCAAAATTGGCATATTTCCTCGAATTGGGAATTGGCAGAATTTATGGGCGAAGATTCGCCTAAATAGGAAAAATTGGGCGATCCCGAACTATACAGAGAATTGTAACTACAAACATACATTGAACTCATATATGTTCTAGATCACTTGAATTTGGTGCATGTAAATTGTAATTTATATTTTGAGAATGCCTAGGCAAATGAATTAAAACTCATAGGTTGCACAAGTTATTTTTTTTGTTATTAGATACAAAGATAATCATTGTTTTCTAGCATGCTGAATTTCCCCCGAATTGCTGCAAAATTTTCCTATACGGAACCGAGGTTGAATTGGAGCCGAATTGTCAAGAGCACATGTGGATAATGGATTGCTTAATACACATTCAGCCCACACTAAGCCCAGAACTAGAAGAGAATTTTTTCGATGTCTAATGACACAAGCTGGCATGCTAGCATGGTATTGATCACCAATCGAATAGAGACACGCAACTCCCTTGTGGGCCTTGGCTAATAACCAAAATTGGAACTACCCTCACCTAGACAGTTTTAACCATGGAATGTTGTATTGGCGATATATCGACATCGACCTTCAACCGGTAAAACGATACACTGTAATATTAATTTTGACTTTTTTTTTAAAATATCACCGATATATCGGCATTTTTAAGAAAGAGAATGATTTTAAAAAATAAAAATTTTTAAAAAATTAATTTTTTCGTTTATTTCCCATCCTATGCCAAGTAGAAAGATACGGGTTTAAAATGCAAACACATATTTTGAATTATATATGTATTTTTAATACATATTTTAAAATTTATACTTATTTAAATGAGTATTACTCATTGTAAAAGTCATATTATGAAAAACTAGTTTTAGACCACCAATATTTTTTTACACAATATCTCCGATAGTTTGTCCTTTGATCGACCAATATTTTACGAACATTCCGTGATTTTAACGAGTTTAATAAGGGCACAAGAGGGTTGGTATCGATACCACACTAACACGCCAGCTTCGTGTCGTATCTAAGCAGAAAAATTTATCCGCTATCGTGGGCCAGTCCATTCAGCCACCACGTGGAGCTTTTTACATATGACCTGGCGCCAAACACCGGTTTGTCATATTACCCGGAATCCTTTTCTTCCTTCCATATGACCCGGAAAGTACCCAAAATGCCCTTAGGTTTAGGTATAAGGCACCCACACTTTGGTTTTCCATATTACCCGGAAAGGGAGCGACTACCCGGAGAAGCTGCCGGTAGTCGGAGAAGAAGGCGTTCCGTCCGGCCGCTCCGCCCATATCATCGCCGGCGCCGGCGTCGTCGAAGTCCGAAAAGGTCATCTTCGCGGCAACAAGCGGGAAAAGGAGCGGGAAAGATCGGGTATTGGAAAACAACTTCAACGGAGGCAAGGCACATCGAAAAACTGGTAGGTGAAGTTAAAATACGACGATTTATATCTTGAAAGTTGGTTCCAGAGAAGAAAGTTGAAAACGTAGCAAGTTTTCAACTGTTGTTACAGTCGTGTCGTCGACAACACGACTGTAACCATAGTCGTGTTTGATGAAACACGACTCATATACGATGCACTCATATACGGTTTTCAATATATCGTGTCTCACGGATTTGTAACTTATGTCGGGTTTTTAATGGCAGGTACGGATGGAGAAGATAGTTCTTTGTTTACACTACGATGGAGTTTTGACGGATTCTGGTAAGTACGTGGGTGGGATACGGAAGCTCCTGCCTATAGATACACGAGTAAAGTACCTGGAACTGTTGCAGCTAGTCGAAGAAAGATTACCGCTTAAGTCTACACCTGGTACATTAACTTTGTCATATCATGTTGAATCTGAAGAATACACATTTCTCCTTGAAGACGATAAAGACGTAGAGTCAATATTTATACTTCACAAGAGCAAGCAAGGCACAAATGGACTACTCCGCCTGTACGTGGAGTGGACTTCTACGGGCAATAACACCGAGACATCGACTCTCAATAAGGAAATAAATGCCAATGCGAATAACAGCCCGGCCGAGAGGCTACCAGAGGCAGAAGTGATGCCGGGCAGTAACACACCGCCGGAGAGGCTACCAGAGGCACAAGTAATGCCGGGCAGTAACACACCGCCGGAGAGGCCGTCCAGCCCGGGCAATAAGACACCCGCATCAGCAGTCGAAGGAGGAAGAGATGGGGACTATGCGAGGTGAGACTTCTAAGGCGCGGATACAAGCAACTCGTGTGCTATTATAGTCGACTATAATAGTACACGACTAAAAGGGTTATCGTGCCGTATTGAACACGACTATATACTCGTCGTGTTGAATCGTAGACGACTATAAATCAATTCGTGTTGCATAAAACAATACCTCATAGTACACGACTAAAAGGGTTATCGTGCCGTATTGAACACGACTATATACCTAGTCGTGTTGAATCGTAGACGACTATAAGTCAATTCGTGTTGCATAAAACAATACCTCATAGTACGTGCAATCGTTTTGTCAAGTCCATTCATACATGTTTTTGCCCGCAGTTTCGGAGATGGAGAAGGTGAAGATGAAGAAGAAGATGACGATGAAGATTCCAGTCCAGATGAAGAAGAATTGTTGGATGAAGATGAATTACCGTGGTCTGCAGATGAGTGGGATGAGCCTCTTACAGTACCACATTTCAGCCAGCCATATCACACGCGAACATCAACCTCTAGAGGTCCAACGGCAAGAGACACATCTAAAGGGAAATCTGTCGCGTCGGAGGACGATGACTATCTCAATATTGAGGGTGATGGTGGTTGGGATTGGGGTACCTATTCTGCAGAGGCCGGTCCTTCAAAACATTGTGAAGAGGAGACGATGTTGACCGGAAGTTTGCAAGCAGAAGACTACGAGGCACAACTTACCTTAGGGGCTAGATTCGAAAGCGTCAAGCAGTTCAAGATGGTTCTAACTGATCTGGCAATCAAGAGGAAATTCATGTTCAAAGTAGCGGATGAGAGCAAGGACACATTCGCTGCAAGTTGCAAGGTTTCGGGGTGCAAGTGGTACATACGAGCGTCGAACAGACTTGATGGAGTCAGCGTAACAAGGAGGGAAGAACGGCATACATGTGACACTTCTCTAAGTTCGAAAGATCATCCATTGGCTTCTCACCTCTGGATCGCGAGGAAGTGTCATGGCCTCCATAAGGATTCAAACTCCATAAAAATCTCAAATATCCAACAATACATTGAGAAGCATTGGGGCGTCACCGTCAACTATAAAAGGGCATGGAGGGCGAAAGAGGAATTGATCCGATTGATCGATGGCAACCCTGAAGACGCTTATCGTATTTTGCCACAATACGGAAGGGAATTAGAGCGGTCTAACGCAGGTACACATGTGGTCATCGAAAGATCAGCTGATATACCTGATATCCCAATTGAGTTAGCCGGCTACGACTTCAGACGTGTGTTTTGGATGTTCGGCCCGGTTGCAAGAGCATTCCGAAGAACACTGAGACCGTTGCTCACGCTTGATGGAACATTCCTAAAAGGAAAGTACCCTGGAGTATTATTGGTTGCTACAGCAATCGACGGCAATCAACAATTAATGTGTCTTGCATATGCAATTGTGGATAAAGAGAATATCAAAACGTGGTAAGTTTAGAACCAGGAAAGACGACTGTATGAGTAGTCGTGTTAGGCACGACACGACTGGGCACACAGTCGTGTAATCGACAACACGACTACTCATCTAGTCGTCCTTTGCTTATAGACGACCTTGTAACAACCTGAAGCATTCTATGTTTAATATGTTTGTCTCTCACTTGTACAGGACGTGGTTCCTCACCTTACTTAAATGTTTTCTCTTTACGGACCCCCCGGCATCCCTGGACACTATTGTCTCTGATAGACAGAAGGGCCTTCTAAGAGCGGTCGCCGATGTCTTTCCCGAGGCTCACCATGGGTTTTGCCTCCGGCATATGGCCGCAAATATGCTTAATACTTGGAAGGATAAGTACCTGAAGGAACTCCTATTCCGAGCTGCAAAATGCTTCAGGAGACCAGAATTCGACGCTACGATGGAGAAGATGAAGGAACACAATGAGGCGGCCTGGAAATATGTTGACAATATTCCGAAAACACATTGGGCGAACGTCGAATATCCGGGTAAAAGGTACGGCACTCTCACGTCGAACGCGTCAGAAAGTGTAAATAATATGCTTCTAAAGGCAAGGTTTTGGCCAATAACTCGGTTGATCGAGCAAACGCGGGCGACCACAAGCGTCCATTTTCAGAGACGCCGAATAGAGGCAGACGGCCTACCGACTCCGTTAACAAAATATGCACAGAATCATATCAATCAGATGAGGAATCAGAGTGCTGGAACAGTTCGAGTTCAACCGCTATCATTACGGCAGTTTGAAGTGACATCTTTATACCATGTGGTAAGCATAAATTTGTTTTCTGTAAGAGACGCCTATAACAAAGTCGTGTCGTCGAAGACACGACTAGCCATACAGTCGTGTCTTCGACGACACGACTGTATTGTCGAATACACTAATGCTGTTCATGTTTTCGCATCAGGATGTTGTGGACCTTACGAATAGAACATGCACATGCGGCTTCTTCCAGAGCATGGGACTTCCGTGCAAGCACGCCATGGCATGTATTGATGAGAGGAGTTTGGAAGCGGTAGAATATTGTGAGAAGTGGTACTGCGCAAGTACGTACCGCACCACGTACGAAGAAGTAGTGTTCCCTACTTTAGACAGAAGTCAGTGGGGAAATTACGGCGTATTATATAAATGCGAACCGCCAAGGCTTGAAGCTCCAAAGAAGGGCAGGAGAAAGACAAAAAGAATTGAGTCACAGCCCGATCCACCTGCAAGGCCACGTGCGAAATGTGGGAATTGTCGTGAAGTTGGTCACAACCGTACAAAGTGCACAAAAAGCCCCGTTCCGAAAGAACATCGGACGCGCAGGAAACGAAAACTTCCGCAACAAGGCAAACTGTCTACGAACGAGACAGCGGATGTACGCCGCTCCGGCTTACCTCAGCCCCCACCATTCTTCACTTAGAATGTAGTCAAAGTCTTGTATAGCGCAGAAGGCCTACCCAAATTAACATCTCTACTGTCGTGTATTGTGAAACACGACTACATATAACGTCGTGTTGAATCAGAGACGATTATATACGTAGTCGTGTTGTTCCAGAGACGATTATATGCGTAGTCGTTTTCCATCAGAGACGATTATATGAAACTAACCTGTTGTATCAAGGCCGTATTCACATTCATGATAGCGATATTTTGTCTACATCTGGTATGAGTCAAATATGTGAACTTTGTACATTAAAAATGAACTTTGTACAGTGAAAGAGTACGGCCGGAAGCCGTACATCTGGTATTTACAGGAAATGAACTTTGTACATTAAAAGAATGTGAATAAAATGAATTTGAAGTTATTCTTTATCCGGAAGCCGCAAAAAACCCGCAACTGTGACAACATCTTTTGTGCCTTGTCCGGAATCGTCGTCAAACTCGCTGTTAATAAGCCCCCGAATCAAGGTTGAAGCGATGACTGGTCGCCACAGTCGTGTGATTGTGGACTGGTCAAACTCCGGGGGGTTCACATTGGACGCCAAATGCGCGACGTACATCATGATGAAGATGCCACAGTCTTTCGAATTTTGTTGCCACGGCGCTTTGGTTATCTGAGTCATCTTCCAGTCTAGCAAACCAAACCACCCCAGCTTGCCTGCCATAACGACGTTCATGAACTGCGTGAATTTGTCAGCAGCTTTTCTGTGATGCGGATATAATTGGGATCTGCCAGACAGTGGGTTGTAGAAGCGCCATACACAGTGCGGGAAATGGACATACACGAGGCAGAAGTGGGAGCCGGTGCGGATTGGGAAAAATGCGTAGAACATGTTCTTATTCAAGCCGTCCAGCATCCTCCCGAGCTTTTTAACCAATTTGGCATTATTTCCCCCTTCCTGGTGCTCCTGCGAAAGCGAAAGAGATTTAGACAACGATCTAATAATATCATAATTATTTACTTATCACTCCTTCTGCAGGGAACACTTACGTTGTCGAATATCTCTTTGAATGCGTGGCAACCAAAAAATGCCCACGGATATTTCATCGGGTTTCTCTCGTTGCGCTGGCTCAACAGACTTAAAAAAGCATCTATAACCTACAGAAAACATATTGAGGAGTCATTACACTTCGGTAAGGCAACATGCAACTTCCAATTAAAAGTCGATTATTCTATATATACGATCTGCATAGTAGTCGTGTCCTCGATAGACACGACTATGCGTATAGTCGTGTATTCCATAGACACGACTACGCGCAAAGTCGTGTCTTCGAATACCGACTTTATGTCTACAAAAAGATATGAGGAGCATAGGTTTACTTACATTG
The DNA here is from genome assembly GCA_039654745.1 of Houttuynia cordata. Lineage (NCBI taxonomy): Eukaryota > Viridiplantae > Streptophyta > Magnoliopsida > Piperales > Saururaceae > Houttuynia > Houttuynia cordata. The sequence continues at coordinate 24,382,175 of CM077505.1, forward strand.
GTGTTTATTTCTGTTGTTTGTAGGAGGGATAAATAGTCGTCATCACATAGCGTTGGGATTGGATAAGCCTTCCTCGGATTGGCCATCCATCCATCTATTGCCACTCTATCCCGCTCTAACAGTACCCCCTTGTCGAAGCATAACTCCGAATCGGCATAGTGGTCGGGGAGAGCAATTACAGACTTAGACTTCTGAGGGGTTAGGAGGACATCGACGTCAACCGGTTGTGATGCGGTTAAGCCAGTGCCCTCGGCGACCTCCTCCTCCTCCCTCGCCTTCTCCTCCTCAGCCTCCTCTTCCTTCAACTCCTCCGTCTTCTCCTCCTCCATCGCCTCTTCGTCTGCTTGCACCTCCTCCTCCTTCCCCTCCTCCTCCTTCCCCTCCCCCTCCTTCGTCTCTTTGTCCAGAACATCCGCCTTCACCTCCTCCTCTTCGACGTCCCCGCCCTTCACATCCTCCTTCACCTCCTCCTTCACGGTTTCGATATTCGACTGCCGTATGGAAGAGATGACCTCATCGATGATAGAGGTCGCCTCTCTATCGGATATGGTTTGTTCGGAGTCGGCTTTCGGCTGAGGGGACCTATTTCTTCTTTTCTGCTCCTTCGCCATTCTCCGTATATGGTCCTCTTCTCTAATCCTCTGCTCCTCCTTCGAGCCGACAGTCCTGAAGCGCTTCCTTATCACTACACCAGGGGGGAATATGTCCCGGCCGTACGTCGGACGGGACTCGACTTCTGCACGCTCCATATCTTCCTTGAATTCTGGTTGGAGCTTCTTCAAAAACATCTTGGCAGAGGATCTCTTCACAGCCCGTTCCATCTTGTCTTCCTCAACCGCGCGTTTGATGGGAGCTGAAATGACATTTTACTTCTTCATGTCAGTAGTAGCAGCACGATAAAAAACATAGTCGTGTTATATAGAACACGATAAACCACATAGTCGTGTACAATGAAACACGACAAATATAGTAGTCGTGTATAATGGGGCACGAAAAAATAAATCATCGTCTACAACTTACCTTTACCCCATTTCGTCGAATCCAGATGTGACTTCCTTGCCAGCTCCTTCGTCCGCATACCGATAGGAGTGTTCTTATTATGCTCCTTTTGAAGGGGCCGCTTCTTTGGGTCCATCTGATGCACTGATGACGATTGTGGCCCCATTTGGGGCCGCTTCTTCGGCTCCATCTGATGCACCGATGACTTCTTTCTCTCCATTTCTCCATTTCGGGGCGCTTCTTCGGCTCATTCGTCGGCTCGTCAGTCATCTCCTCCTTCGGATGCTCGAAGATCTGACCTTCTAACAGCATTGACGCTGAGGCGGCAGAGGACTTCATAGAGTGGAGAATCTCTCGCAGAGGTCCCACTCTCCTTCCCATCTCCTCATAGGAAGACAGAGCTATCTCTATTAGTGACTGTATGCCCTGAAGGGCACCCTCCAATCGGCCCATTGCAGTTGCAGTCGTCTGGGTAGCCTTTCTCTAGGAAGTGGAGGCAGGTTGGTTGGGAGTCGTCTTCATTTCCGGCCTCTGCGGCCTCTGCCGTCGTGGAGGATGGGCCCCTGAGGTTGACGAAGCAAGGAGATATGCCTCTCCGGCCATGGGGCTGATTACGTCGACGAGTTCCTCCCCTATTTGAAGATTGTGGAACACTCCCGTCCAATAGTCGGCCATGCGGTGCTTCTTCTGTGCACCTTTCTTCACCTCTGTAATGAGGGCCCCACTTCCTGGCCATCTTTTCGCCCGTGGGCTGGTAGGGCCCATGACAGGATGGAAGATTGTCGTGTGCTCAAAAAACCAAATCTGCAAATTAAACAGTTGAAAACATTATAACAATGCGCGGTTGCCTTAGTCGACTATAAGTTCAACACGAATTGAACTATGGTCGTGTCCTAAAAAACACGACTATATACCTAGTCGTGTTTCATTATACACGACTATAAATATAGTCGTGTTCTATAATACATGACTATATATATAGTGGTATTGTATAAGACTTTTTCTCGATCGAAGACTATGAATGCTACATACCTGAAGGACATACGCGGCGCCATTTAGGCATCCACCGCCCAGGCACTCTCCTTGCGATCTCGCTCCCACTAGGCGGCTGGTATGGGTTATACCAGAAACTAACATCTTATGTATAGCCCCAGCCCAATTGTATGACCTCAATCTTGGGAGGTCGTCAATGTAACGGTACAAAGAGGGATGAACCGCTCTAGTGCTGTGTGGAAACAACACCGTGGAGAAGAGGAGGCAGATGATCATCCTCGCAATGTCCTCCTCTTCCATCTTCAGTTCGCCCGCGCTAAGCTTGTCTATCATTTCCTCAATGTGTGGAATGTCTGCTCTCCTCGCGGCGAAGTACTTTCTGAAGAATTGACCTTCCGGTCGGCGTGTCAAAGAGGGGAGGACCTCAACTCTGTCGCCCTTTGTGGGCAATCCGGTGACAAGGGCAACATCTTCCTCTGTGAAATGTAGCGTCCTACCCTTGATATTGAAGACCTTCGCCGACTCATCCCAGTACCTGACCAAATGGTCGAGGAGGTTCCGAGATACAACAACGTCCTCACCTTCAAAAATGACAGCGAAACCAGCCTCGTTCATCACTTGGGCACATCTTTGGTGACGCTGTAGGAGGGCCGCACACTTTTTCATCGCCCCCGGTTGACAACACGTCTTCAGCGCCGGTCGCGCATTATATGTTCTCTTCTCTGGTCGGTCCATCGGAGCCTTCCTTTTCCTGCCCCTCTGATTTCGCTGCCGAGGTGCGATGACAAAATCATGATCCTCCTCCTCTTCCGGTGGTATTTCCTCCATAGACTCATCTCTTTTTTTATCCATCTGCAAGGAGTGAGGTATAGTGGTCAGTACAAAAGTGTCCTCGGTGCAACACGAAAATATAAAAGTCGTGTCGTCGCGGACACGACTAAATACACAGTCGTGTCTACTCTAGACACGACTTTATAGTTCATAGTAAAAATTAAAAATTCAAATGTCCGACCTTATGAAACTAAAATCAGGTAGGATAGTTGTAACTTACCGTAGTTTAGTCGTCTGTATGTCTGTATTTCCTCGCAGGTGCCTTCACAGTCTTCCTCGCCGTGCACCGAAGCTCAATCCGGTCAATCCGCCTGTTGCATGCAGGCGGAGGGAGCCGCGGGGGTCTTCTCAAGGTTGAAGATCAGAAATCCCGACGGATGCGCTTCAAATCGCCACCTTTGTCCACTCTCCCTCAGTCGTGTCGTTTAATCTAGCAGGGGGGCAGCTCGATATCGAGATGGGGGACGCGAATAGGCTCGAACTCGTCCGTGTATTCCGCCGGTTGAATCGCCGCTCCAACTCGCCGGTCGCCGGTGCCGTCGCCGATGGGAATCGCCGGAGAACTTCACACTTGTACAACACGCCTCTTCGCACAGTGTTAACACGAAAAAATAGAAGAAAGGGCATTTTGGGTACATCAAGTCCAGATTCCGGGTCATATGAGATTTCACGGGAAAAACCTGGTAATATGGGAATATGAGATTTCGCGCCAGGTAATATGGAAAAAACTCCACCACGTGAGTTCGCGCTTTACACCCCAAGCTCCTCTGCTCTTCCCTCTTTTCCCAAATCCATCCTCCCCAATCCTTGGAGTTCCATATCTTTACCCAATTCAGAAACCAGAATCTATCCCAAAATCCCCTTAACTCCCAAACTCTACAAAACTGAATTTTCAATTCCACCAAAAAGTTCCAGTCTTTGCCTTCTCCAGAGCAGCCATCAATGGCAGCGGCGCTGGAGGAGTTGCCGGAGGGGACGTTGCGGAACGTCTTGGATCAGGACTCACTCAAGTGGGTCTTTGTAGGTGGGAAGGGAGGCGTCGGCAAGACGACGTGCAGCTCCATCCTGGCCATCCTGCTGGCCGAGGTCCGGCCGTCTGTGCTGATCATATCAACGGACCCGGCGCATAACCTCAGCGATGCCTTCCAACAGCGCTTCACCAAATCGCCCACCTTGGTTAATGGGTTCTCCAATCTCTACGCTATGGTAAAAGCTTTTTGAAATAGAGATTTCTGTGTTTTTTCTTGGAATTTTGGGTAATTGTATTGAGAATTGTTATGAAATTGTTCAATTGACTTGTGGTGATCTATGCTTGTCTGAGTTTGTTGTGTAATTTGGATTTGGATTGGTAGTTTTGGTTCTTGATTTACCTTAATTGGCTGATAGATGATGATAGTTCATTGCTGTCGTGCTCCTTTTGACATGTCTACTTTTTTCTAGGTTTTTTGTTCTTTGCTTGGATTTAATTGTTATGTTTTATTGATCACTCCTTTTTTCTAGTTATTCTTGTATGCTTGAAACTGAATGGGTTAATTTACATATTATGTGGCTGTTGGGCTGATGATGTTAACATTCTTAAAACAATTCATTATTTAGTTTGATTGATGGACGCCAGAAATGAATTTTCTTCATTATTGAATAGTTCGCTTTTACTCAAGGGCTTGTTGAGTGACGAAGATTTGGGTTTCTTCAAATTATCTAACACTATCATTCGGCAAAAAATGTTGCAGGAAGTGGACCCTAAAGTAGAAAATGATGAGTTACCAAATGCTGAAGGGATGGACAGCTTTATTTCTGAGCTAGCTAATGCAATTCCTGGAATTGATGAGGCTATGAGTTTTGCTGAGATGCTGAAGTGAGTTTTAGTGCCAGTGTCCTCCAGCAATGAGATGTGAATATAGTTAATGCATTGATCTGCTGCTCTTCAGATTGTTTCCTTATTGACTATGTCATACATCATGTGAATTCATGTGTCTCTACTTCTGTATCAGTTTTTAGGAGGTTCTTCATGCAAGGGACTTATTGTGTTGTTGTGTTTATGGAGTGCCTTTACTTGGTTTAGGGTTCATGGACGAATCATGAATTGTAACGAAGACATTCAGGAATCAGGACTAAGGGTTGGACCATTTTAGTTAATTATTCACTTTGAAGAGATGTCAAAATATGTAACCTAGAAATCAATGTTCATAACACTAGGTCACCATTATACAAGCTCACTTGTCTCTTTTGAATGATACACTGGAGCCTTTAAGTCAAGGATCTTGTGGATATAAATGTATGATATGTTGGAAACATCTTGCCATCTAGTCACTGGGATTGATTTGTTAAAGTGCTCCTGAGAAGCTATATGGGAAATGGGTCACATTTCTTCTTTCATATCTTTTTTTTCAGTCAAGTAATGTTTGCTAATCAGAGCTAACAAAGGATAATCTAGAAATTATCTCTTGTTACATAGTCGCGTCGACATGATTGCACAACATAATGTATGGTCTAGCTGGCATTCACTCTTGACAGAATATCTGTAACAAATTACAATGTAGATTTAAGAGAACCACTACTTTTAATTGGCCTAGAAATTAAAATAATATATACGACTAATTACCTCTACCTGTACGACTAATTATCTATAGATAGAGCCTTAGTTGAAATAGATGGGCAAGAAGTGCCAAGGTGTGATCAATTCCGTTACTTAGGATCCATTATCCATAAAAAAAGGGATATTGATAGTGATTTGGTGCATAGAATAAATGCGGGGTGAGTAAAGTGGAGGGCAGCCTCGAGAGTATTGTGTGATAGGCGTGTTCTAAAAAGACTTAAAGGCAAGTTCTATAGGACAGCCATTAGGCCTGCAATACTTTATGGAGCGGAGTGCTGGGCACTAAAGAGGAGTCATATAGATAAGTTGAATGTAGCCAAAATGAGAATGTTAAGGTGGAGTGGGATAACTAAGAGAGATAAGATTAGAAATAAATATATTCGTGAGAGCCTACGAGTAGCTCTTTTAGGGGAGAAGTTGAGGGAATTTAGGTTGCGTTGGTATGGGCATATGCAAAGAAGACCTTTAGATGCCTCTGTGAGAATGGATACATGTAAACGATGCTAAAAGAGGGAGAGGGAGATCTAAGAGAACTTGGATGGAGTTAATAAAAAAGGATTTGACTTACTATCTCTTACTAAAGAGGTAGCCCAAAACAGGCTTGAATGGAGGAGTAAGATCCGTGTCGCCAACCCCAAATAGTTGGGAAAAGGCGCTACTTGATTATGATTATGATTACCTCTATTTGTACGGCTTTTGACATGTCATTTTATTTTTACTTTGGTTGGTCAATGCTGACAATAGGTTCATTTTGGTACAGATTGGTGCAAACTATGGACTATGCAGTTATAGTGTTTGACACAGCTCCAACCGGCCATACACTTCGACTGTTGCAATTCCCAGCAACTTTAGAGAAGGGGCTCGACAAGATGATGTCCCTGAAGAGCAAAGTTGGTGGTATGATTGGCCAGGTAACTTTGTGATTGTATGTATGTTAAATCTATAACATATGTTTGTCTTCTGTTGGGAAGGTCCGGAAAATTTTGTGAGTAATGGCTTCAAAGATGCATTCCTTTTGAAATCAGATCATGTAAAAGAAAATAAATCCATTAAGTAAATCAAATGGATCTTTATGACTGCAACTGGAATTAGTAGGGCTGGCGAGTACTGTGACGGATTGCCGTTTCTTTTCATTTTTGGGAAATAAAACTGTATTTTTAATGATTCATGTAGCCTTTAGTTCCATAATCAATTGCAGTTGTCACTGTTAATTATTATTTTACCGAATGGGTCAGTACGGGCAGCAACTTAAATTACAGTATTTATCTTTTGGTAAAAAAGTTGAAGTGTTGGTTGCTGTTTGCGTTGGCAAGTCCAGGAATCACTACTCCTTTCTGAGGAATACAACTATATTTTATGATATAAATGTAGGGTTCCTTTTCCCTTTGGTTCTGTATATAGATGCACCTATTGCGCTAATCTTAAGCAAATGTCAGAATCTTCTTGTTTAATGTGACATATAGCTTTAGAATTGTGTTGTCATTGGCTTCCAAGCCAATAAGTCAAGACCTATAGAAAGAAAAATTCAATCAGAAGAAATCTTGTAGTAATGGAAAATTAGAAGAAATCCTGTAGTAACGGAAAATTTATATCTGTTACTCTCATTTTCTAACATTATGTGTCCTATTTGGCTTTTTTTATTGCTATGATTTTTTTTAGGTAATTAATATGTACTTTTTTGTATCAGATGAGTAGCCTTTTTGGTGTTGGTGATGATTTTGGTGAGGATGCAATACTAGGGAGGCTTGAGGGCATGAAAGATGTAATTGAACAAGTAAATAAGCAATTCAAGGACCCGGTGAGTATTTAAATCTTGCAAGAGTTGTAAATGGATTGCTTATTATATATAATGGTGCATGCCTGTCCTTGTGTCAATGTTGGTATCTTTTGCTAAACTCGGTTCTTGTTATGCAGGATTTGACTACATTTATATGCGTCTGTATCCCAGAATTCCTTTCTCTCTATGAAACGGAGAGGTTGGTGCAAGAACTCTCGAAATTTGAGATTGACACTCACAATATCATCATAAATCAAGTGCTTTTTGACGAAGAAGGTGGAGTTACATGTTCCCATATACCTCCATGAGATTTATAGATTGACACTCACAATATCACATTTTTTTTATGTGCTTGGAACTTTCTTCTGACTTACAGATCACAAGAATTTAAAGTTTATCTCTGTAATTTTCTCAGATAACGAGTCCAAATTGCTGAAAGCACGAATGAAAATGCAACAAAAGTACCTGAATCAGTTCTACATGTTGTATGAAGACTTCCATATAACAAAGCTGCCTTTACTTCCAGAAGAGGTAATCTCCAACTTCTGATTTTATGCAGAAAAATGAGTTTTTCCCTTGTCTATTTTATATGGGAACTTGTTTTTTTTTACCAGGTGTGCGGCATTGCAGCTCTGAAAAAATTTTCCCGAAATTTTTTAACCCCATACAATCCATTGAATAAGAGAACTGTAGAAAAATTGGAGCAAAGGGTATCGGCTTTAAGATTGCAGCTGAAAGAAGCAGAAGAAGAGTTAGAGAGGTTGAGAACAGGAAGGCAGACGGCCTAGCTTTGTTGGTTTGTAAACTCCTGTAATTCTTTAACTCTTCGACGCCAGAAAAATTAACTCATGTAATAGGAAATGTCAAAGAATGCAAGATATGTAACATTTGTTTGGGTTATTTTTTGCCTATTTCAAGCTTTCAGGTCTCGATTGACTGATGAGAACTATTCGCCATCCTGATCTCATAACGTTGAGCGAGCAAGCTGCAACCAGATTTTGTATTCTTTATTATAAAGTATCTGTATGAGTAGAATGAGTTATTTTGAAGGAAAACTTTATTTTGTAACTGTACTATTTTAGCTATTTGAGCAGTGCAGTAGCAGGATACTTCTTGGGGGTATTCCAAACATCAACAGGCAGTTTGAAGATGTTTTTAAGAAAGGAATATTACTGTGTATAAGCAATATTATTATGGTGAAGAATCACCTTAATGTGAGCTAAGGCCTCATTTAAGGATGTTGATCTGACGACCTGCTATGATTTGTCAGATAACCATAGAGTAGCTAACCACGTTAATCTGCCACCTTCATCTGCCCCAGTCACCCCAGACTGTCACCCATTTGGTCCACAGCTCACACAGACACCAGTATCCACCGGCCTATACTCCGTCAATACAAGCATTTTTTTATCAGATTGCTTTGAGCACTCTAATTTTTTCAAAGTATAAGGTCAGGAGTGTATCCCCGGCATAAGGGATGAATCGAAGAATACACACCGTAAGGCGGACCGATCTGCTCAACTCAAAGTCCAATTACGAGTTTTTTAACTACAATAATTTAAATATATGTTATTGGAGCTGGAGTTACCGTGGCTGATGGCACCAAACTTGCCCTCCAATGGATCCTTGTTAAGGGATTTAGATTGTACTCATTCTAATTACCAGACTATCCATCATCTATGTGCACCATTGATTCTTATGATCGATGGCCCCCATATGAAGGCAAAAATACAGGCTGATATTCATGGAAACAGATAACAAATGCTTGACTGCTGACTCCCCTTAAATACAAGTGCGTTTGGGATGTAGAGGTGGCTATGTACCAAAAAGACAAAAAGAGTCGCTGAAGTAGCTTGTAGTTGTGTCCCACGCATGCATTTGTGCACGCATTATGCTTCCAGTAGGGGGAAAAAAGGAGCAAATAGCAAGAACGTGGCTATTGAGACCCCAAGAAACTCCTTAGTACACCGTTTCAAAGGAAAGTACATTGATCTTCTTGTTACTTCATTACCCATGCACCCCCATTGATTCTCCCGCTCACTACCCCAAAGGCAATGCCCCAAATTCAATTCCCCCTTCTCCTTTTCCTGCATCACCACCACAGACAACTTCTCCCTGCCCTCCGCTTCCCAGCACCACCTCGTCCTTCTCCTCTTCTTCTTGAAGAAGAAGAAAAATAGAAGGAAAAGAAGGGAGGTGGAGCTGAAGTAATGCCGGTTTCAGGTCTCATATCAACTATAAGATCATATAAATTTGAACTTGATATGTGACCATTATTACATGACTCCAGTTTAACACTATATATGCGAATTGGTCTACGAAGTGCTTAACATCCAATTGGGATAATTTGCTATTCGTCCTGCCATTAGCAGCTTGGTGCCCTGGACGCAGTGTAGTCGTGTAGCTACTCACTACTCTGTGTCTGGCATATCTCATCCACCATGCAGGGCACCAGTTGTTGCATTAGACAGAATGAGTGACCAAGAATGTGCGCTGTGTTCATCCGGAACTGCTGAAGCCTAGCATGTTCTAAAGGCATAAGAATCTTTTGCTTCATTTTTATAAAGAAAGCCTAAAAGTTCATTTTTTATCTAGCTAAAATCATCCTTTCAAATACTACAAAACAGCAAGTATAGAACAAAAGACCAAATAAAAAACATGAGGTATAGACAACAATTTCCATTTCATCTGTTTTAAGAAACACAATTACGTTCTAGACTATCTTACTGTCCACAGTACAAACACATACCGCTTTCTCTTCAATGTGCATTAGCCGTCTTCTTAAAGTCGATCTTGTCCACTTTCACTTCACCATCAATAAGCTCATAAACGTAAACCACCACTCTCAGCCCATCTATGTCCATGAGGACAAAACTGGGGTTAACATCGTACGTGATACTGCTGTAAGCCCCAGTTGCAGACCCTGGATTTATAACAACACCTCCCTCGTGCTTGTAAGCCTTAAATTGATGAGTATGACCAGTAATTAGAATATCCACATCCAGTTGCCTCTGAAGCATGGCTAGAGAGTCCAAGTCCCCCCATGGGATAACCTTCAAATATCCCCCCAGAAAGTTGTTAATACATAATGACAGGACAAGGATGGTATACACATAGTGATAGTACATGAGCATGATTTCCAACACCATGAAATAGACAAGCGATCACCACCTTTTACATACCTCTCCATGGCTACTCCTAGAGGTTTTCCGTTCTATATATTTTTCTCTTCTACAACTTAAAACATTTATAGAAGTACTTCACATTAACTGAACAAACCTGATGGCCATGGCATAATCCAAGCTTGAACTGACCAATGGTTAGTGTTTTGGTCTCAGGATAGCGAGCATCCTCATCATACTCACCTCGTGCGACATGCATATCGGGGCAAAGACTCTTCAAGTAATCATGCACTTCCTACATAGACAAAATGACATGAGTTGCACAATATCCAAGTTTAAAAATGCATATTTGTCAGGAATATGTACAGATGCTTAATTGCATGTACAATACAAATACATCATCCAATTCGTATTAAATTCTCCCTCTGTCCCAATTTAATTGCCCACCTTTGCAGCGATATATAAGAAAGCCTCACAATTAAATTTTTTATTCCATCCGTTAATTGCTATAAAAAGAATGATCAAACGAGACAATTACTATGGGACATATCATTTTCACTCCACCCACTAATTGCTATAAGAAGGATGATATCAAATGAGACAATTACTATGGGACATGATTTTTCAAATGAGACTATTAATATGGGACGGAGGGAGTAAATTAAACCATTTAAAACTCCCGACATTTTATCAATCTTATTAACATAAGAAAAAAAGAAGTCAATTTCATCTAAAGCTCGTAATCCTAATTTTCCTCAGAGTGGTGTAAAGAGGCGGTTTTATCAAAGCTTAGTTTCATGAGTTTCCTATTTAGCCGGAGTATAGCATAAGAAAAGATGTCACATTTTATTTGTGTTGCTATCTTTTTAAAATAGACAATACAGATCAAGCAGGTGGGGATCCAATTACAATTATAGAATTTTCGAATTGGAAGAAGAAAGATACTTCAAAAACATATAGTTTCATTGCATTCACGATGTCCAGAAGTGTGTCTTTCTTCCTCCCATTCGAATATCTTGAAATTGCAGATGTAACCCCACTTGCTTGATCTCTCTTGTCCATTAAACAGATAGCAATACAAACAAACTCCCGCAACTGTCGTTATGCCATACTTCAGCCAAGTAAAAAAACTCATCAAACCAAATTTCATTAAGCACCTATTTACATCTTCAATGTTCTTTTAGGGAAAATTATGTTTTCAAGGTGTAGAAGAGCCCTTTTGAAGATATGCTTGACGAATCTGATCTTAATCATTTGGGATCAAAAGGATGGTCATCCAACATTTATCTACATATTTTTTCTTTGAAAAAGTTCTCATTACATTTATATTGTCTTGCACCCCAATGGGTAGGTCTACCATTGATTAGTTTAGAAATTTATCCATGTTTAGAAATTAATGGAAAATAAAAACCTAGAAAGCAATCCCAAAACAAACAAACTAATTCTAAGTAAAATACCACAGGTCCACAAATAATATAATGAAATGCCTTGGAAAAATTGCTTGAGGTAACAAGGGTAAAGACAAACAATGTATGAATTCTTCATACTCATCTACACACTAACAAAACCATAATAATCAATATTATTTAATATACCTATAACTAGGGTTTTCAGAATATGTATATTTTATAGTGTTTAAGTATTTCAGAATAACTTACCTCTAAAGTGTCACAACAAAATGGGAGGAGGTGGGGGCAATGGGCAACAAGAAAGGGCAGGCAGGCAAGATTTTTCTTTTCTGGCTTTTTGGCCAAGCGGAAAAATTGCAATTTGCAGTCAAAGAGGAAGCTGTGATTTCTTTCTACTCCCTCAGGCCGGATAATTTTATCCATCCCAAAATTCCCATGTGAGAAAAATGTATCACCATGTGGTGGGCTTGTCGGCAACGACGGGAGTCTTGGGGGTCTTGACGGGGGCTTTTCTGCGTGCGGAAACAGGGGATGGGCAGGCCGGGAGCTAGCTGTGCCAACTGGTTTTGGTGATTTGATGGAACAACGGGAGTCTTGGGGATCCTGTCAGTACCACAGGATCATCCAGTGTCCAAAACTCCCGATCCTTCAAACAAATCCTGTTCACATGCTGAAACGACATCCAGCTTTATGGCCTGCCACATGCTGAAATGACAAATTCTCCAATTGTTTCATCCCGGATCTAATGCTGAGCTCGAGCTTCTTCGAGCTCGCTTTTTTCCAAGTCGAGCTGAGTCGAAATTAGGGTAGCTCGAGCTCGAAAAAAGTCGAGCTCGAATCGAGCTGGTTTCGTATCAAGCCAAAAGTCGAGCCGAACTGAGTCAATCTGAAAAAGCTCGCGAGCTGGCTTGGCTCGTGAACACCCTTAATTGCCCCCCCTTGCCCCCCAAATCTGCCATTTTTTGTATATATCCGTTATCTAATAATTTGGCATTGATCTCCTTGTTTAAAACGACAATGAATAAAATAGTGACCATCACCCTAAACAAGAACAATCCGTTAGATTACCGATACCGTTCAGTGTTGTGGTAATGGTGATCATATGCTAGAACCTTAATTATTCACGGGTGTTACTTCTACATTTACATATCTTCCAACATGGAAGAGAAGGAGAGTGTTCTCAGCAGAGCATTATGGTTACTTACAAAAAAAAAAAGATTTTGCTTGCATTAAGCGGTGAAACAAAAACCGAAACATTGACGATTTTTGTAGAAAAAAGAATATTGCTACTCTACAGTGCAAAAAACAGCAGAAACGAGCATAACATCCAAATGCAGGGATTCACATGTCAGACTCGAGGGTAGTGAAAAAGGATCACTTGAAAGAGAAACAATCCTTATTTGGCCTTACCTTTCGTATAAATGTGTGACTTCAGTCATTTAATCTACTAAATATCTAAAGAGATGCATCATTACTAGACTCGTGGCACTTTTACATTTCAGTTATGCCTAATGACATATCTGTGAGGATAGTGCAAGACCTGCAAAAAGGTTTTGCAAACACTTCTGGCTCCCCCCCATCCTCAAGTTAAATATTAGCACATAACAAATCACCTAATGAGGTTTGAGAAGTAGATGCAAAACACATCTTTTCTTTCTCTTTCCTTTGTAATCTCTTTCCCTAAGTGAAACACAATTTGCTCATCTGAACAAGTCTGCATAAAGAAACAGCTTATAAAGCTCATTAAGTTGTCCAGAACAAAAACAGCATAAGGAAAATGAAGAAGCTTTATAAATTTGAAACGTGGATAAGGAAAGTTGTTAAACATGAAGTCTGTAACATGGAACAGAAAATCATTTGTTTTTATTCTTGTGCATTTTCCTTCTCCATGATACATATCATGAACCTTTTTCACCACGCAAGTTCATAATAGGCATTCAGAATTATAACATAAATAGAAGTCAATAACACAAACTTGGGCAGTGATCCAATTACATAGCTTGGTGTAATAACTTGTAGTGAGGTATACTATTGGAAGCTCATTACAGACAAGCAATATAATCTCCAGATACTAATCGAACTCAAGCTCTCTGAGGCCCTAGCAAACAAGATTAAAGCATTTACTCCTCCATCCAAAACTATTATCTACATAAGGTCTGGAAAAGCCTTATGTTGATAATAATTCCTGACGGTGGGACTATTAATGTCTATTGATGACCATCTGAAATCATTCACAACAGAACTAGTGTGCCAAAAGTAAGACAAGCGCAATTCACTGCAGCTTATAAAAGAAACTTCAAATTCAAGCATAGAGAAGCTACAAAGTACAAAAGATGTGAGAATTTCATACCTTAATACAAAGATTCCCAGTACAAATTATGTGTTGAATTTTCCCTGGAACAAGCATAGATTTGAACTTTGCCGGCAGATCAGGCGCCCTGTGTGGTATGTGAAGATCACCAAGGGCTAAAACTAGAACCATTGTCGCATAAACCGGCGAATCTTTTCAACTCTAAAACATTACAAAATTCTGCAAAAATAAATAGAGGATCAATAACAATCTTCCAAACTATTTATAGATCTTTAATTTGCAACAGATCCTTCAACTCTTAAACCTTACAAAACTCTGAAGAAACGAACAGACAATTACAAATAATCTTCTATAGCACGGACAGTCCACAATTTTTTTTTGTTAACAACGAGGGACATCCGAGTCCTTAGAACCCGACTACAAGGGGCAGAGAAACCACTCTCTTAGAGCACCGCATCATGCCGCCAATCCCCTCGGGCACGCACAAGGCCCACCTGTCATACTCACCAGGTAAATCAGGACATAATCCCGAGTGGACGGCCAACGGGTTTCGAATTCAAACCCAAGACCTCCGTTGCAAGAAGCGTGGTCCTGGACATCCCACCAACACCCCATCGGGCGACATAGCCATGATTTCCAACAATGCTTAGACATTCATACCCAGAGAATTTCAGCATGCAATCACGATGATCAACATAGTAATCAACTAATCACACAAAAAAGATAAGTAATTAAGCCAAATCAAAACTTATAATCTATGCATTTCACATGACCATTATGAACAAGAACCTCTGCTCATCAGATCATGACTACTACGGAAGCAATTGAGTCGGACGACAAAATCTAATAAAACCTCAAATGGAGAAATCAACAGAAAAGCAATCGGAAAATCGTACCAGGGGAGAGGACGAAGGGGATGGATTGCTCACCTCGTCGCCGTCTCCCTCGCCGTCTCCGTCGCCCAAGACCGAGCCGGGTTGAGTTATTAAATACGAGTTCGGTTTGACAACCAGCCTGGACCGGGTTTGCTCGGCTCTGTCCGGTTCAGGCGGGGTGGATGAAGGCGGTTCAGAATATGCCGGGCCCTAGCCCTCTTTCCTGAGGTTCCTCCAATTCCCTCCTCTTGGACGGCGACGGCGACGGCGACGGAGATAGGAGGTAAGGTATGCATGTTGATTATGGTTCACTATGTTGATTAAGAATGGATTGGAAGCATGATTGGACAACCATTACTTTCTTGTTTTTTTTACAAATTTTTCTCATAATTTTTTGGATTTTGTATGTTTATTTATGTGAGAAGATTGATTTTGTAGTGAAATTAGGTGGGGCAAAGAGGGTGAATTAGGTTTTTGATTAAGAACGAATTGGAAACATGAATGGAGAATTATTTCTTTCTTTGTTTTTTACAAATTTCTCACATAATCTTTGCATTTTATATGTTCTTAAGAAGATGATGGAATTTGTAGTGAAGAAGGTGGGGGGAAAATAGGGTGAATTATGGGTTTGGATTAAGCATGAATTGGAAGCATTGTTGGAGAAACATTTTTTTCAAAATTTCTCGCATGATTTTTTAATTTTATTTGTCTCCTTATAGAAAATGAAGATAGATTGTGGTGTGACATTAGGTGGGGAAAGGAGTCTGGGGTTGAGGTGTGTTGATTAAGAATGAAATGGAAGCATCAAGCATGATTGGGGAGTTCTTTACGTTGATTACAAATGAAAAGGAAGCATGATTGGGGAAATGTTTGCTTTTTTTAAAAATTTCTCACAATTTTTGTATTTGTTTGTCCATTTATGTAAGAAAAAGTTGGATTTTGGAGAGAAAGTAGGTGGGGCAAGGAGTCTGGGGATTAGGGGTGTTTTTAAAGAATGAATTGGAAGCATGATTGGAGAAACATTTTTTATCAAAATTTGGCTTTAATCCTTGTAATTTGTTTCTTCATTTTTGTAAGAAGAATATGGAAATTAGGCAGGCAAGGAGTCTGGGGATTAGGGGAATTGCGATTGTACATTGGTTGGTTGTTTTCAGCTCTCAGTATTCTGTTTAACATGATTGGCTTCAAATTTGTGCCTTGTTTGGACTTTATAAATTGATTTTGACAGTTCAGAGAAAGTACGTTTTCTGTAGTCCTTTTGTTAAAAGAGGACAATAGATGTGCATAAGGTAAGCGTTCGAGCTATTCAATTCAGACGGCTATAACTGTAAAGGGGAAGTTTGATGGTTTCATTTTATGTGTTAGAAATAGGGTATTGACATTATTTACCTGATGATTGCTTTTTGTCAATATGAGCTGTATTAATAATATTATTCTTTGTTTTTAGATTTGGAAACATGATCATGAGAAAGAGCAGAATTGCTTTCTGAAGTCGTTCTGTTTGTTTTGTCTTCACCTTCCTTTTTTTTAGCTCATATTGTCTTCACTTTCTTTGCTTGCTGGTTGGTCTTTTATAAGGGTCTGGAGTATCTAAATATATGTCTTTAATTTGATTAGGATACAAGAAGCAATAAGTGGTGAACGCTGCTAAGAGACTGAAGTGAATTTGGTGGTCAGCTCTGAACTAATTGCTATTTCAATGGACTTTGCTCTGCATTCATGTGAATCCAAACATTGCTTGAAGCAATTTTTACTAATCTGATTGCTTCTTCAGAGGGTTGCATCAAGAAGAGCAACCGGCATAAAAACTTGCCACTATGTTTCTTTGCATGGATTTTGTACCATTTTGATTCCGATAACAGTCAAGCATGGTATATAATCCATGTCGCCGGCCCCAGATAGCTGGGATAAGGCTTATGACGATGATGATGATGATTGCTTCTGTCGGTGGACTTTTAAATATCATGTGCTTGTGATGATTCCCTTTGGTCATGGGGATTGCAATCTTCTCGGCCCTCCAATATCTGTGGCCATTCACTTTACGCCAACTTGATGATTTGAAAATTTCAAACCGAATGGTCCGAGGCCTCTCCATCCCTGAGCAGACAAAACAATTTGTGTTTGCATTTCGTGAACCAGATTCTCAAGCTGTGATTTATGTCCTAGCTGTGCAAAACCTGTCTCAACAATCCGTATTAGATGCAACATATCTGATCAAAGCAGTTCAACCTGGTGCAGTACTTGTGCAAGTTGCTCCTTCTGCACTTCCTGATTTTCAGAAAGAGTGCCATCAGAGAAATAGTAAGCTTAACTCGTTACCAACTTCATCCTTTGCTGTTCTTAAAGAATGTTTTGTTAACAAGATCAAGAAAGAACAGTATGAATATGTAGCTGAAAACCAAGTCTTGAAGGCAATTTTTGGGGTTGAATTTTATGGGCATCTCGTAGCTGCAAAAACTGCTGCAGAGGAGACTGGTTCACGCTTTATGCTAGTTGAATCTCCATCGAGAAGAAACAATGGGGGTGGAACTGTGGAAGGTGCATCCAGCAAGTCATCTTCGTCTTTGCTTTTACAATTAATTGGTATGGGCCCAGAAAAAGCAGTTTCTGTTATTTCCTCAAGCTCAAAACGTTTTTTGGGAATAGAAAATCTGCGACCCCAAATATCAGGTTCCTTACTTTCAGCTTTGTCTAAGTCAATGCCAGAATCAATATCTTCAGAGATTGATCAGAGTACAGACTCTGGTTCTGGTGACTTTCCACCACAGAGTAACTATGAAGCTCCATTTTTTGCCGAGTCTGTTTATCCTTTATTGGCAGATTTGCACAATCTATTTGCTGATCTTCCAGGTATTAGAAGAGCCTTTTTATGTGCGCAAAAAATGCTTGTGGATGTTAACAAGGGAGAAGCTGTGGATACACGCCATTTGGCTGTTGCTCACAACTTCAGGATTGCTGTTGAGGGTCTGAGAATAGGTCTGAACAATGCTGCTAGAAATCCTAAGGGCAATATTTACTCAACAAAGACAAATTTTTGTGAGCTGTCATGTGAGGAGAAGTGTAATGCTCTTCTTGCCCAAACACTCAAGAGCCAAGCAAAAAACTTCTCTTCTATAGTGGCCATTGTAGATGCAAGTAGCTTAGCTGGTCTACGAAAGCACTGGAAAACTTCTCTGCCTCCTGAGATTCAAGAATTAGTGGCTCATAGTTTTGTTTCTGATGAAGATGGTGAAGCAAAAGCAGGGGTCTCAACAAGAATGAGGTCACTATCCAATAAACAAGTGGTGGCTGTTGGTGCAGGGGCCACAGCAGTTTTAGGAGCTTCATCTCTTTCCAAAGTTGTCCCTGTGTCTGCTGTAGCTAAGGCACTGACATATATCCCTGCTACCCTCAAGATTAGCCTAGCACATACCCAGAGAACTTTTGCTATTGGGCTGGCAAAAATATTTAGCCCTTCGAAGATCATAGCTCCATGGGTTGGGAGTTCTGGGACCAAAGCTTCAGCTATGAAGGCAGCTGCTTCTGCAGAAAAAATTCGTGCCATTGCACACGGTTTTGTAGCTTCTGCTGAGAGATCCAGTTTGCAAGCCATGAGGACGGCTTTCTATGAAATAATGAGAAGGCGGGGCAGAACAATTGGAATGAGACCATGGGTTGCTTTTGGTTGTAGTGTTGTGACATGCTCAGGTCTGCTGCTTTATGGAGATGGAATCGAGTGTGCGGCTGAGTCTGCACCTTCGGCACCCACCATTGCCTCTGTTGGCCGTGGGCTTAGAAGTTTGCATGAAGCATCGGGAGCACTGAGCTGTGTTGAGAATGGGAAATTGTAGGGGATCAATTACTGTACAGTTTGCAGAGTGTAAAGCATCACTGCATCGGTTATGAAGGCATGGGCTTGCTGTTTTTCGATTTTGAGGTGATTTGAGGCTAATTGATTGGACATTGTGTATCATGCATTATACAACTGCTTCATGCTGAAATAATACTGTAAATATACAAGAGATTCAAATTTTTGTTCACCATTATATTCTCAGGGATGAAGTTACTGTTTGGTGAGGTTCAACTTTTCCTTCTTTAATAAGATTACTTGGATAGAGTTAATAAAAAAAAATTGACTTTATTATCTTTTATAAAAGAGGTAGTCAGGCCTAAACGGAGGAGTAAGATCTATATTGCCAACGTTAAATAATTGAAAAAATGCGCTATGTGATTATAATTATAATTATTAATAAGATCACTTGGATAGTAGTGTTTTTTTGCGAAGATTACCCGGAAGTGATGACTAATGAACATTTACTGCGAAATGGCTCTTTTCCAACATTTTAAACATTTTCTGCGATTTTAATTCCAGAGAAGAAGCAAATGAGGGAAATTAAATAGTTGGTGATTGAGGGAACTAATTTTTTAATGCCACATATAATGAAACTTTTTTCTTATGCTACAATTCGCCACTAGGTAAGAACCTTAAGTGAACATTTATCGACTTCTATGAGCCTGCCAATAAAGGAAATCTGAGCATAGAAACACCTTCGTTACTGCAGAGTTTTGAAAGCTCAGCAGCGTCTTGGCTATGCGCAATGGTGAAAGCTTTTTTAACATTGGTATTTATGAAGGTTTCTAATTTTCTAACTTCTTTTGGCTCGAGCAGTAATTCAGATCTGAAGGTAGTTTTTTTCAGTACACGTGATATGAGATATGTTTTGGTGGCCGAAACTCCTTTTCTAGAGGCCTTTTGAGAAGAAAAAGAAGCACACTGAAAATTGAGAATCACTTGAAGTCAAGTAAAGGGGAAGTGAATTCTGGAAATGCTAGCGTTAACAGGTCTTACAAAACCCCTAAAGCAAGTTTGTTGGAAATTGTTGTGCCGCTAACAACTTTCAAGCTAAATTATAGACGGAAACTGGATGCTGATTTTGATCAGAAATTGTTGTGCCGGTGATTGTAGGCGGTTTTCTCAAATCTCAAGCTGTAAGTAACCCAACTTCATTGTACAAACTGGACGCTGTTTAGTACTGTTATGAGCTAAGACATATGAGAGTAGGCACAATTTGCAATTCGGTTACTGCAATGGATAAAATCAGAAAGCAAATGACTGATACGTGAATGAAACAACTTCGTGGAGATGTAATCCTAATCCTAAAGACTATAAACAGTGCCAGGCTCATGCAACAGCTCGATCAAAAGAGAGCATAACTGAAAAATAAAGAAAAGCAGCTGAGGA
This sequence comes from Houttuynia cordata, assembly GCA_039654745.1. Lineage (NCBI taxonomy): Eukaryota > Viridiplantae > Streptophyta > Magnoliopsida > Piperales > Saururaceae > Houttuynia > Houttuynia cordata. The sequence continues at coordinate 24,402,309 of CM077505.1, forward strand.
GGAAGTATGGTTGCATACTTTCAGTGCTTTCATAAACGGCGATGGTGATAAATGGGTTGTCACATCATTCCAATTACATAAGCACTTAGAAACAAGCATCTACTTTGCTTATATAAACAAAAAAAAGTTAATAAGCCTTTCCCCATGATGTTCTACAAAAAGAACAATATCTAAAGCTAAAAACAGAATTATCTACTCTGTCCTCAAGCAGTATGCCTGTTCTCTTGATGTCTCCCTACCAGAGGAGCACTTCTTAACCACCTAGCAAGCAGAGGCTCTGCCTTTGACTCACCACAAGCAACCATCGGATTCTGGGCATCTGGGTCTTCATATATGGTATCAAGCTTTCTGCCGTTGGAGCTCACTCTGGTAATGGAGATCATCATAGGAGGAGCTTTCTCCAGCTCCATTGCCTCGAGCTTCCCTGGCCTTGTCACTGCCCTTCTCATCTGCTCCTACCCTTTCGTTCTTACCCCCTTATCTCACCTACAAAATCTTCAGAAAGTGCAAGAAACCATCTCTATCCATTTTGGATGATGCAACAGGGATATAAAGGAGGCAGGGACAGCAAGTCAAGTTTCCCAGCTTTGGACTTGTTAACCGAAACTTGTCAGTCAGAAATCAGGTGTCATACAACTTGATTTTTGTTGGTAATTGGTGTCATACAACTTAGAATAGTTTAATGAAAAAGGAATGGAAGTGTAATCTACAATCAAAATCTATATATAGAAGAAAAGGTGGCTGGACCTTATCCATATGATTTTCTTGGGCAACTTTATCCATATCCATAGAACCTCTTAAAGAGAGGGAACGGTTAGGTGAACTGCCCTTTTTTAATGAACAAAGGAAATGGGATTTCTTTCTATGTTGCTCATTCTATTTTGATTGAGTGCACATATTCCTGGGACATGGAGGGGCACAGCTGTCGGGATTCTAGTTGGTTAGTGCATGACAAGGCAAAGAGAAACAAGTGGGTACACTGGCTGGCCACGTCACTTTTGTACCAGGGTGCGAGGGACCCGTCGATGTTAATTCAGAATCGACGCCGCACACGCTTTGCATATTTGCTCCAACTGTTTGTGTGTGCACTGTCGATCTCCGAGATCAACGGTTTCCTGGCACCGCACCCTAGAGTAATGTGAGGGGGACACCCAATAATTTCTCTTAAGGGAAATGGGAAGACAAGAAAGGGAAGTTCGGACATCCACCGGTCTTGTAAGGGGGTGGGGTGGTGAACTACATTCTTTGGCAATAGAAAAAGGAAGTTCTTAATGTCAGTGTGGGGTATATTTCAATTAGTTCTTGTTGACTGATTCCATATAGTTAGGTATAGTTGCCACCAATTAAAACTTGTGTTGGCCAAAGGAGATGATTTCGTGAATAGAGCAACATGGTGAAAATTAATCAAATCTGTCACTTAGTTATCTAGAAAAAATCAATTATGTTACTTGTAACCCTACGTGGCTTTTTAAGAATTATAAGGACCTGGCTTCCAACTAATCTGGTAGTAGGGGCAATGCAAATATTACCTCTTTCCCGTATTGATTATCTATATTAAAAATCCAAATGAACTAATATTTAGTTAAATGAACTAAAATCACTAAATCGGTTATTTTTTATTTTCGATCCGGTCATTAATTTGATATGGGATAGAGGGAGTAAGTGAAATCTTTTTCGTGTATGAACTCGTGCATGTAAAGCATGAAGTATAGACCCTTCCAGATGTGGTTAGTGAGATGTGGTTGAAAAAGATGATTTTTCTATTCTAAAGGCCATTTAAGAGATGCACATGTAGAGAATGGGGGTGGATATAAAAAGCTAGATCATGTCAAGCTATGCAAGTGTTAGATGAATATTGAACCAAAAAAAAAAAGAAAGTGTTAGATGAATAGCTTCTTCTTGTTTGGTAATTGAAATGCTTCTTCCCACAAGCAATTTCCCCAAAAAGTAGGTTTCATGAGAAAAGTTCACTTGTTGAAACTCTTAATTTGATATCAAGAAAAAAAAAACTCTTAATGTAAAATACCAAAACACATGCACCCGACAAGTGTATAAATTTAAATCAAACAGTTTGCCGACAATAGCTTCAAACTTTTATTATTCAGGTATAATTTGTACCTTAAGAGTTTACATTTGATATACTCCCTCCGTCCAATTGTACGTGTCTTCTTTAAAAAACTAAACCAAACTAATTTTAGTTCATTTTGGTTTTCTAATCCAGACAAGTAACAATGGATGGAGGGATCGCAGTAGCTAATTAGTTTCTTCCGACCATAAGCCTATTTCTCCTCCAATGTACTCGGCCTATCTCTATTTGTAAGCAAGACATGTATGCTTATGTCCATGTTAGAAGTACTCCCTTGGGTCACTTTTAATAGATACAGTTTTTTTTCCTAGTTCATTTGAAAAAAAACTGTATCTATAAAAACTGCCAAGAGGGAATATATCAAAAATAAAAATGTAAAGAGTTAGAACACAAAAATAAGTGTATGCATGCACGTACCACTTCATCAACTATGTATATGAAGCATGATATAGAGCCTAAAAATTGATCATTTTATATCAGCTGTAAATATGACAGCTTTGGACGAAACTAAAGTGTGAAAAATTAACTTAATTATGCATGTATAATTTGTCCCTCAGAAGTCTATAATTACTTGCTTCAAACATAAGAATACTAATAGCCCAATCCCTCTTCCAAAGGCTGCTTCAAGAGCCCACCCATCCAAATGCCGAGCTCTCAAGTAAAGCAAAGTGCAGTAAGAATATGACTGAGGATATCCTATTCCTTCCTTTCTTTTCCCTCTGCACTAGATCATACTTCATAATAAAAAACCAACAGAGAAAATCTCAGGAATTTATCAGAGGTCCATGCTGTTAGCTTGTAAATGGGAATCCTCCTATATTAAGACATCTTTCTTTAGGGCATGCATGCCCAATGGAGAAAAGGTGCTGTGCAAAAGGGAAACATTCAGCATATCCAGGGTATAACCCTAATGAAAAGAAGGTATACCTTTCATATCACAAAAAAAGGTATAACCCTATAGCATATGCCTTTGCTCCTGGGGCTTATCCCTGAAGTCTTAAGCTTATAAAACCTCTTTCGTTTCAACCTGAGAAGATGTGGCGACCTGGTCTGGTAAGCAAATCAGTTGTAGGGCTTCTCTCTATTGGCAGGCAAACATGTTGGAGGAGTTCCCTGGCTATGGCCCCCTGCCAAAGGAGAGTTGCCCTGTAACTGGTTCAGCTTAGTAAGTTACATCATTCTAGTTCAAGACAGTGGGATGATTCGTAGTAAGCCACCCTAAAATTCTTCCTCTATTTTCTCCTGATCATGTCATGCATATATATTACTTAAATAAGTAGGTTAGTTTGAACTTATGCAAAGAAATACTGTTTCTTCAACATACAACTAATCTTTTACTTTGATTTTTTACTCATTTTATGGGACTACCGAGAGAATCAATTTGATCTTCTACCTCGCACAGCGAACAGATCAATGCCAATTAAGAATGGTAAGTTCTTCCTCGAAATAAAATGTGGCCCTATTCATTAGCATCTAAGACTTATCCCGGCTATTTGGGGTTTGGCATGTAGGATGTTATGTAACCATTTCATACTTCCCCAGATCAAAAATTATACCGAAACTCATGGCGTGCAAAATGGAGAATGTAAACCAGAAGTTTACATGAAGTTATCACTATAGATCTTTCTTTCTTCCCTTTTATTTTGGCACATCATAAATGAGCTATACCAAATAGACGTCGCCGTAGCCCTTGGTGGAAGTTGAACAAGGGTCCAGTGTCATTTCTTTCATGACATGAACGTGAAATTTTCGGGGCATGCATCACAGATCAGGCCAAGTTCATATTTCTAGACGACATTACTAATTCATCTCACTGGAAGCTGAGATTTTTTTCGAAGCATGGCTCATTCTTAGTCGTTATCACATGCTAGTGCAACATCAGCATATAAACTTTCCTCTCGATTATGTATCTTTGCTTTATACTCCATATATGAACTGTTCTTGTTCATTCCAATTTCCTCCACTAAGGTTCCCAAACCTCTTAAAGCGTGTTTATGCAAACGCGCGAACTTTCACATGTTATTTTATTGGGTTCAGGTTTTATGTCTCTTTTGAAAATTGTCATAGCTAATACTTTCACGTAATTTTTTCCTCAAATGACTAATTTAGATGTCCTTAGCTCCTTTTCTAAACTTTACGCACTTATGATAAATATGCTTGAAGTGAACGGATAGGGGTGGCGAATTTATCCCAATTATATTCTTTCCACCATTATCTTGATGGTAGGGGTGGCATCCCCAATTTTAATAAGTAGTCAGATAGAAACCAATAGTAACAAGAGTTGCACGATGATGATGTTACCAGGTCTTCTACAAATTCAATCACCGGAGACAAGTCAGCTGAGCGCAAGCACTATCCCGAAGTGAGGAAACGATCCTCTTCACTCTCAGGCAAACCCAAGCAGACTCGAAGCTTGGAAGCCGATAGCCAGAGAAAAGCCTGATGTGCTGAGAAGTAATGAAACAAGGTGGGCACCAGAGGGACTATCCCAATCCCACCACTATGTGATCTCGTGCTCCCGCAACAACCCGGTTTCTGCCCTAGAGAGAAGAGGAACTTTCTCTCTCTTGTTAAGTTGGTTATACTCCATTTGATATTGGAAATGAGAACAATGAGTATTGAAAGCTCTGTAGCTAAAGGAAAAAATGGTAACAAAATCACATGCTTCTCATTGATGGCTTACCAAGCATTTCGTTCCCTAATACATGAACAAGTAATGTAGCTTCCATTTCCTCTTTGCTTGTCTAGCCATCTAATTGAAATCAGATCAATGTAGAATGCGGAATTTGAAATGGACCAAATGTTTATCAAGTCTAGCTGAATGCTGAACAGCAGAAGAACTGAACGATATGGCCTATGCAATTGAAGAAGCATGAACCGCTGCACAGTACAAAATATAGGTTATCAAAGTACGTATATAGTACACATAAAAATAGATTTGGGGAGTCAAGATTGTATACTCGCAGTTCATCAGAAGTCGATATCTTCAATTTATCTTTGCAAACTTGTTGGTTAGGTGATGGTTCCATCCTCTCTCTCTCTCTCTCTCATGCACACATGACAGTGTGTGCCTGGACCCTGGTCTGGAAATGGGCTTCTCTTCCTTGGCAGGCATAGAACTTCCTTGGCTATGGCTCTGCCGAAGGAGATTTTGCCCTGCAACTGGTTCAGCTTAGCATATACGTTACATGCATCCCAGTTCAAGACAAAGTGGGATGACTAAGTCAGCCTCAGATTGTACTTCTTTTTTCTCCTGATCGTTTAATGCATATTTCCTTGTGATAGCCCTACATCAGATTTCTTACACATTTCCACAGCTGATGTATATGACCATGAGTGGGTGAACTGATGTGACCCTGTGTATGGAAATGTATAGGAAATCTGATGTACAAATATCATTTTCCAAGTAGATTCGTTTGAATTTACGAAGAAAAATGCTGCTTCTTGAACATTCAACTAAAATTTTTACTTTGTATTTTTTTCTCATTTTATGGGACTACCAAAGAGAAACAATATGATCTTCTACCTCTCACGCAGCAAATAGATCAATGCCAATTAAAAGTGGTAAGTTCTTTTTCAAAAAAAAAAGTGGCATTATATCATTAGCATCTAGTCCACTATTACATTACCATTTAACCTTTCCCAGATAAAAAAACTATAACTAGACGCATGTCAATACGTAGTGGATGTAATGGCCAAACAAAAATTGTGGTTCCTGTTGGTGGAACTGAACAAAGACCTATTACCATTTTCATAAGGTAAACCTTTAGCTTGAATGAACATGCAAGTTGAGCGAAGTTTTCGTTGCCAAGCAGATTAGACCAAGTTCATATATTTAGACATCGAATTCATCTCACCATATGTAACATCCGGAAAATTAGTAAGTATCTTAAAACTGAAATTTAACCCTCTTAACATTTAATTTGATCGTATTGTGCCTTGTGCAAATTAAAGTTGGTGAGAAGAGCTTTCCAACGCCACCTATTATGTGCGATTTGGAGTTCGGAGTAAAAAGATATGAGAAATTGAATTTGATTAAACGTGACAGCGATCGATCGCCATAAGAGCCGATCGATCGGCAAGCTGAGCCGATCGACGCCTTTCCAAACCGATCGATCGTAGTTACTGAAATTTGTGAATTTTGTGCTTCGCGTAAAGCAATCGATCGGCTGTAGTAGCGATCAATCGGCAGTGGCGTATAGTGTTAAAACTGTGCATACGACGATCGATCGCCGTATAAACCGATCGATCGCCGGTTGCAGTTTTGCGTTTTCAAGCTTATCTTTGGGTGGATTTGTTTGGGAAAGATACCATATCCCATTGGGACTTGATTTGCACGTCTCCTATAAGATTTTGAAGCCTTCCCATTGGTTAGAAGTGTCCATGATTTAGAAGATTGGTTTGAGAATAGATTCTCTCCCAACTCTATATAAACCCTAGAGAATTGGCTTATTCTAACCCTAGAACGTCCAGAGAGCTTTCCCTTCTCCTTCCCACGTTCACCCATCTCCTTGGAGGCTTATTCTTGTGGGAGTTTGCGAGAGCTTGGAGCGGGAGCTTTGGAAGAAGCGGAAGAGACGAGAGGTGCGAATAAAGGCGAGATCTTTGAAGAATTAAGTAGGATGGTTTTTCCCCTCTTCTCTCTTTTGATTATATCTGTTTTTGATGAGTGTTTTGGATCCAACACCTTAGTTATTGTTTTGATTTTTGCGAGATGATTGAGTTATGTCCCTATTTCTATGCGTAGTATATCATAAAATCATGTATGCATTCATGTTTCACTGCTAGATGGGAATTCGCATATAAAGTTGAATGCTTTATTAATTTTCTAGAGGATTAAAGGTTCTGTTATTGTTTAATTAATGATGTTCCACGTTGAGGTTGTGTCTATAAGTGTGTCTTACTTAAATGGTCTTATTTGGGGTGTATTAATGTTACAAACTATGATATCTATATAAGAACACAAGAAAGGAGTGAACTTTAGTAATTCCAGATAATTCTAGGTTCTGTAATTGACCTAGGAGTGGAGTATATGTTCTGTTATTAATGTATTATCATTTATAATGTGTTACTAAGTAAGATAATCAAGTTTAATTAAGAGTCCTAATCTCGGCCAGAACTGTTTCTATGCTAATAGTTGGTGGTAAATAATTCATAACTAATTCAAATTAAATCGGAAAAATATAAAATCAGTGGGGTTAGAAACTAGACTCACGAGGGTATTATCAGTAAAAAATTTCAGAGGTTAAGTCTTACTGTACAAAGCACAGTAGCCGTCGGAAGAGGACTGTTGTGCAGGAGACAGTGAGCAGAATCTGAGAGAAAATACTAAGTATACAAATAATATCATGTAATATGATATAATGTCGATTAATATGTTAATAACAGTAATTGGACTATATACTTAAGCAATATCACAGTAAGAATTGGGTTAGATATAATTCATTTATGAAGGATAATTCCTCGATTTCTTATCTTTGACATTGGTATTATAACACTCTATTGCGAATGGAGAATTCCTATCTAGGGCTAAGCATGAAAGGTACGTATTGATTATATGTTGCTCTTTGTGTGAAATGTCTTGTTATTCTATGCTACTCCAATGAGTGAGTTGTGTTTGTTGACCAAATTAATACTTGATACTACTATCCATACTCCTTGAGAGAGAGTCTATCATGGTAAGAGATACCTTATGATCTTAGAGTGTTGTGACCTCTATCCTTTTGAGATATTGCTCATATTGATTATGATTGTTTCTTCCACTGGAGACCTTGCGAGACTCTCCCTATGGTGGTTTCATAGTATGCTCAATTAAGCCATTGCTAGATCTTGCGAGGTCACTTATAATTATGAAATTGCGATTCCATACTGCCCGAAAGGAGGCACTATACGTACGTTAGATTGTGGACATTACGGTAGGTCCTCAGTCTCCGCCCATCGTGTCCGTAAGCACTGGTGGGGCCAGCATCCTAGACGCATGGCAGGGTTCCAAAGAGAGAACCCCTAGGGTGGTTCTGGTATGTTTAGTCACTTGCGAACGACCAGGTTCAGCGAGCAGAAATTGTAACTCCTTTCACTTTCGATGTCTGGAGCCTTTGATATGATTATTATTCTCTCCTTACTCATATGTGTAGTAGGAGCCTTATTGATGTTTTCCTTACTTGTGAGTTGGAATTGTTATTGACTAACCTTGCAGGTGTATAGACCTCAGTTCAGTTTAGATGTTGTGAGATGTTCACTATCCCTTGTTATCCTTATTCTCTTCATACTGCTTATTTTCGTTCAGTGGGTTTTTACATCCTACTGAGTGTTTCTATGAAATACTCATGCATCCTCTGATGCAGGCGCAAATGGAAATTGAGATCAAGAAGTGCAGTAGTGGAATGGCGGATTGCAGGCGCCGAGAAGAATTTTTAAAACGCTTTAGTTATTTGTTTTGCTTTTATTGATGCTTATGACATTCTTGGCAATTGTATGTCATAGACTTATAGGTTTATTTTAATGACTTTCTTAATGGATTATTATTATTAAGTAAATTTCATTTCGTAGTATTCATTGATGTCTATTATTGTATTACACTGATTGCGGGCATAATCGGTTATACGTCCTTTTGAGATGATTGTAATCGGTTTGGAAATCGACTGTTCGGTCTCGCGCCCGGAATTCTCTACCTCCAAATGTATTCCATTGATTGGCTTCCGCACTCCGATCGAGGTATGGGATTTCGGGGCGTGACACCATACGTAGCATCGAGTTGTTTTCGAAGAATATTGTATCATCACTATTTTGTTTTGCTAAAATAGTCGTTACCACATGATAGTGTAATTTCAGTATTGAACTGTCCCAAGTTCAACTTCACTATATAAAGCGTGGCTCCTTCCTTAGACTATCTTTGCCATATACTCCGTATGATATTCTTTCGAATAACTAAACTGCTCCATTTCAACCTGTATCAAAGGGCTCCCTCCGACAGTTCGTCCCGCTTCCACCTCCAATCCATTTCAAACGCTTCCAGACCACGTGAGCTGGTTTATGCAGACCTGGGGACCTTCACACGTTATTCCAATGGGTTCAGGTTTTATGTCTCATTTTGAGGATTGCCATAATAGTTTCTCATGGATTTTTATCAAATCGCGTAGTTAGATGTCTTTCGCACCTTTATCTAACTTCACACACTTATGAAAAGTATGCTTGAGCCAAACGAATAGGCGTGGCAAATTTATGTCTCATTCTTTCACCATTACCTTGTTTCTAATGAATCCAATTCCCCTTAGCTTCCTTGTAGACTTTGGAGGTGGGACCCTAAAAATTTAGTAGTAAAGTTGTAATTTTTCTTTTATTCAGTCCTTTTTTCCTTTCTCTTGATGAAGTGGCAAGCCCAGCTCCTTGATGGTGATGTGATGTTGGTAACGAAAATTGGTGAGGCTAGACGAATTCTCCATAGAGCTCTCTTATTTCAGTATGTATCTCTTGTTTAGTTATATTCCATCTGTCCCGTATTAAGTGTCCAATTTGGTTTTCTAAAATGAACTAAATGTAGTTTGTATTGAAAAGCAAATAGGACACTTAATATGGAATTTTTCTTCATCATCATCATCATCATCATACGCCTTATCCCAGCTATCTGGGGTCAGCGGCATGGATTATATACCACATTTGACTCTTATCAGAATCAAAATAGTACAAAATTCATACAAAGAAACAGAGTGACAAGTTTTTACGCCGATGCCCTTCCTGACGCAACCCTCCGAAGAGGAGGGGTTGAATAATGATAAGAAGATTCAACATCATCATATTCATCATACACCTTTCCAAATATGTGGATTGGCTTCATGACATGATGGTTGCACATGAAATATTAATATAGCCATCTTCCATCACAAAGCTGGTAACAATGAAAATCAGTCTGCTTTTATATGGGAGCATGGAATTTTTCTTCATCTTGAAAACCAAATAAGACACATAACATGGGACAGAGAGTAATTTGCTAGCAATAAATTGAGCTGGAAACGGACTTTTTGTTGCACAGGAGGATCTACAAGTTTTTGTTTGACAGTACAATCTACTTTGTTTCCAACTTTATTAGAGATGATGAAAATCAGTATTTAAAGCTACGGAGCTAAGGGGAAAAAAGGTAATACAATGACATGCTTCTCATTGATAGGTCCTCAATCGAAACTAATTTTTCAGACATTGCTTGCTTACCAAGCCTTTCGTTCCCTAGCACCTGAACTGTAGCTCCCATTTGCTTCTCTAGCCATCTCATTGAAATCAGATCATAATTGAATGCCAACTTGGACATGGACCAAATGTTTGTTAATCAAGTCTAGCTAGCTGATTGTTGAACACAATGAACAGCAGAAGAACTGGATGATACGTCCTATGCAATCGAAGAAGCATGAACCGCTGCACAAGTACAAAAGGACGTATAAAGTACACATAAGAAAGAGTATATTGTGGACTTGCCATTCATCAGCAGTCGATTTCTTTAATTCATCTCTGCAAACATGTTGTCCAGGTGGTGGTTCCATCGTCTCTCTCTCTCTCATACACACAATCTGTTCCTGGTCTGAAAATGGAGGATTGAATCATTTACAAAAGTATAAATATTGGGCAATTGTGGTCGTTATCTTATTTTTAAGCACTAAACATATAAAGATCACTATGAAGTGATCTAATAGGAAATGTAATAATTTTGTATCCAAATGTTGTCTGGAAAATGAACAAATATCTTTCAGGGATTTTGAACAATAGGCTACCAAAAGTGGTCAACTGTTATGAGCTAAGTCATATGAGAGTAGACACAATTTGCAATTCGGTTACTGAAATGGATAAAATCAGAACACATAGGGACTGTGATACGTGAATGAAACAACCTCGTGGAGATGTAATCCTAATTCTAAAGACTATAAACAGTGCCAAGCTCATGCAACAGCCCGATCAAAAGAGAGCATAACTGAAAAATAAAGAAAAGCAACAAAGGAGGAAATATGGTTGCATACTTTCACTGCTTTCATTACCGGCGAAGGTTGTCACATCATTCCAATTACATAAGCAGTTAGAAACAAGCATCTACTTTGCTTATATAAACAAAAAAAGTTAATAAGCATTTCTTCATGACGTTCTACAAAAAGAACAATATCTAAAACTAGAAAACAAAATTATTTACTCTGTCCTCAAGCAGTATGCCTGTTCTCTTGGTGTCTCCCTACCATATATAGGAGCACTGCTTAACCACCTTGCAAGCAGAAGCTCTGCCTTTGACTCACCACGAGCTACCATCTGATTCTGGGGGGCATCTGGGTCTTCATATATGGTGTCAAGCTTTCTGCCATTGGAGCTCACTCTGGTAATGGAGATCACCATAGGAGGAGCTTTCTCCAGCTCCATTGCCTCAAGCTTCCCTGGCCTTGTCACTGCCCTTCCCATCTGCTCCTACCCTATCTCTCTTACTCCCTTATCTCACCTACAAAATCTTCAGAAAGTGCAAGAAACCATCTCTATCCATTTTGGATGATTCAACAGGGATATAAAGGAGGCAGGGACAGCAAGTCAAGTTTCCCAGCTTTGGACTTGTTAACCGAAACTTGTCATTCACAAATCAGGTGTCATAGAACTTGATTTTTGTTGGTATTTGGTGTCATACAACTTAGAATAGTTTAATGAAAAAGGAATGGAAGTGTAATCTACAATCAAAATCTATATATGGAAGAAAAGGTGGCTGGACCTTATCCATATGATTTTCTTGGGCAACTTTATCAATGTCCACAGATCCTCTTAAAGAGAGGGAGCGGTTAGGTGAACTGCCCTTTTTAAGGTGAACAAGAAAATGGGATTTCTCTCCATGTTAGTGAACATATTACTGGGACACAGCTGTCAGGACTCTTGTTGGTTGGTGTATGACAAGGCAAAGAGTAACAATTGGGTACAACGGCTGGCCGCGTCACTTTTATACCGGGGTGCCAGGGAACCGTCGATCTCGGATATCGACAGTGCACACTCAAATAGTTGTATCGCACATATGCAAAGCGTGTGCGGCGTCGATTCTGAATTAACATCCACGGCTCCCTGGCACTCTAGAGTAATGTGAGGGGACACCCAATAATTTCTTGCAGGGAAATGGAAGACAATAAGGGGAAGTTCGGGACATCCACTGGTCATGTAAAGGGGTGGGCTGGTTTAAAGGTAGGGTGGTGAATTACATTCTTTGGCAGGTGTGCTGTGGGGTATATTTCAATTAGTTCTTGTTGACGGATTCCACATAATTAGGTATAGTTGCCACCATTTAAACCTTGTGTTGGCCAAAGGAGATGATTTCGTAACTAAAGCAACAATAATCATGGTGGAAGTTAAATAAATCTGTTACTTAATTATGTAGAAAAAATAAAAAAATGTTACTTATAACCCTACGTGGCTTTTTAAGAACGTTAATCTTCTGTTATTTTGCCTCGCTTCCAACTAATCTTGTAATAGGTTCCTCTTTCCCGTATTGATTGTCTAGATTAAAAATCCAAATGAACTAGTAATATTTAGTTAAATGAACTAAAATCACTAAATGAGTTATTTTTTATTTTCGATCCGGACATTAATTTGTTGTGGGATAGAGTAAGAGAAATCTTTCTCGTGTATGAACACGTGCATGTACAGCATGAAATATAGACCTTTCCCGATGTGGTTAGTGTGACTTCAGGCATAGATGAAAATAGTAAATATGTGGTTGAAGAGGACGATATATCTACTCTAAGGCCACTGAAGAGATGCACATGTAGAGAACGGGGAGTGGATATAAAATGCTAGATCATGTCAAGCTATGCAAGTGTTAGATGAAGATTGTACCAAAAAGAGAAAAAAATGTTAGATGAATGGCTTATTCTTGTTTGGTAACTGAAATGCTTCTTCCCATAAACAATTTTACTAAAGATTAGGTTTAGTGAGAAAAGTCCACTTGTTAAAACTCTTAATGTGTGATCAAGAAAAAAAAAACTCTTAATGTAAAATACCAAAACACATTCACCCGGAAAATGTATAAATTTAAATCAAACAGTTTTGGGGACAATAGCTTCAAACTTTGATCATGAATGTATAGTTTGTACCTCAAGATTTTACATTCGATATACTCCCCATGTCCAATTTTAGGTGTCTGCATTAAAAAACTAAACCAAACTGATTCTAGTTCATTTTGCTTTCCAGACGGGTAACAATGGACAGAGGGAGTAGTTAATAATTACTTTCTTCCAACCATAAGCCTATTTCTTCTCCAATGTAGTCGTCCTATCTCTATTAGTAAGCAAGACATGTATACTCATGTCCACGTTAGAAGTACTCCCTCCGGGCACTTTTAATAGATACAACTTTTTTTTAAAACGAATTAATTTTTTTAGTTCATTTGAAAAACAACTGTATCTATTAAAAGTGCTCAGAGGGAGTATATCAAAAATAAAAATGTAAGAGTTAGAAAACAAAAATAACTGTATGCATGTACGTACTACGTCGTCAACTATGTAATGAAGCATGACATAGAACCTAAAATAGATCATTTATATCACCTGTAAATATGACGAGTTGTGGAGGAACTGAAGTGTGAAAAATTAATTTAATTATGCATGTATAAATTGTTGCTCAAAAGTCTATAATTACTTCAAAAATAGGAGTACTAATAGCCCAATCCCTCTTCCAAAGGCTGCTTCAAGAACCCGCCCATCCAAATGCCAAGCTCTCAAATAAAGCAAAGTGCAGTAAGAATATGACTGAGGATATCCTATTCCTACCTTTCTCTTCCCTCTGCACTAGATCATACTTCATAATCAAAAACCAAAAGAGAAAATCTAAGGAATTTCTCATAAGTCCATGCTGATAGCTTGTAAATGGAAATCCTCCTCCATTAAGACATAAGAAAAGGTACTGTGCAAAAGGGAAGCATTCAGCATATCCAGGGTATAAACCTAATGAAAAGAAGGTATACCTTTCATATCACGAAAAAAAGGTATAACCCTATAGCATATGTCTTTGCTCCTGGGGCTTATGCCTGAAATGTTCAGCTTATAAAACCTCTTTCGTTTCAACCTGAGAAGATGTGGCGACCTGGTCTGGTAAGCAAATCAGTTGTAGGGCTTCTCTCTATTGGCAGGCAAACATGTTGGAGGAGTTCCTTGGCTATGGCCCCCTGCCAAAGGAGATTTGCCCCGTAACTGGTTCAGCTTAGTAAGTACATCATTCTAGTTCAAGACAGTGGGATGATTCGTAGTAAACGACCCTAAAATACTTTCTCTATTTTCTCCTGATCATTTCATGCATTTATAGTACTTTAAGTAGGTTAGTTTATACTGATGCAAAGAAATACTGTTTCTTCAACATACAACTAATCTTTTACTTTGTTTTTTTACTCATTTTATGGGACTACCAGGAGAATCAATTTGATCTTCTACCTCGCACAGCGAATAGATCAATGCCAATTAAGAATGGTAAGTTCTTCCTCGAAATAAAATGTGGCACTATCATTAGCATCTAAGACTTATCCCGGCTATTTGGGGTTTGGCATGTAGGATGCTAACCATTTCACTCTTTCCCAAATAAAAAATTATACCCAAACTCATGGCGTGCAAAATGGAGAATGTAAACCAGAACACTACATGAAGTTATCACTATAGATTTTGCTTTCTTCCCTTTTTATTGGCACATCATAAATGAGGGAGCAAAACCAAACAGAAGTTGTCATCCCCGTTGGTGGAAGTTGAACAAGGGTCTATTGTCATTTCCACACAGTAAAGCTTTAGCTTTCTTTCATGGCATTCACGTAAAATTTTCGGTGCATCCGTCACAGATCAGGCCAAGTTCATATTTCTAGACGACATTAGTAATTCATCTCACTGGATGCTGCGACTTTTTTCGAAGCATGGCTCATTCTTAGTCGTTACCACATGCTAGTGCAACTTCAGCATATGAACCTTCCTCTCCACTATGTATCTTTGCTTTATACTCCATATATGAACTGTTTTTGTTCATTCCCATTTCCTCCACTCTTTCGAAGGCTTCAACACCTCTTAAAGCTTGCTTATGCAAACGTGCGAATTTTCATATGTTATTTTAATGGGTTCAGGTTTTGTGTCTCTTTTGTAAAATGTCATAGCTGGTACTTTCTCATAGATTTTCCTCAGAATGACTAATTTTGAGGTCCTTAGCTGCTTTGTTAAACTGTACGGACTTATGATAAATAAGCTTGAAGTGAACGGATAGGGGTTGCGAATTTCTGTCAATTATATTCTTTCCTCCATTAACTTGTTGCTAATTAACCCAATTTCCCTTAGCTTCCTTCTTGGCCACAATGAAATGGAGTTGTTCAAAGAAAGTATAAGCACATAATCGAAATGGGTCTCACCGTAACGGCTCATCCAATATCTCATAGTGTAATATAGCCAAGCTTCCCAAAAGAAGCTCGAGCTGTTGGAAAAATCGGTCATTTAACATTGTATCAGAGCTCCAAGTTGTGGCAGGTCTTAGGTTTTAGTCTCGTTGGAAGCGTTGATACCCTAATTATGTTCCATATGCCGCACTTGGTAGGCGCTTGCCTATGAGGGGGGATGTTAGAATATATAATAAAATAAATAAAGAAAAATTACGTTTTGGTCTAACTCGCTAAAGTTTTTTCACTTTAGTCCAATCCCAGGACTAAAGTGGTTAAACTTTAACCATCTCCTATGGTCAATTACCAAAATACCCATAAGTGAGAAAGTGGGTCACGTGATACTTTCACCGTCCAATACAAACACAGATGTATGGTTTTAGTATAAAGATTTAGTGTACAATTATCAATTTTCTTTTCAGGCCATGAGATTAAGATAGCGTGGCAGCCATTATTACAAGGTGCAAACAGCTTTGTCTGAGATGCATGGGGCATACATATTTTCGAATACACAATATGGCACCTTTTCAATAGTATTTTTTTAGACATATTGGGTAACTCATGCCGTTAGGGGCATGATTAAAAGCAAAATATCCACTGTAACATCCATATTTTTTCCATATCTAGCTAAAACACCTCAGGTCGTGTTTCACGCTGGATATGGAAAAAATATGGATACTACGGTGGATATCCAAAATCCACTCTGGATATTTGTTTATAATCACGCCCCAAACGGCCCTTAGTTTTTTTTTATTTGTTGTGAAGAGTAACTCATTTAGTTATCAAAACAAGCATGAAGATATGGTCCGTTGACCACTTTTAGTAGCCAATTGTTCAAAAATTCCTGAAAGATATTTGTTAATTTTCCAGACAACATTTGGATACAAAATTATTACATTTACTTTTAGATCAATTCATAGTGATCTTCATATGCTAAGTGCATAAAAATCAGATAACGACCACAATTTCCCTATATTTATACTTTTGTAAATGATTCAATCCTCCATTTTCATACCAGGAACAGACTGTGTGAGTATGAGAGAGAGAGAGAGAGAGAGAGAGAGAGAGAGAGAGAGAGAGAGGGAGGATGGAACCACCACCTGAACATGTTTGCAGAGATGAATTGAAGAAATCGACTGCAGATGAATGGCAAGTCCACAATATACTATATATTTCCTATGTGTACTTTATATGTCCTTTTATAACCTGTATTTTGTATTTATGCAGCGATTCATGCTTCTTGGATTTCATAGGACGTATCATCCAGTTCTTCTGCTGTTCATTGTGTTCAACAATCAGCTAGCTAGACTTGATTAACAAACATTTGGTCCATTTCCAAGGTGGCATTCTATTATGATCTGATTCCAATGAGATGGCTAGGGAAGCAAAGAGAAGTTGGAAGCTACATTACTTGTTCATATATTAGGGAACGAAATGCTTGGTAAGCAAGCCATCATGAGATTAATTTGGCATTCTATTATGATCTGATTCCAATGAGATGGCTAGAGAAACAAAGGGAGGGTGGATGCTACATTACTTGCTCATGTATTAGGGAACGAAATGCTTGGTAAGCAAGCCATCTATGAGAAATTAGTTTCAATTGAGGACCTATCAATGAGAAGCATGTCATTGTTTTCCCCTTGACTTCATAGCTTTAAATACTGATTTTCATCATCTCTAATAAAGTTGGAACCAAAGTAGATTGTCTTGTCAAACAAAAACTTGTAGATCCTCTTGTGCAATAAAAAGTCAGTTTCTAGTTATTGCTCAATTTATGGTTAGCAAATTACTCTCTCTGTCCCATGTTACTTGTCTTATTTGTTCTTTCAAGATAAACAAAAATTCCATATTAAGTGCCCTATTTGCTTTTCAAAACAAACTACATTTAGTTCATTTGAGAAAACCCAATAGAATACTTAATGTGGGACAGAGAGAATATAACCAAACAAGAGATACATACTGAAATAAGAGAGCTCTATGGAAAGCTGAGTTCGATCCCAAAAGCCCTGTGGGATGTGTGCATGAGCCATCGTGGTGAGGCCCATTTCAACTATATACCTATGCGTCCTTTGATCAACAACATTTCATTGTAGTCGTGTACAAGGAAGCTAAGGGGAATTGGATTCATTAGAAACAAGGTAATGGTGAAAGAATGAGATATAAATTTGCCACGCCTATTTGTTTAGCTCAAGCATACTTTTCGTGTGTGAAGTTTGATAAAGGTACTAAAGACATCTAACTAGACAATTTGAGAAAAATACATGAGAAACTAGTATGACAATCCTCAAGATGAAATATAAAGGGACCGCTTGGATGTTTTTTTAATGAAGGTGCCGTTTGGATGCACCCAGAAAAGGCACTTTTAAGGGGCAGACAGACACTTTTCTAAAAAATCTGTTTGTTTGCATTTTTTTCTATAGAAAAATTTTCTTATAGAGAGATGGAAGAAAAGGTCTTTCTGCCCTTTAAAGGGTTTTTTTCCATTCTACAAGAAACCTCCTCAAGTAGAAAGGGACTTAAATTTCTCAAAATGCTCATTTTTAAAAATGCCCCCAAGCATTGTCTAGTTGTAGAGCTTGTCTTTACTAAGGATAAATCATCATGGGGCAGGATGTAGCAGGGGACATTGAGGAATGATGCGGCAGGGGACATTGAGGAAGGATGTAAGAAGGCCGATCACCTACCACGCAAGATGCAGCAAAGAAAAAAGAGCAAGGCGAAAAGAGTAGTGGAGGCACCAGTGGAGGAGGCTCTTAGGAGCTGTGCCGGAGTTAAGCCTCCAAATAAGGGGCCCCACAGTGGCTCAAATACTAAAGTATCTGAATATGAAGACATCTAATAGCCTAACAGCAAACGTAGACGAGAAGCCACCAGTGAGCAAGCCGGTGATGCTTATGTCGAAGGTACTTGATTGTGAACCGGTTGTGCTTTTTATACTTAGGTTGTGTTTGATGTAGTAAAGTTGTGATAAAGTAATTAGTTTGTAGTTATGACATTATATCTATTTGTTCTAGTAGAAATCAGATATTGAATTATGATGATATACTTGTAGGTTGTGATAGATCTCATATTGAGTTGTGATGATATCTCTCTAAGTTGTGATAGTGGTTGTGTCCAATATGTGAATAACTGATATGGCTATGTTAAATATTGTATATTGCGTTGTGATGGTCTGAATGTAGGTTGAGATAGCCCTTATGATGTTGTGAAGGATTATATGTAGATTCGGATATTGAGTTGTGATGATATACTTGTAGATTATGATAAATCTCAAATTGAGCTGTGATGATATCTCTCTAGGTTGTGATAGTGGTTATGTCCAATATGTGATAGTCTAAATATAGGTTGTGATATATGCCATGTTGTCATGATTGTAGAAGTTCGCAGGCTAATGAAGAACAGGTCTGCCACTCTAGAAAGTTTGTCCAAGCTAGTGAATAACTTGATGGTGACAAATATGCAAATGTATGAAATGAACAAGGGTTTGCACAAGGATGCCAATGTCATGAAGAACAGAATAGAGAAGGAGATTATGTCGGCAAATCACATGTAACATGTAATGGAGGTAGAGATAAGAAAGTTAAAGAAAGTTGTGGATTGTGCAGGGCTAGAGGAAAAGGATCAGACTAAAGAGGCACAACAATAAGTGCCTAAAGGAGAAGACCAACAAGAAGAGGTGCATGAAGTGGCAGTCGAGGAAGGAGAAGAGGCACATGAAGTGGGAGCCAAGCCCACACGAGGTAAAGTTCCCCTTGCAATGAGCCTTGTTGAGGACTTAGAGTCCTTCGCGATTCCGATGTTTTGTGTTCTTCAAATACTTGAAAGAGAAGTTATTGGCAATCGAGAGTTGTTTTAATATTTTCCTCACTTCAACTTAGCCTTTAAAATGTTGTCTAACCCCCACCAAGTTGTTATCCCACACTCTCGAACGTAGTAATGTTGGTTGACTACCAGCACTAGTGGGAAGAGGATTGGCCTTGCACTCATACACACTGTCCTGGGAACTCATGAATGGTCGCTGATCTCCATCATGGGTCACCAACACCTTACAAAATCTTCCACGGAATAACTCTCTAAAGTCAGCCATTCCCTTATCGGATATCAAGAAAGTCAGCTCGTACACATCGGGGCACAGGTATGCAATGCTCAAATTGTTGGGAGGAATGTTGAAGGCAGCAACAATTTTTTCCACAAATGAACTCAAAGTTTCATCCTTTTCTGGTGATAACGTCATGCTTTTACCTCCAACTATCTTCACGGTTCCACCGGGGCTAGATTCAATACTCCCACAGTATCATACCAAAATTTTAACTTATTTACTTCATCCTAGAGTTACAAAATAAATCAGAAGAATATAACATATGTCACAACTTATGTAATAGCGCTATCACAACATAACATCACAACTGATGTTAATAGTCATCACAACATTAATTATAACAATCATAAAAAAATCCTCAGCCAACACAACTGAAGTGGCTAATCCTATTACGCTTCACGCAATGAATCACAACATTCATTGTAGCTGAAGCTAATAGATATCACAACTGAAGCCACATGTCATCGTAACATGTCTAGAACTAAACACAACAAGCGATAATACAACACATCTATAAGTCATCACAACCTATTACTCAACCTATTATCGCTACTTAGGCATTCAAGCAATGACCAAACATATCAAATGAGAAGAAAAATAGTTAAAAACAGTAGTTTTCCTATTACTTTCAATTTTTCTGCCGTATGAGTTGCGTCGGTATGTCCACTACCTTTGCCTGCAGCCACTGTTTGGGTTTTGCCCATATGTCCACCAGCATCGTCTTCTCTCTGCATGCTCAGAATGCCACTGCTGGAGGTGGCTCTGCTATTGGCATTACTTCTGCCATCTCAGATACGATGAGAAGTGGAAATCTGCGGCAAGGGCTTTCTTGGGTTTAGAACTTCAATGGCGTTAATGTACCACTGGATGAAGGCCTTTGGAGCTCGGTTATAGAGCTCTAATGGTGGACGACTGCTACAAGCGAGATGGGGAAGAAAGAGATAGGGAAGGAGGGTGTTGGGGTAGTCTTCATGCGCCTTGACTGCCCCAACTGCTCCGTCTTCTTCGTTTGGCAGGAAAGTGAGGCCTGTTATGGGTATTTTGGTCATTGACTATGAGAGATTGTTAAAGTTTAGCCATCTTAGTCATGGGGACTAAAGTGGAGAAACTTTAACAAGTTAGACTAAAACATAATTTTTCCAAAATGATATTGCTACCAGTGTTGTGGCGAGTGTCTATTGGACAATGGGTCACATGGTCCACTTTTGCACTATCCAAGAAATACCCTCCACATCACCTGTTTATGTCTACACAAGTGTACAATTATCAGCTCCCTTTCCTATGACCAGCAAAACCACAACAAAGTGCTCAAATTCAAATTTGAGTACCCACATGCTCATGTGGCAATTTAAGTCTTCAAGATTTGAGAACTCTCTTCAATCGACTGGTCAAATTTTATACTTTTTCAATATTTCTTTTTTCTTCAATAACAAAAAGACTCATAATCCTTGTCAAATTTTGGATACTGAGTTAGAGTTAAAATTTCCCAACTGAGTACCCAAAACTAGCCGTTGGAGCTGGTGTGGTCAATTTGGATACTCAGTTGGAGATGGTCTTAGATGACTAATAAATTTTATGGTATAATCCAAAGGGAAGGGATAGGCCCTCATAGATGTGCATGTGATAGAAAAACTGCCAGCTGCAAGCGCAAGTAGAATGTGTGTAACTTATTCAATACTCCCGGTAGATCATGCCACTTTTACTCCTTACACTAGTCATGGATCCTGAGGGTCTACGCATGCATGCACCTCTTGTGTGCCCCAAGTTGTTAGTGCTTAATGTGTGTCGGGGATCGACTACTTAAGGGGGTAGTAAAAGTGACGCGGTCTACCAGACATACTAACTAATTTATCAACAATAATTTCTCGTGAGTAGCATTACTCTGAGGTTCTGTTATAAAGATTCTTTTTAATAAACCAGTTATACATATATAGAGCCCAATTTATATGTGCCCCAGTGTGCAGGCAGTGGTTGCAGACGGATTTCAATCCAATGGCGCGCGTTGATACAAGTGCAGGCAGGTTTGAATGACTTGACTGCCCCCCCCCCCCCCCCCTAATGAATGCTTGTCGTCAGATCTCAATCCAAAGGCTCGTACAGGCCCATGCACACATTACGTTGTTTACCAAAGTCAATGCATGTGGACCGGAGTAGCATATTAACTTCTTATATATAATTATTCGTCAACAAGTTATTGTTTGCATTTATACATTCATGAAGTTTTCAAAACAAATTCTTTTTATTTAGACTTTGGCGTGCTTGAAGCTAAATGAATCTCATTCTAATTCAGTGAACAGCTGTTTCCAGTTCGTCCTTCTTCGACGAATAAAATTATCTGCTAAAAAAAATAAAACCCTGCTGCTTAATTTCTGCCTCAATCTCTAATGCCCATCAATCTCTAGAGCCCCCCTTCAAGATAATTCTAAAAGGCACCTTCAAGATAATTCTAATTAACATCCAAATAATTGCTACACATTTTCTGAGTTTTGTTCTGTTATGAATGACTTTTGACTAAAGGCACCTTAGCTTCAAGGAAAATTCTAATTAACATCCATGTAATTGCTACACATTTTCTCAGTTTATTCTTTTGAATGACTTTCGACTCAAGGCACTTCATTTCAACCTCATTAGTTTCCCATTGACTGTTGTCTGATATAATTCTCTTGCTTAATTTGTAACATAATACTACCTCTATCTTGCTTTAGATGGAAAGGGGTCAGTCCTTTTTTTAGATGTCAATTTAAGTAGTTTTTGAACTTCTTCTTCCCGCTATTAGTGGGGGTTTCTACCATTCAATAAAAATCAACATTTTGGACGGAACATCTAAAACAGGACGGAGGAGTATTTATCTTCTTACCTGACTATCGATTCTAACATTATCAAGTCTAGCAGTCCCATTTTCATTATCGGCAGATGTCCCAATGCCTGCCTTTCTTGACCAAACAATTAACAGATACCAGTCATGCAAGATGCCACTAGCACAGTGCCAAAAACAAATGTCACTGGCATAATGTTACACTGATCACTTGACTTTGAGAAGAAGGGTAGAAGGAGGATTAGCGAGCAATGAAGTGAGAGGCTAGGAAAGGAGGTGGGGATGCATGGAGAATGGGACATGTCAGATGAGGAACGGCTGCTAGAGTAACTGAGAGCGAGGAGATTACCACATTAGGTTTTAGGGACGAGCCCCCCTTTCCATTATCCAATCCTATCTCCAACCTGATGATCATGATCCCCATGATAAATTATTGGGTGCAAGCACCTAACCACGTCAGCTTTATGCAAGGGCCACAGGGTGCCATCGATCTCCAAAATCGACCGCACACACGCTTTGTGTGTGTACCACATCCTCACTTATAACAGATGCCTCCCGGACAATTTCTAAGCAGCCCTTGAAACATCCTCTCTTTGTCACACTCTAATAGTCTGCTTTGGTTTTTTAAAAAAAAAACTGATGTTAGTTCATTACGTAGGTAAGACTATTTATATATACCCCTTCTGTCTGGTATTAGTAGTAATATTTGGTTTTTCAAAATGAACTAAAATCAGTTTATTTTGAGAAATCAATCTAGTAATTCTGGACGGAGGGACTATATAATCTAAATAGGGTGCTGTTCGCATGAGTCCATGACACTAGCTTAGAGTCAACATACTACATCTCGTCACTTTGATTTATTAGCGGATGCACATTTACTGGGACAGCTGGCAGAGTCTTGTTGGTTGGTGCATGACAAGACAAAGAGAAACAATTGGCTACAACGGCTAGCCACGTCACTTTTATACCAGGGTGCCAGGGAGCTGTCGATGTTAATTCAAAATCGACGCCACGCACGCTTTGCATATGTGCTACAACTTGTGTTGGCCAAAGGAGATGATTTTAATTTGTGTCAAGAGCAACAATAATCATGTTGGAAATTAATCAAACCTGTTACTTAATTATCTAGAAAAAATAAAAAATGTTACTTGTAACCCTACGTGGCTTTTTAAGAATGTCAATCTTCTGTTATTTTGCTTGGCTTCTAAGTAATCTTGTAGAAGAGGCAATGCAAATATTCCCTCTTTCCCGTATTGGTTGTCTGGATTAAAAATCCAAATGAACTAATATTTAGTTAAATGAACTAAAATCACTAAACGAGTTTTTTTTATCAGGACATTTTGTTATGGGATAGAGGGAGGAAGCGAAATCTTTGTCCTGTATGAACTCGTGCATGTACGCATGAAATATAGACCTTCCCAGATGTGGTTAGTGTGACTGAAAATAGCAAATATGTGATTGAAAAGGACGATATATCTACTCTAAAGGCTACTGAAGAGATGCACATGTAGAGAATGGGGGTGGATATAAAAAGCTAGATCATGTCAAGCTACGCAAGTATTAGATGGATATTATACCAAAAAGAAAAAAAAGTGTTAGATGATAGCGTCTTCTTGTTTGGTAACTGAAATGCTTCTTCCCATAAGCAATTTTACTAAAAATTTGGTTTAATGAGAAAAGTCCACTTGTTGAAACTCTTAATGTGATACCAAGAGAGAAAAAACTCTTAATGTAAAATACCAAAATACATATGCACCCGGCAAGTGTATAAATTTAAATCAACAGTTTGCCGACAATAGAGTCAAACTTTTATCATGCATGTATAGTTTGTACCTCAAGAGTTTACATTCGATATACTCCCTCCGTCCAATTGTAGGTGTCTGCATTAAAAAACTAAACCAAACTGATTGTAGTCCATTTTGGTTTTCTAATCCAGACAGATAACAATGAACAGAGGGAGTAGTAGCTAATTACTTTCTTCCAACCAAAAGCCTATTTCTCCTCCAATGTACTCATCCTATCTCTATTTGTAAGCAAGACATGTATACTCAAGTCCATGTTAGAAGTACTCCCTCCTGTTACTTTTAATAGATACAGTATTTTTCAAATGAACTAATTTTTTAGTTCATTAGAAAAAAAAACTGTATCTATTAAAAGCGCCCAGAGGGAGTCTATAAAAAATAAAAATGTAAGAGTTAGAAGGCAAAAATAAGTGTATGCATGGTCGTACCACTTCAACAACTATGTATATGAAGCATGCATGATTTAGAGCCTAAAAATAGATCATTTATATTACCTGTAAATATGACAAGTTGTGGGGGAACTGAAGTGTGAAAAATTAACTTAATTATGCATGTAAAATTTGCCCCTCAAAAGTCTATAAATACTTCAAACATAGGAGTATTAATGGCCCAATTCCTCTTCCAAAGGCTGCTTCAAGAACCCACCCATCCAAAAGCCAAGCTCTCAAATAAAGCAAAGTGCAGTAAGAATATGACTGAGGATATCCTATTCCTACATTTCTCTTCCCTCTGCACTAGATCATACTTCATAATCTAAAACCAACAGAGAAAATCCCAGAAATTTATCAGAGGTCCATGCTAATAGCTTGTAAATGGGAATCCTCCTCCATTAAGACATCTTTCTTTAGGGCATGCATGCCCAATGGAAGAAAAGGTACTGTGCAAAAGGGAAGCATTCAGCATATCCAGGGTATAACCCTAATGAAAAGAAGGTATACCTTTGATACCTTTTTTGTGTATCACAAAAAAAGGTATAACCCAATAGCATATGTCTTTGCTCCTGGGGCTTATCCCTGAAGTCTTCGGCTTATAAAACCTCTTTCGTTTCAACCTGAGAAGATGTGGCGACCTGGTCTGGTAAGCAAATCAGTTGTAGGGCTTCTCTCTATTGGCAGGCAAACATGTTGGAGGAGTTCCTTGGCTATGGCCCCCTGCCAAAGGAGATTTGCCCTGTAACTGATTCAGCTTAGTAAGTTACATCATTCTAGTTCAAGACTGTGGGATGATTCTTAGTAAGCCACCCTAAAATTCTTCCTCTATTTTCTCCTGATCATTTAATGCATATATATTACTTGAAAAAGTAGATTAGTTTGAACTTATCAAAGAAATACTGTTTCTTCAACATACAACTAATCTTTTACTTTGTTTTTTTACTCATTTTATGGGACTACCAAGAGAATCAATTTGATCTTCTACCTCGCACAGCGAACAGATCAATGCCAATTAAGAATGGTAAGTTCTTCCTCAAAATAAAATGTGGCCCTATCATTAGCATCTAAGACTTATCCCGGCTATTTGGGGTTTGGCATGTAGGATGTTATCCAACCATTTCCCTCTTCCCCAGAATAAAAATTACACCAAAACTCGTGGCGTGCAAAATGGAGAATGTAAACCAGAAGTCTACATGAAGTTATCACTATAGATTTTTCTTTCTTCCCTTATTTTTGGCACATCATAAATGAGGGAGCTAAACCAAACAGAAGTTGTGGTACCCGTTGGTCGAAGATGAACAAAGGTCTATTGTCATTTCCACATAGTAAAGCTTTAGCTTTCTTTCATGACATGAACCTGAAATTTTCGGTGCATGCGTCACAGATCAGGCCAAGTTTATATTTCTAGACGACATAAGTAATTCATCTCACTTGAAGCTGCGACTTTTTTCGAAGCATGGCTAAGTAAGTCGTTACGACATATATGCTAGTGCGACTTTAGCATATGAACTTTCCTCTCGACTATGTGTCTTTGCTTTATACTCCATATATGAACTGTTTTTTGTTCATTCCCATTTCCTCCACTCTTTCGAAGGCTTCCAAAACCTCTTAAAGCTTTTATGCAAACGTGCGAACTTTCATATGCTATTTTAATGATAAGTATTCTTGAAGTGAACGGATATGGGTGGCGAATTTATGTCAATCATATTCTTTCCACCATTATATTGATGGTAGGGGTGGAGAAGTATCCCCAATTTTAATAAATAGTCAGATAGAAACCAATATTAACAAGAGTTGCACGCTGATGATGTTACCAAGTCTTCTACAAATTCAATCACCAGAGACAAGTCAGCTGAGCGCAGGCACTATCCCGAAGAGATGAACCGATCCTCTTCACTCTCAGGCAAACCCAAGCAGACTCAAAGCTTGGCAGTCAATGGCCAGAGAAAAGCCTGGAAGTTGTTTCAGTTGGTTATACTAGATTGAAGCAGACTTGAAGCTTCATGCTTCCAGTTGTTCGTCGCCTGCAAATCCTAGAGAGAAGAGGAAGTTTCTCTCTCTTGACTCCATTTGATATTGTGTCCTAGTTGGTTATACTCCATTTGAATGCTATGTAGCTAATTAAAGGGAAAAAATGGTAACAAAATCACATGCTTCTCATTGATAGGTCCTCAATTGAAACAAATTTCTCATTCATGATTTACCAAGTATTTCGTTCCCTAATACATGAACAAGTAATGTAGTTTTCATTTCCTCTTTGCTTGTCTAGCCATCTAATTGAAATCAGATCATTGTAAAATGCGAAATTTGAAATGGTCCAAATGTTTATCAAGTCTAGCTGAATGCTGAACACCAGAAGAACTGAATGATATGGCCTATGCAATCGAAGAAGCATGAGCCACAGCACAGTACAAAATATAGGTATCAAAGTACGTATGAAGTACACATACAAATAGATTTGAGGAATGAAGATTGTATATTCGGCATTCATCAGAAGTCGATATCTTCAATATTTCATCTCTGCAAACTTGTTGGTTAGGTGCTGGTTCCATCTCTCTCTCTCTCTCTCTCTCTCTCTCTCTCACATGACAGTGTGTGCCTGGACACTGGTCTAGGCAAATATGTAGGACTTTCTGGCTATGGCTCTGCCATAGGAGACTTTGCCCTGCAACTGGTTCAGCTTAGTATATACGTTACATAAATCCTAGTTCAAGACAAAGTGGGATGATCTATAATAAGTCAGCATCAGATTGTTCTTCATTTTTCTCCTGATCATTTAATGCATATTTCCTTAAACAAGTAGATTCATTTGAATTTATGAAGTAAAATTTTTACTTCTTTTCTCATTTTATGGGGCTACCAAAGAGAAATAATATGTTCTTCTACCTCTCAAGCAGCAAATAGATCAATGCCAATTAAAAGTGGTAAGTTCTTTTTCAAAATAAAAAGTGCCATCATATCATTAGCATCTAGTCCACTATTACATTAACATTTAACCATTCCCCAGATCAAAAACTATAACTAGACTCATGTCAATACATAGTGGATGTAATGGCCAAACAAAAATTGTGGTTCCTGTTGGTGGAACTGAACAAAGACCTATTGCCATTTCCAAAAGGTAAATCTTTAGCTTGAATGAACATGCAAGTTGAGCGAAATTTTCGTTGCCAAGCAGACTAGACTAAGTTCATATATTTAGACATTGGATTCATCTCACCATACGTAGCATCGATTGAGTTGTTTTCGAAGAATATTGTATCATCACTTTTTTGTTTTGCTAAAATAGTCGTTACCACATGCTAGTGTAACTTCAGTATTGAATTGTCCCGAGTTCAACTTCAGTATATAAAGCGTGGCTCCTTCCTTAGACTATCTTTGCTATATACTCCGTATGAAATGTTCTTTTGAATAACTAAAGTGCTACATTTAGTTCAGCCCCGCCTCCACCTCCACCTCCAATCCATTTCAAACGCTTCGAAACCTCGTGAGAATGTTTATGCAGTCGTGGGGACCTTCACACGTTATTCCAATGGGTTCAGGTTTTATATCTCATTTTGAGGATTGCCATAGTAGTTTCTCATGGATTTTTCTGAAATCGCCTAGTTAGATGTCTTTAGCACCTTTATCAAACTTCACACACTTACGAAAAGTATGCTTGAGCCAAACGAATAGACATGGCAAATTTATGTCTCGTTCTTTCACCATTACCTTGTTTGTAATGAATCCGATTCCCCTTGGCTTCCTTGAATACGACGACAATGAAATGTTGTTGATCGAAGGAAGAATGGGTATATAGTTGAAATGGGCCTCGCCACGACGGTTCATGCACACATCCCACTGGGCTTTTGGGATCGAACTCTGCTTTCCATAGAGCTCTCTTATTTCAGTATGTATCACTTGTTTGGCTATATTCCCTGTCCCGTATTAAGTGTTCTATTTGGTTTTCTAAAATGAACTAAATGTAGTTTGTTTTGAAAAGTAAATAGGGCACTTAATATGGAAATTTTGTTCATCTTGAAAAACCAAATAAGACACATAACATGGGACAGAGAGAGTAATTTGCTAGCAATAAATTGAGCAATGACTAGAAACTGACTTTTTGTTGCACAAGACGATCTACAAGTTTTGTTTGACAGACAATCTACTTTGGTTCCAACTTTATTAGAGATGATGAAAATCAGTATTTAAAGCTATGGAGCTAAGGGTAAAAAAAAAAGCTAATACAATGACATGCTTCTCATAGATAGGTCCTCAATTGAAACCAATTTTTCATAGTTGGCTTGCTTACGAAGCATTTCGTTCCCTAATACATGACCAAGTAATGTAACTTCCATCCTCTCTTTGCTTCTCTAGCCATGTCGTTGAAATCAGATCATAATAGAATGCCAACTTGGAAATGGACCAAATGTTTGTTAATCAAGTCTAGCTAGCTGATTGTTGAACACAATGAACAGTAGAAGAACTGGATGATACGTCCTATGCAATTGAAGGAGCATGAACCGCTGCATAAGTACAAAATCATAATCATAATCATAATCAAGTAATATTTTTTCCCAACTATTTGGGGTCGGCGACATGGATCTTACTCTTCCATTCAAGCCTGTTTTGGGCTATCTCTTTTGTAAGATATCGTAAATTCAAATCTTTTTTTATTAACTCCATCTAAGTTCTTTTAGGTCTCCCACTGCACAAGTGCAAAATACAGGTTATAAAAAGACATAAAAGTACACATAAGAAATAGTATATTGTGGACTTGCCATTCATCAGCAGTCGATTTCTTCAATTCATCTATGCAAACATATTGTTCATGTGGTGGTTCCATCTCTCTCTCTCTCTCTCTCTCTCTCTCTCTCTCTCTCTCTCTCTCGTACACACAAAGTCTGTTCCTGGTCTGAAAATGGAGGATTGAATCATTTACAAAAGTACAAATATAGGGAAATTGTGGTCATCTGATTTTTAAGCACTACTTAGCATAAGGACATGTAATAATTTTGTATCCAAATGTTTTCTGGAAAATGAACAAATATCTTTCAGGGATTTTTGAACAATTGGCTACCAAAAGTGGACAACGGACCATAACTTCATGCTTGTTTTGATAACTATATGAGTTACTCTTCGCAACAAATTAAAAAAAAAAAACTGAATGAGTTACCTAATTAATATGTCTAAAAACATACTATTGAAAAGGCTTGCGTATTAAAAAATATATATGCCCCATGCGTCTCAGACAAAGCTATTAGCACTCTGTAATAATGGCTGCCGCACGCTTTCTAAATCTGGTCTGGAAATAATATTGATAATTGTACACCAAATCTTTACACCAAAATCATACATCCGTGTTTGTATTGGACGGTGAAAGTCTCACACGACCCACTTTCTCAGTTGGGAAAATGATATTGCTACCAGTGTAGACATACACCAGTGTTGCGGAGGGTGTCTATTGGACAGCAGGCTTTACGTGGTCCACTTTTTCACTATCCAGGAAATACCCTCCACATCACCGATTTATGCCTTCACAAGTGTACAATTATCACCTCTTTCCAATGCCCAACAAAACTACGTGTATATGTTTGGTGTACAAATTCAGTGTGTGATTTGGAGCATCTCTAACAAAGTACTCAAATTCAAATTTGAGTACCCACATGCTCATGTCGCAAGATTTGAGAACTCTCTTCAATCGAGTGGTCAAATTTATGCTTTTTCAAATATTTCTTGTTTCTTAAATAGCAAAAAAGACTCATATTCCTTGTCAAATATTGGATACTGAGTTTAGAGTTAAAATTTCCCAATTGAGTACCCAAAACTAGCCGTTGGAGCTGGTGTGGTCAATTTGGATACTCAGTTGGAGATGGTCTTATATGACTAATAAATTTTATGGTATAATCCAAAGGGAAGGGATAGGCCCTCATAGATGTGCATGTGATAGAAAAACTGCCAGCTGCAAGCGCAAGTAGAATGTGTGTAACTTATTCAATACTCCCGGTAGATCATGCCACTTTTACTCCTTACACTAGTCATGGATCCTGAGGGTCTACGCATGCTTGCACCTCTTGTGTGCTCCAAGTTGTTACTTGTTAGTGTTTAATGCGTGTCGGGTATCGGCTACTTAAGGAGGGAGTAAAAGTAACGCGGTCTGCCATGCATACTAACTAATTTCTCGTGAGTAGCATTACTCCGAGGTTCTGTTATATATTCTTTTTGCTAAACCAGTTACACATATATAGAGCCTGATTTATATGTGCCCCAGAGTGCACCAAGGCAGTGGTTGTAGTCGGATTTCAATCCAGTGGCGTGCGTTAATACAAGTGCAGGCAGGTTTGAATCACTTGCCTTCCCCCCATGAATGCTTGTCGTCGGATCTCAATCCAAAGGCTCATACAGGCACGTGCACACATTAAGTTATTTATCAAAGCCAATGCGTGTGGACCAGAATAACATATTAACTTCTTATATATAATTCTTCGTTAACAAGTTATTGTTTGCATTTATGCATTCATGAATTTTACAAAAAAAAATTCTTTTGATTTAGACTTTGGCATGCTTGAAGCTAAACGAACTTTAATTAACTGTCTCCTCATTCTATTTCGGTGAACAGTAGGATCCAGTTCATCTTTTTCGACAAGTAAAATGACCTGCTAGAAAAAATTAAAACCCTTCAAGGATAATTTTAATTAATATCCAAGTACTTCCACATTTTATGAGTTTTATTGTTATAAATGACTTTTGACTAAAGCCACTACATTTCAACCTCATTAATTTCCTATACTGTTATCTGATATAATTCTTTTGCTTTGTAACATAATACTCCCTCCATCCTATTTCCATCTCGGAAAGGGGCAGTCCTTTTTTAGATGCTCCATATGGTCAATTTAAGTGGATTTTGAACCTCTTCTTCTGCCCATTAGTGGGGGGTTTCTACCGTCCAATAAAAATTAATATTTTCAATAGAACATCTAAAACAGGATGGAGAAATATTAATCTTCTTACCTGACTATGGATCTTAATATTATCAAGTCTAGCAGACACATTTTCATTATCGACAAATGTCTGTTATGGATTCAATTAGGCTTTTTAAGTTCTATTAGTAGAATTCCTTATCTAATTATGTTTCCTATTTAAGAATTATTATTTTTACTAATTATTACCACTCTTTAAATATGTGAGACCTATGGCCAAAACGGGATTACAAAAGCAATGAAGAATTAAGTTTATTTTATGTATTTTACTTTCTTAGTTATAAATGTATTTCTTGAGGGATTCGCATGTAGACCACCGCCTACATCATTGGTATGAGAGCAATTCTCGATCCTCGGTTCCCACCCAACCCACCCTTGTTGCCGCTATGAACGGTGCCCTCACACAAGAGACTTCTCATATTACCCAATTGGAAGCGAAAGTAGATAAAGCACTTACCGATTTGAAGAATTCGATTGCGAAGTCCACCCGTCTCCTCGACGCAAGTCAGCAACCCAACGTTCGTCGCTTTGAGGAGATCGTGATGTCCTTGCATCGCCTATCTGTGTCGCCACTCCTCCGAGTTTCGGCGCCTCTCCGACCATGTTTTCGCCTCCGTATTTCCCTGCTGGCACGCAGACGCCCGACATGTCACCTTGGCGGGGCATAGCGTCATCGGGCACCTTCACAGCATACTCATCCTCGTCAGGGTTCGTCCCATCGGCCGCATTCTGCTCGCTGGCACCGATGATTCACGCAGAGTCTATTCTCTCGACAACATGCGTCGTGGTCGTAGCCTCCTTATGGCGGTGCCCGGCCAGACCCCTGCTACCATGGAATGACCTCCCCCTTTGACGGCGGCGATGGTACCTCCTCCCAACCCCGCCGCTTCCCTCGATTGGCAACGCTACCTCGACCAAGGTGGCGCCTTTCTGCTTCCGGGTACTCCCCCTCCATACGTCGGGCCAAATTGGCACTCCTCCAGCCAGATCTCGTCCTCCGCCCCTCCCACTCCAACTGCCTCCATCGTATCGCCTCTCCAATCCACCCAAAGTGGTTGTTTTTCGGCCCCGATACGTCGGGCCACCAAGCACGCCTCGAGTCGTTTCCCTTCCCACTGTTGGAGCTTCAGTGGACCTCCCGTTGCCACCGCCGCACTCGCTGCCACTGTTGTACCCACCAGCATTGTCTCCTCTGCCTCTGGCTACCACCCCCATCGTTCTGCCCAACGGGTTTCTAGTCGACCTGGCAGCAGCCCTCCGATGACAGTGACCTCTGGCCTACCACAGCCAAAGCAATTGCTTTTTTCTGACGAATTTCCAATCAACCCCGACGGATGTCGGGTTACTCGAGATCCGTTGACAAAGGTCTATGTCCAGCCTCGGCCGCCACCAAAGCCCCTCCTTTAGGCTGCCTAGCTTGCCTCCGCCGTTCAACTCCTATCGCCGCCGCCCATCATGGGGCCTCGGTTTCCATCGCCACCGCCGGTGGTTTCCGCCCCAATTTTTGTCGCCTTCCCCGATGATAACCGTCAGATCACCCTCCGACCACCACCGTTGCCACTTCCCTCACCGCCACTCACATGGGTCATCTGGTTTGAGGAAGACGAACGAGCAAGAGTTATTCCTGTTGGTTTGGTTCAACGTGGGCCAGGCTGGGTTGGTTCAACACTTCTATATTGTTTGGGCT
Source organism: Houttuynia cordata (assembly GCA_039654745.1). Classification (NCBI taxonomy): domain Eukaryota; kingdom Viridiplantae; phylum Streptophyta; class Magnoliopsida; order Piperales; family Saururaceae; genus Houttuynia; species Houttuynia cordata. The sequence goes on from CM077505.1 coordinate 24,435,584, forward strand.
TGGTTCAAGGTCTACATTGGGTTGGTTCAGTAGCCATATAAAAAACAATTTACTATATTAGCATATAGTCGTCTATAGGAACATTGGTGGTCTCACTATATTTTTTATGAAGTTGAGCATTTCGCATTCTTGCCTTCGATGCAAAAAGATAAAAGCACATCGAGAACGAGAAGATGCGGAAGTATTGATGGAATGTTATGGACTCAATTATGTTTTTTTAGTTTTATTAGGAGTAGGATTCTTTATCTAATCATGTTTCTTAGTTAAAAATTACTACTTACATTGGAATTAGATTATTTTCACTCTTTAAATATGTGAGGCCTATGGTCAAAACGAGATTATATAAGTTATGAAGAATTAAATTTATTTTATATATTTTACTTTCTTAATTTCTTAATTATAGATGTATTCTTTAAAGGATTCGCATGTAGACCACCGTCTACATCAATGTCCCAATGCCTGCCTTTCTTGACCAAATAATGAACAGATAACATAGTGACAAAAACAAATGTCACTGGCATAATGTTGCACTCACTTGACTTTGAGAGGAAGGGTAGAAGGAGGATTAGCCAGCAAGGAAGAGAGAGGCCAGGAAAGTAGGTGGGGATGCATGGAGAATGGGACATGTCAGATGAGCACCGACTGATAGAGTATCTGAGAAGGGGGAAAGGATCACATTTAGGTTTTAGGGACGATCCCCCATTTCCATAATCCAATCCTATCTCCAACCTGGTGATCCCCACCGAGAAAGTATTGGTTGCAAGCACCTAATCACGTCAGCTTTATGCAAGGGCCACAGGGTGCCATCAATCTCCAAAATCGACGGTGTGTGTGCTCTCGCTGTTTGGCACCAAAACAGCCGAGCGTCCATCCCTACTTATTGCCAGACAATTTCTAACATCCTCCCTTTGTCACTTTAATAATCTGCTTTGGTTTTTGGAAACGAACTGATGTTAGTTCATTCCGTAGGTAAGACTACTAGCAATTTAGCATATACTCCCTGTCTGGTAGTAGTAGTAGTAATATTTGGTTTTCTAAAATGAACTAAAATCAGTTTATTTTGATAAATCTAGTAATTCTAATAGGGTGCCTTGAATATTGTTCGCATGAGTCCATGACACTAGCTTAGAGTCAACAGAGTCAATCTCTTTACTTTGGATTTGATGGTGGATGACTGAGACCTAGAAAGTTATCCTAACCAACATTACTGGAGTAAATGGTTACTTACAACGTGACGGGTCAGCCAATCTCTCTCAGAATTCCGGTAGTTCACAAATCTTTCTAAGGGGCCGTATGGGGCATGATAAAAAGCAGTTCACTTTCATTATTCATTTCCTGTTTTTTTTTTCACTTTAAGTTGAAACACCTCAGGACGTATTTCAGACATCTACAGTGAAAAATAAAAAATCCAAAAATAAATAATGAAAGTAGATTTTTCACTATAGATGTTTTGGATTAATCACGAAGCAAACGGCCCCTAAGTGTCATTGTTAGAAAAGGACAAACTCGGTGCCCTAAAACCCCTGTTTTTTCCATGCACGGGGTGATAGCAAATGATCTGACGGTCACCAACCCTGAGCAAGGAAAAAAACACGGGTTATAAGACATGAGGATCAACATTATCCGTCATTGTTAATTTAAGGGGACTTAATACTCCCTCCGATCAATGAAGTTCGCTTGTCTAACATCTCACTAGCTTCTTAGAACTCATCTACGAAAAAATCTCAATTTAAGCTGGCAAATGAGTTCTAAGAAGCTTCTAAGCTGCTCTTTTAAGTACACAACCAAGATTTTGCCACTCTCTTGGCTATGGGTCCCACAATCCCAAAACAACAACAATCTCAAACGTAGCTATTAATATGAGACTGAGAAAATACATAATTTGCAGGAGCAACTTCCAAAGGACATTAAAATTGGATGGCAGATAAAACATGTGCATTGGATTTTTTGTTTTGGAGATTAAAATTCCCAGGATCATTTTAGCATTGTTCCAAAAAAAGTAACAACAAAATAAAAATACTCCTGTCTGGAATTATTATCACTATAACGTTTCCCAAAATAAACTAATTTTAATTCATTCTGAATATCTGGATGGAGGGAGTAGAAAATTTGCATTGGCCAGACGAGGCCAGTCATTCTAGCTACAGTGACTTCGTCCACAGCCGCCCACTGACTCCTTGTCAACTTCATGCTGGAAAGTTTAAAAGCGACACAAAAAGCGCAAGCTCTGTGCCCCTTGATAGTTTACATCAAAGGATGCCTAATCATTAAGCTTAAGAAAATAATACAATTGTTAATCAGATTTCATAAGCTCATAAGTAGGACTTGGGCAACAGTTTCTACACCTAACTACCAGCTAGCTTGCATGGATTTCTAAAAAAAATTGACTATGTCCTACTTACTACTCAATAAATTAGGCTTTAGGATACTTCTGAATCTATCCAAGGAAGAACATATGAAGTATTATAAAAAAAAAGCCCATGTAAAATGCAGCAAATCAACCACTCAAGAATAAAAAAAAAGTGGTTGACTTAGTTCAACCAAATTCAGAAACATAGAAACACGTACGTCTTCTCCGAGAAAAGCTTCCAAATGGCCTGCACAGTGCCGGCCAGTACAAGGACTCTTTGGCCTGTTCTGCCTGTCCTTACCCTTCATAAGTTTCAGTCTAGCCGCCAACTAATGTTGAAGTAAAATCCTCAACTTACAGATTCTTTGCAATAAACCACTGGATTGTGACATCAACCTGTAACCATAAATTGCAATGCAAAGATGTTGCAATAACACAACCACTCTGGCATCACATTAAAATAAAAGATCTTTAAAAGAAATGACATTCTTGTAAATGTAGAATCAGGAGAAAGCAACCAAGTCAACAAAAGGCCTATTCCAGTGATCATCCTGACCCTTTCAGAGAGTTCCCATTTGAGCCACTCTGTCTGAGTTCCTTCTAAAGGATGATACTTCTTAGCCACAACAAATACCCCACAATCTGTCCAAGGAAGAAACAAAAGAAAGCCAAAGAAACCCAAAAGGAGAAGTAAAGAGAGAAGAGAATATGCTATCTCCCTGCACCAATGAAGCAGTTGCATGTTTCCATGGCTGCTGCCCCAACCCACTGCTCAACATCTCTGAGCACCACCATTCCAAAACCACCACCACAGCGGCCGCTTCTCGTTCGAGCTTTGTCACGGCCACTTCGGCTTTCATTCTCCCAAACAGCCAATTCACCAACCATGAGTCCCTCCCTCCCCTGCCTGAGGCCTTCTCCAATTTCACCGAAGCATATCCTCAGTACACAGAGACTGAGCAAGCAGACCAGATCAGAGACCATGAATACCACCACCTCGCCGACTCCAGCCGCGTCTGCCTGGATTACAATGGATTCGGTCTCTTCTCGCAATCCCAACAATCTAGTCCTTCTCTTCCACAGCCAAGTTTCTTTGATATCTCTTACAAGTCAGTGAGCCTCAATTCTCAGCTGTTGTATGGAACCCATGAAACACCTCTGGAGTCTGCAATCAAGAAAAGAATAATGGGTTTCCTTAATCTCTCTGAAAATGATTACCAAATGGTGTTTACTGCAAATCAAGCATCAGCCTTCAGATTGCTGGCAGAATCTTATCCATTTCAGACAAGCAGGAGGCTTCTGACTGTGTATGATCATGAGAATGAAGCACTGAATGGGATGATGGAGAGCTCTCAGAAGAGAGGAGCTAGAACTATGACTGCTCAGTTTTCCTGGCCTGGTATGAGGATCGACACTGCCAAACTGAAGAAGATGGTGATTGGCAATCATCAGAAGAAGAGGGGGAAGAAGAGAGGCCTATTTGTCTTCCCTCTCCAGTCCAGAGTGGCTGGAACCCGCTACTCCTACTTGTGGATGGCCATTGCCCAGGAGAATGGCTGGCATGTGATGCTGGATGCCTCTGCTCTAGGGCCGAAGGACATGGACACTCTGGGTCTCTCCCTATTCAGGCCAGACTTCCTCATTTGCTCTGCCTTCAAGGTCTTCGGAGAAAACCCGTCTGGATTCGGATGCCTGTTTGTGAAAAAATCCATCATTTCTGCCATTGAAGTATCAGCCATGGCTAAAAGCATTGGCATAGTCAGCATTTTACCACCTATGACACTGTCTCAGCTTCATGAAGATTCTTCAGGAACATATTCAAGACCAGCAGAAGAGACTGCTACTGAACAAAGCTCCTTTTCTGGCTCAAGTAGGAGGCAGTTTGAAGTTGGGGAAGCTTCTGAAGTGCCTTCAGAGATAGTTGAACTAGAAAAACCAGAATCAGCAGAAGTAGAAGAAATGGAAGAGAACTTCAAGATTGAATGCAGAGGCTTGGACCATGCAGATTCTCTGGGACTACTGCTCATTAGCAGCAGGATAAGGTATCTAGTAAACTGGTTGGTGAATGCATTGCTGAAGCTCAGGCATCCTCATGCAGAGGCTGGGATCCCTTTGGTGAGGATCTATGGCCCCAAAGTTAAATTTGATAGGGGCCCTTCAGTGGCATTCAATATATTTGATTGGAAAGGAGATAGAATTGAACCTGCTCTTGTGCAGAAGCTTGCTGACAGAAGTAACATCTCATTGAGCTATGCCTTCCTGCAAAACATCTCTTTCTCTGACAAGTATGAGGAAGAGAAGAAGAAAGTAATTGAGAGGAAGCCCCAGAAAGTGGCTACTTCCGGGGACGAAAGGAAAGACAAAGCAACTGCTGGGGTAACAGTTGTTTCTGCTGCAGTAGGTTTTCTGGCAAATTTTGAAGATGTTTACAGGCTTTGGGCTTTCACTGCAAAGTTCCTGGATGCTGATTTTGTGGAGAAGGAGAGATGGAGATACATGGGGCTTAATCAGGAGACGGTTGAAGTATAAACCAATTCCTATTGGTTGTTCATAGTTCAAATTGTGTTTAAACATGTGCCACATTGGCTGTCTCAAAGAATGAATTCAATTATTCTTTTCATTTACAAAATAAAAAAGGATCCATTACTTTGGACTGTATGCCATTTCTTCTCTTCGTCTATTTTTTTTACAGCTCCAGTCTTGTTATTGAACGTGTTCTTTTCTTTATATCTGACACTTACATGAATAGCTTCCAGTGCAATTGGAATGAAAAAATAAAGAAAAATGCTTCTTCTCCCGCTTATTTATCACGGCCCCACAACATTTCCATGAGTGGCCCGTGAGGTTGGCCGTGATAAATAAGCCGGAGGAATAGCACTACTCAAAAATAAATCCACTGAACTTTGTACAACTAGACAGCAAATCTATAAATTAAAAAACAAAGCAAAAAGGTACCGATCTTGGTATGAAACAATTAATGGATGATGAAAATACATGCAACATATCTCAAGAACGTCCTGCACTTTTGTGAGCTTGAAATGTTATGTGTTGCCTTCCTGGCCAAGTTTCTATTTTCTCAAAAAATCCGACTGGAACAACTCCATTAAAGTCCTCAGCTTAGATCACCTTATTGTCCGAAATGTAGAGCTTCATGCCTTATACAGATATAGAAAAAGGAAAAATCGTAATCTCCCAACAAGGTGAGTCAATAAAACCATGAAAACATGAAAATCAATCAGTTCAGGATTCTCGAGATGGATATCTGCTAATGCTTTTCTTACATCAAAGAAAATCAAGATGTTAACATCCTTTCGCATGCCTGGAAAGAAATAGTTAGTGTCAGTGTTCCAATGAGATGAAGTGGACTAGCTTTTTAGAAAACTTATCTTCAAACATGAACAGCCGAATCACATAATGCTCATCCCATTTAAAATTACTCTTCTTATTGGTACATGCACAAAGATACATCAACAAGAGAAATGAATTCTCAACATTTCATTATAAGCTATAGTAATGCTGCACCATTAAAACTTATCTTCAAACATGAATAGCCTTTGTAACAAAGAAACATGAATAGCCGTATCGCATAATACTCATCTCATTTAAAATTACTCTTCTTATTGGTACATGAACAAGAAACATCAACAAGAGAAATGATATTTTAACATTTCATCGGTAAGCTATAATAATGTTGCATCCACTTAAATGTCCTTAGCATTGGCATATGAGGATTAAGAATTAGCATCAAATGGCTAAGACATTCATTTCGAACTAGCAAATATGATGTTACCTCCCGTTTCAGAGGTTTGCAATTAGCCATATAATTTCGAAACCTAGTTAACCAATGACACTGCCTATCGCACATTGTTCCAGCAAAAAATGGTTCATAGACTCTGAAATTGAATGTAATGAATTTCAAAACAAGTGCATTATGAAGACAAGACCAAACCAAGCAAATGACAACTTTAACTGCATGCTAAATCACATGCAAACGGCATTTAGATAGTCTGCACAGAAGCAGTTAGAAACATAAAGCAAAGTGAAGTTTTACTGTCAAGCATCAAGCGTCTCAGAGAATGGTGATGGAGAGCATAATGAGCATGACTAACTCAAAACGCTAATTAAAGCAACAACAGGATCTCAAGTGTCAGTGGTTTAATAGATGAAAATTAAGATAGCTTGCATTTCTTATGTATAGGAGTTGAATAGACATCTCACGAGGGATTTTCCTGTCTAAATATGTTAATCTTCTAATGCTAGAGCCAGCTTCTATCATCTTCAAAGCATTCGTTGACCAAAACAACCTTCAAAGCATCCAATAGGTAACGATTATGGAAATATCAAAATCACTCACCACTCATTACTTCACCATCATTTGGCAAGCCACTTGAAAAATGAACATGTAACCTCTTCATACATTTAAGCCCAGACTCCATAATTGACTCCAGATTTTTTGTATAAGTTCCATGCACACACACTGAATGTGGAATTGAATTCAGGGATGAAAATAGCAAAAAAACATTTTTTTGAAAAAGAAAGAACATAGGTAACACATGAAATCAATTGAAAACCTATGCCAAACTTTACCTGTGATTTCATCTGGTAAAAGTATGGAATTCAGAAAACTTTTAGATTCAACAACCTACAGCCCAAAATGTTTCACCAACCAACAGTTTTTGAGATAAGTGATGTCTACAAAAAAAAGAGCTAAAAGTTATCACAGAACAATAATTTTCTTCAGGTAACAGCAATAAAAAACTGAAGAAGTGGCCTTCAGTTTACTGATTATATGATCCATCATCTCATTTAAGCATTCAACTATTAAATATTATATACATTTCCAAATCAAAAAAGGGTAAAAAACCACTAGACACTGATGAACAATAAACAGCGATCTAGAAATTGTAGAAATCCAGCCTTAATGGATTAGTGCACTTTTGTAACCTGTGAATTTACATTAGAATACAGACAAAAGACAAAGATATAGATCATCATAAAATGTAACTAGTCAATCAAGTTGATAATCCAAATTCACATTAGTTTCTAGTCATAATAAACAAAGTTAAAGTTAACTCTGGGGAACAAATCATCAATGATGGCATTAAGCCATTAACTCACAACTCATAGATTACTTATTCCGATTTCTCAAGCATTCATTGTAAGCAACTTAAATCACACACCAGCCAATTACCTTCACTGTGTGCCCCTGGTTTGCACAAAGCAACAGCTCTCCATCCTCTTCCAAGAGGCTAAATCGCTGCTTATTGTTCCTTCTAACAGCGTATAGAACAGTGTTTGACTAATTTGACAACATTAATATCCCGTCGCATTAACAAGGAAAGAACACAAAAAGGACTGCACAGCCAATTTATCTTTATTGACTTGTTTAGCACTGAAGCAATTTAACAGGCAGAAACAATTCCCAACAGTTGTGATGTTTAAAAGGAAATAGGAATTTACCTCACGAATATCATCGACAGTGTGGGATCTTAGCCAAACATTAGCAAAGGTGGTCAAGTTCAATTGCAGTAAGTCTATGACGTGGACATACCCATCATTCCTCATGTCCAAATTCAGCTGGGAAGCCATATGCTGCAGTATCTGAGTTCCGAGACATACAAATTAGAATGTGAACATAAGAAAAATAAAACTAAAAAAATGCATTAAACAACAACTAATCCATTAATTACAGTAATCTTGCGAGAGCATCAATTCTATCCATTTTACCGTCTCTCCCTCCTCCACCACCGCCGCTGCCGCTGCGCCCTCTTTGTCGGTCTTCTCTCATATGAAATCCTCCTCCACGGTTAGAAGCCGGTCCCCTCCCACTGAAACACAGGAGCAACAATAACAATTGGCACAAATTAAAGGAAGAATTATAAAACAATGGAAAGTAGAGATAGCAGGACGAAGGAAGATGTGTAAAGGTGCCTTCTTCTAGGGTGGGTAAAGGAGGAGGAGGAGGAGGCAGATGAGCTAGGGGTGTCGTCCATAAGAGCCGAGGAGGGCAAGGGGAAGGCAAAGAGGCGTGAGCAACCACAACGAAGTAGGTGCAGGCTGAGAGAGGGACAAGGCGACATCGGTGATGCCCATGCACCAGCTATGCCTTGTTTGTGGTTTTCCCCGAGTTTGATGGGTGACTTCAGAATGGGGCTCAATTTTGTGGAAGAGGTTCCTGACCAGGACCTTCGCCTCAAACCTGCATTGGGCTTTAGAAATCCACTGGTATTGAAGTGAAAACATTAAGGACCAGCTACTACACTCATCAAAATGTGAAAAAGCAAAGAAGTAGTCAGATCCAATCCAAGAGAATAAAAGTAGGAGCTTTTAATAGAAAGATTTTTTCATCAGAAAAAATCAATTTTCATTACTAATTTTCATGAATTAGACCACTGATACGAGTTAGTCGTGCTCATTATGTACCCAATATCAAGAAAGCACAAACAAGAATATCAGAAGTGACTATCTGTGGCCACTATATTCCCCCAATACCAAAATATCACCCAACGCAAAACAAGAACATCAACATATGATTTCTCTACTGCAATTGCATAAGCCAAGATCACATAGTAAATGAGCAAGGACTCGAAAATCAAAGTTCAGGTTTTAATATTTCCAAAATAAGCAATATTGCTGCATAAGACAATTCATGTCACTACGCTGAAGCAAAGTTCGCATTACTAGTGTTTCTTCTATACAAGTTATCGATCCTTCAAATCCCTTAGCCCTGCATTCCTCTTCAGTGTGTTGATCCTTACATAAGGATAGAAGTACGGTTCCATGTGTAAACAACATTATCTGGCCATGAAATGCTGGTTTAGAATATCACATAGTTTCGTGCTCTAACTGATTTTAGTCCATTTTGGAAAACCAAAGGTTACTATTAATCCAGGACGGAGGGAGTAACAAGAAAAACATTAATCCTGCAAAATTTGCTTGAAAGTAGGAATCTCTTCCTATAAAAGAACACACATGATGCAAGATTTGCAAGGGTTTCCACAAATTCGTAACTGAATTCTTGAATTACGCCAGTCAGGTTCGCATGAGCAAAGCGAAAAACAAGATTGAGAAAGTGCAATCATAGACCTGAGAAGGAGCGAGCGGCGCCGGCGGTTCGGGCGGTGGGTGATGGTGCGCTTCCGGCGGCGGCAGGAAGCAGGAGGATTCTGCGGGAAGTGGAGAGCGTTCAATTACTTGTCTGGATTGGAAAATCAAAATAAACTGCTTTATCGGACGGAGGTTAAAGGCCACTAAATGTAACTCATTTTCAAATATGCCAGGATTTTTTTGACACCGCGCACACTTTTTATTTGTTTTATATTAGTATACTCTACTGTAGAGATTATTTTACAATTTTTCAATACATATTTTACCCATTTTCCTGTACTTTTTTACTCTTGTATTTTTATTTTTTTATCATTATTTTTCCTTACTTTCCCCCTAGCCGTACGACTACTTGGTCACTTATGGCACATATTTGAATGAGAAATGCTACACCCGCTCCCTCCATTTCTGCTCCCTATTTCGCTGCCTATTATTAGCTGCCACGTAGCCTCTTTGTTCTACCATTTGCATGGCATTATTTTGTGGCAGTTTTATTTTTGAGAGAATTATGCTTTAGGGGCCGTTTGGGGCGTGATTAGTGGATGTTTTGTTATACTGTAGCATTCATATTTTTTCTACTTTCAGCGGAAAACCTCAGGTCATGTTTCACATTAGATAGTGAAAAAACTGGAATGCTACAGTGGACGTGAAAAATCCACTGTGGATATTTTGATTTTTTTACGCCCCAAACGGCCCTTTTGTCTAATCAAGTAAAAGTTTATTCACCTTGGCCTCAATGACTAAAATAGTTGAATTTTTAGTATTTTAAAGGGTCCCTCCTTAGTCAATGACCAAAGTGCCTATAACAGCTCACTTTCCCGCAAGATAGAGAGGGGGAATAGTTGGGAACTTCAAGGCCCGCAAACCTCTGAGACTACCGTAATACCCTTTTTCCCCAATCCCTTTCTTCCCATTTCACTTGTAACAGTCATTCGCCATTAGAGTCTAATACCCGAGCTCCGAAGACCTTCATCTGATGGTCCACCATTTGTCATTGAAGTTCCAAACTCACAAAAGCCTTTCCCGTGAGCCCAGATCTCCACTTGAGAACCTCAATCTCGCCCTGTTTATCTGATCTGAGATGGTAGATGCAATGTCAGTTGTGGTCAGCACCTCCAGAAAACAGCATTCTGGGCATGCTGAGAGAAGACGAAGTTGTTGGACATATCAACGCAACCCATACTAAGGAAAAATCAAAAGCAAGTAGGAAAGGCATTTTTTAACTATTTATCTCCATGCACTTTTTTAAATGTTTATCTTCCCATTTGATTTGTTTGGTTACTGCCTGAGCGTCTAAACAACGACGATTGGTTGAGTAGCCTCAATTAGGAACTGTTAAAAATGTTGTGATGTCTAAGATATGGATGGTAAAATAGGTTGTGATGGATATGTTATGAATTGTTACATAGGTTGAAAACATTTTTACATAGGTAATCATATATAGATACCTTGTGATGGATCATTGTATTCTAGGTAGTTGTGATACATTTTATACATGTTGTGGCGAACTTGTGTCATAGGTAGTGATTAATGTTGCGAAGCTTATTACGATTGGGCACTTATAGTTGTGATTAAGGTTGTGTTGCATCATTTGTAATGTTACTTTGTCTCAGTTGTGAGACATCTGCTATACAAGTTGTGACCTATTTTGTATTCTTCTTATTGCTTATTTAACTCCAAGATGAAGAGGGCAAGTTTAACATTTTGGTCTGCTATGGTAGGAGTATTAAAAGCCACCATGGTGAAACTGTGAAGATAGTTAGAAGCAAAAGCACAACGTTTTCACTGGAAAATGATGAATCTTTGAGTTCTTTTGAAGAAAAGATTGTTGATTCCTTCAAAGTTTCTCCCAACAACAAGAGCATTACATACCTATACCCCTATTTGTATAAGTTGACTTCTTGATATCTAATAAGGGAATGACAGACTTGAGAGTTATTCCATGAAAGATTTTACAAGGTGTTGGTAACCCGTGACGGAGACCACCGACCATTCATGAGTTCTCAGGACAGTGCTTATGAGTTCAAGGTTAGTCCTCTTCCCACCAATAGTACTAGTCAGCCAATACCACTACGTCCGAGAATCTGGAATAACAACTTGGTGGGGGTTGGGCAACACTTTAAAGACCAAGTTGAAGTGAGAAGATATTAAAACAACTTTTTTTTGCCAATAACTTCTCTTTTGTATATTTGAAGAACACAAAGATTCAGTTTATGACATCATTCAGGGTTGAAGGTTGCAAGTGGAAATTGAATGTGAGCTTGGACAAATGTTCAGGTTTTTTTGTGGTGAAATATTATGAAAATTTTTATACGTATTGAAGGGACAAGGAAAAAATATTACCTTCATGTTTCACAAAACTTGGTGTCGAAGATCATTTCCAGCAAGATAAATGATACATTTACATATTTTGTATCTAAATTGGTGAAAGATTTGCGAAACAACGATGAGATGAACATCTTATATCATCAAGCATGTCATTCGAATGAGGTAGCCCTTGGTGCTTTGTATGGTGATTACAAAGATTATTACAACAGCATCCCTTGGTATTACAACAATGTAGTGTAGACAAATCCATGGAGTCTGGTGAACTTTGAGGTTAATTCAGAAAATAAGAAATTTTTACATTGTTTCATCGCTTTGAACACATGCATTCAAGGGTTCCAACATTGTCAGTCATTCTTCTTTCTTGATGGGGACTCTTTTAGCAGTCGCAGTTAACGGAGATAACCACATATTCCCCTTAGCCTATAGAGTTTTTTATAATTAAATAAACGATAACTGATTGTGGTTCTTACTACATGTGTTATATATAGTTAGTTTTGTAATGATCTTCCCACTAGTGTCCGACAGGGATAAAGGGCTGCTCAAAGTGGTTCCCGCGGAATTTGGAGATGGTTTCCATGGATATTGTGTGCGGCACTTAGAGTGCAATATACTGGAGACAATTTTGAGAGGGCACAAGTTTAACAAAGGAATCAAGCAAGTTGCATACTTGATTAACGAGGTTACAAAACCAGGTGATATGCATGCTACCATATTGCATTGACTCACCATTGCAAGCATTTGGAAGTAGCATATGATTGGGTCATGGCAAATAGTCCTCAAAATTGTTGCAACGCACTCTTCTAAGGTGACAAGTATAACCACATTTTAAATAACACTACTAAAACCTTCAATAAGTGGGTCAAGCCTAAGTGTGGCATGTCAATTCTCGTTTTCCTTGAAAGTATTCGCATGAAGATAATGATCAAGATGAATGAAATGAGAAGAGTGAGTCGGCAATGAGATTCCTACCCGATTCCAGAGATCAATGACAAGCTTAGTGAATTGATCAACAAATCTCAGACCTTACTGGTCGTGGAGTGTAATGAGAATGTGGTGGATGCGGTTGAATATGATGAAAATGCAAAGGTGAATCTTATCAACCTCATTTGCACTTGCAGAATGTGGCAAATCGAAGGTACACCTTGTATCCACGCATGCGCTGCCATAAAATGCCAATGGAGGATCACCGGTCTATGCATGTCGAGAGGATTATTGAACTACTCAGTGCTATAAGGATATATACGGTCAAACAGTTTTCCCTATCATAATGATAAGTCAGTACGTGTGGAGCCACCTATAGGAGAGCATTTCATCCTTCCACTAAAAACCAAGAGGTCAAGGGGAAGGCCAAAGAAGAAGCTCCATATGTTGCACATGAAAGGAGGAAAGAGTTTTTTCGTGGTTGATGTGTGGGGTGTTTTTGGAATTTGGCCATATTCACTTAAGAAGCCTCTTTAAAATGTAGTCCTTGATTAGAAAATGCACTGCAAGCTGTAAGCCTATGACGCTTTCGTAGCTAAAAATTCTCCTACATTTGGGAGTAATAAAAAAAAGGTCGAAATAACTTACTTATTTCTCCATCACTTGGAATTCCAACGTACAAAGAGAAAAAGGGTTGAGCCCTAAAATTTAAGTCGCATATTTTTTTAACAACTGGTGGATTAATGTATAAAGTATGTGCCATTGCATTGCCTATGGAGCACAGGTTCATTCCTTTCTTCTGCCCAATCCAAACAGACTTCAGGGGCAGGTCATGCTCTAGGCTCTAGCTTTGTTATAATAAAAGTAATTTTGTCGTATAATTGCTTTTCACCAAACAAAAAACTTATAAAAAAATGGGAATTTCAAATGCAGTCACAAAAAAATTTATTTACACATAACTATAGTGCCAATTTTTTTCAATCAAATAACGTCATAAGTGCGTTAGTCTTGTATAAAAAGACTAAAATGCCAATTTATGCTATGAGAAAAAAATAGCATAATTATACTTTTTTCAAAATAGCATAATTATGTTACTCGGGTAGCTCGCCTTGCCTTGCCCTGCCCTGACCTGACCATGGCTGCACAGGCAGGGATGCTAGAGGGGTAGTGAATGGGAGACAGAGATGAGGAGTCTATGGTGGGCATCGATGATGAGGGACCTCTGGTTGTAGGTGACACTGTACCGACAAAGATAAAAGCAAAGAAGACAACGCAAGAGGGAGAGGAGCAACGGCGAGGCCATTGACTCTACCATGCAATGGTTAATCTGGATGGCCTGACCACCTAGTGCAACATTTTTGCATCGCCTGGTTGTTGCCATGGTTTCCCCTAGGTGACAGTCAATTATATGAAAAATTTAATATTACATAATAACATAATTATGTTATTTTATAATAACATCTTTCAATCGATGGGAAGAAAAGCTGAAGAGAGGGAAAAATGGTAAGTTTAGGATTTTAGAAAAATAACATAACCCCATATTTGTCGGATGCCCTAATTGAAAATTTTGAAGTTTATTGCATCATGTATTTGAATGAATCTCCCCCCCCCCCCCCCGCCCCCCCCCCAATCCTTAAATGGGCCCCATATTCAACCATCAAGCTGCAAAGGCCCATATTTTCTTTTTATACATTGCAAAAGCCCATATTCACATGTTTTGACCAAATAAGCAAGTCGTGCAGGCAAAGTGGAGGGGGGGGATGGGTGGGACCACCGATCCCTCTGATGGGCTCCATCTCTGACTCGACACGTCAGGGCCTCTCTTTCATTGCGCGCGTGCCAGCCTGAGTCAATAGTCAACTGTAGCTCTGCATCCCATGCCCTGTAAATTGTAATTGGTAGATCCTGACACCAAATGACGAAAAAGTCCCCAGAATCTGACAGCTGCGTAGGACCACGTCACGTGGGAAGATTGACCCACGCGAGTGGGGCTCATCGGGTCGGGAGTCCAGTACTGTGCATTTGAGTCCACGGTTTACCCGGGAGACAAGGGGCTGCATCGTTGGACAATGTTTGCATGAGACATAGCCCACGCGGCCTGCATAAGGAGGATTACATTGAGCCGTCGGATTTTGATCGGACAAATGAGGGGCAGTTGTGTGGATCACATGGATGTGCGTTAGAGATATTAGTCATCAACATCAATGGCGCACAAGCGTGCTCTATCAGTGTGTACCACCATACCATTCACACGGCTCCTCTCAGGGGCGGAGCCAGAAAAAAATGGGGTAGAGAGGGTCATGTGGTCCCACCCCAATGGGAAAAGGGGGACCACATGGTCCCTACCTTAAAAGCAGTGCTGGAAATTGATTGGCCAGTGGGGGCCATGATCACCCCAGCCTTCCCTTGGCTCCTTCTTTAGAGTAGAAATGAATAATTTCTTGCAAGCCTTTGTAGAATGAGGGGCCAAGAACATGGCCGGAGATGGGGATCCCCTTGTACAACCCTTGTATGAATGCGCCTATTGTCGATCACTTCACATTGATGATTGATCTCCCATGATCAATGGCCGAGCGCACACGGTTTTCACGTGCGCCATCGATTCTGTACGATCGACGGCTGGTGAAACTTCACCAGCGGCCTCGCTGGTGAAGTTTCACCACAGGATCCGGTTCCGTGAAACTTCACCAGAGAGGCCTGGTGAAGTTTCTTATATCTTCATTTCTGATAGTGATATACCGACGCTGAATCTGAAGTCCAAAACCCTACACTGCTTTTTAGTTGGACAGAGGGAAAGTCTACTTTCCTCTATTTCAATCAAAACTCAGTGTAAAGTTTAATAAAAAAAAGTCATTGTAGAGTTTTTGAGTAGAGATTCTAGTGTACAAATATCATTTTCCATTCTTAGGCCTCTAAAATGGCGAATAAACTTTGTGATGATTTACCAACAGAGTACGTTCAAAGCAGCATTTCAAGGAAATGGGGTAAATTAGAGTACTCTAGGATTTTCTTTTTGGATATCAGGGAAAATAATTTAGATAAGGGGGGTAACTCTAATTGGATAATTTGGTGAGCTTTCTAAGGGGCCATTTTTAGAGTCATCCACATTGAAAAATTCAGTTGGTTAGTGGATTTTAGCTGAATTTTTTAGAGTGGATGGAACTGATTTTTCACGATCCAAACGGCGGCCCCTAAATCAAATATATCCTACTAAAGGACATTCAACTAATGGAATGCGTAGAGAAAAATGTTATTGGGCAAGACAAAAGTTGAATTGGTGAAACAAAGGGATTACGGATGTTTTAGGACCCTTGATTGCTAATATCTACCATATGATCATTCTTTATCAGAATAATCTTATTAGATAATCATCAACCATGTCTTATCCTATGGGGTGGGAGGCTTATTTATTCATACCAAAGCATCTTTTAGAGTTTAAATTCTTTTGCATTTCCATAAGGGACAATTTCTTTTGCAGGTTAATTAATCAGAAGTAAAAAACGCGGTTAATATCCAAGAAAAGAAGCAAAAACTCGATTATATCCCCACCATTATGCTCATTCATTTTCATGTCTGGCCATGAATTCAATGGAACAGCATTTTTTCTAACTTGAAAGTTGGGGTGGATTGCCCATTCATTTTCTTTTGCCCTTGGTGGACCCAGTGCTAATGCAAAAGAGTAAATGACCATATAATGATCTTTTGACCTATGTGAGGGTAAATCCTGCATTAGTCAAGTGTATTTTCAGCCAGTAGTCAAAATCAATTGCTGTTGATGACCATGAAAGCTACCTAATTAGTGCATTTATAATTGGTTCCAGCTCAGGGCAAACAGTACGGGTCCCCCCGGCGACCCAACACCTGCACATCCTCAAGATTGGCGGTTAATTAACAAAAATTAATTTGCCAGCTCTGCTCCCTAATCAAGCTGTAATTTCCCGTTGAAAATCAGGATCCAGCCCATGCGAGACCACCCTTCCACCACACTTTAGAGGGGGGCACATTGCTCCCACTATATGAGGAAGGCTTTATGGTCTGCCGGGAAGACATCCGCCTATGATACCCTCTATTAATAAGAGCCGTCGATCATAAATTGACAATGCACACACCGTCTTTGTGCGCTCCGGCAAACTGGTGTTTTGCTGGAGCTCATAGAGAAGCATGCGCATTGTCAATCGTGATGATCAACTGCTCCAGTGGATTATGATAATCAATGGCTCCGATAGCATGGAGGCAAATAAAAAATGCTTCCCTCACAGAGGTTATCTAAATGCTTTCCCTCATAGAGGTTATCACGGCGAATGTCCTCAAGGTGGACAAAAAATGCTTCCCTACATGAGGTAATTAATTAGTGATTAATTAAAAGGTGAAAAGAATTGTAGGTAAGTCAGTCACAACAACCACGCGGTCATTGGCCGGCTGGGATGCGTGGGGCCCATCATGGGCTTTTGATGGTCCCATGCTCAGTCACGCATCCCATGCGGGCCACGCTTTCCTCAGTGGACTCGCTGACCACCAATTTTGGCACTCCCAGCAAAGGGTAGCCAGATTCGAGAGCACAAGTGGACCCCACCTATTTCTTTTTCTTTTGTCCACCCAACCCCAATTTCCTTGTCATAGTGGCCCATCCTCACCTGTCAGACTTGCCCATGTACCAAAGGAATATCATATATGCTGAAACTGGTGGGAAATGTTTAGCTGACCTATTTTCAAGACCATATTAAATCATTCCAGCCCACGTAAGCACGGGGCCCTATAATTGTGGAGATGCCCAATTACAGGGCCCTATGCCTACATGGGCCGAGATCCTGCAATCTGGTCTTAAAAATCGGTCACGCTAGACGCCCTCAAAATTGGTCCACATTGTTTTTAAATAGGCTAACAAGGAAAATTCCATATAAAAAATACAAATATGTTTTCTATTGGTTAGAATTCTTCCACTCTTCCAAAATATTATGTATATTTAAAAAATAATAGTTTTAAAACTCGGACCGGCCTGGCCGGTTCGACCTGAGCCAGCCACTTTTTTGAGTCGGGTTGGCCGGGTCTACCGGGTAGTCTGTTGTGTGATGAGCAATTCCAGCAAGGAAAAAAAAAGAGACAAAGAATGCGACATCCAAATAAAAAGAATAATCGACTACATTTGTTTCCACATTTTTTACCTTCCATATTGAATCTGGTTTCTTACAATACCATGGACTCATCACTCAACTTGTCTCCATCCTCCCTTATATATTAGCTTTTTTTATAATTAATGACATCAGCCGGGTCAACCCAGATTGAACGCCAGTGGAACCCGGTTTGACATACCCAACAAGAAATTTGGGTCAATGATCGGTCCAATTTTTAAACAAAAAATTGTCATTTTTATTAGAACATAGAGTCCACAAGGAAGTCACCTGACTTTTTTTAAGCTTCAGCTCTTGCTTGAGACAGGCAGCTTCCGTGTCTTTTTCGTCGATCTCCGCCTGCAGTCGATTCACCGCCATGTCGAATATCTTGAGGAGGTTCCGGTTCTCTTGCACCTTAGCTTTCATCCTTGATAGACGATGGAATTCTCTGTTCGCTTTCTCAAGATAGGATCTTTTCAAATCTGAGAGGTGACCGAGGTGGGAGACAACAGTGCCATCGGTAGCTTCGATGCCCGCTACATCCAAAATGCGTGGGCGGCCTGGAGTTGGTGGTATGCGACTTTGAAGGCGGAGACGGTGGAGAAGAGAGAACCAATCAGGGCATGGAGCTGCTATAGCTTCGGCTTGATGACGATGACATGCTGGCCGGTGATCAAAGCAAGGGCAAACTTGTGGAACATGAAACTTTATTTGTTGCCTGCTTTGAGCATGTCAGATTGATGTTGGGTTGTTTGAGAATGGTCTCATTTGTGGCAAATATGGTAGCTTTATTGGAGAAATTCCTGGAGGAAGAGGAAGGTGAGAGGGTGGGAGAAGGGAGTCAGAGGACAGGAAAGTGGAAGTCACATGATTAGCCAAAATGTACATAGTATTTTAGAACAGTAAAAATTTTCAAATGTACACAGTATTTTGGAACGGATGGAGTATATGTTTTGATTTAGTTTATCAAAACGAACTAAATCGTGATAATGTATGTTTTTATTTAGTTTTGAAAAAACCCAAATAAGTTTATTAATAAACAAAACGAGTCAGGCTAACCTGCACTGTAGCGTTAGTACATTGTAGAGTGTAGCGTTAGTACATTGTAGAGTGCCAAATCATGTAAGGCCCAGCTGCCTACCTACTAGTTGTGCAGCAGAGGGTAGATTTTTTCATTTTGGATAACAAAGGATATCCTAGTGCTTAGGACCCGACTAGAAGGGGCAAGGTAATAAGCCTTTTAGAGCACCATGCCCCGCTGCCAATCCCCCGTTAGAGCGTTTTATCCAATTGGAAATCCCCTCGGACACGAACAAGGACGACTCATCAAACGCACCACATAAATCACTTTATAATCCCGAGTGATAGCCAAAGAGAGCGGTTTGAATATGTATTCTATCATTTTGGAGAAAAGCACCCCTATAGGTCACCCTTTCCTATCGTGCTTAGTTTTTTAAT
Source organism: Houttuynia cordata (assembly GCA_039654745.1). NCBI lineage: Eukaryota > Viridiplantae > Streptophyta > Magnoliopsida > Piperales > Saururaceae > Houttuynia > Houttuynia cordata. The sequence goes on from CM077505.1 coordinate 24,454,856, forward strand.
GTTCCAAACAACATTCACTACTTTGTTAGGGCACAGAGACCATGCTACACGGCCGGTTGTAGCTAGCTTTCACTACCTTTCCTGTTGTGTCTTGTATGTCCATTATGCAGCTAAAAGTGCCGGTTGTGGCCTTACCTATGCTCAAACTTTCCTTGCGGCAGCTCAAGCAGGGAGGCGAGGGGAAAAGGAGGGAGAGCGAGTAGAAGGGCGGTCAAAGGAGGGTGAAAGGAGAGAAAGGAAGAAGAATTCCTTTACTAGAGATGCTAAGAAGAAATTATTCATTGCTCATTCTACTTTACACTTATGCTAACATGCGCCAACATGTGCCATCAATCTTGATGATGGATGCTTCGCTGAAGTAGGAGTATATGTCAGACGGTCTCCTTTGAATAACTTCTCTAAGCAAAGGGATTATTCACAAACATTTCCAAACATTGATACATAGTTGTACATGAAGAGAGTTGTAGGCTTGTAGCTTAACCAATGTAGTGCCAGTGAAGTTGCAAATTAGCTAATTGAGCATGTGGTGCGTTGGTTCCACCTCTCTTCTTCTAAGGTGAAAGATAACTATTACTCATAATTAAAAATACAGTGAACCCAACAATTTGGACGGCCATGGTTAGGGCTGCTCTCGGACTGGACGGACTTCAGACATAGGCTGTCCATGTCCATGTCCGTCAAGAAGTTGTCTGCTATTATGTTGGCCGTGTTTGGCTGTCCAATGGACACGGATAGAACACAAATCTTTTTTTTTTGAGGAGTACAGCTTTATTGAAACAGACAGAACCTTACAATTTTTAAGAACTTCACACAATTCTTAGTTCATTTCCACAATGACAATTAACCACTTTTATATCACGATGCTGGAGCCTTTAAAACTCATGATTTTTTGTCTGGTCGAAATAGTTATGCAATACCTCAACACTTACTAATGTAAAATAGTTATATCTTAGTATTAAAAATGAAGTGCCCAAGATAGGACCACGAAACAGCTTGATAATAACCAACCCTTCATCCCAGTATCATCAGAACAGATCACACCAATTGGGTTCGAGTACCTTACTCGTATTCTAATTTGCTGCCTTGTACATTGTACATGTTAGCTTCAAGGTGAAAATCATTTCTAAGACTACAAACACTTCCTTATTGTTTAGACTATGAAAGCTGAATCAACCAAAGTGATAATTCATGAAAAACCCTTTCAGACTATCTGATTGAATATTGACAAACAAGCTCTTCTCTGCATTTTTGTAAACATATATTTTCATATACAACCATAAACATTGGTCTCAACATCCTACTTCTACACTCCACATTCATCGTTGTACAAAGTAACAAAATGAATGACATGAATCAAGAAATGGAAGAACATATACCCTATCTTTACAAAATTGGTGGCATATTACCTAAGAACATATACACTTCATTATAATTGGTGGCACATTACCTAAGAGACAGGTGAACAAGATGGAACAGGTGAGAGTTTGAATAATATCAGATGTAAAATGCTGCCACAATATTTTCGCACAAATTCTTTAATTAGACAAATTGAAAGACAACATAAAATTAGTGCAATGCAATGTGAATTCACCAACAATTTTTGAAGCTACTGTCTCTTCTGCTCGAACAGTTAGTGTGTCCCTATTTTGCTCTCGTTACTCTGCCCATCTCTGTTACGAAGATTGAGGGCTAAGTTCAAATTGTTTTTCGTCACTATCTATGATGAACAAGAAAGGAAAATTAAGAAAAGAAATTTATTAAGAAAATCAAGAGTTGTCAACTATAGAATGAAAATCAGAGATATTAGAGAGGTTCACTATATAATGCAGAGAGATTCACTATAAAATCAGAGAGGTTCACTATAAAATGCCATTGAACTTATAAAACAAGATTTGATGTTGGATATTTTGTCCCAGACCACAACTCAGTTAATTATAAGAAAGGAGCCAAACATTGATGAATAATTTTTACATCATCCCACTCTCTGGGATTTAGCAAAGTTTTAAAGTCTTTATCAAGTCTAGTAAAGCGCACAAATACATCTCTAAATCTTATGGCAACATCAAGCATGTTATAGGTTGAATTCCACCTAGTTGTAACATTCAAAACCAAAGAGATATTTGATGCAGACGAACTAGTGCTAACAATTTTTTTGAAGGTGTCTTCCCTTTGTATTTAATTTTTCACGTATTTTACACTTTCCCGAATTTTAAACAATGCTATTTTCACTGCATTTAAACCATCTTCCACTATAAGGTTCAGAATATGAGCACAACACCTTACATGTAAGAAATCTCCATTTACTGGAATTTCACCACTTGCTTGAAGGATAGATCTAAGTTCTCTTGCCGCAGCAACATTTGCACTTGCATTGTCTAACACAACACTAAATATTTTTTCGTCAATTTTCCATTCAAGCAACTTCTTATAAATAATGGAACAAATATCAGCTCCAGTGTGTGACCCATCAACTTGAATAAAGTTTTAAATTCTTTTTTGTAACACCCAATTATGATCAATAAAATGAGAGATTATACTTATATAATAGAAGTTCTGAAATGATTTCCATATATCACTAGTGATTGTAATCCTACCTTCATTTGTGTCCAACATATCTTGAACTTTTCCCTTCAAATCTTGGTATATATCCATACAATCTTTGGTAATTGCTTTTCTCTTGATCATAACAAATGAAGGCTATAAATTCTTCACAAATTTCCTGAAACCCGCATGATCTACAATTGAAAAAGGGTATTCATGAAGGATTATTGCCTCAGCTAAATCCCTCATACTCTTCTCTTGATTAAATTTGAATGTCTCCACAAATGCACTTCTTCCTTGTTTTTACCCATTTTCAAGATTTGCTGGTTAATGTCACCTCCTTTATCCAGTCTAAACTTTGGGCACTTTCCCTGAACATGTCTCCACAATTTATTAGTCCCATAAGAACCACTTGCATCCAGCATAACCCCACAATAATGACATTTACCTTTTGCCCCCGTTAGGCATATCGATTCCGTCAAAGTGATTCCAAACAACATATTTTAATCTTTACTTTTTGTTAATTGGAACTATGTCCCTAGCATCTCCCTCCTCAACATCACCAACTACATTTTTCTTGGCGTTCTTTTCAGCATTTTGCTCGATGCTACTAATACTTCCAATTCACTATTTAAGCTTTCCATACTTTAAATAAGAGGCTCAACCATCATTTGCTAAAAAAATTGATTACTGATTACTGAGAAGTAGAAATCAGACCGCATGTAGAAGATCAAGAAAACAACATAGCTATGTTGTAACCAAAGAATGAACACATATATTTCATGCATAAGATGCAGCCATAAATCAACCACAGGACAGAACAAATGACAAGTTATAGTTTTTTCTAGCTTACAAACATATAATCGACAAAATACACCTATGTTATTTGCTTATAGTAAACCAAAAATCTACTGCATCAGCTTCATCTTCTAAAACAACCATAATAACATGTGATTACTGAGAAGTAGAAATCAGACCGCATGTAGATTTTCAAGAAAACAACACAGCTATTTTGCAACCAAAGAATGAACACATATATTTTAAGCATAAGATGCAGACACAGACAATATTTACGGACAATATTAAACGGCTGGCCACGAAAACCTCAAACACAGACGGCTTAGCGGGCACGGCTGTCCGCGAATAGCCCTAGCCATGGTCCAACCGACCCAAAACTTCAATTTCACAATGAATTCAACAATCAAACCAAGTCAGGGCCTCGCTGAGGAGCAATTTTATTCAGTGTATTTCACATACCACAATGTCAGTGTATTTTACTATTCACCAACTTACAAGTGGTCCCAATTGGGACTGTGGCTTTAACATGTTAGTAATGGTGAAATACACGTACAAAATGGTGTGCGAAACGAAAAATTATTTGGTGTCCATGGCATAATACACTAGGGCATAATGGAGCTGTCGATCTCCAAGATAGATGGCATAGACAAACTATGTTCACAATCGATTTTGGAGATTGACGGCTCCCTGGCATAGACTTGACGTAGTGAGGCTGGTGCACCCAATAATTTCCCATGAGAAATCCACCGAAAAATTTCTCGCAACCAAGGTGGGGCCCAGAGGAAGAAAGAGTGATTTTGGAGCAGGGAAGGAAAGAGAGCCGTGAGGGCCATGCCTAATTTTTGGTAGTGGGGGCTCGCCCTAGGTGAGCCAGCCCTAAAAGAAGCGTATTAATAAGAAGCTCTCCTTGGAGCCCTCGCCATGTTTGACCCCCAATTGGCCCACCCGCAACCCCACCCCTTCCCCTTCCCCACATTATATACCCCAATTCTCATCCACCTTCTTCCTCTTCTCACAACTACCCCCGCCCTGCCCTTCCAAGAATCCAGTCTTTTTTGCTACAGTCTAGAAGCCCCACCTTGGCGGGTCCCCCACTCATGGAGATGGACGCCTCCCAGCGCCACGACGTCGACGACGACGCCGACGGATCCGCCCCCGCCGGAGTTGATGGGCTCCCCCACGCGGAGGACGACGCCCCCGTCGTTGTCCCGATTCAGACGGTGTCTATGGCGGGTTCTGGTGCGCCGGTGGCGGTGCAGCAGGGGTACTCGGCTACGCCGATACAGATCCAGCCGATACAGCAGTTGGTGTGCCTGAAAGCTGAGCCGGTGGTTGACGATAGGAGGATTGAGCTGGTGGCGGTACGGCGGCAGCTGGCGTCGCGGAGGGTGAGCAAGGATAGGCATACCAAGGTGGAGGGGCGTGGGCGGAGGATTCGTATGCCGGCGGCTTGCGCCGCGCGGATCTTTCAGCTTACGCGGGAGCTCGGACACAAGTCCGACGGGGAGACTATCCGGTGGCTGTTGGAGCACGCCGAGCCGGCTATCATCGCCGCCACGGGCACCGGCACGGTCCCCGCCATAGCCACGTCTGTAGACGGCACGCTTAAGATTCCCACCCAGGCGTCGGCCTCCGTGGGGCTTGAATCCTCCGCCGAGGCCGACGGGAAGAAGAAGCGCAAGCGTGGCGCCAGCGCCACGTCTTACTACGGCGTGCAGAACCAGCTCCCCATCCAGGCCAAGGGCACGGTGGCGTCCGGCCTCGCCCCCGTCGGGACGGCAACTCCGGCGCAGGCGGCGCAGCCACAGGGCATCGTGCCGATGTGGGTCAGCGGCGTGGGCAGCGGCGCGCGGGTGATTTCGCCGAGCACACTCACCGCTGGCACGATATTCATGGTCCCGCAATCCTCGGCCATAGCCGGTCCAAGCAACCAGCCTCAGTTCTTCACCTTCCCGGCCTCACCCTCGTCGCTCATCAACCTCTCGGGCGGCCGGCCAATCTCCACCGTCTTTCAGGCCGTGCCGGGGCTGAACCTCGCCACCGCCGTGGAAATTCAAGCCCCCGCTATGGCCACGCAGGCCCCACCCCAGCCGGGGAAGGACTCGCAGGAGCATCAGTTCATGGCCGCCGGTTCGCAGACCACCCAGACATCAGCGGCGAAATAGAGCCGGCCAGGGACTCGGAGGAGGCGGCGGCGGGAGAAGGGTTAGGGTTTGGCACGTGCGCACGTGGGAGATGGGGTTAGGTTAACTGGGGTCGAGTTAGGCGGGGGTGTGGGGTCAACAGCTCCGTGTTGCGTGCGAAGTGGGTCGCGGATGAGCTGGCGCGGGGCACGGGACCCAAGGAGGTGCAGGGCCCACAGTTCTGGTTAGGCGGTTTCTGTGAGAACCGGTGGTCCCCATGGGGCCCGAAGGGCGGGGCACGTGTCCGGCCTGTGGTGGAAAGAGAAGGGTCCTGGCTTTTAGGGCCTGGCACGTTTATTTGCTGACGTGTAACCGAATATCCCGCTGCCGATCCCTTTCTTAGGATTACTTTAGTATTATTTTCTTAGGGTTTTATTTAATTTTCTCTCTTTTTTTTATAATATAAGTTAGAATGAGAAATGTAATGTGGGTTTGATCATTGACAGCTTTGTTAACCCTGACAAGATATATGGATGGTGGTTGTTCAATCTCTAGTTATGTCTTATTTATTCTTTGTTCTACATTAAGTTGGTTCTGTTTCTATACTTGTTGTGTTAATGAATGTTTTTATGCTTTAATTGATCTTGGAATAGTTTACATGCGGACCACGATTGATCTGGCGGCTCAAAAGCACTAGGCACACATGCACAGGCATATATAACCATGCCTCTTTCAGTATATATTTCAATTAAATGAAGGGAAAAGTTTAAATGAGATCGCTCTCATATAGCTTATATGAGGCCACTTTGAATCGTAGCCCTTCGATCTTGATCTAATGGCTATATATATAGCTATAATGATCTCACCCACTCTTTGATGTGACATACTCACTTACCCACTGATTTAATATCCATCCTCCGATCAGAATCCAATGGCTATAAGAATTGGCCTCATGCTCCTTATATGAGAACGATCTCATGTAAACCCCTCTCTTAAATGAAATAGAGTATATTTTTATGGGAGCAACAACGACCTTTTTGTTGGAACACACAGTAGATGCACGTATGCCATTGATCTTGATGATCGACGGCGACGGCTTGTAGAAACAGAGGGGAGCGTAGCGGCGGGCAGCCAGCCTGGAGGTGGATAAAAAATATATATCTTAGGGGCTGTTTGGGGCGTGATTAAAAGTAAAATATCCACAGTAACATCTATATTTTTTTCTTATCTAGTTGAAACACGAAAAAAACATGGATGCTACGAAATTTTTCGAAAAATTCATTATAGATATTTGCTTATAATCACGCCCGTTAAGGGGATTTGGAAATAATGGGGCATCAAGGAGGATGGAGAAGCGTAATTACACGCTCTCTCGAGATTATTTGCAATTTTGAATAGACGTTTGCCAACTGTTGAAGTGCCATGGATGGGGCCGTCCAATTAAGTGCACACGTGTTTCTATGGCTTTCCGCGCGTGCAGTGTCCTGCCTTTTTGTGACATCTTTGGGGTCCAAGTATAGCTTTTGTGTCTTCAAATCACGATTTTATTGACAAAAGCTACCCTCCTCTTTCAAACTAGAAATCACGTTTTTGGTATGGGAAAGAAAGTTAATATGCGCTCATTGGTGTGCACCGGAGTGTTGCGAGCCGTTGGATCAAAATCGGATGGTTTGCAATACTACGGTGGCATGCCGAAGCATGTGAGCCTGAGGTGCTTATACAACAGTAGCATTTTTTCAAACATGGTCGATTGAGCTTATTTGTTCGAGTAAGAGCTTACTTACTCGTTCAGCCTTGAACACGTAGCCGTTGGATGTAGTCATTTGGCATAGGGCAGAAGTTAGGGTTTGTTGTCACTAAACGCATTGAATGTGAATCCCCCTAAATAAGGATGGAAGATCGTAAATATTACTCCATCCTGAAATACTTGCCATATCCTAAAAATGGAGGTAGTGTTAAGGTATTTCAGGATAAAGGGAGTATATTCTTATTGACTCGTATAAGTACAAGTCAAATGCCTATCTACACTTAAAAGGGCTGTGGCATTCCTTTTTTTTTTTGAACAATGGGTTGTGGCATTCTACCTCGCTTCAGTTAGGAGCAACTTCGAAAGCTTCACTCAGCTATCAAGTTGACTGATTCGTGTTTGAGCTCTAAGTTCAAAGTTGGTTAACTGAGCTCAATCATACTGGTTTCAGCTCCACTACGAAGCTCGAAAAACATTGAACTCACCAGTATATATATATCAATTTTTCAAGAGATAAGTTTACATGAGATCGTTCTCATATAAGGAGCATGAGGCCAATCTTTATTGCCGTTAGATTCCGATCGGAGGGTGGATATCAAATCAATGGGTAGGTGAGTGTGTCACATCAAGGAGTGGGTGAGATGATTATAGATATTTATAGCCGTCAGATCAAGATCCAATGGCTACGATTCAAGTGGCCTCATATAAGCAATATGAGAACGATCTCATTTGAAACTTTTCCCTTTTTCAAATACGCACATGCATATATTACACTGTGTATAGATTTCAGGTCTTTCAGTTCCAACTCCTTCCACTCAACATATTATTTTCCGCCTTTTCAGGTACAATTACCCCTGTTTTATGAGAACTTGTGCCATTTATTTGGGAAAAGTTTATTCGAGATCGCTCTCATATTGCTTATATGAGGCCACTTTAAATCGTAGTCGTTGGATCTTGATCTGACGGCTAACCAATATCCATAATGATTTCACCCACTCCTTGATGTAACACACTCACACTACTCACTGATTTGATATCCATCCTCCGATCGAAATCTAACGGTAATAAAGATTGGCCTCATGCTCCTTCTATGAGAACGATCTCATGTAAACTCATCTCCCCATTATTTACTTCGTATAAATTTAAATTAATTACTACACATAATACTTTTGGAGCACTCGTAGATGAAAGCCTCTTTCATTTTTTTTGTAAGTGGTCCTACACTCGTCGCTCTCGTTTCACGCACAAACACGCGTTTTGAAGGAAGCAACGCATTAGCGCATTACGCTTACTCCATATTAGAAAGTTAAAATCAACTGCTTGACTCGAACTCAAAGTTGAAATTTCCATGCTCAAGTCGAACCAAACTAAACTTGGGTCATCTCCCCTTGATATTTCTATTGTTGTTTCTAGCACAAGCTAGTTTTTTAAAAATGCATCCAACTTAAAATAAAAAAGTTAACGTGCGCCAACCGTATATAGAATATGTTGGGATAGGCATGCAGGGAGAGTCAAAACTGCATCTCTAATCAAAATCGTCTGCCTAGATGCCCTGCTAGATGTGTGGCGCAAATTAGCGGGACGCAACATTAAACAGTGAGTACGTTTATTGTAAATTGCTAATAAAGTTGAGTTTTAGCAAAAGAGAGTTTTTGTTATTTCTGGTAACAAAGGAGAGACAATAAAATAGGAAATTGTTGACGTAAAAAAAAAAGAGAAATGGTTAGTCACGCGATGAAGGGGGCCAAGGATGGGAGGGGGCCCATTTCACGTGAGTCTCGCCCTTAAAGAAGGTGAGATCAGCGTGATCTGGACCACCCACCGGTAACTCCAGCTTGGCCCATTTTGGATGGCAGCCCATTTAACAAAAGAGGGGAGCTTTCCTAGAGATCATGCCGCGTCATGGGCTGGGCCCTACCAAAATCGTCTGTCCAATATTGCAGGTGGACTCTATGGGAGTGGTCCCCTAGACAAGTGAGGGCCTGGCCTTATTATCTCCACTTCCTTTTCCTTCCTCTATCTTCTCTCCTGGACGGGTTCAAATAATTGGCAAGTTTGATTTTCCGGTGGGCCGCCTCGTGGGCCCAGGCTCAAGTGTCCATAGTGTGAGGGGCTGAATGGCTGATGCAAGAAATATGTGTTGATGATGTCAGAGCCAAGAAAGCCGTAGCAGGCAAAGGCAGAGCTCAAACACAGTTTATATTAGTAACAACACATGCTCACAGGAGAACCAAAGTAACATTATACTCTTCTCATTTACAATTTTATCGGTAGGACTCCACTGTCATGTATTGAGGATCATGGCGGTAAGACACTACTGTCTACGTATATAACAGGCGTCTACTACCAGATTGAACTCAATGGAAATGTTGTCATTTATGTCGATAGAATGTCACTGTTAATAGTGAGATTTTTGTCGAAAGAAATCTATAATCAAAATATAACATTGAGTTGTTACTTATCATGCTAGAAAAATCATGACTCTTTTCCAACCCGTGAAAGTGGGTGCTATCGATAAATTTTGAGGTGCTGAAAAATATCAAATGCTGGATATGAAGATTTGAGTATCCCATCATTCTACCACTAGTGTATGCGTAAAAAACTGATTCGGCCCCTCCACAAGCACGTGTTGAAAACCGTTCCTCTGGCCCATCTTAAAGGGGGCTACAGGAGTTGAACCACAAGATAGAGGTGGAGAGAGAATGTATCTAGGGTAGGAGAGGGTGTGGAGAGAATCAGTTCAGAAATGGACGGCTGAGAAGCAAAGCAACTTGATCAAAAGTGGTGATTATACGGGAGATGTCTAGGACAATGGCTGCAACTAATGCATTTTAGATGGTCAATACATGTGTTAGGAGTTCATGCTTTTTATGGCTGCCATTGGGCTCATGCTTTGCTTAGGCCAATAAGCCTGACTGTCTAGCCTTTAGGATGAAGCCTGATGCCTTTAGTGACCAATGAAGTTAATGAAGCGTTGTCCAAAATCCACATCCATTTATTTTGTTGTATCTATCTGCCTCATTTTTTGACAGGAAAGTATGTTCAAAACGACCTCCTTTTATCTCCAACTCATTCAAAAGAAATCCAATAGTTCCATGCAGACGAGCTTCAATGGACGAAGGGAGTACTTGGGAACCTTTAAACCCTATGTAGGAGTCCAGTACCAGGAATCGTTGTTTCTCCATTTCGCAACCGGCGATTGGCGATTGCTAGCAGTGATTGCTCACCCTATGTCCACCGGAAAACAGTCTACCTGATCGATTGGCATCGATAGCCGATATTTGCAAAACGTTATTTTCTTCAAGTTCAAAACACTTCTGAAAAAATTCTACTCAATCAGGCTTCAAAATATCCATAATGTCAGCCCAGCTGGTGAGACTGGGGACTCGGACATATGACTGCATGAGTCAAAATTCTTATTGTTACAAATTAGAGAACCCACTTCACTTCGTAGATTTCGTTTTGTCTTATGACAGAAGTGGATGTTGGGTTATTGTTAACTGTGGCTTGGAGGATTTGGAATCAAAGAATTGCATTGAGTAGGTGAGCTAGTAAATGAAAGTGGCATCTAAAATTTCAGTAGCTAAAATTTTGAAATGTTTCAGAGAAGATAAATACTCCTCAAGTCAGATGGTCACCGCAGTCGCAAATCCTCAAGCCAAATGGTCACCACCGGGAGATGAGATCGTCAAGGTGAATGTAGACGGTGCCGTATTCTCAAATATAGGACATTTGATGTTTCTCCCAATGGGAGCTCTTGAATGAATTGTTAGTATGCATAATGTCGCCAGCTTCACCAACAGCTTCAACGTCTGGTGGAAGGTGCGCGTAGTAGATGTTGTAGCTCGAACTTGTGGAGCTTCCATTGGTCAGAGTCCGGTAGAAAGTGCACATGACAGATAGGCTGGTCGTTCTCAATAAGAAGGCAAATGATGGGCAATTGAGGCTCCATGAGATGCCGGCAGCATCGTTCAAGCGGCCTAAGCCGCCATCGGCACCAATTGCGAGGTGTTATCACCCTACTTGTATATATCTCAGACGTAATTGAATGTGCCATACACTAGACCAAGATCCATTGCCTCTGATGGATTCATGTGGCCAGCCCCACAGGGGGGCTCAGCCTCATCGTGCTTGCACCGGTGCATGTTGGCGGGCAGTCGTAATCATGGAGGACTTGACGGCGGCGGACAGGAACCAAATTTGAATGGCTGCTCGAGACAATGTTTGTGCTTTGACACTCCTTGTTGCATCCTCATAGATCCAAGACGCTGAGTATGCTAAGACTGGTGGCAGTTAGATCGGGCCGTAAAGACAGAGTAACAAACAAAGAAAAGAGTAAAAACTTAAACAAAACAAAATGCCGTTTATAGGCAAAAGAAAACATCATAAATAAATAAAAAACGATAGGCATATGCTAAAGAACAAAAGGCAGTTCGGTATATTCAAAGCAGAAACTGTAGAATTGAACTGCTAAAAAAAACAAACAAAGGGAAGGGGATGCATGCTGTAGAATTGAACTGTCCCATTTGGGCAGCATTTACCAAACGAACAAGAAAAAAAGATACTGTCCAGTTAAGCACAAAAGTGGGCATAACAAATTGAAAGACTCTACACACGCCTTCTTATGAGTCTGATACTTGCTCTGTCCACATAATAGGGCCAGAATTTGAAAACGGGTTAAATATATTGGCCTGTAAGGAAAATGCAGTCACTTTTTTGTGGATCCGTAATTTCTGAAATGCAGTCACTGTTTCTGGATGAAGGGAGTATTTGAGGATTACAGCACCTAATTTTTTCTTGCAGTTCGACTTGGTTATGCTCCACAGATCCTTCGTTAAGGTCAACTGGACTAGCATATTCTGTCTGTTACAGGCTCATAGCAATTATTCAGCAACCAAATGGCTAGACAAAGGATCCAATTCAATGGTTTAGACTTTAATGTACAGATCGACCTGATCAGAATGGAATCACAACTGACATTCCATTCCAATTCAATTCAGGTCCAGTTTTTGACGTTCGCTTAATCTGTGGTAAATTTCACATATGAAAGATTCAGAATTAGGAGAAGAATTGATGATGGCCGATCCAATACACAATTCCCATTCTTGCATCGATGTCTAAATATTAGCAGAATTTTTCATACATGCAGAAGACAAAGAAAGCAAAATAACAGAGCATTGCCAAAAAAATTAGGGATAGACAATCCTTTACACCACAAAGTACAATTTGTCCACGAGCCATTCAATAGCTCTTTTATCAAATAATAGAAGACTTCCAGTAGCACAACATAACATGTGAATCTACTTTTATTCGAGGATAAAAGCAATCAAATATATAATTAAGCAACAAGCTTAGAGGACTCTTTACTTATTGAACTGTTCCACTTTGCTGCTCCTCGGCACCTAGCTCAACAAAATATAACAAACAAGGAAAAAAAATACAACAGAACAAGTATCTCAAGCTTTGGTTGTCTTCTGATTCGGCTGGAACACATATTTTATGAGTGATTCCTTGATAGGAAGAAGTTCAGGGAACTCTGTCTTCAGCTTGGTGGCATCCAGTTCATTGTTGCTCCTTGGGGCCACAATGACCTTAGCCTGCTCCTCTAGAGTGAAATTCTTCCACGAGAAGCTTGGGTCGATGTAATCTCTGTACATCTCTAAAATCTCATTGTGACTGACTACACCAGGATTCGTGAAGTTCCAGATGCCTGTGAGGTTTCTCTTGGCCATCTCAATGGATATAGGCAAGAGTTCGTCCAGAATTGTCATTGAGTTTGGTATGTTGACCACCTTCTCATAACGAGTGATTTTGGTGATGAAATTTCGAGGGTTTGATAGGTCAGATGAGATGGGCATTCTAACACGCAATGTGCAAACGTTTTCATAATTTTTCAGCAGTTCTTCCACCTGTTTTAGCATTCATTAAATTTCGAGAACAAAGATAAAAGTTTTTTCTATTTTCTAAAGACTGCAGGCCAAATAAACTAACACTGCCAACTTGCAAGTGAAAATGAGACAGGAAAACAGTGAAGTAACCAATGTGCAACTGAAATGTTTTGTGAAATTCTTCACATACAAGTTGCTCAGGTATAAAACAAAAAGATTTGTACTTTACTTACACTACCTCACAAATTATAATACTCCATCCGTTACATATTAGTAGTCGTATCTGGTTTTTCAAAATGATATGAGCATTTTGAAAAACCAGGACTATTAATATGCAATGGAGGGACTTACCAATTAATTAAAAAGCATTTAGCTACACAAGAAAGGGGAGTGATATCCCTACATCACTTCCCTACAGCACTGACATACACATTCAGTGCTGTATGGGAAGTGATGTAGAAATATCACTTTCCCCACAAGAAACACCACATAAGCAGAAAGCCAAATATGACTATTGATATGCAACTAAGGGAGTTGCCAATTATTTGAAAAAGGATTTAGCTACAAGAAGCACCACATTAGCAGCTAACCACAATTTTACTTAGGGTCTGTTTGTTTGACCTGAACCTGAATCTGAAAAGCCTTCTGCAAATTCTAAAAAGCCATTGATATGAAATTTTGATATCTAATATGAAATCCTAAATCTGACAAGCCCAAAGAGGTAGACGGGGCCGACGACAATAAGGAGGGAGAGTCCAACAGGGCTAGAGCCAAAGAGGACGATGATGAAAATGACGACGACGAAAGAGAGGCTGTTGTAGGCAAGCATGATGATGAAGTTCCAGAGGAAGGTGACCATGAGGCGCTTCCAGACCTTGGGGACGACGCTGAGGACATTCTGGAAGGAGAGGTGGTTCTTAGCGGTGTAGATGGCGGCGATAGAGTAGACGACGGCGGAAATCGAAAGAAGCGAGAGGACGAGGACGAGAAGGAGATAAAGAGCCTTGAAGAGGAAGAAAGCAGTCCACTCGGAGGACAACCGGTCCATGATCCGGCCCTCAGAGGAGCTGCCCACTTGGGTGCGCTCTAGGGCTTCTTCGTTGCCGTATATTTAGGAGAAGAGGAGGTCGGTGATTTCGATGTAATGCCCACGCTGGTACCGGCCCCAGCTGGTGATGGCCATTGCTGTCCCCTTCTTCCAGCAGGTCACTGGGATCAACGTCATAGGATTCTATGCATCGCTCCTCTACAGGACAATCGGACTAGGCCAGAGTGCCTCGTTGATGTCGACAGCCATCATCGCCCTCGCTTGCGCCATCTCATACCTTCATATCAATGCTAATAGTGGACAAGTTTGGTCGGCAAATTCTATTCATGACCGGCGGGGTGGTGATGTTCGTGTCGCAGATGATGGTCGGTGTAGTTATGGCGGCGCAGCCAGGCGACCACCCGAACGTCGCTGCGTTCAGGTGGTCATGGGGGCCGTTGGGGTCTTTGAGAAGAGGAGACTCAAAGGAGGGTGAAGGAGAAGAGACGGGGGAGAAATGGGTAAGGGAGATCCCATGAAAGGGTTTTCAGAAAATTCAAATGGGTTTTCCCATTGGAATTTTTAGGCCCTTTTGCATACATGGGCTGAATTCAAGACGGAATTCAAACACCCAAACAAATGTGCTAAAAAGCCCAAAAAAGCTTGGCTTTTCAACAACTTATTCAGTTCAGATTTTAATAAAGGTAAACAAATAGCTCTTCATTCATAATATCCTTTTGCCAAATGGAATCATAAGCTTTTGTCTTTGTTTTTGAATATCTAAGGCACATATTCATTTCTTATACATTTAGGTTGTTCTAGTCCAAAAAGGAGTGATTATTTTCTATTGCCATAGAAGTTATGATTTTCCTACAGCTGCATTTTATTCCTCAGCTGTTTGTTTAAGGCATCGAACAAAACTAAGATTCAATGAATAAAGATTCGGGGATTGATAATGACCTGATTAGCTAGATTTGATATATTGTCATTTGATGATCTTCCAACCGACTTTCATTATTAAATCTGTCATGTAATTTTTTCATTATTTTATGCCTAAGGGGCTGTTTGTTTACCCTTATTAAGATCTGAACTGAATAAGTGGCTGAAAAGCTTAGCTTTTTTGGGCTTTTCAGTGCATTTGTTTGGGTGTCTGAATTCCGTCATGAATTCAGCCCATGTATGCAAAAGGGCTTAAAAATTCCGATAAGAAAACCCATCTGAATTTTCTGAAAACCCTTTTGTGGGATCCCTCTTACCCATTTCTCCCCCCTGTCTCTTCTCCTTCGTCCTCCTTTGAGTCTCCTCTTCACAAAGACCCCAACGGCCCCCACTACCACCCAAAAGTGGTGACGTTTGGGTGGTCGCCTAGCTGCGCCTCCATGACTGCATCGACCATCATCTGCGACACAAACATCACCACCCCGCCAGTCATGAATAGAGTTCGCCGGCCAAACCTGTCCACTATTAACATTGATATGAAGGTGGGGATGGCGCATGTGAGGGCGATGATGGCTGCCGACATCAACGAGGCGCTCTCGCCTAGTCCGATTGTCCAGTAGAGGAGCGGTGCGTAGAATCCAAT
The DNA here is from genome assembly GCA_039654745.1 of Houttuynia cordata. Lineage (NCBI taxonomy): Eukaryota > Viridiplantae > Streptophyta > Magnoliopsida > Piperales > Saururaceae > Houttuynia > Houttuynia cordata. The sequence goes on from CM077505.1 coordinate 24,470,562, forward strand.
GACGTTGATCCCCGTGACCTGCTGGAAGAAGGGGGACAGCAATGGCCATCACCAGCTGAGGCCGGGTACCGGTGTCTAATTAGGGGCGTTACATCAAAATCACCAACCTCCTATTCTCCAAGATATACGACAACGAAGAAGCCCTGGAGCGCACCCAAGTGGGCAGCCCCTCTGAGGGCCGGATCATGGACTAGCTATCCTCCGAGTGGACCACCTTCTTCCTCTTCAAGGCTATTTATCTCCTTCTCGCCCTCGTCCTCTCGCTTCTTTCGGTTTCCGCCGTCGTCTACTCTATGGCTGCCATCTACACCGCTAAGAACCACCTCTCCTTCCGGAAGGTCCGCAGCGTCGTCGCCAAGGTCTGGAAGCGCCTCATGGCCACCTTCCTCTAAAACTTCATCATCATGCTCGCCTACAACACCCTCTCTTTCCTCGTTGTCGTCTTCATGGTCGTCCTCATTGGCTCTGGCCTGTTGGACTCTCCCTCTTTATCGTTGTCGGCCTCGTCTACCTCTTTGGGCTTATCAGATTTAGGATTTCATATTAGATATCAAAATTTCACATCAATGGCTTTTTAGAATCTTCAGATTGCTTTTCAGATTCAGGTTCAGGTCAAACAAACAGACCCTGACTCTAAGTTGATGTTGGATTAGGATTTCATATTAGATATCAAAATTTCACATCAATGGCCTTTTAGAATTTTCAGATTGCTTTTCAGATTCAGGTTCAGGTCAAACAAACAGACCTTGACTCTAAGTTGATGTTGAATCAGGGAAAAACTAAGAAGGTCAAAGGATCTATCTGGGTTCGTTGGTTTGCTCCTACTTTTGGCAAATGGAAAGTCAACTTCGATGGAGCTAGTCGCGGTAACCCTGGTCGAATCTCTGCTGCTGCTGTTATACGTGACTACAACGGGCAGTTTGTTGCTGGTATTGCTTCTGATATTGGTTTCGGCTCCTCTGTTATTGTTATGGCTGAAGCTCATGCGGCGCTTGACGGGCTCTTGCTCGCTCAGTGGTATCAACTGCAGGACATCATTTTGGAGGGAGACTCTCTCATGATGATTAATATTTTGAAGGGAGATTATATTGATATCCCTTGGTCCATAATGCCCATTACGGCCGAAATCTAAGTGCAACCGTTCAGTTTCCTTTCAGCACACCTTTAGGGAAGGGAACTCTGTTGCTGATGGCCTCGCTAACTCTCTGTGTTTAGTGATGGTGCTTGTTGTTGGTTTCATTCTCCCCCCTCCTGTATCTCTGCTCTCCTTAAGGAGGACTTCAGTTGTACTTCTCGTTTTAGGTTAATTTAAGTTTTATGTTAGCAAAAAAAGAAGAATGAAAAACAGCAGGAATGCCCGAAAAAAAACAACAGAGGCAAAAGTCGAATAAGATATGTACTCGCAAAAAAAGATCGAATAGTCAAGATTTTCCTGGGAAGTCACATTTGCCCCATCATGCAAGGATATTAAGCGGTGTCCTAGTCCATAGGACTCGACTACAAGAGGCAGGACCAGCCTCTTAGAGCATGCAGTGTATCTCACCACCAATCCCATCCCATTGGGCACGTACAAAGCCCGAGATATAATCTCGGGTGGCTAGTAGAGGCCAGAGTAAGAGTGGTTCGAACATTAATTCAAGACCTCCACTTCAGGAAGTGTGTCCTGGTCATCCTAGTATACCACCAACAACCCATTGCTTAAGAAGAATCCCGCCGACAGCTCATTTTCTTCCAGATCAATCAAACCGAAAGATACTACCAAGCAAAGACACCAGCAATCACAAATTCAAAGCATATTAACCTTGTAAACCAACTTCCAAATCCAACAAGCACACTAGGCCAGAACACTTTCGAAAACAAAACAAATCCATTCCTCAAATCACTTCATTTTAGAAAAGATTGGTTACGAAGTAACGCATTTATTTCATCAATCCAAATCCACCAACTTTAACCAGATCCAACTATTTCAATTCAACAGCAAGAACCCAGATCTAAATTCACAATTCAAAACCAGAAAACAAAGACAACTAATCCAAAATCCAGCAATGATAGAAGTAGCATTACCATGGCCTTGGTCTTAGAGTAGAAGGAGCCAATGAAGTTAGGCCGGTCCTCCTCCTTGAATCCGACCCCAGACCCCAGCGGGTGCGCGTCGTCGTACTCGAAGATGCACCCGGTGGCGTAGTTGATCAGCACGAGGCCATTCTCCCGGCATACATCGGCAAGAGTGAGCGTGCCGGCGACGTTTGCCCGGATAGTTTCCACCTTGTGAGACTCGCACCAGTCGACGTTCGGCCGGCCCGTCACCCCGGCAGCATTGAACACATGGGTAGGCCGGGCCGCCGCGACGTCGGCCTCCAGCTGGGCCCGGTTCTCGAGCCGGCCTGCACCGTAGACAAACTCGATCCCCTGGGCCCGGCACAGCTCCCCGAGAAGCCCCCCGATCCATCCGGTCCGGCCGTAGATCAGGAACTTCAGTGGCTTTTCCGCCACCGGAGCCGGCCTGCCGTTGGCCGTCAATGAACCCATTTTCGCCGGAGGGGATGAGGGGAGGAGGACAGGGGGTGAAGAAGGGAGGGGGAGGGGTAGTTTGGGGAGAAAGCGAGAGAATCTGAGGGGTAATTTGGGAAAGTAGGAATAATTGGGAGTACGATTTGGACCCGGAGCTTGCGGGTAATAAAAAAAAGGTGAGATCTAGAATCGCGTGGATTTGGGGAGTGTATTTTGTTAGTAACCAGGGATTGCATGTGAGGAGAAATTATTAGCTACAACGGCCTCACCACGTCACGTCAGGTCAGGTGTACGGAGTCATTGAAATCCCAATTGACTGCACATGCGCCACACTAAATACATGTGCCCTCAGCTATTTGGTACCACAAGCGTGCACTCAACGGGTTGGCACTATCGATATGGGATTTCAATGGCTCGCTGGTGCCTTGGAGTAGTGTACCCAGTAGTTCCTAGCATGTGAAGCCTTGTAAAATAATCACGGGGGCGTGTAAGTTGGTGAATGATTAAATACATTATAATATGGTGTGCAATACTCTGCAAAAATTCTTCCCGCCTCGAACGGGGAAAATTATTGGCTACGCGCCGCGCATGGGAACAGTGTGCTCATCACCAATGGGTGATCGGCACCTCTCCCCTCCTTGTAATAATTGCTACAAAGAGACCCACAAACAAAGGGACCCACAAGCAGGGAGAGGTGCCCATCTCCCATTGGTGATGAGCACACTGTTCCCATGCGCGGCGCGCAGGTAATAACTTCTCGCCTCGAACGTGTTAATTGACGAATGTGAAATAACACGTTACTCTAAGGGATGTGACGGATTTTATGAGACCACACGTGTTAACGTGCTAATTGGTGAATGATGAGATACATGGCCAGCATGGTGTGCCATGCACACCGAAAGTTTTACAGGGAGGTCCGGATGAAGTGTTGATTATGGGAAGATAGGGGGTAATTTAGGAATATAGGAATAATTTGAGATCCGAGATATGGGATCAGGTGAAACTAAGCTCAGCTCGTGCGGATGTCAATTCCCGACATTGGTAATGTCAAATCCAGACACGTTGGATTTTGGTTGGTTCTGCAGATCAGGGGAGAGGATTTTACTTAAGGTTTTCAAAACCGGACCGGCCATCGAACCGGATTGATGGCCGGTCCGGTTGGACCGCGGTTTGACCGCGGAACCGGAATGACCCGGTTTAGGTGTAAATAGGGTTAAGTATGTAATAAATATAAATTTTGTAAAACATTATTACAAAGTTGCTGTAGTCCAAGTGGTTAAGGTGCAGGGGCCTTAGCAAGGCGTCTTGGGTTCGAATCCCCCCCCGCGCAGCCCTCTTTGAAAATTTTTTTCAAAAAAAAAAAAAATAAATATGAAAAACCGGGTCAATCCGGTTCCGGTTTACCCCGGTTCGGAAAAACCGGCCGGTTGAACCGGCCGGTTTCGAAAAAATTATCCGGTTTTCCAAACCGGAGTAAACCGGATGGACCGGACCGGTTTCCCGGCCGGTTCCGGTTCTCCGCGGTCGGACCGGCCGGTCCGGTCCGGTTTTAAAAACTATGATTTTACTAGAAAGCTCGTCGGCGGGGCGGCTGGTTCCGAGTCAGCAAATAAGCCATTGCTTTTCAAAGATTTTACGAACAAGCCTCTTTGCACAGGCTTTCAACCACTTGAAACTTACAGGTAACAGGGGCATAAAGCATCAATATCTTAGATCTTGATACCTCGCAACTATGTTTGACGTGAGAGTAATACACTATGTCAAGCAGGAATTCCGTTTGTTACAAAAGCAGAGAAAATTCTGTTAGCATTAAAGTTGAATAACATTATAAATCAGATTTATATCTAGTGTGTGTTAAATAATAAAAACATACATGTATCATGAAGTATCTTAGGAGAAGTTTCTCTCCCTTGCTCTTTTCTTAATGATGATTTCCTGCTTGAGATGAATTGTGCACCGTCTGTCAATTCGTTGGGCGGAGAGAGGACATTCTCCTCTATTTGTTCTTAAATAACCACTTCCATCAAGCGGTTATAACTTTCCAATTCAGAACCAATGAGAAACAAGATAATTAATCTTGTTATTATCTTAATTATTATGTAGGACCACTTAACTTACTAATGAAATTGCTTATAAAATTTACATGTTTAGTAGATACAATTTGATTCACTTTTTGTAATCGATTACTAATGCCCAAGTTATTGTGTGAAGACCAGTTGTATGATAAACCAAGGAAGTAGGGCTGTCAATTTTGCCCAATAGCCCGATGGCCCGACCCTACCCGACCCGCAAAAGAGCGGGTACGGGCTTGGATTTTGAGGCTACGGGTAGGGCTCGGGCCACAAATGGCATCTCGTGGGTCGGGTAGAGTCGGGCCCGGGCCTGGCTAGAAAAAGCCCGAAGGCCCGACCCTACCTGAAAGCCCGTCTGGACTCCCCAATCCCTCGTATATAAAAAAAAACCTAAAAGCCCTACCCATCACCTCGGCCGCCGGCCACTGCCGCATCGAACCCCCGTCTCTTCCGACCACCGCTCTGAGCTGCCATCTCCCCCTCGTCGCCATCTCCTCTGACAGCTTCCTCGTCGGCCTTCTCCTCCAACCGCCGTCCCCTCTGCCAGCGACAGTAACATCTCTATTCTCTACTATATAAATATGTTGTGTGTTTATATTTGTCATCTATTTGGATTTGTCATCTGTTGGAATTTAATCATCTGTTAGCAATATATAATTCTGTTATTTATTTACTAATTGCCTATAATCTGTTTGAATTTAGTCATCTATTATCTGCTTGTTGGTCAAATTTAGTGAAGTAGATACGTCTCACCACGGTAGCGAATCTTTGTCCTTCCCACATCTATCACCAGCTGCACATGCTAGTTCTTTCAATCCCTGCACCTCTTTTACACCCCCACTGTTTCAACACCAATCAATTCTTCCACACAAGAAGCCTCTTCAATTCCCACCCTCACACCTATTGTGCCCCAAACCCCTAGCTCTACAACTCCCCATTCAGAATTAGGAACATTTAATGAGCAAACTAGAAAAAAACATAGTAGGGGTCGATAATTTGTTTGGGATCATTTCTAGAAAACCTTTGATGAAAATGAGAAAAGAGTCGGGGCAGTTTGCAATTATTGCAAGAATACCTATGCGGGATTAGGAACTGATGGCATAACTCATCTTGTAAGGCACTTTGATAGTTGTCCAAGAGGACCAAACAACTCTACTTTTAAATTCGATCAACAAGCTTGTAGGGAAGCTCTTGCAAGAGAAATTATAGTGCATGAATACCCTTTTAATATTGTCACGCATAAGGATTTTATTCATTTTTGTCAAGTTATGCAGCCTCTGATCAAAATGGTTTCTAGGAACACAATTAAAATGGATTCCCAAAAAATTTATACAAAAGAGAAAGCTGCATTGATGAATGTTTTCCAAAACCTTTCTTCTACAGTTAGTATTACTTCTGATTTGTAGACTTCAAATCAAATGTTCAATTATATTTGTGTTACCACGCATTATATTGATAGGGCTTGGCATCTACAAAAGAAAATTATTAGTTTTACTAAAATTCTATCCCGTCATACTGGAGTGGCAATTTGTAATGCTATTAAAGCCACTCTAGTAAAGTGAAAAATTGATTGTAAAGTATCTACTATTATTTTAGATAATACAGCAAACAATAATGTTACTCAAAGAAATCTCATAAAGGACCTTAAAGATAAGGGGTCTCTTCAGTTAGAAGGCTCTAGCTCTCTTTTTCATATATGTTGTGCTGCCCATGTGCTAAATCTTATTGTGCAAGTTAGACTGAAAGAAATTTTAGATGTAATTGTTCATGTTCGTGAGTCTGTAAAATATGTGACAGCCTCCCCTTCCCGTCATCAAAAGTTTGCTGAGCTGATAACTGAATTGGGAATTAATGTGGGAAAGGGTGTTAGCTTAGATGTTACCACTAGGTGAAATTCTACATATCTAATGTTAGAGTCTGTTTTGCCATATCGTAATGTGTTAAAAGATTAGAGGAGGAAAATTCATCTTATAAACATAAACCTTCTGAGGATGAGTGGGAAAATGCCGCCACTATTTGTAAGTTTTTGAAGCGGTTCTATGATGTAACAAAATTATTTTGTGGTGTTGATTATCCTGCAATTCATCTATTTTTGAAGGAAATATCTATAATAAAAAAGGTTATACTTGGATGTACAATTTCTATAGAGTATTTTCTCAATTCTATGTCCTACAAAATGTTAAGTAAATTTGATGAATATTGGAATGATATACCTGTTACGTATGGCATTGTTTCAATCTTGGATCCTAGATACAAGAGGAAGGTGTTGAAATTTTATTTGGCCCAGCTACATGGAAGAGAGTTGGGGGGTACTACGTTTTGAAAGGAGTATAGCTTTGATGCAATTGTTGTTTGATCAATACAAAAACAAAATATCTCCAGTTGTAGATAGGGCCTCAACTGAGGTTGTCATTCCTTCAAATGATGAAGAAGAAATTCAGCAATGGTTGGAAGAAGAAGGATATGCTGCAAACAATGACAGCCACAAATCTGAGCTGGAGTTGTACTTTGGAGGGAGCTTAGAAAACAGGAACACTGACTTAGACATTCTTTCTTGGTGGAAAGTTAATTCAACCAAGTTTCCATATTGGCTGTAATGGCTCAAGACATTTTGGATGTTCCTATTACTACTGTTGCTTCAGAGTCCGCGTTTAGCACTGGTGGGCGTATTCTTGACCAATACAAAAGTTCTCTCTTGCCTGAGACAGTTGAATGTTTAATTTGCACCCAGGATTGGTTACGTGGCAAGACGGTTGTTGACAGTTTCGATGATTTGGATGATGAATTTAATAGTGACAAGAGTGGAATAATCAGAATCAAGATAACAATAGCTAAGGTATGTTTTTTTATTTTTATGTTTAAAGGTTTTCTAAAGTTGGTATTTCAAATTAGCTTTTAAATTTTTTATTTTTTATTAAATGCAATTTTCAAAAAAAAAGTTTTAACTTCGCTGTTGCCGGTCCTAAGCCCGGATGAGAAAGGAGAGGGGGAACCTTTATTTAGTAGTGCTAAATAGAGTGAGAGGAATGTTACTGATTGGTTGCCCCATCAGCAATAGTTAAGAGAGCAAAAAAGCATAGAGTTGGAGGGTGAGAGCCTAGAATTCATTCCTTGTTATTTATGTTTGGCATGTATTTTTTTGGCGAATGATTAGCTGTTCGAATTGTTGTTGGACAGGTTGGGAGATGGAAAGAACCTATTGCGGAAAGAGCTCGCCCGCCTACTCATCGGCTCACCTGCCTATTTCTAAAATTAGTATTTCCCTTGAATTGTTATTTTTTTAGAATTGAATATTGAACTACTTGACACTCTTAATTTGATTTTATGTGACTGCATGTTTGTGCTAGGTGTGGGTATTAGGGTGGTAGTTGTTGCTATCTAGGATCGATGTTTGTTAGTTGTAGATATTAGGATTATTACAGGTGTTTGTTATAGTTTTCTTTATTATATTTATTTTTTATTTTAACACTAGGACCAACCTAAAATGTATTTTAAAAAATATAAAAATTGTTGTATTTAAACATGTCCGTCGACTCCTTTTGGCATTAAATTGTGTATAATTTACAATATATTATACTTGTGTTCTTTTAGGCTCTCGATGTGCTTTAACTCATTCACCTTGGCTAGCTTAAACCATTTAAACGTGGTGATACTCCCCTAGTTGAGCGGATGTGACACACATGATCTATTAGTCACCTAGCAGTTGACATATCTACTGCCCTTCCACAAACTAAAATAGAGAGCTTGTCATATAAATCATAAAACAATCTACATTTGTGTCTTTTCGCAGAGAATAATCAGGCTTGGAAGCAAATACATAAGACCAAAGAACGGAGGTTCCTGAGCATTAGCAGATGCTTTGTGCGGACTCTTCAAGAATACAACAACTAGGACCTTTTTCTCCACTACTTATAAATTCCATGCAATTAGATTGCAAGATATGAAAGTGAAATAAGCCACTTCGACCAAAATGCTTTCGTTTTTAGTTCTAATTCTTCTGTTATCATCCCTTACATTGAGCTGCCATGGTCATGCAAGTAAAGAGGTAACTAATTACCTAATTTTATTAACAGAACAGTTAATTTGGACCGGTGCATCCGCACTTGCTACTCAGGTGCATTGCATGCTGTTGGATCTCGATCCGACATATTTTTTAAGATGGTTTCGGAGAGGTGATCATATCCACTTGCCCCTTTATTAATGCGAGCTCTCGGATCGCATAATGCCCCTAGGGTGTATAGCTCTTTTCATTAAAGATTTTGATTTATTTTAGTTAATTACTTCATCTTTTGTACTAAATATATTCAATAAAATCCAATGAATTTGCAACGCAGGTTTATATTGTGTACATGGGTGATAAACCGAAGGATGGTGTGTTAACTGTGTCCTTGCACAACTCCATGCTAGAGAATGTACTTGGGAGGTTAACATTTACCTGATACAGCTACCACAGACAATTTTTACAATAAATTTCCATTAATTGAATCTGAGTTTGATCAAATTACAGTGAAGGTGGAGCAAAAGATGCGCTTATTTATAGTTATGGAAGGAGTTTTAATGGATTTGCAGCAAAGTTGTCTGCCGACGAAGCGGAAAGATTATCTGGTGAGCTTCTTGTGGTTTAAACTGTAATTATGAAGTATGAGTTTGTTGTTCCAAATATCAAGTGCTAAGAGGTTCATTAGAAGAGTTCAGTGCAATTTCTTTGTGTTTGCAGAAAATGAACAAGTAGTTTCCATCTTCCGAAACAAGAAGCTGAAGCTTCACACAACAAGATCATGGAACTTCATGGGCTTCACTCAGTCTCAAAGTCCACGATTCCCGAGTGAAGGAGATGTGATAGTGGGAATGCTTGATACAGGTGACTATATACAACGGAAAAGTCTAGATATTGGACACGTTTTTCTTAAGCAAAATTACTTACAGAGTTGTTTCAATAACATGAGCTGTGCCATTTCTACAGGAATTTGGCCTGAACATGAGAGTTTTAGTGATGAAGGTTTTGGACCCCCTCCTGCCAAATGGAAAGGAACATGCCAGGGTGCAAATAACTTCACTTGCAACAAGTGCTCTCTCTCTCTCTCTCTCTCTCTGATCTCACCCCATTGGTTGAAAGATTGTATTCTTACCCCTTTTCGGGTGCGTTTGGGAATGTAAAGCACTTTGTTTCAGCTTTACCTGAGAATCTCCTCTTGAGGAGGGTTAGGAAAAGAAAGCGGCTTTAGGAGAAGTCACTTCTTGACCCAAACTGGCCCTTTGTCACCTAACCAAAAGTTGCTCATCTTACACAAGGAATATGTGTTTAAAACTTATCTTACACAAGGAATGTAGTTACATAACCCTTTCTATAAAAAATTTCCAACTCCAATAAGTCAAGGCAAGGCATATGGGACTCAAATTATAATAGGCAACAAATTTACTTTGTTTGAAGTTCATTGTATATGATGTATGACATTGCTTAAAATGGCAGCAAAGTGATTGGGGCCCGTTTCTACAAAGCTGATGGAGAATTTTACAATGGCATCCCATCCCCAAGAGACTCAGATGGACATGGAACTCACACTGCCTCTACAGCAGCCGGCCGGACTGTAGAAGGTGCAAGTTTCTATGGTTTGGCACCAGGCATTGCAAGAGGTGCAGTTCCAAATGCAAGAATAGCTGTGTACAAAGTCTGCTGGATTGGCTGCGACTCTGTCGATATCTTGGCTGCGTTTGATGATGCCATTGCCGACGGGGTCGATATAATCTCCGTCTCCATTGGTGATTCAGACCCTTTGGAGTATGTTGAAGACCCAATTGCAATTGGGGCCTTCCATTCAATGAAAAATGGAATTTTCACTTCCAACTCTGCTGGTAATGAAGGCCCCTATAGGAAGTCTGTTGCCAACTATTCACCATGGTCTTTGACCGTGGCTGCAAGCAGCATAGACAGGAAATTCTTTAGCAAAGTGGTGCTCGGCAATGGTTTGACATTTATTGTAAGTTTTCCTGAATTTTAAACATACTTGATCAATATATATATATATGAGAGAAATTTTATATTGGCCCCGTCCGACGTCGTCTTGGTTTTTCAAAATGACCTAAAAAAACCAATTATATACTATTAAAGTGGGCCGGAGGGAGTATTTGCTGATCTTCAACTATAATTAGGTAGCAGTAAACACTTTTCAGTAGCATCAATTTACATCCATGTTATCTTCAAAACTACTCCCTCTAGTCTTTTTTAATAGATGCAAATGAATTAAAATAGATCAGAGCGAATCTATATCAAGATTACCAATTTTCTTATTTAGATGAACTTGTTGATAATAGGGAGCAGCCATAAATTCATTTTCCCTTAATGAGAAAGAGGTGCCATTTATCTACGGTGGTGATGCGGCCAACATATCTGCCGGGGGATCGGGCCCATCTGCCGGAGCATGTGATGAGGGAGCTTTGAGTCCGGACAAAGCAAAGGGGAAGATTGTTCTATGTGATGCGCTTCTAGACTGTACTGGGGCACTGGAAGCTGAAGCAGCAGGTGTTGTAATGAGCTCCATTTTCTACACAGACTTCTTCTCCCAGTCTGCCTTCTCATATCCTTTACCAGCATCTCTAATCAGCCCTGAAGACAGAACTAAAGCCCTGAACTATGCAAAAAGTACAAGGTAAGTATTGCATAGGAAGAAGCTACTCACTTCATGGGACTGGCTAAATTAGAGCATTCACAACTAAAATTGATATAAAAGATTAATTTTTTTTAGAAAAATTAAATCTTATGGTATCATTCACCTTCTCTGGCGGCGGAGAAAATAGTGGCCTTGGCGGCGCTTGCAGCAGGTGCGAGACAAAGTGGAGGAGAGTGGAGCTGACTGTGGCGGGGTTGAGAGAGGAGGAGATCAAGGAGCGATGGTAGTCGTGTCACTGCCGTATCTGTGTTCGATATACGGATACGGTAGCCAATTTGCCGTGTCTGTGCTTCCTAGTTCGCAGCTATATTGATTCCAGCTATTAACTAAAAATTGAGGGTTATCTAGGTCATTTCATGGTGCACATGTGCCACTTCTCACGCGGGTGGGTAGACAAAGTTCATGAGCATTTTAGTCAAATTTTGCAGCTTTTTTTTTGTTAGAGTAAAAGTCTCTACTATGCAATGTTGAAGTTCCATTGGCTTCTTTACTTCTTTGTAGCAATGCTGTTGCAACTATTCTAACAAGCGAAGGATGGACAGACATTACGGCCCCAAGGACAGTGTTCTTCTCCTCACGGGGGCCCAGCCCAATCACACCGGACATTCTTAAGGTGATGTGATTTCTCGTACTAAGCTTTACCAGTAAAATGCTTTGGTAACTTACAGTTTATTTTTTCTTCGGTAAATTTAGGATAGTCAGCTCAGCTGGAGTTTGAGTTGTCATAAAATTGAACAAGTGAAAAGTATTTTTTTCATGTCTTAAATGTATTTTCTAATCACAAACAAGAAGTTACTGTCTTGTATTTATTTATTTTGGATAACATTGTTGTATTTTAATGCATGTTAAATGCTAGTAATCTGTTATAACTCAATATACTCGGCTCCGTAACTGTTTCAGTCAAGTTAGCTTGAGCCTCTACAGTGCCAAACTTGAGTCATCTACTAAAACTTCTTTGTATATTTATGTTTACAACAGTAAATTAATTAAAAAGTGGTTTTATTGTGCAAAATGTATATATTTGTACAATTTATAGTATTGTAAACAAGTGAAACTGTACATTTATCTTACGTTATTATATTCAATTAATGAGCCTGGCGAACACAGTTGTGTGAGACGGGTCAAATATTAACTTTTTTCTAATTATATTGTACCGAGTTATGAAAGAAAGTATAAGAAGCAAGATTAAGTCATATAAATTCGAAAAATTCTAATGAGTTTCTGGAGTTTGAATGAGGGGGAGTCCATGTAGTTATGAAATCAATGGAGTTAGTCATGTTAATTTGACTCTCCTAACTAGTAATTGAGATGGGCATTAAGGAAGGACAGTCTTAAAACTGTTTACGTAGTGCAAATCTACAAATCTGCATTTTTTGTCTCAGAAAAATATACTAAACTCTTTTAATCACAATGCATCAACAAACAGCCAGATTTGACAGCACCAGGAGTGGAGATCCTGGCTTCTTGGTCACCAATTGCATCTCCTTCAATAAACGATGAAGACACCAGAAGCGTCAAGTTCAATATTATCTCAGGCACATCAATGTCTTGCCCCCACGTCAGTGGTGCAGCTGCTTACCTTAAATCTGCTCACCCTAATTGGTCTCCTGCTGCCATCAAATCTGCCCTAATGACTACTGGTAACACCTCATACACTGAACCCTATCAACCATCATTAACCATAAAAATGGGAAGAGATAAGTTAATATGCGTCCTTGCTCACGCGCATCGGTGGGCGGGCTTTGTATTGAAGCCCGTAGTCTGATCGAAATCAGGAGGTTCGCGGTAACCTGATGCACACCAATGCGCATGAGCGGCACATACTAACGCGACTCAAACAAAGATTGTTCTATTAGACCAACTAATATTGTTTTGCACTATCAACAATGTGCAGCTACTATCATGACATATAGCAACAGTGAAGATGTAGAATTTGGCTACGGATCCGGTCACATCAGTCCACAAAAAGCCCTAGATCCAGGGTTGGTCTATGATGCATCAGAGGAAGACTATAGGAAGTTCCTCTGCAAGCAAGGCTACAACACTACCACATTGAGACTCATTACAGGTGACTCAAGCACTTGCTCTAGTACCAACATAGGAAGGGCCTGGGACCTCAACTACCCATCAATGGCTCTGGCAGTCATAGATGGTGAAACCATCTTTGGCAACTTTCCAAGAACTGTAACCAATGTGGGTTCCCCAAATTCAACCTATTATGCCTCTGTGGATGCCCCTTCTCCCCTCAAGGTCACAGTGGAGCCATCTGTTCTAACTTTCTCAGCACTTGGTGAGAAGAAGTCCTTCACTGTAAAGGTTAGGGGACCAGTTGCCTCACAGATGAATGTTCTCTCTGGTTCAGTTGTGTGGAAAGATGGAGTCCACTCTGTGAGGAGCCCATTGGTGGTTCACACTGTGATCCCTTCTGCATTGCCACAACATGTTAGGGTCAGGTTTACAGGCATGGACTCCTCGCTGTATGAAGTGAACAGGATGGTTGGGCATAAAGTTCCAAAGGCTTGTGGCAAATCTTTGAGTGATGCCCCAGATTGTGCATAATCAGATTGATGTAATATTGTTGTAAGTTGTAACATCAGCCTGCAGCCTCCAATAATACTTTTGTGTTGGTTAATGGTCAATAGTTAATTGCTTCAATATAGCAATTTATCCGATTGCATGTAGATTACACTAAACTAAGTTAAAATTGCCAAAACAAAGCCCAATATGATAAATGAGAACTAAGGGATCGCAGTAAATTTATTGGAGAAATATAAATGACCATTTAATTTAGGTCAAGTTCATAGTAATTTAATAGTCCCTCCGGTCACTTTTAATAGATACAGTTTTTTTCAAATACACTAAAGATTTAGTTCATTTAAAAAAAAATTGTATCTATTAAAAGTGACAGGAGGAAGTACAATTTTTTCACCAATCAAGACTTTGTTTGCGTGATATTGATTAAAACTCAGAATGATGACCGTTGAGCATATTATATGAAGTGCTAATTGTTTATTCACTTGATATCTAATACCTTGATTAATCACTTACATATATGATCTTTACAATACATCATGGACCCTCGTGGTCCTTTAATTTACTTCAACTCTTAGAAAAATTTTACAAATTGCTGATTCAGGTGTACAACAAAAATGCACAATCTCATTCTTTCACCTTACTGCTTAAGTTAATATAGCTTTGATATCTCAGTTAGATTGTTGATGCAATTACTATGGAATGTGACCATCTGCTTCCCTTCTAATGAGTTGCTTTTGTCCATCTCTACTTCCACATCACAGCAATTGGGCTTCTAACAGAGAATGCACCAGACTCCCAAACAAGCTCCCCAAATGAAGAGCCACTAACACCTCCCCTACCAGAGGCCACAAATCTTACCTTATAACTCTTCTTTTCACCAATCTGTCTGAATTTCAAAACACTTGGCTCCACTGACACCGAAACGCCGGCCGGCGGGCTAACACGAACCACATATTTTCCGGGCTTGCCCACATTCGTCACTGTCCTCGTATACGTTGTCGCCGTTGAATTTCCTAGCCCGTCTCCGAACATCAAAGCAAAGGAAGGATAGTTCAGATCATTTACACTGTTCTTGGGACAGTCATATAATTTCGAAGCCACACTTGCTATTTGAGCACTAGTATAGTTCAAGCTACACAAATAGTTCAAGTAGTCCTCAGTGGCAATATCGTAAATAAGCCCGGGATCAGCTGCTCTTTCCGGGTCCACATGTCCGGACCCGAATGCAAAGGGCGTCGCCGCCTGGCCGAAGCCCGATCCAACATCGGTCATGGGCGCATTCCGATTGTTGTCCGTGTAGGCGGTCGTCATTAGTGCCGACTTGATCGCCGCCGGAGACCAGTCGCGGTGGATGGACCGGAGGAGGGCTGCTAACCCGCTTACATGCGGACAGGACATGGATGTCCCGGACACAATGTTGAAACTAACTCTTCTTTTGTCGCTTCTGAGTTGGGTTGGGCTGACCGTTGGTGGCCAGGCCGCCAGTATGTTCACCCCCGGCGCCGTCACGTCCGGCTTGAGCACCTCCGGGCCGAACGAGCTCGGCCCCCGTGACGAGAATGCCGCCATTGTCGGTGCCGTCTCCCCATACCGAGTCCCCTCGAAGACGATCCTCGCTGTAGGCCTCTTTGCGGTGGCGGCCACGTAATCTCTGATGGCCTCTCCGGCGGTGGCTCCAATTGTACATGTCGTAACGATGTGGGCATCGGTTAAGAGCTCTTCGCCATGGACGGCGGAGTTGAGAAGCAGCATTACGGCACCACCGGCAAGTTTCACTTGCTCCCCCTTCTCCACACGGTTGTTCATCCCCCTGTCACAGACAACCATCTTTCCCTTCACCAATTTGGGAGAGAGGCTACCTTTTAGGCAAAATTCAGCTCCTTCGCCTCCGGCGGAGTGGCCGTAGACAAGTTGTAGTTGACGAGTGGGCTTGCCGGAGTAAAGTGATGCCCCATTGAAAGTACGGCCATCGCCAAGCTGTATGGTGGTTGGGAAGCTCCGGTCAAGGTAGCTTGCCGCGACCGTCATATGCCATGGCGCCGTGTTCGATACGGTGGATGCCAATGGGCCGGAATTACCGGCAGAGCAAGAGACGAATACGCCTCTCTGAACTGCCCCAAATGTGGCAGTGGCCATCTTATCAGCATAGTAAGGCCGAGGGCCGCCTCCTAGGGAGAGAGACAAGACATCGACACCATCGGCCACCGCCTGGTCAATAGCCGCTAGTATATCGGAGCTCGCACAGCCGGAAGCCCAGCAGACCTTATAGGCTGCCACCCTTGCAGCATAACTCATTCCCCCCGCCACGCCCTTGGCCACGCCTAACATGCTAGCACCGGGAACAATTCTGCCCGCTGCCGTGGAGGCGGTGTGAGTGCCATGGCCCGACGAGTCCCTCGCTGACAGATAATCGACCGTCTCATTAATCCTTCCGGCCGTCATCTCATAGCCCTTGAAGAAGGCCCTAGCTCCAATGAGCTTCTTGTTGCAATTGGAGGTGGATAACTTGGTCCCTCTCTCACACTTGCCTTTCCACCGGGAGGGCACCGGGCCAAGTCCCGCGTCGTGGAAGCTGACATGCTCCGGCCAGATGCCCGTGTCAATGACCCCTATGATAACATCCGAGGCCAAGCCAGGTGAGCTCCACAGGCCCTTGGAGGGGTGTAGGCCCAAGAACTGAGGGGAATGTGTGGTGTGCAAGTTTAGAAGCTCATCAGGGCTAGCATGGAGGAAACCATCTAGGGTTTCCAAGAGCTCCACTTGTTTTGGTGTAAGCTTAGCGGAGAAGCCTGTGAGGGTTGTTTCATAGACATAAAGGAGTTGGGGTGCTTCCACTTCTTCATTTTCTTCAGCTTCTAACTGCATTAAGGTTTCCATCACTGAATCAAACCATCTCTTTGATCCTCCCAAGGAGTGATCTAGAGCTCCAACCTTTGTGGGATCCATGTGAACAACATAGACCTGGCTCTCTCCCCAAGCACAAGAGATTTTTACCATTAGGGCTAACAAGAAAATGTAGGTACTTGTAGACATCTTAGCTGCAAAAAGCAAGTAATTATTGTGTTAGTTTTAGTTTAAGCTCATCAATGTAACTTAATTGGTCATGCAAATTAAGTCATTTTAGCCGTCAAAAGGGGTGTAATTATTGCGTTACTAAATGCAATACTTGTTTATATCTTCATCTAATTAAATAAAGAAAAAGTTAATGTAAACCACGGTCTCACGCACGCCTGTATAAACCGAGCCATCAGATTTACATCACGTGGTGGCGACGGATCGAAATTCGATGGCTGGATGCGTATGTCTCATACTAACGGGAGTACATCTTCTTCTATACTAAACAAAAAGAGAACACTTTACCTATTGATGAAAGGCTGATGAGGCCTTATTCTTGATCTAGTTATGAATTGCACCCGTCCAAAGACAAGTTGAAGATGGAAGGAAAGGACTTAAATAGAAGGAGGGGAGTCCAGTTTCCAAAAGTTTGGCACCATTGCACTTTTTTTTTGTCAACCGCACGCCTATCCTTCATGTACGACAGAAAGGGATGCTGCAAGATTGTAAATGTAGAAATGTCCCTAGGTCCAATATCCAAACTTTCAATAGTGGGGGAGATTGTTGAACGGTGGATGTGCTTCACAAGTTGTTATCATGGACACTGTAATAATTGCAATTGTGGGCATTCCAGCTGGGAAGATGATGAAAATCCCATTATAACTGTTTACAGTGACCTTACTCTTATATGGGTAGGCTTCCATAGGGTAGAAAAGGAGGCCTTGGAAAGCAAGGGATAGGGTCGTTTGCCTGTATGGTCCATCGATAGCACACGCATCCTTTGTCACTGTTTTGCCTTAGGGAGAGGGCAGCACAATGAGAAGAGCAAGGAAGAAAAGAGAGCATAATGGGGAAAGGGAGGATTCCCTGTCAAACGCACCTTCTGTTGATCGCTGTCAAACGCACTTACTAGGCTTGGATGTCACTAATGGAGAAGCATAGTGTGGTTACTTTTCGAATGTTCAGAAGTTGAAAGGATAAACGCGTACAGTAGTTTCCATTGCTTGGAGTTCATGAGGATCCACATGTGATGTTAGTTGATTTGATTCATCCTTTGAAGAAAGGTCAAGCGTTGAATTTCAGATTATCAGCTGATGTATAAATAATGGTCCACGTTGAAGTTGAATTGTTGTAATCTTTGGATAGCACAATTGAAGCCCCTTGGTACCACCTTTTTTTTGGGTAACACATGGCATACCACCTATTTGACAAGCATAGATCATTTGAAGGGGCAGTCCAACCTACAGTTGGAAGTAAGGATGTCTGGTTAAGGATGACTAGTTGACCACCCAACGGGTCACAGTTTAACCAACCCACCCCCTTATAGGGTTGGTGGATGTCCATTGTCAGTGTATTTTCAGACGATGGACACCATCTGTGTTCGGGAGGTGGGTTGGTGTAACACCATGATTTTTAAATATATTTGCCTGTAATGTAAATCATTGGAGAAAACATCGTGCAGAAGACTCAAAACACGTTCAAATTCAAAATTCAGAGCCCAAACTTAAGCCCATCTAGCTTTTAAAATTATTTTTTAAAACATATAATTATAGCATTACCTTTCGGCCATTGAACCATAATTCATAATTGAAATCAATACTATTTATTTGATTTAATTCATTGATAAAATAAGATCTTAGGTTGATGTGAGACATGATCCATAATCAACTAATAACTTATTATAATAAATTATTTCTAACACACACAAGTGCCTATCAACTAATTACTTATACACATGGCCTCTTTATAAAAAATTTTTATAGAAAAAGATTCATAATCTCTCTCTCTCTTAGATAGAGGGCATTTTTCTAATAAAGAGGCCATTGATAATAGGAGTTCACTACAATTCCTATTTTTTCTCAAGCTTCCTTCTCCGTTCCTATTTTTTCTTTGCAAATCAGGCCATTCAATCTTCATCTGTTGCTCTTCCCTATCAGTTTGTGATATGATAAATACCCTCTTTGGTTTCTGGATTTGGTATTAAAGATAACCATCATCATACGCCTTATCCCATACAGCGTTTGCCATATTTCAGGATTTGGATTATATACCGCGTTTGACTTTTATCTTTATTATTACCACATCAAAGATAATATGGTAATTAATTCTAAATTAAAATTCATTGTCCTAAAATTTAGTCGCATAGCCAAATTCTCCTATTAATTTAAATGGTCAATCCCTCATTGGTTATTGGGACTTGGTAACAAAGATAATCATGGTAATTAATTCTAAACTGAAATTCATTCTCCTAAAATTAGGCGCATGGCCAAATCCTCCTCCTACCTTCTAGGTGCACACATTATTTGCAACTATAGGATGTAAATTTAGGTGCATGGCCAAATTCTTGTACTAAATGGTTAATCCCCATTGATTATTGGGATTTGGTATTAAAGATAAGCATGGTAATTAAGTCTAAACTGAAATTCATTCTCCTAAAATTTAAACGCATGGCCAAATCCTCTCATACTTTCTAGGCGCACACATTATTTGCAGATATAGGAAGTGGATATAGTGTCTAAAAACCATGCATTTATGCAATTCATAACAAAAATATTTACTCTCGAGGGTATAATAGTCAGAATACTTGAAATTGTCTGGTCCATTTTTTTAGACGGATAGCATCATATGTTTAGTAGTATATGTGTATCATAAATGTGGTATTTATCGTAAATATAGTAAACAATTAAGTCTTATTAGATTTAAATCTTAATCACCCACTTGACTTGTATAAGACTTTATTGTCAAGATGAGATCGCTCTCATATATGGAGCATGAGGCCAATCTTTTAGGCCATTGGATTCCAATCCAAGGGTGGATATCAAATAAGTAGGTACGTGAGTGTATCACATCAGGGGGTAGGTGAGTTATAAAAGGACGATTTACATGAGATCACTCTCAAATAATTAAGGAGCATGGGGTCAATCTTTTGGGCCATTGGATTCCGATCCAAGGATGGATATCAAATCACTGGGTAGGTGAGTGTGTCACATTAAAGGATATGTGAGTTCCATATAGCTGTTTGTAGCCGTCAGATCAAAATCCAAAAATTACAAATAGAATTAACCTCATATAAGCCAATTAAGAGCAATCTCATTTAAACTTGTTCATATATATATATATATATATATATATATATATATATATAGAGAGAGAGAGAGAGAGAGAGAGAGAGAGGTTTACATGAGATCGTTCTCATATAAGGAGTATGAGGCCAATTCTTATAACCGTTGGATTCCGATCGGAGTATGGATATTAAATCAGTGGGTAGGTGAGTGTGTCACATCAGGGAGTGGGTGAGATCATTATGGCTATATGTAGCCATTAGATCAAGATCGAAGGGCTACGATTCAAAGTGGCCTCATATAAACTATATGAGAGCGATCTCATTTAAACTTTTTCCATATATATATATATGAGTCCCGGTAGCCTGCAATCAAGCGGAGAGAGCTTCTCTCTGCTCGATTGCTTTAATAGCCGTCCGATCAAATCGGACGGCTATGACGGATTTTTTAATAAAAACCCGTCTCTCCTCCCCCGAATACTCCTCCCTCACCCACCCCTTCCCCCTCGCCCTCGTCGCCCCTCCTCCGCCCTCGCCCTCTTCCTTCCCTCGTCGCCGCCCTCACCTTCCTCCTACGCCGTCCTCACCCGACTCCCCCGTCTCTCCTCCTCCTCTCTTTACCTGACTCCCCCGTCGCCCCACCTCCCTCGTCGCCGCCTCCTCACCCTCCTCGAGAATCGGCCTGGCGGCTGGGCCTCTTCTCTGAGGATTCCGGTGGGTGCACCTACGCCATCGAAAGCAGCACGAAGCTCCCACAACTACAAATTTCCCTTCTCAAAGGTATTTTTCCTTTTTTTTATCTTTTCTGTTCTTCCACAACTACGAATTTCCCTTCAAAAAGTTAGAGTTTGTGTCGATTCTGCTCGCCTTCTAACCTTTCAGCCTGTAAAAGAATCTGTTGCATCGGTCACATCTAAGTTGAAAGAAGCGAACTTTTCAAAAAAAGTATCCAGATTTCAATCGCATCCACATGCGAGTGTGGTTGAGGAAGTACGAAAACATCTAAAAATCAACAGAAAGCAATTTCTGTGGTGTTGGGAGATTCTACTCTATCTTAACCTAGAACCAGAGGATAAAAAATGCATGGAGAATTTTAGAGCTTGTATTTCAGAATGACTGATGGCATAGATTATAGAGAAAGACTCCAAGACAAGTGGGAAATGTGTGATGGATGTCCCAAGCGACTTTAATTCAGATATGTCATTTATGGTTTTTAGAGTGGGGACCAATTATGAGGATGGCGTCAACAATGTGAAGAACGATGAACTAGAGCAACAAATTAATCAGTTGGTGGATAAACGGATGGAAGAGATTGTGGAAATTTCAAAGAAAGTTGTATTGCATAAATTGAATGTTTAGGCATTTATTGTACACTTCCGGCACTTGTTTTTCAGTTTAGCCAACATAGTAGGGAAGGACTATGAGTAACCTGCACTATAATTCTAGAGAGTAAATTGTAATGCATCGGCTGGTCATGTCTTTCATATGGCATGATAGGGGTTAATGCCCTTTGTAGGCGATCCTTGTGTATGACAGTGTTATATGAAGCATTAAGGAGGCTTGTGATCCTTTTTTTAATTAAGCTTTTTTCCTGCACTTGGATATGAACTAAAGATATATAATAACTATGAAACTGCAACGAGTGTCTTTAGGGTTGCAATTTTAATCTTTATTCTGGGCCATGTTTTAGATTTAGTTGATCTGTCCTTGAAACTGAAATGCTTTATCTTACTCTTAACTCCTGACATAAATGTCGATTACAAAAACTGAACTTTCCCAATGTGTATTACATTATAGCAAAGAACTAATTGATGCCTGATATATGCAAAATATACACATTTTTATATGCCTTTCTACCTATATGTTAGTCGTATTTTTAGTTAAAGTGAGGATAATTAATGTTTATATGTGTTAAGCGAATAATTAGGAGTTTAATGAATAAACGCGCTTAATTGAGTTATTTAGATGCATTAATTGGTTTTAATAGATTTATGTTTTATTATGCGTCTAATTACGATTTATTTTTATTTATACAGGTCTTAGAGCTCCATGTTTCAGATTCACAAATACGCGTCAATCAGCTCATGTGAAGAGATCGAAGATCCGACGGATGTGGTTGGTACGACGGGTTTTAACCCAAGAAAAGAAAAAAAAAGAAAGAAGAGAAAAGAACCGGGTCAGCGGTTCAGTAACCGGTCTGGTCCGAAAATAAAAAAAAAGAAAATTCAAAAGCACCCGAGCCCGATGGCTCAGGCGCCTGTAACAGGAGAAAACAGAGCCTCCAAGCGAGGCTCTGTTCGAGCACCGGAGGCTGAAATCCGGCGGCCGTGGGCCATGGGTCAGGCAGCTGATGGGCGCCGGCGATGACGGCGATCGGGAGGAGGTCGGTGGCGGTGGATTGAGACGGCAATGCGACGATTTCGGTGCTATCCAGATCACAGCGCAGCAGCTCTGCTGGAGGCTGCGGTGATCGACAGACAGAGAGCGGCAATGGGTCCCGTTTCCGGCGATGGGTCTTGGCGGAAAGCTCAGCAATGACAACCAACAGTACGAGGCTCACGATTGACGGCGACCCAACGGCGGATTGAAGAGCATCAACGGTGACGGCTGGGTTCGAAATCAGCCGATAGACATGGCCATGGGTCGCCGGAGATGGAGGAGATGATCAGAAATCCGAAGCAGCGTCACGATTCTGGTTCGATTGAGAGGAAAAGAATAGAAATTGGAATGCTGGGCTGGTTCGGGCAAGTCTTGAATTGGAAGGAATTGGAAAGCTTGGGCTTGTGTTGAGAATGGAAAGTTCTGCTGTCAAAAGGGGCGCTCGTCTATAAGAGATCAAAGAGAAGCGTCTGTTCTGGGGGGGACTCGTTTTTGCTGGCTGTGTTGAAGGTGGAGGAGGAGAACTGTTTGGGTGGCGGCTCTGTTCTGGCCGACGGAGTTGATTGGAATCGGGGGAAGAAAAGGCTGCTTTGGCTCGAGAGAGCAAAGCAGACGTTGGAAGGGGACTGTTTGTGTTGAAAGACAGAGCATCGAGAGAGAAAAAGGGTCCTGGCTGTTCTGTCGAGAGGCAGAGGAGGAAGAAGGCGGCTCTGTTTCTGGGGGAGGAGTTCTGACTGTGGTAGACGAAAGGGAGGCCGTTCTGCTCGAGAGAGAGGGGGCCGAAATTCACTGCAATCAGATCTGTTTGGCTCGAGAGAGGCAAGATAGATTGATTACAGAGGGCGGTTGAGGAGGAGTAGAAGGGGGGTTTGCTTTTGCTCGAGAGAGGGAAGCAGGATTGTTTTCAAGCGAAGGAAAATTGCTGCACGAATAGAGAAGGAGAGCTTGCTTTTGGCTGGAATTGGGGACTGTCTGTTCTATTCGAGAGAAAGAGCAGATCGGTTGAGGCGTGCAGTTGAGAGACTGTTGCAGAAGGTGGAGGAGAGAGCAAAGCAAGACGGGATTACAGACAGACTGAAAACAGCAAACAGGCTTTTTATTATTTTATCTTTTGTTTAGTTAATTTCTGTGTTTTTAGTTTAGATGAACAATTGATTGCTTAAAAAGAAAATAAAAATTAGAACTTTTCATTTCATTGTTGCTTGCTACATACTCTAGAATTAGGTTGAATATCTTACTTAGTCTCTGAGGGATCGACCTCGTAGCCACTATTCTGCATTAGATTCGTGCGCTTGCGAGTATTATATTAAAATTTACATCAAGTTTTTGGCGCCGTTGCCGGGGACTGCGTAGGATAATTTACCAAATTCTTAGAGTAGTTTAGTTTTAGTTTAATTTAGTTTAATTTTTGTTGCTTATTAGTGTTTTGTCTTTTTGTAGGAGTAAGAGAAGACGCGAAATTCTCGCCAACGTTGGAAGGGCCACCCTTTCCCCTCGTTTGCTTTCTTTTTCCTTCTCTTTTTAATTTTTTTAGGTGCTTGATATGTTTATATTGCTTTCTGTGATTGCATGCTTGTGTTAGTTGCGATTTTTAGGTTTGTTCTAGGTATATAATTTTTAGTGCCGTTAATTAGTGTATGCTTGGTCGTCGGTCACTGGGTGAAAAGCTTGCACCTCTTGACCTAGAAATTGAAAGAACTTTCAAAGCAAGACTCAAACATACAATGGATGTTACAAATCAATTAGGTAACATGGAAAATGAGAATGTGAGGAAGACATTAAAAGATTATTCATCCCCCATTCAATTCAACTCACCTTCCTGCATAGTGTTGCCGCTCACCACGGCACACCACTTCGAGTTGAAACCAGGGGTGATGCAACTTTTGCCCACATTCTATGGTTCCAATAAAGAAGATCCCTATAATCATGTTAAAGAGTTCCTTGACATTTGTGCTACATTTAAATTCCAAAATTTCTCTGATGAATCTGTTAGGTTGCGCCTCTTTCCCTTTTCTTTGAAAGAAAAAGCGAAAGCATGGTTGAATTCTTTAGAAGTGGGAACAATTAGGAGTTGGGATCAATTAGCTGAAAAATTTTTGAACAAATTCTTCCCTGTTCATAAAACTCATGCCCTTCGTAGAGAAATTACAAATTTCATGCAGAAGGAGGGTGAACACTTTTATGAGTGTTGGGAAAGATGGAAGAATTTGTTCCTTAAGTGTCCACACCATGGATTTTTAAAGTGGCAACAAGTTCAATTCTTCTATGACGGTTTAACACCTCAGAACCGTCAAATGGTTGATGCCGCTAGTGGTGGGTCAGTTATGATGAAGAGTGCCGAAGAAGCATGGGATTTTATTGAGACTCTATGCGAGAATTCTCAGCAATGGGATTGCTCAAGTAGAGTTGACAGAACGTTTCCTTTTCAAAAGAAAGGAGGCGTATATGAGGTAGACAATAATGCACATTTGATTTCCAAGATCGACAGCCTGACACAACGTTTTGATGCGTTGATGTCTGCTGGTGGGCCCCAAATGCCATCACATGTCAATGTGTGTGCTATTTGCTCTAACCCTTCCCATGTCACACAAAACTGTCCCTCTAACACCTCTGGAGTGGAATACAATAGTGATCAGGCTAATGCTATAAACGCCTTCCCTCGACCTGGCAATAACCCATATTCGGAAACTTATAACCCAGGTTGGGCTAGGCATCCCAATTTTTCATGGTCCAAAGGACCGCATCAAGGATGACCACCAAGGTACCCTCCCAATCAATCTTACCCTCAACAAGTTCAAACATTCCCTACACAACCCAAGAAACCATCTCTTGAGGATACTTTGAATTTGTTCATGCAAAGCTCTCTACAATTTCAAAAAGATACCCAACATTCTTTACATGCCAACTCGCAAGCAATTGCGAAGCTGGAACTTCAAATGGGTCAATTGGCTTCTGCATTAAATGAGAGGGAAAAAGGTAGGTTCCCTAGTCAACCTGTAGCAAATCCCAAAGGACAATTTGAAGTGGGATCTAATTCTTGTCAAGACCAACCTCCAACGCAAGTTAAAGCCATAACTACACTTAGGAGTGGAAAATAGATTGACAACAATGTTGAACCACCTAAGACTGCCATAGAAACAATCGCTAGAAAGGGTGAGGACCAAGAGAGCACCACTAGACCAGACGTAAGTCCTGATACATCGAAGAAGAGCCTAGAAGCTTCTTCATGTCCTGAGTCTAGCCATATGCCACCCTATATACCCAAGGCACCTTTTCCTCAAAGACTTGCAAAAACATCTCAAGGGAACAAACTTGATGAGACAATGGAAATTTTTAAGAAAGTGCAAATCAATATTCCATTGCTCGATGCTATTAAGCAAGTTCCCGCTTATGCAAGATTCTTAAAAGACATGTGCACCCAGAAAAGAAAATTGAATGCACACAAGAAAGTGTTTCTCACTGAACAAGTTAGCTCAATTCTTAAGCATAACACTGCTCCTAAGTTCAAAGATCCAGGATGTCCCACAATTTCATGCGTTATAGGAGACCATAATGTGGAGAGGGCATTGTTGGACTTAGGAGCTAGTGTAAATTTGCTACCATTCTCTGTTTATGAGCAACTTGGATTAGGTGAGTTGAAACCGACTACCATAACACTGCAACTTGCAGACAGATCAGTTAAAGTCCCATGCGGCGTTATTGAGGATGTTCTGGTTCAGGTGGATAAATTTTACTTCCCAGTAGACTTTATTGTCTTAGATACCCAACCTGTGCAGAATCCTGGTAGTCAGATCCCTGTGATTTTGGGAAGGCCATTCTTAGCCACATCCAATGCCATAATAAATTGTAGAAATGGGGTTATGAAGTTGTCTTTTGGCAATTTAAAAGTCAAACTCAATGTCTTTAATGTTAGACAACAACCCCCAGAGACGGATGATTCTTTTGTAGTGAATATGATTGAAAGTTTAATGGAAGAATCTCTGCAAACTGTTTTAAATGATGATCCCCTCCAAACATGTTTAACTCATTTTGGCTTAGACTTTGACATCGAAGGGTCCATTAGAGACGTCAATGCATTGCTTGACTCTACCCCTATTTTGGACCCGACCAAATGGATAGCCAGGGTGGAACCTCTTCCAGTTCCCGAGTCTAAACTTGTCCCATCTATTGAAAAACCACTCCAACTTGACCTAAAACCATTACCTGATACACTTAAATATGCGTTTTTAGGTTCTTCTGATACCTTGCCTATTATCATCTCTTCAGACCTTAATTTGGAACAGGAAGGAAAGTTGCTTAATGTTCTTCGCGAACATAAGACAGCTTTGGGGTGGACAATAGCAGACATTAAGGGTATAAGTCCTGCTCTGTGTATGCATCACATTTACCTTGAGGAGCATGCAAAATCTTCCCGTGAAATACAACGCAGACTTAACCCTAATATGAAGGAGGTCGTTAGAACTGAGGTGCTAAAATTGTTAGATGTTGGCATCATTTATCCTATATCAGATAGTAGTTGGGTCAGCCCAGTTCAGGTTGTTCCTAAGAAGTCAGGAATCACAGTAGTCAAAAATGATAATAATGAATTCGTCCCCACCCGAATGACCACTGGGTGGCAGGTTTGTATTGACTATAGAAAATTGAACTCGGTCACAAGGAAAGATCACTTTCCTTTGCCATTCATTGATCAGATGCTTGAGAGACTTGCTGGTCATAGCTACTATTGCTTTTTAGATGGCTATTCAGGCTACAATCAAATTCCCATTGCTCCAGAGGATCAAAAAAAGACCACATTCACTTGTCCTTTTGGAACATATGCATATCGCCGCATGCCATTTGGGTTATGTAATGCACCCGCCACATTCCAGCGGTGCATGATGAGCATATTTTCAGATATGGTTGAGCTATTTCTTGAAATTTTCATGGATGACTTCTCGGTGTTTGGATCCTCTTTCGATGAATGTTTACACCACTTGTCTCTTGTCTTGGCAAGGTGTAAAGAAACAAATCTTGTGCTAAATTGGGAGAAATGTCACTTTATGGTTCGTCAAGGGATAGTTCTGGGGCATGCTATTTCTAATAAAGGAATTGCAGTTGATAAGGCCAAAGTTGACTTAATTTCAAGTCTGCCTCCACCAAAATCAGTAAAGGAGGTTCAATCTTTTCTTGGCCATGCTGGGTTTTATAGAAGATTCATCAAAGACTTTAGCAAAATTTCAAGACCTTTGTGCAATTTGCTTGCTAAAGAAACTCCTTTTGTCTTTGATGATGATTGCTCTAAAGCGTTTGATCAACTCAAGCAATTTCTCACATCTGCACCCATCATCCAACCACCGGACTGGAATTTACCTTTTGAGCTTATGTGTGATGCATCCGATTATGCAGTTGGAGCTATCTTGGGGCAGCGGGTGAATAAGATACCCCATGTCATCTATTATGCAAGTAGAACTCTCAATGATGCTCAGCTCAATTATTCTACTACAGAAAAAGAGTTGTTGGCTGTAGTTTTTGCTTTAGACAAGTTCCGATCATATCTCTTAGGATCCAAGGTCATAGTGTTTTCAGATCATGCAGCTTTGAAATATCTTCTTTCAATGAAAGACACTAAACCTCGTTTAATTCGTTGGGTCCTATTACTTCAAGAATTTGATATTGAGATAAGAGACAAGAAAGGTTCTGAAAATGTTGTTGCCGATCACTTGTCTAGACTTATTGACGAGTCTGCTGAGGAACACTTACCTTTGAATGAGTCATTCCGTGATGAACAACTTTTTGTTGTCTCTCAATTGCCTTGGTATGCTGATATTGTTAATTATCTTGTCACAACTCAACTTCCTGAACATTGGACAAAACAAGATAAATCCAAATTCTTCGCCGAGGTTAAGCATTTTTTCTGGGATGATCCATACCTGTTCAAGTATTGCCCAGATCAAATCATTAGGAGATGTGTGCCGGAGCATGAAATTGATAGTATCATTTCTTTTTGCCATGCTCATGCATGTGGTAACCATTTCGGTGCGAAAAAGACTGCTGCAAAAATTTTGCAGAGTGGTTTTTATTGGCCTACTTTATTCAAAGATACTCATGAATTTTGCACAAAATGTGACAGATGCCAACGTATGGGTACACTATCACGTAGGTCCATGATGCCCCTTACTAACATCCTGATTGTTGAACTTTTTGATGTTTGGGGTATTGACTTCATGGGCCCATTCCCTCCATCGTTTGGTTATCTCTATATCCTTGTTGCTGTAGATTATGTTTCCAAATGGGTAGAGGCAATTCCCTGCAAAACAAATGATCACAAAGTGGTGGTTCGATTCTTGAAAGAAAACATATTTTCTCGTTTTGGAACCCCTCGTGCAATTATAAGTGATGGTGGTACACATTTTTGCAATAAAGCTTTTGAATCACTTCTGAAAAAGTACTCCATTACTCATAAAATTGCAACTCCATATCATCCGCAGACTCGTGGACAAGTAGAAGTTTCAAATAGGGAAATTAAACGCATTCTTGAGAAAACGGTTCGTCCCGACCGAAAGGATTGGTCTGACAGATTAAATGATGCATTGTGGGCTTACCGTACTGCTTTTAAGACACCAATTGGAATGTCTCCCTATAGACTTGTATTTGGAAAACTTTGTCATTTACCTGTGGAATTAGAACATCGTGCTTACTTGGCCATAAAGACTTTTAACTTTGATATGGACAAGGCTGGAACACTTCGCAAATTGCAGCTCAATGAATTAGACGAAATTCGTAATGAGGCTTATGAGAATGCGAAGATTTACAAAGCGAGGACCAAAGTTTTTCATGATCAGTCAATATTGAGGAAGTCATTTGAGCCCGGTCAAAAAGTTTTGCTCTATAACTCCAGGTTACATCTCTTCCCAGGAAAGCTCCGTTCCCGATGGTCTGGACCTTTCATTGTGCACAAAGTATTTTCCCATGGAGCGGTTGACATTCAAAACCCTAAAGATGGAACTATTTTCAAAGTTAATGGGCAGAGATTGAAACTATATTTAGAGGACATTACTGAAAAGGAGGAGATTGTTCTAGATTTGGATGAACCTAATGCTCCTACATGATTTTTGGTTACGTCTGGCTGAAGACGTAAAACTTAGCGCTCTTGGGAGGCAACCCAAATTTTTGGTTTTTGATAGCTTTTTATTTATTTAATATTTAGGTTGTTGATACATGTGTGGGGATGCTACAATCTAGGTTTGGGGGTGTATTTTCTTTTTCCATATTTTGTACTTACTCCTGATTCTTAGTTTGTGTGTTTCAATGCTCTACATCTACCCTGAGGCATCTCCATTCAGGTGATTTCTTTCCTTACACTCCTTTTCTTTTACTCATTATTGTGGTATTTATTTTGGTAGACATTGAGGGCAATGTTTCGTTTAGGTTTGGGGGTGTAGAAAAGAAAAGTAGTATTCCTTTGGTTTCTATTATTTTTTTTTAAAAAAAAAATTTAAAAAAAAAACCATAAAAATTTACTTAGTTTTAGGTCGTTTGTTAGTAATTTTCTTAGGTTTTGATAGTTTATCCCTTTATGATGCATACTTCAATTTTTAAGAGATTAATTTGCATTGGAAGTGTGAGTAAGTATATTGGAGGATAGAGAACTTAACTGAGCAATATCTTTCTGTTACAGTCCTCTTGGAACAAGTGCTTGAACTAAGAAAAATCACTTACACACACTAGTTACATAAAGTAATACAGTCTAGAGATTTGTTGAATGCTAATTTACAGTGGGATATCTTTAGTCAGAGTCATTGGATGATATGTGGTTGTCTGTTGAGCTTAAAAGATCATGATAGACCATTTACTTGGCTATGGCAAGGGATTGTAACCGGAAATAGGTTGAGAGTATAATACAACCTGGATGGAATAAAGATTACTGAAAATATGAATGCTGAAAAGAAAGAAAAAATGCGAAAAATGAAAACAAAATGAATGAAAGAAAGGGGCTGCTTGACTTTATAGGATTAACTTAGGCTGATGCTCGGGCCCGAAGCGGTCTACTTAAAACCTAATGCCCTAAGCCAAATTGGCTGGGAGTCATTGGCCTGAGTCATTGTTAAACCTGAGCATCTTGAAGTCAGGCCTTACACAGTCCTAGCGAAAAAACCAGAAAAGAAAAAAAAAGTCTATGGTGTATTATCCTCTCAAATCTAGAATGTTGGACCCGAAGGAGGCGCGCAGATCTGTGCTATCATGAACCTAAAGATTACGACGACTGTGTTAATTCTGATGTTCTTTGGTTAATGGGTCACACTGGATCTGTATAAAACAGAGATTTAGAATGTATTGCTACAATGTTCTACACTTTTACTATATAAAGTATCATGCTATATCCTATTAAGCAGAAACTTCCAAGATGAAGGTGTAGAATAAAACCACTTACTTGAGGGCTTCTATATTCCAGTTGATTATAAATCCAAGTACATGTGGTTGATTTTCTTAAACATTGCAGTTTGCATTCGAAGGGATATTAGGATTGTTTGTTTTGTAGTGATTTTCTATTTCTTTTTACACTTAGATTAAATAGGTTGATTTCATAAATACATGTTTGTGGGTAGCATGGCTGCAAACCCTCACGAGACTTCACTCGTCCAACCAGGGACACCTGGGGGTTTAAAAGGCTTGTTGCATGCGCTAAATGCAATCGCGATTTCCTGCGAAAGTGGATTAGTTAGATTTCTTTGCTTTGTTTTGTTTTGTTTTGTTTTGCTCGAGGACTAGCAAAATGTAGGTTTGGGGGTATTTGATATATGCAAAATATACACATTTTTATATGCCTTTCTACCTATATGTTAGTCGTATTTTTAGTTAAAGTGAGGATAATTAATGTTTATATGTGTTAAGCGAATAATTAGGAGTTTAATGAATAAACGCGCTTAATTGAGTTATTTAGATGCATTAATTGGTTTTAATAGATTTATGTTTTACTATGCGTCTAATTACGATTTATTTTTATTTATACAGGTCTTAGAGCTCCATGTTTCAGATTCACAAATACGCGTCAATCAGCTCATGTGAAGAGATCGAAGATCCGACGGATGTGGTTGGTACGACGGGTTTTAACCCAAGAAAAGAAAAAAAAAAGAAAGAAGAGAAAAGAACCGGGTCAGCGGTTCAGTAACCGATCTGGTCCGAAAATTAAAAAAAAAAAGAAAATTCAAAAGCAACCCGAGCCCAATGGCTCAGGCGCCTGGAACAGGAGAAAACAGAGCCTCCAAGCGAGGCTCTGTTCGAGCATCGGAGGCTGAAATCCGGCGGCCGTGGGCTATGGGTCAGGCAGCTGATGGGCGCCGGCGATGACGGCGATCGTGAGGAGGTCGGTGGCGGTGGATTGAGACGGCAATGCGACGATTTCGGTGCTATCCAGATCACAGCGCAGCAGCTCTACTCGAGGCTGCGGTGATCGACAGACAGAGAGCGGCAATGGGTCCCGTTTCCGGCGATGGGTCTTGGCGGAAAGCTCAGCAATGACAACCAACAGTACGAGGCTCACGATTGACGGCGACCCAACGGCGGATTGAAGAGCATCAACGGTGACAGCTGGGTTCGAAATCAGCCGATAGACATGGCCATGGGTCGCCGGAGATGGAGGAGATGATCAGAAATCCGAAGCAGCGTCACGATTCTGGTTCGATTGAGAGGAAAAGAATAGAAATTGGAATGCTGGGCTGGTTCGGGCAAGTCTTGAATTGGAAGGAATTGGAAAGCTTGGGCTTGTGTTGAGAATGGAAAGTTCTGCTGTCAAAAGGGCGCTCGTTTATAAGAGATCAAAGAGAAGCGTCTGTTCTGGGGGGGACTCGTTTTTGCTGGCTGTGCTGAAGGTGGTGGAGGAGAACTGTTTGGGTGGCGGCTCTGTTCTGGCCGACGGAGTTGATTGGAATCGGGGGAAGAAAAGGCTGCTTTGGCTCGAGAGAGCAAAGCAGACGTTGGAAGGGGACTGTTTGTGTTGAAAGACAGAGCATCGAGAGAGAAAAAGGGTCCTGGCTGTTCTGTCGAGAGGCAGAGGAGGAAGAAGGCAGCTCTGTTTCTGGGGGAGGAGTTCTGACTGTGGTAGACGAAAGGGAGGCCGTTCTGCTCGAGAGAGAGGGGGCCGAAATTCACTGCAATCAGATCTGTTTGGCTCGAGAGAGGCAAGATAGATTGATTACAGAGGGCGGTTGAGGAGGAGTAGAAGGGGGGTTTGCTTTTGCTCGAGAGAGGGAAGCAGGATTGTTTTCAAGCGAAGGAAAATTGCTGCACGAATAGAGAAGGAGAGCTTGCTTTTGGCTGGAATTGGGGACTGTCTGTTCTATTCGAGAGAAAGAGCAGATCGGTTGAGGCGTGCAGTTGAGAGACTGTTGCAGAAGGTGGAGGAGAGAGCAAAGCAAGACGGGATTACAGACAGACTGAAAACAGCAAACAGGTTTTTTATTATTTTATCTTTTGTTTAGTTAATTTCTGTGTTTTTAGTTTAGATGAACAATTGATTGCTTAAAAAGAAAATAAAAATTAGAACTTTTCATTTCATTGTTGCTTGCTACATACTCTAGAATTAGGTTGAATATCTTACTTAGTCTCTGAGGGATCGACCTCGTAGCCACTATTCTGCATTAGATTCGTGCGCTTGCGAGTATTATATTAAAATTTACATCAATGCCATTATAGCAAAGAAACCTGTTGTGCATTACACTTGGGTAAAGGTACTTCTCACAAACTCAGACTGCTATTCATCCACAGACCTTTCTTATTTTTCTTGCCGTCTGTATTCTCCTGTTTTATTTTAAAAATTTCTCTGAAGATGCATTGTTTAGCAAATGTGCCATTGGTTGGCTGATTTTGTGTAATTTATCTTTCATAACTGATGGCAGCTTTCCATCTTTTATTCTAGTAAGTGTTTGGATCTTTAGCTCAAATGGTTAGAGCACTCAAGAATAGGTGAATCCTAATCTTGGGATATGGTGGTTCGAATCCACCAAGATCCTAGAAAAAGAGTAGCATGCTAGTGTTCATTTAGTAGTTTTAAATGAATGCATTTGGAACTATGGTAATAGTCTTACAAATGTTGTAGCTGTGATTTATGGAAACAGACATGATTGGCAGTTGTAACTGTGATTTCTGGGCAAAGTGCTGGAGGCCAAGCTTGTGCTGGGTATGCTAGCAGGGTCTGTTGAAACCGCCAGAAAATTGCTAACCTGGTGTTATTTCACAGCCATCTACAAACAATATGCAGGAATTTATGCGGGATAAGAGTCATTTCGACCAAATGTAAACAAATTGGATGTTATTTCATAGACATCTGCAAACATTATGCAGGATAAGAGTCTGGGTGGCTAATGTTTACTCTCAATTCCCAAAGGCTGTTAAGGAGAGAACTTTGGATGCATATTGCAATCTCTGAACACTTCTTTGGCTTCTGCCAATTCTGCCAGCAGGGGTAATATTGTTGATTGGGCTGAAAAACTCTATGGGCAATCTATTAGTGCAGTCACAGCAGGAATGAAAAGTCTCCTATCAGGGGGTGACAGTTGGAGTTGAGAAGGATAGTTGAAGCTCTGATGGAAGGGAAACCTAACCCAGAAGTAGACTCATACCTTGTGTTTGATCCACGAGCACCGAATTTGTTGTCGAACAGTGAGTTTTCTGGGGTCTTGACTGATTCTGAATTTCGTAAGGTGCTTGTTGACAGATCCCACATTTTTTAAGTGAACTTCATGTAAACCATATTACTCAACACTACCATGTTACTATTTTTCTAGGATCTTGGTGGATTCGAACCACCATATCTCAAGATTAGAGATCACCTACTCTTGAGTGCTCTATCCATTTAAGCTAAAGATCCATCAACAAAAACAAAGTTTCACCAATTTTTATGTTAATAAACTCCTACAATTAGTCTATAACATAGCTCGAGGAAGCTTGAATCTCAATCTTCTGTCTATTGAAGGCACCATAAGATTGTTTACATTTCCCCTGTGATAAAGAATCAAAGATCCCATAAAATTAGCTGATTCCTGGTAGTCTATTATACTAGACAAAATTTAGTCAAATACTAGACAATCATCAACCTGTGAATAAAAACCAAAAAGCAAGCCAAGAATCTCGTTTTATATAAGGGGACACAAATTTAAACAAAAAACTCTAAGAAACTATTTGAACAGTCTCATATAAGATTCATAACCAAAAAATACACAAGATACACGATATTCATGCAATCAATAACATCAGCTTTCGGAAGAGCAGTTCTTATCATATACACTACAGATCCATTCACAAGAGACCATAAAATGCTCCAAACTCTAACAAAAAAACCTTGGGCAAACCAATACCCTCAATAATCGAACATAAAACAATAAAAACCTGCAGGAACTAATTCCACAGCATGTCTTTCGGCGATTCTGATCCCAAATAGAGCAAGCCAAGAATCGAATCCAATCAAACGAAATTCACCCAAAAAAATGCAGAAAATGCATAAAAATTGTACCAAGAAAAAGAGGAGGGAGGGCATCTTACAGTCGTAGATGCGGGGACGAAGGTGCGGCTGGCGCCGGAGAGGAATCGAATCGGTCGGAATCTGAGGTTCGGACACGGGAGGAGAGAAGGCCGGGGGAGGAGGCCGAGGGCGGGGGAGGGAAGTGGGTCGGGGGAGGGGAGGGAGGAGGGCGGAGGAGGGTGAGGGTGAGGGCGAGGGGTATTCGGGGGGGGGGGGGGGGGTTAATAAAAAAACCCATCATAGCCATCCGACTTGATCGGACGGCTATGACTGCAATCGAGCGGAGAGAGCTTCTCTCCGCTCGATTGCAGGCTACCTTTAGGCTATATATATATATATATATATATATATATATATATATATATATATATATGAGGACGATTTACATGACATCGCTCTCATATAAGGAGCATGAGGTCAATCTTTTGGGCTATTTGATGCCGATCCAAGGGTGGATATCAAATCAGTAGATTAGTGCGTGCGTCACATCAAAGGGTAGGTGAGTTCCATATAAGTATTTGTAGCCGTGAGATCAAGATCTAACGGCTACGAATGGAATTGGCCTCATAGAGATCGAAGACTAGCGACGTGGTCGACTTGGAGCTAGCGTTAAGATAGGCTTGGCTTGCCACCTCGGTGTTGGCAAGTATCATGCCACCGCCGGTTGCTTTGACCACCTCCCCCTTGGCGATCCTGTCGACGTTCCCGCACGGTCACAAAGGACAATTTTGCTCTTGACATCTTGACCACCCAGTGTTGTGTTCGCACACGTCGCCGCCTCAGCATTCCCACCGGCGCCGGGGTCTTGGAGAGTCACATTGCTAGGTTGGAACCGCTATTCGCCCTGATATTCAGTGTCGTTACCAAGTTTAACGTGGCTGAGGATAGTCCGGTCGATAGAGTTGACGCCGACAGTGAGGATTCATGGGCCTCGTTAGAGAGACTCATGGGAATGGGTAGCTGACAGAGATTCCCTTCTCGGTGGCTCAAATGCTCTGATGGCAATTACTACTCTCAATTATTATTAAGCATACATTGACATGATATGGTAATTCGTGTTCTTGATCGGACACACGAATTACTAATGAATTCACTAACGTTCTTGATCGGACATGAAAGTTCATCCACTATTGTGTAATCAATCCTATCCTTAATCGGGTATAGAATCAATCACAACTCTATTATAATGCAATTAATCTTATCCTTGATCGGGCATAAAATCAATCACAATATCTAATTTCATTCATAATCAATCAAGTCTATGATCAAGCACTCAAACGAATATTCATAAAATCGCATTAAGCATGAATCATAATCAACTTTATAGAATTAAACTATCAAGAGTAGCAATATACATTTAGGGCTTCATCAAGCCTTGACAAGGAATTTAGTTACACATAGAAAGAGAGAAAAGAAAAGCCAGTTTATGTAGATCCATCGTCATGAATCCTTCTTCTTCTTTGCTCCAAAAGACTCCTTCTCTTGCTCCTTTCTAGCCTCCAAAGTATGTTCTCTAGTCTACTTTCTAATGCCTAAAACGTTCCTTTATAAGGCCTATTTATAATAGTGAAGGAAAACCACGAAGTCCCCTTCCAAATCCGAGTCGAAATAAGTCAAAATCGCATTTGCCGTATACGGCGATAAATTGGCACTATTCACCGATCGATCGGTACTATTCATGAAAAATTTTCAGTAGATACGATCGATCAAACGGCGACGATCGATCGCCTCATTTAGCCGTTCGATCGGTTACTATTCATCCTGCAACATAATTTTCCAATGGTCGTAACTTTTTGCTCCAAACTCCGAATTATGCGTGGTTGGTGGCGTTAGAAAGCTGATTTCTTGGCATAAGACTTAAATCAGTCCAATCAGAAATATACACACAAAGTTATGAAGGTTTAACCATTGAAGTCTTATTTCACCATATTTTTGCATATTTGCTCTTATTTTCCTACAAAACCAAAAACAATATTAAAGTAGCAATAATTCTAATTAAACACTAGCATAAATATAAGTTTAGGAGATAATAAAATATATATTTCATGTGTAGATCACCCAGCAATTGGGCAACCTCCGCTCAAGGGAAATGTGTTCTATTAATCACACAAACACCCCATTGATTAACTCCACTAATCTTGCCTCCTAATATCAAACCCCGAGTCAATCCAGTTCCCAGGGACTTTTGCATTTACAACATGAGCTCGTCTAACGTGACCAATTTTCAATACCAAATTAAATAATTGGGCTAAACTGGTAGGTCCCAAACCCACGTGGGCTGAGGTCTTTAATTTGGTATTGAAAATCGGTCACCTAAACATTTTCCTTATAACATAATATAATAATAAAAAAATATAGAAAAAATACATAAGGGAAAATCTAATAACTCATTTGAATACGTGGACAAGTTTTAAAGAGCCTAATTTATTTAAAATATTGAGATCACGCGCTAAAAAGATTGAAGTCGCTGATTTACATCCCAGAAGACTATGGGTTTTTATTTTAAATAAAGAGTCGTTCAGATTAGATCTGGCGGATGAAGTTGATACAACGAGTCTTAACTCCTAACCCAATAAAAAAAATAACCCGAGCTTTTTGGCTCATGTGTTTTACCCAGAGCCCAGAAGCTTCTGGAGAGGCGACTAGCGGTGACGGCGGGGCGACAGGCAGCAACGGCGACGGCGGGGCTCGAGCTCACGGCGAGGCGAGGTGACGGCAGGGCTTGAGCTCACGGCGAGGCGAGGCGATGGCGATGGCGACGTCGGCCATGGGCTCGAGCTGACGGAGGCGGCAACGGGCGATGCTGACAGGCTATCGCCGGGGCTCGAGCTCACGATCGGAGGTGGCGACGGGCGCGGCAAGGCTGACAGGCGACCATGGGCTCGAGCTCAAGGCGAGGCAAGGCGACGGCGGCCATGGAATCAAGCTCACGGCGAAGTAAGGCGACGGCGGCCATGGGTTCGAGCTCACGGCGAGGCGAGGCGAGATTGACGGCGACGATTTTTGGTATGGAAAATTTCTGATTTTGCTTTATTTTTCGAGCTGAGTTTCGAGTCGAGCTCGAAGCTCGAGCTATTTTTTTAGCTGATTCTCGAGTCGAGCCGAATCGAGTTATGGGGTAGCTCGAGCTCGAGCTCGAGCAAAGTCGAGTCGAGTCGAGTTGAGCTGGCCTCGAATCGAGCTAAAATTCGAGTCAAGGCGAGTCGAGCCAGAAAAACTCGCGAGCTGACTCAGCTTGTGAGCACCCTTACGCACACCACCTAAGTTTGTCAAAGGATCCTCCTTGTGCCTGGGTGGAGACTCGAACCCAAGTTTGTCTGCTGACTTAAACTGGAGCCTGAAGAGCAACGCACGAAAAGCGTTTCAGACGAATAATGCGACATCTGAATCATACACTCTGATTTATCGAACAACAAAAAAATATAGGTCATGAGGCCCGTTTACAATGTTAAAAAACTCAAGACTCGGACTCCACGCCAAACACGATGGAGTCAAGTCAATTTAGAGTGTTGATGGAGCCACAATGGAGTATTACTTATAACTCATATGTTTGGTCTTATGCTCGATGATAGAAGACGAGATATATAAGTTGGATATAAACGAACTATAAGATAAATTTGATCAAAAACATGAAAAGAGCAAAATATCTATATGCATCCTATACAGTTTTAGTTGTTATATAATACTAAGTAAACAGACTTCAAATGGTAAAATAGTAAAAACTATACAATACAAGGATGTAACTTCTAAGGTTATCTTCATTATTTTTGTTCTTACTTTTCGATTAAAAAAGGAGCAAGAAAAGTCCACGCAGAAAACCTTGTAGAAGTCATTAATGAGATGAATGCTCCATGTGATTCTACTCTAATCTTCCATTAGAAATATAATAGGTATCATGAATTGATCATTGTAAAACACATTTAAGATATAATTAAGAAAAGATAAGAAAGAAATGTATGAGGACCATGGAATGTTGTATCGGCGATATATTGCCGATATATCAATATCAGGCCCCACCTGATAAAACGATACAGACTAATATCATTTTTTTTAAATATATTGGTTTTGGACCGATATATCGCCATTTAAAAAAAATTGAGAATTTTTTTAAAAAGGAAAAAAACAATTTTTCTGTTTGTTTCCCATCCTAATATGCATATTTTGAAATCTATGCTTTGTCTAAATTAGTTTAACTCATTTTAGAAGTTAAACTTTGAAAATATGTAGTAAAAACTAGTTTTCAACCACCTATATTTTTTTACACAATATCTCTGATATTTTGTCTCTTTGGTCGACCGATATTTTACTGATATCCTATACGGAATTCTTTGATGAGAACTCGGGGAGTAGACTTGGAGTCATGGAGTTTTAAGACGACTTAACATTGACTCAGTAAATTGACTCAAGGAGGTGATCAAGTCATGAGTACGAGTGGATTTGAGTTTGCAATGGAGTTTACCTCAGTTTGCAATGGAGTCGAGTTGACTCAGGCTGTTTTTCAAATCAATAAGAAGTGTTTAGACTAAGGCCCTGTTTGGTTGCCCAAAAAGAAGCTGGATTCTTAAGAATCCAGCTTCTTTTGGAAAATCTCCTTGAGGAGATTTCCCAAAAGAAGTCATATGAGCTTCTTTTAATGGCATTTGATGTAAATTTCAAAAAATGACAAGGGCAATTTTTTTTTAAAAAAGCTAATGATGAGGTTTTTTGTTATCAAATGCCTTTGTCTTCTTTTAAAAATTACAGTTTTTGCCACTATGACCTAAATTCATCAAATGAAGTTGATTTTGACCAACCAAACACCACTTTTCTTAAACCTAGATTCATCTAAAGAATTTTGATTTCCTACTCCTAAAAGTGCTAACCAAACAGAGCCTAAGGGTCCATTTGTTTGAACTAAACCTGAATATGAAAAGCCTTCTGAAAATTTTAAAAATTCATTGATATAAAATTTTGATATATAATCTGAAATCCTAAATCTAAAATGGCCCTCAGAATTAAGATGGATATTCAACAGCAGCAGCTTCAGCTTCTTCAACTAGGAGTCCTTACAGCAGTGCCTCCAGGCCGTCATCGACAACGCCCGCCAAAGCTGGACCTATGCCATCTTCTGGTAGGCCTCCGAGGATGTCCCCGGCGTGTTGGTCCTCAGTTGGGGCGAGGAGGACAAGCGTGGTGGCAAGTGACGGGCCACCACGGCTACTTCCGTCGCCCAGTAGGAGCACCGGAGGAAGGTTCAACTGTGGATTTTTGTTCATCTCAAGTCCAACAATCGAATAAGAGACGGCGGAGACAAAGGCGACGAAGAATGGTTGTTCACGTGGTCACCCTCACCAGAAAACCAACCTGTAAATCGTCACACAAAAATCTTCAGCTACTGAAAATAGATCAATCACAAGATTTTATACAAAGAAGAAGAGCTAGAAACGAGGAAAGATGCGAACTTTCTGTTAATGAAAATCTGACAAAATAAAAAAATCA
This sequence comes from Houttuynia cordata, assembly GCA_039654745.1. Lineage (NCBI taxonomy): Eukaryota > Viridiplantae > Streptophyta > Magnoliopsida > Piperales > Saururaceae > Houttuynia > Houttuynia cordata. Next base: position 24,510,816 of record CM077505.1, read on the forward strand.
ACTAATAGAAATCAAAACCAAACAAAAGAGGAAGAAATCTAGGAAGAAGATGAATCGTCAAAACCAGACAGCTAATAGAAAACGAAACTAGTCCATCAAGAAACAGCAAATCTTGGGCTTCATCTCATCAAATAAATTCTTCTCTCAAATTAAAAACCCAAAGCGATCTTCACCATTTCCCAGCTCACATTTCAAATCCAAACAAACAAACTTTTCATCCACAAATTAAACCATGACAAATAAATCAAATTTCAGAACAAAAGAGAAAGAACTTTCAGAAAAAGAACAAGAAATCCAAGACTTTTCAATATAAAAAAATCCAACAAAAATCCACAGTTGGACTACTCACCCGACTTTTCTACGGACTTGAGATGAGCAAAAGGAGCTACCTCAAGTCCAACACTTGAGGTCACCGACACCCAGTGGTTTTTCCTCATCTCCATGACGCAGTCCTTCGTCAACGGCATCGGCCTCGCCGGCCAAGCTTTCTTCACTGCCGCCCCCATCTGGATCGCGGGTGGCGACCGCTTCGCCACCTGTAGCTGCACCAAGGCCTAGGCCTTCGGCCTCTAGACCATAGTCTGCATCCCAATCGGCGGCAGCATGGTGGAGTTCGGCTCCACGGAGCTTATCTTCCAGAGCTCCAACCTCATGAACAAGGTCAAGTTCCTCTTCAGCTTCAGCGGCTTCGACATGGGCTGCAGTCAACCAAGGGGAGAGCAACCCATCCATGCTCTGGATCTCCAATCTGTCCGCTGGGGAGGTCAAGGACTCCGCCACCGGCACCTCCTCCACCCCCGTCCAAGAGACGTCCAAATCCATACCAGACCCCCAATTCCATTCCAGCTCTCCCTGACAGAAAATCAGATGGGCCAAAAGATTTCCCATTTGAATTTTTGGGCCCTTTGCATACATAGGCTGAATTCAGGACGGAATTCATAAACCTAAACAAATGGATTGGAAAGCCAAAAAAAACTAGGCTTTTTAGCCACTTATTCAGTTCAGCTTAATAAAGGTAAACAAACAACCCCTAGGGCACAGAAGAATTCGGGGTCTATTTTTTGTACAGAACTTAGAGTGCAATAAATTCTCTCATGTTCAAATGCAGCCAGGCTTCAATGCACGGAAAGAATAATTTTTGTATGGAGGTTCCAATACTAGAACAAGGGGAAATTGTCCATTAAATCACTTCAAGGTTGCAATATAACTTTTTCAGGAATTATATTGAAACTAGGTCATTAATTAGGGAGGCATAAATATTTAAAATTAAGAAAAGCAATGTCACTTGTTCTACATGCATGGATTTCATCCATGAATTTATATGTTATCCTTCCGAAGTCCAAACCACGCTAGTAGGGGCCCATTTTTATGTACACATAAAAGGGCCCTACATCTCAGGTAAAAGTGACGGAGATGGAGCTTCTCACCCCGTATATACCAGATACCCACTTCAAGTACCCGGCAGCAAACGACGACGTCGGCGGAGCACCACCACCTGCCGCTAGACTGAAAGTCACGGAGTAGCTCTTGCTCTCTCCCACCCCGGCGAATTCCAGCGTTAAAGGCTCAACGTCCACCTTTACCCCCTTCGGCGCCACCACCGTGACTTCGTACACCGAATTTGCAGCACCGACATTGGTTGCCGTCCGGTTAAAAGTCACCGGAGCCTTTGTCATCATGACAGAGAACGTCGGGTAATTGAGATCGCCGGCGGCGATGCTGCCGTAGTCGCTACATTGGACCTGCTGCCGGACAACTGTTGATACCTGAACGTTGCTGTAGCCCAGCCCACATAGGTACTTGATGTAATCAACCGGTTCAATGTCATAGACCAGACCGGGGTTACTAGCTCGGGTCGGGTCAACATGACCTGCCCCCACAGCAAAAAGGTCTGCTGGGTTGTGATTCTGGTCCAGGATGGGTAACCCGTCCGGCCCAACCACGTGTGCCGTCGTCATGATTGCCGACTTGATGGCCGCCGGCGACCATTCAGGGTGTACCGCCTTGAGCAATGCTGCAATGCCGCTCAGGTGTGGGCACGACATCGACGTGCCAGAGATGATGTTGAACGTCGCCGGAGAACCGCTGACCGTGGTGGAGGTGGGTTCCACCGGAAAAGGCCAGGCGGCGAGGATGCTTAGGCCGGGGCCGATAATGTCAGGCTTGAGAATATTTGGGTCGGCGAAGGAAGGGCCGCGGGAGGAGAAGGAGGCCAACACCGGCGCCGGGCGGGTTCCGAGCATGGTCCCCTCGAAGACTAGTCCGGCAGTCGGGCCAGAGCTGGCGTTCAGATAGGCCTTAATCTTCACGCCGTCTACAAAGCTCACATGCGATGCCGGGAGGACGTGCGGGTCGGCAATGGTGCTGAAGCCGTCCACCTCGGTGTTGGCAAGTATCATGCCGGCGCCGCCGGCTGCTTTGACCGCCTCCCCCTTGGCGATCCTGCCGATGTTCCCGCCACGGTCACAAAGAACAATTTTGCCCTTGACATCCTGACCGCCCAGTGTTGTGTCCGCGCACGTCGCCGCCTCGGCATTCCCACCGGCGCCGGGGTAGACTAGCTCTTGGAGAGTCACATTGCTTGGTTGGAACAGCGATTCGCCCTGATATTCAGCGCCGTTACCAAGTTTAACGGTGGCGAGGATAGTCCGGTCGATGGAGCTGGCGCCGACGGTGAGGATCCAGGGGGCCTCGTTGGAGAGAGTCATGCTATTGGGCCCGGAGTTGCCGGCGGAGCAGCTGACAAAGATTCCCTTCTCCATGGCGCTAAACCCCGCGATGGCGATATTGTCATCAAAGAAGTTGGTCGCCGGACCGCCGAGGGAGAGAGACATCACATCGACACCATCTTCCACCGCTGCGTCCATTCCGGCCAAAATGTCCGACTCGGCGCAAGCTTCACCGTAGCAAACCTTGTACATGGCCACATGCGCAAGCGGCGCCATCCCCACGGCGATCCCGTTAGCATTGTCTAGGACCTCCGCGCCGGCTATAAATCGGCCAGCGGCCGTGCTTGCCGTGTGTGTGCCGTGGCCATCCTCGTCATACGGGTTAGGCACAGCGGCAACACCGGCACCACCACCACCGCCTACGGCAAGGCCCATGGAGGCTGCACCACTGTTGAACCCGCGGAGGCCGATGAGCTTGTTATTGCAATCCGATGAGTTGAACTCGCACACGCCCTTCCACTTGGCTGGCGGAGCCGGCATGCCGGCGTCGGAAAACGACGGATGTGACGGGAGGACGCCGGTGTCGAAAAGGCCGACAATGACCCCCTTGCCAAACCCGGAATAGGGCCAGAACCCAGCCCCCCGGACCAGACCCATAAAATCAGGCGACCGGGTGGTTTGGGTTTTGAGAACCCGGTCCGGTCTGGCCGAGAGGAACCCCTCCTTATCCTGCATGGCCTTCACATCACCGTCACTCAGCCTCGCAGCAAAACCACTCACAACGCTATTGTACGCGTAGACCATACGGGGCTCCTCGGCGTTGGCGGTCCGGACCGGGAGGAAGGACCGGTACCAGGCGGCCTGATCGTCGGAGGAGGCGAAGACCCCGTCCGGCTTTTGGACGTGGACAATGTAGGTCTTGAGTGTAGCTTGGTCATCCAAGGGCTTTTGGAGATGTGTCCGGGTGGCTAAGACAGGGAAGAAGGGGTTGACGAGGAGGAAGAAAAGGCAGAGGAATCCAAGCTTGTTGGTCTCCATTGGTGCTGAACTTGTCAGCTTCAGCTTGGCCTCCTACATTGGCAAGAAGGATGTAGCGTATTTATAACTAATTGTGGTGCATTGTGTGTGCATGTCTTGGGAGCCGAATGGAAGGAATTTTGGAAGGGAATGGAGAGCGTTTGCATGGTTTTTGACGTAGGCCGGCTGGTGGAGGAGAGTGATCGTCGTCATGTGTTTGTAAGGGGAAGGGGGAGAGAGGCATGGATTGGAATTTTGGGCATGGCAATCACTAGGGAGTGGAGGGGGAGTTCTTGCGTCTTGATTCGGCCAGCTTGAATATGGATTGTTATTAGATGCTTTGCGGTCGATAACATTGGTGAATTAGGGAAGGTTCGAAAAGAGAGGGATTCAACGCCTTGAACAGTATACCATCTTTCTTACATAATCTTTGGATTATGGCCCAGAAACCGATTGAATATCGAGGTATTGATTTTATTGAATTATTTCAATACAGATGCAGCCGATTTCTTGGGTGTATCAGAGAACATGTCTTATACGATCTTGTCGTGACCACAAGTCTATTGTAACTAGGTTGCGGATGGGTTCAAAATTAACAATTGGGTATACAATGTTGTGACATTATTATATCATACATTGATTCTACATTTTCATGACATTTGTTTTATTTTCTATAATAGCGGATAAAGGGCATCTGAATACCGTAACATATAATTTAGCAATCAGGTAACTACCTAATTTCTAAGTATTTTTGGATACCTACATAATCCCGAATATAACGTTACAAGAAACAAGGTCAAACTTAATTAGCTATGTTTATCAAGCTAATCACTCTAGTTGACCACACTTGGGCACTCTAAAGTGGATAATTTCCGGTTTGTCTCAACTTTGAATGTGTTAGCATCAAACAATACCTGCAAAGAATGATTTGCATCCAAGCACTCTCCTCTCAGTACTGGGCCTATGAGAATCAACGGAAAGTCTAGTTATTGGGCCTTCTGTTTGCAAATATCACGGTCACTTGGTTTTTCTAAAGAAGATATTGTCGTCAATGGCCATGAATGGAATGTAGCCTAAAATCCAAAAAAAAAAGAAAAGAACATTGTGTAGCCCATGGTTTTTTTTTTTTTTTTGCTATAAATCCCCATGGTTGAATGCTGGAGCTCGCAATGGTTTAGTTTGGTCGCCAATTTAGCATGTGTTGGCTGGTTGAATCTCTCCTTGTAGAGGGAGAGGTTCGGGGCTTAAAGTCCCCGTGGCCTAGCTAGCTAGTGTAAAGAGTCCATGAATTTCTTACCTATCTAATAAACTAATAATCATAATTAAGTAGCAACTTTTTCCATAGTTTTGGGTCGGCAACATGGATAATGGATCTTACGCCTTCATTCTAGCCTGTTTTGTGTCATTGTGAAAACCAAGTGGGACACTTAGTATACGATGGAGAGCATAGTTTGGTAACTGAAGTTGGCCTACACTGGTTATCAACTGGATATAATAATGCTGGTACACGTTATTATGGTCCTTAACCCGTCTAAAAGATTGCTCTTACATTTATAATCAGCCCTATATTCTTAATCATTTGCCAAAAGAAATAAAAAAGCCCTCTAGAAATCAACTACTCCTTTTAGAAGATCTTTGAACAGATCTTCCTTTGTTTTCATTAGTCAATGCTGATCAAATATTCAACTAAACCATCAAATTTAACTGAGGATGGGTTTTTTGAGTTAGCTCGCCCTCGCGGGATCACGACCCTTTGTCCCGGCCATTGTAGCACATGTGTAGTGCGGATTTTTCCGGCCAAAACCTATCCTGTCTTTACCACGAGTGAATTCTCGATTAACAACTACAACATACCTTGACCAATAGAAGAAAACAATTGCAACATGCTTTCTAACGTACACATCACCAATCTAGATGCCGTCCACGTCCAATCTAGATTAAAGGGTGATGCTTCCTACCTATAATTTGAGAGTATAAGCATTCTTAATTAATGAGGAATAACTACGAAGCTTATGAAAAGTCTCGTCCTCACCAAACTAGCCAGTAAATAAGGGAGTTCGACTTGTCTATATCTCTTATTTAATCAAGTAAGAAAATCAGGTTTATTGCTTTTAATGAGGACAACATTAAAGTAATTAGATTTCACACCAAGTCTTGAGGTAAGTAAGTATCTGGGAAAATACTCAATAGGGCTCAACAAGTGCATACTTATTCAATTATAAAAATTTGGATGATAAGAATAAGATAGATCCTCCAAAACATTAGTAGTACTATGACATGACAACGAACCACCATATGATTATATGAAAAAAAAAATGAGATTTCATTAACTTTTAACAATATCTCTTTGCCATATAACATCTTCCCTCCATCCAATTTTACTTGTCTAGATTAGAAAACCAAAATGACCTTATTTAGTTCATTGGTTTTCATTTTGGTTTATAACTCAGACAGGTAATATTGGACGGAGGGAATACAATATTGCCTTGACAAATTGAGAACTCTTTAACATCAAAAGGCCATCATCAATCGTTTTGTTGTTTCAAAGCTTTTACTTCTTATTGTCAAATCTTAATTCTATCCATGTATTTCTCCATTCACTATCGAAAAAGTTAACATGACTTCAAAACATGTGTGCACATGCGTGATATGCGTTGTCGGATCATTATCCAGCGACACATATGTTAGGAGGCAGCCAGGAATTACACAAATTCCTGTTACTATGCGCTCCGCCTCAAGCACCTTGACATGCACGATCGGATCTCCGTCCGACAGGCCCCACTGATACGCGTGGGTCAGGCCCATATATTTTACTCTGTCCTGTTTAGATGCTCCATCTAAAAAAGAGGACAATTCTTTTTTTGGACAATATTTTACCAAATGGAGCTACTAAAACAGGACGGAGGGATTATTACAAGAGTGCATAAGACATGTACCCGTGCGCTTGAGCGCATATAGACGGGGAATGCAAATGTTTATTGACTCGCGGCCTCCTCAGGGACACAGACGCGGTTATGCGGATGCACATAGAACCCGGCCCTCCGCACACTTCGCCGCATTTCTCGACCCGTCCCGGTTCGTCTTCCTTCTCTCCTCCCCTCCCCTCCCCCCCCACCCCCTTCAGCTCCCCTCCTGCCATCCCAAATCCCACCGCAAGTCTCCAAAACAAACCCTAATTAACCCAATTAAGAACATTAATCAATCCCCCTGGGATCCCAAGATCAGCTCCTCTTCCCATATATAGCCGGTAATTAATCAATTTTTTTCTTATTTTTTGGCTTTATTATGTTGTCCTTGTTCCAATTAATGCTACATTAGTTTCTTGGAGGATTTAATTTGATTGATTTCTAGGTTTATTTCCAATTTAATTGGTCAACAGTTGTGATTTTGATCGATCTGCTGGTTTGTTGGTAATGGATCTTTGCATTTGATGCTACATTTTGGTCAATTAGTTCATTTGGCTCTGTTTTTTCATAATGAGTTTGTAATTGATCATGTCTCGTTATTATTGTTTGGATCAGGAGTTGGTAGATCTCTGTGGAAGCAAATGTGAATGCAAAGTGATTTTTGGAATATTTTATGTTTGGTTGGTGGTTTATTATCTGGCATGGATGCAGTCAGCGTTCTCTGATTTGAAAGAAATTGGGTTGTTTTGCAACTTTCGGAATAGTTTAGATGAATAGCAGCTGGGTGAAATAGTAGAAGAGTGTACATCATGGAAGAGGAGATTGAAGAGTTGGAAGAAAATTCTTGGAAGAGGTTAGAGGAGGTAGAGGAGGCTTCCAAGATAAGTGGCGGAGGTGACGGCGATGAATTGGGAAGTGATCGACGGGCGTTGCCGGATGCCAGTTTTTCAAGCTCAATCGTCATTCATGACAATGTGGAGGGGCAAGATGATGAAGAGAGCTTTGAGCAAGTGTGTTTGAATGATCGGGAGAGGATTATGCAAGATATTGTAGGCAATGAGGGAACTTCTACGTCAGATAGATTGAGCCAAATCTTAGGTGCCTCAGAGCCCTCAGACACATCTACCAGGCAGGCTGTGGCGAATTTGGATGCAGCTCTTGCTGCCAATATAATGTACAGTAGTCGTTCTGTGAGCCCAAAGTCAGAAAGGCTATTGGAAAGAGAAATCCAGCCTGCGTTATCTTCATCTAGTTTTGACTCTCTCTCCTTCTCTTCTCCATTTGGGTCTCCTCGAAGGCAGAGGCCTAAGCCTACAATGCCGAATGTGTCCCCCGAGCTCCTTCACCTAGTTGATTCAGCAATTATAGGGAACCCTGGTAGCTTGGAAAAGCTGCAAAATGTTGTTTCTGGGAAGGATAACATTGGACTGGAAAATGCTAGTGTAGAGTATGTAGCTAGGTCAGTTGTTGATGCTCTTCTTGTCACAATGGGAGGCATTGACAGTTTTGATGAGGTTGGGGTCAATAATCCTCCTAGTGTGATGCTGAACTCCAGGGCAGCTGCTGTCGCTGGAGAGCTGATTCCATGGCTTCCTTATGAAGGTGATTCTGAGGATATGATGTCACCAAGAACTTTGATGGTTAGAAGTTTGCTTTCAATATTGAGGGCTTGCACGAGAAACAGATCTATGTGCTCAACAGCTGGTCTGCTCAGAGCTCTCTTATGGTCAACTGAGAAGATCTTTGCAGAAGAATTTCGTTTTGCTGAGACTGTGGATTGGGATGGTACTCCACTGTGTCAATGCATTCAGCTTTTAGCTGCACATTCTCTCAGTGTGGTTGATTTGCATAAATGGCTCCAGGTAATCACGAGAACAATTGACACTGTGTGGGCTCAACATCTAATCCTGGCTTTGGAGAAGGCCATGGGTGGAAAAGAAACCAAGGGTCCTGCATGTACATTTGAATTTGATGGTGAGAGCTCAGGATTGCTTGGACCAGGTGACAGCCGTTGGCCATTCTCCAATGGATATGGTTTTGCAACGTGGATATATATTGAATCTTTTGCTGATACCGTGAACACTGCTACTGCTGCTGCTGCCATTGCTGCAGCTGCTGCAGCAAGGTCTGGAAAAACATCCGCTGTGTCAGCAGCTGCTGCAGCAAGTGCACTAGCTGGTGAAGGGACAGCTCACATGCCACGGCTGTTCAGTTTTTTATCTGCTGATAATCAAGGGGTTGAAGCTTATTTCCATGGGCAATTTTTGGTGGTTGAAACTGGTGTAGGGAAGGGGAAAAGAGCTTCTTTGCATTTTACTCATGCATTCAAGCCACAATGTTGGTATTTCATTGGCTTGGAGCATACTTGTCGACAGAGTATGCTGGGTAGAGGGGAAAGTGAGCTGAGATTGTATGTTGATGGAGCTCTTTATGAGAGCCGTCGTTTTGATTTTCCCCGGATCTCCAAGCCTCTTTCTTTTTGTTGCATTGGAACAAATCCCCCTCCCACTATGGCTGGTTTGCAACGTCGTCGACGTCAGTGTCCATTATTTGCTGAGATGGGCCCAGTATATGTATTTAAGGAACCCATTGGTACAGAGGGGATGACTCGTTTGGCTTCTAGGGGAGGAGATGCTCTGCCTTCTTTTGGCAATGCTGCAGGAATACCATGGTTGGCGATGAATGATCATGTACGGACTTTGGCTGAAGAAAGTTTTATGTTAGATTCTGAGATTGGCGGAAGCCTGCACGTTCTATATCACCCAAGTCTTCTTAGTGGGCGGTACTGTCCAGATGCTTCTCCTTCTGGAGCAGCAGGTTTGCTAGACTATCTTAAGTTTGTTTTTTTGTGCATATATTGCCTTGTTAAAGGATGGATAAATTTCTTCTAGTTTCAGTTTTCTTTTCATATGATATTAACTGTTTTCATGGTAAAATCAGAGGAATATATTTTCTGATATTACATGTTATAAGTAGTCATGCTGCACTTTGGCCAATTTTCCTCTGGTATGGTTTTTACTGATAAAAATGTCGTATAATTGGATGATACATTTCCATCTCACAAAATCTCAGCGGGGTCTGTTTTTGCCTAGGTGGCGAGACAGAATATCAAGGCCCAGATCCTTTCTCTTTAGTGACAACAATATCTTTTCTAAATTTTCCTTTTAAGGCTAGCATATGTGAATCAGACAATAATTAACGTACATCTTATAATTGTTAGATGGTATTGTGATATATATCATATGCAATACTTGCATATTTGTCAAGTGTTACATAACTGTAATGCATAATCAATGGTAATTGTTAAATGTGCATAGAATAATAATGTTTTTTTTTTGGATAATTAATAGAATAATAATGTTGTAAAATCATTACAATGTTGGGACAGCACGATTCTTATTCTTTCTTATATCTTGAAATTTTTTTATGGCCATCCAAAAGCTTGCCGAGATCCGAGATGGCCAACCTTCATTTGCAATGTGTTTGAAGAGTTAGAAATTTTTTTAGCTATCCTAGCTGGTAAAATCGCTGGCTCTCCTTTGTTGGTTTATTTATAAAGAGAGCTGTACTTAACATGAATCAGCCAAAGCAATAAATGTGTACGGAGAATCTAAATGCCAGTTTGAGATGTTTTATCAATGTTATGTTAGTTTATGCATTTCTGTATTTGCATAAAACAATAAAATACCTCATGCATTTTCGGACCGAGCAAATAAATTTTATACATTTTCTTATGACTTATTAGGAGAAACTAATCAAATCTTGATAGTGAACATTTAAGGAGATGTCTATCTGTAGCATATCAGTTTATTGTGGAATAATTGCCAGTAAAAGAAGCTTACTTATTAATAGCATGAGCTAACTTACTGAATAATCCAACTTAGTTCTTCACCTTTGAAATTCAGTCGGAGAAACTAGCATTATACAGCAACTCTAAGAAGCAGAACTATTCTTACTGGGCTTAGGAGAAGGTATATTGAATTGTAAGGAAAAAGAAGAAGTTAATCTTAGAGCTTTATTTAGTTGTATAGGTCCTTTTATTTTTTGATCGGAAGGTTGTGGAATTGATACATGATGACAGGAGCAATGGAAAAAGAGTGACCAAAAGGCAACGGTATGAGTGACTAAAACAAAGAGGAAATAATATATCAATACTGGGGTAAGTAATGACAGATCTTCTCAAATCGTAGTGGGGTACACGACCTTTTAGTAGGGTGGGAAGACTGGTGTTCTTCAACCTTAATACAATTTATTTATCTGAAAATAACTCATGTACAAATATATGGATCGCTGAAACTAAAATATAGGAATACTATACTGCACAATGCTGAATATTCTCTAGTGTTTTTGCAAAAAATTAGGCAATACTATTCTTTGTGGTGTTAGTTAACCTTCAGGTTTCAAGCATCTTCTTGGGTGCTTAAACTTTACCGCACTGAGTTTTTCCCCATTTTTACTTTCACACGATTTATTTCCTTGGTACTATGCTCATCTGATCAGAATAAACTATGTATCACATTGGATAGTCATTAATTAGCCGATATTAAGTGACTGGTCTGCTCTCCTTCCTACATGGACGCAAACTATGTATCTCCTGTCCTTCAGAAATTTGCCACTTGACAGTTCATTCATTTCAAAAGGCAAGAGTGCATCCATATTGCTGAACATGCTGCTCCTGATGCTGAGCCAACACAGCTTTTTTTTTCACTGTTGATTTGTCAGATCAACAAGGTCAGCTATATCTCAGTAGGAACAAAGTAGTAAACATTTATTGATTTCAATAATTTTGATTTTGCTACTATTTTCACTGGTGCTATACATTTCCAGGTTAGTGGCCACTTAAACTCTTACGATGAGTTTTTATAATGAAGTAATTATGATTCCTCAAGCTTTCAGCATAGGAGTCTATTGTAATTTTTGTTATTATTATTATTATTATTATTATTATTATTATTATTATTATGAGTCTATTGTAAGTTAATCCCTTTGTTGATGTTGGTGATCCTATGAAGATGTTCTTTTGCTGCCTTTTGCTTCTTCATGGACATTACATTATTGTCGTCATTGTCATCGTTGTGGTCATCACTAGATCCAAATTACTAGGGGTCGGCAACGAAGATCTAATCCTGCCTCACACTTGATTGTGGATCATGTAAATGTTGAAACCACATTCCCTTTCTTACTGATCCAATCCGTGTTCTTTTTTTGTCCATCCATTCCCCTTTTCTGATCTCTTACAAAAATTGGGGTAGATCTCTTGATTGGCATTGTCTTCGTTCTTTTCTGCATGTGCCTAAACTATCTCAAATGGCTTTGACCAATCCTCTTGCTTGTTGATGTTAGTGTTGGAGCAGTATTGATCTAACAATTGAGACCACTCCTATGCTCTTTCTAATGCTGTATGTTAAGTCCCATACCTGGTAAATAATTTTTTTTCTTGAAATGAGAAATTAACATGGTACAAGAGAAGCGGCTCTTTGTTTGATCCATGGAGAAAGCAATACTGCTATGTGTGTGTGTGTGTCTTCATGCGCTGCACTTTGTGTTGCTTGCATGTAGTGGTGGTTGTGGGGGGGGGGGGTGGGGGGGGGGCTATTAGTTGTTACTATATGTAGTTAGTCCTTTGTTAATAGCTTAAGATATTAGGTAAAATTGTGTAAAATGGGGATAGCAGTTGCATAAAATGTTTACTCAATTACAGTGGGATGTGCATAAGGACTCCAGAGGACGTGCCCCACCTCATGAGCTGCCATAATTCTATGGGCACAATTTCAACTTATGCCCTGTGCCCAACATGTCGCTATTAATTTACTTTTTCCTTATGTTTTACATGATTATTGGAATTAGATGTCTGCTCATCAGTTGTCTCTCATCCTTAGTCTTAGTCTCGTCCAGCTTCTTTAAAAATTCTGGAATGATAGGATTTTTGTCTCTCATTCCAGAACGTACCGCGATACTTTTAGTTTGGTATGTAGATTATGATCTGACCAGGTCTATGGAGGGACATTCTGAATTGAGAGAAAAAAATCCTCTCATCCTGGATGGAGGATCAAAACATGATGTTACAAGTTATACAATATATATATATATATATATATATTGTATATATATATATATATATATATATATATATATATATATATATATATATATATAAAGAGAGAGAGAGAGAGAGAGTCGAGTTTACATGAGACTTGGCTCATGTAGCTTACACGAGCCAAGTCATCTCAAGCCATCGAATTTTGATCCAACAGCGAGTGTCAAATCAGTGGATTGGTGAGTGTGAATCATCACCCACCCTTGTAGCCGTCAGATCAAGATCCAACGGCTCAAGATTATTTGGGCTCATGCAAGTTGCATGAGACAAGTCTCATTTAAACTTTTCCGTTATATTATATATATATATATATATAGAGAGAGAGAGAGAGAGATCGGTTTATATGAGATCGTTCTCATGTAAGGAGCATGAGGCCAATCTTTTGAGTGGTTGGATTCTGATCCAACGGTGGGTATCAAATGAGTGGGTAGGTGAGTGAACCATCACTCACCCTTGTAGCTGTCAGATCAAGATCCAACGGCTACGACATGAACTGGCCTCGTATAAGCTATATGAGAGCGATCTCATTTAAACTTTTCCCATATGTATGTATGTATGTATGTATGTATATAGCCCTTTAGATGAGCAAAATCACCTATAAACTACTGGTGAACTTAGTAAGAAATTGGTGTAATTATCTGAGAACTTAATCCTGTTTGCTTGTATAGTTTTAAAATATCCTTTGTTTACTTTGTTGTTAAACCCACTGTTTCACAGGAACCCATCGAAGGCCTGCAGAGGTTCTTGGGCAAGTCCATGTTGCTACACGAATGAGGCCAATAGATTCATTGTGGGCTCTAGCTTATGGAGGCCCAATGTCTATGCTTCCATTGACAATAAGTAGTGTGCAGAAGGATAGCTTGGAACCACGACAGGGAGACGTTTCTCTATCAGTTGCCACAGCTTCACTTGCGACTTCAATATTTCGAATTATTTCCATGGCTGCTGTACATCCTGGAAATAGTGATGAGCTCTGCCGTAGTCATGGGCCTGAGGTCCTGTCTATTATCTTGCAATATTTGCTTCAAACACTGTCTATTGCTGACGTGAGCAGTAAAATCGGAGTGAGGGATGAAGAACTTGTGGCAGCAATTGTATCATTGTGCCAATCCCAGAAAAGCAATCATGCATTAAAAGTTCAGCTTTTCCGCACTCTGCTTTTGGATTTAAAAATGTGGAGTTCATGCAATTATGGTCTGCAAAAGAAGCTTCTATCTTCACTGGCAGACATGGTTTTCACAGAGTCATCAGCTATGCGAGATGCAAATGCTGTTCAGATGCTTCTTGATGGCTGCAGAAAATGCTACTGGGTTATTCGTGAAAGTGTCTCTGCTGATACATTTCCTCAGCAGAAAGGGCCACGACCAGTAGGTGAAGTGAATGCACTTGTGGATGAGCTTCTTGTGGTCATCGAACTTCTAGTGGGGGCAGCAGCTCCTTCACTGGCTGCTGATGATGTTCGGTGCTTGATTGGATTTATGGTCGATTGTCCACAACCTAACCAGGTGATCTGAACTACGCTGCTCTTACCAACTTTTGGCTTGAAACAAATGTTTATGCGAGTATGTTTTATTATAATAATATTAATAAGTTTGAATACGAGGCATGCATAAATTGCAGTTTTCAAGAAAGAGTTCCATTATGATTTTTTTTACATGTTCAAGTAATAGTAGCTGGTCTTGTGATTGTTTTGCATTTTTCTCTTTCCAGGTTGCAAGAGTGCTCCAATTAGTTTACAGGTTAGTAGTGCAGCCAAACACTTCCAGAGCTCGGTCATTCTCTGATTCTTTTATTTCCTGTGGAGGGATAGAAACCCTTCTTGTCCTTCTACAACGGGAAGCAAAAGCCGATGAGCATTGTGCTTTAGGAGGTTCAAGCTCACAGGTGGCTGAAGATATGTCTATCGAGGAACCCGGGCTAGTAACCTGTGTCATTCAGGACTCAAGCCCAGCTGATAAACATGCTGAATTTGCTCAGGGAGAGGAGCCTGATAATAGTCAGGAAAATATCCAGGATGCTGGATCCATTGAGAAAAAAGAAGAAAATGTGGAATCTTGTCGTCATGAAGAAAATTTACAATTGAAGTCAGATAACAATGACAGCCCTGTAGCCGTGCCACTCAAGGAAAAGATTGAAAGAATGCCTTCTGCTCCTGAAAATGTGTTATTAAAGAATTTGGGTGGTATAAGTTTTTCCATTAGCGCTGACAGTGCAAGGAATAATGTCTATAATGTTGACAATAGTGATGGGATTATTGTTGGTATTATTATGCTATTGGGTGCACTGGTAACATCAGGACATTTGAAGTTAGATGCTGATTTCGGTTCCCCGAAGATGGCAAGTTATCCAAGTAATGGCTTACCCAGTGAAGGCAGCAGCATGTTTTCTGATAAAGTTTCTCTACTTCTGTTTGCTTTGCAAAAAGCTTTCCAAGCAGCTCCTCAGAGGCTTATGACTTCAAATGTTTATATGGCCTTGCTGGGCGCATCAGTAAGACTAGGCATTTGGTTGCTTTCCTTCTTATTTTAGCATGATTATGATATGATATGATATGATCCTTGACTATGCACGGGATAGTGCTTCATATCATTTTCCAATTTAGTATTTGATTCGTTGTGTTAATTAATCATGTAGTGTGTAGCTGACGTGACAATCATCTACTTTCAGATAAATGCTTCTTCCACTGATGATGGCCTAAATCTATATGATTCGGGTCATCGATTTGAGCACGATCAGCTTTTGCTGGTTCTTCTTCGTTCACTTCCTTATGCATCTAGGGCATTCCAAATGAGGTCAATCCAGGTAAGTTCATTGTTTCTATTTTCAATTTTTTAATACAAAATATGGTATGTCAAGTAATTATGCTTTGTGCTAGTTTTTGTTCATTGTGGCTTTTGAAACGGAGTTCCCAGTTGCTCTACTGTAACCTTTCATATTCACCACACTTCCTTTTCTTCCTTTCTCCCAGGTTTCATCTGTACTCAATGAAAGAAAACTGTCTGAACTGTTTTTTTCTACATGATTTCAGGATCTTCTGTTTTTGGCTTGCAGTCACCCTGAAAATAGAATCACCCTTACTTTCATGGAAGAATGGCCGGAGTGGATTCTGGAGGTTCTTATTTCTAATTATGAGGTAAATGCTGATAGGTGCATGTATCTGTGAACCACAGTTTGTTCATGTTGCTTAGGACATTAATTGATGTACTAATGAAGCAAAGTCAGTATATAACTCTGAATCCTATGGGTAAGCAACAAGTTTTGCCAGCTCTCGGCCTATTCCTTTCTTGATTTGCATCTGATAGCCGAATAATGAGAATTTTGTGTGGGAAAAGGAGAACAGCTGTTTAAGCCAGAGTATGCTTTTTTGTTAAGCATCCTGAATGAGATTACTTTTTTATAGATGGGTGTAAGCAAATCTTCAAATGGGGTAAGTATTGGAGACATAGAAGATCTCATACACAACTTTCTTATTATCATGTTAGAGCATTCAATGCGCCAGAAGGATGGATGGAAGGTTGGTATTCTTGTCTTTTGTAAGATCTGAAAATTTTTGTGCTTACAAGATATAAGCGGTTGTATTTTCTAGCAGATATGCCCTTGCTGTTTGTATTTTACATATGGTTATTCAGCATTTTGTTATTACTTTCATTTTACAGGATATTGAAGCTACAATTCATTGTGCAGAGTGGTTGTCAATGGTTGGTGGATCTAGTACTGGGGAACAACGGGTCAGGTATATACTCTTGCAGGACTACCAGGAGTTGTTAATGATCATTGCTACAATTGTGAGACCTTCTCAAATAAGTAAACCACTAATAGGAAAACAGGGTTTTGAGGGCGTTCACAGCTGTAGCACACCAACGACTCATCTTCTTCCTTTTCTTCCCCTCTCCCTTCTATTGGTGTGCTACAGTTGTGATCGCCCTCAAAACATTCTTCTAGTAGGTGGTTCACAGATCGAATTGACTCGCCTCAGCCTAGACGACTCAATTCCGACCTCATTTTGCATTGCCTGGAATTGCGATGGAATTTTGACCTGGTGCGCTATGCCCAGCGCACCGCATCACAACTCTCTTGTTATTAGTTTTTTTTTTAATGCTAATAATTTATTTTGTTTGTTGATGTCATTAATGTTGAAGACGTGAAGAATCTCTACCCATTTTTAAGCGTAGACTTTTGGGGGGTTTGTTAGACTTTGCTGCAAGGGAGCTTCAGGTGCAGGTAATTGTAATCATTTCTGCTAGCATCATAACTATCTAACTAGTTGCTCGACCAGACAGGGTCAGTTATCTAGTCAAATTACCATAGACTTCTCAGTATCATATTTTTCATGTATCTTGATGTGTATAAATCAAAATTAATTTGATTTCTAAAGGAAATAACATGAATTAAAAATAAATTAGTAGTTTTCAGTTCTTTTTAATGAATAGCATATATGTTATATGCATATGTTACATATGCTATGTGCAGTCATTAGGCCTGCAATACTCTATGGAGTGGAGTGTTGGGCACCAAATGAGAATGCTAAGGTGGTCGAGTGGGATAACTAGGAGAGATAGGATTAGAAATGAATATATTCGTGAGAGTTTAGGGATAGTTCATTTAGGGGAGAAGCTGAGGGAATGTAGGTTGCGTTGGTATGGGCATATGCAAAGAAGACTAATAGATGCCCCTGTGATGCATCTATAGATTAGAAGGTTAGAAGGGATGCATGTAAAGGATGCCAAAAGAGGGAGAGGGAGACCTAAGAGAACTTGGATAGAGTTAATAAAAAATGATGACTTTACTATCTCTTACAAAAGAGTTGGCACAAAACAGGCCTGAATGGAGGCATAAGATCCATGCCGCCGACCCCAAATAGTTAGGAAAAGGTGCTACTTGATTATAATTATGATTATGATTATGATTATGATATGTTACATATGCTGCATCTACACATGCAAACTCAGTTTTGCTGATTAATGACACTGACATGGGCCTATTCATTTAAACATGATAGTTTGGGAGTTGCTGTTATTCTTTTTATCTTTCGTTTGACATGATGCTTGAACGTCAAGGACCAATTTGGAATTCATGTTCTAAACTTCCAGTATAAATATTGTGTTTTTGTATTGATTTACTTATGTTGGTTAAGGCTCAAATCGATATTACATTTAGCCTTTTCTTTTCTAGCAGACCCAAGTTATTGCGGCAGCTGCTGCTGGTGTTGCAGCTGAGGGATTGTCCCCTCAAGAATCAAGAGCAGAAGCTGAGTCTGCAGCTCATCTTTCTGTGGCGTTGGCAGAGAATGCAATTGTGATTTTGATGCTTGTAGAAGACCATTTACGATTGCAAAGTCAACTGTTTAATGCTTCCCGTCCTGAAGATGCTCCTGTGTCTCCATTGTCACTGTCTTCATCCAGCGGTAAACGTTATAGCCGCTCAAACTCATTGAGCAAAGGTGGATCTGATATTTCAGAAGCTACTGGCTCAACGTCATTGTCAAATGATTCTGGTGGTCTCTCTCTTGATGTATGGATATACTTGTCATCGTGTCAGAACTTGCCATGTAGATTCTTAATTTTTTCTTATAACTTTCTTACTTGATGTTTGCTTTGCTTCTGATCAGGTTCTTGCTTCCATGGCTGATGCAAATGGGCAAATTTCTGCAGCAGTAATGGAACGTCTAACTGCTGCTGCTGCTGCTGAGCCTTATGAATCTGTCCGGTGTGCATTTGTCTCATATGGGAGTTCTGCCCCAGATTTGGCTGAGGGTTGGAAATATAGAAGTAGATTGTGGTATGGTGTTGGCATTCCGTCAAAGAGTCCAGTCTTTGGTGGTGGTGGCAGTGGTTGGGATTCTTGGAAGTCCGCTTTGGAGAAGGATTCCAGTGGAAATTGGCTTGAGCTCCCTTTAATTAAAAAGTCCATTGCAATGCTTCAGGCGTTGTTGCTAGATGACTGTGGACTGGGTGGAGGTTTAGGTATTGGAGGAGGTTCTGGCACGGGAATGGGAGGCATGACGGCACTTTATCAGCTGTTGGACAGTGATCAACCTTTTTTGTGCATGATGAGAATGGTTCTTGCTTCAATGAGGGAAGAAGATACTGGTGAAGACGAACTTCTGATGAGAAGATCAAGCACAAAAGATGGCATTTATGAGGGGCTACATTTGCAAAAGAGCAATATAGCTCCTGTAGAAAGCACAAACCGCTTAATGATCAATTTGTCAACAAGGAAGTCACGCTCCGCTTTGCTTTGGAGGTAAACCTTTGGGGGCTTAATATGCAGTTTTTGGTAAAATAAAATATTTCAATACTTTGATAAAAAGCCTCCTTTTGTGCCACAAATGGGCATTTTGAATGTTGGATGATAAACTACTAATGCAGTGTTATCTGATTATTACAAGTTATCGTAAATTGTAGACACTAATATTGATCTTTAATAATATACAGTGTCCTTGCACCTGTCCTGAACATGCCAATCTCAGAATCCAAGAGACAGAGAGTGCTTGTTGCATGTTGCATATTGTACTCTGAGGTAAGCTCTGGTCAGATTAACATGTCATGTTTGTATAAACATTTGTTTTACACCATTTTCCCTTCATGATTGATTACTAACTGTCATCATTTGGGCTTTTCAAATTCATTTGTTGCATCATATCCTGTTCATCATACTGATTGGGCAATGCAAGGGTTTAGTTATTTTCTCTCCTCCTTACAAGAAACTTGTTGGGTCATTGTCATACAACACCTTTTCTAATTGCACAGTGTTGCTGATATGACTTTTGCTCAGCTATTTGACCTTGTTTGAAACTATTTTTACATTTGACTTCTACAATTTGAATAGCCTATTCTAAAAAATCTTTCCAAGTCCTCGTTGGCCTTCCTATCTTTCTCCTAGGGGCCTGTTACAGCACTGATCC
This sequence comes from Houttuynia cordata, assembly GCA_039654745.1. NCBI lineage: Eukaryota > Viridiplantae > Streptophyta > Magnoliopsida > Piperales > Saururaceae > Houttuynia > Houttuynia cordata. The sequence continues at coordinate 24,530,409 of CM077505.1, forward strand.
ATCTCCTTATGGGATGGTCCTTTCTGCATGATTAAACATTTCAATTGCCATTCTCTCATGTCTCAATTTATTGCCGATTGGAGCTACTCCTATGCTCTTGGTTATTTGGTCTTTTGAGAAACAATCATCAATTGTCTTCCCACTCACCAATATCTTGTTCCTTACACTCATTTTGTCAATATAGATTCCCTTACTTTCTTTGCAGATTACCCCATATGACATTGAAAGTCTCAGTGCTATGGGCTCAATTGATATTATGGATTTGGGGTGTAGTAGTAATCTAATCATTCTAATAAGTGATGTTTGCACTAGATTCAGTGCTACTCTGGTCATGGTTTGCCAATCCAGCCAGTGGCTTGCTGGATCAACCTCTCCCTGTTGAGGGAGAGGTCCCAGGTTTGAGTCGAGCATGTGGCATCTTTGATCTTTGAGTAGAGTTTGCGTAAGTTTTACCAATAAACGAACATATATTTGCTAAAAAACAAGGGTTGATTCACTACAAAGATGGTTTTAACCTCATCTCATAGGAGGCGGAGGAGGAGGAGAAGAAAATGAGATGGAGAAGTTACCGTTCTACTAAAATAGCATAATTAACTGAAGTTGCACTCCTGTGTAAATAGAAAAGTTTTCATTAGTGTCTCATGACTTGGATTGTTTTACCTTAATATTGGCGCTTGTAGATGTTAATGTTGGATAATCTGTGTATCTATTTGTCTGTCTAACATGGTATTTTAGCCAAGAGGTCCTGTTTTGGATACGCACGCTTGCCCTTGAATATTTCGTGCATGTGCAAGCAAGCACCTGTAACTGAATCGTTAGGGAATGTTAAATTTGTCTGCTTATTTGTATATCTGTTTGGGCCGGTCGGTTTGACGTACATTGTTGGCCCGTTCCTCAAAGCTTGAGCTTTTGAGGAAAACATGTTTCTAATTCAAACATGCATACATATTTTATATTGGTGTGAAAATATTTATTATCTGCTCTCTCTGAGTTCTTGGCTCTTTGGCCAACCAAGAAGTGACTGAGATCCGAGATTGCAAACCCTGAGTCTGGTTTCTGTTAAATTATGTTTGATTAAAGAAGACAAAGGTTATCGGCCATAAAGATGAAGGCAAACCCACATTAATTTTAATTTTAATATAAGGCAAGGCAATTAGCATCTTGTTTTAGGTTTATTGGCATTCGCGTGGTTGTGGAAACTGCATGAAAATATTAGATCAAAAGAAAATGATAGATTGATCGATGCTGATGGTCAGAGGGATGAGTTGCGAAGTAGTCAATAAGAAGATGAAGAAGACTAACAGATGTTGCAGCTAATAGGAGGAACGTTGGAAGAATAAGAACGAAAGAATAGAGAGACATATAGCGAAAATGAGAAGGCAAGGAGGGAGAGAGAATGTGAGGGAGAAGTTGGAGGACGTTGCAGATGTACATAGAAAGAAGGTTTTGATGGGAAACATAGACAAGATGAAACACAGGTGAATTGAAAGTTGAACAAGTAATAGATGACCACTTCTCGTAAGAGCTTAAGCTTTAGAGGAAGTGATAACTTTTTATACTGACATACTAACACGCATACATGCAAGCACAAGCTAAGCATTGTATGTAAGCACACAAATCTACATTTTCGGAGTCTTGAACCTTCAACTTGGGCTCTGATAGATGTTACTACTCCTAAAAGCTTAAGCTTATAAGGAGGGGATAATTTCCATTTTATTGCACTAAGAGTAGTGACCATTGAGATTCACGTTCGTTGACAACTCAGATACTGTAATGCCCAAGTGGCTACAATCCTATATAAAGACAATGCCTCTAACATTTAATCCTTAATAACCCTTTAGGTTTTCTAATAATAATTAGTGTCCTAAAATAGTATGTATTCGAACCAAACCCATCAACCAAAGGTACCTCTCATTAAAGCTACAAAGATATCCTCGCACAGGGATTCAAAATACCTCATCAAAAATAGTAAATGCTTACTTAGAAATGACTTAATCCCTGTGAATCCAATACGACAGAAGTGCCCTTAGGCTGAAAAAGAACACTGCAACACTATCCTTGTGACAAACTCTCTAAATCTATGTGAATAACTCTACAATTTTATATCAAATTTCTTCTGCTTTATTTATAAATCCTACTGTTACAGGTGTGGCATGCAATTGGAAGAGATAGAACACCGCTTCGGAAACAGTACTTGGAGTCTATTCTGCCTCCTTTTGTTGCCATTCTACGGCGGTGGAGACCACTTATGGCTGGTATACACGATTTTACCTCCCCAGATGGTCAAAATCCTCTCATTGTCGATGATCGTGCTTTGGCAGCCGATGCACTACCCTTGGAGGTGATCACATAACAAGTCTTCTGTGTGTGTTTTGGCATTAATGGAAATATTATATCAATTCTATTATGGGATTTACCATGGTTATTCATATATTGATTCTAAAAAGGAAGCACTTTGGTTGACTTCCTAGGCAGCACTTTCAATGATTTCTCCTGGATGGGCTGCTGCTTTTGCTTCTCCTCCTTCTGCTATGGCTTTAGCAATGATTGCTGCTGGGGCTGCTGGGGGTGAAACTGTACCACCTACAAAGCACACTCCTGTTAGGCGTGACTCGCTAATGATTGAGCGAAGAACAGCTAGACTACACACATTCTCAAGTTTCCAACAGCTTTCTGAAACTCTCACCAAGTCCCCTTCTATTCCCAAAAACAAGGCTGCTGCAAAGGCTGCTGCTCTGGCTGCTGCACGTGATCTTGAGCGCAATGCAAAAATTGGTTCTGGGAGAGGTCTGAGTGCTGTTGCAATGGCCACATCAGCCCAGCGGCGGACTGTTAGTGATCTAGAACGTGTAAGGAGGTGGAATGTCTCTGAAGCCATGGGAACTGCCTGGATGGAATGCCTACAGTCTGTTGATACTAAATCAGTTTCTGGAAAAGACTTCTCTGCACTGGCCTACAAGTATGTGGCAGTCCTAGTTGGAAGTTTTGCTTTAGCAAGAAACATCCAAAGGATAGAGGTAAGATGCTGTTGTGCAGTTTATTCATTTCTTACTATTGAACAGCATAATGCGGATTATTATGGCACATTTGTTAGACAAAGTATGCTGGTCATCATGTATGGAAGCAGACATTTGGCCACTATTGGCATCGTGACCTTATTCCCCTTTATATACAGTACATTTTTTAGGTATACATATATATATATATATATATATATATATATATCTTTTGTGTCTTGTGTTGTGGGTGGTTTGTGGGTATGCCCTCTGTTCGTCTGACTTTTCTATTGGGGGTTAAGTTTAGATGATTTGCTAAATGGAAGCATTTATTTGTGGTAATTATTCAACCTGTCGATCAGGCTTGACCAGTAACCTTGTGACGTAAGTTACATAGACGTTCCTGAATTTTTGCTAAAGCTATAGTGATATATATGTACAAAAAAGGATTTACGTTAAAAAATCAGGTGGATGGCAGTTTTTTATGTAATATTATCACATAACAAAGTTCCAACTTTCTAAAAACAAAAACAAGAACCAAAATAAACTAAACGTAGAACATAAACTTCATTTCTTTTTTTGCTTTTCACCTCACCTTCTCTTCGTTGTCTGTTTTTCTTTTGGTGGCAACACCTCCTCTTCGTTATCTTTTTCTTTTTTATCTCTGTTGTTTCTCTTTTACCGGTTTTTTCTCCTTTTTTCTTTTTTCCATTTTCATTTTCGTTCTTCTCCACAGTAGTAATTTTTCTCTTTACCTTTTCCTTGATCTACCCTTCTCTTCCTGCTTATTGTATGGAAGAAGGGGATATATTAGCTTCTTGCACCTGCATAAGCAGATCCAGTCAACTTATCTCCTTTTTTACCCATCCTTTAGCATAATGGTGCCTAGGCCGCCTCTTGTCTTTAATGGTTACTCTCACTTCAGAATGAATCATACTTCCTAGATTGTCAAGTTTTGAGCAGAAATTGTGTAGCCTTGGTGTAATGTCTGTTTCTGGTACAAACTATTGTAGGTGTTTGTTTTTTCTGCAAGCTATTCTGGAAGTGCTTTCCTTTATTAACTGCCTTTGTTAGAGTCATACCGTACAGTGTTATCTGCAGATGGATAGGTGTGCACAAGTTGGTGTAATAGATAGGCACCGTGTTTGCATTGGTGCGCGTGCATGGCGCAAACTTATTTACAGCTTAGTTGAGATTGAAAGGCTTTTTGGGCCTTTTGGAGATCACTTGTGCAAGCCTGAGCAGGTACTTTTAGTTTTTTTCCCGCCAGAGTACGTGTTCCTGTTGATCTGTCTTTTGTGATAAGTACCTTCATAAAACTTCTATACAGGTTTTCTGGAAGTTAGATTCTTCTGAAAGCTCTCTGAGAATGAGAAGATGCTTGAGAAGGAATTACAAAGGATCCAATCACTTGGGTGCTGCTGCAAATTATGAAGATCATCTATTGCAGCTAAAACCTGAGCAAGAAAGTGCCATTCATTCTGCTGTAGTAGCAGAAGCGATGTCATTTGGAGAGGAGAATGAAGATGATGAGCATACCGAACATAATAAATCTGATCCCACAAAACCGAATGTAGAAATGAATTGGGAGGATGCACCTAGATCTTCAGCTACAAGCGAGCAGCCTGTGGAGGGACCCATGGATTTTGACCCTGAGATTTCTGCTGATCACAATTTGGTACAAAATGCGGCTGCAGTTGCCCCTGGGTATGTACCAAGTGAATTGGATGAAAGAATAATTCTCGAACTTTCATCAGTGATGGTTCGTCCGTTGCGGGTTACTTCAGGAACGTTTCAAGTAAGTTTATTTTTGTCTAATATATTATTGGTTGTATACCTGTTTTAGTAACACTTTTTTGTCTGAAGTATGTGTTGGGAGGCATTCATGTTTTTTTTCTATGATAATGTAGACATCTAATATATATACATATATATAATAGTATAATTTATTTATATATGTATTGTTTTTTTATTTTAAAAATATACAATATAAAATTTTTAAAAGACAAAAAAGAATAAGAAAAACTAAATGGCTGATCTAAATTGGGATTGAGTGCTTGCCACCACTGATAGTTAACCAATCAGAAAGTTTGATCCCTTTACCCTTTCAAATGGTTTGCGAATTTTTTAATGCTTTAATAATGTGAAGAAGTCATGTTAACGAGTCTTTTCCTAGTGATTAAATTATGTATAACAATGATGCCAAAAAAAAGGTAACTATAACAATGTAAAAACTTTTAATTAACCAAGCTTTTAGTAGAAGTGGTTAACTAAGATGGTTTCATAATCCAAGTTTCTTGGGGATCAATGTTCTGTGTTGTGTGTTTGTACCCCATTGCTTGTGTATAAGTGCAATGCTAAGTGCGGCTTGCATTTCCGAGGAGGGTCAGTGTGGTTATTATAAATAAGTAAATCCCATCCCTAACGGCTTAAACTTTTATGATAACTGGTTGACGAACAAAAATATTTTATTAATGAGAAATGCAATCCTTCTTAACATGCAAACAAAAATGTGGTCTTATTTATAAGTTACATTTTCTTGAGCATGGAACAAATATGTTTTTTGGTTATGACAATAATAAAATGTGCCCATATTTTTTCTACTATAATCAATCTTAGCCAAATGTGCCGTCGCGTACATGGAGTGGTATAGGGGACTATCATCTTTCCAATGGTGGGACAAATGAAAGTGTTGACTTAGCTGTAATTTATTTATCTTAATTTAAAATTTTCATGGCATAATTTTTGGGTTTGATTGGTAAGTCACATTGAATGGATCTTAGGACACATTTCACTAGCACCCTGTGAAATGGAACAAAAGAGTATTCTGGCCCAACAATTTTTGTTATGTTATTTCTTGCAAAGTTGTGTACTTTTGTACTACTATTCATATTATAAATATGTCTGAGCACACTTGAGAAAGAATGAATGCCTATAGAAGATGTATTTTATAGTTTATTAACAATTGGGTACGTTCTTTTTTCTACTCTTATTTTTCTCAGTTGCCTTTAATTTCTACTCCTGCCTTCCATTTTTCTGGGCTATGTTTAGAAAACAGTTTGATTAAATTTCCAGCTAAAAATATTCAAGTTCATTACATACCACATTCGAGGAAGTGTTGACATCATCGGAAAGTCTTAATTCATGTAATTCCTTGATAAGTTTAAGGGGCTTAGTTAAACCAGAATTTTAAATATATGTTACTTAATATTCAGTTTGCCCATATTTTTTTGCTTCAGTTTTTTTTATCAAATTTTCAAGTTATATTGTATTCATACTTTAGTGTACTAAAGCCACCCTCTTTTTCTCCTTTAGATAACTACTAAAAGAATCAATTTCATTGCTGATGATAATATTGATGGCAATCCCATGGATGATGGATTGGATTCCATGTCTCAAGGCAAGGATGATAAAAAGGATCGAAGGGATAGGAGCTGGCCGATTGCTTCATTACATCAGATGTTTAGTAGAAGGTCAGCTAAGAATGGGATTATATGCTTGCATTTCATTACAGTGTTGATGTACATAAAGCAGGGTGTTTTTTTGGAGGATATGTTAACAAATAAAAATTAAAACTTTTAATCAAATACTTAAAATACTAGGGTATAAGAATCAGCACATGACAATCATAAGAATAATTATCCACAATCAACAATTGTTCTCACATTTATCTCGTAGAGAATTCGAATTCAATCTATTCTCCTACGGAAGATTTCAGCATAAAAGCATACAAATTTTCAAAATAGAATTGGTCTTCGCTTGCATATCAATAGATGAAATTCAAATCATTAATTGTGTCCATCATTTGATAAATAACAACTAATATCCAAACAACATATTAGATTTACAATTCAATGCAATTGATTCGAGAATAACAATTGTTAAAATGCATTAATTTAGAGATAACAATTGCGTCATATGAATCCTACTCCTACAATTAATCATGGCTTCATCTCAGCCCTAGACAGGAAATTAGCTACTCAAGCCAGAAAATTGAACTAACAAAACAATAAGATTCATCTCAATTAAAAATTAAATTCAACTTACAAGAATTTCGGAATAATAGAAAAATAACGAAATGCACTGTTCGTCTTCTGCTCTCGATCGACTGTTCCCAGCACAGTTCGTTACAAGAAATACAAATCCCAGAATTTGATAAAATTTTCGTTTACCTAGCAAAAAACAAAGAAAGAAATGCTCTCTTGTGTTGGTTATTCTCCAAGGAAAAGGTTTGGAGAAGCACTAGACGGTATTTGTCAAAGTACTTTACAAATTAAAAATAATATTACCTATCACATTATCTTAAGAAAATCTTTTTCTTTTCGTCCGAGCTATCTGCTTTCTAATTATTTTGGTCAAACTTGTTCTACTTTTATATTAGAGGAATTCTTCCAAATTTTTTGGATTAGATTCTTGTACGCCATATCTGTCATTCACAAAGCTTCAAAGATCTTCTATGTTAACATGCAGAGTATTAGGTTCTCTCTGATCTTATTTTCTGGTGTATTCCTTTCCTTGATTTTCAAAAATAGGGACAGCCCATTTTTATTATTTTTCCAGGATATTATTATTCTATTTATTGAAAATATAGTGTATGCTTATTTGTTTTTTTCCCACATGTCTCTTTCTCTATCTATCCTCTAAGTTTTCTTATATTACTTATGTGTTTAACATTATGGTGTTGCCCTTTTGTTCTAAATTGATAGTATCATAGCTTTGCAGATATCTTTTAAGGAGGAGTGCTTTAGAGTTATTTATGGTTGACCGGTCAAATTTCTTCTTTGATTTCGGGGTAAAAAGCTTACTATATTTTATATATTTCATTTCCTGTCAATTTCTTTTATTTTGTTGATTTGTCACCACATGGAATTACAGAGTATTGAAGGTCGAAAAAATGCCTATCGTGCTATTGTCCAGGCTCGACCTCCTCATTTGAACAACATTTTTCTTGCAACACAGGTTTCTACCCTTTTGTCAATCAAATCTATATGGCTTTTGCCTTCAATCTGATGCCTTTTAGGCCGGGTTGCAATATTGTGTGTCAGGCACTTATATCTTTTGATTGTAATTTCACCATTATCTGCATTGGTTGTAGAGACCTGAGCAACTTCTCAAAAGAACTCAGCTTATGGAGCGATGGGCTCGCTGGGAGGTAGAGATCATTAAGTTCAACTTAAAATTCTAAGTGTCTGTAACTTCTGTCTTTTTCCCTGTTAACCTGATAACTGTTGTCTTTATCTCCTGCAGATTAGCAATTTCGAATATTTAATGCAATTGAATACTCTAGCTGGACGTAGTTACAATGATATTACCCAGGTGGAATTTTGTAATTGTTATGCATTTTTTAACTTGGAATTTCTGTTTGAGTTGCATTAGTATACGCCCAGCACACGCATGGCCAGATGCTTCTGGTGCTCAATGACTTTTTCATTTCGATTTCTAATATTTGTTATCCTTGCAGTATCCTGTGTTTCCATGGATCATTGCAAATTACCGTTCAAGTAACTTGGATCTTGAAGATCCTTCATCATATCGGGATCTTGGTAAAGTAAGTTGTGGGTTTTTCCATTGTCCTCGTTTTCCTTGGCCTTTGGACAAATCGGAGGATAAGATAGTGGCTACTTTGCTAATACTGTACTATGTTCTTTACAGCCCGTCGGTGCATTAAATCCTGAAAGGCTAGAAAAATTTATAGAGAGATACTCAAGCTTTGATGATCCTTTTATCCCAAAGTTCCATTATGGATCACACTACTCGAGTGCTGGAACTGTGAGTCAATTTATATGCTTTCTGGGCATATTTTACCTTGTAACACATTTTTCTTATTTTTTTACTAGTCTTCTTGGTTCTGTGGAAGAAGTAAACTGGGTTTCTTATGCCAGTTTTGGGTTGAAAGATGGCAATAGCAATATTTCTTAGCCATCATCTCATTAGCTGACTTGAGTTAACAAGAAAATCATACATTAATGGTCATCGCTCCCTTATTAGAGGGTTGTCATTGGAAGAAGGGCACCCTGTATAAAACCTATGCACTCTGTTTCCTCGCATGGAATTTTATATTATAACTTAAATGGAACAAAGACAACTAGTGGTACAGAATCCATGCAGCTCGTAATTAGCTGGATTCAGGCATGCGTCATGAATATGATTGTTGATATGTATACTTAGTCCATTTCGTAGTGAAAAAGCTTGTGTGATCTGTTGGTTATCTAACATGGTATTTGCGCTGATGGCCCTGGCATGTCACTAGTTCAGTTCCCAGAGGGAAGGCATTATTTCCTGTTAAATGCTTTTGAGAATGTCTTCAATTTAAAGCCGTCATACATTTGGTTTTGGGTGGGGTGACTGGGATTTTGTTTGTATTATTAGTCTATTTCCTATCAGCTAAGTTTTTGCATGGTTATCTCGGATTTAATTTGTTTTATTATTCTATTTCCTATCAGCTAAGATTTTGCATGGTTATCTAACACCACTGATGGTTTTTTATGTAATTATTTATCTGATGAATAAATAATCCTTTTGTACAGGTTCTATACTATCTTTCTCGGGTAGAGCCTTTTACGACTCTTTCAATTCAGCTACAAGGTGGCAAGTTTGATCACGCAGATCGGATGTTCTCAGATATAGGGGCTACGTGGAATGGGGTTCTTGAGGATATGAGTGATGTAAAAGAGTTGGTAAGTAAACTGGAAGAATCTGAGCGCAGTTTTGGTTGTGTTGTATGTTTAGGTAGCTTCTTCTGCCAAAATGTAGCTTATAGCAATTCCATGTCAATTATTTTCTTCTTTTCTCGTTTTATTTTACCTGGGTTTATAAACTGCACACCGTAAGCTGACTTTATTATGGTGCTTTCTCAGGTTCCAGAGCTTTTTTACCTTCCTGAAGCTTTGTCGAACCTAAACTCAATTGATTTTGGAACAACACAATTGGGAGGAAAGCTTGGTAGGTTGTAAATTACATTTTATGACGGTTCTGTTTCCAATATTTAATCAGAGTGGCATCTTTGATATGTCTTTTCTCTCCTTCGTATTCTAGATTCTGTGAAACTTCCTCCTTGGGCTGACAACCCTGTGGACTTTGTTCATAAGCATCGCAAGGCTTTAGAGAGTGAGCATGTATCAGCACATCTCAATGAATGGATTGATCTAATCTTTGGGTGGGTAAATTGTTTAGATTTGTTAGTTAGATAGCTTGAAGGATCATGCCTTCAGTGACAAAGAAGCAATTTCTGTTTCTTACAGATATAAGCAACGTGGAAAGGAGGCTATATCAGCCAACAATGTGTTTTTCTACATAACATACGAAGGGACAGTTGATATCGATAAAATAATGGATCCGGTGAGCATCTCATGTTTTTCTTATTATACTTAACTGCCGCAGTTTGGTAAAAATATATCTTCCATGTTTGCTCTGTACAGGTGCAACAACGAGCTACCCAAGATCAGATTGCTTATTTTGGACAAACGCCATCACAATTGTTGACACTCCCTCACATTAAGAGAAAGCCCCTGCAAGAAGTTCTGCATTTGCAGGTATAATTTTTCATAGAACATGCCGTGTTCCTAAGTTCTCCTTATTGTATTTAAAGAAAGAATTTTAAGTCGGTACTGTATCATTGAGCTATTTCTTGTGTCCATGGTCAACCCAGTTCCACCTTTTGCTTATACGGCTGGATGGGTACTAACGTTAGTTTTCTGTTATGATCCATTCCTCGCTTATCCTGTAGACCATTTTTCGGAACCCGAGTGAGGTCAAACCTTATGTGGTTCCTAATCCGGAAAGATGCAACGTGCCTGCTGCTTCCATGTACGCATCTCCAGATTCTATTATAGTGGTTGACGAAAGTGCTCCAGCTGCCCATGTTGCATTACACAAATGGCAACCGAACACACCTGATGGTCATGGAACCCCATTTCTATTTCAACACGGTAAAGTTGTTGCAAGTTCTTCAGGTGGTACTTTCATGCGTATGTTCAAGGGAACTGCTGGTTCTGGTGGTGAAGATTGGCAGTTTCCTCGGGCTTTAGCATTTGCAACATCAGGAATCAGAAGCTCTGCAATTGTTGCGGTCACATGCGACAGAGAAATTATTACTGGTTAGTTCAGTAGATAAAATTTTGTTGCCTGAATTGTTTTTATCTCGTTTAATTGTACTTGTTTGTGGTTATCCAGGTGGGCATGCAGATAGCAGTGTTAAGGTGGTCTCGTCCGATGGAGCAAAGACCATTGAAACGGCTTCAGGGCACTGTGCACCAGTTACTTGCCTTGCACTCTCCTCTGATAGCAGTTATCTTGTGACTGGCTCTCGAGACACAACAGTAGTGCTTTGGAAGATACACAGAACTACAACACATTCAAGAAACATATCAGACCCTTCCACCACTTCAACCAGTGGTTCATCAGGTAACTTCAGCAGCACTGGGGACACAAGCCGGAGACGACGGATTGAGGGCCCCATGCATGTCCTAAGAGGCCATCTTCGTGAAATAGTATGTTGTTGTGTTAGTTCTGAGGTGGGTGTTGTGGCTTCATGTTCTCTCTCATCCGGTGTACTTCTGCATTCCATTCGAAGGGGTCGGTTGATCAGAAAATTGGCCTATGTGGAGGCACAATCAATCTGCCTTTCGCCCAGAGGTGTCTTAATGACTTGGAACCAGTCAGAGAAGCAGCTCAGGACTTTCACGATTAATGGGGTTCCCATAGCAACTGCAAATCTATCACCTTTTCTAGGTACCATTAGTTGTATAGAAGTCTCCATGGATGGAGAAAGTCTCCTCGTTGGAACAAGCTCTTGTCCTACTAGCGAGAGCGATGACAAAAGATTGGAATTTGATGGGTGTGACGAGTTAGACCTAAAGTCTGGGTGTTCCAAGAAATTTGAGAACAGAATGTCTATTCCTGTACCATCCATCTCCTTCATGGATTTGCATACTTTGAAGGTAAAATGACTAGACAGTTTTTGTTACCTTATTTTTTTATGCCCCTCTTATATATCTAAATCTATTATTTTTTGCAGGTTTTTCATACATTGCAACTTTCAGAAGGTCAAGATATTACTGCTGTAGCCCTGAACAAAGATAATACTAACCTTTTGGTGTCGACCGCTGATAAGCAGCTTATAGTCTTCACTGATCCATCTGTAAGTACATACAAAGGAAATTGATGTTCTTCAAATTATTTAGTGTTTGGCTGCTGATTGGATAGCTTCAAAGCGTGAAGGAATACTTTTGGATGTGTGAAAGTTGATTATCGATCTTAAAATGGAATGTGAGCGCTTGTATATGGCAGATCTACTTATGTTATTTTTTTCTTCTATTCTTATGATGTTCTTTTCTTCTGCTGAGATTGCCTTTTGCTGTAAGATTTGATGGTTTTCCTTCTTCGTTTTCAGTTAAGTCTGAAGGTAGTGGATCAAATGCTTCGGCTTGGTTGGGAAGGTGATGGGCTTAGTCCTCTCATGAAATGAGATCGTTTTTGTGTGCATACTTTATTTTCTTGAATGGACCGGGTATGTAAATGCACAGCGAGGTTTGATTATAGTGGTGGCCAATTTTTTTTTTTTGAGAAGAAATACTGTGTACATGTCAATCTAACAACCCTTTTGCGGAGGTAAAGCTTAGGAATGTTAGTATATTTGTATCATTCTTATGGAATGAGACTGCTCATGTATCTCTCTGTATTTGTTTTTATTTTTTGACGACAGAAAGTTTTGTAAAGACATCGAGGCATCTGGCTTTCAGGGCCAATTGTCCATATTACAAATTTTGTATATAATATTTCCACGTGTTTTTGCACATTGTTTTCCCAGCATCCATTTAAACAACAGATTTGATAAGCACTTCAAAGAAATATAGTTTGCTTGTAAAGTGAACGCTTTTTATTTACTTTTCGTGTCAATATTCTGAGATCTAGATTTAAGATGCCATTTTACTGCTTTATTAATGTCACTTTTTTAATTTTGAATGTGAACTCTACTAATATTATACTACATATCATATTAATAGTCCAATTTGGTTTTTAAATAAACTAAAATTAGTTCATTTCGAAAAAGCAAATAGGACTATTAATAGGGAACAGAGGGGTACTAAATGGAGTAATAAAAGAGTGGAGGCAAAGTCCACATATATTCTGTGCTCATGGTCTAAACTGCGGTTCTCCTGCAATTCATCTTATTTCTTCTCTCTTCTCTCTTCTCTCTTCTCTCAATCTTACAAAACTCTCTTCTCCGGTTATCACTCTCTTCTCCACTGTCAACGTTACTGCTGCAACTCTGGATATATGGCATGGTTTAGAAAACTCTGATTATTGATTACTGGCCCAAACGTGTCAATGATTACATAAACTTTCAGTGGTGATGTACTGGCCCAAAAGTTTGCTCCCTTTTAATCATGGTTTTAAAAATTGGACCTGCCCGGCCGGTTCGACCGGAGCCGGGAGGTTTTTCGAGTGGAGTTGGCTGGTTCTATTGACCCCGTCGACCCCGTTTAACCCACCCGGTTGAACCGGGTCGAAAGGTGACCCAATTCAAATCCTTTTGCCATCGCCTCTGTCGCCCCGACTCGCGCTGGCTCCCACTTGGCCCACCACGCCGTGGAGGCGGCCTTCGTCTGGCGGGCGGCCGAGCTAGCTGACAAGTCGGCGGTGTTCACCGCGCTCCACCCCAACTTCAATTGCGTCATTGCCCGGGAGGAGAGGGTTGTTGGTGAGGGCTTCCTCTACTCCCAGGGCACCAAGTGCGCAGATATTCAGGCCATCAAGGCAGTGGGCGGCCTTGCCGCCGACGCCACTTCCTTCGTCAACCTGGAGCTCGGTGACTGCCAAGGCGACTAAGCCGCTATCTCTGCTCTTGTCAAGGTTCGAGTTGTAGATAAAAAAACTGTTCTTGTAGCATTTAATTTGAAAAAATATACGGTACTTTAAGTACATTATGCGGATATTGTTGTTTAATTACGTGATGTTTGCTCTCAAACCTTCACCAACGTTGTTCAATCACTAATTGGATTGTAAATTTAACCAATTATTGTTTAAGTTAGCAGCTGGGTCAGTTTTGGTGCCATTATCACTAGCATTTTGAACAAGTGAACGCACCAGTGGCCTGGCCTGATTGCCCAGCTCAACCACGCTAGGTTTTAGGAAGTGGGGGAGTTTTTTTCTACTCCCTCCATTCCAAAATACTGTGTACATTTGAAAAAATGTCATTTTTATTAAGAAATCAAGAGGTCTCCCATTATGCACCCCAACTTTTTTTGCCTCCACCCTCCTGCCCGACGGCGATGGTCTCGGGGATGGGAAGGTTCTGGCATCGGTGGCGGAGCACATCAATAGGCCGGTGGTTGCGAGGCTTCAGTTCGACATCATGGGCATGGAGATTCTTCTGATGGCTCGCACTGATGCAGTGGCGGCGAAGCTGATACAGACCAACATGGACGAGAGACACCACACGTTCATATTGGGCGCCACGAACCCGAGCCTCAGAGGGAGGAGCTTGGCCAGAGTGTTGGCAGAAGCCATGGCTGCTGGAAAGACAAGAACCCAGCTTCAAGCCATTGAAGATGAATGGCTGGCAATTGCGCAACTGAAAACCTTCTTAGATTGTTCAGGGACGCGATGAACAACAACCATGAAAACAAGGCGAGGAGACTGAAAGAATGGGCAAAGCTATTGTATGACAAGTGGTTGCAACAGGGGCGAGAGATTGCAGAAAGGCTCGGATTTGCTGAGACTAGAGAAGGCTATTACATGCTCCATGGCACAGTGGTGGCGGCCATCCTCAAAGGACAAGCTTGCGGGTGAGGGTCTCGGGGGGGGATCTTGCCGGACGGGGACCCCAAATCGGCTTTTGGTTACGCCATGGTCAAAATCGGCTTTTGGTTACGCCATGGTCAATAATTGGAAACTGAACCAAATCGGAAGAGCATTTTGGAACAAATATTTTTTTCAAATGTACATAGTATTTTAGAACAGATGGAGTATTTTTTTATATTGATGACTGATATCTATAAAATATACACATTTTTATATACCTTTTTATCTATATGTTAGTCATAATTTTAGTTGAAGTAAGGATAATTAATAGTTATTCATGTTAGGTGAGTAATTAGGAGATTAATAAATAAATGCGCTTAATTGATTAATTTAGATGAGTTAATTGGGTTTAATGGATTTACAATTTATTATACGTCTAAATTAATATTTAATTTTATTTATGTAGGCTTTGACAGTTCCCGATGCATATAGCCAAAAGTGAACGCGCGCCAAACAGTTTCTGTGAAGAGATCAAAGATCCAATGGTGGAGATCGCTACAACGGGATTTACCCAATTTGAATTAAATCGAATTGAGCTGGTTCACACTGTTCCATTTTGGTTCGATCTAGAAAAGAAAAAAAAAAGAAACCCGATTCGATGGCTCGGGTGTTTAACAGAGAGCAGAGGTGCTACTTTGTTCTGCTCGAGTCACGGCCGTGGGTCGACATCAATGACGGTGGTTCTAACGCCGGTAGTGAGTGCTCATGGCGGACGGTGGTCCTGGGTCACAGCAGCGCGATGGATCGGCGAAGCTTCACGGTGGGCGTTGCACAGAAGATGCCGGCGATGAACTTTGGCGGGCATGGAAGGTCATGGGTTTGCGGCGGGGCGAGGCTCGAACGGCGATGACGACGGCGGATTGAGTCCTTGATAGCGACGGAACTCGACGACAAGATGACGATGGCAGTGGACAGCAGGTCCGACGAGCGAAGGAACACAGTCGTGCTGAACTTGGAAAGTGCCTGAATAGGACTGGAAAAGGAGTGTTCGACTTAGATTCGGCCAGAGTTGGAGTCCAAAACAGAAGAGGGCTCTTTGGATTAGAGGCAGCCTATAAAAAGGGAACTTTCACTGGAAAAGAGAAGGGGAGAACTTTTGGAAAAACAGAGAGCTTTCGGGAGGACTGTTTCCGCCGGAAAAACAGAGATTCTAGTGGGGTTTCTGTCGGAAGGGGAGAAGGTGTTGGCCGGAGGAGAGAAGGAGGAAGGAAAGGCAGAATTTTGGACTGATTTGGAGGATTTTTGTAGAGTGCTACAGTAACAGGTGATTGGGAGAGACGATGAACAGCCCCCGCGCATGAACAGTGATTTTTGCTACAGTTGAGAACAATGTTTTTGGTGAATATTAAAAATAGCTCCGACAAATCAGCAACGTTCTCCTAGTCCAATGGCCGACTAAATTCGTGTCCAAGGCGTAGATGAAGCCCTAGATTTGTTTTTATTACTCTTAATTATTTAATTTAATATAGTTGATATGATTATTCTTAATGCAATTTCATGTTTCATAATTTGATCTAGTGTTTGACCATAGACTAGTATGATTATGACATGAATTTGATCTTGATATTCCTGTGTCTAGCCAAGAACAGGATTGTATTGATTCTATGTCTGACCAAAGGATAAAGTTAATTACATAATTTATAGTGAATGAACTTTTCGTGTCCGACCAAAGAACATGTAGTACATTTATTGGTAATTCGTGTGTCCGACCAAGAACACAAATTACCGTATCATATCAATTTGTGAAAATAATAATTAAGAGTAGTAATTACATGTTTCGTGATGGATTCACTGCCTTGATACTTTTCCTTCATATTTTCATTAATATAATTTCTTACTAAAGTTTAGTTCTTTATTTCACTAAAATTCAATCTTTTCATTAGAATTAGGTTAATCAACTAAGTCATTTGGGTTCGACCTCGTTTTCACTAGCCTATAATTAGTCTCGTGCGATTGCGAGTAAAAATAGTTAAAAAATACAATCAATCAATGACGTCAGCAACGAGGTCAACCCGGGTTGAACCCGATTAGACCTACTCCGCAAGAATTCCAGGTCGATGACCGGTTCGGTTTTTAAAACCTTGGGTGTATTATGCTCCACCGAAGCGCTTTGTCAAATATCTCATCTCACATATTTTAAGCGGATGCAAGTTATTAATTTTCCTAATACTATGTGCACCTTTTGAGGCCCCATTTTTTATATTCTTTTTCTCTCTTTTCATAGAAATTTCCTAATGTCATAATAGAAAGATATGCATGTCCCGACATTAAAACAGTCTTAGTATGTTTTTCAGTTCCACGTAAATTTGCTAGAAGTTATGCAAAGAAGGGCATAAAGCATGGTTAAATGAAAAAGAACTAAGAAAGGAAGACGAGGAGACAAGCATAAAGTAGAAAGGAAAAAGGTCAACATTTTTTTTTTGCTGAAAGGAAAAGGTTTACATCATGGTTTTTTACCTGTCCGGCCGGTTCAACCGGAGCGGATGATTTTTCAAGTGGGGTCGTCCAGGTCAATTGTTTAACCTGCTCGGTTGAACTAGTGACCCGACTGACCCAGTCATTTCCCTTTCATCCCGATCCCCTTTTCCTCGTTTCCCTCTCCCCCCGACTGGCCTGACTCCCTCTCCCTCCAATTCCCATTCATCTCCTCAATCCCTAATTCACATCTCCACGCCGGTTAGCGGCGCCAATTGATTGATTGATTTTTTAACTATTTACTCGCAATCGCACGAGACTCAGTATAGTCTAGTGGTAACGAGGTCGAACCCAAAGGACTTGGACTGATTCAACTTAATTCTAATGAAAGATTTGATTTTTTTATGAAACTAGTTATAACAGAATGAAAAGTTCTAATTTAACAAAGCAATGAAATTAATGTGAAAATAATATGATGAGAAATATACTAAGACTTCGAATCCACCCAAACCAAATAGCTATCCTCTCCGTTAAACCCGTACAATTCCAAGTGATCAATTACCCGTGCCCCTCTCGAAGTCACGAATAATCGTAATGTGTGCAGCCCTCTCGAACATGCAACTAAATAATTAAATCTAATTTAATTAATCTCCCTCTCTCGAGCACAGATCAATCATAAAAATGCAATTTTTATTTAAATAATATCTTGGAATTCGCTAAGACCTCTCGAACATTAACAAACCCTTAGTTTAATTTCACTAACAATTACTCTACCCTCTCTCGAGCAACAGAATAATCATAGCAAAATATTAAGCATATGGAGTAAAAATCACAACTTTAGAAATACAAATAAGTATTGAGAGTCAAACAATCAGCAGGGCTTCATCTAATCTTAGTACAATGAAATTTAGCTAGACATGAAAATAAGGGAAGAAAAAGCCTGATTCATCGTCGGATTATCGAAAATACTGTTCACTATTCACCCGGCACTGTTCACGCGCACTGTAGCACTATTCATCGTCTTCTTCGGCGGAACACAGTTACTGTAGCAATTCGACAGCACTGTAGCAGATCCAAATCCGGCCCAAAATCACTGCTTTCTTCCGGCGTTCGACTCCTCTTGCTCCGGCGAAGACCCACCTCTTCTTCCGGCCAAAGACCCGCCGGATTCCGGCCAAAATCCCGACGGAAAAGGCTCTGTTTTTTCTCTGTCGGCGGCTCTGTTTTCGCTCCTTCTGTCCGCTGTTTTGCTCTGTGTTTACTGTCGGCGGCCTTCTTCCTCTCTTTTTTTCTTCCCTGTTGTCTCCTTTTCTTCGTTTTCATAGCAGATTCGGAGTCCAAATCCTAATTGAAGTCGAATCGAGTCCAAATCCAGACTTCCCATATCGAGCACGCCTGTTTATTTTTTTGTTTCCTGATTTAGCACGGCTCTGTTCCGTGGGATGCTCCTCCCATTTCCACCGTATTCTGCCGACTAGGACCAACCGCCGTCGTCGTTCAGTTCCTCACTGCCAGTCGCCGTCGTCCACCGCCGTTCTTCATCGGACCTATCTTCTCCGGCGCAGAGCTTCTCCTCAAAACAGAGCGTCGCTCTGTAACAGCCGAAAGCCCTCGTCGACGGCCTCCTCACTGCTGTTGAACTGCCGGTGGTATCCACCGTCGTCGTCATCGAGACCAGCCGCCTCCGCCGCAAGACCCACCGTCTGCCGCCCCAGGCTTTTCCGGCGATCTCATCCAAAACAGAGCACCGGCTCTGTTCTGAAACAGACGACACCCGAGCGCCCGAGCTTCGGCTCGGGCCGGGTTTTTTTTATTATTTTATTATTTTTTTATTTTAACTGAACCGGCACTGAACCAACCGGTTCGGCACTCATTTTCATTTCTTTTTTTTTCTTTTTCTTCTTTAAAACCTGTCGTCATAATCTCAGCCGCCGGATATAATCTGAACGGATCTTCTCTTTAATTGTGTCTCTTCCGCGCACGATATTTCAAATGATCATAACTTTTTGCTCAGAACTCCGAATTGCGAACAGTCAGTGGCGTTGGAAAGCTGACTTCGTATACTTTAACATGAAGCTTAAATCAGTCCCATCAGAGATATGCAATCGAAGTTGTGAATATTCAATCATTAGAGTCGCGTTTTATCCCATTTCTGCGTTTTGCTCTTGTTTCCTACAAAAACCAAAAACTATATTAAAGTAGCAATAATTCTAATCTAATACTAGCAGAAACATAAGTTTATGAGATAATAAAATGCATATTTCATGTACAGATCAGCGGCCAGTTCTCCCGCCCTAGCTCTCCCTTACTATCACTCGCCCTAGCTCCCGCTTCCCTGCCTCAACTCCTCCACCCGGCCCTCGCACTACTTCCCTTGGCCAACCCTCGCCCCAGCTCATTTTTTTATTGATGGTATCAACAACCGAGTCAACTCCCAATTAGACTTAGGGGCTGTTTGGATAGTGAAAGAGTAATGAATGTAAAATCAAATTCAGGTGAAAAAATTCATTGACTTTCATGATGAATGTGAAATTCGTTTGGATAGTAAAATTTTTAAGATGAATATAATTGGTCATGTATTTGGATAGTGAATGTGATACAGTAAGTAATTTTTTATATTTTGACCATTTTACCCCTGCATGACCTCTTTTCTACACTCCGTCCGACATTAGTAATATCATATAATTTTCCAAAATGGATTAATTTTAGTTTAATTTGGAAAACTAAATCTTGGTACAAATTTGGGATGGAGGGAGTACTGTTCATGAATTATGATGAGGGCAGAATTGTATTTTCGCAGATGAATTGAATTCACTTTAAGGTGAAAGTGCTCTTTCACCCTGAATTTGTTCTTTCAGGTGAATTAGAATTTCTAATTCACCTGAAATTCACCACACAAACCTGTTTCACCCTCTTTCACGTGAAAGAGGGCTGAATTGACAGTGAATTCAGCCCTCTTTCACTATCCAAACAGCCCCTTACTCCGCAAGAATTTGGATGAGACATGGCTCATGTACATGAGCAAGTTACCCCGATTGATCTGAGGGCAGGTGGTGATTTACATTCATCTGCACCTGATTTGACACCTGCTGTCAAATTGAAAACCGATGGCTCGAGGTGACTCAGCTCTGTGGCTCATATAAACTAGACTCCTTGATTTATAAATATGAGCTTGCCTATTAGTAAATTTTTTTTAGAAAAAACAACGATGATTACCTATTACTACTACTAAGATCAGAATAATATTGGGACATATATGCTAATTTTTTTGGCTAATTATTCATTGAGCTCGCCATAATTATATCAACAGTCATACTAGGTGGAATCCCTCACAGTGGGACAGTATAGAAGAATTTATTACAGTGTTTTTCTGTTTGAAGCTTGAATATAGAGACCTTCTTCAATATGAAGAGTTAGCATGGTTCTGTATTTGACTTCTTTCTGTTCATCACTCAGTTTGAAATTGAAGTAATGGAGAAGCACCGCTGCAAAGATCTTCATCTGCATGTATGCAAATTCCTTACCGAGACAAATACGCGGTCCAGCCTACACAAGTACAGATCAAACCAGAAAGTTGTGATAATTATGTGAATGGAAAAACCTCTGCACTGATCTAAAACACTTTTATAGTTTTATTCATCAAAAAATAAAGTTCACCTGGAATGCTGTAAATTTGAAAGGGCTTTCAGGTTTAAAATTGCCAAGTTCATCAATCCATCTCTCTGGCTTGAATTCTTCTGCATCCTGACCCCATATGAACTTCATCCTTCCCATGGCATAGGGTAGGTAAGCCACCAAATCTCCTTTCCTTACCTGAAATCCGTCCGGAAGGGTATCATCGGAGAGACATTGTTTGCCATCCTACATCAAGTTGAAAGCCCATTGTTTCAAAAGTGAGAAAAAGTGAAAACTAAAATGCCATAGGGAATTTGGAATATAGAAAGTTAAACGTGCTAATGTGATAAAAATTACAGCAGCAACTCCAGGATAAAGCCTCAAAGTCTCTGTCATAACCGCATGGAGATACTGCATCTTATTCAAAGCTTCTTCATCCAAACTTGCTACAATTTCGTCCATGGATGCTTCACTTTGTGGTCTAATAACTTCATCTACTTCTTGTGAAACTTTTTCCTGGATGACAGGATTCTTGCAAAGAATGTAAAAGAACCAAGATAGTGTGACTGCAGTTGTGTCCTTTCCAGCTATCATGATGTTCAAGATTATATCTCGCAAGTAACTGGCATTCATATGTTGACCGTTCACACTAGATGCAAGAAATCTTGAAACTAAGTCTTTTTTCTCCTTCTGTCCTTTCAAAAAAAGAAAGAAAAAGTTATTAATAGAATTGCATCAGTAAAGGTGTGAAAAATCGGTGCACAAATGCATAGAACACAAAATATAATAGAACTCTTCAATATCTACTTGCCACATTCACAGATTCAGGCTCGTAGCCAGTTGCTAATATCTCCCTTTCTTTGTGCACATTGCAAAGATAAGAAGAAATTGAGTCTAACTTACCATGTCCATTTGGTTGGAGGACATTTGATGCATCTTAGCATGGATAAGCTTGTACACAAAGTCATCGATTACTTTGATGTTTTCTATGAGTTTGGCTTCTGAACCAATCTTGAGAAATCGCTTGATCCCCCAAAATACATCTACGTATCTATAAAATATCTGAGCATTGGCCTCATCGAAAGCGCGAAAGCTTTGCAAAATCTGAACGCTTCTTCACTCGCGCCATTTAAGCTGTCCAAATCTATCCCGAATGCCACCTTGAAAACTGAATCTAGTGTTGATTTCATGAACAAGTCCTGAAAAAATTAATAAAAAAGGACTAGTTCAGAATTGGTCTTATTTCATCTTCCCTTTTTTAACCGGTTCTGAAGACTCACTTGAATTTCTAAAGTCTGGTTGGTGGTTGCAGCCTCTGCAACTAAAAGACCAAGCTTTGCAGCATTACTTCTAAAAACTACACTACTGAAGTCCTTCATGACCTTGGTGGAGAAGTCATAGCTAGCCAGTTTTCTTTGTTGTTTCCACATCTCTCCATCTACAGCAAAAATCCCATCTCCTAACAGACCCTTCAATATATTGTAGTGAAACCAGCCCTGCAACAAGTTAGCAATCATGCTCACAATTCCAATACATAATCCCAAATATGCTAGATCTATAACTATAGCAATTTCCATCTCAGTAAATCAAATTTCAACTCAAGCAATTTTTCAAAACCCGTATCACTCAAAACCCTGAAATGATGGCTTTAATATCTAATTTAAATAACAAAAACAAAGCTGATCAAAGCACATCAAAATTTCAGGTAAGAAATTGGGTGTCTGAAAATATGACTGCCCACCTTGCCATAGTTATGGAAATTGGTTTTAAGGATGTATTCAACATTGGCTGGTTCAGTGATGTAAATCTCATTTCTCAAGGGTCCAATCATTCTGAAGTTTCTGTACTTGCTGGCTAGAAGAGTGTGGTAATGGTGCAAGCTGCTAAAGTTGAAGAGATTATGAAAAATAGTTCCTGCAATAGGGTGGTGTTTCTTCCTCCTTTCTGACCCTGTAAACTTCAGTAGGATGATTGCTAGCAGAAGACTAGCAATTGTTGTGGCATAGAATGGAATGGATTCGCAAAAAAAATCCATGGAGTACTAAGGCAAAGTGTTCTTGAAGTCTTTTGTTGTGCTAAATTTATACTCACAGCCTTGATGATAAATGTAAGCTAAGATAAACATTCAATAATGTAGCAAAAAAAGGGCAGTGATAACCCTACAGCAGATTCCTACACATTTCCATACACAGCTGATGTGTAGGGAAATGAGTGGGTGAACTGATCTGACCGTCTACGGTCAGATCAGTTCACCCACTCATTTCCCTACACATCAGCTGTGTAGGAATCTGCTGTACAAATATCATTTCCCCAAAAAAAGAAGATAAACATTCAAGATTGTCTGTAGCCAAAAAAATAAGAAAGAAAAGACTGTACTTCTTGTCGTTTTAGCAGAAATACAAAATTGTCTGTAGCCAAAAAAACAAGAAAGAAAAGATTGTACTTCTTGTTGACACCGATGGGTGTTGTGTCGCTCACTCATTGGTGATCGACTCCATGATAGGACACCACCGTGGTGACTTATCTACACCCAATAGTATGTTTAGTTAGGGATTTTAAGAATGAGAAATCTGAATTTTAAGAAATAAGCTGAAAGAATAATCTAGGTGTTTAGTTGTGAAGAAGTAGCTTTTAGAGAATAATTTAGGATCCGATGACATATTTCGTAAATAAATATAAAAAATAAAGGCATTTTTTGTTATTAATTGTTCCTAAATTCTTCTAAAAGAAGCTGGATTCTTCTAAAATCTAGCCTTTTTTGGGCTACCAAGCGGGTCTTTGATGGGGTTTGTGCTATAAAATAAAAATTAATATTTTTTTTGATGAAGTTATTAAAACATATTATTTTTTATATGGGAAACGATATTTGTACATCAGATTTTCTACACATTTCCATACACAACTGATGTGTATGGAAATGTGTAAGAATCTGATGTAGGGTTATCACTGCCTTTTTTATATGAAACTAGTTTACATGATATCGTAGCTTGCATGAAGTCATCTTTATTTGTCATATCAAGATTTAATGGTAATGTCAAATTATTAAATAAATAAACATAAATTATTGTCAGATCTTGATATGACAGCTAAAGATTACTGTGACTCATAAGCTATATGTGAACGATCTCATTTAAACTTATCGTTTTATATATATAAATTGCAAGGCAAGGAATTCATGTTCTGAGCCATTATTATCATTATTATTATTATTAGTAGATACCGATTTATATGAGCCGAGACTCACGCACATCTGCATGAGCTGAGACAAACATGGGCAGAGTCAAGGTTCAACATGATAGGGACTTGAAGGCCCTATCAAGTTTTTTTTTATAATTAAAGACCTATCGAGTTGGAAGTGACTTGCACTAAAAAAGAAAAGTTAGCGGTGAATCTGTTTTTGTTGACACAAATAATGGTGACTTTTGTTAAAGTAACATTATGTGGCCCAAATCCCACGTGGCGTGACGGGTTTCCTCCATTTGAAGTTTTGAACCCTAATTTTTTAAACTCTTGAAACACTAATGGACCCAGCGAAGTCCCACCTTTTGGGCCTGCAATCAAACCCCATAAAATTTCAGCCCAGAGAACTCATTCCCCCACTTCGGCCCATCAGATCAACTGTCGCCGGAATTGCACCAGAAGTCAGAACTGTTCGACGAATTTCCCCAAAGAGATGCTCCACCGGGAGGACATGGAAGTCACGAATCTCCCCACCACCCTCTCCAGCTTCCCCCTCCAATGGGTACTTGGATTCACATCTCTTTCTCCATGATTTGCCCTTCATTTTGATGTTTTCAGCTCTTTCTCTCGTGCTGAATCGACTTCTCTGTGGCAGAAATGAACTCGTACTGGAAGGGACTCGTGGACTCTGTTTCCTCCTTGTTTTCGACTCTCACTTCTGCTGCTGATGACCCTCCACGGCCTCCGGGGATGGAAGGAGTGGTGGGTCTGAACGTGGTGAGCGAGAGGGTGGCGCACAAGTTGAAGGGATACTTTGAATTGGCCAAGGAGTTTATCGATAAGGCTGTTCGCGCTGAGGAGTGGGGGCTTACGGAAGAAGCGATTGGGTATTACCAAAATGCTGAGCAGGTTCTGCTTGAAGGGAAGGCCACTAGAGCCCCTGCCAGCCTCTCCTCCAGGTAGTGCTTGGTGAACCTGAAACACCTTCATGAACATATCACTAAGTTGAACAGTATTTGTGACAAAAGGTTAAGACCCAGATGAGAATTGCGTTTATAACATGCTAAAGTTGAGTGCTTTAATGAGATTAGGAGATTATGAAAGCACTTGGGTGGAATGCATTACTGCATTAGTTGGTGGAATCTGACATGTTAAACTATTTTTTGTGCAATTTAAGTGTTAATGCTTCATGATGATAATAAAGATGAAAATTTTACTCTCTTTATTCTAATTATGAATTGTCTTCCTTTTCTTTCCAATGATTTCAACAATATTTAGTTGCAAATGGTTGAGACCCGATGAGAATTGCCTGTACATGTTCAATTTGAGTGCTTTGCGGAGATTAGGGTGCCACTTGGGTGGAAACTGGAAAGCAGTAGTTGGCGGTATCGGACTTGCTATACTATACTCTATGCATTTTAGGTGTTAATGCTTCATGGACTCATTATTATAAAGCTGATTTTTTTTTTCTCTTGTGTCTAATTATGAATTACTTCCTTTTGTTTCCAATAATTTGAAATATATTTAGTAGCAAAAGTTTGAGACCTAGGTGAGAATTGCCTTTATAACAGGTTCAATTTGAGTGCTTTTATAACAGGTTCAATTTGAGTGCTTTGATGAGTTTTGGAAACACTCGAGTGGAGAGCATTAGTTGGTGGTATATGAGTATATATTACTCCCTCTGTCTAAAACATTTTGCAGCATTTGTTAAATTTCTGATCCACTTTTAGGTCACTGGATTTGCCTTACAGGCCAATAGATCCTCATGCTCCTGCATGTGCAGCGGGTAAGTGGAGGCTTGAATGCTGTGGGCCCTACATGCCAATAAATTTAACTCATTTTCAAATGCTGCCAGGATTTTTTTGGATGGAGGTAGTAGTATTTTAGTTTTTTGTCATCTTGTTTCTAATATGAATGAACATAATTGGGGATTAGAGTAGATTTTTATAGTGGAGTTACTGACTCATTCAATCGAATATTCATAGATGTTAGCCTCTTACTTTCACATTAGCATTAGGTTGTCAAAGCCCAATAGCTGGTAAGCACACTCATGAGGGGTAGGGGATCAATCCTTTCTGTTTCTACTTGTCTGTTTTATAATGTCTAGATTTAACAATATTTAGAGAGCGCAAGGACCTAAGGAATTGGAGTTTACTGAGACAATCATACCTATTACCTACTCTTGTTTTGGACCATTTGTGATTATAAGGGCCCTGAATCCCATGTTTTAATCTTTTGAAGCTTACACTGAGTAGCAAAACAGTATTTGGAGATGGTTTAGTATTAGTACTAGATGCTTGATAATGCCACAGTTGTGTGCTTTTTATGCAGAACTTATGGGTATTTTTGTTACCTATTTGAAAGAACGGGAAGGATGCTGCAAGCTTTCAAAATAAGTTTTTAGACCTTTTTTACTCGCATTCAAAGGGAATTTCGTGGCCGTTACCTTCTTATTTTACTCGATAACAAAAGGCCTAACTTTCATGTGATGCACTCACAAAGGAAAGAGGAGCTTTCCTTGGCGCTTTTTCTAATCTCCTACACCTCTGAAAGCAATAATTTTCTACTGAATAGTATCAGTATCCTTAAAATGTATCTGTAGTTAGTAATGTTAGAGACCACAAAGACCTAATTGAACTGAAGTTTGCTGAGACAATCAGCGCCTACATACCTCGCAATGTTGTGGACGACTTCTTATGCTGAAGACCTTCAGTTAGTTCACACCATATATGAAACATTTAAGGTTCACGCTTACTAGCAAAATATTTTTTGAAAACTGTTTACTACTGAGTGAGATGCTTGATAATCACAGTCCATTGCTGTTTAGATAGCTGATAAGCTTTGGTTTACGCATTCTATCAGTCTAACTTTCAATTGTTTATTGATGTGTAAGGTTATTGGGGGCATTTAAAGGGTTAATCACTGTTATTAGTGTGAGAGAGAGATTGAGCAGCCTGAATTTATTTGAAAATCAATGAGGGTGAGCACTTTTGGAGTATACAGAATGCACTAACAAAGTAGAGAACTACCAACAGTGAAAAAAATTGCTTATGTGAATTGCGCTAGATAGCATATTTGTCTTTTGTTAACTTGCAGTCTGTAAATGTTCATGCTACACTTGGAAATTTAAAAGTTATGCACATTGGTGGTCTTCTCCTAGTATTGCTTAGGTGCAGACTCTGCAAAAAAAATCTTATTTTATTACTGTTTTTAATTATTTTTTTTCTATAGGGAAAGCGAAGAAGTGAATTTATATCATGAAAAGATATCAAAATGGCATAAGCAGGTTTCGGAGAGACTGAAAGTTTTAGGTCATCGATCAGGTTTGATATCTTAATTTGCTTACCTATGTTTTATTTTAGTGCATGAATATTGAATATTAATTACTGTTCACATATATTTGTCTTTTTCTCTGTTTCTTTTTATTCCAGCTCGAACATCAGTAACTAAGGTATGGGTTGGTCTTTATAGACTGTAAGTCAAATATCCTTTTAACTACAATACTGCATTGATATTGATCCTGTAGCAATTCATTTATGACACCTGGTGGTAATCAGCTGTACTGCTGTTGCCAAATTGTTGACTGGAGAAATACTGCAGTTTTGGCCGTTTTTCCTCTTCTTTCATCTTTTACAATCTTGTGGTTTTGAAATTTCTGATTATGTTGATATTTGCAGACAGGCTTAACCCATTCGAGGAACAAGGCAGCTTCATCTTCAGTATCTTCTGCAAAAAATACTTTGCAACGAAAACCTATTCATACCAAGGCGACCAATAAACCTGCAGGAAATTTTGCAAATAATGTCGGTGGTGCAAAGCCTATTCAAGAGACTGGCAGCAGTTATGATGCTAAACTTGTTGAGATGATTAACACTGCCATTGTGGACAGAAGCCCCTCTGTCAAATGGGAAGATGTTGGTAAGATTATTCGATTATTTATACATTGTCTCTGTTGTATCAATTTTAATAAATGAGTTGGTTTAATATGTTCATGTGGCAAGGAAGACAAGATTTTTTTTCCTCATGCAAGTTGAAAACTTGATGTCGTCTGGAAGAATTAAAGATACTTTTGGTTTTTGAGTTAATAGTTTAGTTGGTTTCCAAAAACCAAATGTATCTATAATTTGGGGTGGAGGCAGTATTAAATAAACAAATTTGACGTCTCATTGCTGATGGCTTGTGCAGCTGGTCTTGATAAAGCAAAGCAAGCTCTATTGGAAATGGTTATCCTGCCAACTAAAAGAAGAGATCTATTTACTGGCCTTCGAAAGCCGGCAAGAGGTTTTTTCTTATGCCTGCTATTATTTGTTAGTATGTTTGCAAAAAAGATAATGTGAAATATGATTGGAATACTTTGTTTAATAAATGTGTGCCTTTTGTTCTCTTACTTCATTAGGACTGCTTTTGTTTGGTCCACCTGGCAATGGGAAAACCATGCTTGCTAAGGCTGTTGCTTCAGAGTCAGATGCGACATTTTTTAATGTATCTGCCTCTTCGTTAACATCTAAATGGGTATGGTTTCCGTGATTTTTATCATAACAAAAATTTGTACATGATAACTCAATCATCTTAGTGATATAAATGCCGAAGGGCCTTAATGGTGTATACAGTTTGTGCCAAGGTAAGAAGGAATGACACTTTTTTTCTGTGTACAAACAGGTGGGAGAGGCTGAGAAACTCGTTAAAACTCTTTTCATTGTTGCTGTTTCTAGGCAGCCATCTGTTATATTCATAGATGAAGTATGCCCCTCTTAACTGTACATCTTTTCAAGAGATACTATAAAGGTTGAAGAGTTGTGGTTGAAGATTAAAGAAATTCATATCCTTTTTGTATTATTTTATGTTTTTTCTCTTTGGGATTTAGAAGATAGTTTTCAGTTGTTTTATTCTTGTTTCATGTACAGATTGATAGCATCATGTCAACGAGGTTGACTAATGAGAATGATGCTAGCAGAAGATTGAAATCAGAGTTCCTAGTACAGTTTGATGGGGTAACATCCAACCCGAACGATTTGGTCATTGTGATTGGTGAGCAACTTTCTTAGCATGTTCTCAAGTTACTTTTCTTGTGTTGACTCTTTATGTTTGGTTCAGTTTGATCTGGTTTGGTTTGGTTGATATCCATAGTTTGTCATTTCCTTGGCATCTTAAGCTTTCATGAGACTTGGTTTCTATGGTATGGACTTGGACGCTGAAGTCAGAAATGAAGTCTTCCTAAAAGTTTAAGCTGTTAGGAAAGGACCAAGGAATAAATTTTAACCAAATTAAAACTGAACCAAAACAACAGCATTCTGAACCAAAATCATATGCTGTCGAATTGTGTGTTTGTGATTTTCTGAAGTTTGATGTTGATCCAGAAATAACACCTGCTTTAGGACTAATTTCAAGTGTAGGAAGGGAAACGGTTTCCAAAATCATTTTTATTTGTAAGCTTATGTAACTACTTGCTAAAACATTTGGCTAATGATGTACAGGAGCAACCAACAAGCCTCATGAATTGGATGATGCTGTCCTTCGGAGATTGGTTAGTATGCCGTCAGATAATTATCCAACCATCAAGTTTTAAGTTGTTACCCACCCAATAGTTGGTATGCATCTTGCAACTTGTGGATCAGCTGTCACCTTCATAATGTGAACATATTCTCACACCTTCATGTGCCACTTGACGTAACCTGTATCATTGTATTTCTATAAATGCCTTTTGTACGCAAGAGTTAATGTTGTGTACGATGATTGGATCAGGTGAAGAGAATATATATTCCCTTACCAGATGAAAATGTTCGAAGGCTTCTCCTTAAGAATCAACTCAAAGGTCAAGCATTCTCACTGCCTGGTAAGAGGTTGAGCTAATATGTAATACATATAAATATTCTGAAGTTGAAAGGAAGAAAATGAATTCAACTTCGTATAGTGCCTAAAAATGTTAGTTTACGATGTTAGTGGATTATTTGTTAGCACTAATTTTTTGAATTGTGGATTAATTGTCTTTTAAATTTTTATGCCATGTGCTTTTTTCTCCTTTGCTTTGCAAGCTCCTTGTCCCGTTGATTGATTAACAAGTAAACTGAAGAAGTTTATGTATGTGGCAGATTATGATTTGCAAACACTTGTGAAAGAAACAGAAGGTAGATTGTGTGCATTTTTATATTTGATTGTCTAGACTGCCATGTTGGTGTCTCAGGCAACTTCTTTATGATTCTATCAGAAGTATGATCTGTCGGATTATCTAGGTTATTCGGGGAGTGATCTACAAGCGTTATGTGAAGAGGCTGCAATGATGCCAATCAGAGAACTAGGTTCCAACATTCTTACTGTCAAAGCAAATCAGGTATAAAATCATTTTGGAATCTTAATTTGGTGCATATTGACTTGTGTGCTCCATAATCATTTTGTTGTTGAGAATGTTGTACCTCATGATTAAGGTTTGTTAGTTATTCCATGATGTTTATCTTCATCGAAAAAGGACTCAAGTTATCTCATCTGGCAGGTGAGACCTTTAAAGTACAGAGACTTCCAAAACGCAATGACCGTCATCAGGCCCAGCTTAGTGAAAAGCAAATGGGAAGAACTTGAACAGTGGAACAGAGAATTTGGTTCTAATTAGCTCGCTTTAGTATTCTTTGCATACCAACAAATGGGGGATTTCTCAGAGCCTTGAACGTACGGCCGTGGGTGATGCTTTGAAGATGTACAGACTTTGAAGATTGAGTAGATGAGAACAGATGAAAGCATTTATCCGACTTTGTGTATATTGGACTGTCGCATTCTTTCTGTATATAAAGTATACATGAAAGGTTAAAGGATTACATTTGACACGCCTATATAAACCTAATGAAACTATAGAAAAAATAGAAGCGTGGCAAATGAAATACATGACAATGAATTATGCTTCAATATTTTGAAGGTGTAAAGAATATTAATATTTTAACTCACATGGTGGAGGTGGCGCTGTTTTCTTTATGTGCATTGCCGTATAAAGCGCTAGATCTCATCATACTCCCTCCATTCCAAAATATTATATACATTTTAAAATATTCATTGTTCCAATACTATGTATATTTTGCAAAATCACATGACTTCCTCTTTCTAAAATTAGATGAGACTTCGAAGGATCGATTTGAATTTGGTTTGAGAATGAGCATATGAGTTGGATGGGATGTTGGGGAGAAGAAGTCATGTGACTTCTTTGTGGGCTTCATGGTCTAATAAAAATGAGAATTTTCTCAAATGCACATAGTATTTTGGAATGGAAGTTCATATATCTCTTCCGTTTGGAATTATAATCACCAAAAAGATTTTCAAAATAAACTGGTTTTAGTTCATTTTTTGAAAAATCTTAAGGTGATACTAATTCTGGACGGAGTGAGTATATATAAATATATAGGGAAAAGCTTAAATTAGATCGCTCTCATTTTGCTTATATGAGATCAATTTCATTTGTAATCATTGGATCTTGATATGACGGCTATAAATAACTACATAGAACTCATTTACCCACTGATTTAATATCCACCCTTAGATCTGACTTTAATGGCCCAAAAACTTGGCCTCAAGCTCCTTATATGAGAGGAGCGATTTCATGTAAATGAGATCGCTCTCATATAACTTATATGAGGCCAATTCAATTTACAGTCGTTGGATCTTGATCTAACGGCTATAAACAGTTATAATGAACTCACCTACCCATTGATGTGACACACTCACCTACCCACTGATTTGATACCCACCCTTAGATTGAAATCTAACGACCCGTAAGATTGGTCTCATGCTCCTTCTATGAGAACAATCTCATGTAAACTGTTCCTTTATATATATATATATATATGGAAAAAGTTTAAATGAGATTGCTTTCATATTGCTTATATGAGGTCACTTTGAATCATAGCCGTTGGATCTTGATCTGATGGCTACAAATATCCATAATGATCTCACCCACTCTTTGATGTGACACACTCACCTACCCACTGATTTGATATCCTCCCTCCGATCAGAATCTAACGGCAATAAAGATTGGCCTCATGCTCCTTATATGAGAACAATCTCATGTAAACTCATCTATATATATATATATATATATATATATGAGATAAGTTTATATGAGATCGTTCTCATATAAGGAGCATGAGGTCAATCTTTATTGCCGTTAGATTCCGATCGGAGGGTAGATATCAAATCAATGGGTAGGTGAGTGTGTCACATCAAGGAGTGGGTGAGATGATTATGGATATTTGTAGCCGTCAGATCAAGATCCAATGGCTACGATTCAAAGTGGCCTCATATAAGCAATATGAGAGCGATCTCATTTAAACTTTTTCCATATATATGATTTGATATCCACCCTCCGATCAGAATCTAACGGCAATAAAGATTGGCCTCATGCTCCTTATATGAGAACGATCTCATGTAAACTTATCTATATATATATATATATATATATATATATAGAGGGGTGATATAGTGAGCCACACTTTTGATGAGCCAGATGAGCCCCATTAATTTGAGCCGCTCGATTTTGATCTCGCGCACTGAACCAATTTTAACCTCACGGGGTTGATCTCGCGGTTTTTATTTTGATCTCCCGCTCTTCCCCTTCCTCCTCCGATCGCGCCCTCGCCCTCGCCCGCGACCACCTCCACCGCCCCTCGCCGTCGCCGCTCTACCCCTTCCTCCTCCGACCGCGCCCTCGCCCTTGCCCGCGACCACCTCCACCGCCGAAAGCTCGTCCCTTTCACCATCCTCACCTCCCTCCGCTTCCGCTCTGCCCCTTCCTCCTCCGACCGCGCCATCGCCCTCGCCCTCGCCCGCGACCACCTCCACCGCCAGACGAGCCGTCGCCCCGAAAGCTCGTCCCTTTCATCGCCCATCCTCACCTCCCTCTGCTCCCGCTCTGCCCCTTCCTCCTCCGACCTCGCTGATGGTTATCTTCTCCTTGCTGCCGACATATTTCTTAACCGCTCGTTTGAAAGATTTTGTATATTTAAATCCCCAGATAAGACAAGCGGGCTGCGGCTTTGGATCCTTGCCCTGTACATTCTTCAGTCTTATGTGGAGATCTCCAAGTGTAAGTACTTGCACCGCCTCTCTTCTGCCTTTTCTGATGATAATTTGCAAGTCATAATTTTGTAGTCAATTTATTCCAACGTCTCATGAATACCGTATTTTCTGAATCTTTTCGCCATCTTAGATAAGTGTTAGTAGAAAATTGTATATGGCAATACTACCATCTTAATCTGACTCTCAGACCAAAACGGAGATGCTTGATGAAGGGTTTTGATTAAATATCAGATCTGAGGACTATTTTGTTTCTCTTCGTTGCTTCTTTCTTATATTAACTCAAAATGTCCAATAATGGTTGATGGCATTTTCCTCAAGTATGTTGTGTCCGCGTCTCTGTGCAGCTGACCAGCTCATAACTTCAGTACTGAGAACAAAGGTTTTGTCATTCATAAACCAAATTTGCAACTCTTTAATACTCTGGGTTAGGTTGGAAAGCACATTGAATCTGTAATGATTACTTTAATTTCTTCTACCTGCACCGTGTAATCAGTTCAATTCCCTTTCACTTTTTAGAAGTCGGGGTTCTGCGGGTTTAGATTTTAAATATCTAACATTTTGGAGCCCTGTATATATCCAAAATCTATGTGTTATCACGTTATCATTCAGTATTGTACTGGTATCAGCTTATCCAATTTTCAGTTGTATGCTGTTTTATTTTCAGATGTTGAATCTTCTTCTTGTTCTTGCAACAATTGGCGTGTGCCAATGTGATGCCTTTGGCAGCTCAAACTGCAAAATGCCAAGATCAGGGGCAATTCGGCCTCACAGTGTCACAATAACTGAATTTGGTGCTGTTGGTGATGGAATGACCCTTAACACGAAGGCTTTTCATAATGCAATATTTTATTACCTGTGGACCGAGGGTACAACAGTGAGGGTACAACAGTGAGGACCGAGTTTAGGCGGCAGATCTCGTGTGGACCGAGGGTACAACAGTGAGGGAGGAGAGATGAAGGCTGAGGCGAGGTCGGGAGAGTGGTTGTCCTGGGCGTGGTCGATTAATGTACACCTACTAGCAACCTAGCATCATCAACTAAGGAAAACAAAAGAATCAGAATGATGTCATATCCTGGAGAATACAAGAATAAACAGGAAGAAAACTCAGAATCAAACTCCTACCTTGGTTCCATTCGCAGCCTTTTGCCCATGCTGCACCCCTAATGTGTGTCATTAATCTGAACTGTGCAACTGGATCGTGATAACGTTTAATGTGCTTGGCTAACAGCTGCAGCTCATGCACACGATCTAACAACTCTTGAGCCTTCACAGGGACACCAAAAAAATCCTACATAATACCCTAGGGATAAACAAGCATTACATGAGTCTCAGCAGCTAACCATGTATCAATCTTCAGATTTCAAATGAACCTAATAAGATGTAAAAATTGACTTGAATGAAAGGGCCTAACCTTAGCCCCAGGATTGCCACTAACTGCGTCTTCACACCCATTGATCAATACCTCATAAAGTTCAAGTTGGGCATGAGAAGGGGCTGCTTCAATGTGCTTTCCAACCTAACCTAGAGTATTAAAGAGTTGCAAATTTGGTTTATGAATGCCAAAACCTTTGTTCTCAGTACTGAAGTTATGAGCTGGTCAGCTCCACAGAGACGCGGACACAACATACTTGAGGAAAATGCCATCAACCATTATTGGACATTTTGAGTTAATATAAGAAAGAAGCAACGAAGAGAAACAAAATAGTCCTCAGATCTGATATTTAATCAAAACCTTTCATCAAGCATCTCCGTTTTGGTCTGAGAGTCAGATTAAGATGGTAGTATTGCCATATACAATTTTCTACTAACACTTATCTAAGATGACGAAAAGATTCAGAAAATACGGTATTCATGAGATGTTGGAATAAATTGACTACAAAATTATGACTTGCAAATTATCATCAGAAAAGGCAAAAGAGAGGCGGTGCAAGTACTTACACTTGGAGATCTCCACATAAGACTGAAGAATGTACAGGGCAAGGATCCAAAGCCGCAGCCCGCTTGTCTTATCTGGGGATTTAAATATACAAAATCTTTCAAACGAGCGGTTAAGAAATATGTCGGCAGCAAGGAGAAGATAACCATCAGCGAGGTCGGAGGAGGAAGGGGCAGAGCGGGAGATCAAAATAAAACCGCGAGATCAACCCCGTGAGGTTAAAATTGGTTCAGTGCGCGAGATCAAAATCGAGCGGCTCAAATTAATGGGGCTCATCTGGCTCATCAAAAGTGTGGCTCACTATATCACCCCTCTATATATATATATATGGGAAAAGTTTAAATGAGATCGCTCTCATATTGCTTATATGAGGCCACTTTGAATCGTAGCCGTTGGATCTTGATCTGACGGCTACAAAAATCCATAATGATCTCACCCACTCTTTGATGTGACACACTCACCTACCCACTGATTTGATATCCACCCTCCAATCGGAATCTAACGGCAATAAAGATTGGCCTCATGCTCCTTATATGAGAACGATCTCATGTAAACTTATCTCTATATATATATATATATATATATATATATATATATATATATATATCAAAATAAAGTATGAAGCGCAAGGTGTACAGAGGCAAAATTGGACCCATATGGGCATCTCACTGAAGTCTTTTAGCCATGGATTGTGCATTTTGAAGTTCTGGGAATTCAGAATGCATATTCACATCCCCATCATGCAGTCCTTCGTTTTTTTTTCTTTTGTTGGATTCATCTGCAAAAAATAGCTTATAAATTGATTCTATCATACTCCATTGTCAGCTTCATATAAGATGGATAAAAGCTTACCCAAGCCTTCTAGCAGGTAATGGAACGAACGTGCCTGGCTAAGTAATGAGCTACTCTATTAGCCCCCCTCTGAACATGGACAAACGAAGCTTATTTGAAACTTTGCACATTCGAAAGACTGGTAGAAGTTTTTTTTTACTACAACTACTCAAGACAGGGCACTCAGGCACAGAGAACCTAAGTTTAAGATCTGCCTGAGTCATGGTGCTCGAGTCAAGATTTAAACTCAGTCTTCTCCTATCCACTGGAGACCGAAGATCACTGTGCCACCGTGCAATGGGGGTAGGAAAGTTGTTTGCCATTCTAATGTTAGAATGGTTAATCACTTGCAACTGTATCCTTCCAGAATAGCCTCGTGGTACTCAAGCTGTTTGGTGAAAAGCACTGCTCTTGGCGCTGCAATTGATCGTGTATCCTCCCCCTCTTGATAACTAATACTCCCTCGGGTCACAAGTAATTGGTTTTTTAAGTCTTGCAGTACTCGCAGAAGCCATATTTTGTTTATTGGTCTTGTTTGTTTTTAACTTCTTATTATTCTTTTTTTTTTTGCTGAAATAACTTCTGATTATTAAATGTAGCATTTTTCACCTACAAACACACTTTCCTTTATCTTTACCAATTCTGATTCTTAGGGCATGTTTGGATGCCATTATGGGATATAAAAAGAAAGTTTATTTCTCTCATTTTTCTTTTGCTAAAGAGAAATGAAGCTCATGTTTGGGAAGTATCTTTCCATCTTTTACAGTTTTCCTTTTTGGTAAAGGAACTCAAATAATAAGGAGGTTTTTCTATATTACCTTTACCTGGCCAATGAGCCTGGATTACCATATTACCTAGTTTTTTGGGCTCATCCTAACCTGATTTTGGCACCTGATCTTCTAATTTTGCCATCCTAAACCCTAACCCTAAACCTTTTTATAACATTTCTATATTATGTTTTAAGTTTTACACTTCAACAAATTATATCTAATTCATTTCTAGTTCGTTTTTGCTCATTTTTTCCCTTATTTTTACTACTCTTTCTGATCATCATGATATCCTAATGAACTTGATATAATATAAAAAAATATAGCAAAATCTATGATAAATAGCATACAGTGTCTCAACATCCTTATGATATCATTATTGTAAGAAATAACACTAAAAATAAGAAAAAATAAAAAAAATAGTGAAAACGGATCAGAAATAAAGGAGATATAAATCATTAAAGTTTGTTCCACTAAAATTGGCAATTACATGATAGCTCTACCTATCGTGTAATCGAATACATGATAGCCCTGGCTATCAGTGTCATCGATTACACGATAGTGCTATCGTGTAAATATCGTGTATTCGATTACACAAATACACAATTAACTATTTTAATGGGACAAACTTCAACGATGTATATCTCTTTTATTTCTGATCTGCTTTCGCCTTTTTTTTATTCTTCTTTATTTTTAGTTTTCTTTTTTGTCATGATGATAGCTTAATTATCTTTAAACACTGCATGCTATTTATCGTAAATTTTACTGTATTTTTTTAGATATTATCTCAAGATCCTTATGCTAACATCATGATACGAAAGAGCACTAAAAATAAGGAATAACAAAAATATGGGTAAAAACGGATGAGAAATGAAGGAGATATGAATTGTTAAAATTTGTTCTATTAAAATGGGCAATTACACGATGGTCTATTTTAGTGGGACAAACTTCAACGAATCATATCTCCTTTATTTCTTGTCTATTTTCGCCTATTATATTTCTGTTCTTCATTATTTCTAGTGTTCTTTCTTATAATGATGATATCATAAGGATATTGAGACACCCCATGTTATTTATTGTAGATTTTGCTGTATTTTTTTATATTATATCAAGATCGTTAAGATCATGATGATCAAAAAGAGCACTAATAATAAGGAAGAACAAAAAAATAATAGAAAAAAATAGACTAAAAATAAAGGAGATATTATTCGTTGAAGTATAAAACTTAAAACCATGGAAAGAAAAATAGAAAGAAAAAAAGAAAGGTTAAGGGTTAGGGTTTTGGGTAAAATGGGAAGATCAGGTGCCGAAACCAGGTTATATAGAATGAACCTACAAAAACCAAGTAATATGGGAATCCAGTCTCATTGGCTAGGTAATATAGAAAAACCTCCTCAAATAAGTATCAAATAGAAATGTCTATCTTACTCTTACCCATTTCATCTTTATTTCTACTCTTCGTCGCCCTCCTCGATTATCGTGCACTCTAGTCGGTTTGCCTCTGGCACCCCCACCTCCCGCCACCGCCCCATCCCCACCTCCAGCGCCACAACGTTATACGCTCTAGCTGGCGTCACCCAGTAAGCATCCCGATGTCGGCATTGTAAGCGCTCTCATTCAGGGTCCAAACTGTGAGCCACATGGTGAATTCTAGCGAGACCCGGCTGAGCGTCGTTCATCAGCCCATCATGGCAACCTTGCCAAGCATACAGCCAAAAAGTGGCTGAATTGTGGACCTCATCGGATTGGGAAAAGAGGGCGGTTTGTTGGTCAATAAAAAAGAGAGCAAAAACTCTGAACGGAAAGGAGAGGCTTTTTGAACTTGGAGAGGAATAAAGCATACTCCCTCCATTCCAAAATAGGGGAAATTACGTAATAAATCATCAATTTTTTTTTTCAAAATGGTACACTGTAGCAAATATTTTCCAAAATCATGCTCTCACAAGCCACACAGGCGCCCCCGTGGCGCGGGCACTTGCATGGCTTTTTTTTTGTAAAATTAAACCGAAAGGCGTCGGTTAATTTTCGTCCCATTTTAAACGGGTCATCACTTCAACGATGCATATCTCTCTCATTTCTAATCCATTTTGTCCATTTTTTTTCATTCTTCCTTATTTTTAGTGCTCTTTCTATTCATCATGATATCACAAAGATGTTGAGCAATCACATACTATTTATCATAGTTTTTGTGATATTTTTTTCGATAAATAGCATGCAATGGATCAACATCTTTGTGATATTATGATGACTAGAAAGAGCCTAAAAATAAAAAAAATAAAAAAAAATGGACGAAAATGGATTAGAAATGAGAGAGATATGCATCGTTGAAATTTGTCCCACTAAAATAGCTCAAAATAAATTTGTCCTATTTTAAAGGGGCGATAACTTCAATGATGCATATCTCTCTCATTTTTAATCCATTTTGCCCTTTTTTTATTCTTCATTTTATTTTTAATGCTCTTTCTGGTCATCATAATATCACAAAGATGTTGATCCATCGCATGCTATTTATCAAAAAAAATATCACAAAAACTATGATAAACAGTATGTGATGGCTCAACATCTTTGTGATATTATGATGAATAGAAAGAGCACTAAAAATAAGGAAAAATAAAAAAAATGGGTAAAAACGGATTAAAAATGAGATAGATATGCATCGTTGAAGTTGAAGTGATGACCCGTTTAAAATGGGACAAAAATTATTAAAGCACTTTTAGTTTAATTTAAAAAAAAAGCCACGCAAGCGCCCGTGCCACATGGGTGCACCATTTCGGAAAATATTTGCTACAGTATACCATTTTGGAAAAAAAAATTTGATGATTTATTATATAATTCCCCTTTTATACTATATATATTTTTAAATATTCATTGTTCCAAAATATTGTGTATATTTTGTAAAATTACATGGCTTCCTCTTTACAAAATTGGAGAAGACTTGGAAGGATTGACTTGAATTTGGTTTGTTAATGAGCATACGAGTTGGACGAGACGTCGGGAAGAAGAAGTCATGTTACTTCTTTGTGGGCTACAGGTCCAATAAAAATGCGAATTTTCTCAAATGTACATAATATTTTGGAACGAAAAGAATATAATTTTAAGAGCTGCTGCAAAGAAAACCAAGGACAAGAGTTCTTATTGGCGCAGTAATACTGTAGCAGATCTCTTAAACTGGAGCAGCAAAACAAAAAAGTTGAGAGGATTTGTGTTTCATATTTTACACGTCCACAATGAACCCCTTGCTATCCGTGCCAAAAGGCGCCTTTGCTCGCCGCCAAGGCCACCGCAAACAATCTCCCTTTCCCCTCCTCTCTTTTTCCCTGCAGCTTTCGATAA
Source organism: Houttuynia cordata (assembly GCA_039654745.1). Lineage (NCBI taxonomy): Eukaryota > Viridiplantae > Streptophyta > Magnoliopsida > Piperales > Saururaceae > Houttuynia > Houttuynia cordata. The sequence goes on from CM077505.1 coordinate 24,570,341, forward strand.
GAACACGTTGGCCACGAGAAGTTATTACCTGCGCGCCGCGCATGGTAACAGTGTGCTCATCACCAATGGGTGATGAGCACGTCTCCCTACTTGTGGGTCCCATTGGGGCAATCATTACAAGCAGGGGAGGGGTGCCCATCACCCATTGGTGATGAGCACACTGTTCCCCCTGCGCGGCGCGTAGCCAATAATTTTCCCGTTGGCCACTGTGCCGCAGCCACAACCCCAACCACCTGCGCTACTGTGTAGCATATCATCCATGTTGCCGTTTGGGGCGTGATAAAAAGTAAAACATCCATAGTGGATGTTTCACTTTTATTATTCATTTCTTATTTTTTTTTTTACTTTCAGCTGAAACACCTCATGACGTGTTCCAGACATCCACGGTAAAAAATTCAAAAATTAAATATTGAAAGTAGATTTTTCACCGTGGATGTTTTGGATTAATCACGAACCAAACGGCTATAAAGAAAGAAAAAATACATTAAAGTTGGATCTATGGGACATCCGTTTTCCTTTGCAGAAAAAAGAACTGCAGTCCACCTCCCCCAAGCACCTCTGCCAACTTCCGGCCATGCCCTTCCCGGACGACTTCCCGGAGTACCTAACCAAGCTCCGGTTCATCCAGTACCACGAGTCCTATGCTGCCCGCTTGAGCCTCGAGCCCCGCTTCAACCAGTGCGTCAGCTCCGCCCGCTTCGATCCCACCTCAGGCCTCTGGCGCCGAGTACATCTGCCATTGGCTCGTCGTCGCTACTGGAGAGAATGCGGAGATGGTGGTGCCTGAGTTCGAGGGTCTCGACCGGTTTGGCGGCCAGGTGGTGCATTCTAGTGAGTACAAGTTCAGGGAGGACTAACGGGGGAAGAAGGTGCTCATTGTCGGATGTGGGAATTCCGGGATGGAGCTCTGTCTCGACCTCTGCAACCACAATGCCTTCCCTTCCATGGCCGTCCGCAGCTCGGTCAGTACTCCCCATCCATTAAAATCTCTTCTTTTTTTCTCCTGATTTCATAAGCTGACATGGGTAACTCTTGGAGTACAGGTTCATGTGTTGCCAAGGCAGGTTCTTGGCAAATCGACGTTTGAGACGGCGATTTTTCTGTTAAAAGTTGCTTCTTTGTGGCTGGCGGACAAGCTGCTGTTGATTCTGGCGTGGTTGGTGCTGGAGAAGTTGGAGAAGTGCGGCCTCAGGCGGCCTGCAATGGGTCCTCTGCAGCTGAAAAATGTTGTGGGCAAGACCCCAATTCTGGACATTGGCACCCCGGCGAAGATCAGATAAGGGGGAATCAAGGTGGTCCCAGGGATCGAGAGATTCTATCCAGGGAAAGTTGAGCTTGTTAATCGCCAAGGACAATCCGGTGGTGAAGGACGATAAGCTGGCCGCGAGAGTCTGACTCACCCATCCCTGGATTTAGAGTTTAATTTATTCAGTCATGTTCAAGTTTAGTAATAACATGTAAATTACTTAAACAATGTAACTTTATGACGATTCTAAAGAAAAATAGTTTATTTCATTTCTTTGTGGCTTGCATGAATTCTCCATTAGGCCGATTATGTCCTCTGTTTAAATTGATTGCTGTGGAACGCAATTTAACGATTCTAGTGCAAATCAGCTCTTATCCTTCTATGGTGACTGGTATGGCTCTGCTTTTTTTTTTTTCAAATTTCTTTTTCTTTATATTTTTATTACATTCTTTGTTAATCTCAAAAAACAAACAAACAAACAAACAAAAATTTAGATGAGGTTTGGTATAGCTTAAGCAGTTTTAGTTCTATGAAACAAGGGTCAAATAATTACGTGTAGGAGGTCGCTAGATTTAATTTCCAACTAATCTTGTCCTCAACCTCACATCTCTCTCTTGCATGGTGACCCTTGCATAACTCCTTCAAGGAGTTTTAATACAGTGAAGGACCTACACCGTCGGCACCTTCTCTGGCTGTAACAGAAGTTTCATAATGAAAAAAATGGCCTTAACATCCTGATATCAAACTCGGATCTACGCATCAGCGGGAAACAAACCTTTATACAATGGCTCACATCTTCAACTGAACCAAGATCCTCAGTAAAATTACATTTTTTAAATGAAACAAAATTTTGAGATGTATACAGCCTACAAACTTCAAAGGAAGCCTTCAACTCCATGACCAGCAATTGCTTCTGCATATATAACCAAGGCTTCTTCCATTACCTTGGCTTGAGACAACAATTTTGCCCTGGTCTTTCCAGATGGATGGGTCGATAGATAGTCTCTCAATACAGACTCACCAGTCAGCTGCCCTAGCTTCTCATAGACTTTTGGTGCAATACGAGGATCGTAACCTGCTGCAGCCATCAACAGCAAGCCAATGTAATCTGCTTCTATTTCCATCCTGAAAAAGGGTTTCAACTTTCAAGGCATGATCAAACAAACTTAAACAAGCATTTGCGCTAGTGATATTAAAACCCTAAATTGATTGAGATTGCAATTATTTATGAAGTATACTGGGACCTGAAATGCTTATCTACAAAATGTAGACCAGAAAGTTAAACACGGCAAGATAGTCCCACCATGATACAAACCCAAGGAACTTCTATTTACTAATCACTGTTTAAGAATTGTCGGACTTACAAAATCTGACGTATGACCATTACATTTATATAACACATGCATAACATCTAGGAAATTCAGCAATACAACCATAAAATCAACATTAAAACAATAGGGTTTAGTAAAGTTCCACCAAATATGCAAACCCATTTGTCTACTAAAACTACCCTTTGACAAGTTTGCTTACAAGTGAAAACAAAATGAAATTCTCCAGAAAACGGACTCAAAGAACTCCATCTACTCTCCACATATTTTTTTTCCTTTTGTAGCTTTTCATTATGGCTGCCCCCACACCAAAAGTATGAGACCCCTCATATTCACTATGGACACCTAAAGAAAGTATCTTGAGATTGCTGCTAGTGGGAAACTAAGTAAAGTGAATCTACTTAATTTACGAGAAGAGTAACATAAGGTGTTTTTCTTTGTTAAGGAAGCTGGTAACTGTACACTGAAACTGTACACCAAACCCATATGCCCGTATTTTTGTTGGATAGTAAAAGTAGGCCTCACACTTTTGACTGTCCAACTCCTCATGCTTCTCATGCTTAGAATTTTATTATTTCTCTTCGTCAAGATATGATGAGAAGCTGCCATTTTAATATTGGAAATGGGGGTAAACACAAAGATGTGGCCAGATCCCTGGATTGAGCACTTTCCTTTATACTTAAAATTTGGGCACAGAAATATGCTTAAGGGGGGTGACATTTCAAACACAGTTGCAGATTCAATCCTAAATGGGCGCTAAAATTTGCAAGCCGACTCGTCTTATTCTGATGAAATTATATCTTATATAAATCCTCGAATGCATGTTCTTACTAATGAATTTGATTTAATTGGTTGGAGAACTCCTTTTGGAAAATTTTCTTACAAGACTGCTTGGAAATGTTTTTGTCAGACTACCCCTATAGTTGACTGGTGGACTATTGTGTGGCACAAAAACTGCATATACAGACCGTCCTTCATTTCTTGGCTTGCTCTTCCAGTGACTCTAGATTATCTTCAAAAGAGGCATATCTTTCGTCAAGCGTTGCTCTCTTCGCTTCCATGGAATTGAAAGTCACGATCACCTCTTTTTTTAATGCAGTTTCAACAATGTCATTCTGCTATTCAAATGCCATATTCAGCAGTATATTGGAAACTTCTCTGACGAATTATCATGGATTTTATCATTACGTCAATCAAATAAGTATAATGACTCCTTTTGAAGCATATCTTCAATGCTTATATCTCTACAGTTTGGTATGAGCGAAATAAACGGATTTATGAAGAATCAACCTCGCCATTAAATGTCGTCATTTGTAGAATTCTTAATCAAGTGAAAATAGCTTCTGAGACATTCGGATTTAAAAGCTTAGTCATTCATCATTGTACTTATTTTTCTGATTTTTTTTATTAGGTTCCTCTTGCATTTACTTTAGAAGTTGTTTTGCTATTAGCAGAACTCTTTTTCTTAGTGTTTTATCACATTTTTTTGTTATTCTCTTCCCTCTGGGGTTCTTGGTGTTTTATCATCTTTCTTTGGAAGAGACCGTTCTTTGTAATTCTCTTCCCTTTGGGGCTTTTACAATATAATTTTTAATTCATAAAAAAATGAGTTTAATTTACAGATTTGTTGTAGCATTACCTGGGAAGCGGTCAGTACAAACAATGCGTCCCAAGTACCAGAATTTAAAACCTCACTTTTAAATTTTGCGATAACTGACCTAGAAACATGACTGGCTTATAGATAATCAAATCAACAAGCAACTCATAGCCTTTGTTCCTTGAGGTGCAAACATGCTGATGTGACATGTCAACATAGACCATGTAACCATTAGAATAACACCCATCCCCAGCCCCCAACAACAAAAATAATCAAATCCACTAGCAAATCATAGAAGTACAACCCTTGTTAATAGAGGCACAACCATGTTCATAATTAGTATGCACTCATATAGCAAACTTAGGACCATAATAATCATAATCATAATCAAGTAGCGCCTTTTCCCCACAATTTGGGGTCGGCGACATGAATTTTAGAACACTCTACCCTACCCTAACTCCCATGCCATCATGTTAACTGCATGGCCTGTACGTCAAGGTGCACAAACAGTGGGAGTGGAGGGGACATAGCGTATCTCTAACTATAAAAATCAAAATCAAAATATAAAGGTTCTGATTGTGCACCAGGATTTGAAATGTAATTGCTACATTCTTTGCAACAATTTGAGTATCTATATCGCATCCATATACTAAGGAAACAAAATCTCGATCTTACTGAAATGGCACCACCAACAAATTAATTGATATAACTGCTTCATTATTAGCGTTTAAATGCTGTAACCTGATAAAAAGTCGATGTTATAGTCAAACTACCACTGCTATGTCAGTAGAGAATGAGCCTAGCATGCTTACAGGATTGTGCAGAAATTCAGTCTATATAGAAGGGCTAGAAAAGGAGCACATTTTATGGGCTAACAGGGTAAAATGTAACAGAACAGAGTACCAATCCTTCAAAAAAAATTTAACAAAAACACTATCTTATCAACAGATTTTGATCCAGTAAAGTACCTCCGAGAGAAAGGAAGCTGCAGAAAAATATGCGACATTGTGTTGGCGACATCAATGGGCACAAACTGGAATAGAACAATCTGCACAATAAGGTACCACAAGTTCTTCGTCATCCCCTCAGCCGCGTGCCGCGCTATACAATGCGCAATCTGAAAGGAAAAGCCAAATTCTACCTAATCAATGACCAACATACCAAAAACAGAAAATCACAATTATGAATTCAAGTCTTTTTCCCCTGTAAGAATCCTACCTCATGGCCCAAAACAGTAGATATCTCCGCATCAGTCCTGAAATGATCAAGCAATCCAGTGAACACCACAATCTTCCCACCAGGAAGACAGAAGGCATTCACCATTGGCTCATTCACCACCACCACTTCCCAATTCAGCCCCTCCAAGTGCTCAGTCATCGGCTGAGCGCCGCGCTCCTTGCCCTTCTTCCTACTCTCCTCCACCCATCTATCATCAAGAATCTCATCCTCCCGCCCCCACTGCACATCCATCTTCCCATCATCCCTCAGCGCCGCCACAGCCTCATCTGCTGCCCCAAAATTCCCCACCCCGTACGCCTCATTCGAATACTCCAAGTCCCTCCACCCCTGCTGATGCTTAATTCCCCTCTTCAGCGCCATTATAATGTCTTTCGCAATCATACGCACCCGTACACTATCCGGGTGGATCGGCGGTAGGATCTTGTGCCGGAAACTCTTCTTCAAATTCTCAAATTCACTCTCCCCAATCTTCCTCTCCATTTCCTTCGACAACAGTACAAAGTGCTTGCGGTGGGTGTACGGAACGGTTTCCAGGTTCCCAAAATAGACCATGACGACCACCCCAGCGCCGACGACGACGACCGTGAGCACGACGCGCGGGTTCTCAAACCACCGCGCCGGCCCTCGCGGCCGGAAGTGCCGCACATTGTGCCTGTCCACATAATACCACCTCCTCGAGCTGTACCAAATCTGGTTAGACTGGTTTCCGGTAAAGGCATCGCCTTTGGAGACCCTGGAAATGGGCGCCTTACCGGAAATTCCCGCCGGAGATCGCAGTCCGGCGAAATGGGTACCTGGGTTTCTGAATGCGGAGGCGTTTTCCGCCGCGAGGCCGGCCGACCCAGTTCGGCCGGCAGCGGAGAGGCGGGAGCGGAGGGCTTGGAGAGCGCCGAGTGCTACCTTGCCATTTCTGTAAAAACCCATGGAACATGGAGCTTAGGGAGTAAAAGATTAGAGCTTTGGGGAGTGTTGGAGATGGATTCTTCTGGAGAGATGGAGCAGAGGGAGGTGGGAGTGGCGAGGGTCGACTCCCATGAGTTTGCCAAAAAGAATGGGACAGACGGCTGGAAGAACAGGCACACGTGGGGTTTGTATGACTCTGCTAGAATGTGTCGCATGGTTGCTACTTTGCGAGCACTGGGGCCTGGCGCATGTTAGAGTATTTACGCCTCTGGAAGGTAAAAATTCGGGCCTTTCAGCCTGAAAAATGTGAAAATTATTTAGATGCTGAAATGTGACAATGCGGCAATGAAAAGAATTTTTCACAACTTGTTACATTTTAGCCTGACAAAATTGACAATTGTGAAATACACGAAAGTGAGCATTACTTCTGAAAGATTTTTTCACATATAAAAGTTGTTTATAGCCAAATACTTTTCACCTAGCCCTCATTTTCAGGGAATATTTCACAAACCCATTTTAGCTTCCAAAAGCAGTCAGGTTATTAGATTAGGAACAAATTAGTGGAGCACCGCCTGTTATTAGGTTAGGAACAAATTAGTGGAGCTAATTAAAACAGGATGGAGGGATTAGGATATATTATGATGTAGTGTATAAATGGTGAGATAAGAATGTAGTATATTACTCCCTCCGTCCAATGAAACATATTTGTATTTGAAAATGAGTTAAATTTATTAGTCTCAAGCCTATCAAATACCAAAGTTTTCCATCCTCTTATGATGTTTTTGGTCGTGAGAGAGCAAAGTCGACCATGTAATGGTGGACCCGTATACAAGACACTTCTTGAAGAAGAGGTCCTAATTTGATACATAAGGTTTGGCAGTGGGATAAGGTGCTCTAAGCAGGTTGTTGTGCCGTCCCTTCTAGCTGAATCCTAAACATTCAGATACCTCTCATTATAAGAGAAAAAAGATGTATTATTATGTGATCAAAACTATTCGCACATTCTCTTGATCTTACCCTTATTTGAGACCAATATTAGTCTTTCTAGATGCTAACAAATTTTTGTTGTTTAGCATTGTCACACCCTGGGCATCGCCCCGATCCGAACCGAAAACGGTCCAAGAGTCGAACCGGCACACGGGGGCGACGTTAAGAGATATAGCGGAAGACTGATGCCCCTCATACGGGCGGTCTCACTAACAGAGTTACACAAAAATAGTTTTGTGCAAGAGTAAATAAGAGGAATAAATGTAGAGTCTAACTCAAAGTAGATCGACAAGTCATTAAACCCACAAATACCATTTTGAGCCAGCGTACCGGGCTCGAATCACAAGGGTTTAAAATATAATTCCCCACAAGTCTCAACATACAAAATATAATAACTCAAAAGATAAACTAATCAAGTCCAAGGCATCCACGCCTAATCCCGCTTTCTCTACGACCGCTCCTCAAACAGAAGATCCTGTTCATTTGCGTGTCGCACCACACAGCCCCAAAATAAAACAAGGAAAGAGGGGTGAGTGTAAAACTCAGTAATGACTTTATATAATCGACAATAATCAGAAATCACAAGGCATTATATCATAGCTAAAAATCCATAATCGACATGATTATCCCATTATCTAATCATGCACGTATAACACATAAACTTGCATAACCATATCTCATTCACATACTCTCATATCATGCATTCATAACACATAATCCTGCAACATGATATCTCATCCATATTCTTCCATCTAATCAGGCATTCATATCTCATAAATTCACCCTGCATATCCAAAGTAACCAACACATGGTATAATCATGCATTCATATCTCGTAAATTTATCCTGCATGTCCAAAATAACCAACACATGGTATAAGCATGCATAACATCGCAATAAGCATGTATCATCACAATGGTGAATGCTTCTATCAAGGAGTAACACAATCTGCCACTAAAGCGGGACACAATCAAGGCCATGAAGGCGTATCATGGTCCGGTACCTACACAAGAACAAGGGGGTTGTCAATCCCAAGTGTTGCTCGCCCTGGACAATCCTGGCCAAGGATGCCCGAATCTTAGAAGAGAAACTAGAGCAGGTGTATTCGCCCTGGGTAGTCTTCTGCGGTGGGGGAGAGCCCGAATCTCACTAAGAGAAACTAGAACACGTGGTAGCTGGTGCACAAAAGCATACCACCCAGGTGCTCAGTGTCCGGTTTTTGACATCTCAATAATCTTCTCAAGGCAAGTACAATCTCACACATTGCATAGATTCGATCCATCCCCTCATGCATCATAATCAAAGCATATATCAACTACAATATCATGATAAACTCCCAAATATGTGTGTGTTCATGCACATTCTAATCACATGGCAACATGCTTTGACATAACCTCATAAGACATTAAATGCATTATTAAATCCCATTTCAAATCACAATTCTTAATAAAACCATACTTGACATAAAAGAGCACTATCTCATAGTTCACAATATCATAACTTTGCCAAAAACATACTTATTCACAAGGATTTCACCATGATATAATTTCAATATCAACATATGTCATTATCAACATATGCTTTTAGATATGTTATCAACATATGCTTTTATAATTTCAATATCAACATATGTCATTATCAACGTATGCTTTTAATCCATCCATGTAGAGTTGAAGGCTTACTCCTACAAGCATGCTCTTTTACCATACAATAAACCATAGCATGATCAACTCAATTACTCATAAGCCATATGATTTATGATCTACTCATGAAATATGCATTTTATTATCTCCTAAGCTTATAATTATGCTAGTATTTGATTAGAATAACTGCTACTTTAATATAGTTTTTGGTTTTTGTAGGAAACAAGAGTAAATACACAGAAAATGACGAGAAAAGTAACTCAAATGATCAAATTATCATAACTTCGTCTACAAATATTGGATTGGACTGATTCAAGCCTCATGTTAAAGATTAAGAAGTCAGCTTTCCAACGCTACCAACCACGCACAATTTGGAGTTCAGAGCAGAAAGTTATAGCTATTTGAATTTTATAAACGGTAACCATGATCGATCGGCTATCAATGCGATCGATCGCCAGAGCCGCAAAAGCAGTGTATTAAAGGTAACGATCGATCGGACCTCAAAACGATCGATCGTATCTACTAGAATTTTTTTAATCGCCGAAGACGGTATCATGCGGCGTCGATCGGCAAAGCGATCGATCAAAAGAAAATAACGAAGTAATTGCGACGATCAAACAGCGAACAATCGTCAATACGGAGCGATCGATCGCCGTATACGAAAAACCCGAATTAAGACCTATTTCAACTCGGATTTGGAAGGGGACTTCGTGGTTTCTCTTCAAACTTATAAATAGGCCTTATGAGAGAACGTTTTTGGGGCTATCTTGGAGAAACCAGAGAATAGACTTTTTGAGCTTTATTGGAGGCTAGAGCAAAGGAGAGAAGAACATGAAGAACACAATAATGGATTCTCTTCCGATGCGAGGCTAAACACTTTTTCAAGGCGTAGATGAAGCCCAATAATCTGGTTGTGTAGTTTCTTTTCTCTCATCTTATGTTTTTACTCTAGTTGGTGTATGGATTTTATTGTGTAATCACCGTTAATTCAATAAAGATTTATTCTTTGTACTCGAGAGAGACAAGAGTGGATTCTTGTGAGTTTCAATCTGAAGAATACTTGCATATCTGAGAGGAACATGAGTAGACTGAGGTATTATATATCAATAAAATTTCATTGGTTTACACTCGAGAGAGATAGATCACAATTCCATATTTTAACCGTTTTATGTGTTACATCCGAGAGGAGAGCACTATATTTTGAATTGACAAGTGTATGTCCGAGAGGAATACGCTAGCCAATTAGAAATCTTTATTCAAAAAAGAGAGAGAAACAATACACTAGTTTATTGTGGTGGATTCGAAGCCTTGGTCTTCTCCATATTGATTAAATCTCACTTAGTTTAGTTAAAAGTTCATTGCTTTCTTAGTCTAAAATCAACATTGCTACTTTCTTTTGAATTTTATAAAAGATTAATCCGTCCCTGAGGTTCGACAACCCTTCTTAATACTCGCCGTAGTACAATTGCCTTGTGCACTTGCAAGGGTTTTAATAAACGATCAATCTACACATGAATTATGAATTTCATAAGCCATTTAACCTATGTTTATGTTGGTGTTTGATTAGAATTAAGGGTACTTTAATATAGTTTTTGGTTTTTATAGGAAAACAAGAGTAAGATGCAATAATGGGGTAAAAAGTAACTTTAATATTTGAATTTTTATAAATTCATGCACAAATATCATATTAGATTGATTCAAAATTCATATTAAATTTCAAGAAGTCAGCTTTCCAACGCCACTGACCACGCTCAATTCAGAGTTCGGAGTAAAAAGTTATACTCATTTGAAAATCGGGCTGTAAATCAAAACTGAGAAGATGATCGCGGGTCATCTTTCCCATTTTCAAAATTTCAAAAACTGAGACTCTATTAACGCATCTTGAAAGTTTAATACATGCCTCAAACATTAATAAAAACCCATCAAACATTCCAGAACATATCTACATATCATATCTTAAGATGAAATCGTAAGAAATCAAAGCAAAAGATTAGCATTTATTAAACCCACCTTTAGAGCCCTAAACAAGAATACCCATTCAAGTAAAAACTCTTAAAATAAACCATTCACTACCCAAAACTGAGATTAAAGAACCCATTATCTTGATTTGATTAGAGAAACCTTGAACCACCTTGAACACCTTTCAAACAAAATGATTTTATATTAATACCCTATTAATCATTATTAAGCTTTGAAAAACAAATGTTAAACCTTAGATCTATGGCCTTTTAAAAACATAGACATATGATTTTGAAGATTAGGCTTAGTAGATAAATATAAAATAGTAGTTTTTATGCTTTCAAAATGGATTAAAACATTGAATGAATCAAGATTAAGAAATGATTAAAAGATTTTTAAAGAAAATAAAAAAGATTAGGCTAAATACCTTTAATCCCTTCCTCTTTAAGCAAGGGAAAAGGGGCTCCTAATTCTCCCAACCAAGCCTTTTTCCCAAATTGGGAAAGGGCACAACACTTTCATTTTATAGAAAAATTTGGGGTATTCCTAATTAAAGTTTGAGGTAAAAATAAGGTTTTTGGCTAAACTTGGATAATTTGACGATTTTAATCTGAAATTAAGTCCAGAAAATTTTGAAAATTTTTATAATGACTTTCTATAATGTCTGGGGTGTTTTAGTCACAAAAACCTAATTTTGACGGAGGAGCCGCCAGGGTCCCGTCAAATCCTAATTTTCGGAAAATTAGTGAAAAATTTGAAAAATTCTAAAAATGCAAGTTTGATCTAAAATCACTTGAAACTCGTTATTGTGAAATCAGTTTTGATTAAAACTTTTGTAAACTCATTTATTTTCGAAAACAACCAAGTTAAATTGGAAATCACTTAAACCGCACAATTAACCAATGACTAATATTAAGATAAACCGGTTCAAAGGTTAGGGTCCTTACAAGCATCCTTCATCAAATCACTGATATTTAGTGATCATGCAATAAGTATATTTTGGTGATATACCTAAAAATTATATTTTGGTGATCTTATGATAGTGTAAGATAAACACGATTCCTTCTAGATGTTGCATTGTCAAAAATACATGTTCAAAATCTTTCTTGGGCCACCGATATCATTGTGTATGATTCTCCCATATAAATTTAATATAATTCCAGTATATTACATCTCTTGCCAATCGCCATCTCCGTTATCCGATACGATATTCCTTAGTTCATATGTGGGGTTTAGACTAGACTAAGTGTTTATGTCGACAAAAAAAATAGAAGGAACATGCAAGGACCAAACCCTTTAAAGCGAAGGCAACTTTGATTGCTAATCAGCCAAGTATAGTAGTTACGGGTGGCTACACACATGGCATTTTGTTCTTGATAAGATACATTTTAAACTACATGACGAATTACCTCCAAACAGGCAACTACTCTGTAGTCTATATAAAGAGGTGATTTGAATTTGGCATATCTGTAATGTTAGAATATACAATAAATGAATAAAGATTCATGTTTCCTAACAGCTTGAGCTTTTGGGAAACTTGTTTTTGTAACATGGTATCAGAGCTACAGGTTGTGGAAGGTCCTGGGTTCTAGTCTCGCCGGAGGCATTTATATCTCAATTATGTTCCACATGCAGTGCTTTGTGGATGCTTGCACGTGAGGAAAGATGTTAGAATATATAATAAATAAATAAATAAAGATTTCTATTTCCTAACAGCTCGAGCTTTTGGGAAACTTGGTCATCTAACATATAACACCCACCACCACCATGACTTCTGCACTCAACCAAGAATTAGTCTGAAACAACAAAGATGAGCAAGGCCCGTGCACATCAGCCCTCCAGCTGGCCTTCCTCTCCTCCCTACCGTCAAGGTAGCTGTAGAGCTTGAGCTGTTTGATATCATTGCCTAACAAGGGCCCAAGGCTTGGCTATCGGCCTCCTAACTGGCCTCCAAGCGATTCCCACCAACAATCCCGAGGACAAGGCAATGATTGACTGGATCCTTCGTCTCCTAACCAGCTTCTCTATACTCATTTTCACTAGTGAAGTTGGTTGTGTGGGGAGACTATATGGCTTGACCTTCATATTGTTTTATGTCAAGAGTCAAGATGGGTCCTCTCTAGCTCCACTTCTTTTGTTGCTGCAAAATAAGGTCTTTTCCAAGTTATGGTTGTGAGAATATACAATAAATAAATAAAAAAATTATTTCCTAATAGCTCGAGCTTTTGGAAAACTTGGTTATCTTACATAGTTTAGTATCATACTCCAAGTTATGTGAGGTCCTTGGTTCTAGTCTCTTTGGAGGTATTTATATCCCAATTATGTTTCTCGTGCCGCGCTTAGTAAACGCTTGCACATGAGAAGGGGTATAAGAATATTTAATAAATAAATAAAAAATTTCAGTTTCCTAAAATCTCAAGCTTTTGGGAAACTTATTGTCTTAACTATATTCTTCTTTAGGGGCTGTTTGGATCGTGAAAAATCCAAAACATCCACAGTGAAAAATCCAAATTCACTATCTATTTCTGGATTTTTCACTGTAGATGTTTTGGATTTTTCACAATCCAAACGGCCCCTTAAACCAAATCAATTGTCGCAAAAGCCTCTAAATCCGTCGCTAATATCATTTATCAATCAAAACTGATTCATTTCGAAGTCGTCGTAAATGAGATCTCACAAAAGGGGAAGCATTTACTATCTGCCTGGCAGATCTACGCTGTCACCAAATGGGAGCAGTCAATCATGGGAATTGACGGGAGCCATTTGGTGGCAGAAAGAATGAGGCCGATAGTAAAGGAGTTCGTGTAGCGTCACCACATTTCCTCACCAAACACCATCCCCAACAGCCATGTCGGGGTGAGACCCTCAAAATTCAAAAAAAAAAAATTACAACTTTACCTCACCAAATTCCATCCCCAACAGGACAGCCATAGGGGGTGGGACCCACAAAATTCTATTTTGTTGCGACCCTTTTTTCATGGCTCAAGATAGAAATTCGTTGCTAAAAGTAATGAACCCCTTTGTTAAAAAAAACATGACAGCATTTTAAGCCTCCACTTACGCCTGTGGCCCTGCCATGTACGTTCACGAGGATTTAATGGCTAGTAGGGCAAATCCAGTCACCTTGTAGTGTGGATCAGTAATTTCTCGAATCCAACCAGGTCTTTTTGGACCAAGGGAGTATAGTCTTTGATTTTGAAGAAAAAAAATGACCATTTGCAATGAATTATACTCGTCGCAAAAGGTATTTCTACGATTAATACAGCAAACAGATACCCTTATCTACTTCTCTCTATGGTCAGGTTCTATACGAAGGATGCAATATTTGAAGGTGGGGGTGCCATTTGACAAGGCCTATGGGATGAACGCCTATCAGTATCCAGGGACCTACCCCAGATTCAATAGGTTGTTCAGTGAGTGCAGGTCCGGTCAGACCACCATTGTTGTGAACAAGCAGGGGCGGTGTAACCCACCCCTATGGGTTTCATCCATTTCACTGAGATTACATATAAATCAAGTTTCCCATCTTGCATTTCACTAAGATTTTCTTATAAATTGGTTTGATTCCCTTACCTGACCCATCTCAAAATGACCTGACCCTATCCCTAAAAATCCTGCGTCCGCCACTGTGAACAAGCTTATTGAGACATACAAGGGTTACCTCATGTTGTGGCTGATGCTCCCATTTATCCAGGTTTTGAGTTTGATTTCATTAAAAAGCTTGATGGACTGCTCGCTTTCTCTTTTTGTCCCTCTTTTACCTTTTTGTTCTTGGATTGATATGAGTGGAGCATGTAGGAGGGGACATGTTTGAGAGTGTTCCTCCAGCAGAGGCCATTTTCATGAAGGCGAGTTAATATATGCCGCCGACAATAGTTTGGATGTTGAATTACTTGAAAACTTTATCAAAGGCCTTAGCAAAGTTCTTAATTTTTGTAGCACTGACTAATTAGTAATTCTTGAAATTACATTACAGCGGATCCTACACGACTAGAGTGATGAAAAGTGTATGCAAGTTCTCAAGAACTGCTGCCATTCGTTGCCCGAATCAGGCAAATTGATAGTAGTGGACTCGATCGCACCTTCAACCCCAGAAACCGATGTTTCTTCATTTGCCATCCTCCTTACGGACAATCTAATGATGTGCTTCAATCCTGGTGAAAAAGAACGGACATTCAACGAATTTTTGGGTTTAGCCAAGGGAGCTGGTTTTGCTGGAATTAAATCCGTCTGCAATGCGTACATCTACACTGTCATGGAATTCTACAAGTAATGTGGCTACTTGCTAATTGCTATACATAGACATTAATAAGCTTGTATGTAAAACCACTATGCGTCTCAATTATTAAAGGGTAAATTGCATATAGCCCCCATGAATTATAACTAAAAAACACTTAATCCCCGTATATTATCAAAACCCCACATAACCCTTATGCCCCTAACATTTTCTAACTGGAAATGATAATATCATCAAATTTGTTAAAAAATAGACAATTTTACCCTTATATCATTTCAATACATAGCCCCTATGAATTATTAATAAACAGCAATGAATCTATATGTATTATATATAAATTACATTTAACCCCTATGCATCATTTATGAATTATACTTAACTCTTATGTATTATTTATAAATGGCACTTAACTCTCATTTAATAAATCAAACGATAAACTTGTATGAATTAGATTTGTGATAGCGCTAGGAGAATAGGCGATAAGATGCAACTTGGAAAAGGTTATACTTTTTAGAGTAAGATGGAGGAGAAAGTGGAATGAGATTTTTTTTATTGGGAAGAACACGATAAGTAAAGGGGTAATCCTAAAATTTAGTTTTTTAACCTAAGATTTTTAAATTCTACCGTTTGGGCATAATGGTTATGTGGGGGTTTTAATAATACATAGGGGTTAAATGTTTTTTTACTATGATTCACAAGGGCTATGTATAATTTACCCATTATCAAAGTTAGGGGTGTAAATGGCGTTCGTATATCCGTGTCCGTCCGCTTAATATTAAAATGGACAGTCGTTTCTTGTCCTCCACGGATACGAACGTGGCTGTGGACATAACCGAGTTGTGTCCGTAGCCGTCCGTGTCTGATCATTTAAAATTAAAACCCTTGCAAGTGCACAAGGCAATTGTACTACGACGAGTATTGAAGGGTTGTCGAACCTCAGGGATAGATTAATATTTTACCAAATTCAAAAGAAAACAGCAGTATTGATTCTAGACTAAGAAAGCAATGAACTTTAACTAAAGTAATTGATAATTAATCAATATAAAGAAGACCAAGGCTTCAAATCCACCACAATAAACTAGTGTATCGTTTCTCTCTCTCTTTTGAATAAAGATTTCTAATTGGCTAGCATATTCCTCTCGGACATACACTTGTCAACTCAAAATATAGTGCTCTCCTCTCAGATGTAACACATAAATCAATTAAAATATGGAACTGTGATCTATCTCTCTCGAGTATAAACCAATGAAACTTTATTAATATATAACACCTCAATCTACTTAGTTCCTCTCGGATACGCAAGTATTCTTCGGATTGAAACTCACAAGAATTCACTCTTGTCTCTCTCGAGTACAAAGAACAAACCTTTAATAAATTAACAATGATTACACAATAAAATCCATATACCAACTAGAGTGAAAACATAAGATGAGAGAAAATAAACTACACAACCATATTATTGGGCTTCATCTACGCCTTGGAAAAATGTTTAGCCTTGCATTGGAAGAGAAATCACTATCATATTTTTTATCTTCTTCTCTCCTTTGCTTTGGCCTCCAAGGTTGTCTCTAGATTCTCCAAGGGTGTCTCCCAAGGTAGCCCAAAACTTTCTCCCATAAGGCCTATTTATATGTTTGAAGAGAAACCACGAAATCCTCTTCCAAATCTGAGTCGAAATAGGTCTTATTTCGGTTTTCCGCACACGGCGATCGATCGCTTTGTATTCCCGATCGTTTGCCTACCGATCGATCACAATTCTTTCGTTATTTTCCTCCGATCGATCGCTTTGGAGATCGACGCCATATGATACCGATCGATTGTAGTTATTGTCTTGCACGGATCAAAAATTCCAGTAGATACGATCGATCATTTCCATCAATACACTGTTTTGTAGCTGAGGCAATCGATCGCATTGATAGCCAATCGATCGTAGTTACCGTTCACAATTTTCAAATGGCTATAACTTTCTGCCCCGAACTCCAAATTGTGCATAGTTGGTGGCGTTGGAAAGCTGACTTCTTGAACTTTAACATGAATCAGTCTAATCCGAAATTTGTATACGAAGTTATGATGATTTAACCATTTGAGTTACTTTTCACCTCATTTCTGTGTATGACTCTTGTTTCCTACAAAAACCAAAAACTATATTAAAGTAATAGAAATTCTAATCAAACAGTAACAGAAACATAAATTTAGGAGATAATAAAATACATATTTCATATGTAGATCAGTGTCCGCCATCATATATAAGTTAACTATTTTTTAATAGAAAAAGACTAAGTTGATAACTTTTTTAAATAAAAAGTAAGATCATTTAAAATGAAAAGTTGGTATAAGTGTTGTTTTTCCTTCGAGAACTGATATATTTAAAATGATGTTATCTCATCGAAAACATCCTCCTGTTTTCAAGCATAGTGTCCTTACATATTAAAAAACAAAGCATAGTATCTCTTACTCTTGTTTTCATTCATAGTGTCCGTGTTCGTCCGCATTTGTCCGCATCCGTGATGGACAACTGCAGATAGAAGTAGATGGATGTCCGCACTTAAATGGACGACTGTGGGCATGCCTTATCCGCGTCCGTGTACATCTGTTTACACCCCTAATCAAAGTTTGTCAATGTGCAATTGGATGCATTAATGAAGCTAAAGATTTGCGTGAAATCCATTCGGTTTTCATTTTAGGGGGCTCTTCCAATCATGATGTGCAATTGGATGCATTAATGAAGAAGTAAACCCTTTTGACCAATCTGTAGATAGATTTAATTGCACTTTTGTTTTTATTTTTTTATCGGTTTGTTATTGTGTGATCGTTGTAAAGTACTTTCCACCAATCTGTAAACAGGATTTGATTGCAATTTTTTCTTGTTGCTTTTTTACTGGTTTGTTATTGTGTGATTGTTGTCGTCGAGCAAGTACATTGTTGCGCTGAAAGTTTTGTTTAAGAAGGATGTGCAGAAGTACCAACTCCACAACCAGCTGAGGAGGGAGATGTAGATTCAGAGCAGCCTCAGGCACCCGAACATCCTCCGTCTCTATGGCTGATTCCACGACGATGAGAGGATATTTCTGATCCTGGAGTATGCGGCACGAGGGTAACTTTACAAGGAGCTTCGCAAGTGTCACTTCATTAGTTCTGCGTTTGTTGGAATGGAGAGCTGACAAATATTGTGTTCGCTCTGATTCCTCTGGTGGGATGGCCTCTCTTCGAGAGATGTTTGGAAAAAAAAATTAGAAACACGAAGCTCCTTCAGATTTTACTAAATAATATATATTAAAATAAATAATAATAGAAAGTAATAAATTTAATTTCCGATCAGGTTATATGATATGTCACGCAAGCACCAGCATGATGCTAGCCTCCGCGTGGTCTATTTTTCTTACAATCTTACCCAGAATGTGTCACTGACAAAGACATCTTCTACTAGTAATAAGGAAAACATCTCTTCCATCGACAATTTTTATTTTGTTATATTTTTAACTAAGACCACTAGGAGGGATGTCTTCTTCTTGTAACAAGTAAGCATCTATTCTACTAACGTTTTCCATTTTGTTACATTTTCAACTAAGATGTCGTTTCAAATGATAATTTAATGTACCTTAATGAAAAAAATAAGTCTGAAAGCCGGCCACGAGCTTGCGTCAAAGTCTATACTTTAAAGACGTTGTTTGAAATGACGTGTTACTTTTTTACGAAATATGCTTTGAAAATGCCATTTAAATTAGCATCTTCCCCTTTTTTACGAAATATGTTTTTAAGGCGTCGTTTAAAGTGGCGCATTCATCTTTTCTATTATAAAGACAGCATTGTAACTTGCGAATTTTTCAAAAACCTGATAACATAATATAATCAATATAAATGAAAAATAAGTTATGAGAATAAACAAGTTTAAACTATCTATTTATTCAGTAAACTTTTGTAACTTAACGCAATAACATAATTTATTTATTTTAAAAATAAATTAAGGCATCTCTTCCAAGTTTAAATAAAATATATATATGTATATGATAATACAAATGATCAGTAAACTCTCCTCCCCCGACGCCTACTTGTCCTCGTTTTTGTGCTCGAACTGAAATTTGGTGAGGCTCAACATCAGGTATAGGATTTAGACATGTAACTGAAGACGAATGTGTCTGACGTAAAACAACACGAAGTGCATGTTGTCACCTTATATACTTTCGAAGATGGGGGCGTCTCAACTCGATTGAATGTGGCATCTGGAGCTAATAGTGGTGGGGTCAAAGAAGTCATGTCAACCGATGATGCCACAATGTTGGATGAATCTGATATACCTTAAGAAGCCTCATAAGCATGAGAACCTTGTGGTCTTGGAATCTATGTCATAACTAAGTAAGGCAGCAACAAGCTCGCAAGAACATGTATAGTGGTCTCATGTATCATTTAACATGCTGCTATCAAGATCTCATATAATGCTCCGCCAAATCTGCATTTAATTGAACGATTGTCGGTCTCGCACAAGTAAGCTAGAAGGAAAAAAATATATATTTTAACTATACGTACACAATGATGTGAATTGAAAAAAAATAAAAGGTAAGAGATACTAACCAAAGCCCTTTCAGTGTCACCTCTGGGCTAATATAACATCTCTGATTCATGCATTGGTGGTAGGATAAGTTTCATAGTGATCATTAAGTACCACTTCATGTAAGCACTATCAGCATCGTGCTCAGTCGTGGCAAGCTCCCCCTGAACAAGAATGGTCCTACGCTCGTCCTATCTAGTAATATAGGCATCTTATACTTGATACAAAATTTCTAAATTATTTGGTCTCATCCATGATTTTCAAAACTGGACCGGACCGGCCGGTCCGATGCGGGGAACCGGAACCGGAACCGGCCAAAGAACTAGTTCGGTTAGGACGGTTCACCCCGATCAATTGAGCAGGCCAGTTTTCTTCCAAACTGGCCGGTTGACCAGTTAAACCGCCGAACTGGATCGGTCCGGTCCGGAATCTGATTGGGTCACGGTATAATTTTTTGCCAAAAAAATTACCTACAGCAGGATTCGAAATGGGGACTTGCATACAAGTCACCTAAGACATTAACCAACTGGGCTACACAGGTTTTGACGCTAATAATGCATAATACATATATTTATCATATATCTGAGGTGGGTTTCACTCCTAACATCAAATACCGGGCCAATCCGGATCGACCCGCAGTTTGACCGCAGTCCAACTAGACTGGCCATCAATCCAGGTCGATGACCGGTTCTGTTTTGAAAACCTTGGTCTCCATTTTCTTTGCCACTTGAATATCTAATTCCTCATAAGTATTTGGTTTACTAATAAACAATTCTAGATTTCACTGCCTTCATATTCACCTCTATCAATTGCAATTCTCCCACTATGCTTTAGCACAAACAAAACCATTTCTCTCCCCATCTCTACCCACAAAACCTCTAATAAGCACTAACAATGCATTACTATGAATTTTTTACCGTGATCACACAAAATACTACTCAATGAAGGTGGAAATGGAGAAAGTAAGCCAAATGAAAGTAATCTTCTAATATAGATAGTATTTCATTACAACATTGAGGAAGAACATGTGTTGTTAAAATTCAAAGCTACTAATAAATACTCCATGTGTCCCACATTAATTATCTTAATTAGAAAATCCAACATGAAGTAATATTAGTCCACTCCTGATTTCCAATCGAGATAAATCAAAATGGGACAGAAGGAGAATCACCTAAAATTTGACATTTTCAACCACTTTACTCTTCAAATCATCTATTCCCCAAAGTAAACAAATCAAAGCACATGATCAGCCTTCCAAAACCCAAATTGATTTTTTGAAATAAAAAAGGAGGGTTTGCAAGTAAGAATTTGCCACGCCAACTTTGGTGAAGGTGGAAATTGTGAGTTTCTGATCTTTGGTGTAGTTCGACGAGGGTTTGGACAACCGACAACGACTCTGCTGCCCAGAAGTAAGGGGAGTGGGTGGGAAATCAACGAACTACGAGAGAAACTTCAGAGGAGGATCGCTTTCCGAGAGCGTGGAAGTGGAAGCAGGTTGGAGGCAGTGGAAATGAACTCCTCGCGTCGAAAGAGGGCTCGGGTCACTCAATCTGTCAAAAAGAGTTTTTTGGCCGAGACTGAAATGAGGAGTGAGGGTTTTTAAATAAATTTAAAACAAAGGCATCCTCACGAATGACGTCTTTTGTAAAAAGGGTATGACACGTAAAAACATAATTTGTAGTGAGGTCTTAGTTAAAAAATAACAAAATAAAAAGTGTCTGTCGACGTTTTCCTTATTACAAGAGGAAGGTGTCTATTAGAATAACACCTTAGTTGAAAAGATAACAAATTGGAAAGCGTCAGTAGAATAGATGTTTTTCTTATTACAAGAAAAATATCTCTCTTATAATAACGTCTTAGTTGAAAAGATAACAAAATAAAAAACGTCAATAGAAGAGACATTTTCCTACTAGAGGAATGCTTCTCTTCAATGACATCTTTCGGATTATAGTGAAAAAAAATAAACCGCGTAGGGGCTAGCGCCACGCTGGTACCTGCGTAGCATGTCAGATAACCGGAATGGGAATTAAGTTTGCCACTTTCCTAATCGGTAGTATTTATTTTAATATATATTATTTGGTAAAATCCCCAAGATTATTCTTTTATATTGTCTAGAAGTCTAGGGACACACGGAATGATCTTCTCATAGTTGTTTTTTGGATCGGAAAATGGGGGTTTGAAACCCTTCTATTAAGCTCAACGGAAGAGATTACATGCAACTAAAAGAACAGAAAAAGAGAGAACCCATTACCTATGCCATCTAGCAATAAGAAAGGGAAATTCATCAATAATTTTCTCAAAAGAGCGAGAAGAAAAGTAGAGCCGAACTTTCCCGCATGCTTTGAAGACCATCGACCTGGAAGAAAATTCATCTCTGAAAATGCGATTGTTACGTTCTCTCCACACAAAGTAGATAATGCAGTTTAGAAAAACTTTTAAGAGTAGGCCAAGCTTTTCATTGCGTTCGGTTAGGATGATAATGTACTCTTAAGTATTCATCATCTTTGAAGGCAGATATATCATATCTGAGCAAATGAAGGGCTGATAACAAGATTCACTTGGAGTAATCACAATTAAAAAACAGATGACTTGCAGATTCTAAGTTAGCTTTGCACAAAAGACACCGGGGTATGTGATGTTTAAACTAAATCAGCTTACACCACTTGAAAGGAAGAGAGGGCTGTCGGATGACTTTATAAGCCGAGGCTGCTGAAAGCTTGCCCGATTTTGAAGCCTTCCAAACTATGTCATCTTGAGCATCACTGAGAGAGGGGCAAACAGAATTTAGGTGTTGAAGAAGATTTTGCTCATTCAAAGTCTGATCTTCGCAGTTATTTTTTTTCTCTTACGAGGGAGATAGGCTCTGGAAGGAAAAACACAACGAAAAAGTCTAGGGACTCATGGAGCATTCATTTCGAAGGAGAAAGGCGCTGGAATGCATTCCCATGGTACGTACATACAGGCTACTTTGGAAGACTTATGTGACAGGGAAAAATTAGAACAGTTCCTGGTGAGATGCTTGATGTATATTTAAATTCCTCATTCAACTAGACAAAAGAAGAAACATCTCAATTTCGAATCAAATAGAATAAATATACATTTGGTTTAAACTGTGGACCTTTGGCCTAATCTGTACTCTTTGCCTGTTCTTTAGTTCATTTTGGAAGAATTCCCGGCAGAGGGAGTATACTGTTCACTTAACAAACCAAAGTATTGTTCAAAGATGATGTCTGGAGAATCAGAGTGACAACTTTTTTCAGTGTCCGACCAGAGGGGCAGGACTACCAGCATCCAAGAGCACATACCCAACAGCCCACACCCATGTACATGGACCACACAACATACGTCCTAGGTAATTTGGGATGTGGGTGGCCAATGAAGTGGGGGCTCGACTCAGACCCCAATTCCTAAGGCGTCGTCTTGGCCATCCCACCAATATCCCATTGGTTAATGTCAGACACATTCCCCATACACAAGTTCAAAATAAATTCCAGCATCAGTCCGACAGTCCCATGAGAGAGATAGCCTAGTATAAAAACTGAACTTCTCATTTGTGTGACAAACCATTGGAGTCTTACAATTGAAACTACAAAATTTGAATTTGCAAGCTGGTTTAAACCAGCTCAAGAAAAGGCAGAAATAGACATCAAATATTTGAAGCAATTGTTACCTGTAAAAAGAAAACAAAAATATATTGAATACATTTGTCATCTAGTAACATCTGCAAGGTAACCCTTAAATAGCCTTTTCCCTGCTGTTCTTGCCGGTACATCATCCCCTTCACTATAAATGCGCCACATTGTGTTCCACCACCAGAAAATCGCTCACCATATACGCAAATAGGCAAAGAGAAATGTCATTGACATTTAGCGCCCTCGACTAGATCTAAAGCCACCTCTCCCACCAGAAAATCTGCCACCCCCACCACCACCTTTCCTATCAAAAGAACCTCCCCGACCTCCACCAAATCTACCACCACCACGACCATTTCCCCTAAACTGATTTCCAAACCTGCCTCCACCCTGACCATATTCTCTTCTAGTTTGCTCCTTTTCCTGCAAGGCTGGCAACTCCTTCAAGACAGTAACACTCACTCCCTGTGCAATTTTCTGGCCTATACAAAACAACCATATAACAATCAGCAAAACATCTCTCAATCATTATTATACACCATCTAAATTAGATCAGGCTATAAATGCTATTCACGTTAATCGCAAGTCACTGCTGCAGTTGATCTAGGATAAAAAAGCTACTTCAGCTAGTTTTATTGCACCGCCAAACAGAAACAAAAGAAATAAACAGAAACAAAAGAAATGCAAACCACCTCTGCTTTGGGATTAACTTATTGGTAATTTCATTCTTGACAGAGATATAAAGCATAAGTGAATCTACCTTTGAGAAAGACATCAACATCAACAGCTGGCACATCAAACACTGCACCTTTTCCATCAGCTGTTAAGGAAAGACCTTTGAGCCCCTCAACCTTTTCCTCCGGCACAAAGTCTTTCAACATGCTAAAAGCAACCCTGAAGCATGCAGAGGAGCAAATAAGTCAAGACAGGGTCCACTTGGTCAATGCAGAATATAACATTCATAATAAAACTGTAGTGCAGGGTCCATGGTCCCTTTTACTAACGATGGAGTGTAGACATTTCTTCTAGACTCCAGCTGAAGGGTGACATAACTCTCCAAGGACGTGAGCAGTGATCGCTTTTTTATTTCTGTATAACCCTGCATATGTCAACATATGATGCTGAGATCTCGGGCCTGCACTAAAACATTGTGAATGCAAATATGGAGAGGAAAGCATGAAACATACCGCTGTCTTTGCAAGGGCCTTTGCAAGTAATTCAACTGCCGATAGGCCAGAAGAACTCAAAAGTTGCTCTGCTGCAAATTGGAAGACTGGAACCACACTGCAAATTTACAGAAATTTCAGCATATGAAGCTACACAACTTGTTTTTGGAAGTCAGTCCACATAGACATCAAATTAAACGGAGTCCACCTATCAGAGACGTTTGTTATTGTTTCAGCAGCTTCTGAACCAGCTGCCTTTGCAACATCAGCAGGCTGAGGAGCTGGTATGTGCTCAAATTTCACTCCAGATTCTCTTTCTATTTTAGAAACATAATATGACTTTTTAGGGTCATAAAGCAGTACAGCAACACCTGTATTGCCTGCAATAGCAACAACATCACTGAGCACCCACCTAAACAGTAATCACAAAATAAATCAATTCATAACCTTCACTTTGAACTCACCAGCTCTCCCTGTTCGCCCTGACCGATGAATGTATGCTTCAACATCTTTTGGAGGCTCACACTAAGATATCAATCAGCAAATTGCAAGCAGTGAGAAAAAATCAAGGCACATGACTAAAAAAATTTCGTCCAATAAAGCAAACAAGTACCTGGATGATCAACTGGACGTCATTGATATCAAGGCCTCGTGCCGCAACATTTGTGGCCACTAAAACTAAAAATTTGCCTGATCTGAATCCAGCAAGAGTGACCTGATTTGTAACCAACAACATTTTTTAAGAATTGCTGTAAACAGAAGGTGACTATGACATAGAAGATGCATCTCATGTGCTTACTTCCCGCTGGGATTGCTGTATGTCACCATGCAATGCCCGTGCACCGCGCAACAAATCCGCCAGTTCAGCAGCAGAATTTTTTGTCTCAGTAAATATTATGGTCCTTCCTCCACTACAAGCAACACATCAAAACAAATTGAGGCAATTTGTCAGAGTAGCACCCAAAAAATCCCAGTTGAAGAAATGGTGCAGATGTACTTAAAAATATTTGTAAGAAGCAAACAAACCTGCTGTAACAGCGGATAATATCAGGAATAATCTGGGGTCGGGCTGAATGGAAGCAAGGCAGAGCAATGTGCCTAATACTTGTACTTGCTTTCATTTTCTCATTGCCAACAAGATCAATCGTCTTCTTCTCAGCATTAAGAAACCTAGTCGCAATCTGACAACATCCAGCAAAATTATCACCGGAAAAAAAGGGTCAAGTAAGAAAAAGATGCACAGAATTATCAGTGTTCTACACAAGTCACAACCCAAGAAGCATAATAGCCATAATAAACAGATAGATTGCTTCAAAGGAAGCTACCTCTTTCACCCAGCCAGGCAAGGTTGCACTAAAAAGAAGGGTTTGGACCTTAGTTACGTCCTCAACTTTCCCTGCAAAACAATTACCAGTACAAGTTGGTCTTCCATATTGTGAACCCAAGACAAGTATCATTCTAGAATGACATTCAAATGATTCCTACCAAGAATAAGCTCAACATCTTCTACAAAACCCATTCTGAGCATTTCGTCAGCCTCATCAAGGACACGGAACTTTAGTGAGCTCAAATTGAGTGTTCCTCGCTCCATGTGATCCTAAAAAAGATAAAGATCCAACTCAGTATACATGGCAATCCAACATAACTTCCAGTGACAACAAATATACAACTGGTTATACGATCATAAGTGGTAGAAATAGTAGTAAAGAAGAAGATGGAAGCAGAACACTGATTACCTTTACACGTCCTGGTGTCCCAACTATTACATCGACCCCTCTTCTCAAGGCAATTTCTTGAGAAGAATAAGATGCACCTCCATACAAACAGCATGAAGACAACTTAAGGGCACCACCATAAACATCAAAATCCGAGTGTACCTGAAAAAAAATGAACTCAGCCTTCAAAACTAGTTGACAAATGACCATAATGCCCCACATAAAATGATATGACATCAGACAGATACCTGGGTAGCCAACTCCCTGGTGGGTAAAAGGACCAGGACACTTGGTGGTCTCCCATACCCTGTCTTCCTTGTACTCTTGGCATGGCCATTGATCAAAGACTCCAATATGGGCAAGACAAAAGCTAAAGTTTTGCCCTACAAAATTTTCAAGACACAGTCGTGTTAGAAGGTAAGCACTATTCTCGACTATTTAGAATTTATAGCGAATAGCATCTTGTTGAATATTTCTACTCATACTTCATGCAAAATGCATAACCCAGCAATTAATATGGGACAGATGGAGTAGAATTTAATGCAGACTCAAAAACTAGCTATAAGTTGACTGCGAACTAAACTTTATAAGGCCTTGCGTATTGAGGTGGATGAACTCTATAAGTTGACCTTTGAAGGATTAATACATTTTGTAATTCAAATACAGAAAACTAAGGAGGGAAAGAGGAGTATATTTTAGAACTACGCTTCATAGTTGGAGAACCCTTATAAGTCAAAATTAAAAAAAATATTTTCCCTTCAGCGATCTAGACATAATATCATCAAATTAGCATGACAACATCCACGGTTAATGAAACTCAAGCCGAGTTGCTAATTATATTCCATAACAACCCAATTCAACAAATTATTTTAGCTCCAAAAGAATTAACCAACTAAATCCTTGACCTAGCATGAAAAAAATTGAGCAAGTCAGTTATAAATAATACTCCCGCCGTTTCAAAATACTATGTACATTTGGAAATATTCACTGATCCAAAATACTGTGTACATTTTGCAAAATCACGTGACTTCCTCTTTCCAAAATTGGAGGAGACTTAGAAGGACTGACTTAAGTATACAACTTGGATGGGATATTAGGGAGAAGGAGTCATGTGACTTCCTTGTGGGCTTCATGGACTAATAAAAATGAGAATTTTATCAAATGTACACAGTATTTTGGAACAGAAAGAGTAGCAAAGAAATGTGTTCCTTAACCAACTAAACACTAGACCTAACATAAAAATTTCAGTCAATAAATCCTCAGGAAACAACTACAATAATCATAATCATAATCAAGTAGCACATTTTCCCAACAATTTGAGGTTGGCGTCAATTAACGAAATAACTATATCATAGACGCAATAAATTATGTTCCATATCCATCCAATTTAACAAATTACATTAGCTTCAAAAGAACTAACCATCAGTTATATATAATCCCGCAGATACGCGTTAATTTGGATGTAACTATAGCACTATATGAATATACGAATTAAATTTAGAACTGTGAAATGGAAATGGAAGAAAAAGGAGAAGCCTATGCGCACCTGACCAGTACGCGCCCTACCAACCAAATCAGACCCATCAAGAATCATATCAAAAGTCATAGCCTGGATAGGAAACAGCGACTCAATCCCCTTCTCCTTCAACCTCTCCCTCAACGCCTTCGAAATCCTGAAATTCGCCACATCATTCGGATTCGCCTCTTCTTCTTCGTCATCATCACCCTCCACCCCGGCAACCTCACTCACCTCCTCCTCCTCCACCCTCGCCTTCTTCCCCAACCCATTCAGCCCCACCGCCGGCTCGCCCAGCTCCGAGCTCGTCCCGCTCCTCTCCTCCTCCTCTTCCAATTCCGGCGCCTTCCGCTTCTTCGACTTCTTCATCTTGCGGCGGTCCTCTGACTCAGACGAGTCGGAGTCAGATTTTTTGGGCTTGTGGGTCTTCTTCTTCTTCTTCGGCGAATCGGTCGCCAGGGAGTCGGCGGCGAGCTTGTCCTTGTGCTTCTTGGCCTTCTTCTTCTCCATGGGCAAGGGGTCCTCCGGGAGGATGGCGTCCAAGAGGGGGATAGAAGGCATGGCGGCGGCCAGGGAGGCGGTGGAGGTGGTGGTGCTGCTCCTGCTGCTGCTGCGCCGAGTGCCGAGAAATTAGGAGCAGCAGCTGAAAGAGAGGGAACGGCGGTTAGGGTTTTGTCTTTTATAGTGCTTTGTTTGGTTGTAAACGGGTGGACACGGACGCGAACATGGACGGGACATGTCTCCATCCGTCCGTTTGTGCAAGGACACAAATGTCCGTCGGTGTTTGTTCGTGATGAGACGTATGGGTATGGACGGACACGGACAAATGAGACTATAGAAGAAAAAAAAATGGGTTTTTGTCGCCCCAATTGCATGTGATCAAGGTCTTACTCTCTCTAGTCCATCAACGGAGGAACTCTTTTACTTTTTGCAGAATTGTGATTTCAAGTCTGTTTTTGCACTCACTCCTGTGGTTGGAAGAGTATCATTGCAAGGAAGGAGTTTATCTTAAAATATGTCAAGATTAAGCTTAGGGATGGCTCCAACACTCTTACCTGGGTCGATCCTTGGGCCTGCCCTTGCCTCCCTCATCTCCCTTTTTGGTAGAAGAGTAATCCTTCGTATTGGAGGTAATCCTAATAATTCCCTGACTTCATCATTATGAAATAATGAAAGGATTTATTCTAGCTCCTCTATTAGAGATCAAGAAATTATGGAATTTCTTGATTCTCACAAACCCACCCTTACCTTTGAGCGAAATACTTATGGCTGGATTGCACTAAATAAAGGACTTACATTCAAATCTGTTTGAGAGCAAGTAAGAACTCATCACCCAATTGTCCATTGGTTTAGCTTGATTTGGTACAAATATTGGGTTCCTTGTCACTCATTCCTTGCCTGGTTGGCGTTTAATGAAGGGCTTCTCACTATAGAAAATCTTACTAAGCGTGGTTTTCAAATGCCTAGCCGATGTTACTTATGCTTAAATAAGTGTGAAACAAATACCCATCTGTTATTCTCATGTATTTTTTTCAAACAAGTTTGGAAGCACCTTCTTTTAAAGTGTAACATAAATAAAGTTGTCCTAGACTTTGATCATGAGATTCTTTGGATTCTACACTTCATTAAATCTAACAGGCAGGCCGCCATTCTCACTATTTAACGTCTACACCACATTTATCTGGCAAGAAAGGAACAAACGCATATTTGAGGACCATCAATCAAGCATCTTTGGCATCGTTAATGCTATTGTTGCTCAAGTTCAAACAATTCTTGAAAGTCATCTCCTTAAAGAAGAGCTCATTTCAATTTGTAGTTTTTTGTCTAAGTTCTGGGACCCTTAATTCCCTTTCTTTGAGTTTTTGCCCTTGTTTTTAGTCTTTATTTGTGCTGAGACAGTGTTGTTTGTTGTTTCTTGCTGTTCCTCTTGGTTAATAAAATCTTTATCTATAAAAAAAAAAAGAAGTCATGACTGGGAGGTGAGCAGAGAGATGAGTGGCAGAAGTCATGACTATACGGTTTTTATGAACCGATTGAGAGCTTTGTAGTTTTAGGGAATTTGTCTGATTTTTCTTTACATGATGTTGCTAATATAACCGACTTTTGATAAAATCCACTACCTTTTCTATTGCACGTTTATTGTTCAGCAAAATGCCTCATCTAGCATTTCAGCGAATTATGTTTGCTATTTGACAAATTCTATTGGCTTTCATATATCATTACAATTTTATATCTATATCAGAGAAAGATACATATAAGAATGGACATCTTTGCAAGTTTAGTATTCATATTAGCCTACCATTTTCACCAATGTAGGAAGGCAAAATTTCACTATTCTAGAAATTTCTAAACTCTAGGACTTGGTTTAAGCAGATACTAGTCCTACTCAAGGAAGAGGATAAATAATAAAAGGACAAACAAGTCATGAAGAGGAATAGAAGTGAGTATTGAGTGACTTTATAGTTTAATTATCTTGTCATTTTTATAGGTATATATAAATAGTAAAGTTTTACTGTTCTAGAATTGTAAAAGTTTACTGTTTTGTTTATATAGGAATAAGTCCACCACAAGGAAGAAGATGACCATGATAATGAAGGGTAGGGGTGTAAATGGCGTCCGTATGTCCATATCCGTCCGTCCGTCTATCCACTTAATGTTAAAATGGACATTTATTTCTTGTTCACCACGGACACGAACGTGGCTGTGGACATAACCGAGCTGTGTCTGTAGCCGTCCATGTCTGCCATCATATATAAGTTAATTATTTTTTAATAAAAAATAACTAAGTTGATCACTTTTTTAAATAAAAAGTACGATCATTTAAAAAGGAAAAGTTGGTATAAGCGTTATTTTTGCTTCGGGAACTGAGATATTCTTTATCTCATCAAAAACTTTATCTTATTTTTAAGCATAGTGTCCTTATATATTAAAAAATAAAACATAGTATCCTTTACTCTTGTTTTCAATCATAGTGTCCGTGTCCATCTGCATTTGTTCGCATCCGTGACAGACGGTTGTGGACAGACGTAGATGGGTGTCCACACTAAAACGGATGGCTGCGGACATGCCTTGTCCGCGTCCATGTGCATCCGTTTACACCCCTAATGAAGGGCAAACATGTGATGAAGAGGAAATATCAATTTGTGATATTTTTGGCAAGTTCACAGTATAATTAACTTCCTTTCTTATGGGTAAAGAAATAGTTAAGTTTTACTATTCTAGACTTATAAAACTTTATTGGTTTGTTTAACCTCCATTTTTCATGTTAGTCTTGGCCAGACCAGGCTGCAATGGAATGCGAGGAAAATGGGGAAAGATCAAGGAAAAAGGAGTCTTTGTTCCATCGTGCATGCGTTCAAGATGGCAATGGTGACATAGAGCTGAGGCAGGAGATAAAGTGGTTGTCTATTTATGGCTAAATCTGGAGATGGTAGCCAGAGATCCTTAGACATAAAGCACAAAGAAGTGATAAAAGAGAAAATGGCAGTTTGTACTTTGTAACATGTCTTGTTAAATTTAGAGTTTATTTAAGCCTTCCAATGTTACACGTACAGAAATTGTAAAGTTTTATTATTTGATTTAATTTCATTTTTGTAAGCATCAATTTTTAACCTGAAGATATCTATCTTTTTTAGTGCTAACTGTAGTTTCCCTTTTGTCTTAGTGGCTGAAATTTTGACTGGTCTGTAATCTTTCAAGCCCAATTAAACAGCCACACAACTTTGAACTAGCGCGATTTGAGCTCATTACATGAAACAAGCCACACAATTATTGTTACATCTGATGGCTTTGATATCCATCGGATATCCAAAAAGAATACATATAATTAAAGTGGTACATTCTCAGTGTTGAGATGGACTATATTTAGAATGCAGCATTAAATGAGAATTATTTTGCAAGGGTACTTTATCTATAACAAAAAGGATTGTTGTTGGCTTGTGTATTAAGGCATTTAGATTTGAGATAGCTTGACCCAAATTATAGGGATGGAGTTTGAGTTTGGCCTTCCTTCGCATATATCATCTAAGTTTAATTTTATCACGTTCTCGGATTGAGAAGATTTAATTATAGTCAAACTCTAGCTCATAGTCCATTGAGCTTGACACAACATAAGCTTGAATATGAGGGAGTGTGGGTTGAGTTCAAGCCTTCAAGGTGGAAAGAGCTCGACATTGTTATGTTATTGACCACTTCAACCTCAAATTGAGAGGAGACATCAAGCCTCTCTAGTTTAGGGTCTTAAATTTAAATGGTTCCAAATAAAGGGTAGAAAGAATTCGACTGAATCGTAAGAACATGTTTTTCATATAGTTAATTTGAAATCGTAAACTTTTAGAGTCCTAATTTGAGTAAACTTTTACTGTTTTATGTTTGAACCTACATGTTTTTCATATACTAATTATCTGCATATAATAAGAGATTAATCGGTGGAGCAGTAGTAGTAATTTTAGTTCCAGCCATCCCATTTTGTCCCTCTCCTTTATTAAGAATCTGCGACAAAACCTCTTGCATCAAAATAAATAAATATGCTGATAGAGGATCACCCTGTTGATTACCTCTTTGGAGATAAAAGAATTCACCTGGGCTTCCATTTACCAAAATTCTATATAACACACTAGTGACACAATACATAAATCCATTGGACCCACCTTGTATGAAATCACATTTTTATCAACTCGCTTGAGAAAAGGCCAGCTTACCGAATCATATGCTTTCGCGAAGTCAAACTTTTAATAGCAATCAACCCTCCTTCATTAGTATTTTTTTCGTCTCTTACTATGAATGGTATGGAATATCTCCTAAGTAAAACATTCTCATTAATCCCTTTGATGAATGCTGACTGATTTAAAAAAAATATTGCCTTCATTAGAGGTTGCAGCCGATTCACCAACAATCTTGAGACAATCTTATACACAAAGTTGCACAAACTGATAGGCCGAAATTTATGTGGGTCCCTTGTGCCTTCGATTTTTGCAATTAACACTAAATATGTTTGATTCATGACCCTTGAAAATCTACGTGTTTCATTAAAAGCCTGTACCATCTTGACAATATCCAATCGAATAGTCTGCCAATATGTTTGAAAAAATATACCAGAGAATCCATCTGGTCCAGTACTTTTAGGAACGGGTCATCTGCCTCTGAAATCAAGGTGGGTATATAGCCAAAGATATCGTCTGTCATAGTCTCCATCGGAGGCTCCGAATACACTTTTTGAACACCTGTTGAAACTTATACTCGATATCTGAAATGTCAGTTAGGATAATTCCATGATCATCTTTGACTTCATGAACAAAATTCTTTTGTCAAAACAATCTATCTGTTTCGAGTGGTATGGTGCATGATATACATTGTTGGGCTGTCCTTTAACAGCTTGAGCTTTAGAGGCAACTTGGTTTCTAACATGTATCACAGCCAGGTGCATGTGCAAGCACCTGCATTAAGTCGTGTTTGCCTGTGCCGGGAGGTGATGAATAATCTGTTTGTCCGCATCTGTCTTCTTTGGTCCGGTCTAGGACACAATAGACATTATTGGACAGCTCCTAAACAGATCGAGCTTTTTGAGGCAACTTGGTTCTAACAGTATCCATGTGCGATTAGTGCCTGACAGATGCAACTTCCCACAGAATTGGAAGGTAATTCTACCCGTGTTTGTCTTTGAGAAATTCAAAATGGAGACTGACAAGAACGTGCACTTGTCCTCTTTAGCTGTTAGCATTTCACCCTGTACGGAGCCTGTTTCAAGCAACTAAACAAATCCCAAACTTGAAATAGAGAGAGATTGGCATACCCCTACCCGTGACATTATAAGACTAGTTACACTACTTCAAAGAAATTTGGTATTAGCACGAGTATGTGATAATTTCTGCATAAGGGTATTAGATGATGAGCTGCGAACATGGTACTGCCAGGCTGTTTCCACAACTTTTTCATGCTCCTCAACCTTGGTCCAGAAAGCCATAAACCTGAAAGGGCGAGGCCTGAAAATAGATGATGAATCTGCCTTGAATACAATTGGAGCATGGTTAGATGCCACAATAGGCAAGTGCTGCAAAATAATGTTAGGAAATAATTCCACCCAGTCAGAAGAAATGAAAGCTTTATCAAGTCTTTCTTTTAAATAGATAACCCCATTTTTCTTTCGCTGCCATGTATACCGAGGGCCCATGAAGGGAACTTCAATAAGATTACGAAGGGAAATAAAATTGTCAGATCGAGAAATACGATTTAACTGCAGATGTTGTCCCCCCTTTTTGTCAATTACTTGAGTGACCAGGTTGAAGTTTCCACATAAAATGTGTGGCATATTGAGTGAAGAGATAAAGTCCTGAATATATGCCCATTGTGATTCCTGAATATGCACAACAGAGGAGGCATGGATAAATATAATAGTACAAGTCGGTAGTTTGAGAGATTCCACTTGCAGGATTGTTAGCCAATTTAAACTGAGCATAATAGTAACTTTAAGACTGAATCCATAGGATGATGACTCCATCTTGGTGATTAACAGCCGGATTCTCCCAATGTTCCGAATAACAGTTACTCCTGCAAATGCTTTTTGATAATTCTCTTCGGCCAAAAGTTTCAGATAACAATATTAATTCAGGCCGATGCAAAGAGATAACTTGCTTAAGATGAGATCGAGTACCTTTTCTTTCAACACCTTGACAATTCCAAAAAAGAAAATCCCTTTCTTACTATTCTAGTAAAAGGATGGCAAGCAGCTGTAACAGCTTCCAGTCTACAAATCGAAGATGAATCTCCTATGTTCTAGATATGAGCTCAATAGCAGTGAAACAGTGGCTGCATGCAAAAAAGCAGGAGCTTTTTTTTTAGAGGTAGTAGACTAGCTATGGTGAGGCATTGGGAACCGGTTAGAGGAATTTAGGCAGCAATGGGGTATTGAGTGCTTGAAATTAGGAAATTTTAGCATAGCATCGACTGGAAGGTTGGAATTTGAGTTGGGGGTAAGGTATCGGGTGGAATTGTTCAGGGGGAAGGGGAAGAAGTGGCAATTCGGGGGGTCGATGTGTGGGAAAGGTTAGGGCAAAAAGCGTGGAGGAAAACGGTGGTGGAATCGGCCGGGATCGCCCTCGTTGCGCCGGCAGCTTTGCCTTCACTCGCCAGTCGCCACTCTCCTTCACGTATATTTGTGACATGCTCAGGATCAGAATCAAAGAAGGTCCAAACTCGGAGCAAACAACGTAAAGGTTTTCATAACCTATATAATTACGTGCACAGGCAGATCTTGTCATCCGTGAGCAGCGAGCCAAAGCGCATTTTTCCAAATATGCGCCGTATTCCTGACATTATTGTACTTCAATCCCTGTAGGCAGTAAAAGTGCTTTCGCTGAGTGTTTCTAGTTGTTTACTCTAGCTTCAAGAACATTCATGGAGGAAAAGCGACGGCGAAGATAGCAATCAAAAGATCAGTCTAATAAGCTTTTTTCTCCAGCTTTCCCTCCTGTTGATCTTCAGATCAAACCCAAAAAGTCTGTGATATGTACTACAAATACTCACAGAACCACACCCATCACTGATTCAACCGTACCATCCAAATGCAGATTGACCCAGCTTCATTTTGGATAAAAAATGTAACTCTTATCTTAAGTATTATTCTGTAATTGCATGCATACAAACTGTATTTCACCTGAAAGACCAGCTACCAACTGTCTCTCCCCTTGCCCACCAAATAAAATAAAAAAAATGAATAGAGTATAATATAACTAAAACCTATCTCTTCCTTCTCTGTTTCCCCACTCTAATATACAAGTCTACAACCAAATTAACAAAGAATAGTAAAGGAAGGAAAGAATTACCCAAATTCATTTCTCTTCTTGTTCTTCCTTCATGAAATTCTGTTTTCTGTTTTTCCTGTTACTCTATTTCCATTGTCTCGTTCTTCTCCTCCTCCTTCTCTTCCTGGAAGCGCCTGATCACCCCCTCGACCGCCACGTCCAGCGCGTCGGCAATACCGGGCAGTCCCTCCTTCGGCCAGGCGTAGACCAGCCTTGGCAGATACTCCACGATGTTCTCCCGCATTGCCCGCCTCCTCTCCGGCCCCAATGCCTCCAAGGCCGCAATGAGTGCGGTCCGATTCTCCGCCACCTCCTTCCGGTCCACGAACACGGACCATTCCGCCGGGTCCCCAGGCAGGTGCCATGAGTACTGCTCGTAGGCGGTGCGCGTCCAGAAGAACACCGGAATCGCCCCCGCCACCATGCAGTCGAATGTCGACCGCCGCGTGTAGCTATCCCCCCGCGGCTGCAGGCAGAATTCCGCCCCTAGGAAGAGCTCCAATGCCGCCGCACTCCCGTTCCCACACCGCCCCCCGCTGCAGTCCACCGCCCGGCATCGCCCCCCCACCGCTGCGCACTGCTCCAGCAGCATTGCCCGGAAGTCGTTCTTAATTGCCGCGCGTCTCGCGCCAGCGAAGCAGAAGAGCGTGGGCCGAGGCCTGCCCAGCACGAACCGCTGCCAAGCCCGGACATCCACCGCGGACCGGGGGTGGAACCCGGTAGGATACGGCACGCCGACATCGAACCGATCCCACGGGTCCCTCTCTATCAGCAGCCGGGTAACGTTCCTCATCCCTTCCATGTGGAGGAAGCTGCCGCCCCAGTCCTCATCCTTGGATCGGCGGAAGTCCCAAGTGATCCGGCCGAGCATCATGAAGTGGTCCGACCCGCCGGACTGGCGCCACGGCTCCTGCTCCGCCAGCCACTCGAGCAGCTTCTCTCCGTGGTAGTCCCGGTCCCGCGCCGCGTAATTCGACCAGAGAAACTTCCCCACAGCCAAACCTCCGTAAAACGGAACGTAAAACGCGGAGGCGTTGGCGATGTCGTCGGTGCGGCAAGGATGATACAACATTCGCCGGTGGTAGATAATCTCGGAGGCGAATTGATCGGTCCAGAACCAGGCCTCGCTCAGGCCATCCGGAACCAGCCCGGCCAACTCCATCCCGGCCGGGGGACCAAACCCGTGGTTCGAGAGTGCGGCGCAGCGGGAGGTCCAGGGATTGAGCGACGCGCAGTCGTCGGAGAGGTCGGTGTTGAACATTGTCGGGAGCTCATAGACGAAGAACCTCCCCGGAAGGTCGCACACAGCCGGAGGCGGGGAGAAGATACGG
Source organism: Houttuynia cordata (assembly GCA_039654745.1). Lineage (NCBI taxonomy): Eukaryota > Viridiplantae > Streptophyta > Magnoliopsida > Piperales > Saururaceae > Houttuynia > Houttuynia cordata. The sequence continues at coordinate 24,607,184 of CM077505.1, forward strand.
AATGCAGCGGATACGGGGAGGGAGGGGCGGAGAAGGAGGAGGAAGAGCGCCGGCAGGAGGAGCGCGGCGAGGACGACCCATGCCCGGTGGTGGTGGTGGGGACAAGATTTGGGAAGGTGAGTCTTGTCGGAATTGGGGAGGGAGAGCATGAGGAGGTTTTTTCCGTCTAGGACGCGGCCAGGAAGGCGGAGGGCGTCGGGGAGGAGGTGGCGGCGAGCCAGGGAAGGCATGAGAACAGAGGAGAAGCCGTGGTCGTCTGTTGCGCTTTTGTCGCCGCAAGAGTCGGGGCTGGTGGCGCCTTCTACGCCTCGGATGGGCCGGACCGGCGAACCCGGGCGGGGATTTTATGCTGGCCGAGCCCGGACCGGGCACCGACAGTGGGCCCACGTGGGCTGCTATGCTCACACGTGGGAATCGGCTTGCGTGTGCGGACGCCATGCGTGGATTTGAATTTGGTTTAGGGAGGGTGTTGGATCCGGCAGCCAACACTAGCTGGATTGATTGGTGACGCTTGGCTTTAGATGGCACACAGCATGTGGTGCTTGGGCCCACTTGAATTAGTGTTACGGCTGAGATTGTTTCTAATAAGTGATTTTGGTATGAATGTAATTAAGGGGCCGTTTGGGGCGTGATTATAAGCAAATATCCAGAGTGGATTTTCAACATCCACTGTAGTAACCAGTTTTTTTTCACTTTCAGGCTGAAAACACGACATCACGAGATGTTTTACCTGAAAGTGGAAAAAACCTGGATGCTAATATAGCAAAACATCCTTTTGCTTTTAATCACACCCCAATCGCCCTATAAGTCAGTAATTTATAAGTTAAATCCGGATTAGACCAATTATAGGAGATTAAAATACTCTTTTCGTCCGGATTTATTATTAAGGGGCCGTTTGGGGCGTGATTAAAAGTAAAACATCCAGACTTGATGTTTTGCTACACTGTAGCATCCAGCTGGATATGGAAAAAACATGGATGCTTGTCCAAAATCCACTATGGATGTTTTAGCTTTTTTACGCCCCCAAAAGCCCCTAAACTAGTTAGCTCATTTAATTGTCGGTATTTATATTGAGGCCTATTTATATGCGACTGAGAGCTTGCGTGCATTAGCGTGCACCGGGTAGTTGTAGGCCATTGGATTTCTATCCAGCGATGTCCGTTAATACAAGGTAGGTAGGTAGAATTACCAGCCCACCCTCTCGATTGAGTTCATCTATCTTGACCGGAGATCGTGACCAAATTCTCCTTACCAATATCTTCTACTCCGTATGTTCTATATTATTTGTCTGGACTAGAACTAATTTCATTTTGGCTTCCAATGCAGACAACTAATATGGGATATAGGGGTACTGCAGTCACGGCTTTTGGTCACAGTGCTTGGTCAGGAAAATATATTTGTTGTCGATTTATGTGTGATATCTGATCGCGATCAAATGGCTTGCAACCCTGTGCACATGCCAATGTTGTGAGTTGAGGATCATAATAATTGACTTTTTCTATTTATAATTGAGGTGGGAATTGGGTTTTGAGAAGCTTGGAAAGAAAGCAAAGGTTTGTACGCCTAGAGGGCAACGCGTCTAGCCTAACCAACTTAGTCACTAAAATTACGTTACCAGCAAATATATTTTGCCACATCAACACAGGAGAGGGGAAGAAAGTGCTAAATATGAATAGAAGGAGAAATTACAATTTGAGTAAGATTTTTGGGTCCCCATCCCTTGGTCATGCTTCTTGGTCACATACTGTTGGTTAGGAAAACATTTTTCCCTGTAGGGGATGTAAACTTTGGAGAGACGGCCCACGTGTGAGGTGGAGGTGGTGGGAATTGGGATTTGTGAAGATTGGGAAGAAAGCGAAGGTTTGTGACTCTAGAGGTCTCGAGGGGATGTAAACTTGGGAGAGACGGCTCACGTGTGAGGTGGAGGCACGATCGGGGGTGGAGGGGGACAGGTGGGGGCCGGCTAGGGTAAGGGTGCCTTGGTTATAGGTGGAAGCAATTAAAAAGGACGATGGAGAATGTGAAGACATGAATCATATGCTTAGAAGAGAAAATGAGAAATAGAATTGAGATTTGAATAGCTTAGTTCTCAAGGCCAAAGGGGAATTTTTTTTTGTTTAGCTACAAAGGCAAAGGGGTTTAAATCAAATAGTGGTGGGTATTCTCTTGCCACTGTCGTTTTGTTCAATTAGGGTTTGTGGTGGGAGAGTGGAAAGGGGCTGCTTGTGGTTTTTTCCTTGGATTGGAGGCAAGGAGGGCATCTTTTGATCAAATGATTATGAGGCAAAGCAAGGAATGATAAAAGTATGTGTTAATTAATAAGATTTTGATAATTTGGCTGCCACGGTATGGGCCATCCACTTGGAGTAGTATCCATTGGCAATGTTTCAGGGCCGCTTTAATTGGGGCATTTGATGTTATGCCTAAACTATTACAATGTTTGATGTCATCAAATAAAGAACGATTATCACAAGAATTTTTTTGACGAGGAGGACTATAATGTTGTTAATAATAGTGATAAATGACTTTCTTTTATCGTACGACCTTCTCCTATAAGCCAGAGCCAAAAATAGACAAAAAAAATGGACAAAAGAGATAATTAACTTTTAGGAATTTGCAAATTGCAATGCAGCTACCCATGTCACATGAAATCTTGGAATGACCTAAATCCATGTTTAGGAGTAGTTCGTATTTTTTGTAAGGGATGATTGTAGTTGGCTTCCCCGAATGCTCCTCCGATTGGAAGGAATTGACTGATGATGCTTGATTGAGTGGATTGCTAGTATGCTTTATCAACCATGGCGAGAGAGAAGGAACTGATTGGAGCGGGTGATGCCGACCGGGGCTGTCTAAAACATAGGTTTGACAGCATACTTATGGGTGAGATTTAATATGTCCGAAAATCTTATCCCAAATCACGCGATTTAATTTATAACGTGAAAGCGCATAACTCCAAATCACACTATCACCCTGTTCTTTCAGTATCGAACCTCATTGCGATTTTTCATACTGATTACCTGCATTGCTGTATGGATCTCTTTTATTTTTTATGTTTTACAGATAATAAATAAGATTTCCCCTATAATAATAAAGTTGCATCCCTGCTAATTTACAATCATCCAAAAATCTTGGGCAACTATTTTTACAACACACTGAGACTTGCTTAATTACGAGAGCATGCTGCACCAAGAATGGGCAAATTTGCTCCTGCCTTTGTTTAGTTAGGAATTCGTATATATAGATAAAGCAAAAGCAATCAAATTGGATAATGGAAGAGCATCATATACCATTTACTGATTCAGTTTATATCTATACCTCACTATCTCTACGTATAAGCCTTACGATTGGTCTTGGTGGAAGATCAAACAATGAGATGGATTTTTTCCATGTTGCCTGGTCAATCAGTAAGATATTACCCGGAGTTCCCTCTACAATACCATATCACCCGGATATGCCACATGTCATTTCCAAAATACCCTTCTGGCCACTGTTAACGATTTTACACACTCGGATACTTGCCCCATGCCAAGAAGTTGTGACCTTCCAATGAATAAATTCTTGTAATGACCATTCATTGGTGTTCAACCGCTTGTAGCTGTTGGAGGAGAGGAGAAAATAATAGCGGAGCCATGAAGCACTTATTGTCGAGCCGCAAACTGCAAAGTACTATTTGCAAATTCATCATCCTCTTTATACCTATGAGGATCACAAATTTCTTAAGCATATCTGTTAGTGGGGATGAATAATTTACGAAGAGAGAGCATGTAGTAAAGCCGTATATTAGATCTTTCTTTTAAGAGAGACTTGTCAAATTAGATCCATCGCATAGTGGGTTGTTTACCTTTTTCAAATTGATCATTTCACTATCTGGTGTCTTAAAATCTTTCAATTATTCTAATGGGATAGAAAATGAAAAAAATTAAGAAGAACGAAAAAAGAAGGAGCAAAGATAGATAAAAATGAACAATTTATAAAATTTTGAACTTTGCCCTAAAAGCGTGTGTTTATATACATGAATTGATTTCAAACCTTGTCATCGTGTACAATGACACAATTTGAAGTGAAGTCATGTATGTAACACACATGTTTTTAGTGCAAAGTTCAAAATGTCATAAATCGTTAATGTTTTATCCATTTTTACCTATTTTTTGTTATTTTCTTTATTTTTCCTTCTCTTTTTCGCTGTGTGGATGTAACAATTATTTTGAGACACTTACTAGTGGGGATGACGAATGTGCAAAAAGTACTTTATAGCTAAGCAACAAGTATTTTGTGGCTCTGCTACTCTTTTTTTCTCTCTTTCAAGAGTCATAAGTTGTTTGAACACTAAGAGGTGGTCATTACAAGAATTTCTTCATTGGGAGGTCACAACATTTTGGCGTATAATACGTCTCCAGACATGTAAAACTGTTAAAGGGTGGTCAGAAGGGCATTTTGGAAAGAACATGTGACATTTCCTAGTGATATGATATTTAAGCAAAAACTCTAGTTAATATACAATTCCTAACTCGTTGACTAGGTAATATGGAAAAAACTCAAGGAGATGTCATGCAATGCACATACATATAGAAAATAACAATGGAGATGCTTACATTAGACGCCCTTATCACGCAGTTAGGATTTGTGGCAAATTGAAAATGCTATGTATGCTTGCTAGCACTGTCATCTGGAATTAGATGGGAGTCAAATTTCAGGGCATTTTTCTATGTTATAGGAAACTAGAAATGATCAATAGAAAAAAAAAAAACAAACTAGAAGTGGATTTAGGTGTAAGCCTAGCATGTTTGAAGTAAAGATATGTTTGAAGTAAAGATATGAAGTAAAGATATGAGAAGTGGATCTAGTAAAGATATGATATCCATTACAATTTACAAGGTTTCTTTTTTTTAGGGGTTGAAGTCTAGTGGCTAAATGGCCAAGGAGCTAAGAATAGATGATCCCCAGAAAAGGAAGTGCTGCCAAAAAAAACCCAAAAAGAAAAACGAACAAATTTACAGAGCTAAGAATGCGCTTGTGTCAGTGAAATAATGGATTTTATAGTGTGACTTTTGCGCCAGGACCACTGCCGCACTCCCACAGTTCCACTAAGGGGCCGTTTGGGGCATGATTATTACAAAAATATCCAGACTGGATATTGGATATATACTGTAGCATCTATGTGGATTTTTACATCCAGCTTGAGGTGTTTCAGCTGGATATATAAAATATCCAGATGCTACAGTGTAGCAAAACATCCCATCTGAATGTTTTGCTTTTAATCACGCCCCAAACGGCCCCTAAGTAATAGGTATGGGAGCATGTGGCCCATGAAGGTCCTTTCTGGGCTGCCTAGTTATATAGGTCCAGCAGCTTGACAGTCCCAAGTAAAAGAGCCTTAGATCGTTTCAACTTTGAACATTAACACTTTACATGATCCCAGTTATATACAAGATGGAAATACCAACCTTATTTTTATCTCAGAGATGAATGCAAAATTGCCGGACTTCTTGTAGAGCTCCTTCTACGGGGTCATTTGGATCGTGAAAAGGATTTTTCACTGCAGATGTGTAAAACACGTCCTGAAGTGTTTTTAACATCTACGGTGAAAAATCTGAAAATAAATAGTGAAAGTAGATTTTTCACTATGGATATTTTGGATTTTTCACGATCCAACTAGCCCCTAAGTTTTTTAATCGGAAATTTTAATCTAGAAGGATTCTAGATTCAAATTTTAAGCTTCTAGCATACCAAACATTACATAGAGTTGTCTTTTCAAACACACGTATTTTGGGGTTTAACACTTTGACCACTCCATTTGTTTCCTTCTTTCGTGATGGATTCTTTCTTTGAATTCGTGATGGAAAAGAGAAACAGACAAGGGAAGACTATTTTTTGAAATATGTGCCCATTCGTGCTGGAGGAGGAAAAATTGAATGGAAGAGGACGTGGAAAGATCGGAAGAATGTACCACTAATTGTTAGCCGATTGATCACTCATCAAAGGTGATAGATTCGGCAGACGATTAAGACTCACCAACAGTGTTACATGCAAGGTAAAAGATCATCCTAGCAAGGTGATAGATCCAAATTTAATGCTGCAATTGCAGTTTGTGTAAGGTGATGATCGATCGGCCCCTCGTGAAAAGTTGTAGATGCATACGAAATCTTCCAAATTGAGGCGTAACTTCATCGGATTCCTTTCCCTATTAGGCTAGGAGATTGTTTGTACGTCCAACGGCCTATATATGGGCGTTATAGGGCATCCAACAATTATTATCTCTGTGTTTGAGAGAGACATTGTAGCATAAGGGTTGAGATGAGGTTTGAGATTGAGAACTTGTTATCTCTAGGATTAAGAGAGAGTTTCTTGTACCCTTGTTTTCGTAACATAGTGGAAAGAAATATTTTCTTAGTGGCAAGGCGATTTTAGCTGAACAACACCAAATTGCAGTGTTTTTGTGTTTGCCACTTTTATCAAGTTTTTCTTTATTCCTTCGATCATGCAACAAAGTTAAAAACTCCAACAAGTGGTGCCATTTGTGGAGAAAATGGGTTGATCGAAGATGGTTGAAGGTATTGGCTTCAAAATTGAGAAGTTCGATGACAAAGCAAATTTCAGCTTATAGCAATAAAGGGTGAAAAATCTCTTAGTTTAACAAGGGATCTATAAGGCATTATGGGAGGAAGGCAAGCCAAAGGGGGTCAAGTGGATGCGGATTGGGTAGAGATGGAGATAAAGACGATGAGTACAATACGTCTTTGTCATGTGGATGAGGTACTTCATAATGTTATGGGTATTGATGCACCTCTAGAATTATGGAATAAGTTAAAATAGTTGTACATGGCTAAGTTATTAACAAATATGATTTATCTCAAGATGTGTTTGTACGATATTAAGATGCAAGAAGTTGAGGACTTGCTAGGACATCATAGTAAGTTGAACAATCTCTTATCTCAGTTTGTCAATGTTGATTTTATTATAGAAGAAAAGGATAAAGGGAGCATTGCTTATAAAGTCCATTTCTCCTTCATTCAAGCGTGTTATTTCATCCTTGCGGCATGAGAATGATACAGTGGTGTTAGAAGAAGAATTGATGTCAGTGCTTGCAAAAGAAAAGATGAAGAAGGCTCACGTTCAAGGGATTTCGGTGGGAGAGGGTCCTTTACGCACGAACATCCTGGAAAGGGAAAGAATAAGGCAAAACCAAGGATTTGTTACTATTGTAAACAAAAAGGACACTTCAAGAAGGATTGCCAAAGAGAAAGGAAAACCAAAAGAAGAAGGGAGAGGGATCTTCCAACTTTGTTGCAAAAATAAATAATTATGATGTTTATACAGTCACATCAGGAATGGGTTTTTATGCACATTCGTGGATTTTAGATTCCTGGTGTGGCATATGTGTAACACCCAAAAAATTGGTACGTTAACTAAAGGTTTAAACTGTTCTAAAATAGGAAAGTTTATTGCCTGATTTGATTTCTGGTTGTGCGATGTGCTTTGATGTGTTATTTGATGTTTATGATGTGGTATGATTCGTTAATCGCATGACTAATTGTGGCAGAACTCCAGGACGCGAGGGTTGGTCCTGGCGCTGGGCACAACTTGGCGCTGAGGCCAGCCTGGCGCCAGGGTCTGAGAACACTTGACGCCAGGAGTGGGGCCAGGCGCCAGGGCATGTGTTCAGTGGATGAGACCCATTTGAATTTTATAATTAATCCGTTAATTTTGGTTTTATACGTGGTCCGTGGTCTACGCGAGATAGTGTAACGAGTAGTGCAACCACGGGACACCAGAGTCATGTGTGCACAGGACTCCAGCCAAGACGCACAGACCTGGGCGCAGGGCCATGTGGCACAGGCCCAAGGAGTCATGTGAACGTGGGTAACTAACCACAAGAAGATCTTTAGAGGATTGGAGCGAATCTTGATGCAAATCTACAGTTTGACCTAATCGCGGTGGATAAGGTAAGTACTACGGTAATTGGAAAGTTATCATTTCAGCGGAGATAATTATGAAGATAAATATAAATTAAAAAGGAAATAATTAGAGTATCTTCTACCAGCCAATAGGAGGAGGAGCCGCCACATAAGCAAGAGAGAGAGGGCGTCCTATTGGAAGGCTCCTATTTGGTAGTTTCCTAGTTGAGTAGGGAACTAGACTTGATAAAGTAATATCCTAACTATAAAGATTGCAACCTATCTAATGATGGAGTTAAATTGCTGGACGCCCTAATCATAATTAAGGGAAGGATTCTAATTGGTTAGTTGGGATTTTGGATTAGGAAGGATCTAATTAGGAGATATCCTAGTTGGAGGAAGCTTTGGCTATAAAAGCCAAGGAGGAGGTCGCCCATATGCTTCACGCCAAGCTTTGGACGCCTTATGCTAAACCCTAGCTCTTCTCCCTTTCCTTGCCACCAATTCCAGTAACCTTATACCTCTTCCCTCAACCTCTTTTCTCGTGCGATCGAAGGTGTGGAGGCGTCGTTGCGAAGGAGAAGTGACGAGCTACGCGTGGAGGTGTATTTCGCATACATCTAAGTGGTAGGATGGTTTTTCCTAACCAATTTGGTTTGCACTTCTTTGGTTCTTTCATATTGTGATTAATTGATGATCCTATTCATATTATCTCACAGATAAGAGTGCCTAATGTTTGATTCATGAGAGATTTCTTGTTGTTTGACAAATAAGAGTGCTCATAATGACATATCTTGTTTTAATTCTTCACGTTGATGCATATATGCCTACTTTTGATGGGATTATCTATAGGTCATGTCTCTTGAACGTGGAAGGTCATGAAAGTTCTCTTCTTTATTCTGTTATGTCCTGATTTAATAGTCCAATATGATTAAGAGATGTATTAATAAGGTTAAAAGCTTAATTAGGTCAAGGTGGATGCCTTGAATCTAGTTTGAGGTATTATCATCAATTAAAATTAAGAAATCATTAATTACAGAAGGTACCAAAGTCTGGAATTACTATAGGAGGGGAGTAATTAAGGGTATTAATGTTATACTATCATGGTTAATGGGTATTAGTACGTGATTACCTATTATGAGTAAGTAATGTGCTCTCGGCCAGAACTATTTCTGCACCAACAGTGCTCAGTATAAAAATCATAATTAAATGTATAAAAATCATAATTAAATGTATAAAAATCATAAAAATATGTCGTCAGTGGGGTTATAAACTAGACTCATAGGGCTATCTGCTGTTAAACTTTCAGAGTCAGAGTCCTTCTGTGTTGACAGTGGGGTCAGTCATAAATGGGTTGTACAGTATAAGACAGTTTACTGGAATTAGGGTTTTAAAGAATTAAGAAGTATTACTACTCATAATATGGTATAATCTGATTAAAATAACACTAATACAGTATGATAAAACTACTTATGAGTCACTGTAATAAGTGAAGAAGTTTAAAAGATTAAGACTCTGGGACGAGTCAGCATGCACAAGAGTCAATTTGGTCTTGTTTCTATGGTTCATCATGGTGTCGGTTTGAGTATCCAATTGGAGATCAAACTTTCCTAGAGAGGTATTTTGAGATTAAAAGTAATACAATTCCATACTTAGAGATATCCCTATCAAAGGTAAGACATGATGCATGACGTGTAATCTAAGAGTGAAATTCATTATTCCTCAGATTGTGAGTCTTCATTATTCTCTTCATTATGCGAGATATGTGAATCTTCTTGTTACTCCATGAGAGAGAGCTATATATTGTTGAGAAACCTTGATTATCTGTTTCATACTCCATGAGTGAGTCATTGCGGTAAGAGTTACCCTATTTTCATAAATGTAAGGCTTGTGCTTTTGTTGAATCATTGTCCAGTTTTACATTGACCTATTTCTCCACTTATTAAAAGGTGGAATCATAGTATGCTCACGAGCCATTGCTAGATCCGTGGTGATCTTCGATATTTATGGAACATGGTTTCCCTATTGCCCAAAAGGAGGTAAATACGTACGTCTTAGACTGGTTGACATTACGGAAGGTCTTCAGTCTCCGCTCATTGTGCCCGTAAGCACAGATGGGGCCAGCATGCCTAGACTCGTGGCCGGGTTCCAAAAAGAGAACCTCTAGGATGTTCTGGTATATATCTTACCTCTTGCGTATTGGTAAGTTCAGCGAGCAGAAATTGTAACTCCTTGCACTATAGATGCCTGGAGCCTTGAGTATCTTGACCATTCTCTCCTTACACCGATATTTGTTTGGAGTCATATTGAGATTATTCTTTTCTATACTTTTCCATTAGAACTGTTATCATTTGACCTTGCAATTCATGCAACATAAACCTATGAGTGGTCTTTCAGAGAATGTTTATTCCCGTTTATCTGAGTGATCTATTCTTCATAACCTATTTTATCTTCCTGGTGGGTTTTTACATCCTACTGGGTATTTCTACGAAATACTCACGCATCCTCTGATGTAGGCTTCAAAGATCAGTAAGTCAGGACTTTGCAGTTCAGAAAGGCATAGCTGATGCGTGGGAGATGTCTTGAAGAATTGCTTTATTTACTCTATTGCATTTTGTTAGAATTTCTTTAATGTTGGCCAGTGTGTGCCTAGATTAGATGCATGCTTTATTTGACAGTTTTATTTGATCTGCTGTAATAATTTTAGTAAGAATCATTTGCTGCATTGACAGTGTTATTTAAAATTTGATGAAGAATTTCTTAGTTCTCAATTTCTAAGTTTCGTTATGAGTTCCTAGTGATGTCGATTACACATTCTTTTGTAACGATGTAATTGACCCGAGTGATCGAGTATTCGGTCGCGTCCCAAGGTTCCTATCTCGGCTTTTATTTGGTTTACTTAAAGGCTTCCGCACTCCGATCGAGGTCAGGAATTTTGGGGCGTGACAATATGTGTCCTAATAGAGCATGGTTTTATATTTATGAGTCAATCATTAGACCGTCTATTCTCATGGGAAATCATAGTGCGTGTGATGTGGTTGGGATTGAAAGTGTAAGGATCAAGGTATTTGGTGATAAGGAATACATACTAACTAAAATGCGATGTGTTCCGATTTAAGATGGAACTTAATCTCTATAGGTGCACTTGACGGTGATGGATGTCATATTAATGTTTCGAGTGGAGTGGTGAAGATCACTAGAGGAGTAGAGTTTGTGATGGTGGGTCGAAAGGTAGCTAACATCTATATACTTGAAGGTTATACAACTTCAGGTGGAGGGGTCCAGGAATTGTGCAAGGAGGATGGTAAAAATTTGCACAATGAGGAATATCACAAGGAGATGGATGCTGAGAATAATGGGGTCCTACTCAAGGTGGAGTTTGATAATGGTTCTCCAGGGAGTAGATGTGATCATCATGGGACTCAACCCATGGCTCAAGATAATTCAGGGCGACATAATCAGGGGAGGTTGGGAGGGTATGCTCACAGGTGATTGTGAAGGAAATGCATAAGAAGTGGGCAAGCTCAAAGTGGATTGGAACTTGGTCAAATTGGCTTTGATTTAAGGATACAACGCAGTCAGGAGGGTGTGTGTGGAAGGCTATGCTCAGGGTGGAGAGCACAGGACAACTTGTTATATGTGGAGATTTTTAAAGTGGCTTGAAGATTCAAGTCAAGGTGGAGATTTGTTAGACTTTGTCTTGAATCTGGTTGTAGAAGAAAAAGAACCGAATGGAGGAGGAAGAGGATGTGGAAAGATTGGAAGAATATAACACTAGTCACTGGCCGATAGATAACCCCATCAGGGTGATAGATCGGGTTGATGGTCAAGTCTCATCGACAGTGTTATAGGCAGGGTGCTAGATCACCCCAGTAGGGTGATAGATCCAAATTCAATGTTGTAATTACAGGTCAATCGAGCCATCAGGGTGATCAATCAACCCCTCGTGGAAAGTTGTGGATGTATACAGAAACTTCCAAATTAAGGCGTATCTTCATGGGATTCCTTTCCCTATTAGGCTAGAAGATTGTTTGTACATCCAATGGCCTATATGGGCGGCGGCGGCTTGGGGGGGGGGTGGTATGAAAGGATGTTTGGGTATTAAGAGCTTGTAATCTATGAGATAAGAGAGAACTTCTTGTACTCTTGTTTTGATGACATAATGGAAACAAACATTTTTCTCAAGTTTTCTTTATTTCTTCGATCATCCAATGAGGATAAAACCCCAACATTTTTTTCTTTCCTTTTTTTATGAGAAAATACATGACAAATTTTTTTATCTAATGCTAATAGAGCAAAGATCTCAAAGTGCATAAAGGAAAATAACATCAAAACAAAGTTAAAGACTTAAGTAAGGCCTTCAAGCAAAGGTCCATCTTTGGGGTTGAGCCCCCGATCTCTAATGTTCCCTTCATCATGGTAATCCCCCTTTCAGAGGCAATGCCTTACGGTACTTTTTTTTTTGTACAAGGCAATTAAGGCAATGCCTTTGGTACTTCAACCAATAAAGTTGAGTAGGGTACATCATCTCCACCGACACAAATAACATCGCGTCATCTTTCACACATAGTTGAACTCTAACCAAAAAGTCACTCCATCACTTGCGTCGTCCTCCGGGATATCCTCCAATTTACATGGGCTGTCTGTTTACTTCTTCCTTTTTTGTATGTATTTTGCCTTTCAGCTTGCATTACGGGGAGTTGAAATAATCCTATAATTTTCAGTTCGCAAAGCACGTAGATTGTACTTCGCAGTGCTTCTTGTGCATGTAGTGAGGTCAACTAATTTTAGGAGATAAACATCCATGAAAAATCATACTGCCTCCGTCCACAACTATGCGTACTCAGTAGAAAACCAAAATAAACTGATTTCTAGGGTGGATGTAAGTCTGTCTTATGGACAGCGTGCTGCTCTGAAATACTTTCGGAAGTCGTACAAAAACACCAAATGGTAATTAAAGTTAGTAAAATCACACTACTAACCCATCAAGCGGATATGTGACTATCTGTGATCTACATTATAAAGCACCTGCAATTCAAACGGTTTAACGTCTATTGTGGCTGTCTAGTCACTACCCTCCTTGCCAAAGGTAGGATCTTGAACAGCTAATCATCCAAACCCACCAACCAAAGCATCAAATGGGATGGAAAGGACCACTTTGTTCAACACCTCTAAAAACATACAAGTAACCAACGATTCGCCGCATAAACACCCTATTTAGAGTCTTTTTAAGCCAAAATATCACCCATTTACCAAACTAGAATCAGCTTGTAAACAAGGACCTATTAATTATTATCTTAATCACTTTGGCCCTAGAGGACCCTTCAATCATAATCACCATTCTGACACTCCCAACAGATGTTGGCGCATTGGTCTTCAGTCTCCTTGTTGAAGACCTGGGTTCGAGTCTCGACCCAGGTACAACGGGGATCTTAGAACAGTAGCTTATGTGTGTGCATGAGTTCTCCACTGCCTTCAATAGTTTGTAGCAAAAAATTTACCATTCCCACCATGTTACACAATTGGAAAGAATTTATATGAGCCAAGGTTATCGTGGTGAGCCAAGACGTTTGTGATTGAGATCCACCAAAAAATATGCTCCCTCAGAAATTCTTTTGTGGGACCCGGCCGTACATGGTATTCCCTGACAAATTGACAGCTCTTTGCACGGAAATAACACTAAAATATTACATTACTCCAATTAATAAAACAAATAAAATGTCCACACACAGACTACACATCCAGCCAACCGACACTCACTAAACCCGACCAAACCAAACCAGACGGGACCGGACCGGACAAGACCGGTCCGGCTTCCATCGCTGCCGACCCAATTTCACCACAAACCGACAAAATTCGGTTTTTACTTTTACCTCCTCGGGCGAAATAAATAAACAAGCATGGGTAAAAATGTCAATTCATTCAAAAAAAGAAAAATTCCGAAAAAAGGCACTAGAGTAGGAGCAACGTCCAGACGACAGCTGCGGCTCCGGCGACGGAGCCGGAAAATGAGGAAGCCGGCGCGGACGACGGAGGTGTGGTGATGTCGGCGGAGGGGGATTCCGACGGCGAAGTCTCCGGGGATGGCATTATTGGCGCTGGCGGCGATGAGGGCTCCACCGGGGAAGGCGCCGCGGAAGGTGTCGGAGTGGCGGCTGGAGATGGTGTGGGGGCAGACTCCGGTACCGGTGCCGGAGCTGGGGACGGGGTGGCTGCGAAGAGCTCAGGCGGGAGGAGGAGGTCGTCGACGGTGTAGATGACGACGGGGGTGACGTCGACAACGGCGCTGGCGACGCGGGAGCTACCGACGCCGGTGTGGAGAGTGACATCATCGCCGGCGGCGGAGGCGCGGAGCTCGTACTTGGCGGCGCCGTTGGAGGCAAGGGTGGAGAAGGGCTTGGCGCCGGCGGTCTTGAGGGTGCCGGAGGGGTTGTAGCCGGGGACAGCATGGTAAAGAAGAAGCGCCACGCGCTCGGCGTTGCTGAGCTTGCTGAGGTCCGGCACGCCGGCAGCCTTAAATGCCTCGTCGTTGGGGGCGAATATGGTGAGGCCCTTGTCCATGGCGGCGTGGTACATTTTGATGACACCATTGTCGGCGAGGAGGGAGGCGAAGGTTTTGCAGCCGGCCTTTTCGAGTGCGGCGGTAAGGTTGAGGTCTGCGGCGGAGGGGGCGGGGGCGGTAAGAAGGCCGGGGGAGATAATGGGAGCGCTAATCTGGATAACGGAGATGTTGTAGGGGATTTGCTTTACGGACTTGGTGAAGGTGGAGGCGAGCGGTGAGCCGGGCGCCGCGGAGCCGAATCCGACCTTGCCGCCCTTCAGGTCGGCAAGGCAAATCGCCGGAATTAGTATTAACATTTGGTTTTCCAAAATGAAGTAAGATTAACAACGAAACTCACCTTGAGGTCGGTGATGTTGACGAAGCCGAGGTTGCCGGGGACGTTGCCGGTGGTCTGGTAGAGGGTGGTGGAGAGGGTGGTGCCGTCGGAGATGTCGTGGAGCTTCGCGGGGTCGAAGTAGTCGAGGAGGACGAGAAGACTAAGGGCGGACTTGACGACGGAGAGCGGGTGCTTGGCGGCGAGTGCCGACATTGCGGCATTGTCGAGGCAGAGGACAGTGATGGTCTTGCGGCTGTTGATCTCGTCGGCGACCTTCGTCTGGGAGAGAAGGCTGCTGAACTGGCTGTACTCAGGGAAGGGGGCGAGCATCTCGGTGATGTTGTGGGCGGCGGACGAGGCAATGCCGGCCAAGAGGACGGCGAGGAAGACGGTGGCTGAGGCGGTGGCCATGGCTGGGGAGCTGGGCAGAGTAAGGAGTGAGGGAGGGGGGCGGTGGTGGGGGTAAAGGGGAGGTTTTGCGGGTTAGAAGTTAACCATGGTTAGGTTGAGTGCACGTGATGGACAGAACTGGGCTTAGTTGGGGCACAGCTGGAAAATAGGGAAAAGTGGGCCTGGGGTGGATTCTGGATGGGCTGAGTTTAGATTTTCTGGTCAGTGCTCTTTACTTCACTTGTCTGTGCTTTGGCGATGGCCGGGCCCCAGGCCCTGCGTGGCATGTTGTTTGCGCGCACGTGATAGGAGCCGTCGATCATCAGGATTGAAAGTGGTTGTGGATTTTACTGTAGGGCTGGGAATTTCGTACCCGACCCGCAAATCCGACCCGACCCGA
This sequence comes from Houttuynia cordata, assembly GCA_039654745.1. NCBI lineage: Eukaryota > Viridiplantae > Streptophyta > Magnoliopsida > Piperales > Saururaceae > Houttuynia > Houttuynia cordata. The sequence goes on from CM077505.1 coordinate 24,622,747, forward strand.
CCCTAAAATTACCCGACCCGACCCGACCCTATTACAAAATAGGGTCGGGTTGCGGGTTCATGTTTTTTACCCGTTCGAAATGCGGGTCGGGTCGGGTAATTACCCGCGGGTAATGCGCTACCCGACCATCTCAAACCGGCTCCTCGCCTACTCGGCAGTCGGCCGTCCTCCTCTTCCTCGCCCTCTCCGCCGCCGCCACCCTCTCCCCGCTGCTCCATCCGCCTTTCTTAGACCCCTCCCTTCCCTCCTCCCCTGGCTCGCCACCACCCTCGCCTGCGCCGCAATCCCCGCCTTGCTCCTCTCTGGCTTTGCTGCTCCTGCTCCTTCCGATTTTTAGGTTTCCCCCTCAAGGTACTCTTCTCAATCCTCATCTCCTTCTCCACTTTTTAGCTCTGTTTACTGATGCTACTTTGCATCATCTTTTTGCCTTTATATAAGCTATTATCTTGACCATTTCTGAATCTTTTGTTTAATCAACGCATTCCACTTGATTTTCTCAAAGGTGAAAAATTTCAAGAAGCACCAGACAGCTATATAAGACCACTTTTAGTTAAGGTATATTTTACAATCTCTTTTGTCCCTGTGGATTGAGTAATGTTATTTTGCTTGTTTGCGTTTTTCTCCTTGATATTGAACTTCTGTTCAGCATAGCATAATCAAAATTAAGCCGTAGGGGGGCTGTAGACAATTCCAACTTGGCAGCGGTCGATGAAAACTAAGAAAAAGAGGTACTCATTTGTTCATACACTTCAGCCGGATGTTTCTATGATTTTATCGCTGTAGTTTCCTTCCTATGTCATGTTCTTTCAAAAAGATTATTCCTTTCTCTGTCATATTGTTCTGTCCAGGGGGTGAATTTTGGACGAATGGTCTTCAGACAAGGTGTCGGATTGTATTTTAGGTGATAGGGAGGTGTGAGCCATCCTGACTGCCTTGACTTGCGAATATATAACAGTTGCAAATAGATGTTTGGTTCAGCCAATTTTGTGCATTGCAGCACTGATTTATACGGTCATTGAGAAATGTATGGAAAAGCATACTCCCTTCTGGTTTTATCGAAATATCGAACGAGAAATAATCACAATCAATGTCAAACAAGTATATCTCAAAATTGCGGAGTCTATGTTGCTTAACTGTCAAGAGTATATGGTGTTTAGGTGTCAATTTGGGCTGTGTTTTTGACAATCTGGGCTGGGATTTGCTTGACCTTTTATTCTCATATACTCTAGTCTGTTACTAAAATTTGGCTTTTCAACGTAAGATTTTGCATACTCATGGTTCCTTCTTCTACTCAAGATTTTGTAATGATTATTTTCTCCCATTATTTGATGCTTCGTCTCAGAACTTAGAAGTGAGTGGTTCTGAAGGAACATTTTTCTTCCTTTCTTGGCTTTATGAAGGTATCCATATTTTTTAGTGTAATTTTGGCCATAGTTTTCCTGTTTATTATTGAGACTGATGAATTTGAACTACATACAAATGCAAGCGATTCTTAAGGACTTTAAGTCCACTTGACATGTGCACGAGATTTATCCTGAATGTGTGTTATTGTATTATATTTCCTTTGGTTGTGTACCAACTCTTATTACTAAAACTATGTACAAGAGGATGAAATAGTTTGATGATATTATGTGATTAGAATTTCATTATTGACAGTCATTATTATCATCATGTAGAGGGTGATCCAAGTTTGCATAGTGAATCAAGTAATGTACTGGAAGAGCGAGATCCTGGATATGATGCAATGCTCAGTAAGATGGTAGGTAGAATCACAACAAAACCTATGGACGGGGTGAGTTTATGAACTTTCAATTTTAAGTTTGTGGGCTACTTCACCTGTACAAAGTGATGATTGGTGTTTTAGACTATTTGTTTCTAGACAAAAAGTAACCTACATCTAGTGGTCGTCGTTTCTGGCTTTGTACAGGCATTTATTGTGGAGAAGTCTGGTAGGCCGATGCCAAAGCTTCGAAGTGCAAAGGCAGCAGCTGCGCAAGAAGAATCAAAAGCTTCACCTCACGGAACTCTGGACCTTGCTCAATTGAAGGAGTTGCTCCTTGCGCACCAGGGAAAATCTAAGGACCAGGATGCTCGGCAGCTAGCAGAAAAGTACAAAATTGATCTCGCCAGCAGATTGAGAAAATTTTGCAATGTGTCTCACTCCCCTAAGAAGATTCTCAAAAGACTAGGCAGGATGACATTTGAATTACATTCTTTTAGATGTTGCAATTTGAAACTGATACGAGAAAGTTTAATAGAAGCCTTGAATGGAGTCGTCAGCTTCGCGGCTTAGTTTTCTCTGTTGAACAGAGTTTTGTATGATATAAATTTGTCAAAGTTTTTCACACAGAAAAAAGGAAATGAGAAATCTGAACGTTGGTTGAATGGCATGTCTGTCTTTTTTTGTCCTTTTTCAAATTGTTAATGGGATGGTTGGACATTGGAGGTAAAATAGAATAAAAGTATTTTAAAAAAAAAATTAAAAAAAAGTAGGGACGGGTCATTACACGACCCGACCCGAGCCAAGTAGGGTTAGGGTCAGCCATTCTTGACCCTACTCATGAATAGGGTCGGGTATAATTACCCGACCCTATTTACGTAGGGTAATGGTTGACCCGACCCTATTTTACCCGACCCGACCCGATTCCCAGCCCTAGATTTTAGGGACTATGAGCAGTAGTTTTCGAGATCGACGGCTTATGTCACGTGGGTGTGAATTGTAGATGGCATGCCTGGCGCACTGAATAATTTCTCATGTATTGACGGGTACAGTACATTTTGTGAGTGGAGGTGTGAGGCTCTTGTACAATGCTGCCAATTCTTTTTGTACAATGCTGTCAATTCTTTTTGGGTCTCCACTATCATCTGTGGCACCGGCGACGAAATGGAGGTCTCAAAATTTCATGTTTTTAAGGTGTTTGTAGTTGTAGCGTCAAGAGAGGGGAGCTCTTCAAAGTGAAGCTGCTGGTGACGATCTTTCATGGTTTAATAAATTGTTTCATTTTTCTTTTGGAATGGCCATATGTTTTAAATTGTTAAGTTTTTTATTTGATGGGCTTTTCCCATAATGCTTGACGAGTTTAATATCAGCATTTGCTTGTAAACTATGTAGGGCAAAAGTTCATTACTTGTGAATTGTGATTTGTTTGGATGCAAATGCAATAACTCAATTCAATTGCTTTTGATTGTGCCTTCATTCTTACACAAGGAATCCAATTATTCATGTTCAAATCAGCCACAAAACAAGCGTTTTGCCTTACGATGAGGTCCAAAGTACGTTTTGTTTGACTCATTTAGTGCGCATTGGATTACTACCCGCTAGTGAATCTTCACATTGGAGTTGCTAGTGAAGTTTTATCAGCCATTGATCACCTAAAATTGATGGCGCACACAGAAGGTTCGAGCGCTAAGTCAATACACGTGATTTTGATCTAGCACACAAATCTTTCATGTTCACCATCGATTTGGTTAATCAACGGTCTCTGAAACAACTTCACCAGTGGATTTGATTTCGCCGGAATTCTAACCTGATCACCTATCAGCATGATGGATTGGAGTTTAATATAACTTTTCTCGCAACATAACGAGGATTTCTTTTTCTTTTTGCAAAAATGCAAAAGCCATGTGAAGATATGCAAAACATAACCTGTGTGCTTCACATTTTTTCGAATCCAAGCCGTCTATGTGAGAAGTGGTTTACATTCATCAACGGTTGTAAAGCAACTTGTGGACTATCCTGTGGATGTTTTTTCTTTCTAGCTTAGTTCTTTATAAAATCATGAACATCAACTTCAATTTTAGTTACACATCAACTAAACACTGAGCTAAAGCGGGGAGGAGTCCTCTTCTCCCCCTCCAGCAAACCCTTGACCAACCCTTCTCCCCTCTTTTTTCCTATTATCTCATTTATTGGTCTTCTATCCCCACCTTGGTTGACCAGTGCTGGACGGTCGCTGCGGTTCTGGACTGGTGGGTAGGGCGGGAGAAGGGTAAAGAACCATTGGAGGGGTGGCGAGTTTCAAAGTCTCCTACCCTCCTAGCTTCTCTTGCCCCAACCTCCCTCTCCCCACCAGCCATTGCGGTTTTGGGAACCATTAGAAGGTGGCGAACTTCAAAGTCTGCAGGAGAGGAGTAGAGAACTATTGGAAGGTGGCGAACTTCAAAGTCTCTCACCGTCCTAGCTTCTCTTGTCCCAACCTCCCCCCTCCCCACCGGCGATAGGCATGTAGACATGCCCTATTGGTTCTTGTCCGGAGGCTGTGCCCCTGCGATGGTAAAGGTTTTGTCCGCATTTTTTAGTTTTTTTTGTGGGTTTCTATTGGGCGGGAAGGTGATGAGGGAGAAGTTGTGCTTCTCCTCCCCTTTGCTCCCATGGTCCACTTCCCCTGATTTTCATGTGGGTGCAATGTCGACTCCGATGGAGTTTTCTATGGATAAAGGCAGGTCCTTTGGAAGTTGTCCTCTTGATGCGATTGTTCCAGACAGTGCTACTAGCATTGGATCTCTCTCCCCTTGGGTATAAATAGTTGGTTTCTACTCTGGGCATGCTCTAGTCGAGTGATGATCAATTGAGTCGAGGTTCGTGGAATGAGACTCCAACCTTCGTTGCGTTAGGCTTACGCCTAATCATTTGGTTTTGCAGTTGTCGCCTAATAATTGAGTGAGTATCTCTAATACTACTACTTGTGATGTTACTATCTAAAGCTCACAATCTAGTAGCCTCACTATGTATTTATTTGGTTATACTATAGAGATGTATTTTATTGGCAAGTCGACATTATACCGACCCTTTATAGATAGCCTAGGATGGCTGGGTTCAAGGTCCTTCGCAATGGATTTAAGCTCAACGTGGTGCCTATGTTTGTGGTAATTCTACTAGATGTTTTTTATTTTTTTTATGAAAAAAATGTGGTTTTGTGTTTGTGTGTTTGAGTCTTCCTCCCTTTGTATTATTATATACGATGAATTGAAGACTTTTTATTTCTATTTTATTTTTAGTTGAATAAAGTTTTTTTGTTAACGGAAAAAACTTCGATTTAGTTTTTCTAAAGTGATGTTTTTTTTATTTCTTAATGACGTATGCTCCTCTATGTTTCCAAAGGACTGCTAGCATGTCTCTAAAAAAAGGACTCCTCGTCTGCCAGTGACCATGTTCTTAAAGTTTGTTTGTACCTTCTATGCTGCACTCAAATTAATGGTAGGACACCAAATTTTTACCTTTTTCTAGTGCCCTCCATTTGTCATGTCGTTGTCCAAATACAAGTGTCCATGTTGTTAATAAATGTGTCGGTCCAAGTTTTGGACAGTTTTTTATTGATACATGCCAATGAGAGTTACCAAAAAAAAATGTGTGGTCCAAGCCCGGCATTCAGAATCAGCATATGTAACTTTGTTTCCCCTGAAGAAATTCACTATTTGCAGTTGAGCTTATTTATCTTAAAGCAACTGCCCAGATCTCAGAAGGAAGAACATTTGCAAAATAGTTATTTGCAATTAACAGAGCCTAAGTTGATTGAACATATATATAATCAGCGGCGGATACAGGATTGTCAGGGATGGGGTCGGGTCATTTTGAGATGGGTCAGATAATAGAATTAAGTAAATTTCTAACCCAAATACCCAAGCCGTGTACTAATATATATGTGGGATTTAGTGAAATAGATAAAACCGACCTCATGCGTTATTACACGTAGGTCCGCCCCTGTATATAATTATTGCCCTATAGCTTTTGATTCTGTTGTATAAAGGGTGTCAAGGTGTTTAGAGAGTTATGTTCTCCCTAATGGGTGTCCTTTTTGTTTTCTCTTTGCTTGTTGTATGACAGTATGAGCCTCTTTTACTCACTTTATAGGCGCAAGTCCCATCTTCATATTCGATTTGCTTTTGGCCCCAAGTCGATCATATAGTTTTACCAATTTAATAAATATGGATGAGGAGTTCACCACCCCATAAATACCCACCCCCACCCCATACAAACGGTGGATGACCACTGCCTGAAAATACACGGATGGCGGACACCTGCCGACCACGGGAGGGTGATTCAAACTCCTTGTATTAATGCGTGCTGCCTGATCAAGTCCCAGCGCCGCTGCTCCCCGGCACATGCCGATGTGTTTGAGCCAGATCACATATACCTTAAGTAAATTGACGATAAAAAGGGCGTGCACCAATTTCCCCCAGGTCCCCCACCAACCCTCTCCTTAATAGCAATCTGATACAGTAATGTGAGCTCACAATGTGGCAGTATGTGCCACCATCAAGCCTGCAACTTGTATATCTAATTGAGTACCAAATATACATATATTTACCAAATATTTTCCCATTCTTGATCTTTAAATGACTCAATAAAAAGGTTTCACATGTCAAATACAAATTCATATTGATGTAAATAAATTTGAAAATTCCAAGCTGGGTCCATTTGATTGTTCATGGGTATAACTTTCCTATAAGCGGTCGCTAAACTCTTCCCTTGCTGCAGGTCATCTAGAAACCTCATGCATGCATGGTCACTTCTTTAAGCTATCATACCACCGCCTGCAACCTTAAAGGATTTCATGATTGCATCAGAATTTTTTCCTTCTTGTTTTCATGTATCTTGCCTATTCCCTCATATTAATTTCCCTATTGACAACATTGGAAAGTCATGTTTAGCTTTCACCATAAATCCCAATGATGTGCCAAAAACAATTCCTAAGGGTGCATTTGGCAACCTGGGTTTGGACCTTGGGATCCATACAATCGCCTCATCTTGTCCAAATCCTGCATTTCGCAACATGTTTTTGGTGGGATTCGATTTTGCCCAAAATCACACCCTAAATCCCATCCTTCGGTTTATAACACGAAAAGGGATGAGTATAAATCACATGTCTAATCATGTCATTTACACAATCACACTATTCCCAAGCACTAAATTTTGCAAATGCAAATCTCATCTATCTGTGATTTAAAAAGACATGATTTTATGAGTCACACCTTTAAATCCAAATCAAAGTTTCCAAACACACCCTAATACCTTATACTGACTGTCTACAAATGCATAAACTGCATCAAATATTATATCTATCCATGCACTATCTCTCATGCACTCTATCCTCCCAATCAAAGTTGTTCAGGAGATTTCAAAATCCCCCAAAGCATGTATTAAGCGCTTTACAATTAAGCTCCTAGCTAGCCATACACCAAACCATGCATGCATATGCCCGTGATCAAGTTGCACCATACCCTGCTCATGTGAATGCCTCTTTATGCAACCACCCGAACATAGCCCTCTCGTGACCAAGAAAAAGCTCATCATATTATGCATTCACACGGTACCATGCATATTCTTGTACATGCACACCATAATCTCTTCTAAATTGATCTCAACCTGAACGAGCTATTCCAATGGCACAAGTGAAACCAGCCATGAAGCCATATTCTCCAAGCTCTCCTCCGGGAGGTCATTTCATTGACATTCACCTTGTCGCGCCTCCAGAGGAGGAACCTGGGGCGGGAAACCGTTGAACAGGCCAATCAAGCTGAACCGGCGGCCGCCGCAGAGGAGCTTCAGCCGGCAGGTTTCTCTTGATACCGAGTATGCTTGATAGGAGTCCATAGCTGGCAAGGATGAGAAGAGGGTTCTGTGTCAAGGAGTGGGAGGAGCTTCGGCGGATATGCTTCGGCTAATAGAGGAGTTGGTGAGGGAAGAAAGGGTGATTTTAGTATATTTAGAACAAAATCAGCCATTTGCAAGCAAAATTCTATGTTGCCCATTAGAAAGGAGGCTGAGATGGATGCAGTGAGGTCAGAAGGGAGTCAGTTGGACAAAGTGTTCCTAATGCTGGCCGGGATTATGCTGCTCGACCAGAATTGGACCAAATTAAGGTACAAAAATAGCCAAGTTTAATATCTTCATTTCAGATGCTCAAAGTTCTGCCTTACATTCTCTTTGACTATTGCCATAATCAAACTGATGATTATCATTTTTTATATAGCTCATGTCGACTAGGATTCTTTATTCTATAGTTTCAAGTTGGTCTTAAAAATCAAAATTAAGAATAGTCATTTCCTTTGCACCTATGACAAATTTTACCAAAAAAAAGACCTATGACAAAAGCTAGCTCAAGATGATCAAGAGATAGATTGTAAAGATTGATCATCAATATATGCAACATTAACCATATATTCTATTTCAGATTATGTAACATCTATGTCTTCTCTTGTTTCTCCCATCATAATCTACTAATGATCATATAATCAAATTGATGTCCAAAGTTCTCTTTGCTTATCTACCATCTATGGCTTACATTTTTCATCCATCGCATAGGTCATGTTCACTTTAATTGTTAGCATCACATAGTCATGTCCACTTCCATTTTTAGTAGTTACCATTTCAACTCTTTCTATCTATAATCAAAATTATGTGTACTCGATCCCTTTATTGGATAATATTGTCATGCAATCAACTCGAAAAAAAGAACATTGCCATGCAAGACCCATGACAAATGATTTCAAGGCCAAGAGAAGTAGAGAACTCAACAGATAAATTTTGATGTAGTAAAGATTGAATATTTTCGAGAATCATTAAAATTCTTCTATAATATGAACTCAATCATTTTTGCTTAGGAATCAGAAGACATTCTATTGCCAAAGGATGAGCAATGGCCATTCCTGCTAAGGTTCCCCATAGGATGCTTTGGTATATGCCTTGGCCTGAGCAGCCAGGCCATACCATGGGGCATCCTCGCCACCAGCCCGGCCACCCAGTTTCTCCACATCCCCACCACCATCAACCTCGTCCTCTGGCTCCTCGCCCTTGGTGTCCTCCTCGGCGTTGCCGTAACTTACGCCTTCAAATCTGCCCACTACATGGAGGCCGTCCGGCGGGAGTACTTCCACCCGGTCCGGATCAACTTAGTCTGCATGTGCCTCGCTATCGGCGCACCGCCAGCGCTTGTGCCAGACCGCCACCTCCACCCCGCCATGCCTTCATGGCGCCAGCTTCTTCCTCGAGCTCAAGATATACGACCAGTGGCAGGGTGAGGTGGCAGGAGCCGGCAAAGTTCTTTTGGGCGGTGGGGTTTGCTCAATATATGGTGGTGTTTGTGACATTGTCTCAAAGACTGCCGACGAGTGAGGCCCTCCCCAAGGAGTTGCACCCTGTGTACTCTATGTTCATCGCCGCCCCGTCGGCCGCGAGCATCGCCTGGCAGGACATGCTACTTCATTGCCTTGTTTTTATATCATTCAATTGTAATTCGCATCAGCTTTTTTCTGGGGATTCAGGTCTAGTGTGAACAAAATTCGATATTCAAATTTAAGTTCTATATGCCCTCTAGTTTCTCCCATTGCTGTAGCCATACTTTGTCACTTGGATGACAATTTGGTGCAGGTTTTCTTCGGCCTGGTGGTCTTACAACTTCCCCATGACAACGGCGTCACTCGCTACGATCAAGTATGCAGAGGCAGAGCCATGCGTGATAAGCAAGGGGATGGCCCTGACCCTGTCTCTCATGTCCTCCACCATGGTCTCTGTCTTGTTCGTCCCCACCCTCCTCCACGCCTTCTTCCTCCACCAGCGTCTCCACGCTCCTCCACGCCTTCATCTGGCAATCTCTTTTCCCGAATGACTTTGACAAAGCCATCACCAAGAAGAAGATTATGTACAACAAGGAGAAGAAGGGCTTCAAGAAGCCCTACGACATCCGGCGGTGGACAAAGCAGTCCCCACTCTCAGTTGTTTCTTCCATTGCCAATGGTAGCAACCGAGACGACAAAGAACAAGAAGTATCTGAGAATAATGAACTAGCTTCCTAATGAAAGGCATGAAACAGAAGGACTTGGAAGAAAACTCATGCATCAACTAATTTGAAAGGACAATGTGATTAAATATACTACTCCCTCCGTTCCAAAATACTGTGTACATTTATAAAAACTGTCATTTTTATTAGACCGTAGGTCACACAAGGAAGTCACGTGACTTCCTCACCCTGTTCCCGTTCCATTTCCTTTCCCTTGCTCTTGCTCCTTCGGAGTCTAAAACGAGTGAACTTAACGAACTGGCCGAAGGCTGAAACGAGGAAAGAAGAAGACGAGTGCAGAGAAGTGGGCGAGATCGAAGATTCAGCGCCAATGGCTCCCCCGGTCCCCCAGGGCGGCGTTGTCTCCGTCCCGATCTCCCTCATCGGCTTGGTCTCGGCGGCGGCGGTCATCCTCTTCCTCTCCACCACCTCCTCCTCCTCATCCCCTCTCATCTGCAGCTACCCAGATTTCCAAGCGCAGTTGCCGTGGGTGGCACAAGGAGCGGTCGGGGTTCCCTGGATCCGATTGGGGCGACCGCTGAGGATGTTGAGTAGCTCAAGTTGCAGCTTCGGGAGAATAGCCTGCGTGACCCACCGACGTCGCCAGAGGCGTGGCATGAACTCCGCAAAGGCATCAATCCCCGCACGCGCCAGCAGCAGCTCGAAGACTTCAGGAAGTAACTTCTCTTCTTTTTTCCTGGGTTGTTAATTATGTGAATTGGTTTTTCGTTTCAGTAGAGAACAAAGGGTGATAACTTTGGTTGATCTGCATTCGGGGTGTTTTTTTGTGTATTGCATTCAGCAGGCTTGATTGATGTGGAGGAGAAATAGAGTCGACTTCAAAAGATTGATTTTATGAGGAGAAATAGAGATAAAGGAATTCTATGAAATTACTGAGGATTGATTACCTAAAGGAAAGAGATGGCGTGAAAGACGGGAAAATGGTAGTGAATCCCTGAAGGAAGAAGGCTGCTCGAAAAGAGTTCGCGGAGCTCTTCCGTGATTGCTGCAGAACCCTAAAAGGAATGGATGATGCAGCCAACAACAGCGGGGAGACACGGATGTATTGGTCGAAGTCCCAACGGACTTGAATGCTCGGTGCCGCCGCCGGAGGAGCCGTGGTGCTTGAGCGAGGCAGAAAAGCGGGAGGTGGAGGAAAAGGATGAGAGTGATGAAGAAGAAGAGGGCACCGTGAGAATGACGAGAGGGAAAGAACAGGTCACGTGATCAGCCAAAATGTACATAGTATTTTAGAACAGTAAAAATTCCCAAATATACATAGTATCTTGGAACGGAGGGAGTATTACGGCCTAACAGGTGCTGTATTACATAGTCCATCCGGAATAAATAATTCATTTTGAAAATCCTTATGATGATAATCATTCCGATGGAGGGAGTATTTAAGAAAAATTGACGATGGTGTTCTGGTGATCATGAGGTGTTTCATTCTGGTTTTAATTGAAGAAGGCTATGTCGGTTGACAATTTGTAAAAGTATTGAACTGTCCTTGGTGGTTGGTAGTTGGTTAGTGTAATAAAAAGGGTATATCAATCTTTTGTATTTTTTTCGATGTGTATAAAAGAGCAGAGAAGAGATCATTGGAGGGGGGCTTTTGGCGATTGATACAACAAAGTCTGTTTTCTGGTTTGGGGTGGATTCTGGCGAGATAAGGCTGGTGGATTCCAGCAAAAAAGTTCGATTGTATGAAGATCCAAGTGTAGTAGTTCCTTTATACTTGTAACAGAGAGCTATTACTGTTATACTGGAAAATTGTTCAAACATTCATTGTCACTGTAATTGTTTTAGTGAATACAAGATCTGTTAGATACATTGAAGATTGTGTAATTGCTGAGTAGGTGTTTGATGAATAAGTCACATTTATTTGTTGTTCTGTAAATTGGTTGCATCATATTTGGTATCAGAGCAAGGGTTAATTGTCTACCATGACAATCAGAGATTCTAATGACAATCAAGCAATTCAACAATAGATTTTGCAGACCATGCAACAAATTTTGGTGCAATTATAGTAAATGAATGTTCATCAAGCAATTCCGCAAATGGCGGAAGGAGATCCTAGAATTGTGGATCATGGACAAAGGGAAAATTCAAGATTCTATGGACAATCTGCAACAGATGGAAGTTCAAGAGAGGAGCCAGAAGGATTTGCTGGATTTCATGCTCGAGAAGATAATGTAAGAACACGAGGGTTTGGAAGAAGTGTCAATGAAACTGGAAATCAAGATTTGCGAGCTACCCAGAGGTATATCCAAAGATCTCCACATCAATCTTTTCGACCAAAGTTGGAACTCGATGAATTTGATGGTATGCTCCATATTGAGGATTTCCTTAATTGATTAGTTGAAGTGGAAAGGTATTTTGATGGTACGGAAGTTCCATCTGATAAGCAAGTGAAAGTTATGGCTTAAAAGTTGAAGGGATCGGGCTTCAACTTGGTGGGAACAGGTTCAGATGGAAAGGCGTCAGAGAGGCAAATCTCCAATTCGGACATGGGTTAAAATGAAACAATTGTTGCGACCACAGTACCTGCATTAGACTATGAGCAAATTCTTTACTAAAAGTATCAAAACTGTCAACAAGGAAATCGTGATGTTAAGGAATATGCCCAGGAATTTCAAAAGTTGGTAGTTAGAAATAATGTGAGGGAGACTGGGCAACAGAAGATTGGAAGATTTACTAATGGATTACAGTGGAAAATTCAAGATATAATTGGACTACAAATTGTGTTCTCTTTTTCAGCTGCCATTTAATTAGCTTTAAGGGTAGAGCAACAAATTGAAAATATTATATTCCAAGCTTCAGGAAATAGTAGATCTATTCAGTCTCATAATGTATCTTCTAAAATTGGAGTTTCTAGTCAGCAACCTTTGTCTGCTCTTGAACAAAACAAGGCAAAGAATATAAAGTAATCTCACAACCTAACCAATATGTTAAACTAAAGGTCACTACCTGTTACAAGTGTAGACAACCTGAACATATTTCCTGTGAGTGTCCACTTCGAGTGAGAATTGCCAATATAGTTACTCATTCAAATACAAGTCAGAAAGTTAATGAAACAATGGATTCAGAAACATTGCTCATGGATCTAGATGTACTTGTGACTATGGTTGAAGCTGATGAACGTAAAGACACTGATGCAATCATATCCTCTGTGATTATACAGAAAATGATGTTGTTGCCAAAAGGAGAGGACCAGTCTCAAAGGAACATAATTTTTGTTACTTTGGAACTATCAACAAGGTAGTATGCAAAGCATGGAATGTCGTATCGGATATTGGTAAAATATCGATCGGCCAAAGAGACAAAATATCGGAGATATTATGTAAAAAAATATCGGTCGTCGAAAACTAGTTTTTATCTTATATTTTCACAATCTAACTTCTAAAATGAGTTATACTAATTTAGACAGAGCATAGATTTCAAAATATGCATATTAGGATGGGAAACAAATAGGAAAGTTTATTTTTTCCTTTTCTTTTCCAAAAAAAAACTGAAATTTTTTTTTTGAAAATATTTTTTTTAAATACCGATATATCGGTTCGAAACCGATATATCGGCGATATTTGGAAAAAACGTGAAAAACGATATTAGATGGTATCGGTGTATCGGGTGGGGCCCGATATCGATATATCGACGAGCCGGCATTCCATGATGCAAAGTCATTGTGGATAGTGGCAGTAGTGAAAATCTGGTTTCTTGATAGTTGGTGTTAAAGCTCAAATTACATGTGGAACAACATCCAAGTCCCTATACTTTGGGTTGGATTAAAGAAGTTTGTGCTATCAAGGTTAGTGAAAGATGCCTTATTCCTTTCTCTATTAGAAAAAAACTATAAAACAGAGCTGGTATTTGATGTTGTTGAGATGAGTGCATGTCAAATATTATTGGGACGACCATGGCAGTTGACATGAATGCTATTCATGATGGGAAAACTAATACTTATTCTTTTGTGTATCATGGCAAAAAGTTAGTTTTGCTACCAAAACAGTATCCAGTGTGTGGAAAATCCATTTCTGCTGTCTCTAACAAGGTGATGTTAGTAAGTGATTTAAGAAAGGACATTCAAGAAGGAAATGACATCTATGCTCTGGTGGTAAAAGAATTTAATCCTATCTGTTCCGTGTTACCAAAGTTGCAACATTTGTTGAAGGAGTTTGCAGCTGTAATGCCAAAAGAACTGCCTACTTCATTGCCACCTGTGAGAGATATGCAACTTCAAATTGATTTCATCTCTGGTGCTAGTCTTCCTAATCTTCCATATTATCGAATGAGTCCTAAGGAAAGTCAGATTCTACAAGAGCAGGTGGAGGAGCTGTTGAACAAGGGACTGATCAGAGAAAGTATGAGTCCTTATGGTGTGCTAATTTTATTGGTTCCAAAAAAAGATGGCTCTTGGAGAATGTGTATCGATGCAGAGCTATTAATAGGATAACTGTTAAATACAGATTTCCTATACCTAGATTGGAAGATATGATTGATATGTTGGAAGGATCACAAGTGTTTTTCAAGCTGGATTTATGAAGTGGATATCATCAGATTAGAATCAAAGAGGGGGATGAGTGGAAAACTGTATTCAAAACAAGGGAAGGCTTATATGAATGGTTAGTCATGCCTTTTGGTCTCATAAATGCACCAAGTACATTCATGCGACTGATGAATCAGGTATTAAAACCATTTTTCCACAAATTTGTTATAGTATATTTCTATGACATTCTTATTTATAGTAAGACTGAGGAAGAGCATTTGGTTCATTTGGCTGAAGTTCTAAAAGTTCTACAACAACATTCTTTGTATATCAATCATAAGAAGTGTAGTTTTCTTTCTTCACAACTCAATTTCTTGGGATATTGTAGGAGCTCAAGGTATCAGTGTGGACCAATCTAAAGTAGAAACTATTATATATGTCATGGCCAATACCTCAATGTGCAAAGGATGTTAAGAGTTTTCATGAACTAGCAGCTTTCTATAGGAGATTTGTACGAGGCTTTAGCTCCATTGCAGCTCCTCTTACAAATTGCATGGAGAAAGACAAGTTTGAATGGACTCCTGCTGCTCAACACAGTTTTGAGTTGTTAAAAAAGAAGTTGTCTACTACTCCTATTTTGGCTTTACCCTATTTTGAGAAGAAATTTGAAGTGGAATGTGATGCTTCAGTAGGAGCTATGTTGTCTCATGCAGGTCGGCCAGTAGCCTTCTACAGTTCTAAATTGAGTTTAGCTAGACAGAAATGGCCAGCTTATAAGTTGGAATTTTTTGCTCTTATTCAAGTATTAAGGCAGTGGAGACACTATTTAATACAAAGGGAGTTTATATTGCATATTGATCATCAACCTTTAAAGTTTCTTCACACTCAGAATAAGATGGATAGAATGTATGCAAACTAGATCTCTGAACTTCAGGAATTTACTTTTGTTATTAAACACAAATCAGGTAAATTGAATACGATAGTTGTTGCATTAAGCGGGAAATTTTCTCTGCTGACTTCTATGCGAATGGAGGTTTTTGGATTTGATTCTATTAAGGATTTGTATAGTACAGATACAGACTTTAGCTTTGTTTGGCTACAGTGTATTTCTCAATCAGCTATTTTTAGAGACTATACTGTCTAAGATGGATTTCTGTTTAAGGGTACCAAACTGTGTATACCTGAGTGTTCCTTGTGACAACAAATCATTCATGGACGTCATGGTGGGGGTTTAGGAGGACATTTTTGACAAGATAAAACTGTTCATTTACTAATTGATAAGTTCTATTGGCCAAAGTTAAGAAAAGATGTGGCCAGATATGTTCAAAGATGTTATATTTGTCAACAGGCTAAATGCCACAGTCAAAATATAGGGTTATATTTACCCTTTCCAATTCCTAATGCTCCTTGGGAAGACATTTCAATGGATTTTCTTCTTGGTCTGCCTCCTACTAAAAAGGGTTTCGATTCTGTATTTGTGGTGGTGGATAGATTTTCTAAAATGGCTCATTTTCTACCATGTAAGAAAACCAATGATGCTTCAGCCAATTGCAGTTTTATTTTTGAAGAGGTTGTGCGGTTACATGGTATTCCTAAGAATATAACCTCTGACAGAGATAATAAGTTTCTTAGTCAATTTTGAAAGGTGTTATGGAAACAATTTGGAACTGCATTACAGTTCAGCTCTACTTGTCATCCAGAGACAAATGGTGAAACAGAAGTAGTCAATAGGGTATTGAGAAATCTGTTGAGGTGTCTTGCTGGAGATAGACATGCACAAAGGTTTCTACTAATAGATCAACAGGTTACTCTCCTTTCATGATTGTCTATGGTATTACTCCTAATAATCCTTTTGATATGCTAGCCCCACTCTCTGTTGTTAAAGTTCCTAAGTCTGTGCAACAAACTGTGGCTCATATTGTTGGTATTCATACTATTGTTAAGAGTAATTTGGTTGCTGCAAATGAACAGTACAGGGCAACTGCAAATAAGCATTGTCGAGAATGGCTTTTCCAAGTAGGGGATCAAGTGATTATTTATCTACGCAAGGAGAGAATGCCGGCATGGTATTATTCCAAACTGTCCAAACGGAAGATAGGTCCTTACAAAATTATTTCTAGGTTGAATGACAATGCCTATATTGTGGATTTGCCTAATAGCTTTGGTGTTTCCAAGACTTTTAATGTTTCTGATTTGTATGCCTACCTTCCTTCTCCAGTTTCTGTTTCTACTGTCAACCCTATTGTTCCTCAGCTTGAGGAGAAGCATTGCTTTTAGGGGAGGAGAAATGCTGGCGCTGGTGTTCTGGTGATCATGAGGTGTTTCATTCTGGTTTTAATTGACGAAGGCTATGTCAGTTGACAATTTGCAAAAGTATTGAACTGTCCTTGGCGGTTGGTAGTTGGTTAGTGAAATAAAAAGGGTATATTAGTCTTTTGTATTTTTTTTTTCGATGTGTATAAAAGA
Organism: Houttuynia cordata; assembly: GCA_039654745.1. Lineage (NCBI taxonomy): Eukaryota > Viridiplantae > Streptophyta > Magnoliopsida > Piperales > Saururaceae > Houttuynia > Houttuynia cordata. The sequence goes on from CM077505.1 coordinate 24,639,475, forward strand.
GCAGAGAAGAGATCATTGGAGGGGGGCTTTTGGCGATTGATACAACAAAGTCTGTTTTCTGGTTTGGGGTGGATTCCTCGACTGGCTGGTAGATTCCAACGAGATAATGCTGGTAGATTCCAGCAACAAAGTTCGATTGTATGAAGATCCAGGTGCAGTAGTTCCTTTATACTTGTAACAGAGAGCTATTACTGTTATACTGAAAAATTGTTCATTCATCGTCACTGTAATTGTTTTAGTGAATACAAGATCTGTTAGATACATTGAAGATTGTGTAATTGCTGAGTAGGTGTTTGATGAATTAGCCGATGTATTTGATGTTCTGAAAATTGGCTGCATCACGTATGCACCAAGGCACAACGGGCCATCGGATGGAGACCCGACGACATGCATTAAATAAGGGAGGCAATTGATTCAAACTCACCTGCCCTCAGTATTAGCGCGCACCACTGGACCGAAATCCAACAGTTCGTGATGCCCCGGTGCACACCGACGTGTGTGAGCCAGGGCGAATACTAACAAGACTCGTCATACCATGAAGCAGCATATGGTCTATCAAATATCTAAAATTCACCTAAGCAGGAAGATTTAGTATATAGTAAAAGGTGTTTATAAAAATTTCTCAACTTTTGCTTTCATAAGCTTGCATTACAAATAAAAAGAAAAGAACGAAGTACCTATACTCTTGGATATAAGTACAACCCAAGTGTTACAATTTTATTTGTAGATTTTTTACAATAGCCAATTTGCTGGAGCAAAAAAGGGAGAAATATTTCTGTAAGCCAAAAGCCACAAAGGATTTATTCCTCTGCACAAAGTCAGCAAATATGAAGGTATTTTCCAGCATGGACATTCGCAGAACAGTATGAACAAAATCAAGAAGTTGCGTGGGCTTTGACTTCTTATGAAAATGCAGATTCAAGAGTGGTGAGCTATCTGGACAAAAAATTGACTCCGTCGTGAAGTATGCTCCTTTTGAACCCCCTTAAATAAACTTAACTATGATATTTATATGCCTCCTACAAAGAATGTTGAGTTTTCCGCTTGAGGTCATCGGATGCCAAAAATGCTGCAATTGAAGCACCTTTGATTTTAGGACCATTGCAAGAATAAATGAATTTCCTAGTGTAGCAACGTGTTCACAATTGATAGGCTCTGTAACATGGTTTACACTTTAAACCTACTCTATATTCTCTTTCTGGTCGTGGAAATCCATTGAGTGATACATATAGAACTCAAAATTGAACACAAACTATATTCCCTCTGTCGGAAAAAAAAGGTACATTTTGCTTTTCTGCTGCAAAAAAATGTAGGTACAGTTGAGATTATTTCTCAGCCACAGATGACTTTTTCCACTTGTTGGCTTACTGTGACTTAAAAAATTAAATTCTCCCACTGTACATATCTTTTTCGGGAGGGAGAACAGTGGTGTGGTTTCTGAATTTGCTATGATAGCAATTCTCTTGGCTTAATGTCATGTAGAACGAATGCGAATTTTCTTAAAAAAATTTGTAAGATGCCAGTTGAAGTTCAATATCAAAATATGATATTACCTGCACATATATTCTCGAGATCTAATTTCAGTCAAAGTCCTATGACTCCCATATGTGCTTGTAATGTTTCTCTCATGACTTTGCATTGGGTCCCTCCTCGACTGGAATCCCTGAAAAGTGTAACTCGTCAAAAAACATCTTTGACAAGTGTAAAGAGGACATTAATAAAATATTATCCAACTTGCCTTGAACTCTTGTTGTTAGGGATCCAATATATTTTCCTTGGAAACCTTCTAATTAGAGAGCCAACAACTTGTAAGGAAAGGTGAAATTAAAAAATGGAAGTCCTGAAGTATATTTTCCTTGGGAAACCTTATAAGAGAGCAAACAACTTGTGAGGAAAGGTGAAATTAAAAATGGAAATCCTGAAGTATAGAAGAATGAAACCTTAGCAGCTGGGCGAGGGAACTGATATATATTTGCTCAAATCTGATATTTTGCCTCATGTCTAAATAGACAGATCAACGATGATTGTTATAAATTATCAAAAACAAATTATTATGTTTATACGTCTATGGCAATCAATGCAGCAGTTCGACTTAGTATGTGTTAAATTACTGTCGAATGCCAGGGCCAGTGAATAATGCTGTCTACATAACTAATGGTACGCGACGGGTTCAGGTGACTGCTCTGCCAATTCGTCCTTATATATAAAATGTAGACATGAAGACAGGTTATACTAGCAGTTTTAACCAGTACATACTGGACAGTTTCTCTTATAGCACAATATCTTTTGTTGTTCTCCTTAGAGTATAAAAATGCTTTTACTTACCTTGCTAAAGAGCTCAGTAGGTGGATTTTGCTGAAATCATTTATCAGTTGAAAAACTGAAAGCCTATTAGATAATTAAAGCAAGACGTTAGGGCAATCAAACTTCACTTGGCAAATAAACCACCATATCTGCTAATCTGATAAAAAGTGAATAATACCATAGGTGTTGTTAGTTGAGGCTTGCTTGTTACAAACACAACCATATACCCTTTACTCGAAAAAATATGCACTACAACAAAAAACCTATATTTGTTATGTTGTGATCTAGAAAACGAGAGAAACCTTCTCGTTGAGGGGCCGAGCTTTGAATTTATGAGCAGTTTCATCATCTTCATGTTGTTTGTGTTCTCTGACTTTAGATCTAAGGCATCTTTGGCACTCCTTTGCTTTTCTTTTAGGGTTTACTGTTCAAGTTAAACTGTTAAAATCAATCTTTTGTTTAAGGGACCAATCACGACAGCAGTATTATTTTTTCATATTCACTTATAAATTTTTTAGGTGTCCTTTCTTTCTTTTATAATAATATATTTTTTTTATACACATGGGTCTGTGATATTTCTTTGTCATTGGGAGGAATAGAGGCCTCTTTGGCTATCACATCCATTGACCCATGTGTATAAAAAAAACATAATAAAAGAAAGAAAGGACCGTTGAAATTTGATTTGAAATTAAAAAAAATAGTTTTAAAATGCAGCAATCGATCGGCAAAATAACGCGATCGATCGCATAACGATCGACCGTTATAAACCGATCGTTCGTAGTTACTGTAATTTTCTGAAATTTGGTTTCCGTATTGGCCCGATCGATCGTAGTTACTGGAATTTTAGGATTTGTGCACCGCGATAAAACGATTGATCGTAATTTCAAGCTAAATAAGGTGATCGATCGCAAGCGATCGATCGGTTTATAAAACGATCGATCGGTTAAGCGGTTACAGCGAGTAAATGGCCGTTTCTCTGCGGAAAATTGCGTCTCTTCTTCCAGAAAAGGACCAATAGCATCCTTCTATATATATAGAACGATTTTTCACAGAAAAAACACAGAAAACAAGGAAAAACTTGTTCATCTTCTCCTTTAATTCATCATCCATCATTGAGCAATAGAGTCTCCTCTGATCGAGATCCAATCAGTTTGATTTGAAGTGCAACTTTAAACTGACAGTGTGGTTCGTTGTATCTCGGGAATGGAACGCTATTATTCGCCTGTGCACGGAGGGCGGCGTATCTGTTTCAAGGACAACGCATAGCGTGCCTCGAACCTGGTTCTAATTCTAATACTCTTTCTTGTATTTTATAAGTATATTTGTCAATTGTATGTGCATAATTTGGTAGTATTTTAGCCCTCTTTTATGTGACAATCCCAAGAATCTTGAAACAGATAATCTTTGTTCTTGTTGATTGAATACTATTGCAATTATGGGTGTTGACAAATCATTGAAGCCTGAGAAATTTGATGGCAAGAATTTCATGTGATGGCAAACAAAGATGAAATTTCGGTTGATTCAATTGAACATATTCTATGTTATTTCTGATGCTATTGTGGATAAAACTGTGTCTTCTGAATCTGACAAGACTGCTAGTTCGTTTGATGTTAGAACAACCAAGCCTGTTAATAGTGATAAATTCAAACAAGATGATGAACTGTGACATGGACAAATATTGAGTGTATTGAGCAATGAGTTATATGATTTGCATGTGAATACTAAATCTACTAAAGAACTATGAGATACCCTTGATAAGAAATTTGGAAAGGAGCATGAAGGGGAAGAAAAATATGTTGTAGGCGAGTATTTTGACTACAAGATGGTTGATAACAAATCTGTTAGAGACCAGGTTGTTGAGATACAGAATTTGGTAGCTAAGATCATTGGGAAAGGCATTCTCGTTGACGAGAGGCTCCAAGTTCCGGCACTTATAAACAAGCTACCACCCTCATGGCAGGATTTCCAAGTTAACTTGAAGCACAAAAGGGACGCAATGTCCGTTGATGATCTTATGGTGGCCATACAAATTGAAGAAAAACATAGAGGTAAGATGAAAATCTTACAAGGCTCATCTTCTTGGGTCAAAGATAGTGCTCAAGCAAATGTTGTAGAAGGGAAACCAAAGTTTCATGGCAATAAGAAGAACAACAAGAAGTTTAAGAATCGGTCTTTCAAACCTGGTTCAAATATCCATAAAGACAAGAAGTCGAAGGTTTGCTGGGTCTATGGGAAACCGGGACATTTTGCAAACAAGTGCAAAGAGAAGAAAAGTCAAGACCATAGTCATGGTGGGGCTACATCTTCTGCTCATGTTAACATAGTTACTTCAGATGACAGGAAGTAAAGGATAGGACTGTGACGATGGGGAACTCCTCTGAGGCTAGAGTTTATGGAGTTGGAAATATGGACATCCGGTTTACATCGGGGAACATGTTGACTCTTCGTAATGTGTTACATGTGCCTAGTGTGAGGAAGAACCTAGTTAGTGGAGTACTTCTTAGTAGAGAAAGATATAAATTAATGTTTGAGTCAAATAAAGTTGTAATAACTAGACATGGTACTTTTATTGGCAAAGGCTATGTGTGTGATGCCTTTTTAAACTAAATTTGGTTTCATGTAATAACTCTTTGTTTCAAGTAGATGACTCTTTGATTTATTATGTTGATTCTTTTGATGTGTGGCATATGAGACTTGAACATGTTAATTCAAATACTATTAAAAGAATGATGAATCTTGATTTGATTCTGAAATTGCATGATATAACTAGTGATAAATGTGAAATATGTGTTCAAGCAAAACAACCTAGAAAACCTTATAGGTCTATTGATAGGTCTACATGTTTGCTTGAATTAGTTCATTCGGATATATGTGAGTTGAATGGATTAAATACTAGGGGTGGTATGAGATATTTCATTACATTTATTGATGATTACTCTAAGTTTTGTCATGTGTATTTGTTAAAGTCTAAAGATGAGGCTTTTGAGAAGTTTAAGGTCTATAAAATGGACGTTGAGAATCAAACTGAGAGGCGGATTAAAAGACTAAGGTCTGATCGTGGTGGGGAGTATTGTTCTCTTGAATTTTACAAGTTTTGTGAAGATGAAGGAATAATACATGAGACCACAGTGCCTTACTCTCCTCAATCTAATGGAGTGGCAGAAAGAAAGAATAGAACTTTCATTGACAAGATTAATTCTATGCTTTCATCTTCGGATCTACCGAAGAATTTATGGGGAGAAGCAATTCTTTCTCCTTGTATGATCTTAAACCGTGTGTCTCATAAAGGACAAAATACAACCCCTTATGAGTTAATAAAAGGAAGAAAACCGAGTTTGAAGTTCATTAAGGTGTGGGGATGTCTTGCTAAAGTGAAAATCCCAAACGTGAAAATGGATAAGCTAGGTTCAAAAACATATGGTACGGTGTTCATTGGTTATGCACAAAATAGTAGAGCATATCGGTTTTTAGTAATTGGGTCATATCGGCAGGATTATGCACCTAATACTATTAAGGAGTCCGATGATGCAACATTCTTTGAGAATGTATTTCCTATGAAGGAAAAGAGTAAAGCTGTAGTGTATAAAGAAGATGGATCATCATCTTCTATTCCAAGAATTGAAGATTCGGATACCAATGTAGAGGTTAGGAGATCTAAAAGAACCAGAATAGAGAAGAATTATGGAGATGACTTTTATACTTACATGGTGGAGAATGAGGATCCTTTGACTTTTAGTGAGGCTATGTCATCTAGTGAATCTCTTTTATGAAAGGAAGCGGTACAGAGTGAGATGGATTCAATCCTTGCACATGGGACTTGGATTCTAACGAATCTACCTCCAGGGTTTAAACCCATTGGGTGTAAGTGGATCTTTAAAAGAAAATATTATCCTGATGGATCCATTGAAAAGTACAAAGCTAGATTAGTGGCTAAAGGGTGTAGTCAAAAGGAAGGTCAAGATTTCTTTGACACGTATTCTCCTGTGACCATGATAACTACAATTAGAGTGCTTATTGCATTGGCAGCTTATTATAACCGCGAGATCCATCAAATGGATGTCAAAACAGCATTTTTAAATGGTGAATTGGAGGAGGAAATCTATATGGAATAGCCTGAAAGTTTTGTAGTTCCTGGTCAAGAAAGAAAAGTATGTAAGTTAGTGAGATCTCTCTATGGGTTAAAACAGGCTCCTAAACAATGGCATCAAAAGTTTGATAATGTTCTTCTTTCTAATAATTTTGTTGTGTGTACATCGGATAAATGTTTATATTGGAAGTCGTTTAATGATTGTTTTGTAATGTTATGTTTATATATAGATGATATTTTGATTTTTGGTAACAATTTAAATTATATCAATAAGGTTAAGGGTTTCTTTAATGAGAATTTTGATATGAAAGACTTGGGTCTTGCCAAAGTTATACTGGGCTTAAAGATTGATAGGACTTCTAATGGAATAGTTGTGAGTCAATCACACTATGTGAGAAGATTCTAAAGAAGTATGGTTACTTCGATAGAAAACCTGTCAGTACACCGTATGATTCAAGTGTAAGACTGAAGAAAAATCCTGGGGAAAGTGTGTCATAACTTAGATATTCACAGCTGATAGAAAGTTTGAGTTATCTGGCAAACTGCAGTAGACCGGATATATCCTATGCTGTGGGAAGACTAAGTAGATACACTAAGAGCCCTAATGAGTCTCATTGGATTGCCATTGAGAGGGTGTTCAGATATCTGAAGGGAAGTGTAAATTTTGGTTTACATTATTCCGGGTTCCCTGCTGTATTAGAAGGATACAGTGATGCTAATTGGGTATCAGATTCTGATGAAACAAAGGCCACGAGTGGTTATGTATTTACACTTGGTGGTGGGGCAGTTGCATGGAAATCTTCCAAGCAAACTGTGATAACAAGATCTACTATGGATGCTGAGTTAGTAGCTCTTGATAAAACTGGACGAATGGCGGAATGGCTTAGGGATCTATGAATAGATATACCCTGGTTGAATAAACCAATTCCTGGAATTTTGATTCACTGTGATAGCCAATCAGCTCTTGATAAGGTTAAGAGTAAGAATCATAATAAGAGATCCTCTAGGCATATTGAACTAAAGTATAAAATCTTGCGCAAGTTGACTATATCGGGAGTCATTACCTTAAGTTTCATACGATCAGTGGAAAACTTGGCTGATTCGTTTACTAAAGGATTGTCAGCAGGACAAGTCCTTAACTCATCTAGGGGAATGGGGCTAAAAACCTATGATTTAAGTCATCATTAGTAGCAACCCAATTTCTCTGAGTGGAGATCCCACGGCGAAGATTCAATGGGTAACAACAAGCTAATGCGTGACTTGGAGAGCACTATTAAAATAAATATATGCTCGTTCCCGTGTGATGATGAGAGTGCTCTACTGCATATGAAACAGGTTGATGAAAGTCTTAATGAAGTCAAGGCTTAAAAAGCAGGGTATTGTTATGCAGATTACCCTTGGAGACTGTCACCTATATGAGTGCCACTGAGGTCGCAGTTAAGGAGAACGAGGGCTTGTTCTCTAATATACAACTCATGAAAAGATACAAGGCGCATGGCTGTAAAGCGCTACCCCGAGTGATCTCGAAAAGGGAGTTACTCTAACTGTTAGGTTCGTCAAAGCTCTTGCTCTAAGGTTCAAGTTCAAGACTTAGTTCACTTCGAACTTGTGAGAGTGGTGGCCTACCAAACTAGGTGTAGGTTGAAACCCGCAAGGTACTTATCGCTGAAAACTTAAGAGTACTATTGCTCAATGTCTCATTCATGTGTCGTATGCATTTTAGTGTGTAGACTGGTTTAATATCAAGTCATGGTGGGGATTGTTGAAATTTGACTTGAAATTAAACAAATTAGTTTTAAAATGCAGCGATCGATCGGCAAAATAACGCGATCGATCGCATAACGATCTACCGTTATAAACCGATCGTTTGTAGTTACTGTAATTTTCTGAAATTTGGTTTCCGTATTGGCCCGATCGATTGTAGTTACTGGAATTTTAGGATTTGTGCACCGCGATAAAACGATCGATCGTAATTTCAAGCTAAATAAGGCGATCAATCGCAAAGCGATCGATCGGCTTATAAAACGATCGATCGGTTAAGCGGTTACAGCGAGTAAATGGCCGTTTCTCTGCGAAAAATTGCGTCTCTTCTTCCAGAAAAGGACCAACAGCGTCCTTCTATATATAGAGAATGATTTTTCACAGAAAAACACAGAAAATAAGGAAAAACTTGTTCATCTTCTCCTTTAATTCATCATCCATCATTGAGCAATAGAGTCTCCTCTGATCGAGATCCAGTCAGTTTGATTTGAAGTGCAACTTTAAACTGACAGTGTGGTTCGTTATATCTCGGGAACGGAACGCTATTATTCGCATGTGCACGGAGGGCGGCGTATCTGTTTCAAGGACAACGCATAGCGTGCCTTGAACCTGGTTCTAATTCTAATACTCTTTCTTGTATTTTATAAATATATTTGTCAATTGTATGTGCATAATTTGGTAGTATTTTAGCCCTCTTTTATGTGACAATCCCAACAAGGACAGCTAGAAAAATTATAAGCGATAAGCCGTCAAGGCATGAAAAAAAGCAAAACATCCACAGTACATGTTTTACTTTCACTATTCATTTCCAATTTTTTTTCACTTTGAGTTGAAACACACACCTCAGGTATTTCAGTTGAAAGTAAAAAAAACAGAAAATAAATAGTGAAAGTGAAACATTCACAGTAGATGTTTTGTTTTTTTATGCCCCAAACTACCCCTGAATATGAAAAAACAACACTGTTGTCATAAGATCCACCATAGAGAGGGTTCATACCCTTCAGGATTATGCTTAATTGTTAAAAATTGCTTAAGTTACTAGAGCAGTTTAGTCATTGAGTTATGAAGTTATTTAAAATATTGTAAGTGGGCCTTACAATAATTGTTAGGCCCATCATGATTAGAAATTCAACGCATGTTAGGATAAGCTTTTATGAGAGTCTATAGGCCCTAATTTATTCAGCTTGAGAAAAATGAAAAACTATTGTTAGTAGTTTGAGCAGATAGTTTAGTTTTTTCCCTTGTTTCTAACCATGATCCATGAACTTCTCCCCTTTCTTTCAATCCAGCGAATATCTGTGAGTGAGGTTGTAGATCCTACAATCTACAGCAACTCCGGTAGAAGAATGCTCATAAATGGCACTCGTGGATTTCAAATGAATGAGCAAGCCCGTGGATAACAAGATATACGAAACTATGCTATACCAAATCTAGCAGGATATTCACACAAAAATGAAGAATTCATGACTTTACATCTTTTCTTTCAGATTTACCTTTGAGATTGGGTGGGTGGATGCTGAAGCTTCTTAGAATATGCAGTACTCGTTTGACCATAATTAGTCCTTTCCTCTTGTACAACCTGACGGAAATAACAATTTGACAGATAAATGTCCAATTAGCCATGATCACTAATCACGTTTTCGTTCATGACTGACTTTGACACTCATTTACGGATACTGATAAAATTAACCATTTTCATGAAAACAGAAACCTAAACAAATGATAATTAAAATAATACTCTCTCCATTTTAAAATATTATGTACATTTGGAAATATTCATTGTTCTAAAATATAAATACTATGTGTATTTTGCCAAATCACGTTAGACTTGGAAGGATTGACTTGAACTTGGTTCGTAAACGAGCATACGAGTTGGATGGGACATCAAGGAGAAGAAGTTATATGACTTATTTATGAGCTTCATGGTTAAAATAATAATTTTCTCAAATGTACATAGTATTTTGGAATGGAGGGAGTATAATATTGTTATAGGATCTATTGAATCTACTATGACATGACTCAGACAGACTAAAACATCATGTGCATTGACTAAAATAATTAGGGCTGAGCAATCCCTTTTAGAAAGAACAACAATGAAAGTTGTCTAAAAGTGCTTGAGTTTTTTTAGGAAAATAACTTGATGGATGAATTACATGGTCATTCGTCTTTCCGGCCATATAAGTTACGCGACAGTGGAAATATGTTGCATCGCCCTCCCTGATGTCTTCAAGTTGAACTCCTGGAGATATGGAAACCTGTTAAAATAGCTCTATGCATTTTAACTCAAACAAAAAGTGTACCTCTAAGTACTGACTTGAAAGACAGGTAGTTGAGGAGTACTCTTTTGTCGGAGTGGCATGGAAGGTACCTCAAAAATCTGCAGGCAATATCAAGCAAATGTGAGAACCTAAAAGCAAAACTAGCTTGCTTTCCCCAAGATTTGCTTAGCTTTCAAAGCAAGTAACTTGTCAAATCTGAAAATCAAAGGATCATACCTCAGATATTTTTGGCAATGAGAAGGATAGGAGGAGGAAATTATGGCATGAAAACACAATATTATGAGACAATAAAACGGCAACAGCTAAAAGTAAAATTGCATCACATTCAGGTTATTGCAATACGAGAAGCAGAAACGTGGAAATTCAAGGGTTTCTGATGCTTCTTAAAAGACGAAACTTGCAAACAGGATCTCATCAACTCTCTCTTACTGATATTGTCCCAGATTTTGACTTAAATGTCAAGAGTAAAAATTGGACTGGGGAAGAATTTTGTGGGATTGTATGTCCTCAAAGAATCAATCTAATATTCTTCTCCAAATACTTAATGCAGCTTTTGTTTAAACCAAACTACTTAAAAAGGTTATTGCAGTACTTCTGGGATTCATTGTCTAACTACCAGGACAAAACTCAAGAATTCAGGGATTTTAGAGAAAGCTTAACAATCAAAATTCGCAAAATTAAGTTACCTGCCAGGAAATAAGTTTCCAGAAGCAAGAGTTAAGGCTATTATATATTCTCATCGACAGAAACATGGTGATAACCAGTAGAAAACTTAAAAACATTTTGTTTTCATGCTGAACATATGTAGTTTTCTACAACAACCTTTGAGCCAACTGGCTTGAAGCATTAACTCCTCGTACTCGGTTCTGCTTTGCTAAGTGGCCTGCAGTAGGTTTCATCAAACGTGAGCTTCTCGCAAGAGGCGCGTTCATATGTAGTTTCGTTTTTGGTTTAGATATTTCTACTGCTGAAGGATTATAGAAAATAAGCCATCAAATAATGTAAAAATTTATCTAAGTCAATTCATAAAGGACACATAATCCCTCCGTACAGTATTAGTTATCTAACTTAGAAAACTAAAATGTACTAAAATTATTTCATTTTGGTTTTCTAATCCAGACAATTGATATGGACAGAGGAATGCTTATCAAACAAGTGCACAAAACTCATAGTAAACCGAGTAAACTAAATACATTTGATAAAAAAAATCTGAGAGCATGATGATAAACAAATTTTTTAACAATTAGAAAAGAAAAGAATTAGAAAGATTTTGGTCTACATAATTTCAAACTCTAAAATACTGTGACTTTGAATTGTATGGTTTTTTTCACAATCAATCAGCAAATAATTAATGATGACGAACACATGAGCCAGCTTGGTGTTGCTCATGCAAAAAATGCATATGCATTTTCCATTTAGAACACCATATCTAGCACCTCTGTAATATCTTACAATTACTATATTCAAAAGACAATTACAAAAAATTTCATCAATACAAATCTAGAACATTTTGCAAGAATAGTTCATAAGATAATTGTATACTGTTAGCTTCTATCAAGTAATATTTTTCGGAATGGACAGCTTAAATTCAAACAAGAAAAAATATTAACTGATATAAATTAATACCCCAAAAATGAAGAATAGTCAATCTTTAGGCAAAGAATTTGTTTAACAAAACCCAAGACAAATAATTCTGATAAATTAATATCACTGTTACAATGATAGGAAAACATTCTATATGGAGGAAAACAGGATCAGACTCAAAAGCTTGAAACAAACAAATACCAGGTGGAAATAGAGCCATAAACACACTTTTTGTTTCGTCCATTTCAAAATATTCAGCTTCGGCACTGTACAAGGATTGAATACTGTGAAAAATACTTTCCACTTTAGGCTTTTTGGCATTGGATATCTCCTCTGGAACACAGTCTCTCTGACTTAGCCTTACTACATAGGCTGTAAAGAAAGAACAGTCGAAGAAGGCAATACAAATTAAAAAAAATCCATCAAAAAGAAAAAAACTACTTATAATCCAACTTTAACAGATTGAGTCTGTGCTAAACTCAAAAATTTAAGATGGACATAAATAATTTCGAGAGGATTAAACAGGCCCTGAAAGGAAGGATTCTTGTAATTTTTTGAAATTCCGTTGATTCATATGCCTTATTTCTTTATTACTTCAGCGAATAAAATCTTGATATAGATAAAGGACCAAACAATGCATCATTTAGCTGTAGAAAGAATTAAGGGGTATAATCATGTAGAGATGATTGAATGATAATGTTGAGTTGATTCAATAATGCAGAGACGATTTATGATAACGTAGAGTTGATTCTTTTGAACGTCCAAATTTTATTGCTGCTCATTTGGCATTGTCTTACAGATCCATCAGGACAACAAAACACATCTTATTTTACTAAAAAAAACAAATACACATCTGAGCCTTTAACACATGGTTAACAAAATTAACAGTTAATGGTCATTTAGCAACCCATTTATGACTCATTTGGCATGTTTTCTCGTTTGGTTAGCATCATGAACATTTGTCCACCTATGGGAATATTTGCCCACCTATGAGCATTTGTGGCCTATTTGTGGTCAATCCACCATTTGTCAACGAGAACCTCTTGAGTTCCTTTGTTGGGAAAGGGGATCAGTCTATGGTATTGTATATTTTTTACACTGTTGCCCCTTATCAATGGTAAGGACAACATTTCTCAATGTATGAAAAATGTGTCTTATTTGGTATGTCTATGAATGTGACAAATTAACATAAAAAAATGAATGTGATAAATGAATTGCCCACAAATGTTCATTTCCTAGACTCACAAATGGGTTACCAAACCCTTAGATTTGATTTTCCTCCCTCTTCTTGAAAATGACCAAGACCCTTCTTAGAATCCCGTTCAACAACCATTTAAGAATCTGCAAAAGGAAAAGGATAACCAGATCTATTACAAGAAGGAACAGCAAAAAATGATGCAGCTGGTGGCAGTGAGAAAGGGAAACCAATTCTGGGAGCATCTTGCCTTTCCCTCCCACTGGCTGGAATTCAATGAAGTACTCACTCTCTAGTCTTCCTTAATCCTACTGGTATTCTCCCAGCTTTACTTTGCAGTAACATTCAATGCATTCACGAGGAAGCCAGCCCTGCTGTTTCCAGTTTCCTAACATGGTATTGGAACTGCATTCACTCCTGTTTGGGTTATCTGGCTCTCCAGCTTTCACATTCACGAGTGATTTGAGACTCTAGCTGTGAAATCCAGGTACCCCCATGTTGGGAACTATCAGGAGCCATGTCTGGCAACCATTTTTGCATGAAAAACATAGATACACTGCATCGCATATTCAAAAAATTACACCGGGGACCAAGGAATGAAGTATCGGATATTAGTCGACCAAAGAGACAAAATATAGGCGATAGATAGAAGATATTTATAAAAAAATATCTGTTGTCTAAAACTAGTTTTTATCATGTATTTTCACAATATAACTTCTAAAATAAGTGATACCCATTTAGACAAGCATAAATTTTAAAATATGTATTAAAAATACATATATAATTCAAATTATGTGTTTGCGTTTTAAACACATATCTTTCCACTTTCATAGGATGGAAAACAAATGAGAAAGTTGATTTTTTTCTTTTAGAAAAAATAAATTTTTTTTTTCAAAAATACTGATATATTGGCAATATTTAAAAAAAATAATATTACAATGAATCGTTTTTCTGGTTAAAGGCCGATATCGATATATCGCTGATACAACATTTCATGCCCAGGACTCTATGAGTCGCAATTCCAACGGCTTCCATGTAGGGGCAAGTGGATGGGGCCAGCCACCTGCTTGAAATCGCCCGAAAGTGCATATAAAGAAGACTTTTTTTGTAGAAGAAAATGGAGAAATTTACTGGTGCAACTCAATTGAATTTGTTTGAAACATATTGATAGCAGGGAGTCACCTAGTGGCCTACAGAGTTTAAGAACGTTACTTTTATTGACTGACTGTTATTGGCTTTAATGTGTGTCACGATGGGAACTCATTCTTTGCCCTCTGTTATGTAATTGACTTCGCAAGGAGCTTTTGCGGTCCAGGTGACCTATATCAAGCTATTTGTGCTTTGTACCGGTTGCATTGTGATGTTATTTTCACAATTTTGAATGTTGGTCTGGCTTCTAGCCCATTAATAAAGGAAAAATGTTTTTGTCACCACAAACCATCACCAAACTCCGTCACCCCCTGCCATGTGGGCATGGAGGGCACCAAATTCAGGGTAAAATTGGTGATGGTTTGTGGTGACGCTAGACGAACTCTTAATAAAGATAGGGATGGAATCTAGCCCACCAAATGAGGGATGATGGGCCGACCTGTGAAGGGCAGCAGGCCAAGTCTTGAAAAATTGTTTCAGTTTTCTTGGCAACGAAAGCCTACCTACTAGGCTAGGACAGTAATCACACGAGGATGAGCAGTTCACCAGCCACGGTCAAGCCAGCCCGACCTTTACACATACCATCAGAAAAGACATGGATGATGGACACCCCTGACAATCATCCAATCTTCTGTACGGACCCTATAATCTAATGAAATTCACTCATTTTAACGGACGAGCTTCATCGAATATTGAAATCTCCATGCATTGAAACACATTTGACAAAAACACATTCAGGAAGTGTTGGAACCTGTGATTTATTTACGATCGGTCGTTATCGATCATCATAAAATTCTTTTGGCAGTATCTGACTAGAGAAATTCTTTTGGCTTTCGCGCGATCAATCGCTGGGCTCTCTGTATCTGTTTTTCTGCACATGCAATCGATTAACGTTTTCATGAACACTAACTGACAAACGTCCAATCTTTTGCACGGACTCTACAGTCTAATGAAATTCATTCATTTTGCAACGGACGAGCTTCATGGACACCAACTAACAATCATCCAATTTTTGGACGGACCCTATAGTGTAATGAAATTCACTCATTTCCAACGGACGAGCTTCATCGAACATAAAGAGTATTATATTGAAATCTCTGTGCATTGAAACATATTCAGGAAGTGTTGAACTTGTGATTTATTAAAAAAAGGGAAAGCTGTGAGCCCATCGATCGGCCTGAAATTCTTTTGGCAGTATTTGACTAAGCATCCCAATTGATCGCCTGACTTTAGCAATCAACCGTATCTAGTTTCCTGCATGTTTTTACAAGCGATCAACAGGCAATCGATCGGCTCTCGATGGGTTGCGTCCGAAAATGGTCAAAGTAACCATTTTGAGATGTTACAAGGGAATTAACCTCTCTTGGATGTGGGTTGACTAGATCTTAAGCATAATATGAAGTCTTCTCTTTTCCGAGAAAGGTGAATCCATTCTCTACCAAAGATTTGATATTTCTCTTCTCTCTATGGATTTTCTATGGAGATTTCAAGTTTTTACACATGTTTCTTGATCCATCATGTGTTGGGCAACTTCCCTCTTCTTGAGTGCTTAAGTGGGTTCTCTGGAGTGCATCAAGAACCCAAAGATACATTGAATCTCTTGACAGACAGTCCGCAGAGCCTTGTATTAAGGCGATAGAATTTCGTTTAAGGTCAATCGCTTGAAGGCGCTTCGAACCATGTCATCTTCGTCACGTCTTTGCATATTTGAAAACCATCAAAGGATGAGAAATAAAGACCATTCAATTGGATATGCAAGTCAACTGAATGGAAGGATTTGATCTTCGTCCGTCTAGCAATTCTATTCTCTTGGACAGTGACATCTAGCATTTGCCCTTTTTATATTGGGATGAGTTTACATGAGATCGTTCTCATATAAGGAGCATGCGGCCAATCTTTATAGCCGTTAGATTCCGATCGGAGGGTGGATATCAAATCAGTGGGTAGGTGAATGTGTCACATCAAGGAGTGGGTGAGATCATTATAGATATTTATAGCCGTCAGATCAAGATCCAACGGCTATGATTCAAAGTGGCCTCATATAAGCAATATGAGAGCGATCTCATTTAAACTTTTCCCTTTTATATTTGATAATTATTGATTTTTTTCAATATAGTAGATTATGCTAGAAGTAAAAGTGGTGGCAATTTTTGTAACTATCTGAGGCTGGCAGGTCAAAAATGCAGGGAGGAATGTGTGGGGCCCAAAAAATGTATTTTTTCTTCCGAAGGAGATTCTACAAAAAGTAAGGATTTTTCATTGTTCTCTACTTTCTACCTCACTTCACTACTAATCTTACTTTTGAAAAAAAAAAATAAACATGCTTCTTCTCAAGAATCTCTAAGAGAAAGAAGTTATCAAACGTACCTTGGATTCTCATTGTAAACCATTTGCGTTTGGTTGCACCTCGGAAGAGGCAAAACATTGTAGGACACATATGACATATCTCAAGTTGGCAGGGGCATGCACATCAATTTTCACATGGTTTCTACCTCAAAATACGTGAAACTGAGTGAAAAGAACTAGGAAGCTGATTTTCCATGTGAATCCTATCATGAGGATATTCTTAGGAAAGTCAGTTTTGTGACTTTTGGGCAGAAAACCTGAGTTTAGAGCAAATCAACCATGAGGCTAGGGGACCTCGACCGGAGATGCACTACGCTGAATAGGAATTTGGTGATCATATCCACGAGGAGGAGGCAGTTCATAAGGCACCTCAAAAATAGCATGATGCTCATCGAGTAAGGTGGCCAAATCTGGTGAAACAGACATGGATTCAAGAACATCAACTACCGACTGGGGCTGCAATAAGTAGCCATGACAATGATAATGGCAAAGTATCGCTGCAGATTTCGCAGACTAAAGTTGGCCCAGTGGTTGAGTAGTGATACAGACTGGTTTGCCACCATAAGTAAAATCCATTGTCATACGTCAAAAATCCCAAAAAATAGGGCCCAAATCCTCAAACCACTAAACACCGAGGACCACTTTAGCCCCTTTGGTGGGAAGCAAGTATAAGTACATAGTATAAAACTGGCCATGTAACTACAAATCAACTTTAGAGCAAACACCAGAACTCTTGAGACGATTAACATCACCAATCAGCACATCAAAAGTCGCAGAGTCCTGTATAGGATAGCCCAGACGGTGAGCAACACGGTCATTAACAAAATTGTGGGTACTACCACTATCAATCAAAATTGAAACCGGTTGATTTTAAATCAACCCATTGACGCGCATAGTACGTGGATAAAAGTACAGGCAAAGGCCTGCAAAGTAATCTCTATCCCACAAGCCTCAATAGGGGTCAAATCCTCCTCAACAATATCAGCACAAGTGTCATCCTCATAATCTGCATCATAACACTCATTCAGCATATATAACCGACGCATAGTGCAGCGATGTCCAATGGCATATTTTTTATCTCAATTGTAACAGTCCTTTTGAACGCCGATGGGCCATCTGCGAAGGAGTAAGTCGAGTAATAGGAGGAGTTGAGGAATTATCAGGCAGTCTAGTAGCACGTGGTTGGCCAAATGATGGAGGCAATTGGAAAGGAGAATGAGAAGGCTTAGAAAAAGAATACCCCAACTGAGTCAGTTTTTCCTCACAAACACGAGCCATACGCATCGTTTCCGTCAAAGAGACTCGTGGAAAAGTCTGCAACTCAGCTTTAATATATGCTCCTAAGCTTGCTTCAAAAACTCACATACGTGTTTGCTCAGGCCATCCCTGAACATGGTTCACCAATCGCTCAAACTCATCCTGATAGTCTTGAACTGACCCATGCTGGCGAATATGAGGAAGTAGGCTATTATAATTCGTATAAGCAGTTTGGCCAAAGCGTAGACCCATGTAGAATCTAGGTGACGCTCTAAATACTGGTCCACCCAATGCATACCATGCCCTTCCATATGAAAGGAAGCCAACTCGCAACGCTCATGAGAGGGGTCCAATGAAAGTAGAAGAAGCGATTGACACGTGAAATCCACACATCTGGATCGCATCTATTAAATAGAGGTATCATGTACAAGCCAAGCCTAGACAATGCCCTCCTGGTCAATAGGGGTATCCGTGTATCGACGGGCCACACGTCCACTACCACGACCAGATTGCGTCCTCCACGTCCACGATTTTCAACATTATTAGGAAACTCTTCATCGGACAGATAATAATTATCTGCATTAGGAGAAGTAGATGTTTGTGGGGCTTGAAACCTAGGATGCACCGGAATTGTCACGCCTCAGCACTACCCGACCCGACCCGAACCGAACTTGGTCCAAGAGCCGGTCCAGCACACGGGGGCGACAGTATTAAAGAAATAGCGGAAGACTTATGCTCCACATACGGGCAGTCCATCTAACAGAGTTACGCAACTACTTTGAGCAAGAGTAAATAAGTAGAATAAAAGTAGAGTTTAACTCTAAATAAATCCACAAATCTTAAACCCACATACTAATAATTCGGAGCCAACACACAGGGCTCGACAACAAGATCTATAATAGGTCTAAACACATAAGATAAACACCAGTCAAAAACAAGTGCCAACATACACAATGTGCCATGCTCAAATAGAGTAAAACCAAAAAACATAACAAGATATAGTCCAGAGCTCTCCACGCCTAATCCCATGCTCTCCCCGACCGTTCCTCATACAGGGGATCCTGTCTATCTGTGTGTCATGCCACGCAACCCTAAAACAAAATAAGGAAAGAGGGGTGAGTATGAAACTCAGTAATTGTTTTAATATAATCGGTAATAAACAGGGATCATAACGGCATCACAACATAGCAAATATAGATCCAGAATCAACATGACACACCATGTTCTGATCATCCATTCAAATCTCATAAACCTACATAACAATATCTCATCCACGTACTTTCTTATCATGCATTCATAATACATAATCCTGCATAATAATGTCTCAATCACATACTTTCTGGTCATGCATTCATAACACATAATCCTGCATAATAAATGTATCCAACATATGGTACAATCATGCATAATAATCACAATACAATGTATCAACACAAATGGTGAATGCCTCCATCAAAGAGTAAACACAGGCATCGCCACATAAGCGGAATACAGCCAAGGCCACGAAGATGTATCGGAACACAGTCAAGGCCACGAAGGCGTATCATGGTCCGATTTCCACATAGGAAATATAAGAAAAGTTGGGGTTGTCGGCCTCTAAAGCTGCTCGCCCTAGACGATCCTAGCCAAGGATGTCCGATTCTTACACAAAGAACCTAGAGTAGGTGTGTTCGCCCAGGGACATCTCATGTGGTGGGGAAGAAGCCCGAATTCCCACACAGGGAACCCTAGAACACGTGGTAGCTTGTGCACGAAGTGTACCACTCTGGATGCTCAAGTCTAGATGACAATCTCAGTAATCTCATCCGCAAAGCAAGTACACAACTCGCCCTCCATATATCTCAATATACTAGACTCAACCCTGGGGAGTATACCTATTCCACATAGGAATCCAAATCGAAAACATGTCCTTTCGGACCAACCAAGTTTCGATTAATTCACCGACCGATTAATCCGGCACACAATCTCAATCATTGCATACAATCGATTAATTCCAGTTAAAACGACAAAAAACTTCATTCATGAAGTCCAATACATGATTCATGATATCATGACACATCCGTGAACAATACCTACGTGGGTTCCAACACATGGACGTGCTTATAATCCATCCCCTCATGCACCATAATCATGGTATAAATCAACTACAATTTTATAATGGAATCCCCATATATGTGTGTATTCATGCATACTCTAATCACA
Source organism: Houttuynia cordata (assembly GCA_039654745.1). NCBI lineage: Eukaryota > Viridiplantae > Streptophyta > Magnoliopsida > Piperales > Saururaceae > Houttuynia > Houttuynia cordata. Next base: position 24,659,639 of record CM077505.1, read on the forward strand.
TAGCCAATGCTTTGACATAAACTCATAGGACAATATATGTATGCTTAAACACATTCAAAACCATGATTCCCAACTGAAATAAAAATAAATTCCATCATAAAACTTAAACCCAACCATGTGAAGTCAAAGACTCACTCTCACAAGCATGATTCATTTCTATACATTAAGCCATAGCATAATCACATCAATTCCCAATAAACCATACTCGATATAAGAGAAAACATCTCATCGTCTACCATATAACATCTTTGCTGGAAACATGCTTTAATCACAAGAGTTCCTTCACAAAGTAATTCAATATCAACATGTAATACAATACCACACACCACTTAACATAAACCCTAAACCTTCATCATCAAATTCATACCTACAGTAGCCTAATTTCAACAAACACATCTCCCATAACTATTATAATCATTAAATATAGTAAAATATTGAAATTTGCATCAGTTTGAAATTTCGAACAGTCGATCGATCGGCCAAATATGCACGATCGATCGCTAGCCAATCGATCGGCTAATCAAGTGCAATCGATCGCTTTGCGTCTTCTTCTTTTCGAAAATCCCAAAATCGAGACTCCATTAACACGACTTAAAAGCTTCATACATGGTCTCAAACACTATAAAAAGCCATCAAACCTTCCAGGACACTAATTTATACTATTTTAAGATAAAACCCTAAGAAATCAAGGCAAGAGATTAGCATATACTAAATCCACTATTAGAGTACTAGCAAGTATATCCCATTCAAATAAAATCATGAAAAACAAACCCTTTTTCAACCCAAAGCTGAGATTGAATAACTCATTATCTTCATTGTTGAGAATGAACCTTCAACCTCCTCCAACACTTTCCAAAAACATGATTTTTATGTTAATACACAACTAATCTCGATTTAGCTTTGAAAATCAAAAGTAAACCCTAAATCTAGAGCTTATGAAGCATAAGAACAAGATTTTAAAGATTAGAGCTTGGAGAAGAGAGGTAAAACAGTGGTTTTATTTTTTCAAAATGGATTGAAACAATGAAGGAAGTCAAGATTAAGAAAGGTTTTAAGAAAACTACAGAAAGAGGCAAAGATTAAGCTAACATATCTCTAATTCTTTCCTTTTTTGGCCTAATGGGGGAATAAGCTCCAAATCTCCTGGCCAAGCCTATTCCCAATTTGGGAAATGGCACAGCACTTTCCTTTTAATAAAAGGGTTGGGGTAAACCTAAGTAAAATATGGGGTAAAAATAGAGTTTTTGACTAAAATTAGAAAATTTAGCAATTTAACCCAAAATTAGGTCCAAAAAAATTCTGAAAATTTTTATAGTATCTTCCTTTGATGTCTGGGGCATCTTGGTCACAAAAACCTAATTTCGTCGGTGGGGCCCACAAGGGTCCCGCCAAACCCTAAATTTCAGACAATTGGTGAAAAATTAGAAAAATCCCAAAAATTCAGGTTTGATCCAAAATTACTTAAAACTCATGCTTGTGAAGTTGGTTTTGGTTAAAACCTTTATAAACCCCATTTATTTTCAAAAACTACTAAATTAAATCAGAAAATGCTTAAACCACATTATAACCGATGAATAACATTAAAATAAACCGGTTCGAGATGAAGGTCCTTACAGGAACATATAGAGGGGGACCCACAGTTGGACCCACGTGAGGGAGTGGGGTGCCCGATGGATGAACGGGACGGATCTGAGAAACGGGGTGGGGCGGCATGTCAACATAGGACTAGGGCTGGATATGGGGAACGGGACAGATACAAGAATAATGGGTTCATATGGACCCTCATAAATATAACCTGCAGGCAATCCCGACACTTGTGGAGGAACTAGGGCAGGGGAGGGAAGATCGATCGGAGCAACGGCGGCTAGAGACCGAGGAGGCGATGCTGACGGTGATTGCAATGGTGGCAGCGGGTGCGGCTATGGCCACAGAAGCTCCCTAAAAGCGCCGAACGAAGGGAGAGCATCGACTCGAAGGAGTTGGGGAGGCCTGGTGGAGGTGGCTAGAGGGGAAGGACTTGAAGAGGGAATCGGGTTGGAAGAAGGCTGTAACGGCCTAATGGAAGGTGGGAAGCACCGGGAAGCAGGGGTCTGGCCGCCGCCGTCGAGGGGGGGGGCATTCCATGACAGCAGGGGTCTGGCCGGCCACCGCTACAGGCGCCAACATACCCGATGGAGGGGGCGGCGACAAGGAGGCGGTGGGCACGACGCCGGTGGTCAAGAGAACAGACTTGGCGTGAAACTGCGGCGTCAGCGAGCCGAAGGCGGGTAATGGGATGAACCCAGACGGGGCTGAGTCCACCGCGAAGGTGTTCGGCAAAGCTAGGCCCCGCCAAGGCTACATGCCGGGCGGCAGGAATGGTGTGCCAGTGGAGAAAGACTAGTGCAGAAACAAGGATGGAGAGGCGCCGAAGCTCTGAGGAGTAGCCGACACAGACAGGCGATGCACGGACAGCAGGAGCTCCTCAAAGCGATGATCGTTCGCCTGTTGGCTCGCGTCACATGCATCAAATTGGTAAAGTTTCTATCGACTGTTGCTTCCAATTGGGTAAGGCCGGTAGTCTCCTGTGTGAGGGTGGTAATGGGGACGTCGTGAAAGTCCGATGGCTTAGGCGTCACAGACGAGGGCCTGGAGGACATCGGCGGTGGGTCGGGGCTCTTCCGACGGTCGCCTATCATAGTGGCAGCAAGGGTGGGTTGGGTGGGAAACATGGTCGAAAACGGCTATGATACCAATGATGTATACTCTCGTCTACAATGGAGAAGAACGAAGGGAAATAAAAAATAAACAAAATAAACTAATCTGTATTGTCTTCTGTTATCCTGTTTTGGTCATAGACCTCACATATTTAAAGAGTAAAAATAACCTAATCCTAATACAAATAGTAATTTTTAACTAGAAAACATTATTAAATAAGGAATCTTATTCCTAATAGAAGTAATAGACCCTAATTGAGTCCATAACATTTGCACCGTTGACTTCGAAACAGATATTGCCGCCCTCTATGTGCACAGGTTTCCTCCAGTAATTTGTCCCCAAGATACAACAGATCGTTGGTCGACGAGCGGTGCACTCCAACAAGTTTGACCCCGAACTCAGAGAGGAAGAAAACTGTTGCCTTTCAGGAAAAAAAATCAGAGAAGAAGAATGAGAGTTTCAGAACGAACTGTGTATATTATTTTTTGTTTTACGCAACCATTTATATAACTGAACCTAACAGGAATCTTTTCTCAAAAGGAGACGAACGGGTATCCTTTCACAAAGGGAAATGAATGGACACCCTTTCACAAATGAAAATGTACAGGTATAATGGTTCATTGTCCATCCAATCACCTGTCTCACCGTTTGATCATAATCAACGGGTCATAAACTCCAAAAATAATTAGCCGTTTAATAAAAAATCAAATGCGAAATGCGAAGTGCACCACTAAAGCGCCCATTTGCCCGCATGGGTGTGTATGCACCTTCGGTGCACCCACGAATGTGTACAACTTCGTTTTGGGGAGAGTCTCCGCACCAATAATATATACAAAGAGAAAAAAGTTTTCTTTTTTATATCCCATCACACTCATGTATCTTTCCTAGGTGAGACTAAAGAAATCTCCCTACAAAAATAAAATAAAAATAAAATTCCTTCTAATTCCTAGTTCAATTGTATAATCAATATGAGCCTAAAATCATTAAATTTCTATTAGTGGTGTAAAACCCACTATTAAAATTTGGGCCCACTTCCCAAACTCAAAGCCCAACACAAGCAACAGGACTATACATTAATCAAATAAACTTACAAAAGGTGACATAAAGTAAGATTCATGATGTCCTATGCATGACAATATATGGTGGTCTCTAAGCTGGGGACATTATTTTTGGTCTGCTTAATACAGGAAATCAGGTGCCACAACAAAGCATCGGCCCACAGATAAAACCAAGATAGCAAAGAGTTTTGATCCACACTCTACAGTGCTAATTGCGTGGTGGTTGGGATTTGGTACTTCTCTTCAAGTGTGGGGTCCGTGGTGGAGATGCCCGTGTGTGGCGAGGTTCGATGGGGACAAATGAGGAAAGGCCAGCTGGGGCCCACAGGGCTCTTTGTATCTGGAGATTCCTCGGGATTTCAACCCTCATCTGACGGAGGAACCAACGTTGCTTGGAACAGCTTAGTCCGCCACCTGCAAAATTCCCTAAAAGCCTGCTATCCCATTAATTAGAAAATTAGAAAAACTATAATATTTTCCTTAAATTAGTAGTAGTATTTTTTATTTAATAGTAGCAGCATTTCTAAGGACAATTGGAAATTAGAAAAAAGTTTAAATGAGACAGTCTCGTGCTGCTTATATAAGCCTAATTTAAGTATAGCTGTTGGATTGAGATCAGAAGGTGCTCTGGATAGGCATATCTCTGCCCCATATGAAATCCAACTGCCAAATTGCATGGACTCATCTCATATAAACGGCACTATTGGAAATTTGTCCCATTTAATATTACTAATGAAGTTGATTAGGAAGTTATTAGAATTTTTTTATGATTGTTTGGTATGCTTGGGAAAAGTTAACATGCCGGCTCGTGCGCATCTTTGGGTATCGGGGGATCTGTCGGATCAAGATCTGATGGTGCATTTCTACCCAGCAAACCATAGAGCCATGAGGTGACGGGTTTTTATCAGAATAAATTAAAATTAGTTTATTTTAAAAAACCTTATGGTAATAATAATTCTATGCGTTTAGTTCATTATAAAAAATCCTTATAGTAATAATAATTCCAGGCGGAGGGAGTATAATGAGTGTGTTGCGAGAGTAACTACATCTATTATGCATTTTGAAAGGAAGGCTTAATTACTTCTCTCAGTTTTTAATCTTGAAACCAAGAAATTTTGGTGGGGTGGTGAAACAGGTGTCTGTTGGACCAAAATACAAGAAACTGTTTTAAAATATGCAATAAACTGAGAAAGGCAAGAGAACGATGTAACATTTCAATAGTTGATTAAGAGAAAAAAGAAGCAAGCATTTAATTTAATTTCAAGTTGTTATTCAGGTGTTTCTGGTTTTAGGCAGTCAAATTGTAAATTAGAATATTCAACATATTGAATATCAGGTGTAATCCGTTTAGCAATGCACCTTTCTATATTCTCTTAATAAGAGTAGCGAAGGTTTAATCAAGTCGAAACACATGTAGTAAAGTGAGACTTGATTAAATAGTCAGTCAAGTTGTAGATGATCCACTATGCGAAAAAAAGTTGTAGATGATCATACAAAACACACTTCATCAACTTAAACAAGACTCAAAAAATACTTAACCAATTTGTAGATGATGCAATAAACACTTCATGAACTTGTAGTTGAACATGTCACCTGCTTAATTAGGTGGTAACGACCGTACTACATTGCTTCTTCACGTGGAAGATATTTTGGTCCATATAACTGCAAAGAAAAATTACTCATACTGTAACCAAAGTTAGCCAAAAAAACTAATGTAATTTGTAGGGAGGGGTTCTTTATTTTTTTTTGCACTAAAAACCCTACCACGGCTGTTCATTAGGCATTAACCGAGTGGAGGTACTATAAATTATGTCATTATAAAAATATACTATTGAAAACAGTGGGAGGTTTTCTGATTCACCAACAAGAGAGTTATCTAATGCAAGATGTGCCAAATAATTAGCCACCACAATTAGATTATCTACAATCTATAAACATGATGCAACTTAATTTTTGCAAAATCAGCAAGAACATGTTGAATATGAGATATAATGGATGGAAGATAGTTGAAGATTCAACACTTTATGATGAGAAGGAAGTTTCCTTGGATAATGACACTTCTGATAGCTTGAAGTGTCATTCAGAAGGAGACCTACAGACAAGCCATTGCCTTCCAACCATAGATAACTTGAACCAATGCCTGAAGCAATAGCTACCTCAAATAATCAATCCTTCATGATCTCTAATACTAACTCCAATTCAGGCTTGATAGAAAGCCATCCACGGAGATGTAAGCGTATTTTTTTTTATTATCGAAATGCATCAGGCCACGCGGTTGATTGCAACACATTTGCCCCTCGTATCAGCACACACCATTGGATCTAAATCCACTAGCACCACATGCCAATTCGCGTGTGCATGAACGTACATATATAAGTTTTTCCATGGAATTCACGATGAGCATTATGCGCCATCGCGCATAACTTTTTCCAGTAATAAATTTGCATTTTTCCCATCCTTGGCCACTCCCCCAATTTTGTTTTTTTTTTTGTTGTCATTTGTCATATGCCCACACTCATGACTCTCCTGACTTACCTCATCACAAATGAGCATTTCAAGAAGTTCTCAAAATTTTTAAAAATTGTACGATTTCCACTTCCAGTCAAAAACCACGCACAAAATTTTAAAAAATAATAATTTTGGCGCCAACTAATTTTTTAAAAATATACAGCTAATCCTGCAAACCCCACAAGTCTTATCACATTTATGTCCATTATTATACCTAAAGGGTATTCCAGTAATTTCATTGTCAGCGGCTCCAAAAAGACCCCACGACAAGATTCCATCCCGTCTCACAAGCAAACGCCTCAGCCGAAGCTCAGCTCCCCTCCCCGGCGGCCAAAAACTCCGGCGAAAAACCCGAACTTTGCCCCCGAACAGGCGAGATTCCCGCCGCTCCGGCAAGAATCCATGGTCGCTCCTCGGAGATAATCCCCTCCCGATGACCCAGAACCGCCTGGAGACCACCGACTCGGAGGCGGCGAAGAAGAGGAGGGAGACCTCCGGGCCGGCGATGAGGCTGGTCGTGCCGTTGCAGGGAGTGGTGCAGGGGAGGGGCGGGTTGGTTCTCGGGTCGGTCATCCCATGCGCGCTCTTCTATTTCCTACAGCTTTACTTGCGGAGGAACCGGGCGCAGGGGCCGGCGACACCGCCTCCGCCATCGCCTTCGACGTCAGCGGGGGAGCTGGCAGAGCTTACGAGGATTCCTCGGTCGCAGTCCAGGAATCATCTTTCGCCGAGGGGGTCCGCTCAGGTGTCGGCGAGGGCGGGGGCGATTGTCAAGTCCGGCGATTCGCCGTATTACGCTGGGCTGAAGCGGGTGGCGGCTAACCCGTATGACGCGGAGAGGAATCCGGGTGGGGTTATGCAGCTGGGCTTGGCTGAGAACAAGGTGAATTCATGGCTTCTGAATTGCGGTTTTTTGTTTTATTGATTTGGGAGGTTTTGTTGGGGATTAATTTGGTTTAAGTTTGGTGCAGTTGTCGCTGGATCTTGTGCGGGATTGGTTGGTGGAGCACTACAAGGAGTCGGCGGTTGGCAAGGAGCTCAGTATCAGTGGGATTGCCACTTACCAGCCTTTTGATGGATTGACAGATTTGAAGATGGTAAACAATTGATTTTTCCTTTCTATTGTCTTTAATTTACAATTTGAGTTTATTAGTGTTCTTATTGTTATTATGATTTCTGGAGGTTTAACTGTTTGTTTTACTGAATTTCTCACCTATGTAGAGAGAGGGGCAGTTTTGTTTGATACGTTTTTATGAGTATGGTGTTATGATGATTTCATTGTGAGCTTTTATTGCTAAGAATTGGCAGTATTGACGCCTAGGTTAATTTTAGCTGATATGTGAAATTCGTAGATTGAAACATTTCCAATTCGTTCTCCTAGGAACATTTTTTATTAATTGAAGAAGTGGAAAGATGTCAATTAATTAGTGGAAATTTTGTGGCATCAATTTTATTATTATCTGCCTTTTAATCGTTTATTTCATGCTTTGAAGTCCAAAATGCTAGTTTGCGCCTTCTAATATGTTTTACTTGTAGCATAGGTAATATCTGTGACTGTTGATGTAATTGGTGCTTCTTATCTAATGTCATTTAACTCGAAATCTGTGTTCTATTGTCTGACTTTTGATTTGCGATCATTGTTATCATACTAAAAGTTGTCTGGTAACTTTTTTTAATCCTTAAGTTGTTTGCTAACTTTGGTAGGCAGAATAAATATTGTTGGGTTGGTTTGATTTGGTTTTGTTTGGGTGGTAATTATTGTTAAATTCTTTTTCGAACAGCTTAAACTTTAGGAATGTGGTATAATATTAGAGGCCCAAAGTCCAGTGTTCAATAAATGGCCTCTATCTGCATGTTCCCGTGCAAGCACCTGCATACGTTTAATTATGTTTATTTCTGCAGCGAATGCTGTTTGATATGATTTGGTTGATATTAGTTGGTGTTTCTTTTCCTATACCTTAAGCTTTAGGTGAATCAGTTTATAGCACTTATTACTCCTTAAACTTTTAACTTAAATTCTTCCTATGTTATTTGACGTGCTATGTTAGTTAATGTGTAATACTGAGCTCAGGTTGTAGTGGTGACATGTTTGGTCTTACTTCATCGAGTGGGTCAGAGAGATAAAGTGTGAGAGGACGGAGGGAGCAATAGTATTACTCTCAGTTTGGAGTTTCTTGGTTTAAATAAGCGGGTTTATCGAGTATGCTTATGTAGTTTCCTTGCTATTGCAAGAGAGAAACTTTTGCTTGTTAATTAATAACTGCATCAAGTTACGCACTTGTGGGGGTGTCTGTAGTTGTTAAGTGCATTATTTTTTGTCAGTATGTTACCATGGATTTTTTTTATATCATGTTACTATGCATTATTGATAACACTGTCAATGAGTCACCATGCTGACCTACCTTTTCTCTATATATCTATGTTTGTATTCTGATCATGACAAAGTTGACACTGTTTGTCCTTATGTATTAAGTTTAAATTTTAATTTGAATGAAAGGTCAGTCAGCAGTAAAAGTGGGCACATCCCCGGTGCCATTATGTATCTCAGCCGAAAAACTGACTGTGGCCCATGTGGTGATATGACAATGCTTTTTGTTTAGTTTTCACATCTATGTACAACGATTTTGATGTTGATTAATAGTTTTGATTTTTATTTATATATGAGTGGATTCTTTGATTGGTTGTTTGCTTGCAGGTCATAGCTGGATTCATGGAAAGAATCATGCAGATGTCAATATCTGTTAACCCATCACATATGGTCTTGACGGCTGGTGCTACCCCAGCAATTGAGATTCTCAGCTTCTGCCTGGCAGATCCAGGAAATGCATTTCTTGTTCCTTCACCATATTACCCTGGGTAAAATTACTCTTCCTTCAAATATAACGAGTGTAACCTACCGTATGAGTTTTTCACAGATTATGACAATCCAGACTGTTCACAATTCTGCCACATATATGGAGAGGAGTTTATTCTTTTATGTGTGCTTTCTGCAGTTTTGACAGGGACATAAAATGGAGAACTGGGGTAGAACTTGTACCTGTACCATGTCGCAGCACAGACAATTTTAAGTTAAATATTTCTGCTATTGAGAGAGCATATAATCAGGCCAAGAAACGGGGAACAAAAGTCAGAGCTATTCTTATTTCAAATCCTTCAAATCCAGTAGGAAATCTGTTGAGTAGAGATATGCTTTATGCCCTTCTCGACTTTGCCCGAGAGAAGAACATCCATATTATCTCGGATGAAATATTTGCAGGTTCAACCCATGGGAATGGAGAATTTGTGAGCATGGCGGAGATTCTAAATTCTGAGGAGTACGACCAGAACAGGGTCCATATAATATACGGGCTTTCGAAAGACCTATCACTTCCAGGCTTTAGAGTTGGGCTCATATATTCTTTGAATGAGAAGGTCATAGCTGCAGCGACAAGGCTGGCTAGGTTTTCGTCAATCTCTGCTCCGACACAACATTTGCTCATTTCTATGCTTTCAGATGCCAAATTCATTGATAACATTATTGAGATCACCAGGAATAGATTGCGTAAAATGTATAGGCTGTTTGTTGACGGGTTGAAGCAGTTAGGGATTGAGTGCACGGAGAGTAGTGGAGGTTTTTATTGCTGGGCAGACATGAGCAAGTACATGGGATCTTACAGTGAGAAAGGGGAGGTTGAGCTATGGGAAAAATTGTTGAATGTAGCAAAGATTAATGTGACTCCAGGCTCTTGTTGTCATTGTATTGAACCTGGATGGTTCAGATGTTGTTTTACTACGTTATCTGAAAATGATGTTTCTGTAGTAATGGAACGGATTCAGAAAGTTCTTACAGACAGATAAAATGCAAGCTATTCAATTTCTCTTGTTTACAGTTATTTTACTGTGAAGTTGTTACTTTAACATGCTCTATTCTGCCAAGAAGTTTTCTGACTGAATCATTTTATGATAATCGTGACTTTTCAACCAACCTAATGTGGACACTGAACTTGTGCCTCATCACACTCAAGATTGAGAAAACTATATTTGCAGCTGAAAGTATATTTCGCTTTATTGTGGAAAATGAGACAGGTTATCAACTTTGCCAAGAATTTTGAGTCTTTGCCTGTAGAATGACAATACAAATTTAAGAGCTTCTTGTATGTCCATGTCCACTTACCATTATCATCTTTACCTGTAGAATGAGAATATTTGCAGTTGAAAATATCTTCCCCCCTTCATGCTAAATGGACATGGACATGCAAAGGCAGCGAGATAAATACCCTCCTCACTTGCCACATCGTCGCTACTAGCTTTCAACAGAGTTCAATTGGCATTTGACCAACAGGTTCTATAGATCCTTGCTTGCCTTCGACAATGGTAGATTTGGTTCATTGTACATGAAATCATGGATGCACATTGCCTTTCAATGAGTTGGTGTTCCGTGATTTTGCATTTTAGGCCTTTCTTTCGACTCTTATGCGGGTTTGGGGTGATTTTAAGTCGCAGTTTCTGTTTTTGGCTCTTTGCAGCTACTTTTAGGGAGCTTTTTTATTTGCTTCCAGGCTATTCTCCATCATATGAGAGTCGTCAATCATCAGAATTGATAGCACACATGGATCATGCGCTTGTGCGCTCCAACATAATGCATCTTTTTCCTGGAGTGCACAGTGAAGTGAATTAGTGTGCACCGTAAGCGCTAGCCCCGAAGCTATGCTATAATGCTGAGCCAAGGATGCTCCGTCTTATCTATAGAAGCAATCAACTGAGTTCGGAATGAATTAGCTCCTTGGTAATGGCTCGCAGGACTGTGCTTCCTTGCCCCTTCGACCAAGGATGTAGATCCGGGATAATCCTTGGGCTTATTTACAAGTAGCCAATTAAGAATTTGTAATGGGCCATTTACTATTTTTAAATTGCAGAACTAGCTCCTTCAGTCAGCTAGTTCTTGGTAGGACGCAGTAACTCCTCCGCGCTAGGAGGTTCCCCTCACCTCCTTTGTGCTCTCTTTGCTGGATGATGGTGACAATGAAAACTTCATTCTCGATTCTCGGAGAATTTTTATGATGGCTCGCATTTACGGAGGATAGGTTGACGGACAACCTGGAGGCGGTTAACAAATACTTACCTACTTGTATTGAGTTTATATCTGGCTCCTCTCTTTATTTGTTTTTGTCTATATTTTTTTTAATATGTATAATTTTCTTTAGGGCATAGGGTTTAGGGTTTAAAGTGTGCGAAGTTTATGATTTCCCTGACCCTTTTATACCCTGTGGGCCTGTGTAGCAGTATTTATCAATTCCGGCCCAGTCTACATAATGGGCCCAACGTCACGACCCAACTTGCTACGAATTCCGTCACAGTATTCCCTCCGTCACTTCATCAAAGACGGACGAATTCCGTCGAACTGATGGCGATAGTCGACAAGGACGCGCCGGCGGGGAAGCCAGAGGCGGCCGTGGCTGGAAATACGAAGCCCGCGTGACCTCGTCGGACGCCAACTCCACGCTCGGCGGGCCTGAGCCGGAGAAGTCGCCGGCGAAGGCAGCGTTCTCCTCCAAGGACTTCATCCTCTGTGTCGCCCGGAAGATCTCCGAGCAGTCGCTCCAGAGTTTCGAGTCCGGTGTCTGGGGTGTCCTTACTGCCATTTCCGGCAATGCTCGCAAGCGGCCGCAGGTATCGTCTCTTTAGTAGTAGAGCCTGTAACTGGTAAGGCAGCATTTTTATGTCATTTCTTGATTGAAGAAATGAATTCTGCTGTCAAATGATAGCAATCATCTTGTTAGTGTAAGTAGTCAGTGATGCATTCTTGATAAAAGCCGGAACAGTAGGTGTGCCTCTCCGTTTGATAGGTTATGCTGGATGGTCTTGGCCCAGAAGTTCATCTTGTATTTTGTTAAGCAATGATTTGGCATAGATGATTGGAGAAACAAATGAGTTGAAGGAAAAGGGTGTTCGTTTGGTTAGTGTTTTTGGCTGGGAAGTATTTGCAAGGGGTTTGTACATGGCTCCTTGTGATTTTGATAATTATGTAGATTGTGCCCTTTTTTTGCAGTTTGGTATGCTACCCCTACGAGTTCTTAATATTTGAGCCCTTTGTGCAACGAAGCCTGTCTTATTTGAAAGAAGACGGGTCCACGTTACATGACGTTCTCCTCCCTCACGACCAAAACCACAGGAGATGGGGGAGAATACTGTTCTTTTTTTGTGTCTTAGAGTCCAATAAATTTAACTTGTTTTCGAAAGTAGACAGGCTTCATTGGACGAGCGGGCGGGAGGAAGTATTTGTTAGATATGACCATGGAATGTCGTCTCGCCCATATATCGGCGATATCGGACCCCACCTGATACATCGAAACACCTAAATATCGTTTTTCAGGGTTTTTTAAAATATCGGCAATATATCGTCGATATATCTGTTTCGGACCGATATATCGGTATTTTAAAAATATATATATAATTTAAAAAATAATAATTTTTCTGTTTGTTTCCCATCCTAGTTTTGAATTATATATGCATATTTTGAAATCTATGCTTTGTCTAAATTAGTATCACTTATTTTATAAGTTATATTGTGAAAATACATGTAAAAAAAACTAGTTTTCAACTACCGATATTTTTTTACACAATATCTCCGATATATCTCCGATATTTTGTCTCTTTAGTCGACAGATATTTTACTGATACGACATTCCATAGACATGACTAGAAGGGGTAGGCAGGGGTCTTAGAGTATGAGCTATTTGCAAAAATACAGTCCATCATTACATGACCGATTTTGCTCCCTCGTGACCAAAAGCACAAAGGAGGGGGAAGGGCGCTCTATTTTGCTTTACCGGTCTTAGGGTCTAATATACTTAGTTCATTTTCAAATATAGACAGGCTTCATTGGATGAAGGAATAACTACCAATTCCCCAAGGAGGAGGGTCATTTTAAAATCATACTCCTTCGGTCCTGTTTTAGATGTTCCATCTAGAAAAGATGGCATTTTCTTTGTAGATGCTCCATATGGTCAATATTAATGGATTTTAAACCTCTTCTTCCCCTCATTAGTTTAGATTTCTACTATCCAATAAAAATCAACATTTTAAGATAGAACATTTAAAACAGGATGGACTGGAGGGAGTAAATAACAGGTGGGCAAGTGCAAAAATAGAAGGGGCCGTCTTTTAGGTCATTAGATTCCAATCCGACGGTGCTCCTTAAACTTTTCATAACAAATGGGGCGCGGGAAGAATATCGCAAGGATATATCCATTCGCGCGCGAAGCCTTCCAAGAGGAACTCCGGCTACCGTCCGGCAATCGGCCATGGCCGCGCTCGCCTCCTCCCCTTTCCACAAATCACCCCCAACTCCCTCCACCTCCCGTTGTTCCTCTTCTCCTCCCTCAAACCCTCGCCAATCCCCAATCTTTACCGTCAAATCAGCTAACCGATTCATTCTCGCCGCCAGCGCGGCCGGTTTCTCGGAGATACCAGGCTTCTCTTCTGCCGCCGGAGAGCTTACTCTGCGGGAGCCGGATAACGCTCTCTCACTCCCGACCTGGGCTATTCATGTTTCCAGTGCCGTAGAATGGTTGGAATTGCAAATAAGAGAGAATCGCTTGTTTTGTTTGTAAAGATAGTTCAGTTTATGAAAATGTTTATAATTTTTGAAAATGTGGTGACTAATTGGAGGGTTTTGTGTTGTTAATCAAGGATTACACCCGTTGCTTGGGTGTTGCAGTATGGTGAGAAGACTGGATATGCGACTTGGAAGGGGCTCTCATGGGGCACGGTATGCCATCTTCTTTCCTTTTGGGTTTCTGGTGTATTGTTGTAATTTACCTTGTTTTACTTTATTGATACATGTGATATTAGATATCTGCAGGCAGTGGCAATATCTTATTTTCGTTGTGTGCTCTGCATTAGCTCAAAAGTGCTTCTGCACTTATCCTTAATGATTATGCATTTATTAATTTCTTATATTATTATAGAAAAATTTGATAGATTTTTCTAAAAAAATCTTATTTTGAGAAATTACATTTTAACTCACAAGTTTTTTTATTAAGAGATTAACAAGAAACTCAGCAACATGTCCAACTGGGACATTAAAGATTATACTCCATCTGTCCAATGAAGCTTGTTTGCATTGCAAAATGAGTGAATTTTATTAGAGTCCCGTATTTTTTCTGCATCCAGACGAGCTTCAGTGGACGGAGGGAGTAAAGGTTTCGCTTGTCATATGTGGCCTGATATTGGTTATGTCAACGAAGGAAAAAAATTTGCTGATTCCATCATGTATATAGAATGCGCGGTAACTTCTCTCGCCTCGTGCTTCTATTATATGGTAAATCTGCTGATCATTCTCAGCATCTTCATACAGAGACAACTTATATTATGTGACCATGGATAGTAAAATTGAGGATTTATTTGATAATGGCATGTTACCCTTTCAGCCCTCATACGAATTTAACTACGCTGAGTACGTAACTGTGCTGCCTTGACTTGTGTATATGGTACCTATAACGTTTTTTTTTAACAAATATGGGTTTACTTCCCTGCATTTATACATTTATGTAACACATTGTCACAGGTACCGTCACTTGGTGCAGTACTTCGTGCATGCACATGGCATTTTTTCTATAATGCGGTGTCTCTTGATGTAAGTCAGGCTTAATTGCTGTACTCATGAAAAACCCTAATCTTGCTGTATCTTAAAAAAGTTTCATGATAATGACTCAAAAAAAATTTCATGATAACAGATGAACACCTATCATAATCATAATCAATTAGCGCCTTTTCCCAACTATTTGGGGTCGGCGACACGGATCTTACTCCTCCATTCCAGCCTGTTTTGGGCTACCTCTTTTGTAAGAGATAGTAAAGTCAAATCCTTTCTTATTAACTCCATCCAAGTTCTCTTAGGTCTCCCTCTCCCTCTTTTAGCATCGTTTACCTGTAACCCTTCTAATCTTCTCACAGGGGCATCTAAAGATCTTCTTTGCATATGCCCATACCAACGCAACCTACATTCCCTCAGTTTCTCCCCTAAAGGCGCTACTCCTAGGCTCTCACGAATATATTCATTTCTAATCCTATATCTCCTAGTTATCCCACTCATCCACCTTAACATTCTCATTTCGGCTACATTCAACTTATCTATATGACTCCTCTTTGGTGCCCAGCACTCCGCTCCATAGAGTATTGCAGGCCTAATGGCCGTCCTATAGAACTTGCCTTTAAGTCTTTTTGGAACCCGCTTATCACACAACACTCCCGAGGCTGCCCTCCACTTTACCCACCCCGCATTTATCCTATGCACCACATCACTCTCAATATCCCCCCTTCTTTATGGATAATGGATCCTAAGTAACGGAATTGATCACACCTTGGCACTTCTTGCCCATCTATTTCAACTAGGGCTCTATCTATAATTCTACCTTCCTTAAAATTAAATTCCATGCACTCTGTCTTAGTCCTACTTATTTTAAAACCCTTAGATTCTATAGCAACCCTCCACAATTCTAATTTCGCATTTAAACCTACTTTACTCTCATCAATTAAAACTACATCATCTGCAAAAAGCATACACCAAGGTACATTATCTTGCAAATGACTAGTAAGCTCATCCATAACTAAAGCGAAAAGATACGAACTTAAGGCTGACCCTTGATGAAGACCTACCGTAACCGGAAACTCCTT
This sequence comes from Houttuynia cordata, assembly GCA_039654745.1. Classification (NCBI taxonomy): domain Eukaryota; kingdom Viridiplantae; phylum Streptophyta; class Magnoliopsida; order Piperales; family Saururaceae; genus Houttuynia; species Houttuynia cordata. Next base: position 24,675,559 of record CM077505.1, read on the forward strand.
CGTTTCCCCCCCAATAGTTCGCACACTAGTCACAACCCCTTCATACATATCCTTTATGATGTCTATGTAACCTCTTATGACACCCTTCTTCTTCAAAACACTCCAAATAAGCTCTCTCGGCACTCTATCGTAGGTTTTTTCCAAATCTATGAAGGCCATATAAAGGTTTTGTTTTCTATCCCTGTACCTCTCAACTATCTGCCGTAGTAAAAATATAGCTTCCATTGTTGACCTCTCCGGCATGAAACCAAATTGATTCTCTGATACTTTAGTAACTTTTCGCAAACGCCCTTCTAAAACTCTCTCCCATAATTTCATAGTATGCCCCATAACTTTTATACCTCTATAGTTTGTACAACTTTGGATATCCCCTTTATTTTTATACAAGGGTATGAGGGTACTCCTCCTCCACTCCTCTGGCATCCTCTTAGATTTCCAAATCTTGTTGAACAAACTAGTCAACCAAGTTAAGCCCACACCTCCTAGTGCCTTCCACACTTCAATAGGAATTCCATCGGGCCCTAGAGCCTTGCCTTTCTTCATCTTCCTTAACGCAGCACCTACTTCCTCTATGGAGAATCTCCTAAAATAAGTCACCTCTTTAACAAGACTAGACTCAAACTCTATCCCACTACTATAATTCTCATTCAATAAACGCTCAAAATACTCACGCCATCTCTCCCTAATTTCCTCATCTTTCACTAAGACCCTTTGATCTTCACTTTTAATACACCTAACTTGCTCTAAGTCCCTACTCCTCCTATCCCTTAACTTGGCTAACTTATAAACGTCCCTCTCCCCCTCCTTCGCCCCTAGCCTATTATATAAGTCATCAAACGCCTTAAATTTAGCTTCACTCACTATCTTTTTAGCCACTCTCTTTCCCTTAACATATCTCTCCCAATTCTCTTGATTTTTACACTTTTGCCACTCCTTAAAGAAGCCCTTCTTTTCCTTTATGACTCTTTGGACTTCCTCACACCACCACCAAGTTTCTTTCTTAGCGTCCACTCTCCTCCTCACTTCACCAAGTACTTCTTTTCCCACTTTTTTAATACACTTAGTCATGCTTCCCCACATCATTGTTGGCTCCTCAATTAAGTTCCAATCCCCTTCAAACCTCAACCTCTCCACAAAAGTGTTGAGCATCTCACCTTTATAAGATTAATGCATGGAAATGTAAGAGATTAATGCTAAATATGTACAGCTTACATATCCTAATAAGATTTCCCATAGCAAAGTCATGAACATAGTTCTAAGAAAGGTGATATCATGTAGGTTGTCTTACTATTAATCCTGCGAAGCATGGTTTAAAATTTGGAATTTGAATGGAAGCTTTTACTTTTACTAAAGTTTTTAAAGCTTCAACTTGAGCCAATCTTTTGGTTCTCGTATATTTCTTTGCACAGTTGGACATCTAAGATTGAGAAAATTAGAAAAAATCTAGGCAAATGCAAAGAGAGCTGAACTGAGTCAGATTAAATCAGAAATTGTGTAGTAAACATTGAAAGGACTCCTTTTGGAGTGTGATGGTGTATGGTTTTCACATTATCTAGCAGCATATCCGTGATGGCCTATGATGGTATAGCTCTTACCTGACAATAACTTCAGAAATATATTGAAGAGAATATGATTGAATCGGAGAGAAGAAGTAGGTAAATTGAAAAGATTGGGGCAGAAATGGGCCGAAAGAGAAGTAGGGAATAGAATAATATAAAATGATAATTCGGTAATTCCTTTGAAGGTATTTAGCACATGAGCTTTACGTCCCTTATCACAGACTTGAACTAACAGTGCAGAGTTTAGTTAAGATTCTTATGATGACCAATAACTGGAAAAAAGCTTGCTTAAATAAAGATTAAAATTCACTTTGTTATTTGTCCTGAGCTGAGACTATTATTAAAATACCCCTAGATCAGATATTTGTCATAAACTAAGAAATCAATATTATGTGTTGATTACAAGTCTTAGCAAGTCATTCCAAATTGCCAACCTTCAGATCATCCACTGTTTGATTGGCAAAGTCATTTGAAAATTCCATAAGTGTCTATGGCTTCAACTGGAATTTTGAGAACAACGTTCTAGAAAAATACCTAAGCTTAGATGATATGAGGGAACACATGAAAAAGTAAGAAGTTTTACATTTTGTAGCCTTTATAGAGGCAGACACTTGTGGGGATTTCAGTATGGCATTTGTTAAGAACTTTTAATGCCAGTGGCAACCATTTGTGATAACCCACTGTCATAAGGCTCCTTAAACATAGAGCTAAGCCTGATGGAAACCTTTCTTGTATTGATTAATGTTATCCGACTTTTCTGTCTTGCACTTTGTTAGCAGATCGTGCAATAACTTACACTGCCTTTGACAGCTGGTATTGGTGGCCTTACAAGCTGCATTGACTGTTCTTGGTAACTTTACAATGTGCATTGCTGCTTTTTGTATATGCAAATCCACCCTGGAAAACTCAGAAAACTTGTAAATGGTTATGGAACATTGTATATGCATTCTTCGGTGAAATGCGGCAGCATGGCTCTAAACCTGAGGTATGCAAAATTTATTGCAAAGCAGATTGTCTCCAAAATTTTCTTTGCATTGGGTGTGTTGTGTTCAACACAGGTAAAGGGAAAAGATTGATATGAATGGTATTTTAAAGAATAGTTCATCCTTGAACCATGATGATCACTTGACAATAAAATGATATAACCCTTCTACTATTTAGGAATCGAACAATATGCCGGGAATGGTTGCTTTATTACACTTCTCTACCTCTACTTCAGAAAAAAATTTCAAACTTATGCAGTGTCTTAGTGGTTCATTTGTCACAACTTTTGTATTTGCTGTACCGAAACAAAACTTTTAGATTTAGCAGCGGACAACCTTTCTTAACACCTCTGGTACAAAAATGCATCTACTTTACACAATGAAGAGTTGCATCAGGTCTTGATAATTAAATGAAGCAACATCTCTTCGTTGAAATTTCTTGATTAATCAATGTTCTGTTCTTTTAAATATCATTGCAATGCCGACATGGAGACATTCAAGGCAACATTTAGCTTTCCAAATCCCATGTCCTAACCGTAATAAGTTAGGAACAATGTTACTATGTTGGTAACGGGTATTTTTGGCTTTCGGTATTCTATAAGCATGTCAACTCATTCTGTATGCTTTTTTTAACAGGACTTGTCAACCTCAACTATCCATTTGCGCTATTTTTTAAATCCAAGCACATGTAAATTTTTTTTATCATTAGTATTTAGATCTCATTAGTATTCCATAATCTTATCAAATTCCATAGGTTGAAGCATATGCTTATTGATGACTGAAATTTGGATATTTAGGTAGGAGATTTTAGTGAAGGGTATCGTGTATAAAGTAGGATTATATGCTCATCTCCGGAATGTTGACGGCATTAGGCGGTGCTACCAATTTTCAAGGCTGACGCATTGGTAAGCGCACCGCCACAGATGGGTGGTAATGGGGATGCTGAGGGCCCAGTAGCCCAAAACTTATCGTCATCAGCAGCTTAAATGCATATTATTGGCTACCTCAAACCTCAAAGGAATGAAATATCGACGACTGTCCAGAGCGTCATTAGTCACTTATTTTTCCCAGATCATTCATGCTTTGACATGGGTAATCTGTTCATGCGTAGCTGGTACTTTGGAGTCTTGGAGTGTCTGATTGCGTAAAGAATGGGATATACGATATTGGATAGGAAGATCCATCCGTAGAGTCATTTTACTATTAGTAGTCCATAAGACTGCTATATCAGGATAAAATCCAAGAGCCAAATTAACGAACGAAATAAACTCAATGTCCATTTTGGAACTTGTATTTCTGCAAATCAATTTTTCTATTTATGCGGCTTTGCTATTTTGTGTTGTTTTTTAATCATCTATGCAATGCCTTCAGGTATGTCTCACCTGGTTAATATCTCTTTAGTGTTGTGATCCTCTTCCATAGGCAATGCCTAAGGTACTTCGTTGCAAAAAAAAGGTGTATTGTATCATCAGTTTATTGGCAATGAAATCAATTGAGGTAATTACAAATTCCGAAAAGAATGGGATATCCATGGAGTAGCAAGAAAATATTCAAGAGAAGCCATGATGATGGGTGCCACTGATGCATCATTATCCCTGCAACTGGGCTCAGGGTGCTCAAATAGTGTGTTGACCCTCCTTGCACTTTCTGAGTTCAAAGGTGCATCATAAGATTCACAACCCATCAATGGATGCATGGAAGAAGCCCCTAAGAAGCCCAGATCTCTGATTTGGACCACAGATCACAAGGAAGAGTTTTCGCCTGGGTCCCTTCTATGATGCGTAAGACAAGCAAGTAAATGATGTTTTTTGGTTGAAGTCAGGGACCACCTCCTTCCCTGACCCCATCACCTGATCTGAGTTTACCTCAGTTACTCTAGATTGGATTCTATCTATGCTCCATATTACTGTCACTATATTATTTTACTACCTTTGGTTCTATTAATTTTTTCCTTATATGGTTAGAGGATTGAGTCAGGAAGGGCATCTAGCGTAAAAACTTGCTACTATATTTTTTTATGGATTATGTACCATTTTGATTCTAATAAGAGTCAAACGCGGTATATAGTCCATGCAGTCGAGCTCGGATAAGGCGTATGACGATGGTTAGTGATTGGATGAGTGTGTATGGCTGAATTGGATCACATCAGACTTGGGACCAAAATTTAAGTGGCGATCCCTTTCAATGTGCAGGCATCTTTTACAAAAGGCAAACATAATCATCATTATATTGCATTTAGAGGTTGATTATAGGTTGAGCCCGGAAGTGTCAAAGCTGAGGTGCCACAAGCAGTTGGATTTGGATCCGATGGCAGGGAGCAGGAAGGCTTTGATTTGACGCATATGTCAGATCAAAATCGAAGACCTCAGAGTGTCTTGGCTCACACGCGTGATAAACTGTTCTTTATATGATTAATGTAATTCCAAGTCCCATTAATACGGGAAAATTATTGGCTACGCGCCGCGCAGGGGGAACAGTGTGCTCATCACCAATGGGTGATGAGCACGTCTCTCTGCTTTGGGGCAATCATTACAAGCAGGGGAGAGGTGCCCATCACCCATTGGTGATGAGCACACTGTTACCATGCGAGGCGCGCAGGTAATAACTTCTCATTAATATGTGTGCAGGCGCAAGTGCCTGTGGGCCACTTTTGGGTTGCACAATTTGATCCCACGGTCATACATGCGCCTGATTCCTCTAATTCATGCACACCATCAGATTCAAATCCGACAGTACATTGCATTAGTATTTTCTCCTAGTAAATATGGGAAGTAGCAAAATACTATTTAAACTTCATGATGTTACCCTCCATTCAGGTAGCACAGCCAGCTGTTTTTGATGTACTCCCTCTATCAGAATTATTATCACCATAAAATTTTTCAATTTTAGTTCATTCTGAAAATTATTATAGTGATAACTCCCTAGGGAGGGAGTATGATTGATGTAAATGCACTGGAAGACCAAAAAGATGCTGATTAGTAAATAAACTTGAACGGAATCTAGCAAAAGAAATACACACACAAAATCTCGTCTACTACTTAGAACAGATATAATATTTACAAACAATAGGCTTTTGAAACTGAGTTCATAGAACTAGAGCCAGAGAAAGGGGTTGGATGGTGCAAGAACAACCTCACACTTACAAATAGAGTAATCTCATAAAACACAATCAAAAGCTATTATTCTATTACTTATAAGCCTTAATATAAGCTTACCTAATTCATTGTACAGTGAAGTTGCTTTGCTCTGTACTTTTTCTTAATGATGATGAAGCAAAGTGAAGGTAAGCCTGCTGTTCATGGTACTGCACTTTAGAAACAAAAACATTTAAAGCTGTCGTCATATGTAATCAATTTTGTCTGTAATTAGCACAAAAATGCCAGTGCTATAGACAGGAACATTGTGTTGTATTCTTGTGTGCTGGAATAGTTTTGGTATGAAAAATGCTCGCTCGCTCAAAATTCTTGTTTTGCGTTTTACTGTGGTTGATGCCGTCTGGGAGCTTAGAACTATGTCCAGCTTACAATCGAGCACACAAAAATGCCTATGCAATTTTTCCAAAGTAGGAAAGTTGAAAACAGGTATTATTGGACTCGAAACGTTTTAGAATTTAAAATGGTAACTGAAAAATGTTCCCTTTCATGACCATCCACAAAACGGGTCCATGTTTGAATCCAGTATCTTCCTGGACGGACAATAGCATTACTACTTCCGCATAATTACATAAGAAAATAGAAAGATCAAGCGTTTTAACAATTTCTGGGTTAAACGCGCATGCATTATAAGAGAGAAATATAATTAGAATACTGAGCTGCTGGTCTCTAACTTACTGCTTTTTTTAAGCCAAACTAAGACACAAATCGATTGAAAAGAAATCCATCCTGTTGTTCATCTCTAGAACCAGATAAACCTGCCTCTCTTTGCTCCGACAGGCGAATCACCACTAACGTAGAGTCGTAGATTACCTTACTTTTTAAAAAATATATTAGTGGAGGATCATTAAAAGAAGTAAGAAGCCTACAATGGGTTGGTCTAGGCAATAGAACCCGACCCCAATCCCATGTACCTATTATAAAATATTATAATATACGTTTAATATTGAATAATCTAATTTTTAAAGATAATTTTATTTTTAAATCACCAAAAACCTTATATTAACTTTATCTATATTAAAATTTAGTCAAATAAAGGTCAATTTTGACTTTTTAAATACTAGATTAACAAATAAAAGTACTTATTTTTTTTTTTTTTAAAAAAAGTAAGGTCGGGTCATTACCCGACTCGACCGAAGTAGGATTAGGGTCTGCCATTCTCGACCCTATTCATGAATAGGGTCGGTTAATTATCCAACCCTATTTAGGTAGGGTAAAGGGCAACCTGACTCTATTTTACCCGACATAGGTCAAGTGTAATGATATTTCCTCACCCATATCTGTTCATACTTGGGTGTGTTTGGGAGGCTACTTTTGGGTTCCAAAAGCCGCTTTAGCACAAAATTAGTTTTGGGAGACAAATTTTATACAAAAGTAATTTTGCTTTATGAAAACAGTTTTTCCTTGGAAATTGGTGCAAAAGCTACTCTTTAGAAAATCTTCTCTCTCGAGGAGATTTTGTACAAAAATAACTTTAGTGTAGGGAATAATGTGGAAATGATTATGTATACCCCTCCCTCCTTCATGAAATGGATGGAGGAGTTTTATTTATTCTTTGTCTCATGAAGGGTAAAGTCGTCACATGAGTCATTTATTCTTTATTCAAAATTTACCCCATCCAAACATGTTTTAGGAGTTGGCGCTATCATAAGGATCACGTTTTAGCTTTGCTATAACAAAAACGATCTTATAAAAAAAACCTTTTACAAAAGTAAAAGCCGTTGCCAAACGCACCCTTAATATCATTGCAATTCACAATAAGGGCCTGTAAGTTTCAAAAGAATAATGAGTTTCAAAGGAAATAATGGAGTGGATGGGTGCAGTGAGACCTTGCAACAGAAGAAATTGCCCTCTCATGAGTCACACAGCTCTTCCTCACTGAACAACCCACTAAAATACTGTTCGTCAACTCATCATACTCTTTGGAAATTCGTCGAAGGCGACAAACCTCAGGCTTGAAAATTATGAAATTCTGACAGGGAGGCCCCTCTGTCCTCCCTACTTTTTTCCTTTATAGGTTCTCAGGAGAAAACCAGATGTAATTGGTATTATCTTCTCTTTGTAGTTTGATTCATTTCCAGCATGCTCTGAGACCTTACATAAGGCTTGAATGGAAATAATCATTGAAATTTGTCTCTTGTGTACATTATGGCTGGAGCATCTGAATGCCTAGGTCCACCATAAACCAGTGACCAGATAAATTTGATATTGCCAAAAGAAATCATGATCTTTTGTGAATCGTAGTTACTTATACCAGTTTGTTTTGGTGAAGTAAATACTAAATACAAACTCAAATGAGTCCGGCTTGCACCTGACAGTCATGTGCTTGCATGCATCGGCGCATCTAGGCTGCATGATGGCGTTCAAACATGCCTCTGCGGAGACGCGGTTGAGCCGTGGTGCATATTAATTTTTTCCAACTCAAAATAGGATCCAGTGAACATAAAATTAAGAAGCAGCAGTTGGTCCAGAGGCCCTCGTGCCCCCATCATGATCTTGATTCCTACCAAAATGATTATAGCCTCTCGAGCCCATACATGCATTACATTTTACATCCATAACACAATCATAGCGACATGGCCAGAGAGGGAAACTCTCAAGCAGAGGAAGAAGAAAGAAGACAAGAATACCCAGCTCTCATGCTTTCAAAAACTTCCTTTCATGTTTTGCATATAAATACCACATCCTGGTTCAAATCTTATGAGCTACCAATTCCCATCTATTAAGAAGGAAAGAAGCCACAAGAATGTGTCTTGGAACCTCAAGGTGGAATTCATCATCCTCTCTTGTTTACACTAACAAGAGGAGGAGGAAGAGATGCAAAGTTAGACTTTTGATACCAAAGTAAGAGTTCTTTTTTTTTCTCTCTTATTCAACTTGTTTTGTCACATGGGTTAATCTTTGTAAATTCAGACAAGAGCTTTTGGAATATATGTGGCAGGAGGATTCATGGTGGAGGTGCAGAGCAAGGGAAGGAGATGGAGCTGCAGAACTCGAAACTGTACATGCAAAACTGGTGCATAATTGAGGAGAACCAGAGGCTGAGGAGGAAAGCTTTGCTTCTTGGCGAAGAGAACAGGTCTTTGCTTTCTGAGCTGCAGAGGAAGTCATCTCATGACATCTCGGAGACGACAACTCGGCTATTATTTCCACCTTCGTCTTAAGACAATATCTTTCTACCAATTGTTTTGTGTGATATTTATTATGTTCTGCTAATGTAAGGGGGAATAAGAAATGGCATGTATCTTTCTAGTGGGTATTGCAAATAAAAGATGAAGGATTTCTGTGATAGAAGATTGAGGAAAAGCAGAGTCAAATGATCACAGTTTTTTTTGGCACAATAAATGATCTAGGATTTGATATGGTGAAATCTGTGTTATTTATTGGCAAGGGGGACTGTGAGAGAATGTGCAATAAGGAAAGTGCTTAGCAAGATTCACCATACGTCCTCTAGCAAATAAAAATAATAATATCAACAATAATAATAATAATAATAAGATTCTCCATACTCATCTAATGGAAGGTGTTCTTTTTTTTTTCTTGCTACAAGGAAAGTGTTATAGTTTAACAGTTTGCTACAAGGAAAGTGCTTTCATTTTGAACTGTTAATGCATAAAAGGGTCTCACCCCTTTTTGGGCCTAAAAGTAGCTTTTTAATGCATATAATGCTGCAGTTGAGTGGAATCCTCCTGAAGGATGTCCGCCAGGATATCTTCCATCAATCCGAGCTGTTGATCACCCAGATCAATGGTGCACATGCCAGGTATGCGCGTTCCAACACGCTAGGCAGTGGGCAATGTAAGTGGATCAAAAGTTTGCTGGAGCGCGCAAGCTTAGCGTGTGCGCCATTGACCCTGGTGGTCGATAGTTCCTGTGAAGTAGGGACAAAAATTCTTCTGCAGTCAGGCACAAGATAAATCTGAGTGTACAATTAATCCGGCATACAGAAGAATCAGTATTCAGACAAGGATATGGACGAGGAGAGTATATTGATTACACCATAATCAACTTGCATACATATTCCAAAGACAAAAAACTAAAATTGACCAAGCGTTAACCCACGCTAGGAGTGAGATATCAATACTCAGCAGAAAAATTAGATCAATAGAAGCATAAAACATTGGAAAGAAAAAGATAACTTAACTTCATTACTTGGGTAGTCTTCACATGTAGAGTTAACTCATCCACACGATCACTGCAGAGGATACCTGAAGAAAAGCTAGAGATCCATGAGTCAGTGATTCACAACAACACTTACTATTCCATTAACTTACTCCAGAACTTTGGCTTAAAAATGAAGCTAAATTACGTATTACTGAAGAAAAGGCATAAAACAGAAATTTTGATACTATAACAGGAATGTATCAACATAAAACCAAAAAACAGACATTTCAGAATCTAGTACCGAGCAATTAACACAAAATCATTGTCATCCAACACTTGTACATCTTTCTCCCCTACAAAGTTCTCCCTGCCCAAAGTCTTGACTATGTTCACAAACTCGATCCGCTTGGCAATAGGAAGAGGATAACAAGGCAAACGAAAAACTGGTCTCACTATGCCCAACTGGGCCAAAGCAGTGTTCAGACCAATTGGATTTGGCTCATGAAACAACCATTCAATCAGAGGCATCAACTTTGCATTCAAAGATGAATTTTTCCCGGCAAACATCAGCTCCCTCACCAACCCCGGTACAAGATTGCTGACAACAGAAATTACTCCAGTGGCCCCAAACATCCATCTAGCATCGTGGCATTGATCATCGTTGCCGCTCCAGGTAACTAACCCTTTGTCTGAATACTCTTTGATCCGGTCATTTCCCACACATTCCTTGATGCCTGCCATGTTAGCATTTTCTGCTAATGTGTGAATCACAGAGGGAGGAATATCCTGTGCTGTCCTAGCTGGCACATTATATATGATAGTGGGGCCCATGGAAAGAACGGTCTCAAAATGAGAAACTAGGCCTTGACGAGAGGTCTTTCCATAATAAGGATTAATATGGAGAGCTCCATGCATACCCACAGCAAAACCTTGTTCAGTTGCATGGATCGCTTCCCTTGTCGAGTTACTTCCCGTGTTTCCAATCACCTTGATGGAGTCTCCAAAGTAGTTAACTGTATGCCCAATTAGCATGATGTGTTCATCCCAGCTCATTAGATGCCCTTCACCGGTGGTTCCCCCTACTATAACACCTTCAGAACCATTGACAATTTGCATACTGATCAAGGCATCATAAGCATCAAGATCAAATCTTCCGTCTGGCAAATATGGGGTCTTGATGGCTGTGATTAGTCTAAGTTTCTTTATGTCCTCAACTGATGTCCTGCAACAATAATCATAATTAAAAATCACATTTATATGAATAAAACCCTGAAAGCTGGTATGCCCATTTTGTGGAATGTGTATGTCAGCAAGAGAATGGGAAATCATTACAATTAGCCTCTAATACGAGATGTGTGTAATTTTCTATCTCTGCAGATATAGAGCACTATTGACAACCTTTTATGACTTTTCTTTGGTTGGACATATAACCTTCAATCTGGGTGTGCTTTCTCCAGACACACTTTTATGTTCAAGAATTATGACCTCAGTTTCAATTTCTTTATATTGTAACATGAAGCGCCAATCTCATCTCATCCAATTTCTCAGTGAAAAGTAATTTGCATGACGCTCAATTCCGTAGCTCCTTTTCTTATCTATTTTTACTTAGCAGTCCGTTTTTCATTGTTGCCTATAAATTTTCAGTGATCCAGCAGTTCCCAATTTTTCAAGAAGTATGGATGCCAGCATGCCACAAAGAAAAGAATTTTGTAGAATCTTTATACTGTTAAGGGTTTTTAGAGCCTTGACAAGACCATTATGAAGTTTAAATTTCATGTAGACCATATGCTTATCAACCCTTCAAACATTCTCATTATCAAACAATCTAAAAATTAGCACCTTTCTGTTGTCAGAATTTGAGATACTACGTAACCTATCCTTAGAAGCATGAGTGTTGAGTGAGGATGATGTAAGGGCATTTTCTTCACATATTTAAGGCACGTTGGACACTTCAAGAGATTCTTTCCTCTATCGGACAGAATTGTTCATCTTCGTAAAGCCAGCTGTCTACGGTTCGAAGCAGTAAGCATCATGTGTCATCACATGAAGCCTCTCAACACATTGAACAGATGTGTTAACTCTCTCTTGGAAAATTTAACAGAAAGAACAATATGACAAAAAAGCATGTGGAGCAGCTCAACACACGAATAGATGCTTGACCTCTCTCAAGAATTTAGCACATAGAACATTATGAGAAGAAATATGTGGCACCGAATACTATTATCGGCTGAAAAAGAATATATATGACTGAAAAAAAAAACCTACTTGATCATTACTTCCTAATGCCACATGCTACCAAAGCTAAACCTTACCTGTTTTTCATTTCATAACTTATCATTGGAAGATGAAAATTATGGATAATGGCTGCTTGTGGTGGCCTCCATTGCACACTACTCCTGTTTTTCAATAGATGAGATATAATCAGAAAACACAAATCTTGCTAGCAGAAAAAATGTTTATTAGTGTAGAATATAGATACAAATTGGAAAATCACATCACCAAACATTTTGCAAAGGGCTTTGAAAATCAACAATTATCTGAAACACTATAACTTGTACAATTTGGTGGAATAAGCTGTTTTTTAGAAGATGAGCTATGTAGTGACATAATCATAATCATAATCAAGTAGCGGCTTTTCCCAACAATTTGGGGTCGGCGACATGGATCTTACGCCTCCATTCTAGCTTGTTTTGTATCATCTATTTTGTAAGAGATAGTAAAGTCATATCTTTTTTTATTAACTCCATCCAAGTATTCTTAGGTTTCCTTCTTCCTCTTTTGGCATCATTTACATGCAACCCTTCTAATCTTCTCACATGGGCATCTATTGATCTTCTTCGCATATATCCATACCCTAAAGGAGCTACCTTAATCTCTCACAAATATAATTATTTATAATCCTATCTCTCCTAGTTATCCCACTCATCCACCTTAGTATTCTCATTTCGGCTACATTCAACTTATCTATATGACTTCTATTTGGTGCCCAACACTATGCTCCATAGGGTATTATAAGCATAATGGATGTCCTATAGAATTTGCCTTTGAGTCTTTTTGGAACACGCCTATCACACAAAACTCCCAAGGTTGCCCTCTACTTTACCCACCCCACATTTATTTTATGCACCACATCACTATCAATATCCCTTTCTTTATGGATAATAGATCTTAAGTAACAGAATTGATCACACCTTGATACTTCTTGCACATCTATTTTAACTAAGGTTCTACCTTTCTTAAAATTAAATTCCATGCACTCCGTCCTAGTCCTATTTATTGTGAAACCTTTTGATTCTAGAGCTTCCCTCTATAATTCTAGTTTTTCATTCAAACCTATTTTATTATTATAAATTAAAACTATATCATCTGCAAAAAGTATACACCAAGGTACACTATCTTGCATATGTCTAGTCAGATTATTCATAACTAAAGCGAAATATAAGGACTTAAAGCTGACCCTTGATGAAGGTTTATCATAACCGAAAATTTCTTGATCCCCCCCCCAAATTGTTCGTACACTAGTCACAACCCCCTCATACATATCCTTTATAATATTTATGTAACCTCTTATGACTCCCTTCTCCTTCAAAACACTCCAAATGACCTCTTTCGGCACTCTATCGAGGTTTTTTCCAAATCTATGAAGGTCATATAGAAGTCTTGTTTTCTAGCCCTATACCTCTCTACTAATTGTTGTAACAAAAATATAGCTTCTATAGTTGACCTCTCCGGCATGAAACCAAATTGATTCTTTGTTGCTTTAGTTACTTTTCACAAACATTCTTCTACTATTTCTCTCTCATAACTTCATAGTATGTCTCATAAGTTTTATACCTCTATAGTTTGTACAACTTTGGATGTCCACTTTATTTTTATACAAGGGTAAGAGGGTACTTCCTCCACTCTTCTTAGACTTCCAAATTTTGTTAAAAAAACTAGTCAACCAAATTAAGCTAACACCTCTTAGAGCCTTCCATACTTCAAAGAATTCCATCGGGTCTTAAAACTTTGTTTTTTCGTCATCTTCCTTAACGCAACTCCTACCTCCTTTACAAAGAATCTCCTAAAATAAATTATCTCTTTAACGGAACTAGACTCAATATCCATCCCACTACTACAATTTTCATTCAATAAATGCTCAAAATATCCATGCCAACTCTCCCTAATTTCCTCATCTTTCACTAAAACCCTTTGATTTTCACTCTGAATGCACCTAACTTGCTCTAAGTCCATATTTCTCTTATCTCTTAACTTAGTTATCTTAGATATATCCCTCTCCCCCTCCTTCGTCCCTAGCCTATTATATAAGTCATCAAACGCCTTATATCTAGTTTCACTCACTATCGTTTTAGCTTTTTTTTTAACCTTAGCATATCTTTTTCAATTCTCTTGTTTTTTACATTTTTGTCACTCCTTGAATAAACACTTCTTTTCCTTGATGACTATTTGAACTTCCTCACATTACCACCATATTTCTTTCTTGAAGTCCTTTCTCCTCCTCACTTCACTAAGTACTTCTCTTCCCACTTTTGTAATGCAATTAGCCATGTTACCCCACATCATTGTTGGTTCCTCATTTAAATTCAAATTTCCTACAATCCTCAACCTCTTCACAAAAGTGTTGAGCATCTCACCCTTCAGGTTCTGCCACTATCACTTTATCCACCCTTCGCTTCCTCCACCCCTTCAAGTGGGCATCCAAAACAACTAATCTATATTGTAGTGCTATAGGTTTTCTAAGTATAACCTTACAATCCTTACATTTAATTCCATCCTCGCTTGTAACTAAGAAAAAGTCTTTTTGGCTCTTATGAGGTCCACTCTTGAAAGTTACTAGATTCTCTTCTCTCTTCTTGAAATAGGTATTTGCTATACCTAGATTGTTTGCATTGCAAACTAAAGATTATCTTCTCCCATCTCATTCCTCTCCCCAAAACCATACCCTCTATGCACCCCTCTCGTATCCTATGTTCTTCTCCCCTACATGCCCATTTAAGTCACCCCCTATAATAACATTTTCTCAGTTAGGTATCCCTTGCATTATTAAGTCCATTTCCTCTCAAAATAATTTTTTCAGGTTCTTTCTTAATCCTACTTGAGTCATAAGCACTAATAACATTAACTATGAATTCCCCTAACACTAGTTCCATTAATAAAATTCTATCACTAAATCTCTTGACACCTACAAGATTTTCTCTCAAAGTCCTTATCAACCACTATACCCGCCCCATTTCTATTTGAATATTTACATACATAAACTAGTTTAAAGCCCTCCCCCAGTTCCCTAGCCTCTCTCCTACAAACTTAGTCTTCTACAAATAAGCTATGTTAACCCTCTTTCTCTTAAGTGTTTCTACTAACTCTATAAACTTACCCTTCAAGGTCCAATATTCCACATTGTCACTCTAATCCTACACTCTTGGACTAGCTTCTTTACTCGCGTTGGTCCAAACCAACGTGAGAACCTTTAATCACTTTTCATTGCAACCGGGCGTTGTTGCAACACGTCGCTTCCAGGTAATGCCCTAGCCAGCCCTTACTTACTTATCATTGCACCCATGTTTTGGCACAACATGTCGCTTCCAGGGAATGCCCTAGCTCTAGTTAAAATGTGTGGTGTAAGATTCATAGAGATTGACGCAAGTTTTACAACCAGTTGTCAACCTGACACCAACCCTCCTCCTTTTCCCCGGACTTAGAACTGGGCATTGTGAGACACAACTAGCTAAATCACGAACAAAAATATTTGGTAGCTGATCAGGAAACTAGTTAAATCCAGCCAACGGGAGTCATGCAAAGGAAAAACATAGGAGCTGGTTAGCCAATATCCTTATTTATTATAGGAACAGACTATGGCCAAAGTCATCCCATTGATTGATGCAAAAACAACTATTTATTAATCTCCACAAAATTTCTGGAACAACGCTCAGCACTTCTTTGTCCTTCCTTTCTATGACAGGATTTTTCTCAATGTTGAAAATAATTCGAGGACGACTACTGAGGAAACTCATGGTTGCTAACTGTCAAGAATAATGCTACATAATTGGCAGGTAGAAATCCTAGGACTGCCAGCATATGTCTCAACATAAGTGCACAAAAGGAAGATCTAAGTGATTAATGCCAAGTTATAGATCAAATGCAGACTAACCACCAGGCACAACAGCAATTTAGGTACGATTGGGCTCGTCCAGGATAAGCACTATACAAAAGTAGGCTTTTCCCCAACTAACTGCTGTACTGATGCTAAATAAAGTACATAAGAAAGCAACATTAAAATGAAGCACGATTACACATCTCCTGAAAAATTCTAAACTAGAACAAATCATCAAACTTGTGGCACCTACATTCAAATCCTTCCTGTCAGTGTAGTACTAAAACTCAAATTCAAAAGGTAAAATCTTTTTCACTTCCATGTATTAGGTCTAATTACTAAAGCTTCCTCCCAAACGAATTGTGTAAAAACATATTCATCTTTCTCCTCGCTATAACACAATCGAATTAAAAAAATTAGTCGGATTGGTATGATCCAAGGTTTAACCTTACACGCATCATAACGTAGTATAAATGCTAACTCAATAAGCAATAGGTCTTTATGATTACTAGCAATGGTCTGCAATAACATACGTTCATGAAACAAAAGAAAAAGGAGAGAGTACCCTTCGCGGGGAGCAGGCTTCAAGTGCAAGAAGGGTGATCCAAAGGCCACCTCCCCAGAGCACATATTGTTGCTACCCAAAGACTGCATTGAAATCTCAGTTTCCCCACAGACAACCCAACTTCAAAGTGCTCCCTGCAATACACACTACATTAAAAAAACACATATTCTAGAATTGAAATGATCATACAAGAAATGGGTGCCTGGTTAGAAGATGAAAACTGAAGGAATTAGAGCATATTGGCAGAAGTGGCTGCGCAAGTACCATCAAGTGGAGACAGCAGCAGGGTTTGGATCTCTTCGGTTTTGAAGTACCTCGGATCGTACGTGTATACCAAACACTGAAGCTAGTGGTTCAATCGTAATTATCTTACTTCTCAGATGGGCCTTCCTTTCTTTTCCTTTTCGGCCTCTTCCATGTTTTTTGTTACGAAGGAGCAAATTCAGCTATGGACTAATGGACCTGTGTGCAGACATGCTTTATTGGAGAGGTAACTACATATAGTGTGTGGCATAGTCTATAGACATTACTTGCCATGGGAGTGGTCGCAGCGGCCCATGGCATGGCGGTGTGAGCTACAACCGTTGCCTGCACCAAGGCTGGCGATGCTGCAACACCACTTTTGTCTGTCTCCATCAGCATTGGCATTGCACGAAGGGTGATTCGACTAAGAAGGAGATGACAACATCAAGGTCTCGATTGCACAGGTGCAAGAAGCAAACCGATGCGCAGGAGAGAGATGTGTTGGTGCAATGGGAGGCAACGGAGTAGCAACTGCTTCTTCGTCATTAGTCGACAATGAAGATTGAAGGAGGACAAGTAGGAAAGGTCAGAGTCAATTTTCTACTCGAATTATTCCCTCCGATCACTTTTAATAGATACAATTTTTTTTAAAAAGAAATTTATTTTTTAATTTATTTTAAAAAAAATTACTCCCTCCGGTCACCACATTTAGTTCATTTGAAAAAAAAAAAACCTTATCTATTAAAAGTGAATAAAGGGAATACTTTATTTTCAAAAGACCAAAAGGAGTATGTGAATGAGAGCAACCTCTTCATCCAAACTTTTTTTCCCGAGGTGTGCCGAAGCCCATTCAATTGGCCAAGAAAAGTGGAACTTACTAGCAATCTAGGCTTTTCCAACTGGGCTAAGTAAAAGCTGGTGCACCGCCAATTGTGCATCTCGCGCCTTGGCCAATATGGCTAACAAAATCTGACCTTAAGTACATATTAGTTTCCTGTACCCAAGTATAGATCTAACTGTCCGTTGAGCAATCAATGGTCCTAAATGGACCCTCTTAACCAACCCCTTCTGTCTCAGTTTGGTCTTTACTGCGAGTTTTCCACTTGCAAGAAATTTTTCAGTCTAGATACGACACCAAGCTGCTATGCGTTGATCACCAATCGGACAGAGGCACGCAACCGCAATCAATAAGTTAAGGCCTCACCCAAACTAATTTAACGAGTTTAACAGTTTAACAGGGACCTAAACGGGGTTTAACGGGGTCTATAATGAGTTGCGTGTCTATTGTTGATCGGTGATTGACACAACGTATCTACACCGAAAAATTTCTCCCCACTTACACAACGGTTTAACAGTTTGCTGCCTGGACATTCCCAATAGCCACCTCTCTCCATGCCACTGCTCTTTCTCTCTCTATCTTGACCACCATTGTGGTCCCTTTAGCCGTCATATTTTTCTTTCTATCCAAACACTAAAAAAGAAAAGACTTTGATTTTTCTCTCATTTTCTTTTAACACACCCTTAATGTATCTGCACGATTGATCTATTCAGGACACAATTTGGGTTTTGAAATCAGATTCACCCAACGACAGATGATAGCCAACGGGTGGATGGGAAGAACAACAGGACAAGCAGTCACCCTGCAGAAAAAAATTGCAGAAACAAGAAATCATTTTGCTTTCAAAATTTGTTTGTCATTTTTCTTGATTGGCAATGGTTGCTCCAAATTGCAGAAACAAGAAATCATTTTTCTTTCCAAAAAGTATCATTATTTGGGATTACACTGATGTACACTATGCTGAATTTTACAAATGGAAGTTTAACTCCCAAGGAAGCACTCTACGAAGCTTCCTGTAATTTGATTGATTTATTTATTCCATTTCTACATGCGGAAGAGCAGGAAATTCATTTAGAAGTCATTATTGTTTATACTTGCCCTTCTACTATATCTTAAATGCAAATACCTTAATAGCAATACATTTGTTTATGGCTTGACATGTTCTTGTGGAATTGGGACTTGTTTTGCTACCAGCCTACCAATACATTTGTTTTCTATATATCTTGTTGTACTAAGGACAGTAATTTAGGGGCCGTTTGGGACATGATTAAAAGTTTTTGCTACATTGTAACATTCATGTTTTTTCTATTTCCAGCTGAAACACCTCAGGTCGTGTTTTATGCTGGATATGGAAAAAACATGGATGCTACAGTGGATGTGAAAAATCCACTGTGGATATTTGCTTATAATCATGCCCCAAACGGCCCCTTAATAGCAATGATTTTAGCAATTGGATGTCCCCCCCCCCCCCCCACATCTATTTTTTTTTTATTGTTCCCACCCCCATCCTTCTCCCCACTAATTCTATCACTGGTTCCCAAACACTCCAAAACGCACGCTCTCTCTCATCCTATTTTCTCCCTCTTAACAGAACCACCGGTGGCCCGATGACAACGAACTTCCAACGGCCTTGTCGGCGACTGACCTCCTCCTCTCCTTCTCTGTTTCCTTCTTACTCTTTGGTTGGCTGCGACTAAGGCCAATGGCACTTTTTACTGCACTAGCCATGGACAACCTTCATCTAGTGATTGGCTGTGTGAGATCTGGTAGTTTACTCTCCGACAAAGGGTTTTAGGAACCAGTACCCGCCAAATTACATAAGCATAATAGGGTTCCTTACCCCCCACTAAGAATCCGGTAGTTTACTCCCCGACAAAGGTTTTCAGGAAACGGTCCCTGCCAAATAACATGAGCATAACGGGGTTCCTTAGCCGCCACTAAGAAGAGGGTAAGAAACAGGGAAGAGGCTTCCTAAGCATCCATGGAGATCCTGGAGGAGCCACTGAATTCTATGATCATTTTGCTCAACCGCCAATGACAATAACTCCTTCAATGACCAGCCTCGAAGCCCTTCTGTCTAAGATCCCATCTGTGGTGCCTGCTCCATCATCCTCTTCATCAGGCTATTATGAGTCTAAGATGTTCCTTTCTTCGCAGAGGCCACTGGAGTCAATGGGCAAGAGGAAGGTCGCAAAGGAGGAGATCGATGACTATGGAGGCCATGAAAGAAACATAGAAGGAGGCTGTGATAGTAATAGCTCAATGTCATCTTATCACTTCAACTTGACACGACCCACCTGGGGATTTTTTTATCAAGCTAGAAGCCTAGAACAACTTTGGGTATCTCTCAGTAATCTATTCTCGCAGCTCACATTTTAATGCTATTGTACCTTCAGGTCATCTATATATATATACCACGTAAAGAGTGCATCGCTTTGTTCTTGTGCCTTCAAGACAAGTTTAATCATATGGTCGATCTTCTGTAGGATACCGCTGTCCAGGATCAGCAGGAATTCCCACTTAAAATGCCATGAACTATGAAGGTGCACTGGACATATTATCACTAGAAAATTATTCCTAAACGGAGAATACAAACCATTTTTGGAAACTGGGAAGAGTACATGGGAACCGACGAGAATATGGTTTAAAAAGAAAATCCAAAACACTCAAGACTAACAAGGTACTAATTAATACTCCCTCCATTCCGAATTACTATGTATATTTTGAAATTATTTTTGTTCCAAAATACTTTGTACATTTGACCTATAGTCACGTGACCCTCCTCATTTCTTCTCCCCGATCACTCTTCTTCTCCATCATGTTATATCTTTTCCGGCCATCATTCTTCTCCATCATGTTATATCTTTTTCAGCCATCATTTCAAACTAATCAGCCTCAGTTTCAAGCACCCCACACCCACACACCCAATCCCTAAATCTGTAATCAACTTACACCTCACGATCCACAACCTCAACTCCAAGTTCCACGAGACGGTGGCAGCGGCGCAGTCCGTCAACTCATTGCCATTGGAAAGGTCCAATTCCACCAACATCCCGCAATTCATCACCAAGCTGGACAACCCAAAGAAGAACTTGGAGCGGGAGAGGTTGGCAGAGAGGAGGGTGGCGGAGCAGAGGTGGGAGATGGAGACGAAGACCTTTTCAAAGGCGCGGGGGAGGAGAAGTCGAGGTGGCGGATAGAGCGGAAGCAACGGGGGAGGAGGTCTGGGTGGAGAGGGCGGAAGGGTCTTGCGGTGGCAGAACTCGGCGGCATGGAAGGACTTGCGGGCGATGGAGAAGGACTTGTCCATAGGATTCTCCTCCAGAAAGTCGAGGATGTCGAAGAGGAGCCCCTCGTTCATGGCGTTCATAATGAAGGTCAATCCCATTTCAACCAAACCACCCAAAAATGGGTATTGGGATTGAAAAGATCCGAACTTTAGGTGGAATTATGGAGGTATTTAAAGTTCATGAGGAAGCCATTGAAGGGGGGTTGAGCTGATAGTGGAGCGTCTGGGGTGAGAGGAGGGGAAGAGGGCAATTTCTTCGAATATACACAGTAATATGGAACGGAGGGAGTACATTGCAAGCATAAGCTTCAAATACTGTTAACAGGAAATCCAATCACTCTTCAAAACAGTGTAAGATGCTTCAATAGCTTTGGCCAACTTTTGTCCTCCAAACAGGCGACTGCCTCTGCAACAATGCTGGAGGTGCTTCCATTTTCAAGTGTATATTAACGGCCGGAATTGAGGGTGAAGATTTAGGAAGTCAGCAGTTTGAAGACTGGTATAATTGATACCAGCCAATCCCTGAGTCGAATAAAGCCTGTCCGCATTTAAAAACACGAATCCATCATTACCTAGCAGGGAAGGCTTCATTGGAAGGAGGGAGTGCTACGGTAAGGATTTAGAAGCCATTTTTAAAACAGAAACACATCAACATCCCTGAGTTATGACAATACAGTATTGTTGTATCCATTCACGTTCTTGATGAAAGGAACTAATGAACATGGTCCCGATCAAAATTAAGCCGCTCAACAATCACAGGCATCTCACAAACGAAAGAAAACCACAGCAATATGAAGGGAAAAAACACCAAGGTACCTGCAGCAATTCAGATTCTCTTTACTGGCCTCCAATCTAAATGTCAAGATGAGGTAAATGCTACATTTGAACTTCATGTTGAATCATGGCCCAAGAAGACTGGACTATTTGGACCATAAATAAAATGGGTACTCAATAATGCTACAAGGATCACGAAAGAGAGAGGATGACTAAACTAGTGAAAAGCTGCTACTTCTTCATTAAAGTGTGCAAGCAAATCTTCCATGCTCCAAACTGCATGATCTGCTTTGTCCCTCACACGAACACTCACCTACATAATGAACAGCAATTATTATATCAACTAGAAAGAATCAAAACTTGAAGAATGTATTTCAAGCCAAAATGTCTAAGAAATACCAAGCAATGCTAGAGTATTCCCCAATGATATTGGAACAAAACACACATGACAAGCCCAAAAGTCCTTAATACCATCTAGGAAATTTAAAGCCAACCATTTAGCTGATTTGTAACAATTACAGTAGTAAAGAGCTCAATTGTTTTCATGAAAAACAAAAAATAGCCTGAAATCTGTTTGATAGCCTTTTGACCAGGGATGGTGCTACCTGTAAGATAACCAAGTTTCCCAAAAGCTTGAGCTGCTAGAAAAAGGAAATCTTGCTTCTGTTAGGAAACGAAAATGTTTATTCATTCATTTTATATTCCATTGCGTGCAAGCATCCAACAAGCGCAGCATGTAGAACATAAATGGGGTATAAACGTCTCCAACGAGAGTTGAACCCACCCAAAAGCTCGAGCTATTAGGAAGCGGATATCTTTATTCATTTATTTTATACTCCAACACAACCAATGAAGATGGGCACTCCAATCGTACTTGGCAGGCTCAATTTAAGCTCTGAACAGGATCACTACACAGTAGGGCTTATAATACAAGAAGCATTATTATCTCCTATAGGGATCATCTGACCCCAGCTCTAAAATCATCGAGTTTCGACTTGAAAGCTCACACTGATAGGAATGGTTAACAACTTGTATCTACATTATTTACTCATCAGCAAAGTTTTCACTTGAAAGTTTCAACTATAGGAATGCACACTGGAGCAAGGTTTTCTGGCATTATCTCGAATCGCAGTCTTGTGTCAGTCAGCCAAAGACACACTCAGAGATCTTGGAAAGAGAAACAAAAAGATCTTGATGATAAAACATGCTGCTCACATGTGTTTTTATTATAGCTATTAACATGTAAAAACACTAATATTAAAATTATAAAGAACCATCAGGTCATGAGAACACACTTTTTTAAAACAAAAATTGCTAATTAAGCGGAAGTGTGTCTCATTCAAAAAGAAACAATAAGGCATATGTAAACATAACTAAAAAGAATCATATAGTGAGCATACCCGTCCATTTTTAGCTTCCTCCTCACCCACAACTAATATGTAGTTGTATTGAGCCAATTGAGCTTCCCGTACCTACAGATCAAAATAAAATATTTTAAAAGGCTAGTTGAGTAATTCAATTAGTAATATAAACTTCTCGCCCAGCAAAAAAGAGGATCATCTTCAATAAACATTTTCTAACTCCACAAATACTCAACACCACTGATTGCATAGTTATCAGCAGATTAATACAATGTCCCATTTATACGTGTCAATGACCCCATATAAGGAGAAATTTCTAGGAGCAAATATAAAATAAAACAGAATAGGGCAGAAGAAAACAAGGAACTTTTCTCGGCTATAAGCGACAGTAGATGCAAAACATTTTTTCCTTATCTCAACACTAAAAATGTTTGTTACAATGAGAAAAAATTTATTGAAACAAAACCAAGGAGAGTATAAAGAAAACATTATATATAATCCCTCCCTTGAAAATCAGCCAAAATGTAGTCAGGCTTGTAGAAAATGACAAAGAAGATGAATGAAATGAGTCCTATAAAGAGCCAAAGCAATATAGAACGTAAATAAGAGACCCAAACCAAGTTTGCTTCTCAGTCAATCCAAAAAATTCAACGAGTAAAAGGCAATTCTCAATAGCCTTTTCCTTAATTTCAAACCCCTCCGAGATCAACACAACGAATGTTGATTTCGCAATTAAGGTTTCTAGACATATCACGTACAAGCTTAAAACATCCAGCAAATAGATATCTAACCCGATGCTAAAAGAGGGAGAGGGAGACCTAAGAGAACTTGGATGGAGTTAATCAAAAAAGATTTGACTTTACTATCTCTTACAAAAGAGATGGCCCAAAACAGGCCTGAATGGAGGAGTAAGATCCGTGTCGCCGACCCCAAATAGTTGGGAAAAAGGCGCTACTTGATTATGATTATGATTATGAAATAGATATCTAACCCAAGGCACACCTCCACAGCATAATGAAAAAGAACAATGTGACTCGTTCACAATGAAATGCAGACCAATGCCTAAAAAATATAACATACAGGAGTTTGGAGAAGACCATATGCGTTCACATATCACAATTACACATATTTTAAAATCGTTTACAAAACAATAAAAGAAAAACTTCACCAAGAACACAGATAAAACAAAATGATCACGGCACGCATTCAACAGAGTTCATATTCGGCAATCTGACTTCGCACTAGAATCCCTACCTTCTTTTGGATCTTTCTATCAGTGACATCAACATCAACATAGTAACCAGCTTGATGGATCTGATCCCTCACCTACACAAAAAAAAATACAATGAGAGAAAAATGTTAAGTCAAGGCACATACATCATTGTTTCTCCCTGAGCAAGCCCCATCTGAAAGTCACCATATGTCCCAGCATTCAACTCATGGTTACATATCACAGAACACTCCTATGATCTTCATTATTGAATTCCCCGCTCTTCCAACTGGAGAAGGGCAGAAAAGACCTCCCCCTCAATAGTTGAATTGGTGGCAACTCCATACATATATGCTCATGCTCCTCACACCATTTTTTATGCTAGATCCGTTAGATATTACTCCCTCCGTCCAAAAATAAGAGGCCACATTTGGAATACAACAATCCATGAATAAATGTCCCCTCACGTCCAAAAACATGGAAGTGGGTGGAGGGGACTCTAGTATTTGCACGGGCCTTAGAGTCCAATAAAATTTACTATTTTAAAATGGTGCCAGAATTTTTTGGACGGAGGGAGTAACATAGAAACGAAAACTATAAAGCCAAATAAGTCACACACAAGAAAGCTACATATAGAATACACCATATATTTCGTAGAGCTACAAAATTCACAAAATTTTAAGGTGCTTGACACAGGTAAGAAACATTGAGAAAACTAGTTCCACTCCTGCTTACCATAAGTGCATATGGTTGAGACTTTTCAGAGACAGGGCAAACAATTGCTTGGCGTGGACTAAGCCAAAACGGCCATTTTCCTTTGTAGTGTTCTAACAGTATTGCCAGCATGCGCTCAACAGATCCCAGGATAGCACGGTGTATCATCACAGGTCGCTCTCTCTTTGCTTCATCTTCTGCAGAATAAGTTAAGTCGAAACGTGCAGGTAGTTGAAAGTCCAGCTGAAACCCCAACACACATGATTGGTCTGGTCACTTAATTCCAAAAATCTACAGATAGATAAAGAAGACACTAAAATAGTTAACCTGTAAAGTTGCACATTGGAACTTTCTCTTCAGAGCGTCAAAAACACCAATATCTATCTTTGGCCCGTAAAATGCACCATCACCTTCATTTATCTACAGACAGGTTAACGGAAACTGAATAACCACATGATGTCCAAACATAAGACACGGACAAACTTCAGCTGAAAATCAAATCTACCTGCCACTTCTTTCCAAATTCATTCAGCGCTTCCGAAAGTGCAGCTTCTGCCTTGTCCCATGTCTCTATGTCTCCTAAATATTTTTCTGGCCGCTGCTCATAAGAAAGCAACCGCTGATATCTAGAATCTTCTATTTTTATTGTTTAGATAAAAATAATGAACGGAAATGGTTCATTTCGAGATAATTAAGAATAATTAGAACATCTGAAAAAATGAGCTAAACATCAAAAGAATGAGCCAATAAATTCCAGACTACAGAACCCTTATTAGTCAGTCCTGAATCGCTTGAAGTTATATAAAGGTTGACATCAGAATCTACTATTCTTGTCATCTATGTAATGTAAACATCATAATACTGTCAATAAATATCATTTTAAAAAGTAGCAGTTGTGAGACCAATGTGGACTAACTGTGACCAATGAACACATTCACGCACTAATCGTCTAATTCCTCTTCCCCAGGTAAAAATAGAAGAAAACAGTGAACTGAAATCAGCCAGCAGAAAGTGAGATTTTTTAGTTTCCTCACTCAAAACCCAGTGAAAATTTTCACCCCAAAATATATACTCTATAACGCCAATCAAACTCCATCCTAGTTCCTCCCAAATTCCATCTGTTCCATGTTCATAGTTCTATTTGGTTTTTCAAAACGAACCATTAACATAACACATAGGAAATACTCATCTAAGCTTGCTAATTGGCTTATAATAACGTATAAGCATCACTTGGTGTTTTAATCGTGTTGAAGATAAAAATTTTAAATCTTCTGCAAGTAGAGTCTTAAATAGGTAGTCAACATGTAGCACTGTCCTTTCTACTTATTGTGTTATCAGTACAGATGCTCCATCGTGAGTAAATTAAGCTTCAAACCCTATGTCACTACCCAGCGGCCTGCTTTAAGGTTCCAAAAGCTACGTGAAATTAAAAAAAAAAGGCTGCAAAATCTACGGTTATACTGACTGGCATTACCAAGTGACAGCAAAAAGATTTGCCACAGCCAGGATGATAAAAAAATATGATACTCAGCACAACTGATCAGCCTATAAGAGAGGAATAATTGAAGAACCACGCCATCAGAATTTCATTTCACTTGTGGACTCCAAGAACAAAAATTAGTTTAATTACAGTACCTTCTTCAACATATCAAAACTCACGTGAACTCCATGTAACATCTAACAGTAATTCTACATTGTCATTCAAAGTAATTTGCAGCAGATAAATCATTTTCAGAATAATAGACTCCCTCTTCCTGTCATTAAGTGTCTGCCTTCCCCAAAAAGTTTATCCCATAAAAGTTATCCCATTTTCACAATTCACATCAATGTGAATGCATCTTGTATGCTTCTCGTCTTGGAAGTCTGTTTAATTATTTATTCTGCTGGCAGCTGGAAACAGTCTGTCCGGTAATCTAACCTGTGTGATGGGTCCCAAAAGTTCACTTCAGCCCGTCTCTGCAGTACATAAACTTCTGACATGCTTCTCATACTCCATTAAATTTCACAGTTTTTAATAAGTGGATAATTGGAAGGGGAGGGATTTACAGTTACTACACCTCTTTTTCAACAAAATCTAGGAATTTAATTCCATAACAAAGAAAGACATACCGTAGAAAGTTCCAACTCAAATGTGAATCCAAACTTTTCATATGCATAGCTGATAAATTCCAAAACACTTTTTACTTCATCTTTAACCTGATGCATCCAAGAACAAAATGGAAGGGAAAAGAGCCAGTGAATAAAATATATAGAGAGAGAAAGTATTGAGTGTGCCATAACAAAAAATTCATTCGTCAATTAAATGAAAACTCACTTGGCTCTCTCGACAGAAGATGTGAGCATCATCCTGGATAAAGAAATATTAATGTTAACTAAGCAGTCTCTAAAATTTCAAGTAAAAACCTAAGCGAAAATAAACACAGTGACCTTGTATCCAAACTTTTAAACACTCAACAGATGACAGGTCAACACATTTCATAAAAACATAATACCTGTTGAAATCTTCTAACTCGAGTTAATCCAGTGAGAGCACCACTGAGCTCATTGCGATGCAAAACTCCAAAGTCAGCCAGGCGAAGAGGTAACTCTACGTTGAAGTGCATATTAAAGCAATAAGTAAAAAGTATCTTGCATGTATAGTAGTAACATACCAAGGAAAGAAACAGTGTCTCCCAATGTGTGATTCACACGAGGCAGCAAAAAATCTGATTCTATATTTTGATGGAAGATAATTTTTTCCCCACCTGGTGTACTTTAAAACCCTAAGTCTTATGAATAGCAGGCCCATACATAGTCAGAATGTCAGATACTATCAGATGTCCATATAAACGAGGATGGCTTTTATGTTTCTTACTTTCTTATATACATGATTTGCAATCATAGTAAAGCTAGCCTAGATATCTAACTTTGTATATCGAACTTTAAAAGGCTTATCTTCTTTTACATAACCTTTGATCTTTTCAAAGGCTAATATTTTTTCTGGGGTAGTGACCCGCAAATGTGTAATGAATCAACCCTAGAATATTCTTGGCCTATACCCTTGGTTTTACAATATTTGCTGCTGTCC
The DNA here is from genome assembly GCA_039654745.1 of Houttuynia cordata. Classification (NCBI taxonomy): domain Eukaryota; kingdom Viridiplantae; phylum Streptophyta; class Magnoliopsida; order Piperales; family Saururaceae; genus Houttuynia; species Houttuynia cordata. Next base: position 24,703,509 of record CM077505.1, read on the forward strand.
AACATCAAGGAAATTAATAGACAATAGACGCTAGATGGAACCAGGAGAAATTAAAAGGGATTAAAGTGACATCATAAATCTTGATTTCACTTATTAGCTACAAAAACTAGTACCTGCCACGACGACTCACCAAAATTTTATTGTTAGACAGTTAAGGCCACTTAATAAACAAAGATCTTAAGAAAAGATCTCCACAAAATTCAGAACTGACCTCTATACGACCGTACTCTATGTTCAAACATTAAGCAGTGCCCTGGACAGTTCATTGGCTTAAGTCCAAATTCCTGTTTCTCAATCTGTAAAACCCAAATATATTAACTCAACAAGGTAACCATAATAAGTAGTCTCTAGATTAGATATCACATATATATAATACAGGACGACCAGAAAAGATGAAACTATGAATTTCATAGCAGGTCATAAAGAGAATTAGGAACATAAATTTCACATATCTCCATCGCATGATGTTACAAACTGTGACCACAGGATAATCATACCGCGTATGCAGAATCTCTTACCTCAAACACAAACATATTTTCTTTATAGTTTGCAGCATGACCTGATGTCTCCCACAATTGCATATTGTATATATTTGGTGTCAAAACCTGTCAGTAACGCCATTATTGCCTGTAGAAAGATGAACTATAATCTGACAAGAACTTGTTACATAACGTGAGACAGAATGCCAACCTCCTGGTAACCTCTCTCTCTATATTGTGCCCGCATGAAGTCCAGTAACTTGTTATAAATTCTTGTCCCGTGTGGCAAGAAGAAACAACTCCCAGGGCTAAAAGGGCCAACAGCATAAAGTTGATTCTTAAACTTCATGGAGTCTAAATACTGCTTACAAAATCATTCAAATTCACTTTTTTACCTTAGTGGATGGAAAAAGAAAAGTTCCTGATTTTGTCCTAATATTCTGTGGTCTCGCTTCTTTGCCTCTTCCAATTGCTCCAAATATTCCTAAGTGAGAGAGATGCACAAGCATTTAAAAAATATATATGCTGTATTCAGTTAGTGCAATAAACATAAGTGAATTGCATAAGCAGAATTTCTCCAATGAATTGCACAAGCATCTAAGATAATATGAATATGCCATGTTTGGTTAGTGCAAACAACACAGCTAAATTGTATAAGCAAGGCTTATGTGGTGATGATGTGAACAATTAAAACTACCATAGCTTAAGCAAGAAACACAGTAACCCCAAATACCATCCTCGCCTTAAGGAAGCATTCGAAAGGATTGTGTTAATTCTTATCAGATCCCAAAACAGTATTTGGACCTGGCAACTTAAATCCTACTTAACTCAGGGAATCCTTGAGCTAGGACTGACTGACGAGAAAATGAACTATCTGCATAATCTTATTAAAATATATTCAGATAACTACCAATTTATTTGGGTGTCGATGTACACAATTTTTTCTTTCCAATCCAAAGATACATAATAGAAAAAGAAAAAAAAACAGAGGAAAGGATAACTGCTATGCAAACTTCTTTCTTTTTCAATCTACTACCTGATGAATATCATACTAATAATAATAATTAAGTAGCAAGTTTACAATTGCAAAATATGCCTAGATAGAAATAGGACAAACATGAAAATGATCCAGTGATGCAGAACTGATGGAAATGATATTAGACATGCATCCTAAAACCGAATCATGAAATATGTCAAATAGAAAATGAGTGAATCATCACAAGGAACAAACAGAAGAATACCTTGAGGCGCTTTGCATCTGGATATGATATCCCATATACTCTTTGCAGACTTTCACGGTCAGCCTTGCCCCTCCAGTATGACGATGAAGCCTGTAAATTTCTCTAGTTGAAAAGGCCTTGCAATGACCCAAGTAAAGTTGATAAACTAGGTTGTGCAGAAAATGGCTTTCACCTTTAAGCAAGCAAATGCTTTAACAAAAGATGTGTTTGGTATGTGAGGCCCACGACAAAGATCAACTAAAGGCCCACATCTATAAACAGTTATTGTCTTATCTTCTGGCAGTTCGTTAATAATTTCAACCTGCAAAACCAAAATGAAAATCTCATAAGAGCCAATATAAATTTCAAAGATACTAAGAAATATGAAAAAGGTTGATATCTTAAGGATTCAATAGAAAGGTGTATGCATAACCAAGAATTCAGGATACCTTGTTAGAAAAAAACTTCATGCTTTTAACTGAGAAGCATAATCATAAATCCTGCATCAGATATATATTACAAAGTGACTACACAGAATGTGCAGCAGTACTTGCCTTAAAGGGATTCTCGGAGAAAATTTCAAGAGCTTGGTCTCTTGATACTTCAATGCGTTCAAAAGGTTGCTTTTCCTGCAGAGTATGAAAACAATAACAATAATATTATTAGAAAAGAAAAACCAAACAGATATCAACGGCACACTGCAAAGGCAACCAGAAAATGAGAAATGGTAAGGCTTCCAATTTTCAAGAAACTACAATAAATGCCTAAGAAAACAACACATAAAAAACAGCGATACACACAATGATCTCGAAGGGAAAAAAAACTACATCTATCAGAACAGGGAAAGACAGTTACCATCACTCATCAGTCATCACCCATATATTGCTGACCATGTTATAAGTAATCTTTATATTAGATTAGATGTAGGACAGCATATAATTTTTGTTAGATGATAATCATTTTCGTTGTTTTCAAAAGGTGTATTGTCCTAGAATGGAGATGTAAGAATTATGTCGCCAACCTCAAATGGATGGGAAAAGGCACTAATTTGATTATGATAATGAATATAAAGATGACCCAATGGAAACATCAAGAAAGTTTTCAATGGATTCCATTCTGTATTGCTTAGTTATACAAAACAATATTGAGGTAAAGAAAAAAGTCATTGTTGAAGTCATAAAGAAAATGGATCCAAAAATTTATGACAAATTTTCCTGACCATCATTCTATACTCGACTATGGTGCATTTTCCCCTTTAAGCTCCAACACCAACGACAGTAATGATAATAAACATAAATATTTCAAACAAGTAGACTCCATAGCGACGCCCATTAATTATCATTATCATCTATAGCTGATCGCAGCTAATAATGGTCACCAGTATAAATTCTGTATAACCAATTTACATTTTGTATTGCTTGATTACACAAAGACATTATTGAGGTAAAGAAGAAACTCATATTTCAAGTCATAAACAGAACGGATCTATAAGCTAAACTATTACAAATTTTCTTGACCACTGCTCTATACTCAAGTATGGAGCATTCCCCATTAAGCTCCAATATTAATACAGTAATAATGATGATCATAAATATACCAAATTATAGGTATCTCTGATTTGCAAGTAAATTCAACAGCAATAGCCATTTATTATAAAAAATCATCTACAGCTAATTGCAGCTATCAAGGGTGGATCATCTGTATAAATTCAATATTACCATTTGACTCTCGTTATAATCAAAATTGATGATACAAAATTAAGTTGAGAAATTATCATTAAAAAAAGTAAAACAAAAGAAGAGCCTAATTCTTAATCAAAACAGCCACATCTACTGTTGCCCAAAAAAAACTGCCCCATATTACGTGTCGCGTATCAAATGTCCTATTTGGTTTTTCAAAATGAACTGATTTTAGTTCATTTTTAAAAATTCAAAGTCCTGTTTGGTTTTTCAATATGAACTAATTTTAGTTCATTTTGAAGATACAAATAGGACACTTGATATGGAGGGAATATAATTGAAAGCTATCAACTATATCACAAGAAATCTAAAGTTGAACTACTTAAGAAAACAGGGTCCGGACTTTCCATACAAGATAAATCGAACATTTAGTTTGTAGCATATAGTAAATTTCACTCACATACCGCATATAAATATGAATATATAATCCTCACTAGCTTAAAGTACACCACTGGCCGTAAATGGTTCATCTAATACTAAAAAGTTCAGTCAAGCATAACAAGTGAATATCAAGAGGTTACATAACACCTCAAACTATGCTGCATTTTTGTTGCCATCTGTCTAATTGATCCTTCTCCGATCTCCCATGGCAGGTTGTAGGAACCTGAAATAACTTTTGATAAAAGTAATTCTATTTTATTTCGAATTGTATATTATTCTTACTATTTATATTTGAAGTAAAAGTGATCTTCTGTTGGTAGTCATCCTCTATGTAAAGTGAACTTCTCAATCTTACAGGTTTTCTAGCAGCTGCATTCATACCACTTTCTAAACCCAAATACAAGTAATTGTAGCAAGGAGAGAATGGAACTGACTATACCGCAACAGCTTTGACTGCCCGAGATTTGATACGATCAAAGTGTTCCTCGTTCAAAGCAAGTTCACCATAGTGTGCATCATAATAGAAACCCTATGGAAGAACCCAAAACTACATGCGGATCAGCAAGATAGACTATATGACACGACACATCAAATGTTTGCAAAAGGTAAATTATATATAAAAACAAAAAATGAAACAGCGGCAGTCAACCCATCAATTTGTTTCAGCATTAAAAACAACTGGAACCGGTTCATGTATATGGCATCTTTAAATCAAAGGGAAAGTATGTCCATTTTCCTTGGCATTTCAAAGCCGAACAAAGCATCAAATCAGCAGGGGTTTTGACTGCTTCAATGAGCCATTTTCAAAGGAAACTGATTTAAGAGTTGAATAAATAGACAATTTAGGAAATAATAAATTCAATATCGTCATTAAATCCCTATTACAGAAAATTTAAATAAAAGTTACTGATAAAAACCTATATGTTCATATTACAAATAATAGAGAGAGTAGATGACAACTAAACAGGATATCAACTATTTATAATGTATGTATGCATGTACATATATATGAATATTACCTCTCCTCTCGTAGTGCAGGGCCCAATACATAATTTGCATCCATATTCTGTCTCAAGGGCCTGACAGTCCAACAAAGCAATATAAAAAGAACTTACCAACAAGTAGGATATTCTGCTTAAACTGAATGAGGAATAGTCAAAAGAGAAAACATGCATTTAATTCACGGATATAGCATGCACAAATATACAACCTAAGATTGGCCACTAGAACGGAGGTCAAACTCACCTCCCCTAGTATGTGGGCACTTGAATGCCAAAAGGTGTCACGCCCTTCATTAGAGTCAAATGTGAACAATTCCAATTTACAATCTCCCTCCAGTTGTCTCGACATGTCCCAAAGATTTCCATTTACCTTTCAACGGCAAAGAGAAAAGGAAAGATTGTTTTACAAGTTTTGAAACAAGTTATATCCGATTATATATAGATCAAAATTAACTGACGCTAATCAGGTAAGGATGGACAATAATCATAAGCTAATGATCACGCAGAAATGGTAGAAACTCGAATAAAGTGAGCAAGATAAAACCCTGCCATGGGACAGATCACAGTCCCTGATAAGTCACAGGTGATCTTGCATGCAAGCACCATCTACCAATATGCAGAATCATACAAAAAAAAGACATAGGCAAGAGAAGCACATGATAAATAAATGGCATTTATCCTTGTCAACATATTGAGACATGCTATTCCTTGTTAAAAGAAAAATAGTTGAATCACAGTAAGCATCAACGAATCAGATAAAATCAGCATTTCTGCTAAATTGGAAAAAAGGGTTTTCTAAAGGAAACAGATGGTTCAGTAGTAAATGTTAGCAACATAGAGAAAGAATCGCCACCTGCGCTATCAAAGCATTTGAAGCCAGACCCTTGGATATTTCCTTTGCTATGTCTAAAGGTGATGTTATCAATTTCTTGCCCTCCTTGACTGACCCATCAGGCAACGTTACCCTATCATCCAGTTTATCGACGAAAATTAAGATATAGAAGGAAAAATACGATGACAAAAAAGAAGTCATAACCTTACAAGTCATAGTTAAGGCTGCTAATTAAACAATCATTTCTGGAAACAATAACCTAGCCAGTAATGATAAAAGACGATATAGCTAGGGATTTAACAATTTTATAAACTATTTTTATCTTTTTCTATAGCATTGTAAACTTTTTTCTACTTGGCTGAAACGCTACAAAACGATATCTTGCATAGTAGGTGAGTGGGACAAAAATAAATGTTTTATGCAAATTTGAATAGTGAAATTATCATAAACACAAGCAAAAGGTTTTCAGTCTACAAATGTCTAATATCTAGGAAAGGTTATAAGTCTAAAAAAAGCGCCATAAACACAAAAGTGATTCTCTTTATTCATACATAAAAAATCTGCCAGTAAATGCCTCCCCAATAGCAATTCTTACTATGAAACCTATGCATTTCACCATTTGACATAGAATAAAAAAGAGAAAACACTGTAGAATGAACAAAAGTAGCGGAGACCCAAAAACTCACTCGATGGGTTCTCCACCGGATTTCAGCCGGGCGGCGGCTTGCTCGGCTTGGATGGCTTCGAACTTGCGGATACGCTTCGGAATGACGGCGTCTAGGTAAGCCTGGTCGGCCGGCATGGCTGGGCAGAGAAGAGTACGATTGTGATGAAAGAGCCGCGACCAGTAAGAAAAGAGGCCGGTGCGCGAAAATGGAGAAGTGAGGAACCTTGTAGCTGCCGTTATTGCTTGCGCCTTCGCCCGAGCAGCTGTGCGTGGAGATCACGCGGCGGGGTTTCTCAGCAGCAGGATGATCTCCCACGGCCACGACGGGAGATGGAAGATGGGCGTCTTCTTTTCTTTAGGCTAGATCGCAGGCCCGCCAAATCGGATTTTGGGCCTCCACCGCACCAGGTATTTTAAAACCAAAGCTGGTGTTGTTGGGCTTGATTTCCATCCCTCCGTCCAACGTTACATGTCTGCATTACAAAACCAAGTTCAATTACTCCCTCCGTCCAAATAATAGTGACCTCATTTGAAAATTGATGCAGATTTATAGGCCTGCAGGACCCACAACATTTCAAGCCTATGATTATCACTTCACATGCACCTTCTTAAAGATATATTGACCTGTAGCCTGTAGGGCAAATAAATCATGTCACTTTTTTGTGAATCTGTAAAATTTGATATGCTTTCATTGTTTTTTTGAACAGGGAGTGAAATTTGCGCCATTTTCACGCAGACAAATAATATTCCATGGAAGGGAGGCTTTTTTTTAGCTTATTTCTCTCTACTTGGTCCGTTTGGTTTTGACTTTTAGAAGTAGTGAAGTTGGATTTTCAAAATGAAGTAGAATTGGTGTTTGGTTTGGAATTTAAGTAATGATGGCATGTGGTATAATTTTCAAAAACTGACAGGGGCTGTTTTAAATCATAATGGCTCTGTTTCTGTTTTTTTTTTTAAAGTACCATTGTCAGTTTTCAAAAATTACATCAACTGCTATTGTAAGAAGCTCATACAACTTCTTTGGGGATTTCCCCAAAGAAGCTTCTTTGGGCCAACCAATTGGCTCTACGTGGAAGGATGAGAACTTTTTTGACACAAGGATTATGTTATTCATTTTTTATATGAGGATTATGTTTTTTTTTTGTTGGTACATCGGAAACCCCCCATCCTAAAGCTAACCCCTTGGTGGCACAGGTTGAGCAAGGCTCGAACCTAGGCCTGTCCACCACGCTATTTGATGGTCTGGCGTATTATGTTATTCTTAAGTGGTTCAATAAGGACATGTTTTTAGCATCTCTAGATCAAATACCCCTTTATTCACCCTTCCCTTCTGGCCCTTACTCTTTGCGGTTGACGGACAAAACGAGGACCCAAGCGGTTATAAACTTATAAGTGATTTGCTAGAGACTTTTTAGTGCGTAGTTACTAGTTACAAAACTAGGGAGCCAAGTCCAGGTTACCCACTTGCCACTTACCACACTAATGGACTAGTGGGTGTTTGTCACACTAGTTGCTAGGCTAGGCTAGTGGCCGCCTGGCCGGTTGCATACAAATAGTTAAGTAACATAACAGGTAATTAATAGCTCTATATAGTTTTTGGCGGGCTCAATCAAAAGGACGGAGATAGCAGAAATTTTGGTAATGTGTTTTGTCTAGAATGGTGCTAATTGTAACAGGTTTCCTGGTCGGACAGTGGAGTCGATTTTCCTAAATCTCTTTTTATTGGTCATCACCTTCAAAGTTTTCCCAACCAATGAAAAAATGGAAACTCCTTCCCCACCGAAGAAGGGTAGTTGGGTTTTTGTGTCCGGAGAGGGGATGGACATTGAAACTTTAAGCATCATTACTTTTTTTTTGCTAGATAATTAAGCATCATTACTTGGGTTCAGTGGAACTGCAATGGAACAATAGCTTTGGTATAAGTGGTGGAGAGCGGATCGGCTGCATGTACCTCTGGACGTACGCCCATTTGCCGCCCCGTGTCCTCATTTGCCAGTTTGGTTTCTCGTTTTCAAACCAAACTGGCTCAATCTCCTTTGTAAGGGAAACGCGGCGGCATATGAGCGTAGTATGTGCAGCCGATCCGCTCTCTAAGCGGTGTGGCATTTGATTTTCCAGGGAAACGTCAACGGTTGCAGACAAAAGTGTTGAAGCCAAGACGTCATGGTGCGAGCATGTGAGTGGGAACTACAAGGCGTGCCGAACTGTAGGCAACTTGTCAGTGTCTTGTGTGCAGAGTCAATGACTTCAAGTGAGTCATTTTGTTATCCTTTCCTTGGTGTCGAAGTGGTAATTTTCTTTAGAAAATTTTTAAATGAGATCGCTCTCATTTAGTTTATATGAGGCCAGTTTAAGTCTTAACCATTTGATCTTAATCTAATGGCTATAAACGGTTACAATGAACTCACTTATCTACTGATTTGATACACTCACCTACCCATTAATTTGATACACACCATTAAATTAGAATCCAATGGCCCAAAAAATTGGCATCATGCTCCTTATATGAGAACGATCTCATATAAACCATTTTGATTGTCTTTTATCCAAAACATCTTCAAGACTAGAGTTGTCACTTATGTCAAGTAGAGTGCATAAATGAGTGTTTGCCTTTGACTGGTGTAAGACGAGGCATAACAAATGAGAGAGCTTCATCATGCAACGGTTTAACTCAAAAGAAAACCCGAGGGAAGCAAACTGGGTTTGGGTGGGCCAAAGCGTGCATCATTCGAGAGCAACCGTCAAGCTATGAAAAGAGATGGATGACCTCAAGCAAGGTAGGAAGTAGCGAATGGCGACAAGGAGAAGCACCTTAGGTACCGAAGTGTTGACGAGGATGTTGATCTACACATAAAATATGTATTTTATTATCTCCTAAACTTATGTTTCTGTTATTTTTGAATTAGAATAACTACTACTTTAATATAGTTTTTGGTTTTTGTAGAAAACAAGAGTAATACACAGAAATGAGGTAAAAAGTAACTTAAATGGTTAAATCATCATAACTTCGTGTACAAATATTGGATTGGACTGATTCAAGCTTCATGTTAAAGTTCAAGAAGTCAGCTTTCCAACGCCACCAACCACGCATAATTTGGAGTTCGAAGCGAAAAGTTATAGCCATTTAAAATTTATAAATAGTAACAACGATCGATCGGCTATCAATGCGATCGATCGCCTCAGTCGCAAAAACAAGTGTATTGAAGGAAACGATCGATTGGACCTCAAAACGATCGATCGTATCTACTAAAAATTTTTATCTGCGCAAGACAGTAACTACGATCAATCGGTATTATACGGCGTCGATCGCCTAGGCGATCGATCGGAGGAAAATAATGAAGGAAAAACGATCGATCGGTAAGAAATCGATCGGCAATACGGAGCGATCGATCGTCGTGTGCAGAAAACCGAAATAAGACCTATTTCGATTCGGATTTGGAAGGGGACTTCGTGGTTTCTCTTCAAACTTAAAAATAGACCTTATGGGAGAACGTTTTGGCTACCTTGGAGAACTAGAAAACATACCTTGGAGGCTAGAGAGGAGCAAGAGAATGAGTCTTTTGGAGCAAAAAAGAAGAAAGATTCATGACGATGGATCTACATAAGCAAGCTTCTCTTTTCTTTCTTTCCATGTGTAATTAAACTTTTATTCAAGGAGTAGATGAAGCCCTAGATGTATATTGTCACTCTTGATAGTTTAATTTTATAAAATTGATTATGATTCATGCTTAATGCGATTTTATGAGTATTTTTTTGAGTGTTTGACCATAGACTTGATTGATTATTAATGAAATTAGATATTGTGATTTATTTTATGCTCGATCAAAGATAAGATTAATTACATTATAATAGAGTTGTGATTGATTCTATACACGATCAAGGATAGGATTGATTACACAATAATGGATGAACTTTCGCGTCCGATCAAGAACGTTAGTGAATTCATTAGTAATTCGTGTGTGCGATCGAGAACATGAATTACCATATCATGTCAATATATGCTTAATAATAATTAAGAGTAGTAATTGCATGTCTAGTGGTGGATTCATTGCCTTGATACTTCTCAATATTGATTAAATCTCAGTTAAATTAGATTAATTAAACTACATCTTTTCTTCTCTTGAGCTTGGTAAAATATTTAACCGTCCATGAGGTTCGACAACTCTTTCTATACTCGCCGTAGTACAATTGCCTTGTACACTTGCAATAGTTTTATATTTAAACGATCAGATGTCAACAGATTGAGTGGGGGAGAGTGTCATGGGCTAGTGCCCCAGACATATGTCATGGTTAGTGATGTATATATGCAATGTACTTTACACACCAAATTTAAGTGTCCCCTCCAGTCTAATTAGTCTATGTGGGAGTAGTTTGGAACTATTTTGGGGTGTTTTTGTCCAATGATGTCTTCGACAACTACTTTGGCTGCCACTCTAGCACAATGCAAGAAATCTCCTCAACTTATTAGGGGGGATTAGTTGAGTTTTAAAAATAAGTTGTTGGTACGATGGATAGTCATACAACCGGATGCAAGACATGCCTCTTGGTAGGCTAGAGCATCATGCTAGGAGCTCTACAAAACTTACAAGGGAGCTACGCCCCATGTTCGTTTGGCTGCCAACCTACGGGTGCTCGTTTAGGAAGCATAGATTTGGCAAAATCGTTGCCGTATCCATATCGGACACAGCTATAGTTGAAATATATATTTTTATTTCACAAAATTAGCTTGGCAAGCACTTGTAGCCTAATGGTAAGGTTATTTAGTTTTCAAACAACAAACCCAGGTTTGAGCCCTTACAAACACACAATTTTTTTTTGGGCATTCTTGAGAGTTAGAAATTATGAAAAAAAAAATAATTTTTTAATCATAATTATAATTTTTAAGGTTTAAAAGAAAAAATGCGGGGCTACAATATTAAAAATATATTTAAATTTTATATAAATAAATTTTTATTAACCGTATCATATTTTTTTTAAATGTTGTATCCCTACGTCCGTATTGTGTCGTATCCTATCGCCTTATTCATATCCGTGGGTGGCCGGCCAAGGTTTAACACGTTAGATGGTCACGTGGCTTGCTTACACAATACGAGACGTTTGCATGACCCAATAATTTCTCCTTCGGACCAGTCCTACTGAGAGGGTTTAACATCCGTCCCTCCATAATTCCATCCGTCCAACAGACTTGTCTGGATATAAAACCAAAATGAACCGTTATTATACATTTTGGCTTCTCAATACAGACAGGTAATATTCAAAGGAGGGAGAAGCATCCCAATGGGACCCACATTTATTTGGTCGAGGACTGATGAATAAGCCCAGAAAACCAAAAAAGCCAAACCAAAATTCGTGTCTTTCCACCGCAAAAAGCGCCACCTCCGCCGCCGCCCTCTGGAAAGGCGGTCGTTCGCCTGTAGGGCTTTCTCCGGCCACTGGTCGCCGTCATGTACCCCGCCGCAGCCTCTTCGTCCGGTCTCCTCCGGGCGTCCGCCCGGGCCGGGCTCTCCAGAGCTCTTTCCTCGCCTTCCCCGTCCCCGCATGGCTACCTGATAAACCACCGCTCCCTGAGCTTCGCCAGGACCGCCGCCACTTCCACCTTCAGGCCTATCCGGATCGCCGGCTCCTCGAGCTGGCGCCACGGCTCGGATTGGAGGTCGCCGGTTAGTCTTCGCGCTCAGATCAGGAGCTCGGCGCCTGTCATGGAGCGGTTCGCCCGAAAGATCTCCGCCATGGGTAACCAATCATCAATTTGTATTCTTTATGGATTACAAATGATGTTGCTGATAAGATGAGCTTAATTGTATGAATAAATGGTTTTCGAATTACGCATCGTCGACTTATCAATCTTTATTATTTGTAATTTGCGAATGATGTTGCTGATAGTATGAGCTTATTGTATGAATAAATGGTTCATGAATGTGCGTCGATTCCATAACATTCGTTGCTAGCTCATTGATAAAGAATACTCCCTTCATCCAACGAAGCCTGTCCGCATTTGAAAAAACAAGGGTCCATCACTACATGGCCTACTTTGCTTCCTCACGACCAAAAACACGGGAGAGGGTAGGAAAACTGTGCTTTTTTTTACGGGCCTTATAGTCCAATAAGTTCAACTCATTTTCAAATGCAGACAAGCTTCATTGTACGGAGAGCATATGTTTTTTGTATATTTTTTTCTTGATAGATAACAGACCTTCCGTCAGAAATTATTATTGCCATAAGGATTTCTAGAATGAAATAAAATTAGTTCATTTTGGAAAATCTTATGGTAATAATAACTCCTACAGATGGAGGATTACATTGTAGAGGGATGGATGTTAAATCTGGTTTAGTTAGGAACAAATCAGTTTTAGCTTCCCAAGCAGATTCTATGTGTCTTGTGTTCATCTCGAGCTTTGTCATCTACGTATGTGAGTAGCTGAATTGCCGGGTTTTATTTAACGAGCCAGTTGTCGCTCTCGTCTTCTGAATCTGGTTTATGAATCTATGTGCATATTCTGGTTTATCAAAAGCTTGTCAAAGCATGCTTGTTGTTCCTCCAGGTTCTGGAATTGTTCACAACTTCACCAGGTATAAGTCTTCTTGGCTTTCTTGGTATTATGAATCTATTTGCATATTATGGTTGTGTGGATGAAACCAGCTTTGCTATGTTCTGTTGAGGGAATGCCTTTCAGAGCGACCACAGTTAAATCTGGTTAGTTAGGAACAGATCAATCTTAGCTTCCGTTCTTGATGAGATTGAGCTTCACAAGCAGACTCGGTATGTCGTGCATGTCACAGCCTTCATTGTTTCTCCCTCCGTCCCATTTTAGTAGGTTCCATTTGGCAAAATTATCTTTTTACTGAATGGTCAGACACACAGCTGAGAGGCTCTGTTGGAGTTGGTAGGGGGAAGAGGATGATCAGAATTCACTTAAATTAAGCGAGATGAGCTATTAATATGGGACGGAGTATATGGATGTGAGTAGCTAAACTGTCGGGTTTTTTGTAAATGAACCGGTTGCTATTCATCTTCTGTGTATTATGGATGGAGTATATGGATGTGATGAGCATATGCTGGTTGTCTGGATGAAACCAGCTTTTCTGTTCTGTTGAGGGAATCGCTCCTTGTATGAGATAACTTGTGTAATGCAGAGAACATTTTTTTTAAAATGACACTATTGAGAATGTATAATAAGCTTTTTCAGGATCTGATATTCAATTTTAGTTGCCTTTTCAGCTTCTGAGAGTCCTTTCAAGAACATCTTGACAAGTCTCCCTAAGCCTGGTGGTGGTGAGTTTGGGAAGTACTACAATTTACCTGCTCTCAATGACCCAAGGATTGGTATGTCATGCCTTATAGTACTCTATTTATGCTTCCTTTATGATGTGGGCCATTGTTTGCTTGAGTTTCCTCTCCTCCTTCATTTTCCTACTAAACTTTATAACTTCTAGATACCATATTGAAGAGTAATCCTGTTTGGGCGTTCTAAATTTTATGACGGTTTTTTAGTTTGTGTACCTGCAGCATTGCCAGTTGAACATTCTAAATCGTTTTTTATTGATGATTTCCATGGTTTCCACTCTAATTTTTAGTATTATCTCTTCTTTCTTTCTTGCAGATAGACTGCCGTTCTCCATCAGGATTCTTCTTGAGTCTGCAATTCGCAACTGTGACAACTTCCAAGTAACTAAGGAAGATGTTGAAAAAATTATTAATTGGGAAAATACTGCACCAAAGCTAGTCGAGATCCCCTTCAAGCCTGCTCGTGTGCTTTTACAGGTGTGCATTGTGTGGTTGCTTTTGCAGCTCCGATATCTATTCGGCTGTCATTATATTAATTTGTTTGTGTGTAATAATATCTTGGCTAGGATTTTACTGGTGTACCAGCTGTGGTCGATCTTGCATGCATGCGGGACGCTATGAATAAGCTCGGCAGTGATTCAAAAAAAATCAATCCTTTGGTACTGTAGGCCTTCTCTTTAATTAAAAGTCCATAAGGTGACATGTATTTCGGGTTATATAATATACTGCTTTGGCTATCTGCATGTAGGTTCCGGTGGATCTTGTTATTGATCATTCAGTTCAGGTTGATGTCGCGAGGTCAGAGAATGCCGTACAGGCAAATATGGAGCTTGAGTTTCAACGGAACAAGGAGAGATTTGGCTTTCTTAAATGGGGATCAAAAGCATTTCAAAACATGCTTGTTGTTCCTCCAGGGTCTGGAATTGTTCACCAGGTATAAGAGTTCGCAGCTGTTCATACATACATTTCTTAATATTTCAACGTGTGTTGATTGTGTTCGTATTTCATCTATTAGTAATGAATGATGAACGTGCTGATGCTGTTTTATTTGAACTAGGGCTTGCCCTTTTTTTTATTGAAAGATTGCCTTTTTGACTGCTACTGTGCTGTTATTCTTTTTTATTATTATGTTCTGCCAAATCTGAAATTTGACTACTCAATGAACTTTAAGGTGAACCTTGAATACCTTGGACGGGTTGTGTTCAACAGCAATGGCATGCTTTACCCTGATAGTGTTGTTGGAACTGACTCGCACACTACCATGATTGATGGGTTAGGAGTAGCTGGTTGGGGTGTTGGAGGAATTGAAGCAGAAGCTGCTATGCTTGGCCAGGTAGATAAAGATTTCTTTTATCTTTTTTATTTATAATGGATATGAGTTTCGTTTCTTAATCCCTGAAATATTTAATCTTTTAATAAAATTAAATTCTGGAATTCATGTCTTTTTCATTTTCACTTGTTGGAAGTAAGCCAGTGTTTTATTGTTGTTTAGAATTGGATTGCAATTACATTGTGATACATGGATCTAGTACACGGTTATATGCAGAAGAAATCAAATGAATTCAATTGTGGATCCTCAGGAAGTGGAATAGGTGAATAAGATATCCGAAGGACCTTAGATATTTTTTTTTCTATGAGTGTTATCTCGTGTTCTTAATAAGATTAGATCTTGTTCCATAGAAAAAAATGTAGATCTTCTAGCTACTTTTAATTGATTATCAGCTTGACATTTATTTCTTATTTGTTGCGTGACTTGACAGCCCATGAGCATGGTGTTACCTGGCGTGGTTGGGTTTAAGCTATCTGGAAAATTAAGGAATGGTGTGACAGCTACAGATTTGGTTCTAACCGTAACTCAGATGTTGAGGAAACACGGTGTTGTTGGAAAATTTGTTGAGTTTTATGGTATATCCGTTCATCACTAAGCTTAAAAACCAACATACTGAGTTTTCCCTCGTCATGCTATCTGTCTCACTTGTCTTGACTAATACTGATGTCTTCTGCTTACAGGTGAAGGAATGGGTGAACTATCATTGGCTGATAGGGCTACAATTGCTAATATGTCCCCTGAGTATGGGGCAACAATGGGATTCTTTCCTGTAGATCACATAACTTTGCAATATCTTAAGTTGACTGGGAGAACTGATGAAACTGTGAGCACTTGTTTCTTTTTAAGTTTTAGCTGCTCTCTAGTCGCAATAAGTGTTGTTCTTGTGATGAACTTGCAATATCTTATATTCACTGGAAGAATAGATGGAACTATGGGTACTTCACTCTTTTTTGAGCCCCGGCTCCTTTTTGGTAGCAGGAAATTTTGTTGTTTATGACGAAATTTAATATTCTACCGTTGTGCAGGTTGCTATGATTGAGGCATATCTGCGAGCAAATAAAATGTTTGTCGATTACAGTGAGGTATATAGTTTCCTTTTACTAATTCCTGCAGTAATTTTAACAACGGCAAAACTCATTTGTTTTTTCATAACTCATCCAGCCTCAAACAGAAAGAGTTTATTCCTCTTACCTGGAATTGGATCTTGTGGATGTTGAACCCTGTGTCTCAGGACCAAAACGGTACTTTATTATATGCATCTTCTGCAGTCGATAGTTTTTGTTATTATAGTTCCAAATATGAAAGGAGTTTCCACTTTTATTTTTGGTAGCCCGCATGATCGAGTTCCTCTGAAAGAAATGAAGGCAGATTGGCATTCTTGCCTTGATAGCCCAGTTGGATTTAAGGTTGGATGCAAATGATATCTTTTCAAATGGTGATGATTATTCATTTTTTTTCCCGGATAAAAGGGTTATTCAATGTTTCAAAATAGTTGCATCTTCACTAAACAAGTATATGTGTTATGCAGGGATTTGCTGTTCCAAAGGAAGTCCAAAACAAAGTTACAAACTTTTCATTTCATGGGAAGCCGGCAGAGCTCAATCATGGTAGTGTTGTGATAGCAGCTATTACAAGCTGCACTAATACATCAAATCCCAGCGTAATGCTTGGCGCTGCCTTGGTTGCAAAAAAGGCATGCGAATTGGGCCTGGAGGTTAGATGTCATCCTTCTGATTTAGCATGTAGTGTATCTTTACTTTTGTAGTACTCCGACATCAGATGTTTAGAAATTAAAAAACTGTAGTATCTGTAGTAGGGTCCAACGTGGGTTTTGTTTGTTGAATGAAATTTGTTCTTAGGTCAAACCTTGGATCAAAACAAGCCTTGCTCCTGGTTCTGGCGTTGTTACCAAATATTTGCTCCAGAGGTGACTTTTGTGACATATTTAGCCTGATGCATTTTGGAAAGCGATGTTCTTAATTTTATCTATATGGATTGCTGGCTGCAGTGGTCTGCAGAAGTATCTGAACCAGCAAGGATTTAACATTGTGGGTTATGGTTGCACGACATGCATTGGGAACTCCGGGGAACTTGATGAGTCTGTTGCTTCTGCTATTTCAGAGAATGGTAGCATCAGCCTTTATGCTTATAAAAACTTGCTGTTTTTTTGGTGACAACTCCTATTCTCGGTTTATTGATATGTTTTGTTTATTTTACAGACATAGTTGCTGCAGCTGTTCTCTCAGGAAACCGGAATTTTGAGGGAAGAGTACATCCACTTACTCGGGCTAATTACCTTGCTTCACCTCCTTTAGTCGTTGCATATGCGCTTGCTGGCACGGTATGGAGGAACAATCTGCATTGTTTTCTTGAACATCAAGTTGTGTGGACAATGTTGACTTGAATGGTTTCATTCTTCTGTCAGGTTGATATTGATTTTGAGAAGGAACCAATTGGTACTGGAAAAGATGGCAAGAATGTCTACTTTAAGGATATTTGGCCATCTACAGAAGAGATTTCTAAGGTACCATTATACATAGCCTCTCAATCAATATTTATGATCATTTCGTGTTGCAATATTTTGTGGCCATAGTTATGATTTCCAACTATTTTTACCATGTTTTCAGGTTGTCCAATCCTGTGTGTTGCCACATATGTTTAAGAGCACATACGAGGCAATTACCCAGGGAAATGCAATGTGGAATCAGCTTTCTGTTCCAGAAGGCACTCTTTACTCTTGGGATCCTAATTCAACTTATATTCATGAGCCCCCATATTTCAAGGATATGTCCATGTCTCCACCTGGGCCACATAGTGTGAAAAATGCCTATTGCTTGCTCAATTTTGGGGACAGTATCACCACTGATCACATTTCCCCAGCGGGTAGCATCCACAAGGACAGCCCTGCTGCAAAATACCTCCTTGAGCGGGGGGTACACTCAAAGGATTTTAACTCCTATGGCAGCCGCCGTGGAAATGATGAAGTGATGGCAAGGGGAACATTTGCTAACATTCGCCTTGTCAATAAGTTCTTGAAGGGGGAAGTTGGAGCAAAGACCATACACATCCCTACAGGTGAGAAGCTTTATGTCTTTGATGCAGCAAGAAGATACAAGGCTGATGGACATGACACCATTGTCTTGGCTGGAGCTGAGTATGGAAGTGGGAGTTCCCGTGATTGGGCTGCCAAGGGTCCGATGCTGTTGGTAAGTTTTCTTCACGTGCTTGCATTCATTCCATAATTAGTGTTGTTGCCATCAATGCTTATTTCACAACTGCTCTTTGTTTTCCCCTTTTATCAGGGAGTGAAAGCTGTCATTGCTAAGAGCTTTGAGAGAATTCATCGCAGTAATTTGGTAGGAATGGGCATCATTCCTCTTTGTTTCAAGCCTGGTGAGGATGCTGAGACACTTGGCCTCACCGGGTATGAACGTTACACCATAGATCTACCCAGCAGCGTCAATGAGATAAGACCAGGGCAGGATGTTACCGTGAAAACTGATACAGGGAAATCTTTTGTCTGCACTGTTCGGTTTGACACTGAGGTAAACATTTCAGTTTCTCTTTCACTTGAAACAGTAAAATTAGCTACTATCAGATTAGTCACATGCTTGCAATACATATATGGATTTTTTCGTATCACGGTGCTTTTGATCCTAGAGCTCTTGCAAGCTGACTTTTGAAATGTGCAGGTGGAGTTGGCATATTTTGATCACGGGGGCATTCTTCCTTTTGTCATGCGAAACTTGATCAACTCAAAGCAATAACTTGTTGGTCTTGATTGTTGGCCTTGTTCTCCTTGTAATTTCTCAGCACTGTATATGAGTAACCATTAAAAAAGCAATGAGAATAAAACTGTATCGGATTATAATTTCTACATCTTAGCGAGTGAAAAATATAAACCTCTTCTTGATATCATTTGTGATTATGTAGGTTGATAAATAGAATGAGGCTCCTGGGAGTATTTACTCAGCTTTTGTTGTGATATTAATTTCCACAATTGCGAGAGGCAGCATTTGAAACAGGTATTCATAATCTAGTCTGTCTCTACTCAGTATCTTCTGAAAATGGTAACTGATGAAAGCTTACCGCTTTTGTCAAAACAAAAAAAGTGATGGTAAAAGAAATCAACTTACCGCAGAAGTTGATCTTTTAAAGTTTCGCAACATGCCAAAGTTGAACTTGTCCCAGCATCTTCTTCTCCGTCTCTGGTTCTTTTGTGTTCATATTTACATGGGCAGAGCAATTTGGTCAAAGTGGGTGGGCTACTATGAAGCAACCAATGTGTCAAGAATTACGCAGTTGAGGAATTACCTTAGGCATGTCTAGCTGAATTAGAGGGTATCACACACAAAGATTGCCGGTTTGAGCTCTTATGGTTAAAAGGCCTAGCTAACGTAACGTGTTTCATGATGGCCTTACTTATCCATTTAGTTTAAGACACTTTGTTGCCAAAAAAAAGTGTTTTAGTTATTTTACTCCCTCTGTACCACAAGTATTCATATGGTTTTCAAAATGAATTAATGACTGTCCTATACTCAGCTGGTTTGTCAAAATGAACTAATTTCGTTTATTTAGAAAAACCAAATGGATCGTTTACTGTGGAGTGGAGGGATCTAGAGAGTAAAATTTGCATGAATTATAAATTGTTGCAATTATTTTACTTATAATCGTGACAAATTATTTCAATTCATAAATGTGGATGTATTTAAAAATTCTTTCACTATACACTTCAAATGAAGGTGTAAGATATACTCAATTTTTTTTTCGACCTTAAAATATTTTCAAGTGTATTTACATTGCTAAAATGATCCCCACTTCTTTCGATTGTCCTAATTTCATTACTGTTTCAATTTGCATATTTCTTTAATCAATTTTGTTGTTTTTTCTGGTCTCTTTATCTACACTTTTGGTTGAACGTTTTAGAAAATATTGTCATTGAAAGTCCCAAATTCAACTTACAATTTTGGCGGAATCCTAATGCTTCCGGATTCAAAATTATAATATGTATCCAAATTCCAAACAGCCCCTTAAGTGGAACTACTGCACTGCATAAGAATTATTGGTCACTCTATATATCATAAGTGGAGGATATCCTAGAAGATGTAAGTGCTCTTCTTATTGAATTGGCAAAATTTGAAAAATGTTATGCAAAAAGGAATTGCGAAAATCAACTTTATTTTTTTTTCAACAAAAAAGTGACTCTTGAAAGGACGAATTAAAAATGCAAAAGTGAACGCGTATAAAGAAAGGAAGTCCGTGTTGTATCTTTTTCTTCATTTCAGTTCTGTCCGAAATTTGAGTTTTTTTCGCAAATCCCTACAAATCCCACTGCATTATCTAGTACATACTACATAGTGATAGGCTGTATTAGTTAATTACCAAAAGAACCTTCTCACATATCTGCCCAAAGCTGCAGGGGTAAAATTATGCAAATAGCCTTCCCATGTCTCTGTCCACAGTGACAGTGACAGGCAAGCAGGGATGAAATTACGCAAAAAACCTTCCCAGGTGTCTCTACATCAGGGAAAGCTCGAACACGTGTCTTATGCTGGCGTGATCTTAACGGACACGTGTCGTGCAACCATCAAGTTTCCGCAAAAAAATGGTAAGTCCCGCCTAACTCAACCTCGCACTTCGGATGTCTCGCACGTGGGATCACACGTGCAAAAATAGTTCCAGTCATGTCCTCACATCCGGAAGCTTCACTTCCTCCCCCAAACCCTCCGACCTCCAAACCATTTCCCACTCCATCCTCTCTCCACCATCTCCGTCACAGGCGATCTCGTCTCGCCGGCGGACTTTTTCCCGGCGCAAGGTTGCTTTCACGGCGGCGGAAGGGGCTGGAATCCTCCTCCCGACGACCTTTCATCCCGGCGGCGAACATCTACCAACTTTGTTTACCTTCTGAACTTAAAAGAAGGTAAAGCTAGCAGAGAGTCTCTCATTCTAGAAGGACGGCGGAGTGTCAATCAAAATCACCAATATGCCCTCCAAACCCTCCCCCCAGTCGTCCAAAAAGTGCAAAAAGACAGGGCAATATTAAGACTATTTCAGTCAATTCACTAGAAAGTCGGTTCAAACAACAAAGAAACCCCAAAAACCACGTTTATAAAGGAACCCAATCTCCTCTCCTAACCCCGTTCTGCACGACTCCGATCAACCTAACCCCGGCCACCGGCGACGGCCCCGAAATCTCCGGCGCGAATTGCGGAGGGAGAAAAAGTAGAAGGAATTTCCAAGATCGACTAGCATCGATGGCATCGGAGGACGGGACGGGCTGCCAGGCGCCGCCGGAGGCGGTGATCCTCTGCGCCAACGGCTGCGGCTTCTTCGGCAGCGCCGCCACCATGAACCTCTGCTCCGTCTGCTTCCGCGACTTCCGTGCGAAGCAGGAGCGCAACGCCGCCGCCAAGGCCGCCATGACCATGTCCCTCAACCCCTCTTCCGCCGCCGCCGCTGTCGTCGCCGACGACCTACTCCCGGCCGTCCTCGCCCCGATCGCCGTTTCGTCATCCAACGAAGCTGTGCAGGCTGAGGCGGCGGGCGCGGGGGCGAAGACCCGGTGCGCCGCGTGCCGGAAGCGTGTCGGGCTGACGGGGTTCGCTTGCCGGTGCGGGAGCACGTTCTGCGGGGCGCACCGGTACCCGGAGGAGCACGCGTGCGAGTTCGACTACAAGGCCGGGGGGCGGGCGGCCATCGCCAGGGCCAACCCGGTGATGAAGGGGGAGAAGCTGGAGGACAGGGTCTGAGCTCCGATGAGGGCATATTTGTCATTCACTTCATGATGATGGGCTTGGTGTGGTTGAATTAGGTGGTTGGCTGGCTGGCAGATTTGTCATTCCACTTAATGATGATGATGGGCTATTGGGCTTAGGTGTGGTTGAATTAGGTGGTTGGTTAGCTGGCTTTGTGAATAATGAATTAAGATTAGCTTATTAATCACTCTTGTATGTGTCTTTGATTTCTGCGTTTGGTTTCTCTTTTTGCCAACCACAAACTTTTGAAATTTGAACTGGGATTATACTAATCGATTACTTTGATGCGTTGCTGCCTTTGTATTAGCTGGAGGCTTGTTTATTACATTAGTTACCCTGTTCCCACAACACAAAGCGTAAGGGAATGGAAAAAAATGTAATAAATAGTTACAAAACATTGAATTGAACAGTATAGTGGTACAAAAGTAAGACATTGAAGAGAACGGTAGAATACCTCTGCAATTAGATTGATGGCTAGAAAATTTTCTCTTCAACAGCAGATAATTTCTCTTCGACCAACGGTTAAAAATCTGTAATATTATAGAGGTCAACTAAAGCTGGTGTGGTAATCTCCCAGAGTGCCTTCAGCACTCTTTAAAGATAAATAATGTGTATGATCCTACGCATAAATTTGAAGTCGTAATCCTATGTATCCATCAAATTTTCTCATTCTTCAACAAAATTCGCCCCGCCAATGGAGAAAAAAAAAACCAAAATTCGCCCCACCGATACCTAGTCCACATTCAAAACTTCCTTTTCTTGACTCCATTTCTAATAATAAAAAATGCTTTTAGGTCAACCGCACACCTTAAACAAATATACAAACTAATAAAAGTTATAGATCTCATAAATCAGAGCCATAAGAATGCTGGAAAGAACGTTAATGTTCAAAAGTTATGAGAGGACTGAGTAACTCCGTATCTAATTGCCAACGAGGGATGAGTGTTTTATTACTGGATAAAAAAGAATAGCAACTGTATTGCATGCCCAAAGAGCCAAACCAATCTCGTCGACGCATAACGAAGGAGAAGGGTTATATACTTACGCATTTTCACCATCTACAGACTGCAATCAAGACATTAGCTGCAAAGTAAACCTCCCTCCCCACCCAATATCGGATTTTTCAGTGAAGAAAAGTAGGATTGTCATTCTCAAATCCATACTCTCCTATGTTTCATGTTGTCAAATGGGAAGGAACCAAAACAATGGTAGCAATTTTTTTCATGACCAACAATGGTAGTCATCGTTATATGTTTAGCACATGCAAGCACTTCAACTAGTACTTTTAGGTTGACTGTTAACATAGACAACATTTTTGGGCAGAATTACATGCATGCTTGCTATGTAGCCATAAGGAAGAACAGTACTAATTTTATTCATCTTTATTTCTCATATATCAAACGGTGAAAGTTTGGCTGCCATTACTGGAGCAATTTAAGATCACTCTCAAAATCCTTTTACCCGACAGTGGGGACCTCAACGACAGTCCCTGCTTGAGGTTTAGTAATGATCACGAAGACGCGATCGCAACGATAATCATGAGTCCTGAAATCGCCCTTGGTTAGGAATGCCAATCTCACAAGAGGGTTCTCCCTCGACAGGCTTTTCTCTATTAACAACTCATAAGTACAGGCCCCCTCATAAAGCTGGCCAATCATATGGGTCCATCACCAAATGACTGCTTCCCACAACCCATCTTACTGTCAGGCCCATATTTTTTTATCAAAGCCCATACCCAAAACATGACAAGCAAGGCCCTAATGACATTGTCTGCGCGCAGAGTTGCTGAACATGAAGCATAAAATACTTTTATGTATTCTCAAACGGAATTTTTTCTTCTTATATTTTTTTAAACATTTTAACAGTGGAAAATTACCAAAGCCACTGCTAAACTTAAAAAAAAACTCAATTAGAAGCTCAACTTTCAATAGTTATATAGTTCCTAAAACCACCTTCTCATGGTTCTCTTGAGAAAAGTGTGATACTTTTGATCATGCCAAAATCACTTCTATTAACAAGGGTGGATATGCAAATAAGCCAAGATTCATACTAAGTTTAACGCCCAAGTAAACAAGAACGCTTTCGATTGCATTGCACCTCAAATGATGTTGATATAGGATGTTTTGTGCGCTATATGTAAAGTCATCAACATTATATTATTGTTCTTTACATATATAATTACAATACCCAATGTGGATTTGGAGCCCATTTGTCAGAATGGATGAGAATTAAGGGGGTCTTTAGCCATCAGTATAACAATAATATCTTGGGCTTAATAGAATGTAATATTTTCGTAAGGGCAGTTTTCACTACAGCATATGAAATTTTTTATGACATTCTTCGCGACAGTTCCATAACTATTGCAGATATGTACAAGCAATGGAAAAAAGTTTGTCAAAACGGGTGTATGAAATGAGGTAGCAATATATTTGTGATGAAAACCAGTTGAAAATAAATGTACAGTTGCAAATGTAAACTATTTGCCCGATAAGTTCTGTGCACATGGTAATTGGCAATACATAACTATAAGCATCACAAGATCGCAATAATGACAATTTTGCTAAATGGCCAGAGAAATACTTCTGCGAGGAATAGATCAATTGCAAATACTTATTGGCAAGAAAAAATCATATAGTTCTTGAGGATAACTATCAGCTAGTTCAGTTTATTCATGTTAAAAAGTTGCAGGTAAATTTAAGAATTATTAAACGCTGAGGTTTCTTTTAGAATTACAAAACTTGAATGTAAGTAACTTTTAGGTTGCAATGGTTTACATATACTTATGCATTTTCTAGTAAAAAAACGCACACTCAAAAAAATTATTTAAGTCATGCGATTTCTAGTTGAGCACTGGCTTAGTAATAATCATCCAACACACCACCATAAGACAAGGACTTTACATTGAAGAAGGATAAAAATTCTAGATTTAGAGCAAATATCTTTGGATAAGTTGTGCGTTTAATAGTTTACTGTTGACATATTTCATGACAAAACGATGTTATTTACAGTGAGTTCAATCCATGAATCCAATGTTTGTACGGTAATTGAGTCATAATCCGAGCCTAAATTGATTCAATGAAAGGCTGTGCTCTACCCCATTTACAAGTAAGATACTCCACACACTTTAAGATCAATTCAATGTACTTAAAGTAATTAGTATAAAATTAGAGTGAAAAATAGAATTGATTTTGGACAGGCAATCGAATGCGCGATTAAAGATAGTCATCTACCCACTCTTATAATGCTGTTAAACATGTCACTAAGAAAAAGATTAGGAACATAACTTGACACTGTATGTTATCAGAAATACCAAGGTAGGAAGGAATAAGTTGGGCAGAAAGTTCCCTTGCTTAGAGATCAGAAACATACGAAAGTAACACCTATAGCTTGTTTTAGCTAGCTCATCATGCAATGCTTGATGAAACCTACTTAGGTAGCCAATCAAACAAAAACAAGCGAAGGGACGAACATGGAAACAAGAGCAAAATAAGGAAGCACGATTTTACAGAAATGAGAAGTTAAACTTAAAAGAGGAAGGAGGCAGATGAGTTAACTTGGAAGTAAAAGTTTCTCAGAAAATTACTTCACAAATTTTCATTTATTTTGCTGCATTGAACAGCAGAATGACTTGAAAGCTGATTTCTAGTGGGCCAAATGAGGAAGTGCAGCAGGCTGCCACCTCGAAATGTAGCTTAAAAGCTCAGATTTCAGAGCATTGCACGTGTAGACAGACTGCAATCATGTCTCCCCCATTAAAAACCCGTCTGAGATCAAAATCCATGCCCATACCTTCTCTGCATGGACTTCAGATTCTTCCCTCACTGTAACTTGGTCTTTCAGTGAACGCTACTTGTTTGATCAGGTGCAGATGATCAGCTTTCACAGAAGAAGAGCTAGCTTGAAGTTTATATGACTACAAGAGTACCCAAGAAGCAATACAGTCTGAAAATCTGAAATATTTGCTCATACTATTTGATGGTTCCTGTTGGGAATTTTGGCTGATGAAATAAAACCCATTTGAGAAATCTAAAGACAACCATATTAAAAGGAATCAAGACAAACATTTGATCAGCTGAAAGAATGCAATAGAGAAAAACAATAAATGTTTTTCATCATCTTCATCTGTTCAGCCTTCAGTAAGTTCGAGCAAATTACACTACAAAAACTAAGATGAACAAATCAATCCATTCCAAAATCCATATAAAACAAAGTTCAAGTAATAACAGATTAAAATCAAAACAACTTAGCTCCATCAAGTTTTTTCTCGTTATTTCATCTGGGCCATTATTGTGTTTCATCAATATGGAGGAGGGCGAGCTCCGCCGGCATTAGCCCAATAAGCTTCACTAGGCATTTGGCAGGCGCTGAGAAGGTTCGGCGGCAGGCCATGCAACAGTGCACCATTATTAGGGTCGGGAAGAAGGCCTTGCTGTGGGCTGACCAGCACGGGCGAGCCCATCGATCCAGCTGGTCCACCACCGGAGCCCGCCACAGCCTCGTCTTCCTCCAGCGGCAGCCGTTCGTAGGCCGCGTTGCCGAATGACGCTGCCATGATCACCACAGGCCCAGCGGCCGTAAGCGGCCCCACTACCGTCCCGCCCACCACCTGCCCCTGCCCTCCAGCCAGGTAGACGGTTAGGCCGGTGGCGGATGGCGGTGCCGGTGGAGGCAGGAATGAGCCGGAGAGGGAGAGGATCTCGAATCGCCCGTGCAGGGTGATGACGGCACCCGGGGGAGCGGCTGGCTGGCGAAGATTAACATTAGTGACTGACCCATTCCCAGAGAGGACACTCACTCCGCGCTGTCGGCGGCGGGCAAAATCCGAGACACTGTCGGCAATATCGCAGCCGCTGGCCACCTCCATGACATGTGCCCGGAGCGCATTTGCGCTGTCCCGGGTGATGATAATCGGCGGCTTCGGCTTGTTCTTCGACCCGGCCGGCCGTCCCCTTGCCCGACGCGACACCTCCCCCTCGCCACCCGCCTGGCCTTTCTCCTTGCTCTGAAGCTCCTCCTGGCCATCCCTCTCCTGCTTCATCATGCCGGAAGGCAGCGGGTCGCTGCTGCCGCTCTGCTCATCCTCCGACTTCATCGCCGGCTGGTGGTGTTGGTGGTGGTGAGGGAGCAACTGGAGGTGGTGGTGGAAGTCCCTAGTATGAAAAGGAAAAGGAAGTGCACTCCCATGAGCTGAAGCTGTTATCTGATCCATCTTTCTCGATTCTCTTGTGCTCTTTACAAGACTTAATAATCTAAAAAACTATCTTGAAAACTCAAAACAATCCATATCTCCTTCTTCTTCCTTCCTAATGATGATCTAAGCTTGTTGATGCATTTGGGAGAGAGGAGCTTGGGTTAGGGTTAGGTCAAAGGGGGAGAAGGGAGGAGCTAAAGAAGGAGATGGAAGATGTATTTTGTTTTGGTAAGAGACAGCCTGCACTGTGCGGTGGGAGTGGGACCCAGCTTCCCGTCTCTCTTTTGTCCCCTCCAACGTCTCCCATGTTACATCTCAGCTATCTTGTCTTTGGTCTTTCTCCTCAACCCTTTCACCAGCTCTCTTCTTCTTCCCTTCCCATGCACCTCTCTCTCCCCTATTTCCTAATTCCTCTTGCCTTTTGTTTCTATTGGTGGCAAGGAAGCAATGACTATAGGGTATAATGGAGTCAAACTAATAGAGAATGCCTTAGGCTCTAATCATTTCAAATAGTATAATGAAAATGGCACTATAAGTAGCTTAATTAGAAGTTTGTTGATTCTTTAATGTGTTTACTCGAATGGAGTAACCAAATTATTTGGGTTGTTTCTGATTCAGAGAATACCTTTGTTTTATTCCACTTTGTGTTGCATAGAATAGTACCCTATTTACGTTATTGTCTTCTTCCACCTATTAGTAGATAGGAAAAGGTAAATATACGATCCAGCTCATGCAAGTTGGATTCACCCGACGACTCTTTATTTTTAACTTAACCTAGTCTCTATATTAACGCGTGTCATGAAATAAAAGATCCAACTGCTTAAGCGCCCGAGTGCTTGGCGATGCGTGTGAGCCATGGCTCATGCTAAGGGGACTCTTATAGAGTGTGTTCATATCCATTTGATGAAAGCATAATTCCTCAGGCTGTATACTCCTTTTACTTTTGTCAATTACTCCAACTTCTTGGATGACTATTTCCGACAACCTTCTTCGGCGACCGGCGGTGATAGCCTTGATCTTGGACAATCAACTTAGTAACTAATTAAGGTAACAAAATACATTGTGATGTAAATGCCAAAAATAGTAAGATGAATTAGGATGAAATAACTAATAACTTAAAGAGGCCACCTTCACATCCGACTGCCTCTTCTCAGCACATTGCCTCCTTCGACCAAGGTAGCATCAAGTGCTGAGAAGCTATTATTTTCTTTACCATGTAAAATACTTTAAAAATTTTACATGTAAAATAACTAATGATTTTGTTTGCCCTGTGTTTGGGGGAGGGTTATCTTGTTTTGCTGTATACCCTTCTTTGAGAATTGTTTTAATAATAATCTTAATTATAAAAAAATACTTTAAAAATTTCATACATACCAAGGCAATTAAAGTTAGTATGCGCTTGGTTGCTTGTTGCGAAATTGTGTTAAGCGCATCATGAGCCGTCAAATTGATTCCTGATTGCAGCCGCTCACAACTGGCGCATACAACCAACATTCTTTTACCAAACTGTAAGTAATGTGCAAAGGTATTAAGAGTCTTCTTATCTAGGATTTTGATCGACAACACGCACTAATTAATACACGGGACAGGTGGGTTTGAAATTACCCGTCCAACCCCTGTAATAACGTGTACCGTCAAATCTCGATTCAGAGTTCGGGGTGCCACAACAGGAGCTGATGCACATGGAGAAATTGTTGGGTACAATGGCCTGGCCACGTCATTGTTATGCCATGGCCCCAAGAAGCTGTCGATCTCCAACATCGAAGGCGCACACGCTTTACATGTGCGATCCAGTTGGTGACACCAAACAGCATAGTGCACCCCTAGCATCAATGTAATGAACATGGAACTTAATGTGCGCTTGTGTCAAAGCTCAAACTTAGTAGGTATTCTCCACTATCAAAAAAACAAAGAGTAAATGAGTCAAACGTGAAAAAAGAGTAGGGTGTTTGGACAGGGGGGTGCACATGTGGGGCATGGGGAAATGTAGCTGGGCCTGCTCTTACAACGTCAGAAATGATTCTATGGGCTCACATCTCGTGCAACCTCTGCCCAACCAATGTACATACACCAGGGCTAGGGGCCCACGGGATCTGAATTTCACACGCGTCCATCTCCCATCCTCTCATATCTGCAGAAACTCCCAGTGCTACGCCAGGTCCTCAAACCACTCTTCTGATATAAATGATCCTCGGAACCCAATTCCTCCAAGCACCCCCATTCTCATAAGAGTCATAACCCCAAACCAATGTGGATAGAATTGACGATCGTGCCGTCCGATGGAACGGGTGTAGAGATCGTACGGCTGGAATAGTGTACTCTCTTCTGGCATAAATGGCCCTCGGAATCCATTTCCTCCAGCACCCATTCGTATAACCCCAGACCACGGTGGAGCGAATTGACGATCGTGCCCCCAGATGGATAGGTCGTGATTGTATGGATGAGATCGTGCAATTTGGTCGGTGATTTTCGATCGCGCTGAGGAAACGTCGTGCTGAGTTTGCGTGATGAGGTTCGTACGGAACCGGCAGGTTTGATTTGAGGTGATGTTTTTGGAGGTATGAAGGGGTAGAAAGGTTATTTCAGGTGTAAGACTGGTCGCTTGCACGACATGGACTGACATTTGCCGGCAAGTTGGCAACTGGCAGGAGGGAGCCCCCGTCCCAAGGTGGAGTGTGCGCATTATCCGGACGGTTCGAAGACCGAGCCGGAGTGGGCCCAGCATCATTATGGGCCCCCAAAATCTTAGCCATGTAAGTATGGTGAAATTATTTTTTAACCAGACTTATAAGAGTCGTCGATATTTAAGATCAATGGCGCACACGCGAAGCACATGCGCATTGGCAATAGCAATAGCTAGAGTTTTGCTGGAGCACATGTGATTCCCACTTGGTTGCGTCGAGGGTGCCCAATAACTTTTGGCCCCCCTTGAAGAGGGAAGGGCAATTAGCCTCACGCATGATGTTGGTAAAACTTTTTTTTGATAATTGATGTTGGTAAAACTTATTCACTGGCAGCTACGCATCCTACACTAGAATGCGTTATGTGAAGTCTCACCAATTTGTTATGTGAGGCCCGTAGCCTCCGGGCGCCCCGAGAGAATCCCCTCTCCGGGCGCCCAAGGCTCAACCATCGGATCATCTTCCCCTCCCCCTCTCCCTCTGGCTCAACGGGGCGCCCGCCGCCCCCCACAGCCACGGCGAGGCCGCCCCGTCGAGCCAGAGGAGACGGCGAGGCGGGTCGCCGGGGCCAGTGGAAGGGGTTCGCCGGGGTCGACGGGGCGGCGGAGCCAGAGGGAGGGGGAGAGAGGAAGAGGGAGAGGGAAGGGGGGTAGCCTGGGCGGCGGTGCGCCCCGTCGAGCCAGAGGGGGGGTGGGAGGGGGGTCACCAGGGCGGGGGGCCAGCGCCGGGGCGGCTGGCGCTCCGTCGAGCCAGAGGGAGAGGGGGGAGAGGGAGAGGAGCCCCGTTGAGCCTCGGGCGCCCGGAGAGAAGCCCTCTCCGGGCGCCCGGAGGCTACCTTTAGCCTTGTTATGTCTCCTACTATTGTTGGCCTTTTCCCCTTCTTCTTTGCTAGGGAGGGTTGTTGAGGCTCACAGCAAGACTAGAAAGCTTAGGGCAACCAGCCTAGTAGAGTACCCTATATCATAAGCATGCGTAAATTGGATTTAGGACACATGTCATTCTCATAATTTATATCATAGCACTCATCTAGCATATATAACTGACGTGAAGTGCAGCGATGGCCAGGGACATATTTTTCATCACAATTGTAACACAGTCCTTTGGAACGCCGATCTGCCATCTGCGAAGGAGAAAGCCGAGTAATAGGAGGAGTTGAGGAATTACCAGGTGGTCGAGCCACACAGGGCTGTCCAGATGACGGAGGCAAGGGGGAAGGAGAAGGGGAAGGCCTAGAGAAAAAACGTCCCAAGTGAGTCAGCTTTTCCTCACAAACATGAGCCATACGCATCGTTTATGTTAAGGATACGTGTGGAAAAGACTGCAACTTAGCTTTAATATCCGCCCGTAAGCCTGCTTCAAAAACTCCCATAAGTGTATGCTCAGGCCATCCCTGAACACGGTTCACTAATCGCTCAAACTCATCCTGATAGTCCTGAACTGACCCATGCTGGCGTATTTGAGGAAGTAGGCTATTATAATTCGTATAAGCGGTTTGGCCAAAGCGTAGACGAAGGGCTTGCTCAAACTCGTCCCATGTAGAATCAGGGTGACGCTCCAAATACTGGTCCACCCAATGCATAGCACGCCCTTCCATATAGAAGGAAACCAACTCGCAACGCTCATAAGCGGGGGTCCGATGAAAGTGAAAGAAGCGTTTGGCACGTGAAATCCACACATCTGGGTCGTGTCCATTAAATACAGGAAACGTGACACGTACTGGCTGAGCCTGGACAGTGCCCTCACGAGTAATAGGGGCATCCGCGCAGCGACGGTCCACATGACCACGACCATGATTGTGCCGTCCACGTCCACGATAGTTCACCTGATATGGAAACTCGTCATCAGAGGCATAATAATCATCCGCATTAGCAGAAGTAGATGCGTGTGGAGGCTGAAACCCAGGGTGCACTGGAACATAAAGAGGGGGACCCATTGTGGGGCCCACGTGTGGTTGAACACCCGATGGATGAGCGGCCCGGATTTGGCAAACTGGTTGGGTTGAACTAGGATCGGATCTGGGAATGGGCCGGATCCTAGAATAACGGGTCCGTCCTGGCCCGGTTGACTAAAGCCTGTGGGCATGCTCGGCTGAAGGGGAGGAGCTAGGGCAGGGGAGGGAAAAGCGATCGGGGCGGCGGCGGCGGCAGACCGAGTCGGTGAAGTGGACAGCGGTGGCAGCTGGTCCGGCGGGGGCCATAGAAACCCCCCAGAAGAGCCGATCGAAGGATGAACCTTGATGCAAGGCTGGAGGGGAGGCCCGGCGAGAGCCACGGTGGCGGCGGAAGAGGGGATTTGGCCGAAGGACGTCTGTAGTGGTCTGCCGGAAGGGGGGAAAAGCTCCAGGAAGCAGAAAGGCACCACCTTGAGCAAGGTGGTGCTGCCGATCGAGGGAGGCGACGAGGTGTGAAGGAGGAGCCGGCGTCACCATCGAAGGTGGAGGCTGGACCACGGTAGCAAGAGATTGGTCGGGCACCGCCATGGTCTCCGACAGACCCGACAGAGACGGCGCCGGCAAGGAGGCAGTGGCCACGACGCCTGTGGTCGGGAGAGAGGGTGCGGCAGAAAGCAGGGGTGCCAACGAGCCGAAGACGTCTGATGTGGCGAACCCGGACGGAACTGCATCTGCCGAGATGGTTCCCGCCGGTGCGAGGCCCTGCCACGACGGCATGCCGACCGTCGGCAATTGTGTGTAGGCGGAGAAAGACTGATGTGGAAACACGGACGGAGAGGCGCCGAAGCTCAGAGGAGGAGCCGACACCTGCTGGCGATGCAAGGACAGCAAAAGCTCCTCAACGCGACGGTTGGACTCCGCGATCGTGTTCTTCAAATCGGTAAAGCTTCTATCGTGAGCATCCAATTTTGCTTCTATTTGGGTCATGCGGGTAGTATCGGGTACGAGGGTGGTAATAGGGACGTCGTGAAAGTCCGATGGCTTAGGTGTAACGGACGAGGGTCCGGAGGACGTCGGCAGTGGGTTGGGACTCTTCCGACGGTCGCCTGTCATGGCGACAATAAGGGTGGGTGGGTGGGAACCAGGGTCGAAATGGCTCTGATCCAATGATGTAGACACGGCGTCTACAACGGAGAAGAACGAGGCTAAACTAGAACAAAATAAATAAACATAAACTAATTTGTGATTCTCATTGATAATCCCGTTTTGGCCATAGGCCTTACATATATAAAGAGTAAAAATATCCTAATACTAATAGAAGTAGTAAATCATAAGTAGAAAACACTATTAAATAAGAAATCCTAGTCCTAATAGAAGTAAGAGGTTGTAATTGAGTCCATAACAAAATGAGTGTTCAAACTTCAAACTCGGTTAGCTCTACTTAGCACGGTTGAACTAGGTTCAACTAGATGTGGTTGATTTTCTAGGGCAGGCCTTCTAGTTTTAGCCTTTCGATCGAATCGGGTTACCCTGCGGTCGATTGAAGTAGAAGAACCTGAACCCCGGCACCAATCCGGGTCGGTGGCTCGGTCATTTTCAAAAACACTGCTGCTTAGGCGTGGTCCTTCTCTCTCGATTGACTACCTGAGAGAGGTGGGATCACCATGGGGCAGGGGCAGCTTGGATTTTGGTACTTAAATCCGGTGTATACTTGAGATTTGTTGCTTGTGGGATTGTGATTGCTGGGACAACGTTTGAATAGTGTTCTTAGTGTGGGTCCCAAGCAAAGGCATCTTTGTGATTGTTAATTGGGGCAGGTCCCCACATGCTTTCGAATAGATTCGTCCTTGTCAACAATGGCAAGAAGGGTCACACAAGGCGACAAAGCAAAGAGGGCCCACCATATCATATACCCTGGGCCCATCTTTTCTTTAATAGGAGTATATGCTTATATGATAGAACTGCCAGATCAGGCATTTAGGTGGTTCAAGGGACTAATTGCGTTGGTCCGATCTTAATCCGATGGCTTGCAGGGCGGGCATTCAAATCTGCCTATCGCTTGCATTCACGTCCACCGCCAGATCAAAATCCGATGGCCCAGATCATCTCGGTTCATGCCGATGTGCATGAGTCCAACGGGATTCTATGATGATGATCACGTTTATGACTCGCTGTTTGAATGTCTGATTGTTCACAAACGCTTTTCTTCTCCTTTCTACATATCAGTCCCATTTGATTTTTGCAAATGAACTAACGTAGGATGGGGGGAGTATGTCTGTGGGTTTGTTCATCGTTCATACAATAGTTTAGCTACCAACCACTAAAACCTGAAAGGAAGTACTAGAGCTCCATATTAGGAAGTTTCATATTCCAATGCCCAATTGTATAGATTTTGATTGAGGACTTTTGGATTTGAGTACTTGAATTTGCAATGAAATTTTCACACGAACATCACTCTACGTACCTCACAAGAAGTCCTATTATAAGATTATATTTTCATATTTACACTTTTTTATTTCACCATATGTAATTGACTTTAAGTTCTTGCATGGAGTAGATGAAAACGGAGAGGTCAATCAACATATAGCAATGAGAAACAATATAATGATCATCATGAGAAGGCATGAAAAATCCAATGACACAAGTTTGGACTCTGGAAGAGTTGATAATAGGTATCAAGAAGCAGTTTCAACTTCCAAACAAATGATAATCATATTCTAAAGCATGTTCTAATCACAAGCTTATATTGTAGTGAAGAAAG
This sequence comes from Houttuynia cordata, assembly GCA_039654745.1. Classification (NCBI taxonomy): domain Eukaryota; kingdom Viridiplantae; phylum Streptophyta; class Magnoliopsida; order Piperales; family Saururaceae; genus Houttuynia; species Houttuynia cordata. The sequence continues at coordinate 24,737,725 of CM077505.1, forward strand.
TTAACACACTACCCTCTCATGATTAATTAATGGAAAGGATAAAAAATATTATCAACTAATGGAAGAATCTGGCCAATCAATGGATCCAATATTATAGAAAGAAACACCTCTGCATCCATGTGACTAGCACCAAGAACGCAGCTCCAGTTGTTGCACAATGCTTGAAGACTTTGCTTTCTCATGGATCAAATGTCTCACCTACCAAGGAGACCCAACATTGTCGCTCCACGCACAGCTCAATTATCGTTAATAATTAATGGGGAAGAATGGTTTCATGTGAAGTTAATTAATAACATTGGTTCCATCTTTGAGGCCTAATTTATGTGTTAAACTACCGATCACCATTAGGTTCTTCCACGAGATTTCGATAGCGATGAATTTTGAACTATATAGGAGTCTTCCCATTACCTTCATGCTTGACAATGAAAATCGTGTTGAAACAATTTCAAGTATTTAAGTAAACACATTCACACTAATCAAGGGACTTGGGATTTCATCCCACTAACTAATCTTCAAATTTTACCTTAAGTAATTACCTTCTCATGTACTTAATGCTCCTTAAACTAAATCTTGGTAACTTCATTGTAATATATCTTAAACGTTTAATTCTATGAAGTGCTAAATCCCACCTTGAAGGACAGGCAGCATTTACATGTTTGGTGAGCCTTACAATAAAATTTGTTCATGATGCTCTACAAAGAGAGTGCAGGCTAATTATCTATTCCTATTTGTTAGTCATGTTTCTTTAAACTAAGAACATAAAGCTCAAACTTTCTTTTTCAATAAAAGCAAAATGAGACTATCTATCAGCTAGATCTACAATTTCCAACAGACTTGCACCACATACTTTCCTTGAATGCATACAGCAGGCATGATATGGTGTTGTCCTCTAATAATATTGCTTCTTTTGACCCTACAGCCATTCAGAGATCTACTCCTCGGCTGTCCTAAGAGAGAATAGCCTACAAATTATGCTTGACCATGTCTTCTCAAATTGGGACGATGCCTAAGTCAGATGTTCCCTCTTTCACAACATGTAGACCGCATAAGTTATTAGGTCCTCTCTTTTCTTTAGAAGCAGTTTTATGTATTTAAAGATTTTGGCCAAAAAAGAAAGTTCCATATATGAAACAATGCAGCAGTATGACATACTCCCCTGTTCATTGTGTCCTAGTTGATTTTTTATAGGTCAAGTGATCAACCTATATCAACAGATCTTGCATCTCTTTATCTTAGATTTCATTTAAAAAGCTGTTTCTTTATGGTTATAATGTTCTATCACCATGTTCAAAGATAGAAGCTTTGCTAAAGTGTGAATGACATGATGTCCACTGAAAAGTGTATTATCATTGTGTTCGGATGACTTTCCAAATGCAAATATAGATTTACCTAGACGCAAGTAGCTAGCTTTTTCCTTCAACAGCGAACATTTATGTCAGAACATCAGAAATATTTTTAAAGTTGAACAGATATCCATGAAATAGGATTTTTTTAAAATATTTCTTAAACTGTCTTGTGTATTTTGAATTTAAGTAGCTAACTCATAAATAACAAAATGCAATGCAGTTTACAGCTACTACGATAGTTTACTGAACTGCTGATTCTAGAATATAAACATGGTTGTAAATTGTAATGCAGGATTACAGGAGAAGTGTATATATGCATATGTATATAGCTACTTGCTAGAGTTAAATAAATCTTTTTTTCTTCTTCTAAAGATTAAGAAAAAAGAGAAGTACTTCATCTAATTACTGTTCTCTCTGAATTCTAATCTTGTCTGGGCTTGGGCCTTGAGTTATCTTTCTCCTTCTGCAGTTAACCATGTTAACATGTCCGGATTGTTGAAGGAGAATATCCTATGGCAATAAGAGGAACCGAAACAATGCTTGTTCTGCATGAAATTTGAATTCTAAAAGAGGAGGATAGAGAACTGGATTGAACAGATATCAATCAATTAATTATCCACAAAATGTTAATTACATCTTTTTGCTCTTTTTCATATGCTTCAAGAGGTTAGAACCAATATTAATCCCCTTAAATTCAGTTCCCTGACTTAGGGCTTAATGTGGTCCTAATGAGCAACCATAATCTTTTCCTAGTAATGCTCTCTCCTCAGGGATACATCACTGCCGCAGGGCACAAGAATTGTTTCACATAAAAGGATACAATTACGAGGGTCACAGCTTTATGTCGCCTAATGCAACTTAATTATGAATCCTAATGACACCACTCTGCCTATCTAAAGAAACATTCATCATCAAGATTCAAATAATTTTTGTTACAACTACTTTATTCACATATAGTTGACCATTTTATGTGCAGAAGTACTTTTTTGACAGTCAACTAAAATGTTGAATAATACGAAATTGATATCTTTTGCTAAATTATTGGACTACCATAGGGCAGTTCATTAGATTCTCTGGCTCCAGACGACAAAGAAAGCTGAGAGGTCGCATTCGAATTCGAAGCTTGCCGCTAGGACAGGAGATTTAATTAGAGAAAGTTAAGCCCACGAGTCTGCTTTGTTAAAATCTTGAGTACTTAAAAATGTGCTTGATCACAAATTATTTGGGGACCCAACACACTACACCCACATGATTAAACACCATGAAGTGTTTCAGCTGGTTAGTGGATTATCCCAAAAATCCATAACCGGATGGAGCTGATTTTTTACGCCCCAAACGGTAAATCTAATCTAACTACTATAAAAAGCACCACCTCTATTTTGATTTTTTGACCGGATTTTTTAGCTAATGACCCTCTAAATTTATTTGAGACTATGATTAAATTATTTAATTTGTTTGGGGACAAACATGATATTTCATAAATAACAAGACATTTTGCCACCCCTTGGCCAATAATGTCCTTGTTACTTTCAGTGTGCAAATTGGATGTAAAAAAGCCAGGGTTGTGAGGATATGTTTGGTAGAAAATATAATTTATAAAAGTAATTAAAGACTAAATTGGTGGTGATTAAAATATGTGTAGGAATGGCCTTAAATGACGTTGATTGACTTTGCCATGCACCTTCAATTTTTTGCCACCGAGAATCAGGTTTTTCATTACTTTATTCCGACCTAACTTTAGGAGGTTCATATTATGTACATCACATTAACATTAATTTAAATTAATATTATATTTATACAGTGTAGGGCACCCTTGCCATGTTGGGCCGTCCTTCAAACATGGTTTAAATTCTTTCTATTTATGATATCCTTTTCATGATTTCCGTCCATCTACCTTTCATAATGATACACGTGGTCCAAAATAGTAACGGTATATTTGAGTTTTGTAATTCTTCGAATGGGTAGCCATTAGTCAATTTTGTGCACTATAATAATATACATAATGCCCATATATCCTTAGGAATTTTTTTTATGATTTCCGTAAATGAAAGGTCTTGGTATCGGTAAAGGAAAGGTCATTTCAAGCGTTTACGTCCTCAGACTATAACTCTGTGAGTGTAGAATGTGGAAGTTGAATCAATGATATTTAATCATTTGTTGGAGCAAAATATTTGCCATTCCTCTTTGAGAACGGTTTGCATGAGATCGTTCTCATATAAGGAGCATGAGACCAATTTTTTGAGTTGTTAGATTCCGATCCGATAGTGGATATCAAATCAGTGGGTAGGTGAGTGTGTCAAATTAGAGGGTAAGTGAATTCTTTGTATTTGCTTGTAGTCGTCAGATTAAGATCTAACAATTCCGAATTGAATTGGCCTCATATAAGCTATATGAGAGTAATCTCATTTAAATTTTTCCCTCTTCTTTTCCAAAGGTTTGTTCTACACCTCCCAAATGTGAACGTTTTTTTTAATGCTTCTATGTTTCTCCATTTTTCTGCCTTTATCAGCATTGAGGTTGTGAACGAAGTTCAACGTCGTTAGCATGCCACCTCATAATTTGTAGTTTTCTGATATGGGTTTCCGTTAATCTTTACCATTTTTAGTGAAGCTGAGTTCTTGAATCCTGGAGGAAGCAAAAAGGATCGAGTTGCAGTGAGAATTATTCAACAGGTGAAGCGCTTCTTATCCCACAGTTGGAGTTAATTTCTTCCTCCAATTTTATCGTTTCGAATTAACTGTCTCTTGTTCTATGGTTTTTTCATGCCAATTTTGCCGTTTCATTTTGATTTATATACTGTGGTTGCGTGAAATGTTGCTCTTTCCCAGACGGCACACTATGAAGACTATGTGCTTTCTCTACTCTTTGCCAAAAAAAACCCTTACAAAACTTTTCTGTATTTATGTTCTTATAACTTTTCTGACACTGTTGGGCAACAAAACCGTCAATCTGTTGGCTAAGACCTTTGAAATTATCTTATATGCAACATTACATACTCCGATACCTTTTTGGGCTCCTTCACATTCGGAACAAGGACCAAATGACATTGCTATCAATGTCTAGTTTTATTGTTTATTGTCCACATTCCATTGTTTCTCATACAACTCAATAATGTTACCTCTCTAAATGCCCTATGTAAAACCTAAGGTCTCATTCATTCTATATAGTCTCATCTCTATTCATTACCAGTTTCACCGACAAGACATCCAAAGACATGTCTTGTCATTGGGTAGGTTGTCGTTGAATTCATAGATATATTTCTAGATTCAACTACTTATTCTGTACTTTTTCTAAACCATATAATATTTATTTTAGTGGCTTAATTGTGTCTACAGTTGCGACAAGATTTGACACCTAGCTTGTCGTTGACTCCGACAGAGTGCATAATCTTATCTACATAAAACTCTATATCCCTATCAAGTTATGCCAATCAGAGCATACTTAACCATCTCATCATTAATATATCTCTATAAATCATGCATCTTTCAAGGATAACATGATTCAATTTTATATATATACATTTCATGTGAACATCTATATTCAAAATCACATCTTTACGTAGAAGGAGACTTACCTTGTTCTTCATCAATCAACATGCATATTAACATATTATTAGTAAGACATATAACTCAATTCTTAAGTATAATAATCTATCCATCATACTTATGTATGCAATATATATCAATATATGCAAAACCATCATGAAACATGCGACTTTTCCAACGTGCAGTAATTATAAATCAAGCAATTGGTACCCTAGACGAATAACATGGGGCTAATGACTCCTCTATCTTGTAATCTAGCTTTCCTACCTCAGATTCAAGTAACTTGAAGACGAATCCTCCTTTCTCCTTCTTCTTCCTCCGAACCTTAGCCTCATTTAAGTCCTCTGAGTTTAGGGTATCCAAAACATGCATTTGGAGATGGTTAGTTTTATATTTATACCCTTCCAAATAGATAAACATGATTAGAATTCTTTTTAGATTTAACTGCCTATTTAATAACAAGTAGGTCAACGACAATACTATGTATCATCTGATTTGAACTACATTTTAATGTTTATTTCGAATACTTACATTTTGAGGGCCTTATACATCCCATATGCCAGGGGGACTTTGGATGCTTTTGTTTTATAGCTCTAACCACCTCATCTTTCAAAAAAGGAGCCAAGAGCTTGTCATCATTTGACTGGTTCCCTTCTTTTCCCCTATATCAAAGACCCTGTCCACATATACAGGACCAGCAGAGGTAAATAGATTCTGAAAATAATTGCTAACATGTTGCTCCACAAGCTCTCTGACTGAGTTAGCCATTCACCTTTGTTATCCTCTATACCCCATGATATCTACAAAATATACACATTTTTATATGCCTTTCTGCCTATATTTTGGTCGTAATTTTAGTTGAAAAAAGGATAATTAATGGTTATTTATGATTAGGTGAGTAATTAGGAGTTAATAAGTAAATACGCTTAATTGATTAATTTAGATGCGTTAAGTGGATTTAATGGATTTATATTTAATTATGCGTCTAAGTTATATTTAATTTTATCCACGTAGGTTTTAAAAGTCCCAAATGCAGATTGTCAAGAGTGGATGCGCGCCAAACCGTTTTGTGCTGAGATTGAAGATCTGATAAATGGAGTCGATACGACGGGTTTTAAAGTAAAAAAAAAGAAAAAAAAAAGAAGAAATTGAACCTGAACCGACCGGTTCAGTTCCGGTTTGGTTCAGAAAAAAAAAGACAGCCCGAGCCGAAGCTCGGGCGTCTGTTGCAGAAACAGGACGCTCGAGCAGAGCTCGAGTGCTGGCAAAGAACACGCCGGCAAGGGTCGAGAGGCGGCGACGTCGGGGTTGACTGCGGAAGCACAACGGCAGTGGGTCACGACGACCTGGGCAAGCGAGGGCTCGACGACGATGGATTAAATCGACCACTCAACTGCATGGAGGAACGCCGGCTACAGATCGCGGCTGACAACAGTGAAGCCTGGCGACAGCGAGGCAGAAGATGATGGCGGCGAAGAGCTTGATGATGATGAACAGACCGGGAGGCTCACGGCAGGCCGGAACAGGGGCGTGTTCAATCGGGAAACAAAAGGAATCGTGCTTGAAATGGAAACTCACCGGACTGATTTGGATGCGGGGAAAGGGGCGTGTTCGATTGGGATTTTGTTGGGTAATTGGAGGAGTAAGAGGATTTTGAACTACTATAAAAGCAGCAGTCGATGGAGGAGAAAGGCGGCCAGAAGAGCTTGACGAGAACAGAGTTTTTACAGAGAAAAAAAAAACAGAGAGCTTGACGAGAACTGTTGTGGCCGGAAAAACAGTCTTTAGAGGGGATTCTTCGTCGGATTCACGGCGGGCCTTTGGTCGGAAGTAGAGAAGGAAGAAGAAGGCCGGAGCAGAAGGAGAAAGCCGTGATCTTCGACCAATTTCTGAACTGTTACAGTAAAATTCGAGGTGCTACAGTAACCGGGATTTCGAGGAGAAGATGAACAGTAACCTGTGAACAGTGTAACTGCTACAGTGTTTCTGTGAATAGTGCCCGTGAATAGTGAACATGAATTCGACAAATCAGGCTTCTTCTTTCTCTTATTCCATGTCTAGCTAATTTTTTTTATCAAGGCTAGATGAAGCCTTAGATTTCTATTTACTACTCTTAGTTGTTTAATTTAATGAAAGTTAATGATTCTTCATGCTTAATTCAGTTTTATTATTATTCTTCTTAAGTGCTTTGACCGAGACTTAATGAATGAGTAATGGAATTTGATCTTGATATTTCCTGTGTCTAGATAATAACAGGATTATGATTGATTCTATGCCTGGCCAAGGATAGAGTTAATTGTATTAATTTATAGTGGATGAACTTTTCGTGTCTGGACAAGAACGTGTAGTTCATTCATTAGTAATTTGTGTGTCCGGCCAAGAACATAAATTACTGTATCATATCAATTTATGGAAATAATAATTGAGAGTAATAATTACATGTTTAGTGGTGGATTCGACGCTTTGATATTCTCATTCATCTGATTTATTATTAAAGTTTATTTTTTTAGTTAATTAAATCATTAAAATTCAATCTTTCATTAGAATTAAGTTAATCTTCCGAGTCCTTTGGGTTCGACCTCATTTCCACTAGACTATACTGAGTCTCGTGCGATCGCGAATAAATAGTTAAAAATTCAATCAATCACCCCATATTTTATTTCTTCTCTTCCTATAAGTGGCCCTTGCATGAAAATAACATGTATTTTTATCTCCTTCTCTCAGCCATCTCACTTTTGACCTCTGCCTACATAGGGCCTCTTCCATCTTGAGCATAGTATTCAACTCGGCTTGAATCCCCTCTAGCTGCTGCCATTCTTCATCCAAATAGTGGTTTTCTATGTGCTTGAATCTTTCTTTCAGCTGTTTAATACCTTCCTGTATATGGCCTACATCCTGCTTATTCCATCTAGTTAATTCTCCACATTCTGAATGCTTTCACATAAACACTTCCACTCCATTCTGCCGGTTCCCTTCCACCCAAGACTTTACAATTATCTCTTGGCACTTCTCTTTCTCAATTCACATTCCCTCGAATCTAAACATCTTTCTTCCAATCCGAGAATTCTGATTGTGCAGTATCTTCACACTAATGTTTTATGATCAGAAGCAACTCGAAGATGATGTTTCACATGAGAGAATTTTAAAATTTCCCTCCAGCTTTGGTTGGCCGTAAATCTATCCGGTCGCTCTCTTACCTTCTTACTGCCATGACCCCTATTCCACCACGTATATTTAGGACCCGAGAAGTTTAGAGATGAGAGGTCACATTCTGCCGATACTATTCGGAAGTCTCTCTGCTTGGGCATATATAATCTCGTTGTAGTCCCCTCCACAGAGCCAGGGGATTTTTTATCTAGTCCTGTAGTCTTCTTAAAGTTTTCCATCCCTCCTTCCTCATACTAACTTCAGGGAAGCCATAGAAGCCTGTAAGCCACCACCGGATATTGAGCTATTTTTCCATTAATACAGCATCAATATGGTTATCAGTGAAGCTTTTTATACTCAGCCTTCAAATCTTAAACTACTCCTGACTTCCTGCATCTTACATGATTAGAGCTATGTTTGAGGCACTCTTTGCAATCAAATCTGTGACGCATCTTGTGGGTTGGACTAGGAGTGAGCCCGATACACATGACCGCTTACAAATTAGAGAGCCAAAACACAACTATATACTAAAAGACGTAATGTAGATTATAGAGGACAAAATATACAATTATACCATCTTCCTTGGCCTACTGTTTCACGTCATAAGGTAATTAAGGTGAAGCCCACAACACGAAACTGCAGTCTCTTTTTGGCCACTAGTTAGTTGATCAAAGAGAAACACAGTCCCATTTCAAAAAAAAAAGAGAGAGACACAGCACAATTTATACTAAAAGGCGTAGTATAGAAGACAAAAGATACAATTATACTGTCCTCCTTACCCTATTGTCAGTTGATCAAAGAGGCAACAGTTGCTCTCGTCAGAACAAGACCAAATCTTATTTTTGCCACAGACTCTATTGTCTAACTTCCGTGCACGTCAAAACGACGACTAGCATCCCTTTAAAAAGAAACAACGACTAGTGCACACGCATCTACTATCAGCTTCTCCCTTGTTTGGATGATTTTTCAATGCCCATGTTGTGTTCCCGTGTCCTTTTCTTCTGCTTTTTATTTTCTTGGTAAATTCATTGTCTTTTTCTTGGCTTCTTTCAGGCTTTAACCAAATTCCAAATCGACATATTAACAGAATTGAAACACCAAGTTTGTACATGTCTGCATGCAAATTGGTCCTACATAAGAAAGAGCATGAAGCGTATGATCTAAACTACACAACATGCATTTTCATGGAAAAGACCCTCTGGATTAATCAAAGATCTCTCATTAATAGATTAAGTCATTAATTGGAGCCAAGCAGGCTTCGATTAGAATCCATACATAACAACACAGAGAATGTCAATAGAATTCGTTCCCTCTTTGACCCAACAACTCAGGCCCTACTGGGAGAGATCTCTGTACATGTTGATAATATCTACAAGCTAAGTCCTAACATCCAAATGTTTTCCTTCTTCACAATTCAGCTCACCAAGATCTAAAAACCCTAATTAGCTTCTATATGCAGTCATCATGGATACAAACTCTTCAAAATTCACCATCCCATCTCCATTCTTGTCCACCCCTCTTATCATCAGATAACACTCCTCCAAATTGCACTTCTCATGTAAGATATTTTAATATCTCACTTAATGTGGCCCATGTTAAGCATGAAAAATACACATTTTTATATGCCTTTTTACTTATTTGTTAGTCATGTTTTCTAGTTAAAATAAGGAATAAAGTGAATTTTAGTCATTTGTTTAGTAATTAGGAATTAAATAAATAATACTCTCTAAATGACTCAATTTAACAATGTTCTGTAATTTTATAAATTATTTGGCATGTTTAATGTGGGACATATTTTATCTTGTATAGGTTCAAATGTTTGGACAGCCAAATTGACGCCAATAGACGGGTTTTGAAGTGCCAAAGCGACCCAAAAGCTGAGATAACGTGCAGAGAAGATCTAAGCCGTTGATGTTCACTGATGAAGAAGACGGGCGTGAAATCAATGGATGAGCGTTCAGATTTGATCCGACAAATGACATTGATACAACGGGTTTTAAGAGAAAGAAAGAAAAAAAGAAGAAGAAATGAACGGGGTAAGTCGTCGGGCCGGGTCAATGAAAAAAAAAAAGAAAGAAAATGAAACCCGAGCAAAAGCTCGGGTGTCTTCTTTCTGAAACAGAGCAGAGCCTCTCGAGGCGATGGAAGGCCGGTGGTCCGATAGCAGAGTTGATGGCAGCCTGGGTTGCGACGGCGGTCCTGGGTTTCGGCGATGCTATGGTCCTACGACGGTGGAGCAATGACAGAGGCTCTGTTCGGGCGACCAACGGCACAACAGATCGACGGGCTGAGGAGCGATGGCGAAATCAGAGAACGGCGGCCATGGGGCGATTCCGATGACGACGGATGGGCTCGAGCTGAGGAGGAGTCGACGATCAACGGCGATGGTTCCGGTGGCCATGGCGAATAGGAACAGGAGCAGAGGCTTAATTTGGAAGGTCGAATCGGGAAAGAAGAAAGCCGATTTGGAAACTCGAGTTGCAGAATTGGTCCAGAATAGTAAGGTACCAAATTTCCTTTCGAATTGAGACTTCAAAAAGGCGGATTTTGGCTAAAAAAAGGAGAAAGCTTCAATTTTTGTGTTTCGGCCCTTTTTGAGGAGTTTAAAGTTTGGATTTTTATTACCCAATTGGACGAGAATCGAGCTGCAAACTTGCTGAAATTAGAGGAGCTAAAGGCAGCAAAAGGAAGATTTGGTTACACAATTTGAGAGGAAAAAAATTGCTGATTTGGAAGACTTGCAGTCTCTGTATAAAAACAGAGCACTGCCAGAAACAGAGGAAAGTCCGACAGAGAGACGACCAGAAAAGTTTTTTTTTCCAGTTCCAAAATTAGATTTCAGTTTTCTCTTTTTAGTTTGGATTCCATCTGCTGCTTTGTTGATTTGAAGATTGTAACGAACTGTTGCTGGACAGTCGACCAAGATCAGAGGGAACAGTACTACGTTTTTCTTTTAATCTCAAATTTCTTGTAAGTCAATTGCTGATTCTTTAATTGAAATGAGTTTAATTCTGAATTGTGTCTGTGTTTTAGTTAATTTGTTTGGCTAAATCAGTTGCTAAGGCTAGGATGAGGCTATAGTGATTGTAGAGAATGTACATGTGAAAGTTGATATTTTTCTCCAAGAATTATGCTATAATGTTTATGCGTTCTTGTTGTTAATTGCGTAGTTAGTTTCGGATATAGCATTAATTATGTTTTTGCTATGATTTGGAATTACTATTGTCAATGCATGCTTGTTTTAATTGGTTAAATAACAAATCGGATACTAATTGTGATTTACTCGTAAGTGGATACATCTAGTGATTTGAGTTGATAATTTAAATAGCATGAAGGACGTGATTTTTGTATGAGTAATTGTGCATTAAAGTAAAATCTTCCGTAACAACGTGAATAGGATTCTAGATTGTTACGAGTATTTGGAGAATGATAAATAATTGAAGGGTTAGGGTTCTCTATAATTTATTGCATGCCGATTCCAAAGCCTTAGTATTTTATTAATTTGATAAAGTTCAGATTTTTATTCTGTTAATTGATTTTAATTAGTCGTTAGTTAGTTAATCAATTTCTACAAGTTTCATAGTTTAGTGAAGGGTTTAGTTAGGATTCGATTAGATTTCCGCTACACAAGTCCTTGTGGGTTCGACCTCGTAAGAATTGTGCGACTATACTCCAAACACGATTCGTACACTTGCGAGTAAAATTAAGAAGATTAATTAAAACAATAACAAGTTTTTAGCGCCGCTGCCGGGGACTTGTAGGAAATCAAATTCTAAGACTAATTTTATCATTGCAGTTAATTTTAGGTAAAAAAATAAAATAAAAATTAAAAAAAAAATTAAAAAAATTAAAAAAATTAAAACACGTGAGAGTTGATACGATGGATGACCACGTGATCACACACTGCGTCTGGTTAGCAACAATTCTAATCTTTTAGAGAATAGTGAAACTAAAATTAATCTTTTATTCAAAATGGAAGATCAACCTGAGAAATCTCTGAGGGAGTTATTTTCTTCAATCTCAATCAACCCTCCATCTTGCATAGTGTTGTCTGCAACCTCTGCAAAGCATTTTGAACTAAAACCTCAGATAATTCAACTATTGCCCAATTATCATGGTCTTAACAGAGAGGATCCTTACATGCATGTAAAGGATTTTCTAGAAATTTGTGCAACTTTTAGGTTCACAGACTTCTCAGATGAGTATGTTCGTCTGCGCCTTTTCCCCTTCTCTTTGAAGGACAAGGCCAAGGCATGGTTAAATTCTCTTCCCGCTAATTCTATCACAACATGGGATATGTTGATGAGTAAATTTTTGTCAAAATTCTTCCCAATGGCCAAAACTAACGAATTAAAGAGAGAAATCACTGACTTCATGGAAGATGAAAATGAAAAATTTTATGAGAGTTGGGAAAGATTTAAAGACCTTTTACTAAAATGTCCACATCATGGGTTTGAAACATGGAGGTTGATATAACACTTCTACAATGGTTTAACTCAAACACACCGCAACATGATTGAATCAATGAATGGCGGTGCTTTCTTAGACTGAGGAGGTGAAGCAGCTTATAACTTCTTAGAGCGATTAGCTGAAAGATCCCAACAGTGGGATTTTGCAAGTCATAGGAAGAGACAGCATCAAGCTCCTAAGAAGGGAGGTCTCTACGAGATTAAAGAGGATGTAATGTTAAGGTCAAACTCGATGCGCTAACCAAGAAAATAGATGCCCTGAGTTTGAACCGAAGCATCAATGCTCTCAACATGAATGAAGCATGCTCTGTGTGTGCTAGCCCGATGCATACATCTCTGAACTGTCCTTCCATGAATACTTATCCAGAGTGTTATGCAGAACAAGTCAATTTTCTAAACAATTATGGGAAGCCGACATGCAATCATTTATCTGAAACCTACAATTCAGGTTGGAGAAATCATCCAAATTTCTCCTGGAGACAAAGTCAACCACCTATGAATGTAGGTGGGCAGCCTATGCAGCCCATGCATAATCAGTTTAGGCAGAGCAACCCACCTTATCCAGCTTTGTCTCAACCTCCTACCCAATATCCACAACCTGTCACTCAATCTCAGGGTCTTACACAAAAACAATCATCATTGGAAGACACTTTCAAATCTTTCATCCAATCCACAAGCCAAGTTATTCAGTCAACTAACCAAGCTATGCTTGAAATGAAAAACTCTACACACATGAACACTCAAGCAATTGCTAAGTTAGAGACACAGGTTGGTCAATTGGCTACTCAATTAACAGAAAGAGAGAGAGGGAGATTCCCTAGTCAACCTGTGCCTAACCAGAAGGGCCAATTTTCCATTGGTAGTAGCTCTAATTCTTCACAGAATGAGGAACATGTTCAATCAGTTATTACCCTTAGGTCTGGAAAGCAAGTTGATAATAAAATTGAAATGGCTGAAAAAGAAAGTGAGAACACTAAAACTGAAATAGAGACTAAAGAAATTAATTCTTCTCCAACTGTTGACAGTGATTGTCCACCTAGGAATTTTGTACCTAGGGCACCATATCCGCAAAGACTAGTCAATCCTAAAAAAGGTGCACAATATGGAGACATTCTAGAAGTGTTTAAACAAGTACAAATAAACATTTCTTTTCTAGATGCAATCCAACAAGTGCCTTCATATGCAAAATTTTTGAAAGATCTAGTCTCAGTCAAAAAGAAAAATAATATTCCTAAAAAGGCATTCCTAGCAGAACAAGTCAGCTCTGTCATTCAATGTAAATTTTCTATCAAATATAAGGACCCTGGTTGTCCCACAATTTCATGCATGATAGGGAAGCATCAAATTGAGCGAGCCTTGTTAGATCTGGGGGCAAGTGTGAATTTATTGCCCTACTCTGTATATGTGCAATTAGGTCTGGGAGAGCTAAAACCCACGTCAATGACACTTCAATTAGCTGACCGTTCGGTTAAAATTCCTCGAGGTGTTGTTGAGGATGTTCTGATTAAGGTTGATACATTTTATTTCCCTGTGGACTTTGTTGTCCTTGATACTCAACCTGTTCCGAACATAAGTGGGCAAATACATGTCATTTTGGGTCGTCCATTTCTAGCTACATCTAATGCTATCATTAATTGCAGAAATGGAGTGATGTAAATTTCTTTTGGGAATATGAAGGTGGAATTGAACATCTTTGACATTAGTAAACAACCACCTGACATGGATGATGTGAATGAAATAAGCCTGATTGAAACACTTGTCCATGAAACTTTTCTTCAAATACATTCCCAAGATCCCTTAGAGGCATGCTTAACACATTTTGGTTGTGAATTTGATATCGACCAGTCAATTGAACAAGTAAACTCATTGCTTGAGTCTATACCTGGGATGAGTACTGAACGGTGGCAACCAAAAGTGGAGCCTCTTGCCTTATCATCATCACCAGTAGTTCCATCTAGTGTTGAGCCACCTAAATTAGACTTGCAACCATTACCTGATACTCTGAAGTATGCTTATTTAGGTCCTGCTGAGTCTTTACCTGTCATTATTGCATCTGACCTAGATGTGGCTCAAGAGCGTAAATTACTTGATGTTCTTGTAAAGCACAAAGAAGCCATAGGGTGGACCATTGTGGATATTAAAGGCATCAGTCCTTCTGTTGTTATGCGTAGAATTCATTTGGAGGATGATGCCAAGCCTTCTCGTGAATCCCAAAGGCGTCTTAACCCTGTAATGCAAGAAGTTGTTCGAGCTGAAATCCTTAAGCTTTTAGATGTAGGAGTTATCTACCCAATCTCTGATAGTAAATGGGTAAGTCATGTTCAAGTGGTACCGAAAAAGTCTGGCATAACTGTTGTGAAAAACGATGCTGATGAGTTAGTGCCAACTCGAGTTCAAACGGGTTGGCGTGTCTGCATTGATTATAGGAAGTTGAATTCTTTGACAAGAAAAAGATCATTTTCCCCTTCCTTTCATTAACCAAATGCTGGAAAGGTTAGTGGGACATGAATATTATTGTTTTCTTGATGGTTATTCTGGTTATAACCAAATTCCCATAGCCCCTGAAGACCAAGAAAAGACCACTTTCACGTGTCCGTTTGGTACTTTTGCCTACCGACGCATGCCATTTGGGCTATGCAATGCAGCTGCTACCTTTCAAAGGTGTATGTTGAGCATTTTCTCTGATATGGTAGAGCGATTTTTAGAGGTATTCATGGACGATTTTTCTGTCTTTGGGTCTAATTTTGATGAATGTCTGCACCACCTATATTTAGTGTTAGTGCAGTGTAAAGAGAAGAATCTGGTACTTAACTGGGAGAAATGTCATTTTATGGTTCAAAAAGGAATTGTTCTTGGGCATATTATATCTAATAAAGGCATTGAAGTTGATAAAGCTAAAATTGATTTGATTTCACATCTTCCACCACCACGAACTGTGAAAGAAATCAGATCATTTTTAGGCCATGCTGGATTTTACAGAAGATTCATTAAAGACTTTAGTAAAATTTCAAGACCTTTGTGTACTCTTCTTGCAAAGGATATACCATTTGTCTTTGATGATGCGTGCAATAATGCCTTTCAGAAACTCAAATCAGAGTTAACATCTGCACCTATTATTCGGCTGCCTGATTGGAGCCTACCTTTTGAGATCATGTGCGATGCCTCTGATTATGCTATTGGTGCTGTGTTGGGGCAGTGAATTAATAAACTTCCCCATGTGATTTACTATGCCAGTAAAACATTGAATGATGCTCAACTTAATTATTCTACAACTGAAAAAGAGTTGCTGGCAGTAGTCTTTGCTCTAGATAAGTTTCGGTCTTATTTATTAGGATCGAAGGTCTATATCTATTCGGATCATGCTGCATTGAAGTATCTTTTATCTAAAAAAGATGCTAAACCTCGTCTTCTCCGATGGATATTATTGCTACATGAATTTGATATTGAAATTCGGGATAAGAAAGGTTCCGAAAATGTTGTAGCCGACCACTTATCTAGGTTGATAGTTGATTTTACTGATGAATCATTGCCCATAACTGAATCTTTTCCTGATGAACAATTACTTGTAGTGTCCCAGTTGCCTTGCAAAGATTAATAGCTGTGTTTGGCTGAAGACATTAAAGTTAGCGCTACTGGGAGGCAACCCAAGTTTTTAGAATTTTTATTTTTGTGCTTATTTCTTCTTATGTTATTTTTGTGCTTCACTTGTTCTTTTCATTTTGATAGATAATATAGCGTTTCAGTGGAGTGCAGGTACTATCTTTCCTTCCCTCGTCTATTTATTTTCCTCGGTACTTATTTCATATCTTTTTACATTGAGGACAATGTTTCATGCAGGTTTGGGGTATAGGAAGATATTTGTTTAGGATATCTTAGTTATTTTCTTGCTTGTTTTGAATTTTATAAAAAAAAATAAAAAAAATAAATTTTTTTTAAAAAAAAATTGTAGTTTTTAGATTGTTTGTTAGTATTTTTATAGGTTTTGTTAGTTTATCCCTTCGTGATGCATACTTCAATTTTTAAGAGATTAATTTACATTGGAAGTGTGAGTAAGTATACTGGAGGATAGAGTCACTTAACTGAGAATAGCATTCTGTTACAATCCTCTTGGATCAAGTGCTTGAGCTAATAAAACTCACTCACACACACCAGTTACATAAAGTAATACCTTCTAGAGATTTGTTGAATACTAATCTTCAGTGGGATGTCTTTAGTCAAAGTCATTGGATGATGTGTAGTTATCTGTTGAGCTTAAAAGATCATGATAGCCTATTTACATGGCTATGGCAAGGGCTTGGAACCGGAAATAGGTTGAGAGTATAATACAGCCTGGACAGAATAAGATGCTTGAAAATATATATGCTGAAAATGAAATAAAAAAAATAAAAATAAAAAAATAAAGAAAAGGGCTGCTTGACTATTATAGGATTAACTTAGGCTGATGCTCAGGTCCGAAGCGGTCCATCTTAAAACCTAATGCCCTAAGTCGAACTGGCTGGGAGTCATTGGCCTGAGTCATTGCTAAACCTAAGCATCTTGAAGTCAGGCCTTACACAGTCCTATTGCAAAAAAAAAAGTCTATGGTGTATTATCCTCTCAAATCTAGAATGTTGGACCCGAAGGAGGCGCGCAGGAATTTGTGCTATCATGAACCTAAAGATTACGATGACTATGTAGATTCTGATGTTCTTTGGTTAATGGGTAACACTGGATCTGTGTGAAACAGAGATTTAGAGTGTATTGCTACAATGTTCTACACTTTCTATTATTTAAAGTATCATGTATATCATATTGAGCAGAAATTTCCAAGATGAAGGTGTAGAATAAAACCACTTGCTTGAGCGCTTCTATATTCCAGTTGATTATAAATGCAAGTACATGTGGTTAGTTTTCTTAAGTATTGCAGTGTGTATTTGAAGGGATAATAGGTTCTGTGTTTTGAAGTGTTTAGTTGACTTTTTTTTTCATTTGGATAAAGAATAAGGTTAATTTTATAAATACATGTTTGTAGGTAGCATGGCTGCAAACCCTCACGAGACTTCACTCGTCCATCCAAGGACACCAGGGGGTTTAAAAGGCTTGTTGCATATGCTAAATGTAATCGTGATTCCCTACGACAGTGACATTTATTTTTTAAGTAGTTTTATTATTTTTCTTTCGTGTTTTGCTTGAGGACTAGCAAAATCTAGGTTTGGGGGTATTTGTTAAGCATGAAAAATACACATTTTTATATGCATTTTTACTTATTTGTTAGTCATGTTTTCTAGTTAAAATAAGGAATAAAGTGAATTTTAGTCATTTGTTTAGTAATTAGGAATTAAATAAATAATGCTTTCTAAATGACTCAATTTAACACTGTTCCGTAATTTTATAAATTATTTGGCATGTTTAATGTGGGACATATTTTATCTTGTATAGGTTCAAATGTTTGGACAGCCAAATTGACGCCAATAGACGGGTTTTGAAGTGCCAAAGCGACCCAAAAGCTGAGATAACGTGCAGAGAAGATCTAAGCCGTTGATGTTCACTGATGAAGAAGACGGGCGTGAAATCAATGGATGAGCGTTCAGATTTGATCCGACGAATGACATTGATACAACGGGTTTTAAGAGAAAGAAAGAAAAAAAGAAGAAGAAATGAACGGGGTCAGTCGTCGGGCCGGGTCAATGAAAAAAAAAGAAGAAAGAAAATGAAACCCGAGCGAAAGCTCAGGTGTCTTCTTTCTGAAACAGAGCAGAGCCTCTCGAGGCGATGGAAGGCCGGTGGTCCGATAGCAGAGTTGATGGCAGCCTGGGTTGCTACGGCGGTTCTGGGTTTCGGCGATGCTATGGTCCTACGACGGTGGAGCAATGACAGAGGCTCTGTTCGGGCGACCAACGGCACAACAGATCGATGGGCTGAGGAGCGATAACGAAATCAGAGAACGGCGGCCATGGGGCGATTCCGATGACGACGGCTGGGCTCGAGCTGAGGAGGAGTCGACGATCAACGGCGATGGTTCCGGTGGCCATGGCGAATAGGAACAGGAGCAGAGGCTTAATTTGGAAGGTCGAATCGGGAAAGAAGAAAGCCGATTTGGAAACTCGAGTTGCAGAATTGGTCCAGAATAGTAAGGTACCAAATTTCCTTTCGAATTGAGACTTCAAAAAGGCGGATTTTGGCTAAAAAAAGGAGAAAGCTTCAATTTTTGTGTTTCGGCCCTTTTTGAGGAGTTTAAAGTTTGGATTTTTATTATCAAATTGGACAAGAATCGAGCTGCAAACTTGCTGAAATTAGAGGAGCTGAAGGCAGCAAAAGGAAGATTTGGTTACACAATTTGAGAGGAAAAAAAAATGCCGATTTGGAAGACTTGCAGTCTCTGTATAAAAACAGAGCACTGCCAGAAACAGAGGAAGGTCCGACAGAGAGACGACCAGAAAAGTTTTTTTTTTCCAGTTCCAAAATTAGATTTCAGTTTTCTCTTTTTAGTTTGGATTCCATCTGCTGCTTTGTTGATTTGAAGATTATAACGAACTGTTGCTGGACAATCGACCAAGATCAGAGGGAACAGTACTACGTTTTTCTTTTAATATCAAATTTCTTGTAAGTCAATTGCTGATTCTTTAATTGAAATGAGTTTAATTTTGAATTGTGTCTGTGTTATGTGTTCTTGTTGTTAATTGCGTAGTTAGTTTCGGATATAGCATTAATCATGTTTTTGCTATGATTTGGAATTACTATTGTCAATGCATGCTTGTTTTAATTGGTTAAATAACAAATCGGATACTAATTGTGATTTACTCGTAAGTGGATACATCTAGTGATTTGAGTTGTTAATTTAAATAGCATAAAGGACGTGATTTTTGTATGAGTAATTGTGCATTAAAGTAAAATCCTCCGTAACAACGTGAATAGGATTCTAGATTGTTACGAGTATTTGGAAAATGATAAATAATTGAAGGGTTAGGGTTCTCTATAATTTATTGCATGCCGATTCCAAAGCCTTAGTATTTTATTAATTTGATAAAGTTCAGATTTTTATTCTGTTAATTGATTTTAATTAGTCGTTAGTTAGTTAATCAATTTCTACAAGTTTCATAGTTTAGTGAAGGGTTTAGTTAGGATTCGATTAGATTTCCGCTACACAAGTCCCTGTGGGTTCGACCTCATAAGAATTGTGCGACTATACTCCAAACACTATTCGTACACTTGCGAGTAAAATTAAGAAGATTAATTAAAACAACAACAGCCCACGTGCCACGTAAATGGATCAACATGAAAAGATAATGTTTCTGATATATACGTTGATGGAACGTATAATTAAGAGTATTTATCCTGGACAGTTACAGTCCTGATAATAAACACACATATAGTACTATCAGGAATGGTCCTCTCTGTGCCTATAAAAGAATAACAGAGGTTTGATTTCCATCAATCGCAAAACATTCTCTATGAAACAGAAAAAGGTTAAGAGAGAGAAACTAATTTCCTTATTGAGGTTTGGATTTCTCTATGGCTCAAGGTATGTTTAATTACCTAATGATCTTATAGAATATTATGGGTAATTAAATATTCATGCTTATAAGACATTTAGGGATCGCCCAAAGGTTGATAAGGAAATCGGTTTCTCTCTCTTAACCTTTTTTCTGTATCACAAAGAATGTTTTGCGATTGATGGAAATCAAACCTCTGTTATTTTTTTATAGGCAGAGAAAGGACCATTCCTGATAGTACTATATATGTGTTTATTATCAGGACTATAACTGTCCAGGATAAATACTCTTAATTATACATTCTATCAACGTATATATCAGAAATGTTATCTTCTCATGTTGACCCATTTATGTGGCACGTGGGCCACATTAAGTGAGATATTAAAATATTTTACATCTCATACCCAAGGCTCCTCAGAACCCTCTTTAATCTTTGGCAGATATGAATCCATTCCAACCCGTATTGAACATCCGAAACACCTCCATGAGATCAACCTTGGCCCCGCCCCTCCTCGGACCCATGACAACATCCATGAACTCGTCCATGTCGATGACCCCGTCGCCATTGCAATCCACCTCCCTCACCATCCCCTCAACCTCTCTCCTCCCCATGTGTCGCCAACTCCAATGCCGATGCCTCCAGCTCCTCCTCCTCTCCTTCTCGGCCTCCTCCTCCGTCGCCACCACGTCTAAATCCGGCAGCTCCATGATGAGTGAAAGAAATATAAATGATTTAGCCTCGAGCTACCACTTGTTAGAGTCATAATCTTTATTTCTAGTGCTTCTTTCAAGGGTTTAGGTTTCTCGCGTTAGCTTAGGTTTTCAAGGGATATTGAAGGCCATTTCTCAAAAGGTATAAAGTCACAAAGAAACTGGGGTTTGGGGGCATCCAATAGAGGCTAGAGCTTGTTTCCAAATAGGGAAAAAGAAAGAGAAGAGCAAGGAAAAACCCATAGAGTTACACGTGCAGACTCAAAGCCTTTTCTTTTCTCCCCCAAATTATGCTAGACTAATCTTTTATGGTTGGGGCTATGATGAAGTCTCAATAGTGTGATAGCTTATTTTTCCTACTTTTAATAAAAATTATGTGTATGAATGATTGTATGATTGTGGCTCAATAAAAGAGTAAGTTCTATTGTTCATTCAATGTCTATGTTTAGTTTTTTTATTGATCACAATTAGTTTTGCATAGTATTGTTATGCACTTCTCTTATAGTACGGTCTAGACAATATAAGTAAGTTTCATGCAATAGTTTTATTATGATGACTGATAATTAGTGATGAGTTATGTTTGATTAGACGGTCCATGACTATGATATCGTGGATAGGTTGTACCAGGTTGAAATAAACCATGCCATAATGGGATGACCATTGTTGTTTTGAGTGATTCCAAAGGGTTAGTTAAGAGTAATTTTATCCATGCACATGCTTATGTCGTGATCAAAAGGAGGAATCTTAGTTACCACCTACTGAGGGATTCATATGCCCTAGCCTCCTCTCATCTTATTTCTATCCATTAGTCATTATTGCTTTAGTTTAGTAGCAGTTTAGTACAAACCCCTCATTTCTCGTTATGATTTAGTTCTTATGGTTTGAAACCCTCTATTATTCGCTCAAGTATAATTGCCTTTTACACTTGCAATGATTTTAGTATTAAAACAATCTCTCGACCACCATCTCTGCTTTGTCGCCTCCTCCCTTTTCTTTTTATTCTTCTCCTCCTCACAATTGGGTGGAACTGACCAAAAACAAGCTGAATGGACATTTAGAAGTTCAAATTCTTTTCTCATTCCAAGCCTAAAAATTAACTGATCATAAGCAAGTTAAACAACTTAAAAATCAAAAATCAGTTAAAATTTTATTAGTTGATTATGAACTTTTTCAAATACCAAACAGGCCCGGGGCCGGTAACGGCTCATTGATAGTCGAGAGGTTGACAATCGTAAGTCGAGATGCATGCAGATGGAAGTCACGCTAAATACTCGACTTCTCAATTGTCGGTGAGTAGTTAGTGCTAGCTACCATTAACGGAAGCCCGAGGAGCCGAAGGATAGTCTTCTTCTTTATCACTCATTCAATTAATCTCTACAGAATTGTGATTAGGGAGAAGATTACAAAGGATATAAATGGGATTCATTAGTTGATCTGAACATCTACTCCTATAATCGTATTTTTTTACCGATAAAATTATGAATACACCGCTGATGTGGAGGGTGTGTGTTGGACAGTGGATAGTGGACCATGCGATGCCCACTTTGACTGTCCAATAAAAAGCCAGGTGTACGATACTGTAGTATGTTAAACCCCGTGCTCTTATAGCCAGGAGCCGTCAGATCATTTAATGAAGAAAAGAATGTACTAGCGTACACAGACTACACCATGAACATGAACTCGGCACGTAGAGCTTGGGTTTTGTATTTTAGCCCACACAGACTGTTCAGTTATCAGCACTCCGAGAATATACCCCTAGCGTGCATATATCTGATGGCAATTGTTCAATTTGAAGGCCTTCCCACCTGCCTGGGAGCGGCGCTCTGGCCGGCCCTCTGCCGGCAAGCCACCCGGCGTCGAGATAGCATATGAACAAGGATATACAAGGGAAAGTTCAACTCAATTCAAGAAAGTGATCAAAGCTCGAATGAAGCCAAGGATGTACTAGCGAGCTTCCAACTCTGAAAGAACACAACATCCCCCTTTGAAAATCGTGCAAATTTTGGTTAATCATTTTTGTTAACAGTTGTTTCCTTTATCTGATTGTCAAATAAATTGAGGAATTTCTGTTGGTATATCAGGTTGCCCAGAATAGAGATTAGTATGGTATCCCCGGTCGGAATCAATCACAAGAGGTCGGCGGCAGAGCCTTGCTTGCCCCTACAACTTCCATTGTACTCTCTCCGGTCACTTTTAATCGAGAGAATTAAAAAATATGTGTACCAAAATTATATGATACCGTTCCCTTATTAGGGAGTATGACATCTTTACACACTTTGACCTTCATTGCCAATAATACTTACTACAAAATCATGAAGATTGCATACTAATGAATTGAATCAGTTGGTTGCATAGAAACACTTTTTTACTCCTTTTGACCATGCATGGAATTATCTCCAAGTAGTCTTTCACTGTGTAGAGATTAGAATGAACAAAATCAATAATAAGGGCATGTAGTTTATGAACTTTTTCTGAAATCCCAATCAAGTGCGGATCTCAGGATCACTATTAGAGGAGGGGATTCACATATTATAGAAAATGTACATGTAAATACGAGGAGAAAGATATATTCAAAGTAGAATAGTCACATTTCCTGATGAGTGGCTGAAATCAGTAAACTCCATTAAGCATGCATAGCAGAATTATAATTAAGGCAACGGAAACGTAACCTATATTGTATAATCAAGTAATATTTACACTGAGGTGAATATTAGGACTGATTTTAGTTTTGATACTTTGTTTTTTTTTGCAATAGATTTTAGTTTTGGCATGGAGGTAGATCAACCTTAAGTCCATATCTTTTCGCTTTAATTATGGATAAGCTTATTAGATATTTACAAGATAATGTACCTTGGTGTATGCTTTTTGCAAATGATGTAGTTTTAATTTATGAGAGTAAAGTAGGTTTGAATGTGAAATTAGAATTGTAGAGAGATGCTTTAGAAAGAATTTTTTTTAAATAAATAGGACTAAAACAAAGTGTAGGAAATTAAATTTTAAGGAAGGTAGAACTATAGGTAGAACCTTAGATAAAATAGATGGGGTAAGAAGTGCCAAGGTGTAATAAATTCTATTACTTAGGATCCATTATCCATAAAGAAGAGGATATTGATAGTGATATAGTGCATAAGATAAATGGGGGATAAAGTGGATGGCAGCCTTGGGAGTGTTGTGTGATAGGCGTGTTCCAAAAAAGCTTAAAGGCAATTTCTACAGGACATCCATTAAGCATGCAATACTCCATGGAGCGAAGTGCTGAGCACCAAAGAGAAGTCATATAAATAAGTTGAATGTAGCCGAAATAAGAATGTTAAGGTGGATGAGTGGGATAACTAGGCCGGCCTTTAGGGGATGAGTGGGATACTCTAGTAGTCTCTCCCTCGAAAGATAGGATTAGAAATGAATATATTTGTGAGAGTTTAGGGATAGCTTCTTTAGGGGATTGAGAAGCTGAGGGAATGTAGTTTACGTTGGTATGAGCATATGTAAAGAAGGCCAATAGATGCCTTTGTGAGAAAATTAGAAATGATGCATGTAAACAATGCTAAAAGAGGGAGATGGAGACATAAGAGAACTTCGATGGAGTTAATAAATTTTTTTTTAACTTTATTATCTCTTTCATAAGAGGTAGCCCAAAACAAACCTCAATGGAGGAGTAAGATCCATGTTGCCGATCCCAAATAGTTGAGAAACGACGCTACTTGATTATGATTATGAAGGTAGATCAACATGTGCGATGTTGTATAGTTATGTTGATATCAACATGGCATATCAGCATAACCTATATTATATAGTTAATTACCCCCCAATGAAAGATGAGCCACTTTTTTTATGAACAACACAAGCGAATGTTAAGAATACGGTTTGTCATGGGCTAAGGCCTTGCTTTCATCACTTTGGAAAATCAGTCACGAAAAATTGCTGCCTTCTCTACTTATTGAAAAATGAGTATGAACCCCCTGAAATGATAAAAAAAACCGAACAAAAGAAGGATCCGATTTAGTATGATCTCTTTGTCATTGGCATGAGAATATTCTTCATGCAATTAATCTTTCTAAGAAGGCTGTAAGGTCGTCAAATCTTCTGTCATCGGGAGGCAAGAGTGAGGCGACTCTTGGCGACAGTAGCGACCTCCGCCTCCGCCACCCCCGCCTCCATTCCTGCCACCCCCTGACCTCCCCATCACCCCTGCCCTGGTCCCCCCAACCCTCTTTCACCACCCCCTCGCCCCCCCCTCCTCCTCCACGCCCAACCACCATCCCCCCTCCTCTTTCTTCTCTTCCGATCACGGTCTGCTGCCTCGTCCCTCCGCCTTCTTCTCCTTCTCATCCTCTGCCGCAACCCACTTCGACCGACTGCTAAAGAGAAAAAGGTTCAACCTTTTGACCCTTCAGTCCACTCCTAGCCGCCTCCGATGCCACCTAGCCTCTCCCTCAGCTACTCCGGCCACCCCATCTCCCCCTGAAATCTCCTCTTAGCCCTACCCGTCCCAGCCCCCCGCCAGTTGTTCGACAAAATGTCGAGGTGAAACCCCGTAAGAAAACTGGGGTATCCTACCTCCCCGACTTGGCGAGTAAGCCCATGGCCTCTCCCGCCCACCCCCCGGCTTCTACTCCCCCTTGAAATTGCCTCTCAACCCCAACCCTACCCCCCCCCCTCTCCCCATCTGAATCCCCCTCCCTTGGGCCCAGTGGCATTTGCCTCCTCCCCCTGGGCCGCGCCTGAAGCTCCCTCTTGGGCTAGTCTCTTAAGAGGTGCCTCGGAGGCATCCAACTCTCTCACCTTCCATCCGGAGCTGAAAGGTTTGACGTCAATTAGAATCCCGCAAGAGATTGTTGACAGAGAAGCATTACGATGGACAAACACTCTGGTAGGATATGCCATGGGAAAACGCCCCTCCTTTGTGTGGTTCAAGGATTATGTTTCCAAGATTTGGAAGCCGACTGGTTCGCTCGACATGCAATCCCTGGCGGGCGGGTTTTTTATGTTCAAATTTACTTCATCGGAGGACTGCGAGCGAATCCTAAACTTAATGTGGACTGTGGATGGGAGGCCCCTGATCTTGTGTAAATAGCACCCAGGCATGCGCCCGGTTCGCAATTTGGTGAAATCGGTCCCTATCTGGGTACGCTTTCCAGACCTCCCACCCCAGTACTTTGCAAAGGAAAGCTTGAGTATGGTGTCTACTCTTGTGGGACACCCACTATTATCTGACAGAGCTACAGCCGACCGATCCCGACTAGAATATGCCAGAGCTTACATTGAAATCGACTCAGATTTCAAGTTTCCTACAATTGTCCATGTTGCCACTGGTGATGGGTCCTTCTTCCCACAACTCGTGGAGTACGAATGGAAGTACACATATGCTCCAAATGTAAGTGTTTCGACCACACCACCAACACTTGCTCATCAAAAGAAGTTTGGATTGAGACACTCCATCGCCCGGCACCGGCTGTTGAAGGCGGCAGTAACCCCAAGGAGTTGACATCTACAAAAGATATCATGGCAGGCGCATGCAATGCTAGGCCTGCCATACCGAGCCCTACTACCCATTTGGCCACAAGTGATGGGATCAAGGTGAACCTGAACCCAGGATTGGATCCCTCCAAGCCCTCCCTTGGGACCAACCTCACGACAGACAACCAACCTGGAGGCATGAGGTCAGTACTAAGTCACTCACCATCCTTGATTGGACAGGTACCCTACATGGTCTTGGGAAAGCATGTAAGGGCGCATGATGGTTCGCCCCTACACCTCTCCATCACCACCCCTCAAGCTACACTGGATGTGCTTGCAAACAGTGGCCCAAAATAGCTCGCCCAATCCCTATTAGCCTCTTCACCCATGGGAGCTTCTGGGGGTGATCTACCACAGGGCTCACAGGACTGGAATGCCCCAGAGAAAAGGGGGGTAAAGCCCCTATCCAAGCCAGTGAAGGAGCAGGCTATGCATTCTCCTAACCCTTTCCATCCTATACAAGATAGCGAGGAGTCGACTTCCGAAGCCTCGTCCTCTTTGTTGACTACGGCAAGGAGAACCCAACCAGCTCGAGCTGTGACTCAGAACAAAAGTGTTAAGTCATAAAAGCAGAAAAGGAAAGTGGGGGGGGGGGGGTCAGCCCCTCAATTCCAATAAATGTCTATCTGCAGCTGGAATATCCGTGGGTTGGGCCACGGAAGCAAGAGGTCGGCAGTGCTAGACCTTGTCAAAGATGAAGAAGTGTTCCTATTAGCGCTTTGTGAAACCAAAATAAAGAGAAGATAGGTTGATCGAATTAGCAGGAAAGTCATTGTGGGATGGGAATCATTCAATAATCTGAATTCTGATGAATCAGGAAGGATCATTGTTCTTTGGAATCCTAATGTTGCTACAGTTCATAAGGTGCAAGAGACTTCGCAGACACTTCATTGCTTTGTCACGTGCTCCTCAGGTGAATCCTTTCACTTCACAGCGGTCTATGGCTCCAATGATGCCCAGGAGCGAAAGAAGATGTGGGCTACCCTGTGCAGTTCCAACAATTCAATAAATGGACCTTGGATAGTGATGGGCAACTTCAATGCTATTCGCCATGAATCAGAAAGAGTGGGAAGAGGCTCTGCGCCCCAAGCTGATCTTAGAGATTTTAATGATTGCATTTTACAGGCTGGTTTACAGGAAATTCCCTCTCCTCTATCCTTCACATGGAGCAATAATCAATTGGGTAACAATCTTACTCTTTGTCGACTTGATAGAACTTTTGCTAACCCTGATTGGTTCATTAGACACCCCACCTCTCGGCTCCACTGTCCTCCTCCAGGCATATCAGATCACAATCCTATCGTTTTCAGTTTGTGTCAACCATTTCCAAGAGGTCCAATACCATTCAAGTTTTTTGACATGTGGAAGCAAGACGGTAGTATTCGTGAGGTTATCTCCAAAGCTTGGGAGATGCCCATCCAAGGTCAGCCCCTGTTCATTCTTTATAAAAATTTGCAGGTTTGTAAAGAAGCTCTCAAAAAGTGGAATAGAGAACATTTTGGGGATGTTAACGCAAGATATAGAACAGCAGTCCTTGAACTCCAGACCCTACAAACTGCTCTACAAAACCAACCATTTGATGATGATTTGAGGAGGAGTGTCAACTTGGCGCGTCATAAAGTATGTGAAGAGGATGGCATCAGAGAACAGTTCTACCGTAAAAAATCTAGAGTTAAGTGGCTCCAAGAGGGAGACAGATGCTCCAAGTTTTTCCATGCATCTGTCACTTCCCACAGTGTTCGGAACACCATTCATGAGATAGTTGATAATCTAGGCACCAAGCTAGAATCCCCCCAAGAAATTGGAGCTAAAGAAGAGTTGTTCTACAAGAAGTTATTCACTCCTACCTCTATAACTTCTCAGGTACCACTCCCCTTTTCTCGGACACTAACTCCGGACCAAGCTGCTTTCTTGACCAGTGCTGTAGGTGATGATGAGATCAGAGGGGCTATATTCCAGGTGCCTAATGGGAAGGCTCCAGGTCCAGATGGCTTCCAAAAAGAATTCTTCACTCACTTCTGGGATATCATTGGCCCGGACTTCCTTCTGGCAGTGCAAGACTTCTTTGAGAGAGGGTACATGCTCAGGGTTCTAAATCATACATTCCTAACTCTCTTACCCGAAAAGGTAAATTCAAAGAAGTTTGAAGAATTCAGACCGATTGCCCTATGCAACTTTATCTACAAAACCATCTCAAAGCTCATGGCCAACAGGTTGGCTTTAGTGCTTCCTCATCTAATTAGCCTTAATCAGTCGACCTTTGTGAAGGGGAGAATAATTAGTGAGAACATCTTGCTGGCTCATGAACTCGTCCGCAATATGCATTGTCACGGAGGACAGAATAGGCTATGCATAAAAGTCGACTTGATGAAAGCTTATGACAAGGTGAGATGGGACTACATCTTCCATGTCCTGAGGACTCTTGGTTTCGATGACAAATGGATTCACTGGACCCGACAGTGTATATGCACCCCCACTTTCAGTGTCTTGATCAATGGGTCGAACTATGGACACTTCTCCAGTGCAAGTGGCTTGCGGCAAGGATGCCCATTATCACCCCTCTTATTCTTATTATGCATGGAAGGACTATCAGCCATGTTAAACCAGGCCTCAATGAACGGCAATCTCAAGGCACCAAATATTGAGGGAGGTATTCCTATCTCGCATCTTCTTTTTGCTGATGATGTTCTTTTGTTCTCTATAGAGGATATACAATTGGCAGTATGCATTCGGGACATTCTTTCAGACTTCGCAGATATGTCGGGCCTCCAGGCAAATATCAGCAAGAGCTCCATATTTTTCTCCACAGGCTGTCAGCACAAGGCAACCATTCTAAACATGTTTGGCTTCCAAGAAGGGTGCTTTCCAATCACTTATCTTGGTATGCCTCTCTCCTCAAAGCGCATATCTTATTCAGCTTGCAAACCCCTTCTTGACAGGATTTCTGGATGGGTCAATGGGTAGAAAACTGCACTCCTATCTTATGCTGGGAGGGCTACAACTGATCAAATCCGTTATTGGTGGATTGAATGTCTATTGGACATCTTGCTTTAAACTTCCCAAAAAAGTTTGCCACAAGGTGGAGAGTATCATGGCTACGTTCCTATGGAAAGGCTCTACCCAAGCCAATGGATTTCACAATAGTTCCTGGCGAAAGCTTTGTCGTCCTCTGAAAGAAGGAGGCCTTGGGGTCAGACGTATCCAAGACATCAATAACGCAAATTTTGCCAAGCTATTTTGAGATGTATTACCTGTAAAGAATCTCTCTGGTGTCTATGGGTTCATGGGGTGTATCTTAGCACTAATTCCATCTGGACGACTAGAGCCCGCAATTGCTCCTATGCCTGGCAATCTATCCTTCAAATGCAAACTTTCATGCAGGAGAGATGTGTTGTTAATATTGGAAATGGATGCACAATACGGATGTGGTTGGACCCTTGGAGTGGCCCTTTATCTCTCGCCCAGAAGTTTGGCAACAGAACCGTTCTGGAGTTGGGAGGCAGCAGAAATGAATCAATTACGGATTATCTTCAGTCTGGCAAACTCCAAAATGACCATCTACTCTCAATAAGAGGTGATAATGCTAAGAAGGAAATCCTAGAGAACCTGCCGGTGCTTACTGATTCGGAGGATTCCTATGGGTGGCTCAGCCAAACTGGGAACTTTACTTTTAAGAGTGCCTGGGATACATTGCGAGCGAAATCTGGAAATGTGTCATGACATAATCTTGTATGGTTCAAACATCGGGTGAACTGATACTCCTTTTGCGCCTAGATGGCACTCAATGAAGGGCTGCTCACTTTAGATAATCTAAAAAGAAGAAGGATCTCTTTAGTAAACAGATGTGTTCTATGTCAGAAAAATGAAGAATCAATCAGACACCTAATGTTTGAATGCATATATGCGAAGGTGGTCTGGGGTATATTCCTTCGTAAGTGCAATTGCCATCACACAATTGGAGGGTGCTCTACGGAATTAGTTTGGCTGACTTAATTAATCAGAAACAACAAACATACAGGGCATATAATCCAAGCTGGGTTCACAAGCTTTATTACTATGATATGGGAGGAGAGGAACAGGCGAATCTTTGAAGACAAAAAACTTGAGTCTTATATTCTGGGCCAAAACCTCATCCATAGGGTAAAAGAGATCCTTATCGCCTTCCAACTCAAGGATATTTGTCTCACTCATTGCCCTTTCTTATACACCCTTTTGGGATGAGCGGAACCCTTGAACAAGGAGACTGGTGGGACCTTGAGATTTGGTAGGACCGACAACTTTTGATCCCATTTTTGACTTTTGCAATTTTTGATCGGCCTCTTGGAGCGATCGATCGGCCCTGGTCTTCACTTTGCCCTACCTGGTTTGGGAAGATTGTTCTTTGTTTTGTATTTTATTTCCAAGGAGGTTGTTCATGCCCATTGACCTGAGTTGAGTTGAAGAAAGGTTGTACTCCCCTGTTTTCATTAATATAATTTTTTAATTATAAAAAAAAAAAATCTTTCTAAGAAGGATCCAATTTGGCAGAAATGCACATTACCAGTAATTCTGATTAGTAGAGACAAAATCACAACCACGAGTGGCCACTTCATTCCACTAAGCTTAAAGTTAAAGCCTTAAACAGATACGCTTGCTCTAAAAAGCAGGGGACAAAGTTGAAGAAGTGGGCTACTCAGCTTAAATTAGCCATTTATTTATCAAGTGCCAAACCACCACAAATGCCACTTAACCTCAATCATCCCCAACACCCACTCAACCAGTCCATTTTCATTTGCACTCTCATCATCCACTCACCCACAGCCTTTTCATCCCACGGCCGAGATCCTCCAAGCTAAGCATGGCTTGGTTCTATCAGCCACACTAAAGCAGCTGAGACAAGGACAGATGTGAAGGAAAAAAATATTAAAGGCAAGAAAGACAAACCATTTTGAGACAGTTTTTTAGTGACATACCAAGAAAACCCACTAGGTACATCAAACGCTATTGATCATCCAAGCAAGTCCACTGGGACTCTTTGGCACTTTTGGGTCGTTTTGATGCCAAAACAAACAGGGAGATTATTGTGACCAACTTGTGATTCCTTCTTCAAGTATAGAGGCCTGTCGTATTGCACTGCATTTTCAAGGGTCTGGTAGCCAATAACAAACCTTTCCCCCTTTGAAATCGAAGAACAGACCAATCAGTCTTTTTGGCAGTTTCCTTCACATAATTCATGCAGATTGCACTCAGGTGTTGTTAACAAGGCTCATATTTTTATTTTTAGTTAGTCTATCTGCTTCTTAACCATGCCTACAGCCTCAAAACTTCATGAACAACCACTAGAGGCTTGTGAAGATCCCTCTGATCCAACACAATCTTCTCATAGAGAAACATGGATCAAGGCCCTGCGGAAAACTGCCTTGCACGAGCTCAGGAGCCAACGTGGGATTGCTTTCCCGTTAATGGCGATGAACTTGAGCTGGTTTGCAAAGCTTTCGATCACCACAGCATTCCTAGGCCGGCTAGGGGAGCTGCAGCTGGCTGGAGGGGTCCTCGGCTTCACTTTTGCGAATGTCACCGGATTCTCCGTCTTGACCGGCCTGTGCGGTGCCATGGAGCCAATATGCGGCCAAGCGTTCGGCGCATGCAACCGTAAGCTCCTTCACCGGACACTATTCATGACCACCATCCTCCTCCTCTTTGCCTCACTCCCCATCTCATTCTTATGGCTCAATGTGGACAAGATCCTCACATATTTTGGGCAGCAAAAGGACATAACAGATGTGGCAAAATCCTATGTAATTTTCCTCCTCCCAGACTTGGCAGTGACTTCATTCCTTTGTCCTCTCAAAGCCTACCTGAGCTCACAGGGTATAACAATTCCCATCCTATTGAGTTCAGTTTTGGCACTTCTGTTGCATGTGCCCATCAACATATTACTGTC
Organism: Houttuynia cordata; assembly: GCA_039654745.1. NCBI lineage: Eukaryota > Viridiplantae > Streptophyta > Magnoliopsida > Piperales > Saururaceae > Houttuynia > Houttuynia cordata. Next base: position 24,769,855 of record CM077505.1, read on the forward strand.
TGAGGCAATGGGCCTAAAGGGAGTTGCAATTGCAGTCTGGATATCAGATCTTTTTGTAACGATACCTTTGGCTTTCTATGTAATGATAACGGAGACATGGGAACAGGGAGGGTGGTGGAAACAAAAGCTAAGTGATTGGATCACATTGCTCAAGCTCTCTGCCTCATGCTGCCTTACAACATGCCTTGAGTGGTGGTGCTATGAGATCATGGTCCTGCTAGCCGGGCACTTGCCGAATCCCAAACGGGCAGTCTCCATACTGGCTATAGTCCTAAACTTTGATTACTTGTTGTTTTCCATCATGCTTTCCCTGGCCACCAGTGTATCCACAAGAGTGTCCAACGAACTCGGAGCAAACAGGGCACCGGCCGCACGTGCCGCTGCTTACATATCACTTGCCATGAGCTTCATAGCCGGTTGCATTGGTGCATCTTTAATGGCATCCGCCGGAGGTGCGTGGGGATCTCTGTACAGCCATGATAGCGGGTTGGTAAGAGGGGTGAAGAAGATGATGCTGCTAATGGCTTTTCTGGAAGTGGTAAATTTCCCGCTAACTGTATGCGGCGGGATTGTGCGAGCCACTGCAAGACCTTGGCTAGCCATGTATGCCAGCCTTGGTGGGTTTTACCTTGTGGCATTACCTCTGGGGGCAGCACTGGCGTTCAAGGTAGAAATAGGGCTCAGAGGTCTGCTGCTCAGCTTCATTGCGGGGGCGACGACTTCAGCGGTTCTGTTGGTAAGTATGGTCCTGCGAACTAAGTGGGTGAACGAAGCTGCAAAAGCACAACAGCTAGCTAGTGCAAAGCAAGAGAGCACAAGCGAGGGAGACAATCTGGAAAATCCAGCTGCAGAAAAGAGTGCACTTCAGAGCTCTTGCTTGAGTCCCTAGGAAGAACCTCTTTATTTTCATAAAAGACTAAAAGTTGTAAACATTTTTCTGTCAGAGAATCGATCTGCAACAACTACAAGGCAAGGAAACAAGCCGTAAAAATCTTAGAGAAAAATGAGAAAACATTTTGAATACAACAGGTGCAACTGTTGCACCCACTTCCAAATTGAACTGTTTCAACATCTACTGCTATGCTTTCTCTACACGGCAAAATGATTTTTGGGCTGCCAAATAACATCAACTCATCATAAACTACCATTCTACACATCCTCAACACCGATTCTATGAAAGAAAGAAGTAAAAAAAAATATATATGAAAAAAATTGGACCTATACACCCTTACAAGTCAAACCGGCTTCAGTTCTTCAACAGGATTGAAGCAAAATGGGACCAACCCAAGTTTCAAGCATGTTACTCAATGCCACCTGAACTTCATTGGATCCATGTTCACAGCTTATAAGACCAGAAAATAGGGGAAAGAACAAAGCCAGGTTCTTTCTGAAAGAGGGATCTTCTAATCCACATATTGCTCGGAGACTTGCCACCACAACAGGTGCCCGAGCTGCTAGTTCTCTCCTCCTTGCAGAACCAAGAGGGATCAGCCAATGAGGTTTCGGCTGGAGAACACTAACAGTAACTTCAGGCCGAGCTGTTTTAAGGTAAACTTGCAGAACTTCCTTGCATAAATCAATCAGGTAGGCCTCCACTTGGACCCCATTATAGTCAACAGGTCTGTCAAGTATAAGATTTTGTAACAAGGTAAGGCAGATCTGGTAGGACTCATTCTCCAGGCGAAGTAGTGGTGGATCTTGCATCTGGGTTACTGGGCCCAGCTCCTGCAGCTTCACTCGCAGAGTATTGTCACTATTAATCTCATGTGCATGTGTTGCTACAACATGCAAAGCTTCAAATAGTACTGCAATGCTCTTGGCAGAAAGCTGGAGCCTGTACATGTTATATATCTCCATCACAGCCTGTAGCGATACCAAGTAAGAGTCAGGATTCTCGGAACTGGGTTTCCAGAAATAGAATCATCTAATGTACCACACAAATACATAAAATCAGCTGACAATATGAGTTATGTTTTAGAACAACACATCAAGAATATAGATTGTGCTTTAGCATAAAACATTTTCCTTTATGATGATTCGGAATCCGCTGTCTTGTGAATTGCCTACCTACAACTGATAGAACTTTTTTTTTTTTATATAATACAACTGATAGAACTTGATTAACACGTAGAGTGATGCACAATCCACCAACTAAAAATCTCTTGGACTTACTAAAACCAAATTTGCTTTTGACATCTTAGAGCTCTCATGTAATGCAGTAAGAGACATATCTACCTGAATCAGTAGCAACTGGACAGCAGCACGGCATTTAGCATCAGCAATTGCAAATTGCAGGCTCTGCACTCTTAAGCTGTTAACATCATCCTCAGATGCAACAGGCTCACTTGAATCACTAGCATCAGGCTTGTGGAGGGCATCTTCGTAACACCTAATTGAATTATTACGGTCAAGTTCATTTAGGATGGCAGAAAAATCAGGGAGGGTGGCCTTGCTTGCTTCTTTTAGAGACAGAACCACTTCCAACCACTTGTCCTCAGAGAAAAGACCTCCTGCATGGCTCATGAGTCGAACAAAAGCAGCAATACCAATGCCAGCGAGGCTTTGATGAGGTCGTTTGATAAAACTTATAAGCAAACTTAGGACCTTCTTTAGAAGAGGATTTACAGTTTCATAAAATTTGACAAAGAGATCAACCACCAATTGAAGTGCAAGGGTACAAGTCTCGTACAGCCATGCATCTTGATCCTCGTTTGGATCAATTCCAAGCCCTTGCTCTGGCAGGGTTCCACCAGAAGGATCAATAGCATGGCGAACATAATCAAATATGGGGAAAAGGACAGAATCAAAGACTCGCTCCCACAAAGGCAAGGTGAAAAGGTGACCATGATTCCTTAATGTTTCAAAAAGAACTTGCAAGGCACTGTTCCTAATTTCTGGTCTTGGATCAAAGCTAAGTTCTGACAATCCTGCATAAAAGAAATGACCAAAAGAATTAGCCTATCCTCTATGGAAGCAGTAATCACTTAAATAATCATGTCGAAGTACTAGCTACAAACAGGGTCAACAAAAATAGAGATGGATTGATACATCAAATCAGTACATAATTTACTTCAAATCTACTGTGATCTGCTTCTGTCAAAAATTATAGCAATCCAATCTGCTGTCATCAGACATTGGAACAAGAGATTAAATGTGGGGAGTATATTGAAGCGAACAAGGGAAGGGAGCTGTTGCAATGAATTAGGTTTGGCATTTGCCCGTCCATAGGGCAGCACTATGAAAATTGCCATATATCGGAGTCTCATACATTTTTTCAAAAACTACAATCAGAAAACAGAGAAACTAGATTCAGTCAAAAGATGAGCAGACAGTTCACACCTATGTCTCACTAGCAACCAGTTATATACCTAGCACGACTTTTGCATCATCATAATCATAATCAAGTAGCGCCTTTTCCCAACTATTTGGGGTCGGCAACACGGATCTTACTCCTCCATTCCAGCCTGTTTTGGGCTACCTCTTTTGTAAGAGATAGTAAAGTCAAATCCTTTCGTATTAACTCCATCCAAGCATCCAAGTTCTCTTAGGTCTCTCTCTCCCTCTTTTAGCATCGTTTACATATATCCCTTCTTCTCACAGGGGCATCTAAAGGTCTTCTTTGCATATGCCCATACCAACGCAACCTACATTCCCTCAGCTTCTCCCCTAAAGGCGCTACTCCTAGGCTCTCACGAATATATTCATTTCTAATCCTATCTCTCCTAGTTATCCCACTCATCCACCTTAACATTCTCATTTCAGCCAACCACTTTTGCATCATCAAATACATAAAGGACGACATCAGTAAAATGGCCACTTCAGCATGTAATTTCACATTCTACCCACATAATCAGGAAAGTTTTCTTTTTTTTGGCAGACAACTTAATTAAAGTTTTCCTCCCAAAGCACATATCAGTTTCTCAAGATGGAATACCTGCCAACAGCGGAAACCAGAAATACAGATGATCTTCTTTATCTGTAAGCTGTGAACCTTCATGCTTCCCATCTTTGTTCCTCGCAGTAGAACCCAGATCTCCTTCAGCGAGCTTCACCGCACAGAATTGAAGGAATCCAATAGCACTGAGACTGATGTCTCTATTGAACCTACTATTAGTGAAGGCTATCAGACAATTCACACAGTCCGTAAAAGTTGTAGTTTCAGTTTCAGTTATATATGGAAAATAGTCCCGCACAATCTTCTCGATTATCTCAAAGGCTAGAAGTACAATATTCTTGTGATCATCATAGGCTGCAGTAGTGAAGACCTGGGAAAGGGGCATATTTTCAACCCAAAGTCAAGAAGCGAGCATAATAAATAATCTGCAAAATAAAAAGAGAATTGAGAATACATATGAGCGGTGAGTACCATAAACATGCTTTTCCACCCAGATTTAACGTTATTTACACGAGCCAGGACCATCTGAGAGAAACATCTAATAATCAACTCCCGAATCTCCACTGCACTGCTTTTACGCATAACAATAACAAATGGCTTCATGAACTCATTTTGGAAATTGTAATTAGCCAATTCTTCTCTATCCAAGAACTTCATTGCCAGCTGCCTTAGGGAATCCATAGCAAAAATTGCAATTGAGAGATTTTCTGAACAACCAATCGTGACAAAGAAATTTGCAAGCACATGCCAGATGCTGGACCACACCAGCCTGATTCGATCCATGTTATAATGCCTGTGGAAATAGATATGTATTAGAATTTTTTTGTTGCAAGGAGCAACTCGAAAAAAAAATTTAGAGAAAATATGAGTGAATATTCTCACGCAATCTCGACAATCTTTGTCAGGCTGAAAACTCGTGGATCTGATGTAGACCGCAGCTCCTCCATGGAAACTTTACAAAGAGCCTTGACGAAATCAATTATTGCAACACTGTTTAGTTTCTGGCTTCGTGTAAATATACGATTCATTTCACCACTTCCTACTTGTTCCAGCATATTTAAATTGGAAACAAGATTTGTCATTTGTTCCGCAGTGAGCCCAGATCCATGACCCCCAACTCCAGCACTATCATAGGAACCCCTCCTGGCAGAAGAAGCTGCATACTGGATTCTTCCTGGTCCTTTTTTCATTAGGACAGGAAGTATCGTTGCTTTACCTTGTTTGGATTTGTCAAGGTCATTCTGATTTGCAGCAAAAAAAGTGGCATCTGGCGGAGCCCCTTCTCCCAAGAGATGCAAGTGCTCAAACCTTGACACACATGTTAAGACATGTTCCCATGCTTCTTGTAGATAATTGCCATCCTCATCCGCAATAGATAATATGGCCTGTCAGAAACTTTTAATTCATCATTTGCAGTTTGATATAATGTTTACTTTATTAGTATCCAACAAAAAACACATAACGAATAAAACAGTATATGAAAGAAAATCTAGTATACAGAAAGAGATGCCTGCATTGGCATTTTTGCAAATTAACATGTATGGTCAATCAGTCAAAAGCTGAAATGAAACCTACAGCCAGCCAAATAAAGATACATGCCCGTATTGGAACAACTATATTATAACATACATACACACAAAAGAGAGAGAAAGGTAGTGCGTCTAAACATTTCAAAGTTTTCCACTTGTCACGTTTGCATATTATCATGTATAATCAATGAGGCAAAGCTGAAAATAAATCTTCAGCCTTGATAGCTAAATAAAGATACATGCCTGTACAGGCACAAAGTTAAATAATAAAGAATATATAATTATCTTAATTAAGTTTGGCAAATTTCATCAGTAGTGAGATCAGATCCATTAGACCTTGTGATTAAACTAAATAAGTTTGTGAGAATATTAAGGAAAACTATGTCCAGCACAGTCAATGAATAGATATATGCTAGGCCGTAAATAAAATTATTGCTTGAAGAATGCCAGATAAATTTATGTATGAAGTTTGAACTGGTGGCAGGAAATTCCTTGTTGAAACTGAAAATTTCACACCTTGATAGCATCAATATTTTTCTGTTTGATATCTGCAGCAGAATGGAGAGATGTAAACTTCGCAAGAGAAGTAACAAAAGCATCCCTGTGAGTCTTCATGGACATGACAGCTGTAACATGAACAGCATAGCGAAATCCTTCAAGACAGATTGAAATAATTTCTTCGTCATCACTCTGGTCAAGCGGAACACTGAAGGCAGCCAACATAGGAGCCCAGCAAACCTCCATCATAAACTTTAAAATCACCACATCTGCAGCAGCGTAATAAACTGACCTAGAATTTCAGCCAAAATTATCAGAACAAACATTATTAAGGACCTCACAAAGTAATTTCTGTTCAGTAAGATGAAAAGCAACCATATGAAAGAAACGGATGAACTTACTCAGATTTGCGAGCTTTCTCCTTAAATTGCTCTTGCATGTGCTTCACGAGATCATCACTGCTTTCCATAGGCTTGTCATCTCCTCTGCGAATAACAATGTTCAATATAGTGTCTAAGCCTAGGATTCTATTCGAATTCACAGATTGCTTATGCTGAGGTGACAGGTCTTCTTCCTTCATTTTGATCTCATTCCTTGAAATACGTTCAAACAAGGATCTTAGGTACTCCTCTGGCAGATCCTTTCCATCATCAATACCACGGTTGTTTCTTATAAAATCATCGGCAGTCATCTGGGAAATTGACCAAATAACATCAAGTTCTACAAATATAAGAAAACATAATTGAATACAACCGAATACACTACTTAAATCAGATAACACACCTTGTTCTTCACCATAGGATTATGAGCATCCGTATTGAGCATTATAACGGAGTAGGCAAGGACATATGCAGTATCTGCACTTGTGAACGCCTTTGGATTACATTTGCAGTAACGCTCAGCAAACTTTTCCATGATTCGATCAATCTTTTGTGCCTCACCGGGCAACCTAAAACCCTGAAGAAATGTTCTAATTGCTTCATCAAACTGCATTCCTTGAAACTCAAATGAGTCAACATATGCATGCATGACTCGCAATGGTAAATCTTCCCTCTCTCCTAGATAATCACCAATCATTGTTTTGTTCAAACTGGACTGGCTTTTAAGAAAAGAAGCTATCTCTTCTGGTGAGTCTCCAACTTTCTTTGCATTTACAAGAAAATCAATACCCTTTTTTGGTTTTCTGTTGAAAAGTGATATACCTTCCTGCGAGGATATCAACAAATACAACACATGTCAAATTTTACTTAACAAGTGCACAAAAAAAAAAAATTGAATCCAATACTCGTTGTTTAAATCACGCAAGAAAGATGCCAATACTCTTTCTTACAAAATTTCCTTAAAATTGAAGTCTACATTACCTGCAGCTCAAGCTTATAGGCCCTACGCTGCTCAAGTGCTGCTGCTTCCGAGACTTCACTTGCAGTCTCTGAATGAGAATCCATTCCTCCAGAAGACTCTTCTAGATCTCCGTTTGCAACAAGATGACCATTTCCAGGTTCCATATTGTTATCTGAAGCTTCTGATTTCTTAGGTGAATCAGAATCTGGAATGCGTAACTGCTTGTTCATCCAATCTCCCATTGACCTCAAAATTGCTGCCAAGCACTTCATTGCCTCAAGTTTCATTGTAGCCTCTTGAGGAGGCAGTAGCGAAGTAGATGTACCAGGAGGGACACCTTGGGCAGTTTTGAGCAAGCCATTTACCATCCTGTCAGCACCAAACATTTCATAAAGAACAGGCACCATGGATGTGAAAGGAAAAAGGAAAAGCAGTACTCTGAATACTATCTATAAGAACCATCTCTATCCCTGGGTCTTTTTTTTGAAAGATGTAAGGCTCAATCACCACACTTTCAATTTGAACCACTTTCTTTTTCCAACACATGCCAGCAAATTGTACAATGATTCTTTGTAAAGAAAAAAAACCTCTCTTCTATCTATGGTCCAAAATATTTTTCAGATGTAAATACAAGAGGGCGGAAACTTTATTGTATTTTTTGTCAAAGAAAAGTTGATACTATTTTCTTCTTTACTTGTGCCATAATTTGATCACATCATCACAAGCACAGACAACTAGAACATATTCTCAAGCGTTCCAACCAATCAGATTCATGAAAATAGAAAGCCTGATAGTTAACGCCATGCATAACAATAAGTGATCCAAACATATAGCGGATTGCCGTTGGGAAGGACAAGTTCCTAATAGTAAAAAAATCAGCGCTAGTCTAAGTTGTCTGCATTGTAAGCCAGTAAGGAAATGATCTGACCTCTCAAATGTGTTGGATGAATGAACATCACAGTCGTAGTTGATAAAAATGTCCACCAGTATTTGTGAATCAACACATAACTTATCCAAAAACCTAAGTACAATCATTTTCTGCTGATAATTAGGCTGAGCCACGTTTTCAAGTACCCTGAGAACAATCATGGGGAAAAAAACTCCAATCTCCGCCTTCAGTCCTGCTCGAAATCTTGCTACCAGACTAATAAAAATGGAACAAGAAAGCTGGAAAACGATCATCACAGTGGAAGCACTGTTCTTCAAAAGCGAGAGGCACAGATACTGCTTTATAGCACCAATAAATCTGATACAAATTGCCGAAATGTGTGAATGAGTGAGCTATTTACACAGACCAAATAGTCGGGAAATCAACAGTTGAGCTAATTGTAAAAAAAAATGACCATGTTAGAAAGATACATCCAACGTAAACACTCATACAAACACGTTCTCTTGAAATTCGCATGGCAACATAAACCACATATGCACTATAATTATCTTGTATGCATTTATTATCCGCCTCTTTCCCTCACAATAGCAGCCAATAACAGACCCTCATTCTTCCTTTCTCATATCCAACCTTTCACCACTGTTTTCTTTCTTATAACCTAACATTACCCTTTCTAAATTATTCTTGTTAATTTAATCTGGCCTGGATTTCATGATAGCATTAGTCAGAGGCAAGTTAAAAATTTTATACTACAGATCACAAGATTTATAGACACTAGTTTGATAAATGACATACCACAAATGATTTATACTTTGGCAGCATTACAGTGAATAAGAATCAATTAGAAACTTCAACTAAAAAGATAAGTGATGACAAGCAACTGTCCTTTGAGCAGTCAAGTCAAAAAGTTTGATGAACCTCAACATGGCACAGCCAACAAGAGTACATCTCTTCCAAAAGCGCGAAGATCTCAAACAGTTTCATATTCAAGCTCTAGAGCTAGATAATGAAAAATGTTAATCGCACAATATTTCTTAGCAGAAGAATGAAAACATGAGTGGGACTAGCTCTGATGAAAATGTATATGCATAGGACTAGCTCAAACTAAAAGTGGATAGGTTTAAAAGAGGGTAGACACCAGTTATTAAAAACATGCAAACACCCGTGCACGGCGGCTATGACTGTTTCATTCACTACTTTAAATACAGCTTTGCTTGCTCAACGCAATTCCAGAACACTCATTCGGAGCAACTAAAGTGGAAATCAGTATGATTTGATCCTTGCAAACAATTCACCATGTCAATTTAAGATCAGAAATTTACTTCACAATTTGAATCAGCAAGAAAGTACTAGCCACTCTGTTTTAACACTAAATGTTGTAAAAACTGCTGCAAGCTAATTGCGCAGGCCATTGCTCAAAATCAAAATGTTAACTTAAAATACCTCTCACTGGTCCTAAAGATAGCTCCTGCATTCTCCAGCAGAATTTTGAGCAACTCCAAAGCCACAATCTTTCCCCTCATTACCGAGGGATCCGCCTGCGCCTCCTTGGGCGGGGACTTTATGGAGAGCTTGCAGAGAGCGCGGAACACAAGGAACGCATCCCTTCTCAGCTTGTTACCAATCTGAATCTCAGTATCATCGTCCCTGTCCACCTCGCCGTCCGCCAACTCCCCCTTCCTCCCCTCCAGTGCCGTCTTGTACATACTAATCTCCCAGTATTTCGCGTCCAGCATGTCCTTGTCCGTCGAATCAAGCAGATCAGCCGCATTCGTGGTCTCCACTGTGGCCGTCTCAAACGCCCCATCATGCCCGCCCGCCAATGCCGCGGCCCTCGCCGACGGCGTGGCAGGGTTTAACACTCCATCAATATCCTGAATTATCTTTGTAATAAACCCCTGCACGAATTGGTTCATAGTCACATCCCCACCCGCCGCAGCGGACTTCTCGGACTGCGGCTCCATGAGCTCGGCCACGACGATCGGCTGGACAGGCACAGTCGACGAATCCGCCTCCATTCGACGGAACACGATAACGAGCATTTGAACGAGCGAGGCCTTCGCGGTGTTCTGATTAATGGCGAGCTTGCTCCCGAGGTAGATGTCGTAGCAGGTCCGGATAATCAGGAGCAAAGAATCCCCATGGATTCGCAGCGCGGTGGAGGTGACAGCGGAGAGAACGGTGCGGAGAATCATGAGCTCGACGACATCATCGCCAAGCGCGTGGCATCCGCAGACGGCGGCGATAAATCGGGCGAGAAGCGCGGATCCGGGGCCGCCATGGGAGGGGTCGGCCTCGCCACAGAGGAAGGAGTGGGCGACGAGCTTGTGGGCGCAGTCGAGGGCGGGCTCGGCGATCTTGACGTTGCCAGACGATAGCGCAGCAAGGAGGGGGGCAAGGAGGGTTTCGGAGGAGGCCAGGGAGAGATTGAGAGGCCCGTCGTGGAGGGGGCCGGGGAGGGAGTCGGAGGAGGAGGAGAAGATGGAGTCGTCTTCGTCGGAGGCGGTGGGAGGGGCCGGGGAGGAGAGGCGGTCGATGACGGCCTTGCACTCGGCGGCGAGCTTGGCGTGCTTGCGCCACGAGGCGTTCTTGACCACTTTTTCAAGGGCCGGGATCATGAACTGGGCGAGGCGGGAGTGGGAGTCGGCCTCCGCCGGTGAAGCCATTCCCTTTGGGCGGCGGAGGAGGAGGGCGGAAATGGGAGGAGTAGTTGGACCGGGCCGGGTGGTTCAGACCGTGGTGATGGCCTGATGGCTATTCAGTATTCGCTTCTCAGATCTGGTCCGAAGGAAATGACGTGATTGACACTATTGCATAAAGGCTGGGGTTGGTTCAGGAGTGGTGGTTTTTTGGTGAATAGGTGGTGAGGGTTTGGGTAATTTGGGTACGAAATGTTTTACTTTTTAAGTTAAGTAACCAAATTTTGAGCCGGCGTTGACTAATGGAGAGGTATGAGCTCCTAATGTGAACTTATGTTACAAGGCCTTGTTTAGATTTTGATTATTTCCTATACAAGGGATGTTCTCGAAACGCACCCGATGGGATTGGCGGGGGGATACAGTGCTCTGAGAAGTTGGTTGTGTTACTCCTTTTAGTCGGATCTTAAGAACTCGGACACCTCTCGTTATCAAAAGAACTTATAAGTGTAATTCTCGAATGGTTAGTGCAATTAGTATGTTCCTAATAGAGGTAGTGCATCAATTCTTGCGAGAGTATATTTTTGTTTTAGATTTTTTATGTAGGCACATGTACCAGAGTGGATAATAACGCTAGCGAGAAACCAATTAGGAGTGTGGCTCAACTATGAAGATCTTAGGGAAATGATATTTGTACAGCAGATTCCTACATATTTTCCATACACAGCTGAATGAGTGGGTCAGCTGATGTGACCCACATCAGCTCACCCATTCATTTCCATACACATTAGCTGTGTATGGAAATGTGTGGAATCTGCTGTAGGGTTATCACTGCCCAAGATCTTAACCAGGTGGGATAGGTCGAGGAGATAAACCAATTCAATTAGGTGTTGGTGAGATGGACAGGACCACGCCTCAGGAACTTCCCACACCCGCCGTTAATAAAATGAGGGGGAAAGAGAGGAAGATATAGCATTATCTTTTGTTAAAGAATGACCGTGAGTGACCTTTATTCTGGCTAGCCAGTTGAGGCCTGAGGGACTGTTGGAATGGTACCTTAAGCTTAATTTACAATCGAATGGTGAAGCCAGTTGAGGCCAATAACAGCACTGCCTTTTGGTAATTGATACTTTGGTCACCAAGAGGCGCCAATTTGACAACTTATAAAGCTCATGTAGTAGCTACCAACTTGCATAGTTGCATGCAGTGCAAATGGGGTTCAAGTCCGGCCCACTCTCGAGTGATACCATTACCATGTTGACATTTGAGAGCATGGCCTCTTACTCCCAATCTAACATGCTTCTACCTCCGCCATTTGGATCGTAAAAACTCCCAAATATCTACTCCGAAAAATCCACCAACCAAGTAGATTTTTGCGATTATCCACTAACCAGCTGAAGTTATTGCAAAAATCCACCTGGTTGGTGGATTTTTCGGAGTGGATGTTTCTCATTTTTCACGATCCAAACGGCCCCTTAAGAAACAAAATAGGGCAATTAATTAATGTAGGACTGAGTGAGTATATACCTAGGCCTGCTAAAAAAAGACTTCCTCTGTCCTACATTAATAGTCCGATTTAGATTTCTAAAATAAGTTCAAATTGATCCATTTTCATAAACCAAGCAGGACTATTAAAGTAGGACAGATATAGGAAGTAAAGAACAAAGCCCTTCATCCTCTTCCTTCCGATTGCCTGAACATTACAACCACTTACGAAGTAGAGGGATATGTTATCCTGCCCTTCTGATCTGTTTCTTTTAGAATGAGTATTCTATGGAAGTTGAAGATCAAAATGTACGTCAGCAATGGATTGTGTGACAATTGTTCTAGCCAAGGCCACGAAACTCCTGTTATCTGTAACTTTTTTTAGAATCCCCTTCAATCTAAACAGGTCGCCTCAACCAAAGGCTGTGCTGGAAAGGAAAGGGGGGAGTTTGAACATGTTGGTTTGGGTTTTTTTTTATTATCGTTGGTATTTTTTATCTAATAACTCAAGCTCCTCTAATGTTGTTATAGAAGGTAGATATGGACCAGCCGTTGAGTTGAGTTCAATATTAAATATATCCCTTTCCTAGTAGCTCAAGTTTTGGGAAAATTGGTTATTTAACATGTATCATGTCTTGGTTTATAGTCTTGCGGGGAACAGTTCTCTCTTATTTATGTTCAAGACATATTCCCCAAGGTCTTATTGTTTTATCTGTTAGTGTAGATAATTGTTGTGAATGGCAGTCCACAGAACCGTATCTTGGTAACTGAAAGGTCATATCTTGTAATTATGCTAGGAAGCTGAAATGTTATATCTTGTAATCAACCTAGGAAGCTGAAAGGTCATATCTTGTAATCAACCTAGGAAGCTGAAAGGTCATATCTTGTAATCAGGCTAGGTAGACGCGCCCTCTCTTTCTTTATAAGGAGGTCTTCTTCCTCTTTCTGGGGTATACAATATTGAATCCAGTTTTCCTTACTTCTCTTTTATAATCCTGTTTTCTTACTTCTCTTTTCTTTTTACTACTTTTCGTTAAGACGATACCTTGTGACCCTGCTGGGTCACAACATTGGTATCAGAGCCAGACATGCCTCCTCGCAAGCAGCCAGCCATGGCCTCTGAAGTACAACCACGACATGAATGCTGATTCCAGCCAAGACATTCTAATCTCCATGATCAATGCAATTAATATACGGCTATAGAACATCGAGCTTATACAGGCGCAAAACCAGACCACACAAACTGCCAACATGACCACGCCGCTGCCATCAGGGGGGGAATGGCGCCCCTGTCTGACCAGGGAGGTTCCATGTGCCTGGCAGCTCAGCACCAGGCCAATCCGCAGCAAATTCTCTCCCTCGTGGAATCCGAATTGGGTCCTTTAACCCAGACGCAGAAGGTGGTTGCCCTGGCCATAATGCACGAGGCATGCCAGGTGCTCATGGAAATGCCTCAATGGCTACACATCCACAAAACGTTCAGCAAGAGATCGATGAGGAGTGGGAGGAGTTCCAGGGGTCTCGTGGAGGCCAGAGGGGTAGCGCTGAGCCCAGACTAGCTCATTTACAGTTTCCAAGATATAATGGAGATGAGGACCCCGTCGAATGGTTGTACAAGGCGGACAAGTTCTTCGCTTACCAAGGGACATACTCTGATGCGGAATGCCTACGTGTGGCAGCCTTCCATCTTGACGGAGACGCCTCTATTTGATTTCAGACCTTCGAAAAGGAGGTGCGTTATCCTACTTGGGTGTCCTTTTCCGACGAGTTGTGCGTCCAATATGGACCAAATGAATTTCAAGATTTCAATAAAATGTTGTCCAGCCTAAGGAAGACCACTACAGTAAGGGCCTATTATTCGGAATTCATGAAGATTGCCAATCGCCTACCAGATTGGCCAATAGCAGCTCTCGTGGGCACCTTCAAGCGTGGGCTGAAACTAGAGATTGCTGATGAGATGCGCCACTTCCCATGCCACACCATGTGCGATGTGGTGCGTCATGCACGTATCGAGGAAGAGAAATTGGGTCGTCAGCGGAGAGGGAGCCGTGGGGTGATGGCTCTGCCCCCCCTTACCAGCCCCACATCTGTCTCGGCCCTAGCGCTTGGCCCCAGCCCAAGCCGGCCGACATTGCCAGGGCCTGTTACTCCACCTGTCCGTCGCTTGACGCCAGCCCAAATAAACGAACGACGTTCTAAGGGACTCTGTTTTAAATGCGATGAGAAGTTTGCCCTCGGACATCGCAGCTCCGTCCGGGGTAGTTTACTTGTCGAAGAAGCCGAGGACGAAGAAGTGGTTGAGCCAGAAGAGGCACCCAACCTCTATGATCATGTGCAGCCGGAGATATCCATCCATGCATTCTCAGGTACTTTCACCCCCAAAACCATGCGCGTTCAGGGCCAGCTCAAGCGCCAACAGGTAGCGGTACTCATCGATAGTGGCTCTACTCACAACTTTATCAATAACAAAGTGGCGCAGCATTTGGGGTGCTATGTCTCAGACTCCAAACCATTTGATGTGGTGATAGGCGATGGCAAACACCTCCAGAGTGTGGGCATGTGTGCACAAGTTGAGTTGGTGATTTAAGGACATTCCTTCATCACTGATCTATTTCTCTTATCCACAAAGGGGGCTGATGTGGTGTTAGGAGTCCAGTGGCTTCAGGACTTGGGCGATGTCGTCTGGAACTTCCAGGATCTGACTATGGACTTCGAGGTAGCAGGCCAACATGTGCGTTTACATGGGTCGCAACTAGGCACCCTGCATACGGCCCAGGAGGTGAGTTCTCTTTTCCAGTTTACACCTCAAGGTCTATTTTTCCAGCAACGTGCTATCATGGATGTGAGTCAACCAGTATTGCCAGATGACATGCTCCGCCTCCTGGCCGAGCATGAGGATATCTTTGCAGAGCCATCTGGCCTTCCGCCAACCCGGAGCCACGACCATCACATCCCTATCACGCCTGGAGCTTCCCCCGCCAATGTTCGACCCTACCGGTATCCTTATGTTCAAAAGGCAGAAATCGAACGGTTAGTGCAAGAGATGTTGCAATCAGGTATAATCCATTCCAGCACTAGTTCATTTTCATCTCTGGTTCTATTGGTTCGCAAGAAGAACGGTTCTTGGCACTTCTGTGTTGACTACCGTGCGCTCAACGCAATTACGGTGAAGGATAAATATCCTATCCCAGTGATCGAGGAGCTCCTGGATGAGTTGGTAGGGGCTACCGTTTTCAGCAAACTTGACTTGCGCTCGGGTTATAATCAGATACGCATGCAGCCCCATGACATCCACAAGACTGCCTTTCAGACTCATGACGGGCACTATGAGTTCCTCGTCATGCCATTCGACCTGACCAATGCTCCAGCCACTTTTCAGAGCTTGATGAACGATATGTTTAGGCCCTATCTCCACCGGTTTGTGCTCGTATTCTTTGATGATATACTTATTTATAGCGCGTCCTTGGAGGACCATCTATGCCACCTCAAGTCAGTTTTTACCATCCTGCTTGCTAATTCATTATTTTTGAAGCACTCGAAGTCCTCCTTTGGCAGCGCGCGGGTAGATTATTTGAGCCACATTATCTCGCATGAAGGGGTGGCCACTGATCCGTCAAAAGTGGAAACTACGCTTTTGTGGCCTCGGCCCACTTGTGTGAAGTCTCTTCGTGGTTTCTTGGGCCTCACTGGTTACTATCGGCGGTTTATTGGGCGGTATGGGGTGATGGCTGGGCCCCTCACATCCTTGCTCAAGAAGGGGGCCTTTTCATGGTCTAATGAAGCACAAGCAGCCTTTGACCAATTGAAGCAGACTATGGCAACCACCCCGATATTAGTTCTTCCAGATTTCAGCTTACTGATTGTGATTGAAACCGATGCATCTGATTTGGGTCTCAGAGCTGTCCTTCTCCAAAAAGAACGTCCTATTGCG
Source organism: Houttuynia cordata (assembly GCA_039654745.1). Lineage (NCBI taxonomy): Eukaryota > Viridiplantae > Streptophyta > Magnoliopsida > Piperales > Saururaceae > Houttuynia > Houttuynia cordata. The sequence goes on from CM077505.1 coordinate 24,786,059, forward strand.
TTTTTCAGTAAAGCACTCTCGGGGTGATCTTTGACTTTGTCGGAATACGAGAAAGAAATGCTCGCTATTGTGCACGCCATCAACAAGTGGCAGCCCTACGCCCTCTCAGCAGCGTTGGGCCAGTAAATTATTGGGCTATGATTATGAAGTGGTATACAAGAGGGGTGCGGACAACACTGTGGCTGATGCCTTGTCTCGCCGGCCCAAGGACGGGGGATACTTAGCCTTATCTATGCCGTGTTGCCCCTTTGTGCGAGAATTGAAATGAGCATATGTGGAGGACCCTACCACCAAGACGCTGATTGACCGTCTTCAGGTTGATCCTGCCGCTAAGCCTCCTTTTGCTTGGCGGGAAAATCTCTTATTCTGGAAGGACCGCTTATGGGTACCTGCTATCCTGGATTTGCGACGGCGTGTGGTATCCCATTTCCATGATACTCCTATGGCTGGCCATGAAGGGATGTTCAGAACCTTCAAGCGGGTAAGTTATAGCTTCTTGTGGGCCAGTATTCGGAAGGATGTGCATTCCTATGTGGCAGCTTGTGACACATGCCAGCGGGCAAAATCGGCATCCACAACCCCTGCGGGTCTTCTCCAGCCCCTTTCTATCCCTGACAAGGTGTGGGAGGACGTCTCCATGGACTTTGTTGAGGCCTTACCCATGGTTCGCGGTAAGACAATCATTATGGTGGTGGTAGACCGCCTCTCCAAGTACGCCCACTTTTGCGCCTTGAGCCATCCATTTTCTGCCCGAACCGTTGAGGAGCTATATGTAAAGGAGGTCGCAAAGTTGCATGGTATGCCACGAACTATTGTGTCAGACCGGGATCGTGTATTCATTTCTCAGTTATGGCGGAAGTTTTTCACGCTGTAGGGTATGGAGCTCCATATGAGTACAGCCTATCACCCTCAAACGGATGGTCTGACCGAGGTGGTCAACCGATGTCTAGAGTAGTATTTACGCTGCTTTGTCAGGGATCAGCCTCGGGCGTTGGCTTCAGCTCCTTCCATGGGCAGAGTGGTCGTACAACAGGCCTTACCACACACAGCAGGATTCACCCCTTTCGAGGTTGTCTACGGTCGCCCTCCTTCTTCAGTCTTGTCTTACGTACCTCATCACTCCTCTAGATTATATGCTTCAAACGCTAAATGAGGTTCTTCACCAGCTCAAGGCTAATTTGGCTTCAGCTCAGAACCGGATGAAACAGGTCTATGATAAGAAGCACATTGATCGGGAGTTCCAGGTCGGTGATTTGGTATATGTGTCCGTTCTGCCACATCGCCAGACTACCCTATTTCGGGTTGATCATAAGCTGGCTGCTCGTTATCATAGGCCTTATGCAGTTATGGAAAAGGTGGGGCCGGTGGCATATCGTCTTTCACTACCTCTTGGGTCGTTGGTTCACCCCGTTTTACGTGTGTCACGATTGCATCGATTCGTAGGGGACCCACAGTTAGTTGCGGATATTGTGCCCCCGCCACTCATGGGCCCTGCAAAACCTGACGCACATATGCCTGCCTCTCTTATTGACAAGCGGAGGGTGCGTCGTTCGGGACGTATTATAATTGAAGTGTTGGTAGCTTGGAAGGGTAAATCCTTAGACGATGCAAAGTGGATGTTAGAGGATGACTTTCTAACCCGCTTTCTATCATGGTCGCATTGAGGGCAATGCGGAAGCGGAGCGTGGTGGAGTGTTGTGAATGGCAGTACGCAGAACCGTATCTTGGTAACTGAAAGGTCATATCTTATAATCAACCTAGGAAGCTTAAAGGTCATATCTTGCAATCAACCTAGAAAGCTGAAAGGTCATATCTTGTAATCAGGCTAGGTAGACGCGCCCTCTCTTTCTTTATAAGGAGGTCGTCTTCCTCTTTCTGGGGCATACAATATTGAATCCAGTTTTCCTTTCTTCTCTTTTCTAATCCTGTTTTCTTACTTCTCTTTTCTTTTTACTATTGTCAAGATGATACCTTGTGACCCTGCTGGGTCACAACAATAATCAATCAACGAGAACCAGCCTAAAGAAATAATAAAGTTCATTCCTTTTGATATCTCTAAATTTGATATATAGAACACCCGAATAAAACACGATATGAGGCACCACCCAAGGACTGTCTTTGAACAATTATTCGTTACCTTAGTGCAAGGCTCCACTGGCAATTGATCAAGAGATACAACAGACCTCTCTCAGAATCTTGATTCCTTCAAAAGAACCCAATATCAAACTCAAGAAGAGAGTGTTGCCCAACATGAAATCAATATGCAAAATTCGACTCATAAAACACCAATCAAGATGGTGGAAAGGGGGAGAAGAGATGAGAGCAATTGCGGACGAATTCTCAATTGAGGAGAAGAAGAAGATAAAAGAGCCCTATTTTGGTTAGATTAAGATGCTATTTGGATGTCTATTTTTTTGGGCAGAAATGGACTTTTAAGGGGCAGAAGGATCTTTCTCTGTCATAAACATATTTGGAAGCACCTTTTAATCTGCATTTTCAAAAAAGTGTTTGGAAACACATTTTTGAAAGAAATTTTTTTGCTGTAGAAAGTTATTTTCCACCCCTTAAAGGGTCCATTTTCCTTTTTATCTTAAACCTCCTCAAGATGAGGATTAAGGTAGAAGGTCTCTTTCTATTGTTCTCCTTATGCAACTAAAAATATTTTTGATGATATTACCCCTTTGAAATCTCACTCTTATTTTTTTTTTGTTTAAAAAGGTAGTTTCAAACAGCATGCCACTTTCCTTCCTTTAAGATAAAAGAAAACGAAGGGAAAAGATTTTTCCTTTGGGTAACAAAAGACATCTAAACAACACCTAACATTAATCCATGTCCTAGAGACCAGATAAGGAAGAGCCAAGTAAAAAAACTGCTAGTTGGACTGTTTTCAGATGTGTCCCAAAGAGGGGTGGCGGATCAGCCTCAACTGGCGATTGATCGCAGGCTTAAAATGCGCACAATGGCCCAAACTGAGAGCCCCTCAAGCGATCGATAGAGCACCTCTCCGGAAAATTCATCCAAAAATCACATATGGCGATCGATAGATGAGCCCAGCAGGTGGATCGCTAATACCTTTTTCTAATAAATTAATTTACCAATATTATCCTCTTCCTCTCCTCTTTATGTCCACATGCTATGCTTTGGTGGATGTTTGACATGTGGGAAAACCAGTTATTTAACACAGCCACCATGTGACTTGCAAAATTAGTGAGACAGCAAGACATGTGCCTTCGAAGTCTATGGTAGAAGGCATCAAATAGCTAGCTACTTGGACAAACCCATTCTGTAAGCCCAAACAAGAATGTCTATATATGATACTCCTGTTCCACATTAATAGTCATATTTGGTTTTTCAAATGAACTGATTTAATATGGAACGGATGAAGGTTTAAATAACTTCATCAAGGTGGTCACGAGAGGAAGCTCCATATACAACAAAAGATAAGGTGAAACCAGTTCATGCACACAGAAGCATAACATATGAAGTTTCTAAATCCTCATTCCATATGGTAGGATCAGGGTTTGATATCCTCATCTCAGGCCATGTGCACCTCTCATGCTTTCAGAATCCCAAGCGCATCGTTTGCATGGACTGCCCCATATTCCATTTATCCCGATATTGTAAAGTATATGCAACATGATGATTAAGTCACTAGTCAATTGTAACTGTTGAAAGAACAGTACTCAATAAACTGATTGGACGCAGAGAAGGAAAGGATGTGCATGTAGAATATGTAAGAAAAGATCTCCCATTGTCTATTCCTCTTGGATGCAGTGAAAGCATATATACAACATTCATTTGACAAGCACAGCTTTTTCTTGTTATGTAAACAAGCACAACTTGTATACCTTGAATAGAGTTTTGTTGGAGTTGAATAGAAAAAAAAATGAAACCAATAAATGAGAAGTATTTATAATGGTTTCATGATCAATTGTTCATATGAGCATAGTCTTTCCGATATGACTAGGAATGGTATATTGGTGGTTATAATCTACGAAATACAAACTTTCAATCGATTGTAAGTCCAACTTTTTATAATTTAACTTTAGCTCCTAACTTGAAATCTTCTTTAGAAAGGGAAATCAATCTGATTAGTCCTTGTAACTCCAAGAACACAGACCAGCAAACCAATGGGGTGTTGGTGTGATAGCCAAGGCACGAGAAGCATGACTTACTCCATTGGCCACCCACCTCGTATTATATCCCAATTTATCCGATGCATATGATAGGTGGGCCTTATATGTACCCAAGGGGATTGGCAGCAGGAGACATTGCTCTAAGAGGTCAGTTCCCCTGCCCCTTCTAGTGGGGTCTTACGGATTTGGACACCTCTTATTATAAAAAAAACACAGACCACCCACCCGGGATTATATCCTGATTTACCCGGTGCATACAATAGGTGGGACTTGTATGTTAACCTCGTTCAACATCTATACATAATATTTTGCTAAATAGGTATCCATCTACGTACGGAAGAATGGCCTCTATATATGATTAGCTGACAGACCTGAGTGAGCAACAAGAGAAAAAAACATGATATGAGATAAAACTTATCGATCATCTTTTCAATCAAATAATCACTCTGAAGAAGACATATGAGTGGACTCACACCCCATCTGTCCGATCTAATACAACAGACACAAAACGTTCTTCTCTACAGTGGTCCACTCACAACCAATAAACTGAAATACAACCACTATGAGTGACCCACTAGCCCACCATGGCAACAAATCAACAATGCAAAACCATAACCTTTTCCCACTACATGTGATCTTGAACTTTCGTGTTTTTGAATAGGTATCTGTGATCCTAAGCAATTTTTTTTATAACGAGGGGTGTCTGAGATGGGTTTTAGCCAAGTAAAACGGGGTCCATTTACAACCAATAATCTGAAATACAACCACTATGAGTGACCCACTAGCTCACCATGACAACAAATCAACAATTGGCTAGCCAACGGTGTGTGCTAACCATCCCACCAACCTTTAGTGATGCGATCTTGAACACTTTAAATTCCATCAAATTCACACTTCTGAAATCCATGACTCTTCATCATACTGTACATGTATTGATTGTATTCTTTATTTACGCTCAATATTATTACATGTTTTTATCTGTTGTAGTTAGCCTAATTACACATCACAGTCTCTGCAACCTTTTCAAAAAAAAAAAAGAGTCACAAACAATTGGACAAAAAAAAGCCGTTGAGATCTGACCAGTGCAATGTCCTCAATATTGTTCTGATTATCTCTGCAATTTGAAGTATCCATTAAGCTTGGAACACTCCATAAGCGCTCTGGCGCTCATCTCCCTTTCAAATCTCCATACGTAGTTTAGCCCGACCAAGAGCTCCGTTATGGCGGCCTCGGCCTTCGCCTGGTTGGCGAAGACGAGCGTCTGTAGGAGCATAACGTTAGTACCGGCGGCGGGGGTGGCGCAGCTCCTCGCCGCCACGCCTTGCTGCTCGAAGCTCCGCTCGCTCTGCCGTCTTATCGTGTTATGAGCAAGCGGCGCTAGCCACTCGAGGATGCGGGCCAACGCATCTCTCCACTCGGCCGCCAGCCCCGGGTCGGCTGCGGTGGCTCCCACCCCCCACAGCCGGGCCCGGAGCTCGCTACGGAGGCTCGCCGGGAGCATGCCGTACAGGTCATCCCGCGCGTCGAGCCCGACAAGGTGCGGTGACTGGATCATCTTCTCTAGCACGATCATCAGGTTGGCGTAGTGCAAGGCTAGTGCGGCGGCGCCAAGGGTGCTCGGCGGCGGCTTTAGCAGCTTCGCGTTAGAGTCGAAGAAGCTCCGGCCGTCCGTGTCCGTATCTTGTCCGTCTGAATAGTTAGACGGCAATGGCCCTGAAACGAAAGGCAGGGTGGCGGCGGCGGAGTTGTCGGAGGGGAAGACGGTGGCGGATAGGCTCCGGGAGACGGGAGCAGACCGGTCGTGGCCGAGTCCGAATACTTGTTTGAGCCGGGCGAGAACGGTGAACGCGGATCTGGACAAGAGAATGGCGACCGAGTCGAAGCTCCGAGTCCAGAGTGAACACTCCTTCAAGCGCTTCACCTCCTGCTTCTGCAGGAAGAGCATCAGCTGCATGTCGGACAACTTCTTGGCCCGGACTGGCGAGTCCGGATCACCGGAACCGACCAGCTTCCTCAGGCCTTGCTCCGTCTCCGCCATCTCGTCGACCGCCTTGTGTAGCGCCGTTGACGCGGCCACGAGCCGGGTCATTTTCCGGACGGCGGAGTCCATCTCCCTCCGGGACATGACCCACCCGTGGGGGTCCTTGCCGTAGTCGGCGAACTCCGCAAACAGCCGGTCGAACGACTGGAGCGACGCGATGTGGCAGTGTCGTCCGATACGGCCTATGGAGACGGCAATGAGGCGGAGCGACTCGGAGAGCTCAGCGCAAGCAAGGCCGAGGAGGAAGGAGTCGTCGTTAGATACAATCTTCCGGACGCCGTCGATGGCGATGGCCTCGTGCCGGATCCAGGCCACGTTCTTGTCAAACATGGACTGCCAGAGCTGGACGAGCTTGGCGAGGAGGCTGGCGATCTCGAATGAGAGCACCCCGACCTTCTTGCCGTCCGGTGAACAGACCGACTCGAAGCCATTGGAGATGGCTGTTTTCACCTTGTTGAGCCAAGAATCCAACGCCATGAAAGCAAGAAGGAGAGAGAGAGAGAGGTTTGTTTGTGTTGATAAAGAGGAGAGTTGAGGGGGGAGGAGGAGAAATAATTGGAAGAAGAAGTTGGAGAGGGGAAAGGTCTAAATAAGAAGGTTAGGAGGCTCTATGCTCATGGGATGTTGAAAGGTTTTTAAAAAAAAAGGGGGGGGGGGGGGGGGGGGGACTGTGGTATTTGGTGGGAGATGATAGGAGTATGTCATGGGAGTAGGGTCTTTATCAGTGATTCAGTAGTATCTTGATCAGTATTTGGTTTGTATAAAAAAATGATCAGTATATAGTTGGAATACCATCATTTCCACATCAAAGAGAGTGAGGAAAGATGAGAAGAGATGAATAGGAAGGGTCCATTGGTTTAACTAGATGCGGGAAGGGCTATGAGTGTGATTTGAATGGGCCAAATAAATAGAAGATGGAAATACTAAAAAGCTGCAATTAAATAGAGGCATTAACTAAATGATTTCCTTTTTTGCTCAGTAAATAAAGGATTAGGTTCTGTTCCATTCGTTAAATATAAGTGTCTGAGTAGGCAAGGCTCTGATTGCAGCTATTCTGATTCAGCCGCATTTTGACTTATCAAATGGAGCATTAGGCCCATTTTAGAGCCCCTCCATCTCATAGCTTAAAATAATTTTGTATAGATGCAGATTTAGATGTTTTCATACGTTTATTTCATTTTGCAGATTAGGCGTTTTCATATCATGATTATCACATTTTGCAGATTAGATTACTCCATAGTACGTTTTGCTGTTTTTTTTTTTAACTGCAGGCCCACATCTAGGCATTTGGACTTTATCAAATGTACTAATAAACATGTAAAGACATCTAATCTGTATCTTTTCATAACTATTTTCGTAAAAGAGCAGTAATGGGTTGTATGCGCCAGGGGTGCATGGTTTTCTACTTCATTTTAGTTGTCAGTCAAGCACATGCAGGTGACAACAAAATTAGCGGGTATCATGTTGCACGTGTGTGGCCAGGTTCATGTATGAACACAGGCATACATGCATTTCATTTGGCACATGGAAAATCTTTTTTAAATTCAGTGGCATATATTCACCTTCAAAATTTTCAAGCATAGCTTTCCCAAAATTTTTAGTTCAGAACTCTCAAACCTATGTTTATAAATTCCATTCTATGCTATATATACCGTATCATGTAGAGATAGGGTATATGAAGACTACATCTTCGGCTCCACGCCTACGACGCTACATATATTGTACTCCCTCCATTCCAAAATATTACGTATATTTGAAAAAAATCTCATTTTTATTTGACCATAAATCCCGCACGGAAGTCACACGACTTCTCCTCCCTTACATCCCATCCACCTCGTATGATCGTTTATGAACAAAATTCTAGTCAATCCTTCCAAGTTTCCTCAAATTTTAGAAAGAAGAAGTCATGTGATTTGGCAAAATGTATACAGTATTTTGGAATAATAATATTTCTAAATATACACAATATTTTGGAATGGAGGGAGTATCACGTAGAGATGGGTATACATACCGACCGAAATGTGTCGTTGAATCATTCCAAAATTTCAAACACAAGTTGGGCAGAAGTGCACGTTCACTTGGAATGTAATGTTAATTGGTCAGCAATGGTCAAATGGCCCCAGCCTTCTTCTTGACCTTGAGCACCATCATGATTTTGATTTCAGACAAAGGACTTGAAAATATTGATTCCGCACCCACTAAGGTTTGCTAGTGCTGCAACAGTTGATCTGAAAGTCTGAACCTTTTCCCCTCGTGCGATGTTAAAGTTAAACCATACGCCCTTCCCAATTCAGTTACATTTCCACGACGTCATTTTACACATGTAGCGGGTCCATGGCTGCAGGTCTCATTGTTGCAGCCTTTTGACTAGCCAAATATGGAAAGAACAAGTGCGACATTTTTTTTCATACAATTGAGCAAATGCTACATTGTAGATGATATTATTCCTATTGTAAGTTTTCACAAAATGATAGTGGTCCAACGAATTTGTCCAACAAAATCCTCTAAATGTGATGGCAGTATCAAAAAATGATATGGTCCGCACGAATATGATGTGTATCAGCTTCCCCTTGCATGAACCTGCTTTTAGGTGCATCGTGCCCCCTTCATCCCTGAAGGTGCCACAAGAGAAGGCTCGAAGTTGGGACCTCTCCCTCAACAGGGTAGACACTCTCTCACCGCGGCAATTGGTGGTAGGGCCGCCCCTTGGATGAATCTATAACATGCTGCATAACAATTGTTTTGGGGGGGTTACTATTTGTACTCAGGGGGTTCATTAAGTTACTATGGCCCTGTTTGGTTGCCTAAAAAAAAGTTAGATTCTTATGAATCCAGCTTCTTTCGGGAAATCTCCTCCAAAAGAATTCACTTCAACTTCTTCCGGTGACAAAAATTATAATTTCAGCAAAAAATCAGGGGCTTTTGTAAAAAAAAATGCAATTTCGAACGAAACTGCGTGTTTTTTTACAAAAGCCCTTAACTTTTTGCTGAAATTATAGCTTTTACCACCGGAAGAAGAAGTGAATTCTTTTGCCAATTCTTTTTTTGGCAACCAAACAGAGCCTACAAGTGAAACTTGTAGGAACATTATCATTTTCCTTATATGTGCTACTCCCTCCATCTGTAATTAATAGATACATTTAGTTTTCAAAACAAACTAAAATAGTTCATTATGAAAAATCAAGCGGTCCTTTGTATCTTGGGAGCATAAGCCTGACACAAGGGTGGCGGTATCTATTTTAAAGTCAGTAGTGCCTCAAACTTCTTACATCAATTGATTGGTTCTCGTCATGTTGTAGGTTTGTAGTTTCCTTATCAACATAGTCGAGTAAAGTACTACCATCCCATTATTTTTTAACAGTTCATTGCATAATACATCTAAAGGTTGTGATCTTACCTCTTGGAAGACATCCAGGGTACGGAAAATCTAACGACTTCTTTGAAGCCATGTACGTAGATTGTTACGAGGAGTTGAGCTTGGAAGTTCCAACTTCTCACTTTTTAGATTGTTTCGCTTGTTTTTGAATGCCTTGTGCTTAAAATATAAGTGGACTTGGCCCCAAAAGGACTGATTACTATCTTTTTAAGCATTCAAAGCTACATCACACTCATGATGCCTCCACTAAGACTGGTTTAAAGATTCGAGGAGTCTGTGTGGGCCTAATGCTAATGTCATGTGACATGGACAGTGGGCCCAAATACAAGGGCTGTCACTGTTGGGTTTGGACCGTTTCAGTGGCTGAACTTTCAGATGACATCATCATAAATCATAATCACTTGGGGGCCATCACTTTCTATGTAAATTTTTTACTATCTGAGTGCTTCGAGTGATTGTTATTAGTCATAGCATATTAATTTCTGAAACATTGACACTAGTCATTAACATAATATAGAGGAAAGTAACATTATAAAAAAAGTCCATAATCTGAATGACCAGCTTATATGTATTATCCATTTCCAAGTTGCCAACTCTCCATATATTTCAAACAAACAAATAAGTATCCATAAAGGATTGTAACTTTTTTTTTGCTACAATAAGAGGTTCTAAAAATGTTAAATTTAAGTAGTTTAGTTTGTTAATTTTGAATCTTATTCCGCGTGAGCCCTAAAAGGCTTTTGAATGAGTAATCTTAAAATGGGTCTAAACCATTCAGACATAAAACCATTAAAATGGTTGACCACACAAATTCAGACGCGAGTTAGGTCGTATCAAACAGTCTGTCCCAACTTGAACAGCCACTTTTCAGTATTGAAACGAAGTTTGTTATTAAATGCTACCTTTAGGCAAGGGTATATGATTATGACCAACAAGTGGAATTTGTGAAATGGCGTGGTATTGAATGAAACGTAGGTATTTTAATGTACCCACTACTAAATGGAACAAAGAGAATCCACACTTAGATTTTTGCCGAGTATTTATTCATTTATTTACTTTTTTTAACTAGGAGAAGATAGATGACAGGGATGGATAAGTTGATAATCCCAAAAACCAAATAGGACAATTAATATAGGACAAATATAGGAGGCAATTTAAAAAATTTATTTTTCTTGTTCTTATAGAAGGTCCCTTGAGGGACCATCGGTGTAAGATAATATGCAAGAGCACTTCTACGCAAAATAGACCGGAAAAATTCTATCTGTTATATATGTAACACATATCACAACAAATATACAACCTAACCATACTCCTTTTATGGGATAAGGTGAAGAGGTTCAACACTTTCATTGGTAAGAATAATCCTTATTTTCTTGATGGCCATCATGTAAAATTGAGACCATGGTTAAACTGTAACACGTCTGTTAGTGTAAAAGAAGATGAACGGCCCTAAACTTTAAGCTACCACATGCATCAATGACGCAATGCAGCAAGTGCCACAGGAGCAACACCTTAGCCTTGTGCATCTGACCTTTCCTAATGAACTCCATTAATACTCACTGAGCGCTGATCAAGATCTGATAGGTTGACCATGGTGGGAAACACTGAAACTGTTACTCCACACCGGATGCCCATGTGTCACAAGTTCAATGAGAGGCCCCCCATTTCAATTTCCATGTCCAAGGAAGAAAACCCACTTGAGTTGCACTACTTGGATCCCACTAGCCTATGATTTTAATCCAACATGGGTGTCTGTAGAGTTGTTATGGCCAAGACAAGAACAATTATGGCGAGAGCGGAGACACCGGTGGCTTTGGATGCTTGGCTCCGTCTTTGCAAATAGAATGGATGTTGTTGCACTTTATGTGGACAACCAACAGCCCAAGAGTAGTCATGCTTCCATACAAACACTAGATATTCAAAACTCCCATTCCCTTCTTCAATGGCACGGGAGAATCATTCCACCTTTTGGCCAGACCAAGGACATGATGCAGCTCATGCCAACATGCCTGGTTATCCAATCCGTGCTCTCATGTTTGCCATTTTTTAATGGGGCTAATGGTTAGTTTTTTATTCATCGAATTAGAATTAGAATATTAAAAGCTCCTTTGATTATTAATATGACTAGATAACAACCAATGGAGTCTTGGTGAGATGGCTATGATCACCCCTTGGGAAACTAGAATTCAAGCCGATGGTGAAGCTTCACCAGATCAACGCATGAAAGGGCATCTTATGTACGGACAGTCTATTATATTTCTCATAGTTCGTACCCTTCCGGGCGTACCGTCAATCCTCAGTGGCCACTGAAGTTTCACCAGCAGATTTGAGTTCAGGAAGTAAAACTCTTGAGTTGAAAACCCCACCATATTGGTCGCCCACAGGGACAATATCTCCTGGCGTATTTAATTACTAATTTATGTGCATTGTATGTCTAATCTCGTCCTAAGGACTCGTGCGCACTTGTTAACAAAAAAAAAGTGGGCATATGCCAAGATTTATTAAATACTTTCAATATTTAAATAATGATTTCTTTGGCCCACATAAAATATGTTAACATTTATTTAAAACTAAAAAAGATATTGGACATGGTAATCCTTGAAGGCGGAGTTTTTTCCATATTATTTGACATCAACTTTCGTTTTCCTATATTACCTGATTTTCCCGTGAAATCCCATGTGACTTGGAATCGACACATAAAGTACCAGAAATGCCCATTTTTTGTGACTTTTGTATCCGAAGGTGACTGAGTCCACTACTGATCAATATTGGAATAGACGTGACTGCATTAAGGTGAAACGATTTAGTGGAGAATGGAAAAGGCATACACTGGAGATGTCTAAAGGGCGACTAACATGAGGTCACTTTCTTCGAATACCAGCCAGGTATTTGAGACACATATGAGAAGTAAGGATCACAACAAGCAAGAGCTTTTGGAATTCCTCTCATCGCATTCAGATTTCATTTCAAATGATTCATTGCACTCAGGCGCACCCATGGAAAGGATTGAAAAGTAGGCATTAACACAACAAACGAGAGATTTGACTGGCAGCAGCCATTGAGACAACCTGTCTTGCTTATACTTTTATTTTCCTTTCTTGACCAGCCAAAACCTGTACGTTTTTTATATACACCCTCCGCTCATTTTTAATCGAAACAATTATTAAAATATATGTACCAAAATAAGATGATACCGTTCACCGTAACCGAAAATGCATTCTCGGCTCCGGCTCGGAGGCTCACATCTGCCTTCTCCGCTTGACCGTTGCTCCCGCCAAGAGCTTTTACTGTAGGCTTCACTAATAAACATAATGACCATTTTAAGTGACGGTCTCGATTAGAGAGGAGGGAGTAATTCAATTCACTGCTGAAGCTCCACCACTAGTGAAGTCACAAGTGAAGTTTCACCCGCCGTTGATTGCCCCAAATCGTCAGTCACAAACTTTCGCACAATCAAGATGCATATATAGACTGGGCGCACGTGCCTTCCTTGTGTGCTGTCCATTTAGGGTGATCAACGGCCGGTGAAACTTCACAGATTCAAATTATCAATAATACATGCTAGGTGGGAGTTGTTAAATATCCCTACATGATCTAACGGCTTCCATCCCCCCTAAGCACATACTAACCGCACATTAGCTGATATCTATTTTCCATTATTAAGTGGATCCTATCTGATTTTAAAAATTCAAAAATCAAAATAGGACACTAAATATGGAGAGAGGCAAACCAATTACACACTCTTCTAGATAATACTCCCTCATAAAATCTCCTATAAAGAGTGTGCGATTGTTAACTGTGGAAGATCTAACAAATGTGTTGATAATAATCTATTTCCATCTGTTAGTGGAAAAGTTAGGGTTAAATATTTTATAATGATGGAAGAAGTTTTAACCGCACCATGACTTCACCATTGCAAACCCTACTTATGGGTGATTTTGTATGTAAGCCCAAGAACTCACCGCACCTAAACTTTTGTCCACTGAGTTTGGCCTATATGGGCCAGAGACAAATCCAGCGTAAAGCCCACATAACACTCGGGCGTTGGGCGGATGGGCCTAGCTTATTGGCAATTTGGCATGGGCCTGTGAACGTTCTTCAGCATCTGATTCTGCGTGAGCAAATGAAATAAGAGTATGAGCAATATTAAAAGAATAGGTACTGCGCTGTAGAGCCGAAGCTCACCGGCCATCAGATTGCGTGGACCCGCAGAAGCCGTCAGATCAGTGGATTCCAAGAGATCTGATGGCTGGGCGCGCTCTGGCTCTGCAGCACAGGTTGTTGTTTTCCATATTTAAATCTCTGTATAATTGGAAAAATGTTCTCGCTCTGTCCAATGAAGCCCGCTACCAGGCTGATATGCTCCCTCATGACAAAAAAATGGAGGGGGAGAAAACGCCATTGTTTTTAGGGCTTCAAGAGTCCAATAATTTTCACCCACTTTCTAATGCGATGGAACCTTGACTTTGTAAGTAAATATGGGTTCTTGTCCCATTTTACTTGTCTTGATTGAGAGGAGTCGGCTCTCTCGTGCAAGTGTAGGCATGTGGAGTAGTTAGGCTTCCGTGGGCCCGGTCCACACTAAATTCGAAGAGACACTGTAATCATCACCGATCCGGAAATCACCTATTTGGAATTAGCTATTTTGGTACGACCAAAATGGAATTGTCAAATAAGGAGTCACCATATTGGAAATAATTTTGGGAGAGACGTTGAGCAATTTCGGGAAACCGAATGGGCATGATTTTGTAACTGAAATTTCTGCCTTTTTAAGGGCAATGGAGGGGACGCCCTCCATGCCAATGAAAAGCTTATTTCGGTTTGAAATTGGATGGCTCTCTCTTGATTTGGTGATCTTGATTTCATTAGGTGAAAAAGCTAATTCGGGGAATATAGTTTTTCACGACGTTCTACACTCGATCGGTGAAGGATTTGGTGTTCTCGGACATATTCTAATCCGTGGAGTGATTCGTAGGCACAAAGGCCGAAGGTTAGTGATTCCAATTTGATTATATTTAAGCTATATTTGTTGTTTGAAGGAAAAACTCAATCTTTGAGAACCCACATCAAACGGATAAAAATCTTAAAATTCGCTTCCGTTGCGGCCCTATTACCCTTCAGATTTTGCTAATGCACACAAGCTTTATTGGACGGAAGGAGCACATTTTGAAAATCTTTTCAACTATTAATCAAAATAAATCAGACAACAAACGGAACAAGGCTTCCCGACTACAACATATTTGACAATACGTGAAAAACCACATGCAAAGGAGACCAGCTCCATTGTTGAGGGACCTCAAACTCAAGGCTTGCTAGTGATTTCCAAATGGCCAACAAATCTTGGGAGCCGATAGATGGGCGGGATATAGAGCCACGGGGAGAGAGCTCAAGCACCAAAATTGTACTCTACAGCTTGGTGACATGGTGCTGTTAAGACAACAGTATGGCAAGTGGGAAGGTACTTGTCGATCAAAAATGGGGGATAGTACCAAAAATTCGTCTAAAGCAGGAAATATGGGGCATGCTAAAGGTATGAGAAATGATTAAAAAAATATAAGACATAAATAATAATATGCAAACTAAAATAAGGGAAATTGTAGAGAAACATATAACAAGCGTTTACACCAATACAACATGTACTATACGAAAAAGATGTGTAGTATTAAAAAACGCGTTTAATACCAAGCATAAACTACAGCTAGTGGAAAAAACAAGATTATACACATGTGAATTGTAGGGGGTGGGGTGACTCCTGCCTTGGCCATGCATAATTTGCTTGTAAATCTTCAGGTCATTCATGGCCACGACCCGCGATTTACGCAGGATAATGCTTTCGCTCCTGCTCAGACAGGAGAAAGTTCTGACACTGAATATAATGCTTGTATCTTAGCTTTCAGTGCTTCACCAAAAGGTTTTCAGGAAAACCTTCAACTTTCCTATGCCACTTACAAGGATCATATTAATCAGCGTCGTCGTGCGAAATCGTATGTTGAGGGTGACCTCATAATGGTTCATCTGCACAAGGACCGTGTGCCCACACAAGTTCTTCCCAAAAAGTTCGGCCCCTCACAAAGTTCTCCACGTACAAGGTGAGCGACAACGCCTATGACATTGAGTTATCCTCGGACCTGCCGATTACAAACACTTTCAATGTGTGACATGTTCGAGTATCATCCTTCCCCTCTAATGTTTCAGTAGGCTCATTGGAGGATTGGTTCAAAGAGTGGACAATAATACAGCGAGGGGAAAAGTATGAGAGAACACAAGAAAAAGGGTAAAATTGTAAAAAGCACTAGGAAATAGTAATTCAGAAATGAGAAATATATGAAGCTAAACTAAGTAAAAAACGTGTGTAGTAAGTTTTAATACGATACAAGGTGTTACTATATGAAAAAAGTCGTGCACTCCTAAAATGCATTCAATAATCATCATCATACGCCTTATGCCTTATCCCAGCTATCTGGGTTGCATTGCCTTCTATCCCTGTCACCCCGATTGACCGGGCCAGATGTCGGGGTCAATTTTATAGGGAAATGATATTTGTACAGCAGATTCTTACACATTTTCCATACACAGCTGATGTGTATGGAAATAAGTGGGCGAATATGAAAATGAGTGGGTGAATAGGGTTATCACTGCCCATTTTATAAAGCTTTGCCTATTTCAAGGAATAATCTGTTGCACGCCTTTGTGCCCATTTTACGGGAGCCGCTGATTTTGGTGATCAACGGTGGGCACGCGGAGCAGGTGTGAACCTTGAATGGGCACGAAACCTCTGATCCATCTTAGCTCTGTCGTGCCCTTCGTGCCACTTTGCCATCCCGTTTTCAACTCCACCACCTCCGTTCCCTTCTTTGACACCTTCGAGTCACAGTCCCTATGTTGGGGAAAACAGGGTGGTTAAAAATAGGGCAGTGATAACCCTACAGCAGATTCCTACACATTTCTATACACAGCTGATGTGTATGGAAGTGAATGGGTGAACTGATGTAAGGTGATGTGGGGTCACATCAACTCACCCACTCATTTCTATACACATCAGCTGTGTATGAAAAATGTGTAGGAATCTGCTATACAAATATCATTTCCCTTAAAAATAAGGGTTTAAATCAAATATAATAATAAACCATTGTTCCCAAACTAAGCGAGTGATGAAGTGATGATCGCAAAAACCAATTAAAGTCCAAGAGCATATGCACAATCAAACACAAGATATATGAGCGGTTTGGCCAATCACCAAAGCCACTAAATAGTTTCATTATAAATCAAGAGATAGTAGTTTACAAGATTAACTAACTAAACAAGACCGAGATTATTTGCCACAGCCTCTTCTAGTACCTTCAAAACGTAAATAAGATTCAACTTACAAGGCCTTATATAGGCGTCCCACACCAGAAAAGACCCCCAAAATCCTTTTCCCACGCATGAATCCTACCAAGAAAGGTATCCATGTGATTGCCCAGAATGAATAGATCCCCAGCTACACAAACTGTGGTATAGTCTGACGCATCACACAATGCCCGCGACGCATGGTAGTTGTCTCAGAAAAGTGCAGCCCTGCAATGTGTAGCAAAACACCTCGAAAAAAACTTCAGGGCAGCAATGCAGGTTCTCTCCATCAAAATCAAAAGAAGCTCCATTATCCTAACACCCCCAAGCCGCCCGTATATGCAATGACCTTGACTGGCCGCTGCCGCCTATGAGGCGGGTTCCGTAGTGGACCTCTGTATCCATTTTGATACAGAGGATTTGCAGAGACTTCCTCCATCCGGTTTAATTGTCTCCCTACTTAGTTAAAAAATGAACTAACTAGGGAGATAATAAAACCGGACAGGGAGAATTTTTTATGTCCAATATTTCATTGGTCCATTAAGAGATGAAGTTTGTATTGTTATAAGGCTGCCAAAGAGGCTAACACAAAAAAAATGCGAGTAGCCTACTTTTACCGGAACCGACCGCACACACGCTAAACAAGTGCGCTCCAGCTAGCTGTAATTTATTAGAGCGCATAGAGATTGACGGCTCTCTTGCCCTGGATTATATATTGGGTCAGTTTTACCAATAATTTCTCCCTGTCAGGAGGCCGGTTGTACTCGGTATAATGAATATTTAGCGTGAAAAATCAGCTTCATCCACTCCCAAAAATCCACTAACCAGATGGATTTTTAGAATAATCCACTGAAACAAGTGTTTCAGCTGATTATTGGATTATCCAAAAAATCATAACCAGCAGGATTTTTTTCAGCTGGATAGCGCTGGTTTTTCAAGCATCAAACGGCCCCTTAGTCTCTTATTTGGCTGGCCTTTGTATGGTTATTTATGTTTTACGATCACTAATTCCAAAGGAAGCAATGTCATACCCATGTATTTTGTTTACTGATTTTGGTGGCTAACTTGATCGATTACCCTATTTTTCGGTTGATTCATGTGTATTTGCAGGTTCTACCTTTTTTCACCCACTATAAGGTTATCCATTTTAACAAGACTGATTTACCGTTGGCTAACAATGGTGCGACGGAAGCTTAGCTGCCGGGTGAATTATAATGCACTGAAATTCACTGAATCTACTGAGGCCTTTAGGAAACAAGTTGGTTCAGATCCTACGAGAGAAGGGAACTTTCATCGCATTGCATTTTAGATATGATATGGACAAGTTGGCTTTTTTTCGGATGCGTACATGGAAACACAGAAGATGAGGCAGAAAGTGCTCAGGAAACATAGGTTTGGTGAAATTCTCTACATCAACTTTCTTATCCATTAATATTGGCAATGATGTCCTTAATTTTCTTTATTTCCTTGGAAAAAAGGGGTAATCTGAGATTTCAGTAAAGCATTTATATATCGACCAAGAGAAAAACAATTCTCTCTGTCTGCGACGGCGAGGGAGGAATTCCATGGATCTTATCAGGCTGAGAGAGCTGGGTCGCCTGATAATATGCATTGCCACGAACCTTCCGATTCCCAAAGGATCGACGGATGTAGAGTCCATCAGAGTTTTCCCATCGAAAGTCACTTTCATGTTTTACGAAGGGATCTAACTTTCACTTGACTTCCCTCGCATGCCTGACAACGAGAACCGTTAAACTGTAAAACACTTGCCTCTTTTCTTTAACTTTTTGGCAACGAGAACCGTTAAATTTTGGGCTAAATGCACAAACAGTCACCAGACAGCACGGATACGGGTACGGCGATATGGTACGGCGGCATTTTTCCAAAAAGTAGGATACGACATAGCTAATAAAAATTATTTATATAATTTTAAAATATATTTTTTTATATTATAGTAACCCTTGTAAATGTTACAGTATTTTTTGATATTATAGTGTTTATTCATATATTTTACAGAGTTATTTGTATAAGAGATGAGTTTACATGAGATCGTTCTCATATAAGGAGCATGAGGCCAATTTTTATTACCGTTAGATTCCGATCAGAGGGTGGATATCAAATCAGTGGGTAGGTGAGTGTATCACATCAAAGAGTGGGTGAGATATTATGGATATTTGTACCCGTCAGATTAAGATCCAACGGCTATGATTCAAAGTGACCTCGTATAAGCAATATGAGAACGATCTCATATAAACTTTTCTCTTTGTATAATGGTTGTGTTGATTGAATTTGGGTTAGAATTAAGATTTAGTGTATTGTTTAATCGTATTCTGGCTGAATAATCATAGAATAGTATCGTAACCTTGGCCATTTCAGCATCGCTTAAGTCGATTCTTCCCCGATCAACCCAATCGTACAATGCTCGCTGCTGCTTCCTTGTTCCGCAGCAACAAGCTCCTCCCTTCAAGTTCAACTCCTCCCACAGCTTTCTCTTGTATCTTTTTATGTTTCGTCCAATACCCACCTCCACAGCCCCTCCACACGACCCCCTCCACCTCCTCCTCCTTCACTCTCCATTATCTCATCAACTCCTGGGGCCTCTCCCCAGACGCCGTCGCCGCCAAAATCCAACTCCATGACGCCTCCCGCCTGGACTCCGTCTTGCGATTCCTCAAAGCCCACCACTTCACCCAAACTTAGATCTCCTGCTTTGCCTCTCGCCGGCCCAAGCTCCTCCTATCGAATGTCGACAAGACTTTGTCACCCAAATTTAATCTTATCTATGGCCTTGGAATCCCACCATCCGACCTCATAGCCTCGAACCCGAATCTCCTCACCAAGAGGTTTGACACCCTGATCCTCCCCTCCTTCAAGTTCCTCAAGGAATTCGTTTGAACCAACGAGAACGTCGTCAAGGCTCTGAAGCGATCGTGGTGGCTCCTTGCCTCCAATTTGGACAAATGCATGCCACCCAATATCGATCTCATGAGAGAACACTAGGTGCCCGAATCCCAGATTGTTTGGATCATCATCACCCAGCCGAGAATGTTGCTGCAGAGGCTGGGGGGGGGGGGGGGGGGGGAGAAAAGGCAGGGAACATAACTGATACGTATCCGATGCGTGTCCTGACATATCGGAAATGTATCCATTTTTTTTCTAAAAAGCAGGCCGTCGTGTGCTAGCGTATCCGTATCGGATACATATCGGATATGGAGATGGCTGCTATTTTATCGGATATGAATACGGCTGTCATTTTGTCGTGTCCGTGCTTCCTAGTCAGACAGTTACCCTTTTTATCCTACTCCGTAACAACAATGTCAGTTTTTTAAATACACACCTTCAAATTGGAGTAAAACTATCGGGGTAAAATCATCCTAATATTGGTAAAATATGGGCTATGTGCGTATTTTCATAATTCGTAGATGTAAAGTTCAATTTCGTAAGGGTTAAGTGCAATTTAACCCCAAAAAAGTTTCTACTGATCATGGGCCCTCATGAAAAAGCAGGGAAGTCGTGTCATTGTCAATCCCCTAGGCGATGCGTACTTACTTTTATATAAGTACTTTCTGTCTTTCTACGACCAAACCTTAGTTTCGTAGCCAAAAACAAAAAGGCCAAACATGATTGTGCGGGCGGCCTTCCACGTACAGAGAGGTTTCCGTTGGAATACCAGGTTGCTAGTTTAAGAATCGTTGTCTATTTCCTGGAAAGGTGACAGAGTTTCCTAATTTCGTACCAGGTTGCCTAACTTGGATGTTTCCTAATTTGGAAATCTAATTCCCAGTAGGAAATAAAGTTAAGAGTTCGATGGAAGCTTGCCTTGCTTGTATATTTAAGAGGTTAATCCTTACTTCCATTCCAATTGGCGATTGCAATTGATGGCCACTGGGATGGAGGTAATGAAAAAATTATGTCCCTTTCTAATTTTATAGTATTTGCTTAGATATCAATTATCTTCTTTCTGTCTTTTATAAAAAAAAATCTCATGAGCATGTTTCATAAGCATGTTTTTTTAGTTTTTTGCTTAGATCTCTATTATTTTGGCTTTGTGTTGATTAAAGAAGATGAATGTTAAGCAATAACTTAACCGGGAAATACTTTAGAGACCCTTTTTTTCTTGTGTATAGAATGCAACGCATGCTTTCTGTGAAGGTTGATTTTTCTTCTTCCAATAATATTGAGGAGTGCTAATATTCAGTTTTTGTGCATTAATAGTGTGCTGGTATTACTGAAAGACAAGAAGACCTTGTTGAAGTGCCTACTCCACAAAGGGCTCCATTGCTCTTCTATCCTTCCCCTTCGTCTGGTACCGGCAAGTTCCACAACGTTGTAGATGGGAGGTGTGAGGATCGGGAAATACCCCATCTGCGCCATGCAGATTGCTTAGCCTCGGCACATGGTTGGTTGCTGCTGAAGAATTGTAGGTCCGGTAAATTATACTTGTTCAATCCCTCTTCCTCCAAACGATTGCCTTTGCCAAGACTTGAGGAGGAAGAAGAACCGTCCGTGTACATCTTCTCGTCGGCCCCGGGGAGGCAAGACTGCTTCATTGTTGGTACTTACAGACTATGTCCGTACTTCCTGTATTCTCCACCCAGGGGAAAGAGATGGGAGAAGTACGAGTTGAATATCGATCAAACTGGGTGTATTCTGGCAAATACAAGTTGCAATGGAAAAGTATACATGTTTACAAGTAAAATGGAACTCGCGATCATTGATTTTGCTCCACTCCTTTCGGTACAGTATTTAAATACAAGTTGGATTGATAGCCTTTCAGCATACGATATGATCACCAGTTTGGTATCATCGTCAGGAGACCTCTTTTTAGTTGAGAAATATTTATATCATCATACTGAGCCTTCAATAATTCGCACTGTTCAAGTTTTCAAGCTTGACTTCTCTTTGAAGACCTGGGAATCTGTTGATAGCATCAACAATGCAGTGTTCGTGGTGGGTCCTGATCACGTGGAATCATTTCTGGCAGCCAACACAGGGTTGAAAGGAGATGGCATTTATTTTGTTGATGATGATGCTTTATATTGTTTTGACTTGCAATATCGAAGTTTGACCGTCAGTTACACTTGTTCAAGTTCCTACAATGGTTGGGAACCTTTCTGGGTATGATCCTCTACTAAATGTGCATCACTTACTTCCCTTCTTGCTGTTTCCATATCTTCGATGTCCCAAATCTTAGGTTTTGTTAATGGTAGTTCATACTCCTACTGACAATATTAACAAGTATCTTTAGTGTTGTTTACATATTTGCATATACCTAAATCTATTTAAGTTTACATCACAGCTTATTGTCTCAGTTAAATTTTTTAATCTTCCAGTTACTGCATGATGACATACTTGTGAACCAACAAGAAAGAAACCAAGTCATACCAAACTTAGAAGAAAGAGTTCATTTTGATCATCCGAAGTTTGTGTTACCTCCTCCTTCACGAGGTGGCCAGTTTCTCCAGCAACATGCTTTTTTGCAATTGTGGTGCCCCCGAAACCCTTGTCTCATGTTCACTCACAAAAATGATGGAACTTATAAAATCTTGGATCCATGCTCAAAGAACACCTATGAGCTGCATCTTCCAGAGTTGTCAGGTTCTACAATACTTACCGCAAAGGGTGGATGGCTGCTTGCAAGAGTTAAGAAGTCTGTCTTGTTTATAAATCCTTTTACAAAACAGACAGTAAATCTCCCGAAATTTAAAGTGCGCTATAGGTTGTTTGGTGTTGCATTCTCATCTCCACCAACTTGCCCAGATTGTATTGTTTTCTTCATTACTTCATCTGGCTTTGCTGCATCTAGCGAAACACAGGTTACCATCTATATCTATCACTCTGATGGCAAGAACTGGATCACTCGGGAATTCGAGAATAACATCCCATTTCTACCGAGTCACAGCAGCCCTGTTTTTCACAATGGACTTTTCTACTGTCTAGGACTGAATGGAAACTGTGGGGTTTACAACCCAAGAGAAGATACATGGAGTATTCTAAGCACGCCAGTTGGTATTCATTGTGAAGCCTACAAATGCTCTTTGGTTGAGTCTTGTGGCAAGCTGTTGTCAGTTTTTGTCGATCGTTTCCAGGAACTGATTGGTGTTTTTGAGTTTGATTTTGCTCATGATCGCTGGAAACAAATCACTGATTTGGTGGACAAGATGTTGTTCTTTGGTCTGGAGGCATCTTACTGTGTGACGGCTTCTGTAGAAGAGCAGCAAAACAGGATCTATTACCCTTCTTTTCAGAGAGAATACTGCCTCGACCTTGTAGTACACTCTCTGAAGAGTTCAAATACTCTTGAACGTTGTAGTAAGACAGAGTATCTACACGTATGGATTGAGCCAAAAGGATTTGTACATGTTCTCGATCCTGTTAGAGGCAAATTCTATCTTCGAATAACCTGATCGTGCCCTGCAGCAAGGTGGATTGCTGATGACTGTTGATGGTGGTGTACGCTCGTGACTGGAGATGGAAATCAGAGGATTTCGCAAAAGGCGCGTATGAGATGAGGTATTGTGTATTAGGCACTGAATATATATCTGCTTGGGCAGTGAGCAATTGTCATGAGGCTTTCAGCTTTCAAATGCTCTCCTTCATGATGTGTCCTTTTTGTTAGTCACAAGATCAAATGTTAATACGTACATATCCAGACATTGGCATGCTGGTTTTTGGTTTTGGGGTTTGGTTTGTATTATTATTTCTTTTAATTATACTTTAATTAAAAAATGTGGACAATGTATAGTATTTACTTCTGATCATCAGTTATGTTCTAAAAGAAATTACTTCTGAGCAGTTGGCAAAGGCTTTCAGCTTTCAAATGTATACTTCATAGTAAGTTCTTGTCTTTGTGGGTAGAAATAACAAATATTATCGTAGTATGTTTGTCAAGCAACTTGAATTTCCCCTTCTTCATGTGAAGGGTTAAACTAAAATCTCAGTGAGGCTTCAAATAGCTGAGCAACTTGTGGAATGGCGTACCGTGTGAGGCATACAATGAAGACCCAGATCTGGCTCCGAATTGAAATGGGAACTTAAACAAAGTCCAGATCAGGGTCCGAGAGTAAACAATAGATTTGCATCTAAGTGGACCGTAAAAATTTGAGTCTGGAATAAAATGTCAAATACACTTTTTAAGTGAAGCATACAACACCATCTTTGAGCGCCGCCCCACCAGAATTTGGGTTCCAGCAGTAGCAAGCTCAATTGGCATCTTATGTCTTCAAGTGAAGCATATATACAACCACCTCAGATTGACACCATCTTTGAGCGCCCCACCAGATTGTGGAGAGCATTGCAATTTCCATCTTCCATTTTTTCCAACCAGAGTTGCCATTCTGCCAAGGACATGATGAGAAATATCAAAATGAATAGACCTGAAATGAGAGACAGGAAAGTAATTGAATATCAGGCCTTGTTAGGTAGCTGTGTCAACATTATCTTCGCAGTATACCCCATTCATATAGTAAATCTCAGGTTTCCCCTTTTTTGTTTTCAAGCCTCATATATGCGAATGCGGTGGCACAGACGGTAGAGACAATTTTATAGTATTTGCTTGGATATATTTATCTTCTTTCTGTCTTTTATCCAAAAAAAAAACATCTCATGAGCATGTTTCATAAGCATGTTTTTTGCTTAGATCTTTTATTTTGGCTTTTCGTTGATTAAAGAAGATGAATGCTAAGCAATAACTTAACCGGGAAATACTTTAGAGACAGTTATTTTCTTGTGTATCGAATGCAATGCCTGCTTTCTGTAAAGGTTGATTTTTGGCTGTTACAAGCCTCTATTTCTGTTTAATTGAATGAAATTTAGTTTTAAGGCAGTGATCTATGCACTTTCTGATTTGGGAGGTAAGAATATAGGCATGTACGGTCATGGTTTACTTCTGGAAAACAACTTACAGAAAACATATGTACTCCATCCGATAAAGCCCGTCTGCATTTGAAAAAGCACAGTTTCATCATTGCCTGGCTGACTTTGTTCCCTCGCGACCAAAACCATGGAAGAGGCATTGAAAGCGCTGTTTTTTAATACGAGCCCTATAATCCAATAAATTTAACTCATTCTCAAATGCAGACAAACTTTATGGGATGGAGGGAGTATTCTTTTCTTTAGTCAATTCAGAAGCGGGCGTGTTCCACCTAATTTGCTTATATACTAATCGTAATGACAACGGTTCTGATTAGGAATACTTTTGCTATTACTCTTAACTTCGTCTTGCAAATTTAGCTTCTTCTTCTAATAATATTGACGAGTGCTAATATTCAGTTTTTGTGCATTAATAGTGTGCTGGTATTACTGAAAGACAAGAAGACCTTGTTGAAGTGCCTACTCCACAAAGGGCTCCATTGCTCTTCTATCCTTCCCCTTCGTCTGGTACCGGCAAGTTCCACAACATTGTAGATGGGAGGTGTGAGGATCGGGAAATACCCCATCTGCGCCATGCAGATTGCTTAGCCTCGGCACATGGTTGGTTGCTGCTGAAGAATTGTAGGTCCGGTAAATTATACTTGTTCAATCCCTCTTCCTCCAAACGATTGCCTTTGCCAAGACTTGAGGAGGAAGAAGAACCGAACGTGTACATCTTCTCGTCGGCCCCGGGGAGGCAAGACTGCTTCATTGTTGGTACTTACAGACTATGTCCGTACTTCCTGTATTCTCCACCCAGGGGAAAGAGATGGGAGAAGTACGAGTTGAATATCGATCAAACTGGGTGTATTCTGGCAAATACAAGTTGCAATGGAAAAGTATACATGTTTACAAGTAAAATGGAACTCGCGATCATTGATTTTGCTCCACTCCTTTCGATACAGTATTTAAATACAAGTTGGATTGATAGCCTTTCAGCATACGATATGATCACCAGTTTGGTATCATCGTCAGGAGACCTCTTTTTAGTTGAGAAATATTTATATCATCATACTGAGCCTTCAATAATTCGCACTGTTCAAGTTTTCAAGCTTGACTTCTCTTTGAAGACCTGGGAATCTGTTGATAGCATCAACAATGCAGTGTTCGTGGTGGGTCCTGATCACGTGGAATCATTTCTGGCAGCCAACACAGGGTTGAAAGGAGATGGCATTTATTTTGTTGATGATGATGCTTTATATTGTTTTGACTTGCAATATCGAAGTTTGACCGTCAGTTACACTTGTTCAAGTTCCTACAATGGTTGGGAACCTTTCTGGGTATGATCCTCTACTAAATGTGCATCACTTACTTCCCTTCTTGCTGTTTCCATATCTTCGATGTCCCAAATCTTAGGTTTTGTTAATGGTAGTTCATACTCCTACTGACAATATTAACAAGTATCTTTAGTGTTGTTTACATATTTGCATATACCTAAATCTATTTAAGTTTACATCACAGCTTATTGTCTCAGTTAAATTTTTTAATCTTCCAGTTACTGCATGATGACATACTTGTGAACCAACAAGAAAGAAACCAAGTCATACC
Organism: Houttuynia cordata; assembly: GCA_039654745.1. Lineage (NCBI taxonomy): Eukaryota > Viridiplantae > Streptophyta > Magnoliopsida > Piperales > Saururaceae > Houttuynia > Houttuynia cordata. The sequence goes on from CM077505.1 coordinate 24,812,400, forward strand.
AAACTTAGAAGAAAGAGTTCATTTTGATCATCCGAAGTTTGTGTTACCTCCTCCTTCACGAGGTGGCCAGTTTCTCCAGCAACATGCTTTTTTGCCATTGTGGTGCCCCCGAAACCCTTGTCTCATGTTCACTCACAAAAATGATGGAACTTATAAAATCTTGGATCCATGCTCAAAGAACACCTATGAGCTGCATCTTCCAGAGTTGTCAGGTTCTACAATACTTACCGCAAAGGGTGGATGGCTGCTTGCAAGAGTTAAGAAGTCTGTCTTGTTTATAAATCCTTTTACAAAACAGACAGTAAATCTCCCGAAATTTAAAGTGCGCTATAGGTTGTTTGGTGTTGCATTCTCATCTCCACCAACTTGCCCAGATTGTATTGTTTTCTTCATTACTTCATCTGGCTTTGCTGCATCTAGCGAAACACAGGTTACCATCTATATCTATCACTCTGATGGCAAGAACTGGATCACTCGGGAATTCGAGAATAACATCCCATTTCTACCGAGTCACAGCAGCCCTGTTTTTCACAATGGACTTTTCTACTGTCTAGGACTGAATGGAAACTGTGGGGTTTACAACCCAAGAGAAGATACATGGAGTATTCTAAGCACGCCAGTTGGTATTCATTGTGAAGCCTACAAATGCTCTTTGGTTGAGTCTTGTGGCAAGCTGTTGTCAGTTTTTGTCGATCGTTTCCAGGAACTGATTGGTGTTTTTGAGTTTGATTTTGCTCATGATCGCTGGAAACAAATCACTGATTTGGTGGACAAGATGTTGTTCTTTGGTCTGGAGGCATCTTACTGTGTGACGGCTTCTGTAGAAGAGCAGCAAAACAGGATCTATTACCCTTCTTTTCAGAGAGAATACTGCCTCGACCTTGTAGTACACTCTCTGAAGAGTTCAAATACTCTTGAACGTTGTAGTAAGACAGAGTATCTACACGTATGGATTGAGCCAAAAGGATTTGTACATGTTCTCGATCCTGTTAGAGGCAAATTCTATCTTCGAATAACCTGATCGTGCCCTGCAGCAAGGTGGATTGCTGATGACTGTTGATGGTGGTGTACGCTCGTGACTGGAGATGGAAATCAGAGGATTTCGCAAAAGGCGCGTATGAGATGAGGTATTGTGTATTAGGCACTGAATATATATCTGCTTGGGCAGTGAGCAATTGTCATGAGGCTTTCAGCTTTCAAATGCTCTCCTTCATGATGTGTCCTTTTTGTTAGTCACAAGATCAAATGTTAATACGTACATATCCAGACATTGGCATGCTGGTTTTTGGTTTTGGGGTTTGGTTTGTATTATTATTTCTTTTAATTATACTTTAATTAAAAAATGTGGACAATGTATAGTATTTACTTCTGATCATCAGTTATGTTCTAAAAGAAATTACTTCTGAGCAGTTGGCAAAGGCTTTCAGCTTTCAAATGTATACTTCATAGTAAGTTCTTGTCTTTGTGGGTAGAAATAACAAATATTATCGTAGTATGTTTGTCAAGCAACTTGAATTTCCCCTTCTTCATGTGAAGGGTTAAACTAAAATCTCAGTGAGGCTTCAAATAGCTGAGCAACTTGTGGAATGGCGTACCGTGTGAGGCATACAATGAAGACCCAGATCTGGCTCCGAATTGAAATGGGAACTTAAACAAAGTCCAGATCAGGGTCCGAGAGTAAACAATAGATTTGCATCTAAGTGGACCGTAAAAATTTGAGTCTGGAATAAAATGTCAAATACACTTTTTAAGTGAAGCATACAACACCATCTTTGAGCGCCGCCCCACCAGAATTTGGGTTCCAGCAGTAGCAAGCTCAATTGGCATCTTATGTCTTCAAGTGAAGCATATATACAACCACCTCAGATTGACACCATCTTTGAGCGCCCCACCAGATTGTGGAGAGCATTGCAATTTCCATCTTCCATTTTTTCCAACCAGAGTTGCCATTCTGCCAAGGACATGATGAGAAATATCAAAATGAATAGACCTGAAATGAGAGACAGGAAAGTAATTGAATATCAGGCCTTGTTAGGTAGCTGTGTCAACATTATCTTCGCAGTATACCCCATTCATATAGTAAATCTCAGGTTTCCCCTTTTTTGTTTTCAAGCCTCATATATGCGAATGCGGTGGCACAGACGGTAGAGACAACTTGAACAGCAGAGCTGCTCTTCCTGGTGTTTGGTGGTAGCGTGGGGGGGGTTGAATTTGATTAGCACCACTCTTTGTCACTGCTAAAACGCAGTTATTATTTCTACTATAACTTAACTTCAGGCTAGCATTCACCACTTGTCTCTGACTCAGTTGCCAGACGTAAAGTTTGAGCCACAACTTATGCCAGCCATTTGTTCTACACTCCATAACATACATAGTCTTCATCTATAAAAAAACACACAATAATATGTTCTTCATTGCCAATACCTAATTCTAAGCCTCTAATCCCATTTCGTGCTCATCTTTGAAGGCGCTTTATTGCTCCTATGCAAAGGAAATGAGTATTCTTAATTTTGATTATTACGACCAAATTGTAACTATAAAATAAAGAATCCTAGTGGACAAGAGCTATATAAAAAATGATACCTAAAGATATAATCAAAACTAAGCCAGGTATTTCAATCCATATTTGCAAAAAGAGCATTGGAAGTACAAGAAACGAAGTCTAAGCAACATCCTCTAAACATCCTATTAATTTTCTTTTTTTTGAGGTTAAACATCCTCTAAACAGAGGACCCCTGGGAATAAAAAAGGGCCCCGACGAGCTTGAGCAGCTAGAGCTTGTGTGAAATTGAGCGAAAATGGGGAAATTCCTTCTCGTACTCATCCTGGCGGCCGTCGCTTTCGCCATCGCCGCCGCGGCATTGTCCACGCCGCCGGCCGCGGCCTCCGCCTTCTTGAATCACTGTTGTTATGGTGATAAATCTCCACCTCTCCGCCCTCCTCGCCGTAACCTCTCTCCACCGCCGGATTCCTCGCCGCCATTTCGGGGAGTGGCGGCGACGGTGACGGCCGCGGCTTCCGCCTTCTCCGCGGCCCCGTTGCCGGTGGCCCCTCCGTCTCGCAATCTCCGCTCTCCCAAGACAATGGCCATGCCTACTCTCGTCCGAGCTGCCGCCGCTCCCCTCGCCGACGCTTCCCGCCCCGACCGATCCGCCCCTCGCCTCAAGGTTCTATGCCTCTCTCTCTCTCTCTGCATTCATTTCAATGTTTGACATTTGATTTTGGTTCAGCTTGCTTTTTTCTGTTAATATTCGTGTGGGATTTGTGATGGTCTTAGATTTTTTTTTTTGTAGATATGTGTTTGATTTATGTTGAGCTAGATTGGACTGTTGTTTGGTGATTATGAGTTTGTTTTGCAGTCAACATAAGTTCCAACTCTGCTTTGCCAAACTTACTCAGAATGAATTCAGCAATTTCGGAAGGGTCTTTAAGCTGTTCAAAATCAGCTTGTTGGAACCACTTATCATCTACCCATGCTGGAGTTACCTTTTCACACAGTAAAATAGCATGCAAAACACTTTCATCTCCTTCGTCACATAATTCACAGAAAGAGCCATTCACAACACATCTCTTTGCTGGGTTTACTTTAGAAGCTAAAATATCACTACTCATCTTCCAAGCAAACACTTTAATCTTTCCAGGAAGCTTCATTGACCATACAGTTTTCATAGTCTTTCCCCCTTTCGCGAAGTACAACATCCACAGTTTCTTTATTAAAATCATCAACAGCAATATAATATGCATTCTTGACAGAAGAGTTACCTTTGGAATTTCCCACCCAAATGATATCATCCTCCGGCAATGACCAGTTCAATGGAATGCTCAAGATCTTCCTAGCTTCCTCCTCCTCAAACATTTAGAAAACAACATCTCCGTTCCATCGTGCACTATCAGCTTCAATCAGTGCACTCACACATAGATCTGCCTCATAATCCCTTCTTGGCGAGGTGACTTTGTGATGTCCAAGGTAAGGCAACCAAGGATCTTGCCAGATCCGAATCCTATTGCCATTGCCCACACGCCAGCATGTAGCTTTTTTAAGGACCTCCCTGCCGTGTAAAATATTTTTCCATACGATGATGATGACAAATGAAGCATTTTGGCTCAACTTTATGTTGAGGAAGTGAGAGTTTTCTTAAAATATTTAGCTTTTAAGTACCTGCGAACACAAAGAAACAAGGTTAGATAAATTTCGCCACCCTTTCTTAGCAAGGAGAGTCTTGAAGGCCTTGAGGTTCCTAAATCCCATTCCACCATTCTCTTTTGTTTGGCATAATTTCTCCCAACTCAACCAATAAATCTTTTTCTTCCCACCTTTATGATCCCACCATAATTCACAAATCAGCCTTCTAATATCTTCACATATAACATCAGGGATCTTCAAACAACGCATGGAGTATGTTGGGATGGCTTGAGCCACTGACTTAATCAACACTTCTTTACCGGCCTGGGATAACATCCTCTCCTTCCACCCCTCAACTCTATTTCCAAATCTTCTCTTTCAAACCTCTTAAGTATTAAATTTCTCCGATATTTTACCGATATCCAATATGACATTCCTTGCACAAAAGTGCTTCTTTTTTCCATTAGTCCTCTACCCCTAGTCGCCCCCACCATATTAGTTGTGTATAACCCATCCGATTATTAGGAAAAAGTCCCTACTAAATTCCATTACGCCAGAGTCGCCCATACTCTTCATCTTACTTCCCGTTTGTCTTCTCCCATCAGGTTTTTAAGCAATGGTTGCAGGAAAACTGGTAGAATTGGAAATTGTGATAACATGATAGTTTTGATAATGTTTTTGACCAGTTTGTAAGCAAACGATACTATAAATTTAGATATTAACAAATTACCTTATTCCTGTCTCAAGAAGACCATTAAAATAACATTCTTTGTAGCCATGAGTGATATTTACCAGAATTCAATTGAGAAAGTTCATTGGACTGATCGGAGAAAATACCACATGTGTTCTGGTACATGCACATCTGCTTTGTTATTCGGTGTTTGTGGTTTCCATGGCACAATCATGGCCCGTAACATCCACAATTGATTTTAAGAGAGGAATTTATTATGAAAATATGGAGAGATGTCAGACTTGTGAATGCAACAGCTTTAATGGGGAATGGAGACCAATAGAGAGTACTGGGTATGTAAAATTTGTAGTTGGAATAATGGGGTAAGACTGACCCAAAGGCTGGGGTAGGAGCGACCCAAAAAAAAGAAGAAAACCAATGAGTCGATTATGAGCTACCAAGGTCTGGTCATGGTTTTAAAAATTGGACCCGCCCGGCCGGTTTGACCCGATTCGACGGGAGCCGGGAGGTTTTTCGAGCAAGGTCGTCCGGATCGGCCGGGTAGATTGACCCCGTCGACCTCGTTTAACCAGCCCGGTGTAACCAATGACCCGGTAGACTGGGTCGAGCGGTTTTTTTTTCCTTTCATCCCGATTCCCTTTCCTCGTCTCTCCGACCGGCTGATTCCCTCTCCCCCGAAACCCCATTCATCTCATCAATTCCTAATCCCCATCTTTATGTCGGCCATCTCCCCCACCCAGCTATCCCTCACCCCAACTCCTTCGTCTCAGCTCTTCTTTGCCATCTCTCGCCCCAACTCCCCTGCTCAGCCCTCGCACCACCTACTTTGGCCATACCTCACTCCTAACAATGGAGAGGAGGTTTGAGATAATTTTTTTGTATTGATGATGTCAGCAATCGAGTCAACTCAGGTTGACCCCCAGTTGGACCTACTCCGCAAGAATAACGGGTTGATGACCGGTCCGGTTTTTTAAAACTTCAGGTCCGATCGACCGCTTTCCTATAATGGAACTTCAAATGAGCCTTATGGTCAACTACTCCTAAATTTGTCTTCCATGCTCTGGACAGCTAGGGTAAATTACTAGCAGGGTTAGCCCTGTGACTTGTGCAAGCCGGAGGCGGTAGTTGTGTATTCTCTATACCAAACCCTAACCCTAAACCCCCCAAAAACTATGTATTTATTTGTCCCATCTAACTGCTTGTGTGTATTCTCAACACCAAACCGTAACCCTAAACCCTATAAACTACGTACTTGATTCTCTCGTCAACCTAGTTGTTTTCGTTCTTCGTACTAAATCCTAACTCTAAATCCTGGAAACAACGTATTTCATTCTTTCATCTAATTAGATGTGTTCATTCCTGCATGCCAAACCCCCTAAACCCTAAAAATTACTTATTTCATTCTCCCGTGCAACTAGTTGTGTGCATTCTTCCATGCCAAACCCTAATCGTAAACCTTAAAAACAACGTATTTAATATTTCCGTCTAATTAATTTTGTATATTTTCCAAACCAAACACTAACCTTAAACCCTATGCAAACTAGATTGATTACCGGTGCCCAAGTTTCTTTCAAAGTCATAGTTCATCAAAATTGTTGGCATGTGCTAGCTAACCATGTCAGTCAATCTCTTTAAAACTCCATCCCTAATGCTTTAACCTTGGAGTTGTCCCAACTCCTTCAAATTCAAAACTACATAAAATTAACTTATAGCATACCCGCTGATCTATACAAATGAAACAAAAAACAATATCCCAAACTAAAGACAAAGGATTTTAAATGAAGCTATATATGCTATCATAAATGCAGCTGAAAATACACTGTAGCGTACATGGGAAAGCATTAGCTGCAGCAATGGATCGACAAAATATAGACATGAGTCGAGCTTTCAAAGCATTGTTTATAGGGGTAATTCTAGAATCTGCAGGGATGGTTTTTACTCCCGTGGTACCTCTTTTCCTAAAAGCATACTCGTTTTTTCTATCACTTGCTCCATCGAGACAAGATAAGTAGCTATTGAATATGCAGCCAAATAGCTGTGTTTGTTCACAAATAAGAAACAGGATGGAACCGGAACAACAAATTTGGAGGTGCCCCATCATCTTCCCACTGCTTCAATGATTCTCCTCAATTAAGTAAACACTTCAATACCAATTACGTAGTGTGCACCTTCAGTTACATTGACATATTACGTGTCCAAAAGGATATTACTTAGGACACCTTGCATGAAGAGGAGGCCCTACTACTTCTGTCCCAAATTAATAATCTTGAAAAAATGTGTCCCATATTGATTTTCTAATTTCATGCAATCCTACTTATAGCAATTAGTGGATGGACTGAATTTTTTTTCTTGGTTCAGGTTGCTATTTTACGTGAATATTCGTGTGGGATTTGTGATCGTCTTAGTTTTTTCTTAAGATATGAGTTTGATTTATGCTGAGCTAGATTGGACTCTTGTTTGGTGATTATGAGTTTGTTTTGTTGCAGGGACTTCAGTTTTTCATTGAATTCTTGAATCACTGTTGTTATGTTGATAACTCTCCTCCTGTCCACCCTCCTCGTCGGAGCCTCCGTACCTCTTCACTACCAGATTCCTCGCCGCCATTTCGGGGAGTGACGGCGACGGCCGCAGCCTCCGCCTTCTCCGCAGCCACATTGTCGGTGGCCTCTCCACCTCTCCGCCCTGCATCCCGCAATCTCCGCTCCGGATACTCTCCACTTCTCCGCCCTCCACGCCAGAGCGTCCACACCTCTCCACCGCCGGATTCCTCGCCGCCTTTTCGGGGAGTGGCGCTAACGGCAAGGTCGACAGCGTTTCCCGGTCGTGGTGCTGGACTCGGTAAGAATTGTCATTAATTAGCTTGCTCAATTGTTATTGATTTTAGAATTTATTCATTATAAATTAAATTTTGAGTTTGATTAAATTTCTTTTATGAAATCAGTTTTGAGTTTAGTTATAGGATACTAGAGCAAAATATTTTGAGTGTTCCTGTCTAATTGATGTTATTTAAATGTTAGTTTCGTCTCTATTGTTGGATTGCTGGCCGCCTTTTCGAGGAGTGGTGTCGACGACATGGATGATGGTGTTCCCGGTGATCATGTGGATAGTGGTCATCGTCGTGGTGCTGGGCTTGGTAAGTAGCTTGCTCCAATATGATTGATTTTAGAATTGATTCATTCTATAATCAAATTTTAGTTCGATTTCTTCAGTGAATTCAGTTTTGAAGTTGACTGTTGACTGTTGACTGTTGTGTGTTATTTGTATTGTTTAGATGGCCAAACCAAAACAGCATTCAAATGCCCAAGCGGCTCGCGACCGCCCTCGAGTCGAGAAGGAGAAGAGAGAGAGAATGCTTCGACTTGAGAAGAAGTTTGAGAACAAGTCTTTTCCATGTAAAACATGTAAGGGCACGGTTTATGATACTGCAGCGGAGAGGCATACATGCCCTAGGTGTGCATATTGCAAACAAGTTATAGTCAACTCACACCACAAGTGTCGCGTCAAGTGTGATGTGTGCGGAGAGCTTTATAATCCAACTAAAGTGCATCTTTGCAAAAACCAAGCCAGGTAAAACTTTGTTGGAACTTGTGGTTTTGAATTGTTGGGAGTGTTGACATGTGGATGATACTTGTGGAAACTTGAGATACTTATGGTTGGAATTTGTGGGTGAAACATTGTTGAAACTGGTTTGGAATTAGTTTGTGATACTTGTAGTTGGAACAAGTGATAAGTTTTTGACAAGGAATCCAGGTTCCGAGAGATGAAGAGAAGGATGACACACACTTCAGCTTCTGTCATTGTCTAAGATGCAGAGTGCAATTACTAATAAGTAGTCCTACCATAAATTTGGTTCAGGTTGAGTACTTTTGGGGCTTTTATTTTTCTAGACTGTGTAATCTCACATTTTACTTCCTTGCTCATCCAAGACTATCAGATCTCATCCTATGATTTCGTCCTCAAAGACTTTTCAGCTTGTTGTACGTATTCAACATGGTGAAGCATTCCATCGTGCTTTGACCTGAATTACACTTGTCAATATAGCATTTTATTTACAGAATGCACTATAATCAACTTCCGACATAATTCTATCAGTATAGCATCCAATATTTGTTTTGTTTAAAGGAGCTTCTTCAAAGAACTAGATGTGTGTTTGGAAGACAATTCAGTTCATTAAATATTTCTCAAGAAGAGACGTAACCACAACATATAAGCATACAGAACAAAAACTAACAGGATTATATGCAGCTCTTTCAACTTCAACTTTACTTCAAGGCATCAACAACAAGTATATATAGCAGAGAACACACAAGTGATAGAACAGAGAGACAAATATGCTCAACAACCAAAACCAAAACCTTTGAAGAGTCTGCCTTCCATATCATCATCATCATTTAAAGTTAGACAATGTTATTCACTGAATCCTGACTCAAACGAGCATTTTACTACCATGTATTCTCTGATCGTAATTCATGGTATAAGCAGTTCAAACATTAGCCTATTGCCCTCAGCCATATGTACTTTTCCTCCCACCCATTTCGTGCTGAAGCCTTTAAAGTCAAGGCTTAAAGAAATTTCTGGTAATCAACTTCGGCAAGTCAGAAACAGAGGCTACTTCTCCTTTATCCGAAAGATAAAAGCTACTCCCTCCGGGCACTTTTACAAGATGCAATTGATTTTCAAAATGAACTAAAATGAGTAACTTTTGAAAATCAATTGCATCTATTACAAGTGCTCGAAGGGAGTAATTAAAACTTGGGAACTGCAGCACCCTGATAGGTTTTACACTTTCTGTTGATGCAATTGGCAATGGCCACGCAGAAAGGAATATCAGAGTTTCAAACTTCCCGACCACCAACTATTTTCACCTGGGTTGACCATAGGTCCTCTGTTCCATGTCTGGCAGTATACCTAGCCAACATATAGAGTGCCCTAATCCATGTGGATTCACATACAGCATAACCCACAGGCATAAGAACACTTGACTTGCGCCCGTATTCATCCAATTTTTATGTTTTCAATTTCTGGACATTTGACTTATCTAAACTAATATTACTAACGCAAAAGGCTAGTTTAGATGAATGAACCAAATGTAACACTCCATTATAGGCATTATATGGCACTCTTTTACATAATTATGCAGTAGATGCAACCCTTTTAGAATAAACAACGTACATAGGATCAGAACTTCCAGGATTGGGATATATATATCCACGGCCTCCAAATGAATAAGAAAAGTATATATCAGATTTGACAGATCTATCTCCCCATCTTGTAGTAGGTAAATTGACTCTTACAGTATAGGCTTATGAATATCGCATTGCCGTGTTACATCTCATATTACAGGTTTCTGAATTATTGAGAATTTGGAATGAACTTCAGGTACCAAGGTGTTTAATGCAAATATCAAACAGAAATGCAAATTATTATTGTTTTTAGTACCTGAGGGGCCTCCTGCATAATGGAAGTATGGCCTGACAATCCAAACATGTTTGGTATTGCCTGTTGATGTCCATATTGATCTAGCTTTTGTGCAGAAACAGCGATTCAAGAAACTGGTTTATGATTACAGTATGCTGTTAGAATTTCTTTTTATGACACTAGAATTTGGTAAAGAAACATCTAAGTACAGTAGATATAAAACCTTGGGACAACATCATGTTGTGTTCCCGTATGGAACACGAACAAAATCAAACGCCATGGTGAAAAAGGGAGAAAAGAAGAAGAAGAAGAAGAAAAGAGAATAAAGAAAACTAGATTCAATATTGCATACCCAAAAGGAGGAAGACGTCCTCCTTATAAGGAAGGAGAGGCGCGTCTTCGAAGACTGATTACAAGATGTGACTTTTCATATTCCTAGACTGACTCTTCATCTTCCTAGACTGATTACAACATTCCTGACCTTTCATATTCCTAGACTGACTCTTCATCTTCCGAGACTGACTCTTCATCTTCCTAGACTGATTACAACTGATTACAACATTCCACCACGCTCCGCTGCAGCCTTGAGAAAATGAACTTGACAGAATCCAATATTCCAACAATGGCATGGAAGGTAGTGTTCTGGGCGGCGGTGGTGTGTCGGAGGCGGTAGTCGTGGCAGGCACGATGGAAGCTGAGATGGTCGACACCGATGGGGTGGTAGCACTTGGATCGGTCGTCTCGAGGATGTCGTGCGATTGTTGAGGGACTGGAGGCAGCATGCAATTGTTGTCAAACCTTGGGTGCCACGTCGAATGGGCCTCGCGTATTAGGACCGAGATGCTGCTCACGTGCGGGGAGCATCTCGATGTCCCAGACAGCACAGTAAAACCAACCCTCCTAGTATCTTCTGCAAGCCCACAGGGCCCAAGGTTGCTGGGCCAGACCGCCAGGATGCTTACGCCGAGGCCGATCACGTCGGGCTTCAGGATGGACGGGTTGTTCACACTCGGTCCACGAGAGGAGAACAGAGCAATGCCCAGACCCCAGTGTCTCCCAATGGCGGTCCCGCCATAGATGATCTGGGCCGTTGGATTGCGCATGGAAGTCACGTAGCTTTTGTGGAGGACCCCCTCGCAGCCAATCTGCATGACGGGGAGGACATGGATGTCCACCGAGTCCTCCGCCTGGTTGACCTCCGCGTTGGCGAGGATCATGGTGGCCGTGGAGGAGTGTCCATGGCTGGCAGCGGAGGAGCTAACGGCGAAAGAGGAGAAAGAACCCTTGGCGGCGGCAGGGGCCATGAGGCAACCGGCGGCGAGGAAGGACCTGGATGGGTCGTGAGTGTGGTGGCAAAGGCTGCGGCGGAAGCCGAGGTGGGCGACACTGAGGCGGGGGAAGACGGCAGCGTAGATTAGGCCGAGGAAACGACCGTCATAGGGGCCGACGAAGGCCAAACTGATGAGGACGGATCTGTGGAAAAAGTACCGGAGCGTGGCCGCGGAGGCGGCGAAACGGTCGTCGGAGGCAGAGGCGGAGAAATGTCGGTGATGGAGGTGATGGCGGCCGTTGCTGGGAATGGCGAGGCGGATGTCATCCTTGTCGGGCTTTCCGGCGGGGGTGACGGAGAGTGCCCGGAAGCAGGACGGAAGCAGGTTGCGGTGGCCGCCGACGAGGACTGTGGCGGCGGCGACGACGGTGGCGGCGTCTCTGATCACGTTCTTGGAGAAGAGCTTGAGCATCCCATAGATTTCCTCGTAGAGGAGCCCAGATAGGCGCCTGTTGCCTCCACGGCGGACCAGACGGTGGAAGGCGGGCTTGGTGATGCCCTGGGCGTTGCCCCGGAGCACCCCCCGGTGGCGCTTCGCTCCGCCCTTGCCGAATGCCTTTCCGCCCCCAATCCTGGCCGCCAAAAACTTCACCTTTGCGCCGCCAGCACCACCAATAGAGAGTGTAACCACCAATGGGGAGGGATGCATGGCTGGGACACCGCAGCGGCGGGCCAGAGGACGATGGATGGCTTGGAGGAGTCGTGGAGGGGCTGGAGACAGGGAAAGCCTTGTAGGGGCGCTTGGAGGCAGCGGATGGGTCGATGGCCGGTGCTGCCATCTCTGTCGGGTCGTCGGCGAGGAGGATGCCCCGGCCTTGTTTGACGGAACGGAGGTCATAAAGGAGCACCCTATCGAACGGGGTGGTGGCCTGCACGTCGAGGTAGATGGGCCGATTGTAGATCTGGACGCCTTTGACGGTGACGGGACCGGCTGCGGCGGCGTCAGCAAGAAGATCGATGGTGGCGGCAGCGGCTGTGGGTAGGGGAAGGCGATGGTGGCGGCAGCGGCTGTGCGAGGGGAGGAGCGGAGGGACAAGCTGTCAACATTCGGAGCAACTACATCCGAAGTGGGGTTAGACAAGCTGTCAACATTCCCAACTGAGCCATTATTCACTGCACCTCCCGGTGTTGACTCATCTTCAGGGCAGAGAGGCAAGCAACTGCTGTCATCATGGTTTGATTCAGCAATCTCAAGGATATGAACAGGCGATCTCTCACCAGGGACAAGGTCAGTACTGGCCACAGGATCGTCATGGACACTTTCGTCTGGCAACCCGTCAATTATCTCTTCATGATTCGGTAATTCGCCCTTCGTGTCAAGATCATCGACCAAGGAAGGAGTATCCGATACTGACGTTGCTGTCACGAGGTCAGGCACCTCCACATAGTAGAGCACATCGCGGGAAACAAAGTAGCCACCACCCACTTGTGGGGCGAGCACAAAGGACTGAGCAAAGTTTCTTGTCGAATAGTCATAGCTAACGAGAACTCCCGTCACCTGAATACGGATTCCACCCTCGGGTAACTCCTGAACCTCTTCGACTTTTGTTTCGGTGCTCATACATTCATGGTGGAAAAACCGAATTTGCTCAGCTATCCCTTGTAGAGTTGTGACGGAACGCATAGTATCGTTGGCCGTAGGTCGGCTGAGCCAGCTTGAATCATGGTAGAACTTGAAAACTACTTCCGGTTTGGTATAAAGCATATAGTAATACTGGTCCACAAAAAAGTTGCAAACCTGTTGTGTATAATCGGAGACTGCAGCCAAAGGAGCAGGAGAAAAACCATCCGTTTGCCACTCAGGCATTTCGTCAAACACTTGGCGGACAACTGACAATGGAGGTGTTGTTTGCCACTTAGGCATTTCATCGAGCATCTGGCGGCCAGGGGAGGATAAGGATATGTGGTAGTCAGCACCCGCTGTCCCTGGCATCTGAGACGACTTCTGTCGGACAGGGCTGGCCCCCCTCGTTGGGAGCGTGGTCGCGGGAGTCGTGGCTGAGATCGCCGCAGGTGATGGTTGGCTCCACGGGGCGGAGCTGGCCGTCGGTTTAAGAGAAGAAATCGAGGTCTGTCGGGGTCTGGAAGTGGCCTGGAAGGTGGCAAAGCTGGAAGCTTTGCGCGACGCATGGCCGGTGGGATGCATGACCGTGGTCGGCGGGGCGGTGCCGGCGGGGTCTGTCCACCTCGCTGCCCGTGATCCATTCCATCGAGCAGAGGAGGGTGAATGCTGATCTCCATAGGTTTGGTCGGGATTAGAGCCGGTGGTGGCTGAAGCAGAATACCCGGTGTCGGCGGCGGGGTCCAACAACGGCGTCGGCGACGGAGGAGCCGTCGGCGACCTGGCTGACGATTGCACGGCGGTGACAGCACGGTGCACGGCTGCACGACGTGTTCGGTGATTGCACGACGTCTGCTCAAGCGCCATCGGAACGACATCAGCATCAGCCCGCAGATCGAACTGCTCTGATACCAATGTTGTGTTCCCGTATGGAACACGAACAAAATCAAACGCCATGGTGAAAAAGGGAGAAAAGAAGAAGAAGAAGAAGAAAAGAGAATAAAGAAAACTAGATTCAATATTGCATACCCAAAAGGAGGAAGACGTCCTCCTTATAAGGAAGGAGAGGCGCGTCTTCCAAGACTGATTACAAGATGTGACTTTTCATATTCCTAGACTGACTCTTCATCTTCCTAGACTGATTACAACATTCCTGACCTTTCATATTCCTAGACTGACTCTTCATCTTCCGAGACTGACTCTTCATCTTCCTAGACTGATTACAACTGATTACAACACATCATTAAAAAGCATCATTGAAAACATTGATTCATCGTGATTTGAAAATCAGTTGGGTTATATAGTCACCTCAGTATTGTTTGACCTCCCGGCTTAAGAACTCTATGCATCTCTATGCAAACTTCAATGGGTTTAGTTGAGTAATCTACACTAACCTGCAAAATATAATTTCTTCAATTCAATCTGAAGTCTCCTCCAATGTAGCAGAACAGGAAGGAAGAATTGCTCCGGGCAGAAGTTTCAGTATTATCTAAAATGTATTCACCCAGATTTCAACATCAGCTGACATGATTTTCAGATGCTCTTACTAGGACGATGTAAAAGTAATACATACATCAGCAAATTTTGACTACAACTAGCAAGTAAATAAAGAAATGCAAATGATTTCCTTTCAGGTTTCAAGAGTACCTTGATGCCTACCAAACAAGGGAAAGAAGCAGAACATAAAGAAGAGTGATAATATTACAAATAATATAATGATTGAAATAACAGAAGAATGAACTCACCACATTAGTTACAACATCAAAACAATATCTTCAAACGGAAGTGTAGGTTTACATTTAGATCTTTTTTGGGGGTAATTGGTTTACATTTAGATCTTGCACAACTTATTCAGTCAAGACCTGTAAAGACATTTCACATTGTTACAACTTTGAAGAGGAATTATTTACAAATATGTTAAAAATGTGAGCAAAACAACTCATACTGAAAATTACCGCATTTCGTTTGAGCTCCTCTTCATTCATACCCATGCCTACAATCCAGTCTTGCCTTTATCCAGCAGGAAAATGACTCGCCTGCACAAGAAATTGATCACTGCTACAACAAAAGCACACCAATGCAAGAAAAGTAGAGAGATGCAAAATTGAATAACACTAAAAGGAACTTACCCAGCTGTGAAACATATCTATTAAAGCTACTCCAGGTGAATTGCTAGGAGGGAAATCCTTAGAGTAGTACTTAGTGAGAGCATGAATGGCAGGATCGTCGATGTGGATGATAAAACGTGGTTCTGAGTAGGAGGTATCAGGGGATCTACAAAAAAGTAAACCAGAGTACAAGTTTTTTAGAACACATTGATTGTCAGTTGAGACAAACATAAACTACTGGTTTTAAGATGATGCCCACAGATTTGTGAAAATCATTTTGTTCATGCATTTTCTAAATCATAGTATTGCCTCTGACACCTCAGACTTCTGGGAAGTACGGGTGTGTATGGATCATCCTCGGAGCAGCACTATCGTCAATGCTTCAACAATACTTCTTTGTTTGGCAATGTTCAACAGAACATGATTGAGACTTTCAGAAAGTGCACTCTACTAATTTTTTTGTTTATGCTTCACCTTACTAAATTTGAGGGAATAAATGGAATCTGTTAATTGACTTAAGGTAGTGGGCTAGTCACTATTGCAATTTTCATCCAGGTGTAGAGATAACTCATTGTTTTATACATTCTATTATACTTGTTCTAAAGATGCCCTTAGTAATTGTCCATAATAGGGCATTACTTTAACCATGTGATAGTTCCTAAAATATGAACACAGAGAGTCAGATAGCATCAATTTCAGTGGAATTGTAGAGAAAACTACTCCTTCCATGCAATGAAGCCTGTCTTCATTTGAAAAAAAACCTGATCTCGTGCAGGGACTAAGAGCCCACACATGCTGGTGGTGTAATTTTCCTACTCCAAGATGACAAGGTTCCTGGTCTGCAGTTCCGGAAAGAGGGAGATTGGGTGGACATACCCCCAAGTCATTTCTAAATGGAAAAAGCACCATGTTTGTGAACATTGGAGATCAACTAGAAGTGAGGAGCAATTGGAAATACAACAACGTCATCCATTGCGTTTTAGCCACAGAGGTTGGAAGCAGACTCTCCATAATCCTGCAGCCAATGCCATCATTTCCCCAGTGCCGGAACTCCAGTGTCTGTGATTTTATTGATGATTGTCATCTGATGAAATTGCCTTTTCATGGTTCAAGATTAATTCGGTGAAATAAAGAGCGTTTCAATGGGTTGAATTACGGAACACATTGATAAAGGGTTTCTATGGTCGAAGTGGGATAAATTATACCCCCTACTTACATCAATCATTTTCCTATGATTAAACTTTGACCATTTCCCTTGTCTGATATGCACTGATGAGGTACTTACCATCCGACCAAGACCTTTCAAGTTCATGGCTCTCTGGACCCAGGTTGCAGGGCATGATCAAATTGTTCAAATAGCCCGGATTCATTCTCAAAATGGATCTCATGTATCTCCATCTTCAGGTTTATATCTGATGCAGAATGATAAGCTAATAAGTATTATTTGAGTATTTTATTTATAATAAGCATATTAGGGCTAATTTGGTCTTTTTATGTAATTCAGGCTCTACTATATAAAGCCTGTAAGTCATTGTAATCAGTAGTTTTTGGAGATGAATTAAAGGGTTTTTCCCGTTCATCTTTTGGCCTCCCCTACTCGAGCTTCGGCTCCCCCTTGCTTGGCTACGGCCCCCCTTCTCCTCCATCAAATAGCCACTCCATCAATATCCATACTTCATAAAGGGTAAATTATGTTTTTCATCAATTATGTTCCTTTTACAGCCATAGACATGAAAAAGGGGTCCTTGAAGCTCAAAATTATGAAAATGAGTTTCTTCAAGAATATAATCTTTTATGTAAATTTTGGGAAAGTAATGGAGAGTACATTGGCTTCAGGAAGGTGATCAAAATACCAAGTTTTTTCATGGATCTACTCTTGTTAGAAGATAGAGTAACAAAATCTATGCGCTGAAGGATAATGAAGGTTTTATTAATTATGATATTAACACCATTTAAAAATTGGTCTTCGAGCATTTTAAGTCTTTATACACTGATACTGCTGATACTCAAAAAAGTTTTCTAAATTTTAGAGGCTCTCGAGCCAGGTATTACTCATGAAGATAATGCTATTTTGATGGCTCCTGTATTAGATGAGATATTTTCAAAACTTTTAAACAACTTGATCCAAGAAAGAGCCGAGGACCAGATTGCTTCCCAGGACTTTTGTATCGCACTTATTGGCATATTATTGGTTTATGTGAAGAGATTTTTCAAAATCGGGTCATTTTTCTCATGCTCTCAATCATAACTTTTATTGTTCTAGTACCTAAAGTGGAAATCACAAAAACTGCTCATCATTTTAGACCTATAAGTCTATGTAACTTCTCCTACATGATTTCCAGGATTATGGTGAACAGGATGCAACCTCTAATGAAGAAGCTGTTTTCCTTCAACCAAACTGCTTATATTAAGGGTCGATCAATTCATGACAATAGACTTCTTGCACAAGAACTATATCATACTATTTATTCGAAAAGAAGGAAGTTGAAAAAGGGAGGTGGCCTTCTGGCTGTTAAGTTTGATGTTGCAAAGGCACATGAGAACATAAATGGAGTTTTTTAGAACAAATCTTCCTTAATTTTAGCTTTCACAAATCATGGATTCAGAAAAAATAATGATTTTGTATCAAGTGCCACTTATAGTGTTCTGCTAAATGGCAAACCCAGAGAAGTTATCTATCCTCAACATGGCCTAAGGCAAGGTGATCCTCTATTGCCGTACCTATTTATTCTTGCCCAGCAAGTTCTTCCTACTCTTTTCATTTTGGGAGAAGGAACCAATTCTTTGCAATGTATGAAGGTTTGTAACACTGCTATGCCTAAACCATTTCTCTATGCTGATGATTTGACAATGTTTCTTAGAGCGAAAGTTAAAGAGCTAGGAAGTACATAACCTCATATTGATTTAAAGAGCAAACCCAGAGCCTTTGGACTGGATTTAAATTATGAATGGACTAGATTGCTATGCAACCCAAACATCCCAAGTACCGTTATTGCTAAGCTAAGAAATATTTTTCACGTTTGAGGCTCTCTTATTAGGCTGATTCATTATTTCAAAGCAGCTACCTAATGGCAAGTTGCGAATGGTAAGGATGTCTTTATGTTTAAAGATTCATGGCTCATTACTGATGACATGCTTCCCAACCACGATCTTTTTTCTCCAGATGCTACTTTAGATGGATTGATTTCTTCTTCTACTCATTCTCGGAAAGTAGAGACTATTTATAGATGTTGGCCTTCTATATAGCTAATTCTATACTTCCTCACTCTGATAAGAAACGAAGAATATGATAAAGCTATTTGGAAGCTTACTAGTCATCTTTACTGTTTCTTCTGCTTATCAACTCATAGCTAATGTTCCGACTTGTATCAACACCTTTTTGTAAATGTTGTGGTATGCTAAAGTTCCATATAGAATCAGACACTTTGTGTGGAAGGCCTGCTCCAATGGACTGTCAATTGCTGATTTACTATATCAACGCCTACATATTTATCCCAATTATTGGCTCTTCTGCTTCTTGAAATTCAAATCAACTCATCATATGTTTCTCAACTGCTTTATCATATGACAGCTATGGCAACGGCTGTCTAATAACTGTATACCAGAGGAGTGTAAAACTATTTTAGAGTATTTGCATCATCTCTGGGTAAAGAAATTTGAATCTTCTACCATATTGCTAGAGGGAATTTGATGAAGGCTTTTATGAACTTCCTGTGGATGATATGGAATTCTGAACTGTTTCTTATTTGGTTTCCAACAGATTTCTCTTCAAGCTATTCGCAAGGAATTTAATATTATGCTCCAACATCTTCAAATTGTTGAATACAAACATGGAACAGTTAAAAAACTGCCTACTCTTTATATTGACAAATTTTTCAGATGGCCAGCTCCTCCTGGTGATTGGATATGTCTGAACTCTTGATGGTGCTCTACATCAGAGTATGGTGGTTGCTTCAAATGGAATGTTCTTCGTGATTGTTATGGTCAATTAATTACGCTTGTCTCTTGGGTCTCTGTTTAGCTAACTACTTAAGTCTCTTCAAAATCATTTTCCAAGGAGATTGTCTATCTCTCATTACCGTTATTAATTCCTCTTCCCACTCCCATCCTTGGAAGGTCGATGGATTTATGCAAGGAATCAAAGATTATAAGGAATGGTGAATGCATTTTACTTTTATGCATGTTTTTCAGGGAGCAAAATCAGGTTGCTAACAAACTTCCTAACTCTGCTTTGGACCAGTATTCTTGCTATTGGTTCCTTCGTCCGCCCACTTTCTTAAATGAGCTTCTTGTAAAAGATGTGTATGGGACAAATTACTCTCGCTCTTGTACTGCTTAGTTTTTCTTTTAATAATATCTTCTTTTACCCAAAAAAAATTGTTTTGCTAAAAGTCGGTTGTGATTGAGTCAATTGAATTTATTAAGCACAAGCTGCAATATTTCATCTCCAAAGCTTTTCACTTTCATGATTATAGCTGTTTTTTATTTTGCTTTGTATGTTGCAAGTATAATCTCCAGTATCTCGTCTCCAGAGCTTTTCATGTCAGCTTACACAAAGCAAGAAAGTTTAGGCATTGAATATAGCACTATTGAATGTTACATATTCAGAACTCAGAGGACATATCCATTATGAACAGAATATCGGAGTAGCTGTTCAATGTTGAAATGTTGTTTCCTATCGCTTATTGCACAGATGCAGTTTTTAAAAATTTTCAATATGCCCATTCAAGGAACTACATGACATTTTGTAAAAACTACAGAGTTAAAATTTTCATATAGTGCTTCAACTATGCCATCACAGATTTTACATGAAGGGCATCCTTTCAGCATGGTTGCTGTTGTCTTGCCTTCCAACTTTCAGTAGAGACACACAGTTGAGGCACAGTGGTCTATGGAAGACCAACTGTGGAGTCCCTGTGAGAATTCTGAACAACTGCTAGTGATGATAACACTCTTGTACTGCTGACAAAATTTTGGTAAAGATTTCTCTTCCTTTCATGCTTGGTAAAGAAAGCAAAATAATAAAAAAATCCAACTACTGCTTTACATAGCTTTGTTCTCAGTTCTATTCCAAGGGGGGGGGGGGGGGGGGGGGGGGGGTCGTGTTTTCTTAAAGTACCTAACGTAGACAATGAGGCCTAGTACACAACTTGGACCAGATTGTGCAACTCAATAGTTTTGGTTGTGGCATTTGACCTGGATGTCATTGACTACCAATTCAGGAATTAAGGAAAAGTACTTGATTGAAAAGGTTATATGGCAGCTTGGACTTGTTTCTTCATTTACACAGTGGAAGTGGCAAGTTCTATTTAACAGCGATTCTTATTAGCGTAACAACAATCTGACAAATTCACCTGTCATGGCGGACAAGTTGCACTAGTACAATTTCCTCATTTGGTTGGGCGACGTTCAGACTATAACTCCTGTGCCTTGGCCTCCACTGCCTTCGTTTTGGCAGGCGTTTCGACCCTATACATATGTTACATATGTTTCTATTCTTCGGTTAAACGTTTGAGGACAAGCTTTTCTTGGGTGGGAGGAAATGATGCAGCACAGATTTGTCAAGAAAAGTCATTTTACCAAACAGTTTGGCAGATCGCTAAAATCAAGGGATGATAGTGAAAATATACAACAATTTTCACTTCTAACTGATTCCCAACTACCTAAATTCAGCTAGCAGCTCTGAGTTGACCTCAAGTTGACTGACACTTGAAACCACCGACCTTCCTACAGAGATATAAATGGCAGATTATATCTCCTTTGTCATCTGCATTTGATTCTATTGTTCAGAACCTAAGTTGGTTTTCTAGAGCTCTGCTTCTTGTATATCTCATGGATTTGAGAGCTCTGAGTGTTGTCTCTTTAATACTCGTAGTTCCATGGATTTGGCACAGCCTTGTGGATTCAGGGCTTTGTAAGTCTTTCTTCTTTTCTATTTTACTGCTTAATTCAGTCTATTACCTGTAATTCGGTTGTATGCACAGTTTTCTGGAATTGAATGAAAATACAGATTTATTTAATTGTTCTTTGAATCATCCTACTGCAGCCTGCATCGAAAACCCCATTGCTAGTAAAAGGCACAAACATGGGCCCCCGATG
Organism: Houttuynia cordata; assembly: GCA_039654745.1. Taxonomy (NCBI): domain Eukaryota; kingdom Viridiplantae; phylum Streptophyta; class Magnoliopsida; order Piperales; family Saururaceae; genus Houttuynia; species Houttuynia cordata. The sequence continues at coordinate 24,833,730 of CM077505.1, forward strand.
ATCTTATTCTACCTCTTCCCCTGATGGGTATAGGGCACTAACTCTAATAAGTTCATGGAAAAAAGTGGATGATACATTAATGCCTGACTACAACTGAAAGCTGGATTATGTTTTTCATGTCTTATCATATCCATCATTGTTAAAAATGAAGAGATCTTCTTTAAGACCATGTCTTATTTGTCAACTTCTTTCCTTTTATGATTTAGATACATGTGACATGGTAGCGGTTTATTATTTACTCAACCTCACTATGGTTGTTCCTGAGTTTGATAAATCCTCATTTTGAACTGATCCAAGGTATTATGTTTCTTTAAGAGAATACCATGAGGTTGATTCACATTTTGTTACATTGAGATGGATGTACAGAGGTTTTGCAGATACTCACTCCGTCTGGTTTAATTATCTCCCTACTTAGGGATTGATGGATCTCTTGCCCTGGAGTATATATTGTGCCAGTTTTACCAATAATTTCTCCCAGTCATCTGGTCGAATCAGACCCATTACTGGAGGCCGGTTGTATTTGGCAGGGTTTTGTATGGCTATTTATGTTTTACTATCACTAATTCTAAGGGAAGCAATGTCATACCCATGTTTTTTGTTTACTGATTTTGGTGACTAACTTGATCTATTACCCAATTTTTCGGTTGATTCATGTGTATTTGCAGGTTCTACCTCTTTTCACCCACTATAAGATTATCCATTTTAACAAGACTGATTTACTGTTGGCGAACAATGGTCTTTCTATTGAGCGACATAAGCTTAGATGCCGCGTGAATTATAATGCACTAAAATTTACTGAACCTATTGAGGCCTTTAGGAAACAAGTTGGTTCAGATCCTACGAGAGAAGGGAACTTTCATGGCATTGCATTTGAGATATGATATGGACAAGTTAGCTTTTTTTCGGATGCGTAAATGGATGCACAGAAGATGAGGCAGAAAGAGCTCAGGAAACATAGGTTTGGGGAAATTCCCTACATCAACTTTCTTGTCCATTAATATTGACAATGATGTCCTTAATTTTCTTTCTTTCCATTAAAAAAAGGGGTAATCTGAGATTTCAGTAAAGCATTTATATATCGACCAAGAGAAAAACACATACTCCCTCCGACCAGAATTATTATCACCGTTAGGTTTTCCAAGATGGACTAAAATCAGTCCATTTTGAAAAAACTTACGGTGATAATAATTCCGGACGGAGGGAATATAATCTAACAGATCGAACACACAAAAATCAAGGACATGGAAAGGAAAAAGTCTATCAATTACTTGAACAGGCCTTTGGATCGGCCCATTAAAACAGAGTGATAGCCTAACCATAAGAGTGCATGAAAATTAACATTCATTGCATAACAAGAATATGAAACTAAAGGAAAACTAGGTGGGGAAAGGGAGAGGAGATGACCTTGTCCAAAAGGAGGCGAGATACAATTCAGTGTTCACCCATCTCTCTGTCTGAGGCGGCGAGGGAGGAATTCCATGGATCTTATCAGGCTGAGAAGATCTGGGTCACCTGATAATATGCATTGCCACGAACCTTCCGATTCCCAAAGGATCGACGGCTGTAGAGTCCGTCAGAGTTTTCCCATCGAAAGTCACTTTCATGTTTTACGATGGGATCTACTTTCACTTGACTTCCCTGACATGCCTGACAACGAGAACCGTTAAACTGTGAAACACTTGCCTCTTTTATTTAACTTTTTGGCAACGAGAACCGTTAAATTTTGGGCTAAATGCACACACAGTCGTGGACAGTTTACCCTTTTTATCCTACTCCGTAACAACAATGTCAGCTTTTTATATCAGACCACGTCAACGGTCGAGCAGATTTAAACAAAAAGACTAAAATGCCAGTAAAATATAAACATAAAACCAAAAAAATGATTTACTCCCTCCCGTAATTTTTAATAGATACAGTTTTCTCTAAATTAATTAAATTAAAACTGTATTTATTGAAAGTGACATCTGCTAACATACTAGCTCTCCGGTCACGAGACAAGTAGCAAAAATATGCGTACTAAAATTAGACGACTACCCGACAGCTACCCTTAGGTGAGGGTGAGGTCGATAGGCATTTCAATGAAAGGTGACTCGCTTGGTGAGATAGCCTAAATTTTTACTATAGACCTTACATCTTAATAAAAATTGACTAATTCCATTCGGTCTCTAAGTGAGAGGAGAGAGTACATAGACATCCTTTGCAGTTTGATCGGGCACCGATTAGACGAGACGCATCATGCACACGCGGTACCTCAATATGAAGCATTTTCTATCGACTTCCATGAAATCTGCTTGAATTTTTGCCCTCTTACAGGAGCCATCAATAATCAGGATTGACACCGCATGCACAGCATGTGTGCACCCAGGCAAAAAAAAAGCTTGCTGCTAGAAAAGGGAAATGAGTGGGTGAACAGTTCACCCACTCATTTCCATACACATCAGCTGTGTATGAAAATATGTAGGAATCTACTGTAGGGTTATCACTGCCCCTATAAAATATATTTTTCAGTCCTGTACATGCATAGCTGTCAATCCTGATGATCGACGCCTCCTGTTGATGACGGAAATTCAAGCATATTTCAAGGAGACAGATAGAAAATAACTCTACCTCAATATTATCGGTAATTTTACCCCTTCTATTTACTAATAAACCCACCTTCCACCATGCCCCTCTTTTCACCTTAGCCGAGGTAGTATAGGCAAACCACCAATGGCCATGATCTCCATAGCCACCGTCACACCCTCAAATTGGAGTAAAACTAGAACAGGATATTAGGGGTGAAATTATCCTAATATTGGAAAAGTATGGGTTATGTGCCTATTTTCATAATTCATATGGGTTAAGTTCAATTTCGTTTCAACTGATCATGGGTCAATCTCCTACGCGAAAAGCATGGAAGGTGTGTCAATCTTCTACGCGATGTGTACTGTCTTGTCTTTCTAAGACCAAATCTTAGTTTTGTAACAAAAAAAAAAGGTCAAACCTTCCTCCTATGGAGAGGTTTCCTCAAAGGACCTAAAGCCCCCCCTTCTTGGCCGTGGTGCAGAGGTGGACGAGAAGCACTGCCCGTATTTTCTTGTTTCCATGGTTGAAATTTCCAAGATTTTAGTTAATCATCTGTTTCTTTTCTATTATTATTTTGAGAATATAATCATTTACTTCTTGTGGGTTAGCATTTGCTTCATTTTTTTGATTTTTTGAACTATATTTAAAATTTCTGTTGGAATATCAGGTTGATGTAAGATAGTTTGTATCCTAATAATTATGGCCCATATTCAACATCATAGGCAATATAATAAATCTAAAGCTACCTCATTGGAGGGAAAGAAATAGAACGACTTTTTGGATCATTACTTTCCTTTATCCGAAACGAACTTCCTGGGGAGGGGTAGGCACATGGCTGTTTCTCAAAGTAGGGTTATAGAAGTGAATCAAATACATTTTCTTCTTCTCTCTAAATTCTTGGTCCATCATTGAGCAATAGAATCTCATCTGATCTAGATCTAGTCAGTTTGATTTGAAGTGCACCTTTAAACTGACGGAGTGGTTCGTTGTATCTCGGAACGCCATTAATTCCATGTGCATGGAGGGCGGCATATCTGTTTCAAGGTAGCGCATAGCGTGCCTCGAACCGGATTTTAATCTCTTCTACTCTCTCTAGTATTTTCATATAATAATTTGTCAATTGATTGTGAATAATTAGTAGTATTCTAATCCTCTTTTATGTGACAATCCCAACAGTCACTAGGTGTAAGTGCAACTCGAATATCATTTTACGAAGAAATGTGTGAGATGTATCGTAACAGAAACCACATACACAATAATGCTCCGTCTGAGTTTTTTTTCATACAAAGAGACTCATAAGTTAGGCATAAGTCAATTAACCAACAACAACAAAGGCAGGTTGAGCAGTGGACCACATAGTAAGGATCCTCACATGCTGACAGATCTGCCTCCTACATACAACACAGCAAGCCCCAGTTGCACCAAACACCTAGGAGTATGCCGAGTTATGAATTGGAGTTCCATATACTACATTGGGCAGGATACGAAGTTCAATGTCTAAGCTCTCTAGTTTATTCTGTACAAGAATTATTATAGATGCCATCTTCTCCTTTCTTATAACCGCTGTATAGATATATAATATTGACAGAGTACTCTTTTGGGCTTTCACATCCATAAATCACTTTGGCTCCCACAGGTAGAAGTGGATGCATAATCCGATGTTGTCAGGTCTCTGCTGTGTCGAATGAGGTTGTCGATGTGGTCAGAGACTTGCAAGACATTTGCTCCTTCTAGGTAAAGAGGTTCTGTAGGAACATCGCCCCGGCTGAATTGAGAGGCAACAAACTTGTCAAGAATCCTCCAATCAGTCACCTGGTCAAGTACTGCCTGGTCCTTGATGTTACCATAACCATTTCCACTATTGTCACCAAATATTGAGCTTTTTTGATTTTGGTGGTCTTGTTGAGTCTGATCTTCTTGAGCGAGAGAAGAGGAGTTGACATCATGGCAGCTGTAAGATGCAATAGTTGGAAGCTTTTGGCTCTCTAAGTGGGGAAGCTGGAGGAAGGGTTCAGGGGGGATAAGGTAATTATGGGCCTCGAGCTCTTGTTTACAAGAATGGTAAACAGCATCATGAGGCTGAGTGATCATTCTTCTCTTGGGTGAGTGGAGATTAGGCATGAACGAAACTTGCTTACTGTACCAACAAGGTGATTCAAGCTCGTTCACTTTGTGGACTGGCATTCGCTTTTTAAACGCCTTACACACTACCCAACCTTCTTCCTGAAATTACAAGTACATGAAAAAATTCATTAGAACGTCTAAAAAGAAAATATGTCTAGGACTGATGTTTTTTAGAACATGAACATTGAGGACCAAAAGATTGGTTTAGGTTTTAAGTAAGACTGCACATGCAATACAATACAAGATGTAACTTGAAGTTAACAAAAGTACTTTCCCTTTTTAAAATGTTTATCATAATATTTCACTTCAGGAGAGTACTGCATCCTTGATATAAGCTGGTTCATAGCAAATAACAATTAAGAGACATCAGACATGCCCTCCATTCATTGAGAAGAAGTTTCCATGTTCCTTCGTATAATATTATTGGATCCATAAGGAAGAGTCAAACTTTCAGCTAGAAGACAAAGAATATCAAAAAGCGCGACACTGTCCAGTATTAAGGATATTGATATTTTCGGCACCAAAAGAATTATATGACCAGATTTTTCTAGAGTCGATTTTTAGACCCATAATAATGTTTAATTTAGGTATGCAAAAGGTATACTCCGTATTAACCCCTTAATTATTAAGCTTGGATTAAGAATTTTTTGAAGGCAAATAAGATGGTAAAAAATTGTAATAGTAATTGATGAAAAAATATCAGGATTAGAACGATTTCCGAATATACCCATTTACATGCCTATAATTCATAATTTGTTAGTGTTATTTCATGATAATTAAGAATAATTATGAGCTATTAGAATTAATTCAATAATTAAGACTTTACTTTATTTCATAAGAAATTGGTCTTAATTGATTTGTTTACATACATTGAATGGAAAAATATTTAATGTGCATCTAAATTTAGTTTGATTGCTTCAGTAGGTCTCGAAGAGCTCAAGTTGCAGATCATGGATTTATCATGCTTCACTTGAATTTATATATAAAGAGATTAAAGATCGGACGGTTGAAAATGTTACGACTGGTTTTAAAAGTTTTAAACAAAAAACATTGAAGTGACAGATTAAAGGAGCGATTTTGAGTCATTGATCTTAACTAAAGAGAAAACGGGTTTTGACTTAGGGCCGTTTGGTTCGTGATTAATCCAAAATATCCATAGTAAAAAATTTATTTTTACTATTTATTTCCGAATTTTTTGCTGTGATACAGGTACTAGGGTGTTTCAGCTGAAAGTGAAAAAAATAGGAAATAAATAATGAAAGTAAAACATCCACGATGCTCCAAACGGCCCCTGGGGGCGTGATTATTGCAAAACATCCAGACTGGATTCTGGATTTCTACTGTAGCATCCAGGTGGATTTTTACATCCAGCTGAAACACGTCCTGAGGTGTTTCAGCTGGATATATATATATCCAGATGCTACAGTATAGCAAAACATCCTATCTGGATGTTTTGCTTTTAATCACACCCCAAACGGCCCCTAGGTGAAGAGTAGTTGCTTCAACATATTTTAACCCAAGGAAAAGAAGAAAAATTCGAACCCGACCGATTTGACTTGGTCGGGTCGATTCGGTCGAAATAAAAGAAAAAAATAAAAAGAAACCCGAGCCGAATCTCGGGTGTTCTGTTCCAGAAGAGCAGAGCGCTCGAGCAGAGCGCCGGTGGAGCGATCGGAGAGGTCGACCGCGGTGGCGAGAGGTTGGGCTCGAGCTTGAAGGCGGCGGCGACGCTCACGCTCGGCGAGTCTGACGTGGAGAGAATTCGTGCGGGGTTTGGAAGGTTAGAATCATTGAATTTTAAATTTGGACTCTTTCCTGGAAAGGTGACAGAGTTTCCTAATTTCGTACTAGGTTGCCTAATCCCAGTGGGAGTCAAAGTTAAGAGTTCGATGGAAGCCTGCCTTGCTTGTCCCGAAGGCTAAGCCGAAGAGGTTCGTCGTCAACGTAATCGTGATTGAAGACGCGGCCTCGGATAACGAAGCAGAGATACTGAGGAGAGTGATACGTGCGGCTCTTACCCTCCCAAAAGTACACCAGACATCAGCCATACAAGAACCCGAGGGGGCAATCTTCATCGTCCCCGCTCGAGGCAAGGGAGAAAAACCGATTGTCTTCTTCAGAACCGCTGACATTGATGGCCACCGGGATGGAGAAGATTGTAAGAGTTGCTATGGAGGTAATTTTATAGTATTTGCTTGGATATATTTATCTTCTTTCTGTCTTTTATCAAAAAAAAAAACATCTCATGAGCATGTTTCATACCATGTTTTTTTAGTTTTTTGCTTAGATCTCTATTATTTTTGCTTTGCGTTGATTAAAGAAGATGAATGCTAAGCAATAACTTAACCGGGAAATACTTTAGAGACAGTTATTTTCTTATGTATCGAATGCAATGCCTGCTTTCTGTAAAGGTTGATTTTTGGCTGTTACAAGCCTCTATTTCTGTTTAATTGAATGAAATTTAGTTTTAAGGCAGTGATCTATGCACTTTCTGATTGGGGAGGTAAGAATATAGGCATGTGCGGTCATGGTTTACTTCTGGAAAACAACTTACAGAAAACATATGTACTCCATCCGATAAAGCCCCTCTGCATTTGAAAAAGCACAGTTTCATCATTGCCTGGCTGACTTTGTTCCCTCGCGACCAAAACCATGGAAGAGGCATTGAAAGCGCTGTTTTTTAATACGAGCCCTATAATCCAATAAATTTAACTCATTCTCAAATGCAGACAAACTTTATGGGATGGAGGGAGTATTCTTTTCTTTAGTCAATTCAGAAGCGGGCGTGTTCCACCTAATTTGCATATATACTAATCGTAATGACAACGGTTTTGATTAGGAATACTTTTGCTATTACTCTTAACTTCGTCTTGCAAATTTAGCTTCTTCTTCTAATAATATTGACGAGTGCTAATATTCAGTTTTTGTGCCTTAATAGTCTGCTGGGATTACTGAAAGACAAGAAGACCTTGTTGAAGTGCCTACTCCACAAAGGGCTCCATTGCTCTTCTATCCTTCCCCTTCGTCTGGTACCGGCAAGTTCCACAACATTGTAGATGGGAGGTGTGAGGATCGGGAAATACCCCATCTGCGCCATGCAGATTGCTTAGCCTCGGCACATGGTTGGTTGCTGCTGAAGAATTGTAGGTCCGGTAAATTATACTTGTTCAATCCCTCTTCCTCCAAACGATTGCCTTTGCCAAGACTTGAGGAGGAAGAAGAACCGTCCGTGTACATCTTCTCGTCGGCCCCGGGGAGGCAAGACTGCTTCATTGTTGGTACTTACAGACTATGTCCGTACTTCCTGTATTCTCCACCCAGGGGAAAGAGATGGGAGAAGTACGAGTTGAATATCGATCAAACTGGGTGTATTCTGGCAAATACAAGTTGCAATGGAAAAGTATACATGTTTACAAGTAAAATGGAACTCGCGATCATTGATTTTGCTCCACTCCTTTCGGTACAGTATTTAAATACAAGTTGGATTGATAGCCTTTCAGCATACGATATGATCAACAGTTTGGTATCATCGTCAGGAGACCTCTTTTTAGTTGAGAAATATTTATATCATCATACTGAGCCTTCAATAATTCGCACTGTTCAAGTTTTCAAGCTTGACTTCTCTTTGAAGACCTGGGAATCTGTTGATAGCATCAACAATGCAGTGTTCGTGGTGGGTCCTGATCACGTGGAATCATTTCTGGCAGCCAACACAGGGTTGAAAGGAGATGGCATTTATTTTGTTGATGATGATGCTTTATATTGTTTTGACTTGCAATATCGAAGCTTGACTGTCAGTTACACTTGTTCAAGTTCCTACAATGGTTGGGAACCTTTCTGGGTATGATCCTTTACTAAATGTGCATCACTTACTTCTTAGTCCCTTCTTGCTGTTTCCATATCTTCGATGTCCCAAATCTTAGGTTTTGTTAATGGTAGTTCATACTCCTACTGACAATTAACAAGTATCTTTAGTGTTGTTTACATATTTGCATATACCTAAATCTATGTAAGTTTACATCACAGCTTATTGACTCTGATAAATTTTTTATTCTTCCAGTTACTGCATGATGACATACTTGTGAACCAACAAGAAAGAAACCAAGTCATACCAAACTTAGAAGAAAGAGGTCATTTTGATCTTCCGGAGTTTGTGTTACCTCCTCCTTCACGAGGTGGCAAGTTTCTCCAGCAACATGCTTTTTTACCAATGTGGTGTCCCCGAAACCCTTGTCTCATGTTCACTCACAAAAATGATGGAACTTATAAAATCTTGGATCCATGCTCAAAGAACACCTATGAGCTCCATCTTCCAGAGTTGTCAGGTTCTACAATACTTACCGCAAAGGGTGGATGGCTGCTTGCAAGAGTTAAGAAGTCTGTCTTGTTTATAAATCCTTTTACAAAACAGACAGTAAATCTCCCAAAGTTTAAAGGGGACTATAGGTTGTTTGGTGTTGCATTCTCATCTCCACCAACTTGCCCAGATTGTATTGTTTTCTTCATTACTTCATCTGGCGTTACTTCATCTAGCGAGACACAGGTTACCATCTATATCTATCACTCTGGTGGCAAGAACTGGATCACTCGGGAATTTGAGAATAACATCCCATTTCAACCGAGTCACAGCAGCCCTGTTTTTCACAATGGACTTTTCTACTGTTTAGGACTGAATGGAAACTGTGGGGTTTACAACCCAAGAGAAGATACATGGAGTATTCTAAGCATGCCAGTTGGTATTCATTGTGAAGCCTACAAATGCTCTTTGGTTGAGTCTTGTGGCAAGCTGTTGTCAGTTTTTGTTGATCGTTTCCAGGAATTGATTGGTGTTTTTGAGTTTGACTTTGCTCGTGATCGCTGGAAACAAATTACTGATTTGGTAGACAAGATGTTGTTCTTTGGTCTGGAGGCATCTTACTGTGTGACAGCTTCTGTAGAAGAGCAGCAAAACAGGATCTATTACCCTTCTTTTCAGAGAGAATACTGCCTCGACCTTGTAGTACACTCTCTGAAGAGTTCAAATACTCTTGAACGTTGTAGTAAGACAGAGTATCTACACGTATGGATTGAGCCAAAAGGGTTTGCACATGTTCTCGATCCTGTTAGAGGCAAATTCTATCTTCGAATAACCTGATCGTGCCCTGCAGCAAGATGGAGTAGCTGATGACTCTTGATGGTGGTGTACGCTCATGACTGGAGGTGGAACTCAGAGGATTTCGCAAAAGGCGCGAATGAGATGAGGTATTGTGTATTAGGCACTGAACATATATCTGCTTGGGCAGTGAGCAATTGCCATGAAGCTTTCAGCTTTCAAATGCTCTACTTCATGATGTGTCCTTTTTGTTAGTCACAAGATCTAACGTTAGTACGTACAAATCCAGACATTGGCGTGCTGATTTTTGCTTTTGGGGTCTGGTATGTATTATTATTTCTTTTAATTATACTTTTATAAAAAATGTGGACAATGTATAGTATTTACTTCTGATCATCAGTTGCGTTCTAAAAGAAATTACTTCTGAGCAGTTGGCAAAGGCTTTCAGCTTTCAAATGTATACTTCATAGTAAGTTCTTGTCTTTGTGGGTAGAAATAACAAATATTATCATATTTCTCTTTACGAACCCCCCGGCCTCTCTGGACACTATTGTCTCTGATAGACAGAAGGGCGTTTTGAGAGCGGTCGCCGATGTCTTTTCCGAGGCTCACCATGGGTTTTGCCTAAGGCATATAGCCGCAAATATGCTTAATACTTGGAAGGATAAGTACCTTAAGGAACTTCTATTTTGAGCTGGAAAATGCTTCAGGAGACCAGAATTCGATGAAACCATGGAGAAGATGAAGGAACACAATGAGGCGGCCTGGAAATATATTGACAGTATTCAGAAAACACATTAGGTTAACGTAGAATATCCGGGTAAAAGGTACGGCACTCTCACGTCAAACGCATCCGAAAGTGTAAATAATATACTTCTGAAGGCTAGGTTTTAGCCAATAATTCGGTTGATCGAGCAAATGCGGGCAACCACAAGCGTCCATTTTCAAAGACGCCGAATGGAAGCAAAAGGGCTATCGACTCCGTTAACAAAGTATGCACATAATCATATCAATCAGATGAGGAATCAGAGTACTAGAATAGTTCGAGTTCAATCGCTATCATTACGGCAATTTGAAGTGAAATTTTTATACCATGTGGTAAGCATAAATTCGTTTTTTCTAATACACGACTATACACACAGTCGTTTCGTCGAAGACACGAGTAGTCATACAGTCGTGTCTTCGACGACACGAGTATCCTTCGAAGACACTGATGTTGTTGATGTTTTCGCATCAGGATGTTGTTGATCTTACGAATAGAACCTGCACATGTGGCTTCTTCCAAAGCATGGGACTTCCATGCAAGCACGCCATGACATGTATTGATGAGAGGAGTTTGGAACCGGTAGAATATTGTGAGAAGTGGTACTACGCAAGTATGTACCGCACTACGTACGAAGAAGTAGTGTTTCCTACTTTAGACAGAAGTCAATGGGGGAATTACGGGGTTTTATTTAAATGCAAACCGCCCATGCTTGAAGCTCCAAAGAAGGGGAAGAGAAAGACAAAGAGAATTGAGTCACAACCCGTGCCACCTGCAAGGACAAGTTCGATATGTAGGAGTCACAACCGTAAAAGGTGCACCAACAGCCCGGTTCCGAAAGAAAAATAGGAAGCACACGAATCGAAGACTTCCGCAACAAGGCAAACTGACTACAAACGAGACATCACATATACGCCGCTCCGGCTTACCTAAGCCCCCACCATTCTTCACTTAGGATGTAGTCAAATTCTTGTATAACGCATATTACCTTATACCAAAATGTATGCCTGTAAAGAAAAAGAAAATCAAAAATGAAAAAAAATCTTTCAATGCATCATACGTGTATTTCCATTATAGTCGAATATTATAGTACACGACTATCTATACAGTCATGTATTGTGAAACACGACTATATACGAAGTCATGTCATCTAGTACGCGACTATATATAAAGTGGTGTTTCATGAGAGACGTCTATATACGTAGTCGTCTTGCATGAGGGATGTATTCAAAGTCATGCTTGCGAAATTTTGTCTAAGGCAAGCATGTGTAAAAAATAAATTCGAATTAATTGAAAGAGTACTGTATGTACACCAAAGAATCTTTGTACAATAAAAGAATGTGAACAATTTTTTTGAATTTGAATTTAGTCTTTATTTGGTATCCGCATAAAACCCGCAACTGTGACAACATCTTTTTTTACTCTTCTTGAATTGTTGTCAAACTCGCTATTAATAACCCTACGAATCATAGTTGCAGCGATGACTGGGTGCCAGAATCGTGTAATTGTAGACTGATCAAACTCCGGTGGGTTGACATTGGACGCTAAGTGCACGACGTACATCATGATGAAGATGCCATAGTCTTTTGAATTCTCTTGCCAGGGCACTTTGGCTATCTGAGTCATCTTCCAGTTAAGCAAACCTAACCACCCCAGCTTGCTTGTCATCACAACATTCATGAACTACGTGAATTTGTCAGCATCTTTTTTGTGATGTGGGTATAACTGGGATCTGCCAGACAGCGGGTTGTAGAAGCGCCATACACAGTGGGGGAAGTGTATATAGACGAGGCAGAAGTGGGAGCCGGCGTGGATTGGGAAAAATGCGTAGAACATGTTCCTATTCAAGTCGTCGAGCATCCTCCCGAGCTTTTTATCAATTTTGCATTATTTTCTCCTTCTTTGTGCTCCTATAAAACGACAAGAGAGTCAGATAATGATGCTAGGAATGATAACTTATCACTACTTATGCAGGGAACACTTACGTTGTCGAATATCTCTTTGAATGCGTGGCATCCAAAAAATGCCCACGGATACTTCATCCGATCTCTCTCATTGCGCTGCCTCAGTAGACTTAAAAACTCATCTATAACCTATAGAAAACAGCAACAGGAGTCAGAACAGTCGAAGTAAGGCAATATACCACTTCTAATTAAAAGTCAATTATTTTATATACAACTTTCATGATAGTCGTGTCATCAAGAGACAGTCGTGTCTCGCGAAGACACGATTATGCATAAAGTCGTGTCTTCGAATACACGACATAACGTAAAGTCACATATTTGAAAAAGTAAAAGAGGAAAATATATGAGGAGCATAGGTTTACTTACATTGGTGTTTATTTCTGTTGTTTGATGGAGGGATACGTAGTCGTCATCACATAGCGTTGGGATTGGATAAACCTTCCTTGGATTGGTAATCCATCCATCTATAACTACTCTATCCCTCTCTAACAGTACCCCCATGTCGAAGCATAACTCCAAACCAGCATAGTTTTCAGGGAGTGCAATTATAGACTTACACTTTTGAGGGGTTCGGAGGACATCAACATCAACAGGCTGGGATGCGGTTAAGCCTGTGGCATCCGGCACCTCCTCCTCCTTCGCCTCTTCCTCATCCTTCACCTCCTCCTTCACCTCCTCCTCCTTCGCCTCTTTGTCGTCCTTCACCTCCTCCTCCTTTGCCTCTTTGTCCAGCACATCCTCCTTCGCCTCCTCCGACTCCCCCTCCTTCACATAAGCCTTCACCTCCTCCTCCTTGACATCCTCGTCTTTGACATCCTCCTTCATCTCCTCCTTGACGGTTTGGATATCCGAATGCTGTAAGGAAGAGATGACCTCATCGATGATAGAGGTCACTTGTCGATCGAATATGGTTTCTTCAGAGTTAGCTTTCGGCTGACGGGACCTATTCCTTCTTTCCTGCTTCTCCGCCATTCTCTGTCTATGGTCATGTTCCCTAATCCTCTGCAATTCCCTCGCGGAGACAATCCTCATTCTCTTCCTTACCACTAGAACAGGGGGGAATAGGTCCCGTCCGTACGTCGGACGGGACTTGACTTCTGCGCTCTCCATATGTTCATTGAATTCTAGTTGGAACTTCTTCAAAAACAACTTGGCGGAGGATCTCTTTGTAGCTCGTTGAATCTTGTCTTCCTCATCCGCGTGTTTGATTGGAGCTAAAATGACATTTTACTTATTCGTGTCAGTAGCAGCACGATAAAGAACATAGTCGTATTGCATGAAACACGATAAACTGCATAATCATGTAGCATGAAACACGAAAAATGTAATAGTCATGTACCATGTGACACGAAAAAATAAATAATCGTGTACAACTTACCTTTACCCCATTTCAATGAATTGCCGGTTCTCCTTTGTCCTGTAACCCATCAGAGTTTTCTTCATATGCTCCTTGTCATGGGGCCGCTTCTTTGGCTCCATGTGATGCACCGATGACTCCTTTGGCTCCATGTGGGGCTGCTTCTTTGGCTCCTTCGTCGGCTCTTCTTGGGATGCTCAAAGATCTGACCCTCTAACAACATTGACGTTGAGGCGACATATGCCTTCATAGAGTGGAGAACCTCTCGCAGAGGTCCGACACTCCTTCTCATCTCCTCATATGAAGACAGAGCTATCTCAATTAGTGACTGTATGCTCTGAAGCGCACCCTTCAATCGCCCCATTGCAGTTGCAGTGGACTGAGCAGCCGTCCTCGAGGAAGGGGGTGCAGGTTGGTTGGGAGTCCTCTTCATTTTCGGCCTCTACCGTCACGAAGGAGGGGCCACTGCGGTTGACGAAGTAAGGAGAGATGCCTCTCCGGCCATGGGGCTGATTACATCGACGACTTCGTCCCATACTTCAAGATTGTGGAACACTCCCTTCCAATAGTCGACCATACGGTGCTTCTGTGCACCCTTCTTCACCTCTGTAATGAGGGCTCCACTTCCTGGCCACCTTTTGGCCCGTGGACTAGTAGGGCCCACGACAGGATGGAAGATTGTTGTGTGCTCGAAAAACCAAATCTGCATAGTAAACAAATGAAAACATTATTAAAAGGTGCGGTTACAGGCAAGACGTGTACTATTATAGACTATAATATTACACGAATAGAACTGTGGTCGTGTCTTATACAACACGACTATATACCTACTCGTGTTGCATAATACACGACTATAAATATAGTCGTGTTGCATAAGACACGATTATAAATAAAGTGGTATTGCATAAGACACGTTTGCCTTTCAAAGACTCTGAAAACATAGAAATGCTACATACCTGAAGGACATATGCGGCGCCGTTTAGGTATCCACCGCCCAGGCACCCTCCTTGAGATCTCGCACCCACTAGTCTGCAAGTGTGGGTTATACCAGAAACTAACATGTTATGCATAGCCCCAGCCCAATTGTATGAGCTCAATCTTGGGAGGTCGTCAATGTAACGGTACAAACAGGGATGAACCGCTCTAGTGCTGTGTGGAAATAGCATCGTGCAGAAGAGGAGGCAGATGATCATCCTCGCCATGTTCTCCTCTTCCATCTTCAATTCGCCCGCGCTAAGCTTGTCAATGATTTCCTCAATGTATGGAATATCCGGTCTCCTCGCGGCGAAGTACTTTCTAAAGAAATGACCTTTCGATCGGCGTGTCAAGGAGGGGAGGACCTCAACTGTTTCACCCTTTGTGGGCAATCCGGTGATAAGAGCAACTTCTTGCTCTGTGAAATGTAGCGTCTTGCCCTTGATATTGAAGACCTTCGCTGACTTATCCCAGTACCTGACCAAATGGCCGAGGAGGTTCCGAGAAACAACTACGTCCTCACCTTAAAAAATGATAGCGAAACCAGCTTCTTTGATCAGTTGGGCACATCTTTGGTGACGCTGTAGGAGGGCCACACACTTTTTCATCACTCCCAATTGACAAAATGTCCGAAGCACCGGTCGCGCATTGTATGTTCTCTTTACTGGTCTGTCCATCAGAGCCTTCCTCTTCTTGCCCTTCTGATTTCGCTGTCGAGGTGCCAACACAAAATCTTGATCCTCCTCTTTTTCCGATGGTAATTCCTCCATAGACTCATATCTTTTTTTATCCATCTGTAAGGAGAGAGGTAGAGTGGTCAGTAGAAAAGTCATGTCGGTGAAACACGAAAATATAAAAATTGTGTCGTGACGTACACGACTAAATAGACAATCATGTCTTCTACAGACACGATTTTATAGTTCATAGTAAAAATTTAAAATTTAAATGTCGGACCTTATGAAACTAAAATATGTAAGGATTGTTGTAACTTACCGCAGTTTAGTCGTGTGTATGCGTATATTTCCTGGCAGGCACCTTTCACACTCTTCCTCGCCGTCAACCGAAGCTCAATCGGTCAATCCGCCGGTTGCATGTAGGCGGAGGGAGCCGTGGGCGAAACTCAGAAGGTTGAAATTCTGAAATACCGACGTATACGCTTCAAAGATGGTGTTGTATGCTTCACTTAAAAAGTGTGTTTGACATTTTATTTTTGACTCAAATTTTTACGGTCCACTTAGATGCAAATCTATTGTTTACTCTCGGACCCTGATCTGGACTTTGTTTAAGTTCCCATTTCAATTCGGGGCCAGATCTGGGTCTTCATTGTATGCCTCACATGGTACGCCATTCCACAAGTTGCTCAACTATAAGAAGCCTCATTGAGATTTTAGTTTAACCCTTCACATGAAGAAGGTGAAATTCAAGTTGCTTGACAAAGCGTGAAAAAAGATGTATGAATGGACTGGAGAACACGATAGCACGTAGTCAAGTCGTGTCTTATGCAACACGAATTTATTTATAGTCATGTATTATGAAACACGACTATGTATATAGTCGTGTTGCATAAGACACTACAAAATTTTTAGTCGTGTACTATTATAGTCGACTATAATAGCACACTACTTACTTGTATCCGTGCCTTAGAAGTCTCACCTCACAGCTTTAAATGAATAATCTTCATCTCTTCCTCCTTCAACTGCTGATGTGGGTGTCTTATTGCCTGGGCTGGACAGCCTCTCCAGCGGTGTCTTATTGGCCGGCCTTACTTCTGCCTCTGGTATCCTCTCCACCTCCTTATTTGCACTGGAATTCATTTCCTTATTGAGAGTGGAAGTTTCCATGTTATTGCCAGTAGAAGTCCACTCCAAGTACATGTGGAGTAGGCCATTTGTGTCTTGCTTGCTCTTGTGAGCGATAAATATTGACTCCAAGTCTTTATCGTCTTCAAGGGTATATGGGGATTCAGAATCAACACGATATGACATAGATAATGTACTAGATGCAGACTTCAGCGGTAATCTTTCTGCCACTTGTTGCAATAGTTCAAGGTACTTTACTTGTGTATCTAGAGGCATGAGCTTCCGTTTCTCGCCCACGTACGCATCAAAATTTGTAAACACTCCATCGTAGTGTAAGCAAACAGCTATCTTCTCCATCAGTACCTAAAATTATAATACCGAAATAAGTAAAAAAAAATCGTATATAATATAACCGTAAATGACTGAAAATCATCGACTATTGCAGTCGTGTGGTCGAAGACACGACTTGCATTACAGTGTGTCTTCGAAGATACGATATTTTCAACAAGCTGAAAACTTGGCAAGTTTTCAACTTTCTTCCCTGGAACCAAATATCATTTACAAAAATCGTCATATTTTCACTTCACGTACCGTTTTTTGATGTACGATGCCTCCGTTGTACTTGTTTTTGCATACCCGATCATTCCCGCTCGTTTTTTCACTTTTTGGCACGAAGATTAACTTTTCCGATTTGGATGGCGCCGGTGCTGGCGATGATATGGGCAGAGATGCCGGATGGACCGCCTTCTTCTCCGACTTAATGCTTCTCCGGGTACCCGCTCCTCAGATTCCGGGTAATATGGAAAAACGTAAGAGTGTGGGTGCTTATACCGAAACCTAAGGGTATTTTGGGTACTTTTCAGGTCATATGGAAGAAAGGACGTGGTCACATGTAAAAAGCTCTCATGGAGCACATACGAGTTGTGTAATTTCTAGAATTTAAGCTCAATTTACCCTTTTAAGTACTATATCTTGCAATCCAATAAAAAGTAGCCAATAGACATGTTTGTACGAAGAAAAGCCAATAGATATTTAGCTTTGAATTGGATGTTCACTCCCTCAATCTACCATTAGATGTTATAGAAAAAATCATAGTTCAATTCCATATCCAGCCTCAGTGACGAAAAGTTAATTGCAAGTTTGAACATTTTGTTTGGTACTAGCAAGTTTCAATCTTTTTGTGCACTAACAAGCTTCAACATTGGCTTGTGCGATGAGCATTGTTTATTCTTTTGGCACTGTGTACGATCCCCATTGTTGCCGAGAATTTGTCACAAGGGGTGCTAATGAGCCAGATCACGTATTAAGCTTGGCCGTTCAAATCAAGATTTGAGTACTTGCTTGAATTTAACTCAAGCTCGACCAACTCGAAAAGTCAGACTGCTCGAACTTTATTAAGTTCTTGTCTGACTTAAACAAAGTCCAGATCAGGGTCCGAGAGTAAACAATACTTTTGCATCTAAGTGGACTGTAAAAATTTGAGTCTGGAATAAAATGTTAAATACACTTTTTAAGTGAAGCATACAACATCTTTAAGCGCCCCACCAGAATGGAACGCAAATCTCCGCGGAGGGCAATACCCCTCCGCAGCATCAGCCACCAATCGGATGCTGACATGTCAGCGCCCCAAGCCCTCTGTCCCATATTAGCTGCACCATTTGCCCACATATATTAGCTGCACCATTTACCCACATGAGTAGGGCTTGGGGCGCTGACATGTCAGCGTCCGATTAGTGGCTCGTTCACCAGAATGTGGGTTACGAAACGTTGCAATTTCCATCTTCCATTTTGTTCAGCATTAGCAAGCCCAATTGGCATCCCATTTCTTCAAGTGAAGCAAATATGCAACCTCCTCAGATTGACACCATCTTCGAGCGCCCCACCAGATTGTGGGTTATAGAGCATTGCAATTTCCATCTTCCATTTTTTCCAACCAGAGTTGCCATTCTGCCAAGGACATGTGATGTGAAATATCAAAATGAATAGACATGAAATGAGAAACCGGAAAGTAATTGAATATCAGGCCTTGTTAGGTAGCTGTGTCAACATTACCTTTGCACTATACCCCATTCATACCGTATATCTCAGGTTTCCCCTTTATTGTTTTCAAACCTCATATATGAGGCCACCTAGCATTGAATGTGATGCAGAACAAAGTCCTACAAGAGAAAAAATAGGGAAATTTGGAGGGAAATAAGGATAAAAGAAAGGGATAAACTTCTGAAATCAACACCCGGGCACTGTCGGAATCACCACCGAACAATAACTACCAGAATCACTGCCGGAGCTTATTAGCTTCAGCACCATTGGAGATCTCCATCAACAGAGAAGCAACATCACTTTTTTTTTTTGAAATCTTCGATTGTTTATTCCATTAAACTGAGGCCTTTTAAATATGTTTATAATAAATCTTTAATATAAAATAAAATACTGATTTAAGATTCCTTCTAAATATAGAAAATCAAATCAGATCTATCCTAAATCAAATGAGATATTCTCTAAATCAAATCTATCTTAAAATTAAATAAAACACTAATTTAGGATTCCTCGTAAACATAGAAAATTAAATCAGATCTATCCTAAATCAAATAAAAAATTCTACAAATTAAATCTAATTTAATCAAATAAGATATTCCTGATTAAAGAAACCTTAATAATCTTTATTAAATAAATACAAAAAATATTTCTAATGGAGCCTACTATCGCTCCACATCATTCTTGCCAGGTAGGAGATATTCGACTTCGATGAGTATGGCTCAAGAGAGGTTTTGGGGTGGCAAAGTTCTGCATTGTAAAGACGCCAAGGTTTTGGCAACACTTGGTTGTTTAGTAAGGCAAAAATAACAGCCAACGGGATGGAGCAAAATAGCAGCACGCAACACAAGGAGTCCACCGAGATCACGGGGAAAAGTGTGCACAAGAAAATACTTCAGTGAAGGGTAGCTCCTCCAGCAAGGTGACTGTCGTGGGATGGTTAGAAGTGGATGCAAAAATAATTCGATTGGGATGCTTGCTGAAATCCATGAATAAAAGCTCACTTTTTGGGAGCAGAGCAAGAAATGGTTAGCTCTGTCATAGGGAGTTTGTAGGGCGTGACGGTAGCTCAAGCCATGATTCACTGGCGATGGCGAGGATGGGAATTCAATCGAAGTACCCTTACGCGCCGGTGGCCCTTCAGGCAAAGACGGCCATGCAAGAAGTTTGGGTTCTACTACAAGTTGTGACGAATGATGGTGGAGTGTCAACGTGTGCGGCACATGTCCAGATGCATCTTCTTCAAGGTCATCTATTTGTTAGGCTTTGCATGTGATAGGATGGCTCTTTGTAGGTGCTGGCCTACAAAAACCGTTCACCGGACTGCTACTTTGATCACTTGAAGCGTTGGCCCGTCTAATTGTGGATTGGTGACTGCGGATGGTATGCAAGAGCATAGGCGCGCGAGGCGAGGGTTGATCTCAACATGCTAGCGGACAACCACATCAAATTTGGCATTCATATCAATTAAGTGTTAGAGTATGACTTCCATGGCGGGAGGGGAATGAATTGGGTGCAAATTGTTTGCATGAGCCACCAAGTTGATGCAGAACAAAGATCTACAAGAGGAAAAATAGGGAAATAAGGATAAATTTCTGTAATCACCACCAGAAGGCACTGCTGGAATCACCACCGGATAGCAACCATCGGAATCACCATCGGGGCTTGTTGGCTTAAGCACCAATGGAGGTCTCCACCAACAGAGAAACAACATCACTTTTTTTTTCTTCTAAAATCATCGACTTTTTATTCCATTGAGGCCTTTTAAATAGGCTTATAATAAGTCTTTAATAGAAAATAAAACACTATTTTATGATTCCTCCTAAACATAAAAAATCAAATCATATCTATCCTACATTAAATGAGATATTTTCAATTCAAATTTATCTTAAATCAAATAAAACACAAATTTAGGATTCCTCATAAACATAAAAAATTAAATTATATCTATCCTAAATTAAATAAAATATTATACAAATCAAATCTAGCCTAATCAAATAAGATATTCTTGATTAAAGACACCTTAATAATTTTTATTAAATAAATACAAAAAATATTTCTAATGGAGCCCACTATCGCTCTGCATCGAAATTTTCAATTGATCAAACATTTGCGTTATTCAGCATATAGTGGTAGCTCGATGACATCATTAATTACCACTAAGAATGTTAAGTCATGGAGCACATATGAGTGGTGAAATTTCTAGAATTTAAGCGCAATTTACCCTTTTAAGTACTATATCTTGCAATCCAATCAAAAGTAGCCAATAGACATTTAGCTTTGAATTGGATATTCTCTCCCTCAATGTACCATTAGATGTTATAGAAAAAATCATAGTTCAATTCCATGCCTAGGAATTTACATCCAGCCACAGTGACGAAAAGTTAATTGCAAGTTTGAACATTTTGTTTGGCACTAGCAAGTTTCAATTTTTTTGTGCCCTAACAAGCTTCAACATTGGCTTGTGTGATCAGCATTGTTTTTTTTTTTGCACTGTGTATGATCCCCATTGTTGCCGAGAATTTGTCACAAGGGGTGCTAATGAGCCAGATCACGTATTAAGCTTGGCCGTTCGATTCAATATTTAACTACTTGCTTGAATTTAACTCAAGCTCGACCAACTCGAAAAGTCAGACTGCTCGAACTTTATTCGCCTCAAATCACATAGACAAGGAAGTGAACTTAGGCTTGTATTGGTGATGGAGTGGCTATGTGATGGAAGAGTAAAAGGGGAGCCGAAGCTCGAGTAGGGGAGGCCATAGGCCAAAAGACGAACGGGAAAACCCTTCAATTCATCTCCAAAACTGTTGATTACAATGACTTACATGCCTTATATAGTAGAGCCTGAATTACATAAAAAGACCAAACTAGCCCTAATATGCTTATTATAAATAAAATACTCAAATAATACTTATGAGCTTATCATTCTGCATCATTCTCCCCGACCAACAAAGACTCTCCTCTGGAGAGTCAAAGATGAGGTACTGCCCTGAGAAGCAATAGAACAACACATGTCATAATCAAGTCGGCCAGTCCACCAGAATAAATATTTGTGAATACCACTCCCACAAGAGGGAATAAGAGTAGAATCAAGGTCGGGCACAATTGGGTCAGCAGGTGGGGAAAATGGGTGTAGCCAGGGTATGGAAGATGGAATGCGATAGCTAGAGGGATTGGGTAAAGGTGGAGGAGGGGGCCAAGGATCTTTAGGCAGGGGAAGTGGTATGCAAGCCAATAATAAAGTCGTGACTGGGGAAGGGGAAAGGAGTAAATGGTGGTCAATATGAAGGATGGAGTCGGTGTTAGAAATGTTGATTGGCTCATTTGTGTTGATGACTAGGACATCGAAAAGTGGGGCAAGAATGTGCGGCTATGAGAATAGAGACAATTTTGGGGAACCTAGTATGAGAACTGACATGGGTAGTAGCACACCACTCATAGTGGATTGTTGAGGCTTGTCTTCTAAAGGTGGATTGGCTATGGTTAGGGGCATGGGGATTGTGATTGGGATTGCTTCTATTAGTGTGAGTATTGTCATTAGGAGTGGAGTTAACTGAACAGTTGATGGTCCAAGTGCATCTGCTGATGGCGGTGGTGGACATATTAATGAAATTGGCTGAAGAAATGGCAGTGAAGACCGTGGTTGATGTGAAGAAACAATGGCAAGTTGGACTTCGTCTTCCATGGATGCAGCAATTTGTCGACTAGAATGCAATGTCTCAATCATCTTGTCAAAGTGTTTGTCCGAGGTCTTTTTCAATTAATGTAAACTGTGTTGCATAGTATGGAGTGTATCTAGAATACCCTTTAATCGACAATGAATCTCCTCATCGAACTCTAACATGCTAGCTACATTAGATGTAAGCGGTTGTTGAATGAGAGTGATACCTCGTGAATCGGGGAGACTAGTTCGGGGCTTTGTTAGAGAAGCATGAGTGGGCTGAATGTACTCAAAATCCTCACCATGCACGCTGCACTGGTATGGTCGTCTGTAGGGACGAGTAGACCCCGCCACCTTATAACGAGAGTGGTCGTCGGGTTCAGGCCAGTGTTGTGAAGGGACGACTGCACTGGCGATGGATGGGCTCGGCAGTCAAGGTGGAGATGTTGACAGCGGGGCAGAGGCAGAAGCGCTGCCGGGAAAAAACAACGAATGCCATGATTTCGGCGAGCGAAGGGTTCTGAGGATGCCACCAGCGTTGCGATGACGTCAACTGAGGAGCGAGGGTTGGACGTCAAACTGGTCGAGTCCTGGTTTGGCTCGAAAAAGCAGAGTTCGATCCTTCAATAACTTTCTAATGCTGTTGATGATGACGACAGTGGAAACGATAGCGCATGACGGCGCGCACGGACTGGAGTCCTGGGTTGGCTCGACAAAACATATGTTGGTCCCTCCTCGTCATTTTTCGACGATGCTGGAGGCTGCTCGAGCGTGACAAAGAGGACGCCGGTGGGGAGGCAATGTTCGACAGCGGCAGTGCGACGGCGAGGCGTGACTGAGAGGAGCAAAGACGGCAGAGGTTCTGAGGTGAATGGCGAGAGCAGACAGACTCCGACGGTAGTCTGGATCGAGCACTGAAGAACCGTCAAGAGCAGTGGCTGGGAGGAAAAATAGTTTTTCTTCTTCAATCCTTCTACTCGCCTGTTGAGGAGAACTAGGATGACGGTGCAACAGATGATGACGGAACAACGGCGCGCGGATTTGCTGAACTCTGATACCAAATGATGGAGTGGCTATGTGATGGAAGAGTAAAAGGGGGCCGTAGCCGAGCAAGGGGGAGCCGAAGCTCGAGTAGGGGAGGCCAGAGGCCAAAAGATGAACGGAAAAACCCTTCAATTCATCTCCAAAACTGCTGATTACAATGACTTACATGCCTTATGTAGTAGAGCCTGAATTACATGAAAAGATCAAACTAGCCCTAATATGCTTATTATAAATAAATACTCAAATAATACTTATGAGCTTATCATTCTGCATCAATTGGCTCGACCAGTTTAAAGGTTCTTCCAATTTCTTAGATAACCATAGATTCAGGAGGAAGTACTTAAGAGGACCAATGGGTAAGAGAAAGAATTACCTTCAAGATGTTTCACACTTTTATGCTGGCAGTAAAACTTGCGGAATCCAAAGGCTTCCTCTCCACAGAGCTGCAGGGGCTGTACTTCAATCCGGATAGCAAGAGCTCTATAGGCTGCAGATAATTATAGGTTCTTCCAATTTCTTAGATAACCACAGACTCTGAAGGAACGACTTAAGAGGATCAGTTGGAGAGAGAAAGAATAACGGAAAGGTTTCTGCAGCGCTGTACTTCAATCCTCATAGCAAGAGCACTATAGGTTGCAGAGAATACTATGTAGTTCTGAACGGACAGTTGTCTTGCTCCAATTTGTCAGCACCTGATACACAACCAGGGGAGGCGGCTGCGCTGAGACAATGATGCCCAGTGACCAGGGCACATAAACCAGGAAAGGAGGGATCACACAAAGAGGGATGTTGCAGACCAAAAAGGCTGCACAGACGGTAGAGACCACTTGAGCAGCAGAGCTGCTCTTCCTGGCGAGAAAATGAATTTGAGAGAGAAGATGAAGCAGAAACTAGCCAATTTACTCACAACGTAATCAGTTTCCTAGAGTAGAGGCGAGCAAGTCGTTTCAGTTTCCTCAACTGAGATGACTAGAGTCTAGCCATGCTGCATTAGAAGGCTTATTTCTTTTACCAGACTTAAAGTTTGAGCCAACTTATGCCAGCCATTTGTTCTACACTCCATAACATACATATCGTCTTCTTCTATTAAAAAACACAATATGTTCATGATTGCCAATACCTAATTTTAAGTCTCTAATCCCATGTTTTGCTCATCTTTGAAAGCGCTTTATTGCGCCTAAGCCAATCTCCTGGAGAGTAATTGTGTAAGCCAATTAATCCCGTAAGTTTGACAGCTTCCACAAGAAATCTCTGCTCAAAAGGGGCAAAATCGTAGTTTCAACTTTCACTTCAAGAGTTTTGATAAGGGGGATCTTAATTCTCTTTTATAGGTGTGTAAAAGTTCAACAAAAATTTTTAGAACATTTAATTAATTTCTCAAAGAAAGACAGAGAACACCATCTGTTCAGACTTGAGACATAACATGCATGGACTCGTTCAAGAAAATTTAGCTTGTAAATCAGATAGAGAAAAAGATGAAACTTACCAAAAATTTAGACAAACCAACACTCACATTTGAATATCAAAACGGTCTATTAGGAAGTTCAGATTTAAGCATTACCAAAAGGTCAACCTCTTCCACTTTGGAAAAAATCTCTGCATGCTCAATTAAATTGGAAAGAAATGCCTTGATGCACTTATTTACGGACTCATACTACTTTATTGAGTCAGATTCACAAACATCTTATAAAAGCAAAATGAGTGCTCTTCAAATCTGGAACCAACAAAAATTATGGACCTTAAGAAATAATCAAAACTAACAACTAAGCCAGGTATTTCAATTCATATTTGCAAAAAGAGCAATGGAAGTACAAGAAAGGAAGTCATAA
This sequence comes from Houttuynia cordata, assembly GCA_039654745.1. Classification (NCBI taxonomy): domain Eukaryota; kingdom Viridiplantae; phylum Streptophyta; class Magnoliopsida; order Piperales; family Saururaceae; genus Houttuynia; species Houttuynia cordata. The sequence goes on from CM077505.1 coordinate 24,858,937, forward strand.
ATGTAAGCAAGAATTGAAACAGCACTGAGATGACATTCTTATATATAACACCCATTAAATTATGAGTTTACAACTTACATCAAGAGGGTTTAGCCATAATCATAATCAAGCGCGTTTTAGCAACTATTTAGGGTCAGCGACATGGATATTACACCTCCATTCAAGCCTTTTTCATGCCAACTCTTTTCTAAGATATAATAAAGTCATATCTTTTTTTTATTAACTCCATCTAATTTATCTTAGGTCACTCTCTCTCTCTCTTAGCATCATTAACATACATCCCTTCCAATCTTCTCACAGGGGCATCTATTGGTCTTTTTTGCATATGCCCATACTAATATAACCTACATTCCCTCAGCTTCTCCTCTAAATGAGCTACCCCTAAACTCTCACGAAATTATTCATATCTAATCCTATATCTCCTAGTTATCCTACTCAATTAGCATAGCATTCTAATTTCGGCTACATTCAACTTATCTATATGACTTTTATTTGGTACCCAACATTCCGCTCCATAGAGTATTGCAAGCCTAATAGTTATCCTATAGAACTTGCCTTTAAGCCTTTTTGGAACACGTTTATCACACAAAACTCCCAAAGTTGCCCTCTAATTTACCCACCCCGTATTTATCTTATGCACTACATCACAATCAATATATCATTCTTTATAGATAATAGATCTTAAATAAATAAATTGGTCACACCTTGACACTTCTTGCCCATCTATTTCAACTAATATTTTACTTATAGTTCTACATAATTATAATCATAATCAAGTAGCATATTTTCTCAATTATTTGGGGTCGGCAACATAGATCTTTCACCTCCATTCAAGCCAGTTTTAAGCCAACTCTTTTGTAAAGGATAATAAAGTCATATCATTTTTTATTAACTTCATCCAAGTTCTCTTAGATCTCCCTCACCCTCTTTTGGCATCATTTATATGCATCCCTTCTAATCTTTTCATAGGGGAATCTTTTGGTCTTCTTTTCATATGTCGATACCAACTATTGGTCTTCTACATATAGTTCTACCTTCCTTAAAATTAAATTTTATTCACTCTGTCTTAGTCCTACTTATTTTGAAGCATCTTAATTCTAAAGCCTCCCTCTATAATTCTAGTTTTGCATTCAAACCTACTTTACTCTCATCAATTAAAATTGCATAATCTGTAAAAAGCATACATCAACGTACACTATCTTGTATATGTCTAGTTAGCTCATTCATAACTAAATTGAAAAAATAAGGACTTAAGGCTGACCCTTGATAAAGACCTATTGTAACCGAAAACTCCTTGGTTTCCCCCCAATTGTTCATACACTAATCACAACCCCTTTAGGCTTTTTCCAAATCTATGAAGGTCATAAAGAGGTCTTGTTTTATATCCCTATACCTCTCTACTGACTCTCGTAACAAAAATATAACTTCCATTGTTGACCTCTCCGGCATGAAACTAAATTGATTTTGTTACTTTTCGCAAACGTCCTACTACTCTCTCCCATAACTTTGTAGTATACCCCATAAGCTTTATACCTCTATAATTTGTATAACCATTTATTTTTATATAAGGCGATGAGCGTACTTCTCTTCCACTCCTCTGACATCCTCTTAGACTGCCAGATCTTATTAACCAAACTAGCCAATCAAGTTCAGGAAGCACCTCCCAAAGCCTTCAATACTTCAATAAGAATTTCATTGGGTCGTAGAGTTTTGCCTTTCTTCATCTTTCTTAACGCAACTCCTACCCCTATAGAAAGTCTACTAAAATAAGTTATCTTTCTAACGGGACTAGACTCAATATCGATCCCACTACTACAAATTTCATTTAATAAAGCCGGGCTCCGGCTCCGCGTACCTGCTGACACCTTAATACACCTAACTTGATCTAAGTCCATACTTCTCTTATCTCTTCATTTAACTATCTTATATATGTCATTCATCTCCCCAAAACCATACCCTCCATGCACCATCTCGCATCCTATGTTCTTCTTCCTTACATGCCCATTTAAATCGCTTCCTATAATAACCAATTGGGTATTGGTGTGATGGCTAGGGCACTACTCCTTGAAGCAAAGGTCATGAGTTCGAACCCCCACTCTGCTGGCTACCCACCGGGATTTATTCCCGAATTAACAGGTGTGTATGTTGAGTGGTCCGTGTACGCACCCAAGGGGATGGCAGCGGGATACGGTACTCTAAGAGGTAGGTTTCCCTGACCCTTTTAGTCAGGTTCTAAGGACTCAGAACCCCTTGTTACAAAAAAAAAGTCACCCACTACAATAACCTTTTTTCCGTTAGGTATCCTTTGTATTACTAAGTTTATTTCCTCCCAAAATTATTTCTTAAGGTTCTCTCCCAATCCTACTTGCGGTGTATAAGCATTAATAACATTAATTATGAATTCCCCTAACACGAGTTTCACTAATATAATTCTATCACTCAATCTCGACACCTACAAAATTTTCTCTCAAGTCCTTATCAATAACTATACCCACCCCATTCTTATTTAAATATTTACCTCCATAAACTAGTTTAAAGCCCTCCCTCAGTTCCCTAGCCTTCTCTCATACAAACTTAGCCTCTTGCAAGTAAGCTATATTAACCATCTTTCTCTTAAGTGTTTCTACAAACTCCATACCCTTACCCTTCAAGGTCCCAATATTCCACGTTGTCACTCTAATCCTACGCTCTTAGACTAACATCTTTACTCACGCCCATCCAGACCAACGCGAGAACCCTTGCTCACTTTTCAACGTGTTGCATCCAGGGAATGCCCTAGCTCTAGCTAGAATATGTGGTGTAACATCCATATAGATTGGCGGAATTTTTATAACCGGTTGTCAACCTGACGCTAACCCTCCTCCTTTCCCCGATATTGGGACCGAGAATTGTGAGACACAATGGCGGAATTAGGGTATAGCCACAATATAAAGCAAATATTCATAATAATTTAGAGACAAGACAACATAACGTACAAACATCGTAGAACTTTAATTGCGAGAAACTTGTCACTTGTTCGTGAATCACTTCTCTACATAGTTCCCACGTAGGCATCTACTTTTGTGTTTCTGTTAGACACAATTATCTCTCTCTTTTTTTCCTTTAATTTAAAAAGCTTTCTTCATGTCTCATATGCTTCCTTCTTCAGTTCCTCAACAAATTCCTGATGCTGGAAGTTCAGATCTAATATGCACATATTCACCAAGACTATTGAAAAATCTACAACGGACCTTTCTAACAACCCCCAACCCACCCACCCCTCCCCTGCCAAAAAGAAGGAAAAAGAAACTAACTCCGTTTAGATTGTCCTTATGTTACCGACAAAGCTTCCAACCCTACAAATAAAGTAAGCCAAGGAAGAAGAGAAATATTCAACAAAGTTTTAAGTATTTCGCTCACTTAATCAAATGGTTGCAAGACCAGCAAATTGGAGACGAACCAAGCTCTTAATGCAGCGCAAAATTTCCTAATATTGCAGGCAAATCGCATGCTTTCAACAGCTGAGGATTGAACTTATTGCAGAGAATGAGGCCACAGATCTGTTGCATACAAATCTGGTTCATACTGTAATATTCAACAAAGTCCTAAGTATTTCACTCACTTCATTAAATGGTTGCAAGACCAGCAAATTGGAGACAAATGAAGCTCTAAATGTAGCGCAAAATTTCCTAATATTGCAGTCAAATCGCATGCTTTCAACGGCTGAGATTGAACTTATTGCAGAGAACGAGGCCACAGATTCTGTTGCACCCAAATCTGGTTCATACTGTCATATGTTCCCATAAATTGAGAGTGCCAAGGACAACCTAAATGTGATATGTAGAGGGCCTGGTATTGCACAAGGACCAGACTACAGATGTTTCCTCCAGAAAGCTTAACCCATGCATCTCTATTACTGAACCAAATGGTAAAGAAAGAAACAAGTGAAACAAACCTTTGTGGTCTTCCACGTCCTGGTCACGTCGGTTGTGTCAGAGATTATACAGCAGTCAGGATGCATTGGCCGTTCATACCACTGTCGCCTGTGAAAGGAAAGATGTATACACACTTGTTTAAAACTTGACTGAGAATCTAACCAGGATATAAAAGGATATTTGCTATGATATGTAGAGTAGGGACTAAAAAATATGCCCTATTGTGAATATGCTCATCTCTTCTGCTTAATTTAGTTTGCCTTGTTCGTTGAAGAGCTTTCTTATTTGACTATTTGACTACATAATGTAGTAGCCTTTGAATAAAAAATTGACACTCAGGATTTCAAACAGAGAAAACATCTAAAAAATACTACATGTTTCTCCCATGACAAATAATTGTTGCAGTTGAAAAGAAAAACATTGAGCTTAGTCCAACTTCTTGTTCATCTCTATAACCAAAATGAGAGAGTTTTACCTCACAGAAATCATTCTATGTAATGTAGTCGTCCTGTTTTAAGGATTTTATACCACATTGATGTCTGGTTTGTCTATAATGTTGGCCCAACCAGGCTTTGCATGGGACGATCTCCAACTCACTGGTGTTCAAACCTGATCAAACCAGCCTGAAAAGATTGTCACTGCATTGGATCATCAAAAGAAGAGACATGGTTGCTCAAATTTGTCAGTTCTTCAGAGACAGATCATTCTTGACCTATTTGTTTTAATCTTAGTCCATTTTACGTTGAAATCTTGCAAAGTGGGACATCAAAAATCGCAAAAGTTGCTGGCAAAAACAGAAATTATCTCTTCAACAATGGGAATGGGAATGGGAATGGGAATGTGTTGACAACCTTAAACCCTTAAAGCCTTACGTCCAAAAAAAAAACAATTTGATGTGCCAAACTTAGTCAACCAGTAGAAACCGCTACTTTGGCATGTGATGTACAAGCACATTAAGAGTTAAAAGGGAAAAAAACAGGAAAACGTGAGTCAAATGCATATCATTGACAAAGAAAGAATTGATTCATATAGATTTTGGACATTTAACTGGAAGTTAAGGGTACCTGGAGCATATTTCACAAGAAAAGCATCATCAAGAAATAGTTTTATCATGGTGTCCGCATTAGCACAACCAAGTGCAGATAGTTTAATAAGGAAAACACTGTAGCATACGGAAAACCAAACTTATATGGTAAAGCAGATACTACTTGCAAAACTACATGAGTATCAGTAGCAGGACATAAGATTTTCCAAGTATAAATTGAAAGCAGAAGGTATTGTTAGTCCTCATAAACATATTTAGGCAACAAAGACATAACAAATTCCCATAAAGGACTCTACAAGGAACCCCAGCAATTAGTATACACAATTTACAGCCTCTTCTCCACCTTAGCAGCCGATTAAAAGAAGTTGGGAGCCTAGTTCAAGACCTTTACACAATGCCGCCATGTCGTTCACCAACATCTGCATACTCCCCAGAAGAATCCAGCGCGCAGGGTGAATCATACCACTTGGGGTTCTCCTGATAAAAACTATCCACTTGTATTCCCACAAGAGTAGGATCTGCCACAATCGTCCCGCCGTGTCTAATTGGCTTGATTAGCTTAGAGTCCTCATCACAGTTAAGAATGCTCTTCTCATCAAACTGAGCACACTCCTTCAGCCACTTATCCGACTTGCAGCTACCCCTCATGAGACTCTTCACGTCATTGCAATCAGCACTCATTTGATCCCATGTTTGCTCAAAGCTGTCTCCCTCATCTTCAATCAGATCCGCGTCTTTCCCATTGCCATACATCCGATCATGGTGAAGGTCTCCCCACTGCCCGAGCTCGGGATCCACCAAAACCTCATCCGAGTGTTGCTGCTTATCAAGCAAAAGCCCCACTGGCCTCGACGCCTCATCCCCAATGCTCCTAAGCCTGCTCAACGCTTCAGCCAATTCCCTCGACATTGCACCCAACATCTCCCTAGGCAACTTTGCAATCTTCCCTTCCAGCATCCCCGCTTCGAGCCTGAGCTCCTGCAACTGCCGTCGAACCTCTAACTCAGGAGAATCGCTCCTATCTTTCCCGAGCAGGCTAAAATCCTCCGATTCAATATCCAAATCCTCATTCAGCCCAAAATCAGCTTCCTGGTCCAGCAAGAAGTCACCTTTATGCCCTACCACCCTGTGAATTATCCGTGCGTTCCCGTCCAACGGCCCCGGCTCATGCCCCGTATGAATTGCGTAAAGCTTAAACACAGCAACCCCCTCTTCCTGATAAACAAATGTCTTCTCCTTCTCATTGTAATTCGTAATCGGCATTATCGCCCTAATCCTGAACCCACACCCGCACCGCTTCGACGCGTACGGTTCCCGCTTAAGCGCCCTACGCGCCTTCTTAGTCGCCGAGACGGGCTCGCCCGCACGGTGGCAAGCGTAGTCCTTCACCTCCGCAAGAAATGGCTTATACCGGACGTACTTCTGGCGAATGCAGAGGACTACTCGGTGCTTCGCCGCCAGCTGGCGCAGCCGCTGGGGCACCTCCCTAGCGGGCACCTCTATTGATTCAGTGTACTCAAACCGCCGCCGCTTCGTCCGCTGAGCTGCCGCCGCCGCGTCCGAGCAGACGGGGCAGCTGGCAACGCAAGCCCTAATGAAAGACTCCGGGATGCCGTAGAATTTCGCGCCGACGGTCCAGATTTGCTTGATCCGATCTAGGGTTTCCTTGAGCCCTAAATGCTTAAGGTCGGCGTCGGCATGGGACGATACGACGATGTCGTGCCATTGGTCGACGTGCGGGACCCACTGGCCGGGGTTGTTCTTGAAGTAGAGGATCTGCGCGCCGCCGGCGGAGTCTGCTGGGCCCGCGGCGAGCTTGTCCTGAATGCGCTTCCAGGCGGTGGAGTAGGCGGTGTCCTCGTTGCGGTCCTTCCAGACGGAGCGCCAGGAGGCGAGGACGGCAAGCGGGGTGGCGGCGCGGATCTCGGTGGGGGAGGCGAGGCGGCTCTCGAGGAGGCAGCGGACCATGAGCGCGTGGGAGGCGCTGTTGAAGGTGTAGAACTGGGTGGAGATGTGAGGATCCAGGTCGACGTACGGGTACCTGGCGGCGGAAGGGCGGTGGTCGGAGGGGGAGGGGGAGGAGGAGGAGTGGTCGCTGGTGGTTGGCCGATCCTCGTCGGCTTCGTCGTCGTCATCCTCATCGTCGACGTCGGAGAGGTGGGTGATGAAGGGCGGAGGGGGCGGCGCCGCCGCCGGATCAAGGAGGCCGTTGAGGTGGTTGAGGCTCATCGCGCGAGGGAGAGAGCGATAGAGCTTGATAGTTGACTTGTTTGGATTTTATTAGAGTTTTCAGGTCAAAAGCTTGGTGGTGGGCCTCCATTCTTTCTTAATAGATAAGAGAGATCAGGCCCATTACGAGAACACTACACTTCCACTGTATATTGTATATTATCTTCCATGGATGAGGTTGCCTTTGCCAAAACTTTTAGGTATAACTTATAAGAGCTTACTAGTTTATTTTTTGGTAATTACAACTTATAAGAGCTTACTAGTTTCGATGCTGCTTTGGTAGGAAAGAAAAGTAGATTTTATAGTTAGTGTTTTAAATCTTTTTGCCCGTATTTCTCGCCACTTTTCTTTCCCATAAAAGCAGCATCCCAACGATGCCTATAACTCTTAACGTTACCGATTAGAGATAAAACCACATTTGACTTTTCGCCCATTTTTTGCAACTTTTCTTGTTTTAAAAGTGTCATTTAAGCAACACATGTAGTTGTTGTGTCGTGCATAGTAAAGATGGGTTTAAATGATTAAACGCTTAATAATTTTTTAAATTAGAACTACAAAATTACCTTTATTTCAATTTCCAAGTAAACCCTAAATCGAAAACTAATTTTTGAAAAAAATAAGGCTAACACTTGTTATATATAAGAGGCTAGTTATTATGTAACCTAAAGAAACTCTGAGCTCTTTGTATTTTAATCATCAGATAAATTTATATAACCACCTACCTTTGATTATTTCTTTTCACAAACAACTATTTGTCTCTCCTATGTAAACATAATCAAATAATCAAAACTCTCATTTTTATTTGCCTTAATACTAGTATAAATAGTATAAATTTTAGTGCTAAGAACATGTGATCACTCGTTGGCTTCTTCTTGTTCATTGAGCTTGTATTTAGCCACGTACATAAATTTGGCATCATATTTTTTAAATTATTTTGCATTAAAATTAGCCAACATAGATATATTTGACTTTACAAATATTGCCATTTTTTAGTCTCATATTTCCTTCTTTAATTATGTAGAAAAGCTTATAAAAATTATTAAATTATTAACCCCTTCATGTTCTTGATAGAAAATTAGAAGTTGTCACATGCATGTTATTATTAATGAAAATTGATGGCAAAAAAATAAAAAGATGAAAAGTCAATTAATGAACAACAAAAAGATATAACCAAATGGGCATAGAAAAAATGCCCTCTTCCCACCACGCGTTAGATAGATTATAACAATTAAATTGATATTATTTTTTAAATCACACAATGACCAATGTAATAATAACCTTCTAATATAAATATTGCCTAGAAATTCGAATGAGGTAGGCATATTATTTTTTTAAATACTTGTTAACTTTGCACACAATATTTAAATTATTACATAATATTCCTATAAATAATAAAGCGGGTGAAAGTTGAAGACAAATCTCATTTAATCTAGTTTTTTTAAGTTGTGAAATTAGTAGTCATATATGTAATCGTCAAATGATAGTGAAAACTTAAAAAACCCATCATAATTATCTTAGGCTAGTTATTTATAAAGATATGAAAGCTTTGTAGTTTAATTGTAAAAATAATATAACAATCATAGTCAACATAATAATGGATAATTAGAGAAAATCTCATAATATTTCCTCCTTTAAAAAATTAATTTGATATTTTTAGGGTATGAAATTGTTTTTATTTTTTGATAAAAGTTATCATTTTACATAAGTTAGTATGCATCCCATTAAAAACATAATATTTAAGAAAATTAAAATAATATAATATCATCATGGTGACCATCGCCGTCGCCGCCTCCACCTTCTATGAAGCCCTATGGTCTCTCCACCTCTCTAGCCTTATCCCTAGAGCCTCCGAACCCCTTTACTGCCAAATTCGTACCCGCCTTTTCGGGGTAGTAGCGCTGACAGTAAAGTCGACGACGTTCCCATGAACTGTGTCGGTAGTGGTCATCATTGTAGTGTCGGGAATTGTAAGAATTGTCATTAAGTAGCTTGCTCCATTGTGATTGATTTTATAATTTATTCATCCTAGATTAAATTTTTAGTTCGATTAAATTTATTTTATAAAATCGGTTTTGAGTTTGATTATGAGATACTAGAGCAGAATATTCTAAACGTTCCTTGTCTTATTGATCTGATTCAAATGTTAGCATCGTCTTATTTTTTTCTAAATTCTGATCCGATTTTAGAATTGACGCATTGTAGATTCATGGTTTGAGATATGAGAAATAAAGATGAATAAAACTAGTATTGTTCCTCCTGATGGATACTTAGGGTGCGTTTGGAAGCTGATAGGTGAAAGGGTGAAAATTTATATCATCCTGAAAATTATTACACTGAAAATTTATGATTGGTGACAATCCGTTTGGAACCTGAAAGTAAACAAGCGTCAGGGTGAAAAATTTCAGGCCTGATTTGTGAAAGGTGAAATATGTTTGGGAACTGAAAATAAATCACGTTGATGTTGCCCTCTTTCTCCCCGGTGGTGATGGCGGCGGTGGCCTCGTTGAGCCCCCCTCCCCCGGTCGCCGCCGTCGCTGCCTCATTGAGCCCCCCACCTCAACGCTACCGTCGCCCTCACCCCGGTGTGTGTGTGTGCACGACTACCCCTCCGCCGCCGCACCGTTGAGGCGAGGGGAGCCCCCCGGTCATATCTCCTTTGAATTTAATTTATTTTTGCTATTTTCGTCATTATAAGAAAGAGCCCTAAAAATGAGGAAGAATGAAAAAAAAATGGGCCAAAACGGATCAAAAATGAGGGAGATATGAACTTTTGAAGTTTGTTCCATTTTAATAGGGAATTACATGGTCCAGTTTGTTATCGTGCAATCGATTACACGATAGGTACTGGCTATCGAGTAACTGGTTATACTATAGTACTGCCTATCCAGTAACTGGTTACACTATAGTGCTGGCTATCGAGTAACTGGTTACACTATCGAGTAACTGGTTACACTATAGGACAGGCTATCGAGTAACTGGTTACACTATAGGACTGGCTATCGAGTAACTGGTTACACTATAGTACTGCTTATCGAGTAACTGGTTACACTATATCACTGGCTATCGAGTAACTGGTTACACTATAGTACTGCTTATCGAGTAACTGGTTACACTATATCACTGGCTATCGAGTAATTGGTTACACAATAGTACTGCCCATCGAGTAACTGGTTACACTATAGTACTGCTTATCGAGAAACTAGTTACACTATAGCACTGGCTATCGAGTAACTGGTTACACTCTGCCTATTGAGTAACTGGTTACACTATAGTACTGTTTATCGAGTAACTGGTTACACTATAGCACTACTTATCGAGTAACTGGTTACACTATAGTACTGCCTATTGAGTAACTAGTTACACTATAAAACTGGCTGTCGAGTAATCGAGTATGCGATAACTTTTTAATAAGACAAACTTCAACGATGCATATCTTACTCATTTCTAATCCGTTTTGGCCCATTTTTTTTCATTCTTCTTCATTTTTAGTGTTCTTTCTTATAATGATGAAAAAATGTTCAAAAATAGACTACAAATGAGGGAGATATGATGGGGAGGGGGGTCCCTCGGCTTAACAGTGCGGCGGCGGAGGCGTCGGGGTAAATACCGGGGTGACCAGATTTGGACGACTCGAGCAGTTGCCTGGGAGGGGTGGGCACGGGTTGCCTCAGCTCAACGGGGCGGCGGCGATGAGGTGGGGGCCTCAATCAGCGGCGGCGACGACCGGAGAGGAGGGGGGCTCAACGAGCGGTGGGGACAGGGGGCACAACCTCTCTCAGCTCAACGGGGGCACCATCGGGGTGGGGGGTACTCACCGGGGGGATGAACCTCAGTGAGAGAGTTGATTTTTTTTTCGTTGAAGAGGTGCGACGATCGATTCGTCAGCCTGATGCTCACTTTGGTGAGAATCAGCTTTTCAGGGTGAAAGGTAAAAAATTGTCACCTTTCACCTTTCAGGGCCAATTTTCGGCCTTTTAGCAAATAAACACTTTTCAAGGCTGAAAGGTAAAAGAGTGAAAATTTTTACCTATCACCGTCACCGACCATTTTTCACCATTTCAGCTTCCAAACACTTTTCACCCTGAAAGGTGAAAATTTTCCAGGGCTGAAATATTAGTTTTTCAGCTTTCCAAACGCACCCTTAGCAAGCATGTATGCCATTTTGTGCAAAATTCTTGTCTCTGTCGACCTAAAAGTAATGTAATTTTGTGCAAAAATTTTGCAGATTGTAAACTCAAATGTAAATTTTGTCGGATTTATTTAGTGAATTCAGTTTTGAAGTTGAATGTTGTTTGTTTTTTATATTGTTGAGAGAGCCAAACCGAAACATCATTTAAATGCCTAAGCGGCTTGCGACCGTCCTCGAGTCGAAAAGCAGAAGAAAGAGAGAATGCTTTGACTTGAGAAGAAGCTTGCGCCAAAGGGGCTGTTTGGGAGGCCATTTGAAGAGAGTAGGAAAGGAAAAAATTTTCATTTTCATTCGATGATGTAAGCGTAGGTTTTGGGGATTCAAAAGGAAGACATAAATGATGGAAGGGTATTTATGGTCATTTGTCACAAGATTCCCATTTAAAAACCCATTTGACAAGTGAATGTCCTCATGAGGACATTCACCAAGAGAATGAAAATGACCATTATGATCATTCACCTACTAAATGTAAATGAAAATGAAAATGGCCTCCCAAACACTTTTTAGTGGGAAATGATGGGAAATGGTGGGAAATGAAGTGGGAAATGGCCTCCCAAACAGCCCCAAAGTCTTCTACATGTAAAACGTGTAAGGGTAGGGTTTATGATACTGCGGCATAGAGTAATAAATGGAACTTGTCTTATTAATCTTTCTAATTAAAATATCATTTTTATATTATTTCTTCTGTAAATTTTAATCCAATTTTAGAATTTTCGCATTGTAGATTTATGGTTTTAGATATTAAAAAAAAAGATAAATAAAACTAGTATTATTCCTCTTTATTACTACTTTGTAAGCATGCATGCTATTTTGTTGAAAAAACATCATTTTAATGATAAATTTATATAATCACGTACCTTAATACAGAGGAATGCCCCACCAATTCAAACAAATCGGATACCAATTTCGCCAAAGATTCCACTTCCAACAATACAGAGGAAAACCGCTGGCTTTGTGTATGGAGATGGGGCTAAAACCCTCAGCTGAGGTAATAAACAAAAATGGTAACCTAACCAAGCCCTAGGACTTCACTAGTGCAAGGTTAAATAGGTAAGAACAAGTTTCTGATTTGATTATAAATACTAGCACGAGAGTTCCATGTTAAGAGATTGCTAGTTATGAGATTCTTTTTAGAATTAATCTAGTAAATACTTCAGAAGGTTAACAGTTAAACTCTTAATGAAGTTAAAATCATGTGAATAAATATAAAACTTACCTATGGGGCTAAAGAAGTGGTGCCACTTCTTAGAGAATGAAGGGTTTCTTCCTGAAGTATCTCTGAAAACCTGGACACCACATAGGCATAATAGTGCTGGGCAAGTGTTACATTCTTCTCTTAGAGGCTTCATGTTTCTCTATGTGGGGAGCTTCCGGCTTTGCATCTAGAATAGGTGGCTTAATTCGAGTGGTACACCATCGACTGTTACTTAGGGGAAATGTTTTGGTGACCCATTTTCCATACCAGATTAAAGGATCAAGGGCCAGGATAGATGGACTCGTTACTTAGCTCTGTAGTCTCTTGCACTAATTGAAGGTTTAGTTCGAAAGACACCTGCTTGTATTCAAACAAGTGTCAATGAGTTGTTTGCTGGTCTTCTGTTATTTTGTTTTGGCTGATTTTTTCCTGTCTTTTGTGTTTAAAAATGGGGGATTGTGGGGTTTTTCATGTCTTTTTTGTGTTTATTTCTATTGTTATTACTACTACTACTAATTGCAAAATGGAACCGAAAAGTCATTGGTACATGAAGAGTCTTGGTGGGGTTACTAGTAGCCCAAAAGACTTCATAAAAAGATCGACTACTATTATCCAAAAGGCACCATAATGTGAATGGATCATTACGTTAATGGTGATAAAAAAGAGGCTAGAAGCTCAATCGTCACGTGGGATTGTAGAAATAGAGATCTCTAGCCCATGTGTGGCTAATCCAGTTTTCTTCGCATCAGTGTTTTCTCCTTGCTGAAGCGTGAAAGTTCTTCCCAATGTTTTTGCCAACAATTCACAAGATCTCAAGGAGTGCTGGAGTTCTTCACATTTGCTGAGTGCAGAATCCTTGGGCTTTGATTATTGTGGGAGGAAAATTTATAAGAGAAACCTCTCATCAATTTGGTGTTAACTAAAGAGGGCAAATATTTCTTTAAGGAAAACTGCCTTCGCAGTCAGAGCTTTCTTCTTCATCTTCTTTAAACAATTTCAAATACTGAAGGGGTAACGGATTCTCAACATCAATAGAATCATGTTTAGCTAAACACAAATTGCCAGATATACTGATATTGCGCATTAATCATTTACTTATATCATAAAGATTTAGTTGCTATATTAACCATTTTTGTAACGACCCTCACCTCACAACTGTCCTATGAAGCAACACTTGCTGAAAGCAAAGAGACACCTGCTCATTACTGAGGTGAACTGTAACACTTGTAGTGAAGGAAAGGGCACCTCTCGAGGGAGTGGTGACTCAGCTGCTCTCAGTTGCTGGTTATAAAAGAGAGATGGGGGTCTTGAGACAGAAGCAGAGAGAAGGGGGAGCTGAGGGGTGAGAAACAGACAAAGGAAGAAAATGAGAGGGATAGAGGAAGGGGAGCCGGGAGCGGCAGTCGCCGGGAGCTACCATCCGGCGACCCATGCGACTACGACGCCGCCTGCGATGATGCACCGACAGGAGGAGAAGTCCGGCGACATTCCAACGACCTCCGGTGAGTGGCAAATCGAGCCCAATCGCGTGTAAAGGTCAGATCTCGTACCTTTCATCGTTATTCTAGTGTTTTTGTGTGCTTCGACTGTACTTTCCGCCGATGGAGGCGATGACGATGCGTATTTTCCGCCGATGGAGGATCGAGCTCTAACGCGTGTAGATGTTGGATCTCGTACCCGTTTCGTCGTTTTAATTGTGTTTTTATGCTTTATGACTTTCCGCCGATGGAGGTGACGACGGCGCGTATTTTCCGCTGATGGAGGATCGAGCCCCAACGCGTGTAGAGGTCGGATTTCGTACCTCTTTCGTCAATTCTTTGTGTTATTATGTGTTAATTGTATTTTCGCCAATGGAGGCGACGACGACGCATATTTCCGCCAATGGAGGCGACGAGTGACAGTGACTCAGAACTATGGCTATGAGTTTCATAGTCGGAGCATGTTGGGTCTGAAGGTAAATAAGGGTAAGCTACCATGCTTCGGCGTGAGGGTATGAGTGGGTTGCCATATGAGCATATTCCCACGGCCATAGAGGGCCTTTGTTCCACACGGCTGGAAGGGGTAGTGGTTATCCTGAATGCAGTTGGGACCACTTAGCTCCTGCATTGGAAACCATGTGACATGGCTATGATGATTGTATGTGGATTAGTGCAGTGATATTGGTGAGATTTGATTGATACTATCTATTGACTTTTTATTACTGATGATTATGTTACTATATCCCACTGAGTATGTTTATACTCAGCATCCACTCGTGATGCAGGTTCTTTAATAGAAGGCTGTCTTCACGTAGTTCCTGGTGGTAGACAATCGAGAATGAGGATGACTTGACGGCTTCAAAGTAGGCATCAGTCTCCTTTTTTTTCTAGTGTATTTTGAGATGGATGACAGACTTGTACATGAAGTACTTGCATGAGTTTAATCGACTTTGCATCTGTAATAATTATCTTTCAAGATATTTGTGAACCTCAGTTATCACGGCCTAAATGTTTAGTCGATAATTTTCAACTAATGATTTATCGCATAGAGGAATAACCCTCTGATTTTTCGCTACAACTCTGATTTAAAAATGGTTTTAAAAACCCAGGCCGTGACAATTTTATTGCTATTTTATTTGCGTCCCCGAGTTCCTTCTTGTTCATTTGCTGCGTATGCAGACAAAAATCACACACGATTTTTTATATGTTAAAAAAAAGCACGTAGGCTGCTTATGATATGCTCGTTTGTAATATTATTATTTGTTTGCCACAAAACTCTAGAAAATACGCCAGAATGTGATCCAACATGCTGCAATGTTCAAACCATGTTTAATTACACTACAAAATCAAAGATAGGATCTTCCTCCATTTCTTGAGCACATGCATATGATCTGGCTAGCTAGGGCATGATTATTTTAACAAGACTTGGCCGATTGGAATTGTGACCCAGCCAAGCACCTGCACACAAGATCTTGCACCAGCAGCTGCAGCTGGTTTTCAGCTGGGCTTTCCTCCAAAAGAGCTACCACATCAACGATCTCTCTCGGAAGAGTTCGTTCCCCACCTCTCTCAGTCTCAGATGCCGGTGCAGACTCGTAGGCAGCGGGAAGCAAGTTGGACGAGGACCGGGCGTGACCCGGCTCTTGCCAAGGCCTAGCAAGAAGCTCCACAGCCGAGAGGCGAGTCTGGACGCACGCCAACTCGTTTTGCAGGTCCAGTACCTAAAAAGGCACACATCATCCATTCCATTTCTTGATAAAAAAGCCCTTCAATCATCTTAAGAAGGTAACAATCATCATCAATCATGTTACTATGCTGGAAGTACTATCAAAATATGTTAAGGCCCCTGAGGTTAAACTAATGGTACACATGAGTCGTGGCTTAGAACATTGGACATATATATTGGTGAAGCCTTTTAAGTTTTAACAATAAATGTGGCAAATTGTAGGTTAACTCAAGTTCACATAATCATCCTGCACTATCATGTAACCATCTTGATACGAGGTTTCTTTGATTAAACTTCATCTCTGTTGCCGAACGGTTTGGTATAGAAAAATATGTACAGTAATTAATCCTCTCAAATCCTAGTATATACCAGTGTTGCTAAGGGAGCTAACTGTGCTAAGATTATAGCATTCAACATAAAAAAAACCCTAGAACAACACAAGACCAATCGTTCATGTGGGTACGTATATTGTGTCACCTGCTGCTGCAAGGCAAGGATGTGGGATACACAGCCATAGACGGGGTCCCGGAGCCGGGCCTGGGCCTCGTAGCATAAGGCCGCTGCAGCCTCGCGCCGCCTATGGTCCGGCACTCGGGCGAGGAGCTTGGCTGCATTGGCAGCGCCGAAGACCTTGTGGACGGCGGCAAAGCGGGCCAGGCCCTGTTCGGGGTCAAAGTGGGGAGCAAAGATGCACCATGCCGGGCACTTCCGCCGTAAGAATTTGCAGGCCCCACATGGTCCGCCACCACCACCACGAGCAACACCACCATCACTTGCCATGATTCTCTTTATCCTATAGAGGTATCCTTGACTTCACTGCGTGTAAGACATGGGGGAAGGCTAGCTAGAAGAGTACAAAGGAGACATAAAGCTTTTGGTGGTGAACCTTAGCCACTTTATGGCATTCAATCCTTAAAGCCATGCCTACCCACCAAGGTAGCTAGCCATTGAAAATATAGGTTGCGTGAAGCAAACATGCAATGATCTACTGTAGCCATTCTCACCTCCCAACAGCTCAAAAAATCTTTCATGCATATTCCCATGTTGGGAATTGGGATGTTTCAATCTCCTTCAATGGAAGTCAATTCCTAGTGCCAATTTGGATAAAAAATGTGCTTTTACTTCTTAAGTTAATTTACCATCTTTTTAGAGTTCCATGAGACTAAGCAAAATTAATGTCTAGTGAGTGGCCTACTGACATAGGGAAAAGTGCTGGTTTGGATTTGTAAATGTAAATGTAGTCTTCTCAATGCTAATTAGTGATATAGTTTAAACTAAAGTCCCATCTTTTATGAAAACAACAAAAAGGTATGCCCTACTGTGGGAGGGAGTAGGGACTGCTCCCCAACAGTAGTCCAGGAGAGTTATGTCAGATTTTAGTTCTGAAAATGGAAATCCGACACACATCCCTCCACACGTTAATGAATGAAAGCAAGCAGTCCACTGTTCATGTACCCAAATCTGAATAGGGCAGTGAGAGCATGCAGAACCACGCTATAGCCACTGTTCATTCGGTTGAGTTTGAACAAAGCTCGTGAGGCAAACGAATGTCGTATTGGTAACTGAAGCCTTTTGAGCTTCTGACACACTTTTACTATCTCTATATAAGTTCATGAGAACCTCTCCAACGACGGCAAATAAAAAAAAACCAACAAACCAAAAGGAAGAAAAGAAATCCTCTCCTCTCCATTGTTCCAGTCTTTACATGGTTGACTTGCAAAAGAATGAGTAGTTGAATGATATGCTGCTACTTCTCCTACTGTTGAAGATTGAGTAATCTGTCAAAAACATGTCTTCAACTCTAGAAGAAAACAAGGGCAATTAGCTTGATGTCTTTATGTAATGTGTTTCATTCACTGTCCAAAGTCTTCAGGGCGGAGTATATTAATTTAGATATTAATACTTTCATGCTGTAGCTGAATGTAGGAAGCTGGACGACAAAGATTTGGTGAGGAACATGTTCCATTTTTTCTGGCAGGGAAGACCAAGATTTACTTGTATAGTTGTATTAGTAAATGCAGACCAGTATGGAGGTTATTTCTATGGTGATAGAGCCGTTGAGACATTTAAGCAATCGCCAACCAAGTAGATACGGGGAGTTTATTTTTTTGCTGGAGAGTCTGCTTAGCTGTTCTTGTTTATTGAGGCATCTCCATGTGTTTGTGATTTGCATGCGATCAGCAGTAAGGGAGGATTTAAAACAATCTACTGCAAAATTATCCGGGTGCCAATGAGCTAACTCAAGTTTGGGCTGGTATAAGTTCAGCTTGATTTTGTCCTCGAGCCAAGAGTTGAGTTCATTAATATTGACTTTGATCACTTTGGAAGATCATTTTATTCCGTCTGTCCGGAATTAATACTACCATAAGGATTTTCAGAATCAAATAAAATTAGTCATTTTGGAAAAACTTATGTTAATAATAAACCGGACAGAGGGATTATTTTTAAAAAGAATTTAAACCTTACTATTTAACCTACAGAATACTTAATTGGAAATAACATGGTAGGAAGTTGACCTCATATAACTCAAGCTAATTCAATATTATATAGCTCAAGCTGGGCCGAGCACAAGACCTGGGGTCTGAACTCTGGAGCTCAATAGATCTTTGCCTCAGGTTGGGTTCATTTGGTTTAGCTCAGTAGCATTCTTTGATACTCCGTTCGTCCTGTTTTAGATGCTCTATCCGGGAAAGAGGACAGTCTTTTTTTAGATACTTTATATGGTAAATTTAAGTGGATTTTGAACCTCTCCCCCAATAAAATCAGCATTTTTCCAGACGGAGCATCTAAAACTGGACGGAGGGAGTATATTCAGGAAAGGATGAAAATCATTGACGATTGAATATTTTTTTATTTTTGTGTAACTGTATTAAACTCTCGGTGCCTCTCATTTCATTATGACCCTTTTCTTCCAAAAAAGAGAAGAGAAAATTTTGCAAATTGACATTCCGTTGAGTGCGAAGAAAATTTACAGGTCTGTACATAAAAAACGAAAAAGAGACTTCGCACGTTCGGGACAAAAAAGAAAATAGCAAGATTGAGAGAGGTGCAAGTATAATCACTTTAGATGTGCGTATAGAAAGTTATCTCTTCTTTATGGCTCAATCAACAGGGGGGGGGGGGGGGGGGGGGGATGGAGGACGAGGGCAGACTGTTATCTGTTAGCTCGCCCAATGTTCATTGCAGTGAACATAGCCAACATACATCCACTGATCCACATGCCCAAATGAGGGCACTGTGCCTCATTGTGGCATGCATCAGGTAAAATGTTCTTGTAGACCAAGCACTCATAGCATTTTCATTTGCAATTAGAAAGACTATCAAATCAGGCCATTAAATAAAAGTAATTTTCCAAATAGAAGTGCTATATTTGTATGAGGTATGCGCATGAGGCTCAATTGCGTAAGAGTTAAGGTACTCATACCTTCCCTATTTACCTTATTTCCCCCCTGTAAGCCAAAATCGCATATGAACACGGTTTAAAAGCCTGATCTTATTGGAGTTACACTTCTGTATCTCTTCCATTAATTTCACATGGACAAAAGTGTGCATCAGCAACTGCTCCAACACACGAAAGGAGTGATAATCTTAATGTCGCGGTTCAGGCTGCAATGTTAGAAGTAACCTATGTTCAAAGAGGGCAGCTTCACACCTTACCAACCATTTCCAAGCCGCTAGCTCCCATGTGAGCAATCTTACTTTCCTTTTTTATGATTCCTTTATTGGAGTTTCCCTTCAATATAGAAAGGCCAGAAAGGAGAGCAACAGAACGGAACAAAAGTTGCAGCATTATCCATTCAAGCTTTCTCACTAAAAGCCAGTTCGAGCAAATAATAAGTGCAGAAAAGGCTTTGCAACATCAATTTACTATATGTAACATCCGCCATGCAACCATCTCTGAGTTGTATGTTTCAGAAACAATCAACGAAATTCCCGCAACTAACGTTTCCAATCATCAAGGCTGTACATAAGATACTGTGCACTATACAGAAGATTGTTACTGACAAACAAGCAATACAAAACTCTTTATTAACCAAAAAAGCTATATCATTATCCAAAAGAACAAATTCATTCAATGCAAACCAGTGATCGTAATAGCCACATCATATACTAGAGTTACAGATGAATGAGGCACACCTATAAATCTATCCATAACAGAGGATAAAGTGATTCGGCACTGCACTAGAACCAGGAAGTAACACAAAATCATGCTTTGTGCATTCAATCTAGGTTTTACCAAAGTTGCTCTACTTTAACTGTTCTAAAACAAAGCACTCACCTTTCAAGACAAATTTCTTGCAGTATAACTATAATCTAGTAATCCTCTCACTGGTTTTGTATCATCAGTATTTTGTAACCATTGTCAAATGGTGATTATGAAATCATGGCGTCAACTTCATATAGCTGGGATAAAGTTGTAGATGGTGATCATAACAAGAACACTAATCTAAAAGTAGCAAGAAAAATTAAATTTGTTGAGCCACCATTTCACATTCAACTCTAATTTCTTAATTCAACTTATTTTACACACATCATCCATAATAACAATATCAACACTGCACAAAAAACTACTCTAAACCTTCAGAAAATAATCACTAACTGCATTGGAAGGATCTATCACTACAAAGAAAGGGCATTATAATTTAAAATAACCAACTCGAGGAGGATAGCCTGCCAGCACAACAACCATTTTCCATTAGCATCAAAACGGGCACTATAAGAAGACTTCATGCATGCAAAAGTGAACAATTAAATACCAACATAAAATCAATTTCTCTCAACCAAATACAACTAAAATAACATATTAGACTCCAGCTTCATCTACCTTTGAACATTAAGCATGGCCTTAGCTTCAATCTGCTCTTCCAATAAATTATCACTGGTATACTTGCTCAGAAGCTCCAATTTCTTCTTCTCCACAATCATCCTCTCAATTTCTTTCTCCTCAGGAAGCGGCACATGAACAACAAACTCCTCCTTAAGCTCCACTTCTTTCATCCTCCTCTCCTCTTCCACCACGTCCTCCTCTTCCTCATACAATATGGCTCCTGCAGTGGCGACCTCCCCACTTTTCACCTCCTTCTTAGCCTCTTTCTTTATCTCTTCTAACCTCTCCCATTCCTTCATTGCCCTGGCCCTCATCTCCACTTCAGCAGATGCCTCAAGCTTCTCAAGTATTCCGTCCTCATCATCTCTATAACCATAGTAACTTGCATCAATTCGCTTATAGATATCATATCTAGACCTTCTTTTCCTTAATGGTGGTGGCTTTTCAAAAAGCTCACGTACTCCTGGTAATTTCTTGGCAGCGCCAAAATAGCGGTATCCAGGGCCACGACCACTAGGATTGGGCACATCTATGATATTCCCTTCCAGGTCAGTCATCTTAGCCCCATGTTTGGAGTAATTAGGCCCACCCAATTCAATAATCCGGCGCTCCCAATGTCCTTTTTCTCGGATCAATTTATTGATTTCATCATTCAAATCACGCAAGCGATGCTCCCCAAGACCTTCATTCTGAATTTCAGCAACTTTGCGGCCGATCTCTCGCATTATCTGCTGCCTCCATTTGTCAGCTTCAGCAAGATCCCTACATTCAGAAGCAAGGAAGGGACGGCGTTCTTTGGGTTTCTTCTTTTCTTCTTCCTTATGTGCGACGAACCTGTTAAGCATGGACTGGGCTTTCTCCTCATTACGAGCCATCTTTGCTTTATTGAATAACGAATCAACTTCCAGAAGATTCTCGGAACCTAGATGTTTAAATCAAACTACATGACAAGTACCAAAGATAAGCATTCAAAGTCCATGATATTAAAGAAAGACGATATAAAGAGCTTCAATAGTTACCAAAGGAATCAGTACTAAACCGTTCAAGTTTAAGAAAATACACTCTACTATTATTAGATACTCCAAGTTTACGAAAATTCATTCTTCTAACATTAGATACTTCATACTAGCACATGCCAACTCCAAGTAGGCGAGAGATCCACTAACTCAGAGTCCTAATCTTCACAAAATAAATAATCAAATTTACCACCAATCGTTACTACTATAAACACAAGAATCAGTGGAATGACCATTCGTGCGACCACATCCAAACAAACAAAGAACAAAAAAAAACATTCTCCCTCCGGTCACTTTTAATTACCATTGATTTCAAATAAACTAACGGTATCTATTAAAAGTGACAGGAGGGAGTATATATGTTTCTAGGTATGTTCAACATGGCAGATAATTTGCCACTTCTCTCTCTCTCCCACTTTCACAGACGACACCACCATGGCTACTCCCAAACCAAAACCACGAACACATATAACACCACAACCATTAAATCCATCCATATTACAAACTCATACAAAAGATTGAAACTGCATATAATAAACCAACACAATGGAGCAAGAGACTGCCAAAAATACACATAATTCCATACAAAACAACTCAAAATCATTCATGATCAAAACACAAATCCCAATTTCAGAGTGAAAAACGATGTCCAAATTGATACCACACTAGCAAAAGCCAAACCAATTAAATTAACATCAAGAACACGCTTACTCGTAGCTCAATCGGAAAGATCTCCAGCCGTCGATGTCGCCGGCGGCGCCGAGGTCGGACGGAAAGGGCAGAAGAGAACGAGGTTTGTACAGTATCTCGGACACTGGGCTCGACCGGTTTATTGGCCGGATGACCAACAAGCAGGACCCGCTTACCTGATTACGTTCTGGGCTGCGCATTTTAGCAGCAGCCAGGAGTTGCCATCATCATCCCCAATTCTCGGCGCCACAGCTCGCGCTGCTGCTCCGTCTTCTTCGCTTCCGCCTCCGGCGAGCTTTAGTGTTTCCGGCATGGCCGCTCGGCTGATCTCCGCCCTCCCGATTTCCGCCGCCTTCACGGCTTCACCCGGCCGGAAGGCGGCTCCTTCCTCCTCCCACTCCTCCTTGTCGATGGTGAGAACTCTGACGCCGGAGTTCTTGGTGGTGGATTTTCCCCTCCGTTCGTCGAGTTCGATGCGCGTTCTCCGACGCCGGAGCTCGTCGGTCATGACGCTGCTCTTCATGCTCCCCACTGCGTAAATTTCGGAAGACTCGTGTGGGAATTTAAATTTTAGCTGAAATATGGATGAATATCAAGAATTTATGGTTTTTTATGATTTTTTTTTTGCAGGAAACCGGATAGGGGGCCTGCTGATAAGGTTTCGAAGTGAGTGAGGAAGGAGGCTTGCTTTGTTGTTTGGTTGAATTGAATTGGTAGATGGGGGGTTTTGAGGTTTATGGTGTGCTGGTTTTGTCGGGCAGGTGGTCGGCGAGAGCAATAAAGTCGTTTGGGATGGGGGAATTGGAGGCAAGGAAGCTCAAGTATCCGACGACGGGGACGGAAGCTCTTCTCATGGGTATCTTGATTGAGGGTTTGTTGCTTTGTTCTCTTCTCTCTCTCTTTTAATAAAAATCACATTGGTTTCAATTGGAACCTTGATGATTTACAGCTTTTTTATTTGATTTGTAAACAGCTCTCCTATCTTATGGTATATTTGAGGGATAACAGTTGTTGTTAAAGCAGTATATAAGATAGTTTGTCTGGGAGGCTATAAGCGAACAAGGTAAAACTGTTTATTGGTTGTCTTAGGCTGTTTTGTTGGTTTCTGAGGTGTGTGTATGTCAGTTTGTATGAGATACACTCATGTGCTATATTGTGTAGCAGTATAAAGTATAGGATATTTTACATGGGAAGCTATATGCGAACAAGGTAACTGTATAGAGAACTCAAAACTTGGATGTCTTAGGCTATTTTGTTGGTTCCTGAGGAATGTGTATGTCGATGTGTATGAGATACACTCATGTACTGGTTTAAGCGCAAAAGGTTGAGATTTTACGTATTTTACCAACTTGAATGCTTTATATTACTGCAAATAACACTGCTACCAAATAAGAGCAATTTTATGGTCATATCATTTCACTGCAAGCAGTGCATGCGAGCATCAGATCTTAAATTAAGAGGGCACCAATCACCAGTCTTTTGGTATATAAGGTCCAATCTGCCTTCTTTCCTACATGCAAGCCACAGGAAAGCGAGTACTCGTGTCCATTTAAACCACACTGACTGTATGTGTATTTAACCTACGTAGTCATTTGTCCACACCGAACTTGCATTTTATTTTAATCAAATAAGAGCAACGCTTGTTGAACTGAAGAGATTATGTCCCCCCCAGATCACCGAGAGACAATCTGCCATGACTGTCTTATCATTCACATGATATTATCAAATGATTACATCATGTTAGGTTCTCTGTTGTAGTCTCCCTCAAATGTGGATTATTTCTCCTATATATCCTAGTTTTGAACAGCTGTTGAACTACAATTTGAAGAAAATATTACTGAATCAGTAATACCACAGATGCATCTGTCCTTTTTGGAATGAATGAGTTGGTTACAAACCGGATTTTGCTAAGGCCTATATTTTTCTTTATATTGGATCACTGAATCAGAATTGTTTGTCTTTGTTTCAAGGAACAAGTTTTGCTGCAAAGTTTCTACGTGCCAATGAAATAATGCTTCTCAAAGTGCGAGATGAAATTGTGAAGTTGCTTGGAAAATCTGACATGTACTACTTCAGCCCTGAACATCCACCACTGACTGAACCAGCTCAGAGAGCACTTGATTGGGCAGTGGATGAGAAAATGAAATCAGGCATGTTTCAAAGTCCTGGGTTATGTCATTAAGTCCACCTATAAAATTATTGATTGTAGCATATCAGGCTGCTGCCATTTTTGTATGGTCCGATCACTTATATCTGCTGTTAGTTCATCCATATAGATAAAAGAATTCTCTAAAATGGTCTGTTACTGTTCTGGAACTGTGGTACCTTTCTTTTCAATATTTTTCACTTTCACGGAGCTATTTGTTTAGATGTTTAATGCCATTGATGA
Organism: Houttuynia cordata; assembly: GCA_039654745.1. NCBI lineage: Eukaryota > Viridiplantae > Streptophyta > Magnoliopsida > Piperales > Saururaceae > Houttuynia > Houttuynia cordata. The sequence continues at coordinate 24,883,636 of CM077505.1, forward strand.
GACCGGTGAGACTATTTGGGTATTATATGTTTAGTGTGAGACAATATGCTTCAAAGTTGGCAATGACTCAAAAATGTGATCATCACAAGATGAGGTTTTGTGCAGATTTAGAGTCTAGTGAACTCCTTGAATTATTTTGATTTCATAATACTGTGTGGTTTACATATGTCTGAAATCTCAGACATCACTAAGTTGACAGTGCCTGATAGTACATATAGTCTAATTAGATAGCCTTGCAAAATCTCTAGATGTCCTATATGGATTTTCTGACAAATAACGTAAATCTTTTTGAGTTGACCTAGTGCATGAGAGTTCTTATTATGCTAAACCTCTCTCTCCCTCTCTCATGTGTTGTGTAGAATGGAAAACTAAAACAGGATTGGAAATTTGTTAACAGTCTAATAATCGGCCTACTTGTTTACAAGGTAAATATGTGTGAGTTGTTTACATCGTCTGAACACTTACATCAGGTTAATGTTCTGTGTTTGTTTAAGCTAAGTGTAATGACGTGATGAGATTTTGTATGTTCCATTTACTTTCCTAAAGTCTTATGGATGATGATTTAGGCTGCACCTTGTTACTATCTTAATTAAGGGCCTGGTTAACTCTTTTAGCATAAATCCAAATTTGTTTAGCGTGGTTGAAATGGCATGTGAGTGGATTGAATGTGTATGATAGCTTGCATATTATGACATTTCCTTCTCGCTTCATCTCTCTATGAAGTAGTTAATCCAATAGCACTGCCCATGGTTGTCTAGCTCTTGGCTCCATTTGGAAGTAGCTTACCATGGATGTGAATGCATGGATGTTTTTGCATGAATTAATCAACTAGTAGCTTCTCTTCTTAAGGGATCAATAGACAAGAATGTGTGAGTGTTTTATTCTAACTGACGTTGTTGGTTGTGGACTTGTAGTGCCATATGATATGAGTTATTTCCTTCGCTAATGCCATTGCTTATGTGCTGAAGCAATGGGCTCTTCTGGAGGAGCTTTTGCTAGAAACCACAACTCGATTTTGGAATGACTGTTGTGAAACTTAAATGAACTGTTGGTGCTTTACATGAGAGAACTCGTTGTTGTTGTCTGCAATCCAAAACTAAAGCTTTCAATTGCAGGTGCACCTGGGGAGGTTACAACGACTCTCTTGCTACTGGGCATTTGGTCAGAGAAAGAGTATGCTGGTCACAAGATAATGGCAACTTTTGGTTTTGATGATCAGAAAGCTAAAGAGCTGGCAAAACATGTAAGTTTGCGGTCCCAGATTTTCTGGAATTTGGTGAAGATTGATTATATTATCCTTCTGACATTCTCTTATAGTATGAAAACTGGTTGAATTTCTTTTCCTTGCTTACCAAAATTTTGATTATATGGTGATGTTTGCAGGCGGATGAGGATGCCATTTTGACTTACCAATAATAGAACCAAGACGTTATCACTTACCTCATCAAGTAATGTGAAGAACATCGGCCACTATTGAGTATGATCAAACCACCTACTGCTCTACTTAGGGAAGATTGTTACCAAACAGACTGACTTTTATTTGAATTGAGGGAGATGGTGAAGTTGTCCATCCAGGCACGTGACCCAGGTTTGATGCAGTTGTGAAAATTGAAACTGATTTTCTATTGGAAGGCAGCTCTAGTTTTTCATGATTTTTCTTTTCTTTTCTTTTTTAACTACATTCTTTGCAAGTTTCAACATAATCTTCATTGAAAAATACGCAGAATCGTTTAACAACAGTGGATGTTGTATGTCATGGCTCATAGAAGTTTGATCACTTAGAGTAATAAAAAACCTTGTGTGAGTTCTACATTACTTCAATGACTGTGACTTGTATCTCAAGAAATTTGAGGCTGTTTCATGCAATCTGAGTTAGTAATTTCACTTTACGTCCCGTCCCCTACGATGTTAAACGTCTCTTCTGACTTCTCTAATGTATATCGACTAGGTATGAATCAGATGAGATGCAAACAATTCTCAAGTTATTTTACTATATGCCTGCTTTATTCATGAACACAAGAACTCTTTGTTCGTGTGTCCAATTTATTTTGCTCTACCTGCATTATTGCAAGAGCCAAGTGTGAGACACCGACTCAGCTGCTAAGCGCCTGCGTGAGCCAAGGCGCCTAGAGCTGTCTGCGGGTCAAATTGGGGGCAAGCGGGTATGAATCTCCCACCTGCCTTCCCGCCCCTGATATGACGTCTCATGGTCACACAGATGAGCAGGAGCCGTGCCTCATTAAGTTTTTCCGTAGTACAATCCTTGTTGCTTGTTACACAAACCTCCTGCAAAAGACCTGCTTATTTTCGTCCATTCAATATGATGAAAGGAGGCCGAAGAGTTTTTTTTATAAGAAACGGGGAAAAAGTGCTCTCAATGTGTGAGAACGGGCTGGAAGCCTGGAACCAATGGTACTGGGCCTAGAATGTAAGTATCAGGAAAAATGCTATTTATTCCTATTACAGAGATATGAGTGCTTATGATACAGCACACAATGGTATATGAAGTATTTAACCGCAGCCAATCTTCATTTATTCTCTTCAGCAACACTCCTCTTGGGTTGTTACCTGTTACATTGCACACTGTACAGATCCACCTTCTTTGAATGAAACTATGCCCAATCTTGAGGATTTGACTAATTGAAAGAAGCTGTTAATCTTCTCCATATTAATTAGCTATGATTAGGAGAGATTGGTGTATCTCCAACCCATGTTAAGTGTCCTGTTTGGTATTTCAAAATTAAATACAAATATTTCATTTAAAAACTAGATAGGACACTTGATATCGAATCGTAATTCGAAGGAGTAGTTTTTTTAATGTAAGACATAACGCGCACACACTATATGAGCCAATGGATTAGATCTTTGGACCTCACAACCGGGAGATCCCATCAGCCCCCGGAAGGCTGTACTGGCAAGATTGTTGTATAGTTGGCCTTAGTGGGTCGTGTATTATATAGCAATTATGGACATATCATCTTTATTTTTTTGTAACATCTTTATTTACACATAGATCTTAAAAGCAGAAAAGTTAACAGCGTAAGAATGTTTTGAGCCAGTAAATATTTTGATCTTATTGGATTGAACAAATCATTAATAAAGATGTTTAATAACGCATTCCACGTTGTGTGTGTCTTCCACGATTACAAACTCAATGTAAATTTTTTCTCAGGGTCTCATTACTAAAGTGATTATATTACATGATAATGCTGAGTTATAAACCTGAAACACTCATATCATCTCATGTAAGCAATCAACCAAGGCTAACATATTCCACAAATAATCCATTTATTCATAGTCATCTATAATACATGTGGTACATGTTCCTAGTGAACACTTTTTCGTCTATGGCTAATTTAAGATTCATACTATTACTTTGGTAGTTTCTTCCATCTACCTTGTGCACAATTCCTGCCATATGCTAACAGATGTTCAATATGCATGATGGAAGCAAATACTCGACTGTCTGACCAAACAACCAAATACAATGTGACAAAATTGATAATACAGCCTTTAGGGGGTAATAGTCATCAATTCCAGCTTCTTCCAGCATAAGGGCAAAAAAGGGTATAAGGGCAAACAGGGGGATTATCCAACAACATTCAAGAACATGATCTTCAAGGGTAATATTTTGATTCTTGCACATCCTAAGGTCTAATGGTCTATTACCTTCTCTTTGTTTCCTTAAAAGGGGGACAAACATCATTTTCGTGGTTAGTCAAAGAAAGCACTGACCATAATCAGCAACTTATTGCCACCTTAGTTTCCCTCAGTCTGGCGCCCCCTCGTCATGCCTATGTGTGAGATCAAAGCACTCAAGGTAGGTCCATCAAAGTCTAGTCAATTGTTAAGCACCTCAAGCAATATCACACGTGTTCCAAGGATAGAATATTCTACAGTGTCCAAATAATACATTGTTGAATTCAAGGGCCCCCTCTTCTCCTCCTAGTATTTTTTTAAAATAGTTATAACTATTCTTTATAATCACAGTTTTCAATGTCATCCCTCATTTCAAACACTGGTTTAAATGTAGGGGATGACTTTAAGGAGGCAGGATAGGCCAGTTATCCAGGAGAGGAAGGTTGGTTGTTTGGCCTTCATACCTCTTCTCTTCTCTCTCTAGCCTCTCTTTCTCTTTCTAAGTGAGGTTCACTTGTCCAACACTTCAACTAGAAAAATTAAGAAAGCCCCTTGTTGCCCTCCCAAGGGGGAACAACATGTAATTATAAAAGGAATTCCCATCAACAGAAAAGCCGCTACTCAAGTCCAAGAATATATAAGAAACGTCCAATTTGTTTTGTGTTGTATGACTCTCATGCGCCGACCGCACGAGGGCATGGAAATTCCGATAGACCAAACCTCAATTATTTATCACTCACAATCATAGTAATAATAATCATCATCATCCTCTGCCTGCTCCCCTCACGACCAAAGCCGATAGGATTTAAAATCCCACCCAAAATAACGGCCAGAACTTCATAGAACTAATCTTTTTGTGTTTTTTATAACTATGGGTGTTCGAGTCATTAGGACCCAACTAGAAGGGGCAAGCCAACCAGGCTAATAGAGAACCATATACCACTACCAATCCCCTCACCAATGTACAAGGCCCACCCATCATACAGACCGCGTAAATCAGGTTGTGATCCCAGGTGAGGTCAAGGGAGTGGAGGTTCAAAACTTGCAAGCTTCTTTTTCTTCTCTTAAAATAAGCCAAACTGCAATACTCCTTCCAAAAATCATGATAGCATTTGAAAATGAGTTGAATTTATTAGTTTATAAGGTCCATAATATTTTAAGCCACCACTTAACCCTGCACATACCGACCTATGAGGATTTGTTTGACTTGTAGGGCAAATTCAGTCACCTAATTCTAGAATTATAATTTTTCAAATGCAATCAATATGTTTTGGATGGATGAAAAATTCTCTTTATACGAAGAATTGATATTCTAAAAGCAATTATATAGAAAAAAAAATAGTTGCCCAATTTGGAAAGGGCCTACCAACATTGGGTCCCACCAATGTGGGACTCTTGTAGGCCCATAGAGAAGCACACAAGAGTAACTCTGATACAGAAATTGGCACGTGTCCAGTTCGACACGTGTCGGTGGTAAGCGTATCGTTGGGAACACAATGGTCGGACAGGAGCCGGACGGCGCGGCTACGGCGCCGTTACGGATTCTGTCTCGGGAAGATGGAAGTCTGAGAGACGCATTTTTGTCAAATGAACGGCGCGTGGGTCCTACAAATTGTGTGATGTCAGCGGGCGAGGGCCGTTACGTTCAATCACACGACTCGTACGTGGCATGGCACTATTGGTCGTCCAGGTTTTGACCCTTCTTTGCCTCTTCAGCTCCATCCCCGGCCTAGCAAAATAGTAGGTTGTAGAGGTTTTCACTCTAGGTGATACGCCTCAATCTATGAGAGAAAGAAAGACCTCTTGGACGATAATGACCCTTGGTTATATTTTGATTATTACGAATAAAATACTCTCTTTTTTTGTCACGAGGACCGAACTAAAAATAAGGTTTTAAAAAACCCAGAATTATAGCCTAGTAGGTCTAATCGGGTTCAATTAGGGGTCAACCCGGATTGACCCTGTTGCTGACGTCATTATACAAAAAAAAATCCCCCCGATCGGCCAGAGAGGTTAGGGCAAGAGTGGCGGTGCGGAGCGATGCGATGATGGCGACAGAGGGGTGGAAGAGAGGGGGGCGGGGTGAGGCTACCTACCTCACCTTTGTGGTAGGGGGCTCGACGTGGGAACAACGACGGCGGCAGGGGGGCTCGACGTGAGCACGACGACGGTGGCGACAGAGGGGGGAAGGGGAGAACTCACCTTTGCAATGGGAGGGGGGCTCGACGGTGGCAAGGCGACAGCATCGACAAAGGGGGGAAGAGAGGGGGAGAAGAAGAGGGGGGGTTATAAAACCTGCCCCAGTCGGGTCACTGGTTTGACCGACTAGGTTAAATTGACCCGACCAAGTCAACCTACCCGGCCCGAAAAAGCAGTCGGCTCTAGTCGAACCGGGGCAAACCGGCCGGGCCGGTTTGGGTTTAAAAACCATGATTAGAAGGGCTAGAGCTACCGGCCTCTTAGAGCAGTGTATTCCACCACCAATCCTCTAGAACATGTACAATGCCTACCCATAAATTGGGATGTAATCTAGACTTGGTGGATAACGGAGTAGGGGGTCGAACTCAGGACCTCTAATTCAAATGAGCGTGTTGTGGCCTTTACGCCAACGCCCCGTTAATTTGAATATAATATACTCTTAATCACCCTCCGTGCAATTGTACTAGTCTGGAATAGAAAGCCAAAATAAATTATTTTAGTTCATTTTTATTTTCTAATCCAGATACCTAATATTGGATGGATGGTGTATTTATTATGCACAAGTTCTTTTTGTTTAAGTGATCATGTGCCTCCTTGTAACAAAAAACATGTCCATGGGTTGCAATTTGAAAACATGATACCTATTTGAGCTACTCCCTCTGTTTATTATTAACTCCGTTTTGACAAATAGTGATTTTTGTTAAACCGTGAGTTCTACAGAGGTAGCTACTAATATGGGATTAACTTTTTTTCTTACCAAATGGAGCTAATATGGGACGGAGGAACCTAGGCCTTAAGAAAAAAACAGGAAGAGCAATAGAGGAAATGGCCCACCATGGGCCCCATGGTTCATGGCCAATCAGAAAAGTGAACATAGATGTTGTAGAAACCTTGGGCCGAATAAATATTGGTGTTGAATTTTTCGAAATTGTTAATCGAATTTGTTTCATGAAAATGTTTAATTCTAGTGTTCACAACCACTTGATTGAAATTTGGTTTTTGAGAAAAGAAGAGTTCCTAAAAAAACTGTAGTTTGAATTTATTAATAGGGCGTGTTACAGTTCAACTTAGCAAATCTAATCATAAATTTTGTTTTTTAACAAAGATACCAATCTTTGCTTAGTTTTCCAAACACTTCGAATTAATTAAGAAATGGGTCCCATGTAAGTACTATTTAATTAGGAATTTGTCCATCTAAATTTGCTTTGGCGCGTTCTAGTCAATGGGGATACAAGTTCTAATCAGTGAATAGATATGAGCTATTAACCAAATAAAACAGTAAAATGTCATACGGATTTCCTCATTTTGAGGTGTGCCATGGCCCATGGATCCTTTGTTTTAAATATATAATCTAGTCGTAACATAATATGTTTTCTTGTAAAATAAATGAAGAGCTTGATGGAATATAGGATGTCATAAGCCCTACTTGCAAATTCCTACTATTACAAATATATACAAAAATGAAGGGTATCCAATGGGAGAAGTTCACATTGCAACCCTGAAAAGAACAAACACATGTTATGTTATACTCCCTCTGTTTGGATTTATTATCTCCCTAGTTAGTACGAAAATGAACAAACTATGGAAATAATAAATCCGGACGAAGGGAGTACTGACTTTATGTTTCTTATTATATGAAAATTGAATTATATGATTATTTCCGCAACAAGAAATGATTACGTGCGCAAAATTAAATGAAATATGACAATTAATATGGGGTGTAAATCTAGTATGACATTTTAAAGTAATCAAAGCTTAGCATTTTCCAAACACAAACGTTAACATAAAAAAAAACTTTAAACTTTTAAAATCGAGGCCACTCTCGCCAATGTACACCAAACATGGCGTCTAGTGCCATCTACGCACCTGAAACCGCTCTGAAAGCTCAAGGATATTATGAACATCGACGTCTTACACGTTTAAAATCCTCTACATTCCGATACAGATAGCTACACCAGCACCAGCCCCAGCCCCAGCCCCAGCCCCAGAAACGCACACAGAAGACATAGCAATAGAGAGATAGATACATGAGAGAGAAAGAGATATAGAGGGTGGCTGTTGGGAGTTGCTAGCGCTTTCTCATGTTTGCTTCACGCAAGCTGCTAAGGAGAGGGGGGAGGTTGGCTGCTGCCACGCTTCATTCAAGCTCTCTCAAGAGCGGAAGAAGAAGCTTCATCAGCCCCATCTAACTACCATAAAACCAAGAGACTCAGATAATACCAACAGGAAAAGCCACCACCATTTCTTTCTTATAGTATGGCCTCCTAAGTGCTCTCCATATTCTTCCCTCCTGAGTCCTGACCTGATATGTCTAAGGCCTAAGATCTTGTTTTCACCTTTTCGGAGGGAAGAGAAGATTTTGGAGAAGAAGATGAGTACGAGCGGGAGCAGTAACAGCGGCGGAGGAGGCGGTGGTGGGGGACCGTGCGGAGCGTGCAAGTTTCTCCGGCGCAAGTGCGTGGCCGGGTGCATATTCGCGCCGTATTTCGACTCGGAGCAGGGGGCGGCGCACTTTGCAGCGGTGCACAAGGTGTTCGGCGCCAGTAATGTGTCGAAGCTCCTCCTCCATATCCCCGCACACAAGCGCCTCGACGCGGTCGTCACCATCTGCTACGAGGCGCAGGCCCGCCTCCGTGACCCCGTCTACGGCTGCGTCGCTCACATCTTCGCCCTCCAACAACAGGTACCATTATTATTCTCTTTACAAAATCTTACTTAATTTAGAGTAATATTTAGCTATTCAGTACTTAGTTTTCACCGGAGGCGATTGCGGCGGCGGCGGCCGAAAAGAGCAGCTGATCACGATATTCATGCGGCCGAGGAGCAAGGCCGTTTGTTCCTTTCACGAATAAGGCAAGAAGGGTGTCGGGACTTGCCAGCCCAGTCTAAAGCTCACATGTGTTGTGTGATGATCTCTTCAGTTTCTAAACTCTTTCCATGCCTTAGATTAAGAGCTCATAATGATTAATTAATTAATTACTCATGCAAAGCTATATTCTATCGTGAAAATGGATTAAGTTCCTCTAAACAGAGGATTGGTTTTGAACATGCTTTAGCTTCTTAATCAAGCTGCAACTGATCTAGCGTAGAACCATAGCAATGAGGGGCTGGCTGGTTTTGGTTGCATTTTGTTAATAATAGTGAATGTTAGGTTGATGTCAATTGTTTGGATGCGTGGTCATTGTCAATGTCTTAATGACTGATTAAGATTAGCAAAAGCTTCTTTCATCTGGGTTTCTAATCTAAGCTCCTCATGTTTGTTCTTTCCCTGAATTAGCATGGTTGAAGCTATTCTCAATTATCACAATCGTTCTATCGTTTGTTATAATTTGAACTGCCAATTGTTGGATCTAGCACAAGTATAGTGGACTTAATTAATTATGCAAATTAGTAATGTTGTTAAGTTTATGTGTGGTTAATTTAACATGTTTTAGTTTCAGGTGGTCAGCTTACAAGCGGAGCTAGCCTACTTGCAAACCCACCTTGCAACGCTAGAGCTTCCATCCCCGCCTCCGCCACCACTGCCTCCTATGATGCAACCGCCACCGCCACTCTCCATATCAGATCTTCCGTCAGCATCGGACACGCCGAATAACTTTGATCTGTCCACACTTTTCGATCCGCTGGTGCAACCTCAGTGGTCAGTTCATCAGCAGCGGCAAATGGAGCTCCGGAGCATTGGCGCCATCGCTGGTCGGAGTGCGGCGGTTGAGGGGGCATCAATGGGAGGGGGCGATCTTCAGACTCTCGCAAGGGAGCTCCTCGGTCGAGATCACGGGTCTATCTCAGCCCCGACGTCCGATCCTCCACTCTCCAAATAATCTACATCTCTGGTGAAGTACTAATGTGTCAACCCAATGGCATCTTCTGAAAGTAACTAAGGAAAAAAATGCTGAGCTCAATTATGATTCCTTTGTTTTTGTTTACCTTTTGTTCTTGTAGTGAAGCTGTATTAACCATATTTATCACAGGATGAAGAGCATGTCATGGGTAACTTATTGTTATTGTTGAAGTTTTAGAAGTTTAAATCATGATTTATTTATTGATAAATGTGACGTTACACTTGTATTTGATGATTGACTGGGAATTTTGTTTTTAAGCCGATTTTGATGGATATGTTATTGTCAGACCAATTGATTTGCAGGCAACATACCAAACTGAGACTTGCAAGCAACGGAAGATTGCCTTGATGGGACAGTTGCATTCAAACAGAGACATTTTGCAACTGACAAATTAATTAAAGAGTGAAGACAGTTTTCTGTACCAAACATGGATGTGTAATGGAACAACAGTGCCTTCCCTTCTAAGAATTAACACTGACAAAACAATTGTCTGAAACACAATTTGGTTAGTTTCTTCATATGACAATGATGTCCCATATTGAAAGCAGTATGCAAATAAGGAAGAATGTAATATGAAGTCAATTAAGTTAATAATTATACTCACTAGTCACTAGAGTATATGATATCCTTCTGATCAGCTTCTTTTAAACTGAGTACTCTATAGAGGTGAAGATCAAAATGTATGTGAACATGCAATTTCATTGCACGGCTTAATTAATTGGCACCCAGTGTAACTCTAAAAATTTGAGCCTCCATAGCCATCCCACATTATGATGATCGATAACATAGAAAATCAAACAACTTTTACACAAATGTTCTTAGTGTAGGGTACTAATTCTAAAAACAATATTGAAAGATTGTCTTGAGGCTTGTAGTTTGTACTAATTGCCAAATAGATTTCTGCAGAATATTCCACTTTATACATTACCTGAATCAGTACAAAATGTGAATCTAACTTTAAAACGGACAGTGGCAAAAATAGTGATGCAGCTTTTGAATTTTTATATTATTTAATTTTTGTTACTATTTAACCACTTTTTCTGGCTTGTAGCACTGTACTAATCAGTCCATAACACCATTCTTTACTATAGTGATCAACACCGAACACATAAGAAAGCTCAACTTTGTGAGTGAAGGCCAAATGTTTTTATATATCTATCCTCCATACTCATAAAGGATGTTCAACATGAAATCTAGGACTATGAAGAAGAAGAGAATTTCAGATGCAAAGGACATGAAAATGACAATCACAACTGGCTTCTAGAGAGAAAAAAAAGGAAAGACAAGGCTCTTCCTAAAAAACAATGACTACCCAATGCATGCAACCAAAAAAACGTTTGCGGCTTTCCTCTCAAAGTTCGAACATGTCTCATTACTTTTGAGCAAAAATTAGAGTTGTCCATATTGATCCTAGGACACCAAATTTTTTTCTTTCCTTTATCATTTGGCTAAAAACACTATTTTCTAAAGTTTTATGTTTCTTGAATTTCAGTTTTGTTTAAACTGAGCTCTTAAATTAAAGTAAATGAAAAAAAACGCAACTAAACTTTCAAATCACCTTCTAATTACACATAAAAACTTATTACATCAAATTCAACAATCCTATTTATTAGATTCTTTGTCTAATGAAACCTGTCTGGATTTGAAAGGATAATGATATTCCTACAGCATTTTCCTACACATCCTACTCAGCACCATTCATTTCAGGGCACATCAGCCCCTCATGCTCAAAATTTGAAAGCTGAAACCAACCGAAAATGCCCCTATTCTAAACTGAACCAATCCTCTACCCAGCTCACAATCTTAATTTTTCTTCCCCTCTCTCTCTTCTCCCATAAGGTTTTTGTGAGGCTTTGGAGGCTCAGTTTCAAGGACGCTGATCGAATCGATGAGGAGAAGTGCTGAGTGGATGACGTTGCTGCAATAGGGTAGAACTTGGCAAGAAGGCGGCTCCCATCGATGAGGAGAATTTCTCCCCTAATCATTCCCTCATATTTTTGTTGCTCACTTGAGTACTTGTGATGTTCAACTGCAGATGGTCCCAAGCACATTGAAACAACGCTTACAAGGGCCAAGTTAGTGTTGGATATAAACCAAAAGCCTATATGAGGGCCCAAGCCCATAATGAAATAATAGAAGCCCATATGAAGCTTATTAACTAAGAGGTCCAACTAGTATTGAAGATGCAAGCCCAAAAGAGAAGAATCTAGAAGCATGGAATATGCTAGAAGAATGGAGTATGTGGTGTATAGTGTAGAAGTCTCTAGAAGACCTACTTAGAAGAATTGTCTAGAAAATTTTTTTGTAGAAACTTGTAGAAGGATGCTGGACTCCTATAAATAGGGAATGGTAGATGGAGTTCCAACACACAAGTGAGTAATAAAACTCAAGAGGTAAAGTGAAGTGTGAGGGAGTGCTCTTTTAAAGGTGGCAACCTTGTCCCTTGAATTATTCTTGAGATAGTGTAACTTGTGAAAATTTTACCTTTCATACCATTGTCTCATTTCCTTCCCATATACTTCCCTCATAGATCATAGTTGTGGGTGAAGGCTTAGCAAAACTAACATCCAACAAAATGGTATCAGAGCTAGGTATATTGGCCTTTGAGTTTATTCCTCACTTTATTCTACATAGAAGATGGCTTCCAATCTAGTCCAACCTCAAATTTCAAAGTTGGTGAAGGACAACTATGATAGTTAGCAAATTTAAATGAGGGCATTATTCGGGTTGCAAGATCTATGGGAAGTTGTTACTGAGAAAGAAGCAACGTATACTGCGGAGCAGAAGAACTCTCTTAAGGAGCAAAGAAAGAAAGATAAGAAAGCATTGTTTTTACTCTATCAAGGAGCAGATAAATTAACATTTGAGAAGATCGCTGAAGCGAATACAAGTAAAGAAGCATGGGAGATTTTCAACACTTTCTTCAAGGGTGTTGATCGCGTGAAAAGAGTTCATTTGCAAACTCTAAGGGTTGAGTTTGAGGCTGCTCATATGAAGGGAGGTGAGTCCATCTTCGACTACTTCTCAAGGTTACTAGTCATAGTTAATCAACTAAAAAGAAATGGAAAAAAAAAATTGAAGATGTTCGTGTAGTAGAGAAAATATTGAGATCCCTCACAACCAGATTTGAACACTGATCTATACATGAAATATGCATTTTATTATCTCCTAAGCTTATGTTTCTGCTACTGTTTGATTAGAATTTCTACTACTTTAATATAGTTTCTAGTTTTTGTAGGAAACAAGAGTAATACACAGAGATGAGGTGAAAAGTAACTCGAATGGTTAAATGATTATAACTTCGTATACAAATGTCTGATTGGACTGATTCAAGCTTTATGTTATTCAAGAAGTCAGCTTTCCAACGCCACAAACCACACGCAATTCGGAGTTTGGAGCAAAAAGTTATAGCCATTTGAAATTCATGAACAGTAACCACGATTGATCGGCTATCAATGCGAGAAGCATAGAATATGCTAGAAGAATGGAGTATGTGGTATGTAGTGTAGAAGTTTCTAGAAGACCTACTTAGAAGAATTGTCTAGAAAAGTTTTTTGTAGAAACTTGTAGAAGGATGCTGGACTCCTATAAATAGGGAATGGTAGATGGAGTTCCAACACACAAGTGAGTAAGAAAACTCAAGAGGTGAAGTGAAGTGTGAGGGAGTGCTCTTTTAAAGGTGACAACCTTGTCCCTTAAATTATTCTTGAGATAGTGTAACTTATAAGAATTTTACCTTTCATACCATTGTCTCATTTCCTTCCCATATATTTCCCTCATAGATCATAGTTATGGGTGAAGGCTTAGCAAAGCTAACATCCAACAGTTAGAAGAGCTGTGTTCGGATCTTCTTGACAAGTACAAAGTTATATACCACTCTATGGGACTTCTTAGTTCTGACTGCCTGGGATATTAGTTCTCGAATGAGAGTGTTATGCTATTCATCGAATTTGATATGGCTTTATTTCTTTCTATTTAATTTTTTTAAAAAAAAATTTCAATAACATTGGCATGAAATGCTCTTCAGGCTGCGATCTCATGTGGATAATACCTCAAGGGATGCAAAGCTGTCTTCCATGGTTCTGGATGAGGTGTTCCTGGTTGGTTGATCAACAAGAATCCCTGTTGTTGATCAACAGCTTGTGAAAAATATCACCGGTAAAGAGCCCAATGCGGTTGTACCTTATGAAGTTGTTGCTCTTGGTGCAACAGTTCAGGTACAATGGAGTAGAACTTTAGTTTAGTTTGCAATAATGGAGCTAGACCATCAAAGCATATGCATAATAATATGGTTTCGGACATGTCTTTTAGTTGTATTATAGCCAGCTTGGGTTCTTCCCGCTAAAGAGCCATTATTGCAAGAACCCAAACATATGTTCTTAGGATTGGTTCGAGTCCACCAAGAGCCGTGTAAACCAATCCTATTGGTCCTTAATTTGGTTCAAAGAAGTAAACAATTAAGGTTGTCTAGTCTGTACACCTTCTCAGTCCTCATCTTCCCTAATTCCATACAATTGTGCATTATTAGCATCTCTTCCGGCCTTCCAAGTCAAAGGGTGATGATGGATCAACTGCTATTAGTGGAGTATTTATGACTGTAGTAGATGATCTTATAGAAGTAAAATGCAACAAAAAATTCAGAAGTCAATGTGTTGTCTAAATAGTAGTTGACAGTATAGGGCATGAATGTTTTGCACTTTTATAACTAGATCCACATCACAGAGTTCATGGCCATAAGGGAGATGCTTTCGTGCCAAATAAAAGAAAAATATTTCATAGGTTTCAAGCAAACACATGCTAAACCTCAGATTTTAATTTTACTATTTGAAGAATCACGTACCAGATAGTAACCTGCAGATAAAGGAGACAATTTAAACACTTACACGTTAATCTCTACCTTCTATGAGGATCTTGGTGGATTCGAACCACCATCCTCTCAAGAGTAGATTTCACCACCCTTGAGCACTCTATCCATTTGAGCTAAATATCCAATAATAACCATTTTTATTTTTTTGGTAACTAATAATAACCAAATTTGTACTAGTGTTGATAAACTGCTTCTCCTAAAAGCTTAAGTTATTAAGGAAGGGAAATTATGGATCTGGAGCCATTGCCAACTTGCTGTTATACCCCATGATAATTTAGAGAGAGAGAGAGAAAGAGAGAGAGCAGGTTGTCAATATTACCATTCAAAAAAACTTTTCTCACTAGCTAAGAAACTAGTGTTCACATCTGCAGCTTCAAAATAATTGCCAGATTTGAGACTAAAAAGCATCCGAAGTTCCTCAATAAAGACTTGGAAGAGCTTTTGAAGTTCCCGCTCCAAATAATGCAGAATTTAGTCTTTTGTTCGTTGATCTCTTTCTCCCATTTTATAGGTGCTAGAAGGCAATATTATAAAAAAGATATGCCAGAATGTCATAAGGAACTGGTAATTCATTTGTAACTTCAATTATTATATTTAATATAACATTAATTAAAGGGGGTTTTCTTCGGGAAGAATTAGAGTATTTTCTGAGTAACTTTCCAGTGGTTAAATATTATTTTCCGAGGCTGTATTTTGAAATCTCAATAATCTATGTCGATGTTTTGTATCATTGATGAAATTCATTCACCATAAGATTGCCGGAGTCTCATTTATAAAAAAAACAGCTGAGCATATTGCAATTGTGAACTTCAATCAGTAGTAGAGTCAATTTACCTCAGGCGAAAACTCATGTTTGCCAGGATTACTATCTTCCAAGCAACTTGGAGGGTTCCACACAACAACGCAACATCTATAAAATAGCATGGTTTGGTGAAGCTGCAACAATGCAACATGATCTTTTAATAAAGAAAAATTACAAATTTAACATAACGAAAAAACTCACAGGGGATATGAATCCACTTGTTAGAGAGACTTCTCCATTAGGAAGCCGTAACAATAGAGGGCACTCAGTGGCTGATAATATATAACTAAGGACATGGAAATAAAATTCATAAGATGGTTGGAATTTCATTATAGCACATGTAATAAAGAAAGAACCGTACTTTTAGGGAAGCAAATGGAAAGAAAAATCTAAAACTATTACATGATTTAACGTTAAGCCCATGGTTAATTTTAGAATATCCTACTTACAATTATACATGTCAGATCTACAAATGAAATGATGACTGAGTTTTCTCAATTAAATTGCACATGAACATTCATTAAAAAAACCATTCCAAGTATGTTAAAAGAGTAATCATGACATGATATATCAAATACAAGAGAAGAAGAGCAAAAAATATACACCACAAATTGCAGAATTTTCGATGCCCAGCAGCTGCAATAGAAGTATCTAAATGCCATTCATTTGAATTGACCTATTCAATGTAGCAAAAAAGAAAAGGGGTGAGGAATGGATACCATAAACCACAGACAATTAATTCTAAGCAAGATTGATACCTATAGCCACCAATCTGCATGGACTACGCATAGGTTCGCATAAACCAATTATTTAACTTCTAGACTAGGGCACAACAGGAAAGGTACCTAATGCTCAATGTTAATCAATTGTGAAGAGGGTTAAGTGTCATACAAAGAAAGGAAGACCTTTGGTACTGAAGACATAGCTCGCTAGATCCTTGTCATAAGATTTATGACAAGGAACTTAAATTGATGAAATTTACACAATTATATTTGACGTAGAAAAGTGCATGGCTGCAGTCGCCCCAGCTCCTCACTTGGTCTCAATTAAATTGCTAGAATAGAGCATGGATTCCCCTCGTATCAAGCCTAGCATTTTGAAAATTTTAAGAACCACGTAAACCCTAACAGTGGTTCAAAATGAGTAAGAGTTAATAGCGTGCCTTTATACAGGTTAAAGACTTGCATAGTTTGGTAAATTTGCAGGCTAAGAAGCGGATTTGGAGCAACTGAAAGCAGTGGTATATAGTATGTCTTTTCCTTATCTCTCTATCAATGATGTCTTGATTTGGTACCTGATGCGCATTGAATTAGTTGCTTATGCACCTTGATGTATTGCAAAAAAAAAAAACCAATTGTGGTTTAGGCAGTCCCATGCTTGCAACTTTATTTCATACATTTGTGTGGAAGCGTGTTCATGGTTGGAGATACTGTTGTCTTTGGAAACAATCTCTCTTCTGAACTTCTCATAAATATGTTGCATTTCCTAGGTCCTCACGATCTTCTTTGATGGACTATATGAAACTTATTGTGCTTAGCTTTTTTCGTGAACAATTAGGTAACTAATTGAAAGGTCAACGATATTGTTGGCTGGGTATTGTGGTGCTGTCTGCTTAAATGGTTTTGCAAGCTGTTACTTCTGAACATCAATGTCAAACATTTGCTTTATCATAGAGTTCATTTGCTTCACTGATTTTTTATTGTCTTGCATAGGTTCTGAATCTATTAAGCAGGAGCCAAAACTAACATAGATAACCACTTATCAGAAAAAAAAGGAGAGCGAGTGCACATTACTTCATTGCCTTTTATCTTTAATTTTACTTATTTGGAAGGGATCATATTCCTGAACTTTTTTTCCACCCCAAACATCGGGCAATTTGGAGCTTGAACCTCTATTTGTGAGATGAACAGAACAGACAATAGGATGTTAATATAGAATAAATGGATATTAGATACAATTTCAACTGATTCTTTGGAGAGGTATTATTGACCTGCCTAATTACAGTGCATTTATAACTGCACATTTAGTAGTTATAAATTAGTGGCAGGAAATGAAAAGTCCATTGTTCTATTCTTTTATCAGTTAAGTAGCAAATGGCCAGAAAAAGGAGTGCACTTTGAGATTTGTGAGCATTGCACTTATGAGTTCATAGCACTTAATTTAGACAAATTCATATTGTGCAGTTATAACCTGTTGAAAAACATTACAGTTTACTATGTTATGCATGCTAGAAATCCAATGTAAATACTAATGCCATGGTGCAATATTATCACGGCCCGGGTTTTTAAAACCATTTTTAAATCAGAGTACTAGCGGAAAACCAGAGGATTACTCCTCTATACGATAAATCATGGGTTGAAAAATTTTCGACTAAGCATCTAGGCCGTGATAATGGGGTTCACAAATATCTTTAAAGATAATTATTACAGATGCAAAGCCGATTAAACTCATGCAAGTCCTTCATGTACAAGTCCGTCATCCATCTCAAAATACACTAGAAGATAAAGGAGACCGATGCTTACTTAGAAGCTGTCAAGTCATCCTCACTCTCGAACCTCTACCACCATGTGCTACGTGAAAACAGTCTTCTACTAAAGAACCTGCATCACGAGCGGATGCTGAGGATAAAAATACTCAGTGGGATATCATAACACAATCATCAGCATAAGAAAATCAACAGTCAATAGTTGCATTAACATCTTATGCAGCCTATTACAGAGTTTCACTTGATTCTTTTATTAGTCTTTCAAGCAAAGTCTTTTATTGCTTCCCAAGTTCATGTTCAATAATTACGTCTTTATCCCAAATAGACAGCACCAATCACACCTCATCAATCTCTCTGCACTGCAATAGCTGATCCACATGAAAACAGACGGGCAGAGCTTCCACCATAGGGAAGATGCAAAACAGACATACAGAGCTTTCACCATAGGGAAGATGCAAAATAGCCCAAGTCCAACCAATGACAGTTCTAACCAAATCTCACCAATATCACTGCACTAGAATAGCTAATCCACATATGATCATCATAGCCATGTCACATGATTTCCAATGCCGGAGCTAAGTGGTCCCAATTGCACTAAGGATAACCACTACCCCTTCCAGCCGCGTGAAAACATGCCCTCTATGGCCGTGGGAATAAGCTCATGTGGCAACCCACTCACAACCTCACGCCGAAGTATTGTAGCTTACCCTTATTTGCCTTCAGACACAACGTGCTCCGACTATGGAACTCAGGGCCATAGGTTCTGAGTCACTGCCACTCAAAATCTGACTTACAAACCCAATGACATTTTAGTCATTATCTTGATTAGGTTATTCTCAACCCTCAAGTTTAATCCTCATCTCATCATTTTATTATCTTTATAAAATGATTAAGTCTTTAAACCAACTAGGTTTATTAGTCAGGTTTTTCTTATCATTAAGTCCTCAGCTATCAGTCAGCACAACATCAAGGACAAACACTCATAAATACGGTAACATAAAACACATAAAGCTAATACACCAATTAAGCTTAAATCATTTACCAGAAAGCTCAAAATAACATAATATTAGCCTATGTACTACGCTGGCCCTGTATGTACCATACTGCACCGTAATACACTGACGGGCAAGCCCTACCGTCAGTTGTAACAGTTTTAAACTATCGGTGGATGTCTACCGACAGTGAAATCCGAACCGGGTTTGGTTTACAGATTTATTTTGGTTCACTGCCAGACCGATTCAAGGGTGAACCGGTCGTCTTCCTCATTTGCCCGATCTGCTCCAGGCGGCAGCGGGCTGAGCTTGCGGCCGCCGGGGTGGATTTTTCCGGGGGTGGGTCGCTGCCACGATGTCTGCCGTCCCGACACCACCGCTCGACTGTCCATCCTCTCTCATTCCTTTGCTATTTCGCAGCTCGAGCAGCTGCTGCTCGCCGCCAAAGTGTCCCCCTTTTCAGGGCAGCGGTGGCGACCGCCCTGGTAACTCTGCTGACTTCTATTGGTCCTCCTCTATCATTTTCTTTACCTTCTTCGTCGTCTGCCCAAGATTTGGGCAAAACTGACGTAAGCAAAATGGGTGCCGGTCGCAGCTTCTACCTCTGGCGCCGTCATCACCTCCATCGGTGAAAATACAGAGAAAGCATAAAAATACATAAAAAACGACGAAGCGGGTACGAGATCCGACCTTTACATGCGTTTGGGCTCGATTCGCCACCTGCCGGAAGGTCGCCGGACTTCATCTTGCTGGTTCGTCATCGTTGTCGTTGCCGCCGTCGTCGCCGGCATCATTGCCGTCGTCGCTGATGATGGCTCGGCCATCACTGACTCCCCCTTCTCAGAACCAAGAAACTGTCTGTTGATAACTCGTGGTCGAGGAGGTTCGTCCTTCTCTTTTCTAACAAAATCCCCGGAGTGGTACTCAGAGCTGGAATGATCCACCAAGAAGTTCGAAGGTGAGCTTGGTATCTCTTCCAGCATGCAGTAAGATGGAGGAGAGAACAAAGCATGGTTAGAGTGCTGCTGGTTTGCAGCCGGCAGAAGCAGGGCCTGCATGTTGATGAAAGGAGGTTGATGCAGTGGATACATCTCACTGTGACTGTTTTAAACAAGCTGCTGCTGGGCACACTCACCACGATGACGGTGTTGCAAAAATTGCAATGGACATAGCAGGACTGTTCGGAGGTAGCTGGGAAGTGATCCAGCTAGTACGCAGACAAGGACATGCTTCTCTTTTTAAAACCAGAAGCAAAATGGCTGAGTCACTCCAGTTTTTGACAGATGGCCTTTCTTTTATAACAGGTGCTACATATCACCTCAGCAGGTGTTGCCTCACCTGTTGAGGTGAGGGTCGTTACAAATATTATGAAGGTTAAGTGGAAGGGCAGTCTCTGGATTTTATTCTGGATGGGAGTCCAGACCTACTTGCCCATTTTGGTTCAAAGGAAATAATGGTTGTAATACTGATTTTCTAAATCATATTTCTTGCTGAACTTTCGTGAGATCATGTAGGGTTTCTTTTGGTTCTGAGTGTTTCTTTTGATTATGGAAACAATGCACTGTTTTTTTTTAATTAAGTAATATTTTATCCTTGTTTTACAGAAAACCTTGGAGGGGTTACAATTTTTTTTGCTCGGTAGGGGGTTACAATTTTATTAACATGTAGTTTTGAATATGAGAAAAATGTGGATGAATGTAACATATTTAATTTAAAGTTACCTTCCAGTGATGAGCTAAAATGCATTTAAAGTTTTGGATTAAGCTCTTCATTGTATCTATTGTAAGTATTCTATTTATTAATGGTCATTTTCGTTAGCTGGCAGTTCCTTCACTTCTCTCATAAACATAGATTCACTACAACAAAAAAAGGGCTTTAGAGACGGAAAAATCAGTCGCTAAATGCACATAATCCGTCATTATATATAATTAGAGACGGATATTTTCTGTTGCTCAATCCGTCAAAAAAGGTCGCGTCGCAACTGCTCAAAAACGATAGACAGGAATCAACCATCGATAGTGAGTATTATCGAAGTAATAGCGACGGATGTTAAACCGTAGATTAAAAGTTATTGCGACTATTTTTATTTGTCGAAAAAGAGCCTTTAGTTACGGATAAATTCCGTTGAAAATATGTTTTTTCGACGTATATATCCGTCGGTATAAATGTTTAGTGACGGTTTTAAAGATGAACTCTAGACTCCGTTAGATACCTTTTGCGACGGTTTTATCTCATTTGTGACAGATTTTATCTGTCGGTACAGACTTCAAAAAAACAAAAAAAAAACAGCAGCAGCTTTACGCTGCTGTGCTAAATATGGATAACAAGTATTATTCATAAATACAAAAGATATTCTCATATATAATTCATATAATTAATACCACATTGTATACATAATATATATGTATATAGTATCTTACAACAATATGCAAAAAAACCTGTAACAATTTATAGAATAGATTTCACTAAATACACAGATAGTAAAACAAGCTACATTTTCTATCAGGCCAAAGAAAAAAATTGTTGATCAAGAGAATTACCCTTGACCAGAGCTGAAGGCGAAAGACAATGCGAACCAAACAGTACCACTCTTTAAATCTGTGAGATATATCTTCAGGAGATAAAGAGGCAAAAGGCCTCTTAGCTTGTGGATTGCTATCACCGGCTAAAAGTGATGCATATAGCTCCCTAAGTTGCTCACTTCTTTGCAATCTCATTTCATCTGCATTTAGCTCAACAGGCTCACTTCTTGTCTTTATGTCTCCATTATAGTACCCATCAATCCACTCCAATAACCTGACAGACAGCTCTTTATCAGTTATTTAGCCACCAAGAGCAGCAGCATTGTGAACATGATAAGCAAACACTGTTAACTCTAAATACATAACAAAACTACATATGCCTAATTCATGGATACTAGCAATTTTTGCTGTAAACCAACCAAGACCAAAGCTAGCGAATAAGCTATCGTGAAATAGACAATACCCACATTTAATCCACATACTACACAAAGCCAATCAACCAGATCGTTTCCAATGATAACACAATTCTGTTAGATATAAACAATCTAAAAATGAATATATCACTGCAAATGCTAAGGATGCCTCAGAAGGAGCAAAGCGAGAGGTGCATTTCCCGCCTGTATCAGATAGGCAAGCAGGATTTTCAATATGAGACAGGGTCTGGTAGATCAATACCTTTCATAAACAGCTTAAGACCATTGCTTCTGCTTCTTTCATGGCCTATATCCATCAAGGTGATATCAATTAGAAAATGTACTTGAGCAAAAATAAAAAAATTGTTGAGTTAAAGTACTTCCAAACCACTGTAATAACTCTTGATGTGATAATTACATAGTTAACTCCAATGCTTCAACAACATTCTTTTGGCTGCCTTTGAAAGCAAGACCGAGCTCCTTCTTTGAGGGTACTATGACCAATTTCTGCATAGGCAAAGCACGGGCAGTTATCATTTTGGTGATATAAAAGTATACAACTGAAACAGTGAGAGAGCGTGTAGAGTTCACGGGAGTTTAGAACTGGGTGAGCTTGTTGCTAAGTGACTGCTGAAAAGTAAACCTTCAGATGGAGGATTATATGTGCTTTTAGCAAACATTTATGCTGCCAAAGAAATGTGGGAGGATGCAGCAAGAACCAGAACCATTATGAAAGTGCATGGTGCAAGAAAAGAACAATCATGTAGTTGGGTTGAGATAGAGAGAAAGATGAGTGCATTTGTGTCTTCTGATAGGTCTCATCCTCAAACTATAGCTATACAAAATGTTTTAGAAAGTACTTACCTCATCATGGAAGATGTGAGTTAAAGACTTGCAGTGATATAATTAATGGAAGAAAAGCCTTCAGGATCCAGAGAGTAAGAAACTAAGACTTCTCATGATTTTCTTCCAAAGCCATGGTTTTCGCATGTTAAACAAATATAACGACAATAGTCGAGTTCTCACACATGGGATCAATTATAAGAAATAGTCTAGCTGCTTGTTTTTTCATCAGATTCCAAAGAACTACACATTTTTGGTCGAGTTATTAGACATTGTCTCCCAAGATTATATCAAAAACAGAATTCAATTACCCAGTAGGTCTTGATAAGCCTGTTCTACCCCCCCTGTCAAAATTGATGTGATGAATGCTTCTGGTTATGGTGATTTTCTACATTGCCACCCACCAATAGTTCCCATATCACAGAAACAATATCTGATCATTCTCTGCTAGCTTTAGTTTAGTTAGATCAACTTCAGGAACAGGATACGTATAGGTGCATAAGTTGAACGGGCAGAAAAGCAGCACGCGGTGAGAACCACTAGTCAGGACCATGACTTATTGGCCCACCCATGGGCTCCACACTCATGTCCACTTTTCTACCTGATGCCCCATCGGCCATATAATATGGAGTAACTCTTTTTTCTATGAAATATAACTTTGTTTCTATTCCTTTATTAAGGAAATGAATCAAGAGGGAGATTTTAGTGTCATACTCTGTCGAATATATCCAAATTCTGATATCTAGACTAAAATGTCCGCCAGTATAACACAGTTGAATGGATGATGCCAAATTCCATTTAGCCATATGAATGACAACAATTATCAGGGAGACACATAACAGATGCCTTAGTATTCAAGAACTAGGGAAGAAATAACCTCCATATTGGATGAGATCTGCATATGCAATTGGCCCTTCCTTTGAGTAAGAATCAATTTCTTTTTTAGCATCTTCCAGAAGACCCAAAGCAGCAGAAAGGCCACTGGGCTTCGCAGAGGAATTTACAAAACAATGCATTACTTAAAAATTTGTTGCTAAGCGTTCACTATCCAAGAAGATCTAATTAATTTAATCAGAATGTTACCTCAAGCGAATCGATCCATTTGGGGCCCCAGATTTTGTAAGCTACAAGTTATGTCTCACTAAAATCAATTCAAAAGAATCAAATTGAAAAATATGCATAGGGATGATTGGATTCTGACCTTGTCGTATGTCAGAGCATCGTTTAGTGCGATGTCAGTATAGAAGGGATTAGCTCTGGATGTTCCTAGGTGTCAAGAATAAACTTAATTAAAGCCAGGGCGAATCACAGTACGTTCTGGATAGCTAGGGCGAGATAGAAACCTCATTCCGGAAAGCTTGACCAATTTGAGCAGCTGCAAATGGAAGCTTATTTCCATTGTAATAGTAAAAATCCTTGAAGTTAACAAAGATGCCTTGTGCTGTCTCCGGACGAAAATACCTGAAAACAGAGTAATAAACTAAACATATTCTCTACTTTGAGGAATAAGAGCTTCTCAGTCCATATTACAACAAGTACACACGCAAAATTAACCTCCAGTTGGAAAAAAAACGAACATACCCAGGGATCAGGCACGTTGGACCTCTGCTTTGAGAAATAAATCCACCATTGCCTCGCCGTCGACCTCTCCTCGAGTCGTCCGATCGTGAACCCTCGCCATTGCTCCTCTTCATCGTGCCGGCTGTTTTCACAGTCGCCCGAGCAGGGAAAAATGGCTACCATGGTGGAGGCGCAGTCGAGGGATGAGAAAGGAGAGACCTTGGGAGGAGGAAGCACCACCGAGGACGGAGCCAAGGAAGGAGGCGGTGGGCGCGAGGCGGGAATCAGAGTAAGTGATGGCGAGCTTGGCGGCTACGGATTTGGCGGCGGGGTAGCCGGAATCCGGGGCAGGAGCTCCGACACGGAGTTGGAGAGGGAGGAGGAGGAAGAAGGTGACGGCTGAAGGTAAAGGGGGAGAGGCCGAAGGGGTTAAAATCGGAGTTTTGATCCGACGGCTTATATCCGACTCTTTAACGGTGGAGATTAAAGTATTAGCGACATAATTTTTACGGCAGACAAAACTGTCGAAATAAATAGTTATCTACCAACGGATAGTTTTTTGCCGTAAAAATCCGTCGTAATTAACTATCAATACCGACGGATATTTGTCGGCGAAACAAATCCGTCGCTAATATTATTCCTTTTATGACAGATTTATTTCTGCCGCCAATGATAGATATTATCAACAGATCCTTTTCCGTCAAAAAAAATCTGTCGTTATAGGCCAATTTTGTTGTAGTGATTACAAGCCAAATGACTTACTGCATCCGGCCATTTCCAACCGGTCTTTTGTTTTACTTGGGTGTGAGCACTTCTCAGTAAAAATCACCACAGAGTTTGCTTAATTGCTTCAGCTTGCAGCATCCAGCTAAGGAATCTCCAATATGGCTATTGATAACAGTATGAACCTGATAATGTTTTGGCTGATCGCATTTTCCATTGGTTCTTTTATCATTCAGCAATTGTGTTTTTATTTGAATGATATAAATTTGCATTTTCTTTTGTTGGTGCCGAATTGCTTAAGTCCTTAGATATCCTTGGTGTCATTGTCAAAGTTGGTGCACATGCAAAGAGCAGCAAGCGTCCCTCGTGAATCTATTGACATGAAGGCAAAGGGCACACATTTGGGCATGGGGACTCCACATAGGGCCCTGGCCCCTCAATATAGCACGCATGAACGAGCAATCTCGGGCGCTTGGTAGTAGCACTAGGTCCTTCGACAAACTAAAAAGTGCCAGGTAGTTCCAAAAGAATTGGTTTGAGTCTTCTAGTAAGGTTCTGTTTGGATGGCTACTTTTTGGCCGGAAAGGGCCTTTTAAGGGGTGGAAAGGCCCTTTCTGAGCAAGTCGCATTTGGATAGGCCTTTTAAGCAGAAAATTTGTTTTGCGGGGAAAGGCCTTAAAGGGTAAAAAAGGAGTCTTTTTCCTTAATTTCTACGAGGAAGTTTCTAGTAGAAAAGATCTTATCCTTGTGATCACATACCTATTCCTGACCCTAACCCTTCATGAGAGGGTCTTTGCCTGTGGACTTGGGGTAAATCAATCAATTTTTGTTATTTAAACCAATTTTTATTGTTCTACATTTTTCCTTTCATTTTAATTAAAAGAGGCCTTACCAAACAGATGGCCTTTATCCTTCCTTTCTCATAAAGGAAAAAGATATCCAAATCGCACACATATATAATCAATGTCCTTTAGACATCATAATTGCAAAGTAGTTCCAATAAATTGGGTGAAGTCCTCAGGAAATTATCCACTTAATGTTGCTAATTCGTCATCATTTTCTCATCCTATTTTAGACGTGCTCCATGCAGAGTATTTTTTTATTTGATGGGCCGCCATTTGTTCTCTTTTATTTAATTGAAGAACAAGGCCCCAACAACCTAATTTCATTTCTTAATTTTGAAAGGGAGATGTCAAATTAACATGTGGAAGATCTACGTCTTTTTTGGGTACATTGTGAAACCCCGCTCCCTTAACCTACTCCATAAGGTGCCACAAGGCTGGACCTCTTCCTCAAGGGAGGGGGAGGCCCTACCACCACGCCAATTCATGGTCCGCCAATCTCCATTCCTTGTATGTACTTGAATTGTACTGAAATGTAGTGGCGAGAGTAGAATAGAATGGTGTTGCACTATCAAGCAATTGAAGCCCTGGTCCTTGTCCAATAATTAAATCTTAGAGAATCAACCCCCATTCTAATCATATTTATCACATGATATCGATATGAAGCATCTTCAAATGGATATACCAATATCCTTCTCCTATACGATGATCCTTTCACTTTCTCCTATAGGCCATTTTGTGCCATAATCTGTCTTTTCAGGTCACATTTGACAATGGAGAACGGGGCTTAACCTAAAAAAGCGGATAAAATATGCCATTTATTTTTGTAAACATTTGTAACGATATATTAATAAACATTTGAATTGTTTGAAAATGTCTAAAATGATCAGATATTTGTCATTCTTTTGGCAATAGGGGAGACAATTACTTTCAAATTGAAAAGAACATATCCAATATTCTGCTTTTTTTTTGGTAAGGTCTTCATGGTGAACCTATAATCCTTAAGCAACTAATTTGTACATTCCAAAGCATTTTGATTTGTATACTTAGATCATACGTGACTGAATCTCAATAGTCTCCCAATCGAATATGAGTCTTTCTTTCCTTAAAAATATTTAATTCAGTCCAACACTCCCCCGCATGCACAAGCATTCATTAAAGTTTAACCATGTGAACATAACATAATAAGAGGAGAAGTGGAGGATAAACTAGGAACTCAGGGAAAATATGGACCAAAATATATATGCGAGAAAACTAATCCATGCATGATTGAAAACCAAGCTCTGGGCTCTGATATCATGTTATGAATAACCAAATTTCCGAAAAGCTTGAGCTAGCATGAAAGGGCTATTTTAATATTTTAACTCAACCAACACGTATGTCGTGCTTTGTTATAGGTCACCATTGTTCCAAGCTAAGGGGATGAAATTGGCCTTGGCCAGGAGCTTCAAGCTATACTTCTCATTACATATTGCTTTATCCTTTGAAATACTGTAAGAATCAGTTAACCCCCAAAATGGCAAGTAGAGAATGTCAAACTTGAGCAGATAGGAAGATCCCTAGAGTTGGTGTGTGTTGGCTGGGCCACAGCACTTTGCAGCTGTCCCCTTGCCTTTCCATCCCCCATATGGTTGGCGTGCAATTCTCAGCCACAAGCTCACCAAATTGCCCTGTAAAGTGCACCTAAAATCCTTCATGGACAAACCTTGGCCCATTTTCTAATTGGGTTGGTTTGGATTCAACGTCCCAACCCACTTCTCCGTACTTTCATGATCGTCCTTCTGGGCCCATCTAGCCGTCCCAGACAAGCATCGTGCTTCAGCCCCCAAATTCAAGAAGTCTCTTTTCACATTGCCACGTTTGTGCATGCAGAACAGTAGTCTATCATTTGGGAATTGGGGGTCCTCTTCCAGAGACACAGATCTGGATTCATGTTGACAATACTCTCTATTGGGTCCAGCTCTTTTCTTGAGGAAGAGGCTAGTTTGGTGAAAGTCCGTGTTCTGGAACTTTGGAATGTTACCTGCTTTATGGTGGATCTTGACTTGCTCAAAGCTACAAGCATGTAATAATAAAATCCTGAGAGATGGTGAACAGAATTTCCTAAGTTATGGATCCTTATTACCGAATGTTTTGATTAATCCAACAGGGTGTTGGTAAGATGGCCAGGACCGCCTCAAGAAGCGGATGTCCGACGTTCAAACCTTAGTTTACTCCATTGGCCACCCACCTGGCAATGTATCCCGGTTTATATGAACTCGGACAACCGTACTTAACGAAATAAACGTAATTTCTTTTTCACCGATTATATGTCCTCCAGTTAATTACCGTTTCATGTGAAGTGTGTGTGTTTTACCGTATATGTACCCGATGGGATACGGTTGTCTAAGAGGCTTGTTTCACGACTATGCCACCTGTCCTTAACCAAAAACTATTTTGCAAATACTAATTCAACTTAGAATACTTCGTGATACTAAATTAATAAAATGAACTACCATGTCTCTCCATTTGTCTGATAAAGTGCGTGTTGTATACATTAATTGACCCTTCTAATGACCCTTTTGTCCCACCTAACATATGGGAATGGGAGACATAGAACATAACTTAAATATTCGTCTTTTGCAATGTTCAGAGCATATAATTGAAGCCGTACATTACACATATGGATATTGATGTATATGTTGTGTACTAAGAAAAATTAATTGAAATGGCTAATAATGTTGAATAATGAAAGTGGAAAAATTAGTTCTCCGCTGACCCAGGGTTTCTAGAGAGTCTATGAGGACACCAACAATTGAAATACGACGTAATGTTTTATGCAAAAGGGAAAGGAGTACAAATGTAATGCATACAACATTTAGGCTATTGATAAATAGTCGGCTAAGATTGTATTTTAAAACCACCATCTTCGCATATTTAAATGACTGTGGACTGGGAAGGCAAGTGCATATATACTAATGTATTCATTTTGATCCCTATTGCAGCATGTATGCTGTGTTATTATATTGCTCGTCAAATAGTTGGTCACGTCACCGTATTTGGAAAGCTAAATACATACATAGTACCTATCTTACATAAGTTGGGTCCGGATAGACACCATAAGTTGAATTCAGTTTTTTTCAGAATTTTTAAGCTCGAGTATAAATAAAAAACATCTTTGTAATGTACATGATTGAGCGGCATCGTATTGTCTTATCCAACTGCTAATGTTAGAGAAGAGATTTCAAACCCAATGAGCAAGGACCTAAATACTCCCTCCACCACACATTGATAGTCCCATTTGGTTTGCAAAATGAAATTATTTTAGTTCATTTGAATTAACAAAAGGGACTAATAGTCGAACAGAGGGACTAGATGTAAAACCTTTCATGTATATCTGTTGTAGCCATAGAGAGAACTAATTAGGCAATATATTTGTCCGATTCCTTTATATATTCGAATTCATATACATATTTATTGGTTACTTTTTTTCTTGTATGAGGTTTGAAATGATCGAAAACAAACGCTCAATTAACAATCAGGGTTGTGGATGAGGTGGAAAAACTAAGGCTTTTTTTGGCTACATAAAATATAAAATAAAGTAAGGTTTTTTTTGGCTACATAAAATAAACCAAGGCTTGAACTTATGTATGTGTAGCACAAAGTTAACGAACATTACAAGAAAAGAGGCACAAAATTATGGGACCCAAAGTGAGCCACATCTTTTTCGTGCCAACATGTGGCAACACCGAACGCTTCCAATTGTAAGTGATTATCTTTTCTTTAGGTAATGGCAAGTTGTTATCATGCATAAGCCTCGAAGAGAAGCAAAGGGAGATGTTGGTATGAGGATCATTTGCTTCAGGAAGAAGATAAGTACTTCAAATTTTATATTTTGCTTTTTCAAATGGATAGAAATAAATGTTTGTTTAAACTTTGAGTAGAAACTCATGAAATATCATTTGCTTATTATATCTGAAAGGACAGTGTCTGAGTCATTGAGTGAAAGCAAAGCCTTGAGTCACTGAATTAGACGCATGATTCATTCCTCTTTTCCTTCCTGCATGCTCTTTATTTGAAAATGACTCTGTGAATGAACTAAACAGTGTACTTACTTCGACTTCTTCTTTTCTTTGATTGGTCGGGGCGTGCTTTCTTCATGCCAACAAAAATTGCATACTATACATAAGCTGGCTGTAAAGTGCAAAGTTCCATTTATATACATTTTAACCAAGGACACATTACGCGGTCTTATATCTAACTTATTATTTCGATATTGGTTTCATGTAATTGAAGGTTGTAAAGAAAGAGTCTAATATTGTGACAATACCATTAAGATTTAAATTCTTTTTTGCAGTTAATATGTCGTTATGAGGTAGTTTGGCCGTTCATTTTCCAACTGAAAACCCACCCACCGCATTGATTTTATAGTTAAGCATGTCTTAATTCAAGTAGTTGATGAACCTTTCTCAAAAGAAGAGAATCCCATTAATATCCAATTAATGGGACAGAACGGCTTATGAAATTCCACCCACTACATACTGAAAAAATCCCTATTGCAACAGAACGGCTTGCATAATCGCCATTTCAGTCCAAAAAATGGACGAATTAAGGGATCCTCTACAAACATATTTTCCAACAATTGAACATTGTTGAAAAGTTTAAATCAACTTTAACAAGTCTCTTAGTCCCAATCAGGGAGGGCAGTCAGTAGCTACTAGCCAGTCCGGTTGTGGGCAGTTCAAACTCCAACCTTCCGGTCCATAAGCGGTGTCTCATGGTAAAAGCTTGGAAGATTTTATAGTCCCTGAACTTTGGGGATGTAAAGCGCTTCTTTAGAAGCCGCTATACCGGAGATTATCCTCTTCATGAGCACTTCTCTTGCCACGTGATGGGACATTTACTGAATGGAAAAGCGGCTTTAGGGGCCATTTGGGGTGTGAAAAAAAATAAAACATCTACAGTTGATGTTTCACTTTCACTATTTATTTTCAATTTTTTTCACTTTCAGCTAAACACCTCCTAAAACTTTTTTTTTCACGCCCCAAACGGGCCTTTAGAAGAATCCGCTTCTTCACCCACATGCACCATGAATATGTAATTAGCATATCCTCCATTAATAGAGCCATCGATCATCATCAGGATCAACAACAAAAGTATTGTTAGCTAATGTTAGCGCTAGTATTGCAACTAGCACACATGCTCATTACTGGCCCAAAAGCTTCATACAAGACTCAGTTTGAATTCCACAAAAATGGCGGGTTGCTCAAAATCCCACTATAGTGTGTGGGACCCATTATCACTTAACTTTGTCCATCTCCGCCAAAGCGGAGCGGCAGAATTGGCGGGAAGCCGCCCATCACGGGGTGACAAGGCTAAAGTCCAAGCCGAGCCGGCCCAAAACCGCGAGCGCTTCGAGCGCCGAACCGCGCTTGTCGTTTCCCGCGGACGACGCGCCGCCACCGCCCGACCACATCGGCGCAACATGCGGAGTGGTGCTCGGCACGACCGTCATCCTTCCCACGTGTTCCCATCTCCACCGTCCATCTTTCCCATCCGATTTCCCGCGTTTCCTGTCGGGACCAGTCCGCCGCACGTGGTCTCCCTGACATTCATGCGCGATCAACCAATAAAAGGAGAACACGTATGAGTCGAAATGGAGGTCACGTCGATTGAAATCACGAAACGTGGCACGTGACTGGGAAAGGTGTGTAGGAGTCGCACGATGTTGTACTTTAGAAAACTATCCTATCAGATATTATTACGTGTCGTGCGGCAAGGCGGATACTGGAGAGAGGTGTGAAATAAAGAAAGGGGAAGGGGCAGTGGATGCGTAGGATCACATGCGCACGATGGGGGAATCACCTGAATGGCCTGCAAATCAAAAGGGGTGTCAGCATCTGCTAGGGGATCAATGACTTTACTGGAGGTGGCGATTGGTGATTAGGGTGTTTGCAAGTGGTAAAACTGTTGTAAATGCATGATTTTTACCAAAAATTATAAAAGAAAGGATCTAAACGAATCGCATCGCACCGCACGTTGTTATGGGCGTGAATCACACATTGTATTTGTTTTCCGCTGTGCTTTGTTACAGAGGCATTGTGTGGTCAAGGGATACAAGTATCTTACAAGATATACATTGCATAACTAGAAAAATAGCTGATGATGTCGGTAGAAATATAAGGTAACATATTTACCCATGGAAGGACAAAATTTTGAGATATCAAAACAAGAAATATGACACAATTGCCCTTGATCGAGGCACAATTAGTCGGCATTGGTATTTTAAGACCTAATACCAGCCCAGAGAGGAGCATTTATTTATTGGAGATTTGGAGTCAGTTCAATTTCACTACTGCCAATTAACATGGACAGTGCATGTCTCAGCCAATTATAATCGCGGTCGATTTCTTTCATTAAGACTTTCACTCTGGGACATTAGGCTCAATTCCACAACTTCAATTTTTTTTTCCCAACAACAATTCCACAACTTAATTGGCTCATCTCTTCGGTTTGGTTCAATCCCATTTAAATAATTTCTACGCAAAGGTCCTCAAGAGGAGGCTAAATCAGTCATTCACTTCGCATGTTCGTTATAGTGCTTACGCCAGCAGCCCCCACCCGACCTCCGCGTGAGGCAAAGCACGTGATATTCTTGACAGTGGGACCCCGCGTAGGTCCCAGCAGCTCGGATGGTTGACCTGGGATGGAAAATTAGGTGGATGGCAGTTTAGGTCAGCGCGGTCGGGGCAGGGAAGTGTGGGCCCCACCCCACCCCGCGGATCCGACTTTGCGTAACGGAGAGGGAAAATGCTTCTCCTCCCGCTTTTTTTTTCACGGCCATCTCACGTGCTAGTGTATAGAAATGCTGTGACTCTGTGAGCCGCCCATTTCCATTTCCTTTCCCCACCCAAGCACGTGAGGTTGGCCGTGATAAACATGCGGGAGATCAAGCATTACTCAACAGAGAGGGAGAAGAAAGACTTTAAATAAAGACGACCCCTTCCAAAGCCCCCGCCTTCCCTTCCCCTTCTTCTCCCACCAACAAGACCAAGACCATGAACAAGAAGAAGAAGAGCAGTTGGCTTCTAGAAGTGTTCAAAAGCTTGACCATAGAAGCTTCTATGGTGGCGGTTTTGGGGAAGGAGGGAGGGTGGTAGAGGGAGGTTGTGGCTTTGGTGTTTTTGTTTGAACGGGTTTTGGTGGTGTGGGGAAGA
Source organism: Houttuynia cordata (assembly GCA_039654745.1). Classification (NCBI taxonomy): domain Eukaryota; kingdom Viridiplantae; phylum Streptophyta; class Magnoliopsida; order Piperales; family Saururaceae; genus Houttuynia; species Houttuynia cordata. Next base: position 24,916,561 of record CM077505.1, read on the forward strand.
AGGGAAGAGATGGAGTGGCCGGCGACGCTGAATGAGTATGATAAGCTAGTGATTCGGATGAACACTCCCAGGTGATTTTTATATCTTCTTTGTCTCTCTTCTGTGCGATTTCAGTGAGGTTTTGTCGCCTTTGCATCTTGTGGGTGATCTCTGTTTTCTACAATTTTTGGTGTTTTCTTCTCCAAATCATGATTTCTGAACAGAAAATTCCTCTGTTTCTCCTGTCTCTGCTTTAGATATTTGATTATAACCTATCTCCGGACTGTTGTTTTTTGCATGAAGGATGTGTTTTTCTGTTTAATTTAAGGACTACAACATGAATATCTTTCCATTTGCTTCTCCTTTCATCGATTTCCTCTCCATTTCTGACTTTCAATATTCTCTCCTTGCAGGGTAGTCATCGACAATGCTGTCTGCGCCACAGCCACTTTGGTCAAGGTACTCCATCTTCTCCTAAAACCTCCCAAATCATCAGATTTCATCCATAATTTGAGAAATTTCTACCTTGAAGATTGCTGAAATTTGGATTTTGCCAATCTCAGGTGGACAGTGCAAGGAAGCACGGAGTCCTTCTGGAAGCCGTACAGGTGCTCACCGACCTCAACCTCTCCATCAAGAAGGCCTACATCTCCTCCGACGGCCGCTGGTTCATGGACGGTAAGCCCCTCCAGCCTCTCATCCCTCTCCATCGTGCGCCTAGCGCACAACTTCTTCTTTCTCTTCTTTCCTAAACATGCTCTGTAATTGCTGCAGTTTTTCATGTGACTGACCAAAACGGCAGCAAACTCACGGACGAGAGCGTTATCTCCTATATTAAGCAGGTATAATGATCATTAATCAGCAATTACTGTAGGAAAATTAGTGGATTTTGAGATTTTCTGTGGGTATTTGATGTTTGTTGCTAATTAGATTGATTGATTCTTCTTCTTGTTCGTCAGTCTCTGGTGACAAACCACTACCCGGCGAGGCCGAGCAATGGTGCGTGCGACGGGCTTACGGCGCTGGAACTGACGGGGACGGACCGGCCAGGGCTGCTGTCGGAGGTCTTTGCGGTGCTGGCCGACTTGGAATGTAACGTGGTGGAGGCCAAGGTTTGGACTCACAACGGCCGCATCGCCTCGCTTATCTACGTCAAGGACGAGCACTCCGGCTCCCCTATTTCCGACGCCGCCCGGATTGCCCCAATTGAGTATCGCCTTCGCAACGTGCTCAAGGGCCACGACGTCCGCGGCGCCCGAACTGCTGTTTCTGCGGTTGCCGTCGCACACACAGAGCGCCGATTGCATCAGATGATGTTCGCGGACCGCGACTACGAGCGGTCACCAGAGGTGGCTGAGCCTCCCTCTGTGTCAGTGCAGGACTGGCCGGACCGCGGCTACTCGGTGGTCAAGGTTGAGTGCCGGGACCGCAACAAGCTGCTATTTGACATCGTTTGCACTCTCACCGATATGGAGTATGTCGTCTTCCATGCCACCATTGACACGGATCGCTCCCAAGCTTATCAAGTAGGAATTTGAATTGATCAATTAATTTGGTATTGATTTTGATCTTTGGAGATGATTGATAGCTAATTGATGTTGGGTTTGTTCAGGAGTTTTACATCAGACACGCAGATGGAACTCCCATTAGCTCGGAGGCAGAGAGGCATCGAGTCATCCAGTGCTTGCAGGCCGCCATTGAAAGAAGGGCATCTGAGGTAACATACTTGCTTCTAATCTTCCATTTCAGATGACTAGTGTTTGATATTTGTTGAAATTACTGTGTAGCTAATGTGGATTGTGGGGGGTTTGTATATAGGGACTGAAATTGGAGCTGTGCACGGCGGACCGGCAGGGGCTGCTGGCGGACGTAACCCGCACGTTCCGGGAGAATGGACTTTCGGTGACGCGGGCAGAGGTGTCGACCTCCGGCGAGACTGCGAAGAATGTGTTTTATGTGACTGACGCGGCCGGGCATCCGGTTGATGCCAAGACGATTGAGGCCATCCGGCAAAGAATTGGATTGAGCTGCCTTAAAGTAAAGGAGCCTCCAGCCACTTATCGATCATCGGCGGAGGCCGGGGGGATTGGGATGGGGCTGCTCTCGTGGAGCCTGGTGAAGAGGAATCTCTACAATTTGGGTTTGATTAGATCCTGTTCTTGAACCAACCAGCCTAGAGGGGAAATGGCCAGAGAGTTGTGATAGTTGGATGTGTAGCATGGCATAGCATATACCTTATGCGTTCTTTACACTTCACGTCTCTTGTTTTTTATTTTGTACATCAGAATAGAGGAAGAAGGATAAGGGAAGGGGGCATGGGCGTTTTGGGTCTGGTGTTGGTAGCAAAAATTTGACAACACATTTGTACATAGCTACTTTGAAAATTTGAATGATCCATTTACTAATGCCAAGACTTCTATGACACCTAGTTGTAACACATTCCTACTTTTAAAGCAATCTCCATGACAAAAGAGCAAATCAAGTGAATGATGCATGTTTACTGTCTCAATCACCCCCAACTTGTTACAACCTCTTCAAGAAACATATTAAGGCCAGTGTCAAAGGGGTCTACAACATTCACTATTTGCACCGAGTGGTGGCATTTGAACTTCCCGGGCAATGGCATGGTACCATTAATTACAAATTTACAAGACGGTGGGCGCCAGATGGCCTCACCCAACCTCGTGAAAGCGGGGAACAGCCGCAGCTTACATGGCTCCAATGTTCAAAGGAAGAAAACGCACCTTTTAATGCACATGGGCCTTGCCCTGGTTTTCGGTTTCTTAAATGAAAACTAAAAATGAACAAGGCAGGGCCTGGCAGAAGCCGCAGAGGAGAGAGGTGAGCAGAAGCAGGAATTCTGTCGACAAGGACGAAAAGGAGGTAAGCCATGAATGCGAGTCACGTGCTTAGGCACCTCTCTCCTACTGGCTGCAGTTGCACTCTTTATATCTGCTTTCTTGCCGTATCTTCTTCTTCCCCGAAGTCCTTCCCTTGCGATTGTACTCTTTTGATGGATGATATAATACTAGCCACTTCCTCCTCTCTTGGGACCTTATCAGGTCAGGTGTGTCAGCATGCCTATATCAGGGCGTTGCTCGTTTGCCGTCGTTCCCAATCGTGTTGCACTCATTCTGTTGTCCCCATTGGTTCTACGTAATGCACCTTTAGGCTTTAATGCAGATCCAATCAAGTAAATCACCACTTCAGTTACATTCTCAGTCTTCTTATTACCATATTTCTGACTGAGTATTTTGGCCAATTGGTAGCAATAGTGTTGTTGTAACTTATAGGCATTTTTACAAAAGAAGTTTCAAAGTCGTACTAAAAAAAGGAGGTTTCTAAGTCCAAGACATAAATGAACTTTTTAAATAGTGTGAACAGCTAATTACCTACATAAGACCTATAGAAACCTTGCTTAGTGGCAGATTGACCAAAGTAAATTGGCCTGACTATAATAATTATCTGTTTCTCCCTTTTCCCACTCCAATGTAAACTGGACGTGCAAATCAAGTAAAGCAAACTTCAATTAAGTACATAATTTATAACTTAATGATATTGAAATGAAGAAAGAAGGGGCTTAATTGTACCAAAAGAAAAAGAAAGAAGGGGCCCAAGAACTGGTCTTCTTGACCAAATTTCCAATGTCACCTGTCTGGACAGAGGCTACTCTAATGGTAGTTATCAAGTTAAGTAGGATACAAGATAATATGGGGTTGGCCTAAGGCTTGTACTGTGTAGTATCTTAATCTTGGGGATCTTCTTTTGGACAAAGATTCCTCTTGTTTGAAACATTATACTAATATACAACTACTTGGCATATATGCTCAGTGGAAGAAAACCTTGGTGGTGCATATGCACAATTACACATGGAAAGATCCAAAGTTCAAACTGGCAAATGACATCTTCTAGGGGATTGCCATGCAAGTTGAAGCCACACTGCTCAAGAATGATACCATCCCATTAAGAGAAGATGCTTAAAGAGTAGAATTCAACTCCATGTGAAGCATTACAACTCTGCTTTGATATTAGAATATCTGCCTCAGCCATTGATACTACCTATGATTCTATGCATCTAATCAACTAAATCAAATGTAGGACTTAATTTTTTAGAAATGAACCAGAATATCACCCGAATCTCGTAGGTCTGCTAAACTAGCTAATTTCAACAATCAAAAAGCTTACAGCTAGCTCATCCACATTAGTGTGCAACGAGGGCCTCTAGGTATTGATTCAGCAGCGAGCGTGGGGACAAGCAGGATTTATTAAGGCATGCCCACGCGCATGAGCTGTGGCGCATTCGAACTTTTTCCCATAAAGAATATAGACTTATGGCAGCATGTCCAGCTGGGTCGGCACATCCTTGCATGCAGGGATAAGAGGAAAAAAGGAGAAGTAATAGTCAAACTTGAGTAGATCTTTGTTCTTATAACCATGTGCAAACATTCAATGGAGCTAAATCCCTTCCCTGCTATAGTTCACTCTTGGATCCAAACCTCTAGTTGACTCAGATTGTTAACCAAAATGCAAGAAAAACATCAGCTGTCACAGTCGCTTGGATGATGTAAGTACCCACTTATTTCTGATTTGTGCCATTTGCTCAGGGTCAACGAGTTGTGCCTTTCATTGCATTTGAATATGGAATGAGGCATATGATGCTTGGATTATGAAGAAGGAATCTTAAATCACATTTGGAACCCTCACTAGTAGCACATACTGCCGGCCGGTTTCTAGCAGTTTGGCTGCTTGCAGATACATCACATTGCCACGCTGTAGTTCAAATGGATAAAGATTCCCCATTTGGCAGTTTGCATTGAGCCATTTAGCAATTGGAAAGACTTGTTTTGTATTTGATGAACTAATAATGGTGTCACGCCCCAAAATTTCAGACCTCGATTAGATTAGAGTGCAGAAGTAACCAATCAAATTAATGACAGGAGATCAGAACTCGGGGTGTGACCGAATACTCGATCGATCTCAATCCCAAAATACAAATTTGGAATGCGCATGATAAAAAATGGTTGAACAACCTCAAAATATTCAATCTTCACATAACAATAAAGTAACTACTTAAATCATTACAGCAGTTTAAACTCACAAATTAATTTAATAAAATCCTAGCACACAGGCCAACAGGTTTAACAAAGATAACCATAAAAGAAACATAAATAGAATTCAATCTCTAATCTGCAACCATCCAAAGTAACTCTAGCAAGGATACCTGCTCAACTTTTTTCCTTCTTGATTCCTGCATCAAAAGATGCATGAGTATTCCAGAGGAAATACCTAGTAGGATGCCAAAGAAAAATCCCACAAATAGATATAATATAATAGGTACTGACATCACATAATAGAGATGAATACTCAAGTATAATAGAATCAGGAGTTACAAATACTGAGTTTACTTTACCTAAAAACAGACCATACTCAAATACAATGCGTAAGGAGAAGACAATAATAAATCTAGGCTCCAAACATCTAAAATATAGGAGACAACAATTTTTGCTCTCATATCAGTCCACTTCCCCTACGGACTTCTATATCAGAAAATCCTAGAGGTTCTTCAGAGGAACCCGGCCATGCATCTAGGGATGCTGGCCCCATCGGTGCTTACGAGCACAATGGGTGGAGACTACAAGACCTTCCGTAATATCTTGTAATCTAAGTACGTACGTTTGCTTTCATCAGCTAAACTACAGATGTCACGTCCCGAAATCCCATACCTCAATCGGAGTGCGGAAGCCAACAAATAGAGATACAATTCGAGGTAGAGATCCCGGGCACGCGACCGAACAGTCGATTTTCCAACCGATCACAATCATCTCAAAAGGACGTGTAACTGATTATGCCCGCAATCAGTGCAATACAATAATAGACATCAATGAATACTATGAAATGAATTTACTTAATAATAATTCATTTTTGAAAGTCAAATAAAAAAACCTGTAAGTCTATGGCACACAATTCCCAATAATGTCATAAGCATCAATAAAAGCAAAAATAAATAACTAAATAATCTTTAAACTCTTCTCGGTGCCTTCAATCCGCCATTCCACTACTGCACTTCCTGATCTCATTTTTCAATTGCGCCTGCATCAGAGGATGCATGAGTATTTCATAGAAACACTCAGTAGGATGTAAAAACCCACTGAATTAAAACAAGCAGTATGAAGAGAATAAGAATAACAAAGGTTATAGACATTCCACAACATCTAAACTTAACCGAGATCTATACACCTGCAAGGTTAGTCAACAACAATTCCAACTCGCAAGTATAGGAAAAACATCAATAAGGCTCCTACTACACATATGAGTAAGGAGAGGGTAACAATCATAACAAAGGCTCTAGACATCTAAAGTGAAAGGAGTTACAATTTCTGCTCGCTAACCTGGTCACTCGCAAGTGACTAAAATAATATACCATAACCACCCTAGGGGTCCTCTCTTTGAAACCCTGCCATGCGTCTAGGATGCTAGCCCCACCAGTGCTTATGGACATGATGGGCGAAGACTGAGGACTTTCCGTAATGTCCACAATCTAACGTACGTATAGTGCCTCCCTTCGGGCAGTATGGAATCGTAATTTCATAAATATAAGTGACCTCGCAAGATCTAGCAATGGCTTAATTGAGCATACTATGAATCCACCATGGGGAGAGTCTCGCGAGGTCTCCAGTGGAAGAAAACAATCATGTAATCAATATGAGCAATGTCTCAAAGGAGTAGAGGTCACAACACTCTAAGAACATAAGGTATCTCTCACCATAATAGACTCTCTCATGGAGTATGGATAGAAGTGTCAAAGTCTTTGGTCAACACATAACTCACTCATTGGAGTAACATAGAATAACAAGACAACTCAAACACTTCGAATAATAACAACTTACCCAAGGAGTAACATACAATCAATACATACCTTTCATGCTCAGCCCTAGATAGGAATTCCTCATACGCATTGGAATTTTATAATACAAATATCAGAGATAAGAAAATCAAAGAATCTTAGATGATTTGAATTCCAAGTGGAATCACAAACCGACATCAACGCTTTTAAGATAAATAGTTATGAATCTCTTGTTCAAAGGATTATCCCTCCTAATTAGATTACTTCTAACCCAATTCTTACTGTGATATTCCATAAGCATTTAGTCCAATTACTGGTATTGACATATTAATTATTATCATATCATATTACATGATGTTATTTGTATACTTAGTGTTTTCTCTCAGATTCAGCTCATTGCCTCCTTAACAATAGTCATCTTCCGACGGCTACTGTGCTCTGTATAGTAAGACTTAACATCTGAAATTTTTACTGATAATACGTTCGTGAGTCTAGTTTCTAACCCCACTAATTTATATTTTTTCGATTTTATTTGAATTAGTTATGAATTATTTATTACCGACTGTCAGCACAAAAACAGTTCTGGCCGAGATTAAGACTCTTAATTAAACTTGATTATCTTACTTAATAACACATTATAAATGATAATACATCTTTAACAGACTATATACTCCCCTCCTAGACCAATTACAGAACCTAGGATTATCTGAAATTACTAAAGTTCACTCCTTTCTTGTGTTCTTCTATAGATAACATAGTTTGTAATCATTAATACACCCCAAATAAGGCAATTAATGTAAGACACACCTTAAAGTCACAAATTCAACGTGGATCATCATCAACCAAACAATATCAGAACTTCTAGTCTCTGAAAAATTAATAAAGCATTAGACTTTAGATGCGAATTCCCATCTAGAAGTAAAATATGAATGCAGATATGATTTATGATGCACTACGCATAGAAATAGGGACATAATACATTCATCTCACAAGAATCCAAACAATAACTAAGGTGCTGAATCAAAACACTTGTCAAAAGCATAAAATCAGAAGAGAGAAGAGGGGAAAAACCATCCTACTTAATTCACCAAGGATTTTGCCTCTCTACGCGTTGCTTGTCTCCTCCGCTTCCTCTAACGCTCCCGCTCCAAGCTCTTGCAAACTCCCACAAGAAGAAGCCTTAAGGAAGATGGGTGAACGTGGGAAGGAGAAGGGAAAAGGTCTCTGGACGTTCTAAAGTTAGCACAAGCCAATTCTCTAATGTTTATATAGAGTTGGGGGAGAATCTATTCTTAAACTAATCGTCCAAATCATGGATACTTTCAACCAATGGGAAGGCTTCACAATCCTTCTAGAGACGTGCAAAATAAGTCCAATTGGGATTTGGTATCTTTCACAAGCAAATCTACCCTAAAAACACACTAGAAATCGCAAAACCGCAACCGGCAATCGATCGGCTATACGGCGATCGATCGTCGTATGCATTGTTTTACACTACCGCGTTACAGCCGATCGATCGCCATTATTGCCGATCGATCGCTTTACGCAAAACAAAACCTTCACAAATCACAGTAACTACGATCGATAGTTTTGATGAGGTGTCGATCGGTTCAGCTTGCCGATCGATCGGTTCTTATGGCGATCGATCGCAGTCACGTTCAATCAAAATTCAATTTCTCATATCTTTTTACTCTGAACTCCAAATCGTGCATAATAGGTGGCGTTGGAAAGCTCTTCTCACCAACTTTAATTTCCATAAGGCAAAACACGACCTAATCAAATATTAAGAGGGTCAAATTTGGGTTTTAAATACTTACTAATTTTCTGGGTGTTACAACAGAGGTTCAATAAATAATCTGAGATCACAAAAAATCTAGCAATGGTTCGTGTTCATACTATGATTCTACTCGGAGAGTTTCCATCAATAACTCTTAGTGGAGAAACAATTTACGTTGAACTGAATCAACATATAAATAACAGGAGTTCTCTCATCTAAAGACTCAACCAATGATCTTTTTGTAACTGACTCACAGAAGAGTACGATAGAAATTAAATTATCTTAATATGGATAGACTCACATCGGAGTAATCAAAGAAATCTATTGATTAAACATCGGAAGACTCAAAACTGAGACTCATCAAAAGACCGACATATCGAGCACCTTCACCTTCAGGAGGGCTCAACTCTAATGACCCTTGTTCATGAATTATTATTACTGTAATCATTACCATCCCAGTCTTACCATATGATATAAGATTAATAATACCATAATTGACCATATCTTGTAGTTTTAGTAGGTATTAAGGTTTTAGTCCTTAAACACTATGTACTGTTATAAGCACAACAGTCCACTTTCAACGATCACCACAATCTTCACAGTACATATCTCATTCTGAAATTTTTACCGTAAGTAGCCCTGGTGTCACGGCCCGGGTTTTTAAAACTATTTTTAAATCAGAGTCGTAGCGGAAAACCAGAGGATTATTCCTCTATGCGATAAATCATGAGCTAAAAAATTTTCGACTAAGCATCTAGGCCGTGATAACTGGGTTTCACAAATATTGATACAAAACTATATATACATATAGTATTACAAGATGCAAAGTCGATTAAACCAACGCAAGTCCTCTAAGTGCAAGTCTGTCATCCATCTCAAAATAAACTAGAAATAGTTGGCGCTCACGCCTTACAACAGAGTCTAGAGCAAACCCGAAGCAGGATATATGCTCAGCAATCTGAACGTCCTCACCGCCTAGCTCCCAAGTGCACGTGAAGTCAATCCTCCACAGCAGCACCTACATCACATAAGGATGCTGAGTATAAAAATACTCAGTGGGATACCATAACACAGTCATCAACATCTCAATCAACAAGTCAATAGTTGCATTAACGTTTTAGGCATCCTATTACGGAGTTCCACTTGAATCTTTTATTAATCTTTCAAGCAAGTCTTTTATTGCTTCCCAAGTTCAAGTTCAATAATTAAGTCTTTGTCCCATAGACAGACTCACTGAATGTCATATCTACATGACAGACAGCACGAAAATACCGTGACTATCACTCCGGTTAATACCGGTAATCACGGCATGCCCTGAATCCCTCAAGGGTGACTGCCTCGCCCATTCCTTACCTTAAAAGGTATGACCGTCGAAAGGGTCTGGCTCCACATCAGCTCCTAGACTCGATGTGGGTCGGGAAACGCAGCCTTCTAGGATGCTAACGTCTCCAATGTGCACAGTAAACCACCTGGCAACCAAGGCTCAGGATGTGTGCAGAGCTTCCACCGGTCGGAAGATGCAAAAGCTCTCTCTAAAATCCATAGAGAAGAGGTAACAGCTTAAGCCTGACCAATAGAATATGTAATGCTCTCTCTAAAATCCATAGAAAGATGTAAACATGGGCCAAAATAACATGTAAATGCTCTCTCTAAAATCCATAGAAAGATATAACAGCTTAAGCCTGGCCAATAGAAGTTGGTCCTTATTAGGTACTATGACACAAAGCTTCCACCAGTCGGAAGATGTGAATGCTCTCTAAAATCCATAGAGAGATACAGACAGCAGAGCTTCCACCAGTCGGAAGATGCAATACCACCCCATTCTATACCTTGTGATCCTTAACAGGTATCACGGTATTACTAGTATGAACCCTTCTTAGAGTTATAACATACCATTCACAACTGTTGGCTTAATAGCTCAACAGATAACCTGACCCTTGACTTAATAGTCATTCGGTCGCTTGATTGGAAGTCACTCACACTCATACATTGACTCCCAATCCCAAGGGCATTTTAGTCTTTATCTTGATTAGGTTCTTCCCAACCCTCACACTCATACACTGACTCCCAATCCCAAGGGCATTTTAGTCTTTATCTTGATTAGGTTCTTCCCAATACCATTCACAACTGTTGGCTTAATAGCTCAACAGATAACCTGACCCTTGACTTAATAGTCATTCGGTCGCTTGATTGGAAGTCACTCACACTCATACACTGACTCCCAATCCCAAGGGCATTTTAGTCTTTATCTTGATTAGGTTCTTCCCAACCCTCAAGCTCAGCCCTAATGTCATCATTTTATTATCTTTCATAAAATGATTATGTCTCTAAACCATCTAGGTTTATTAGTCAGGTTTTTCTTTACCATTTAAGACCTTTGCTATCAGTCAGCATAAATGAGGCACAAATGCCCTTAGTACTGTAACATCACACACATACCAACAACACGCCAATTAGGGCTTGAAATTATTTATCAACCAGCCCAAAATCAATAAAATGAGTCTATGTATCTCACTGGCTCTGTATGTACCATACTGCATTCAATTACACAGACAGTCAGGCTTCACCGTCAGTTGTGGCAGTTTTAACTGTCGGTTGAGGTCCACCGGCAGTTCAAAATCTAAACCGGCTTATAAACCGGGTTTATTATTGAACCGGGTTCGGTCTGAAGGTGGACCAAGTTCGGTTTGAAGGTGAACCAGACCGGGTTTGGTCTAGGCATGAACCGGGTTTGATTTATATCTGGACCGAATCGGGTTCGGTCTGCCTGAACCGGCCTATTTATTGGACCGGTCTGGTCTAGCATATATTTGGACCAAACCGGTCGTCTTCCTCAAGATGACCAGTTGGTCATCTGAGAGTGGCGGCCGTCATGACGGCCGCCGTCGCGTTGCCATCGGCCAGCTGACGCCTCCTCTACTCCCCCTTCTCCTCCTCTTCACCGCTATTCCATAAATCTACCCATCTTTCGACAAATCAAAACAACACTCCGACCGGTAGCAGCAGAAAGCTGCTGCCTTTCTTTGTCTGGCGGCTCGAGCGACGACAGTCCTTGCCGCCGCAGCTCACCGCCGAAGCCCCATCTCCTCCATCGGCGCTGTCATCGCCTCCGTCGGCGGAAGGAAAGAAAAAGAAAAGCTAAAACTCGATGAATGAGGTATGGGATCCTACCTCGTGTCGCCGGAGCCGTCAAGGTCGCCGGAGATAACTAAGAGCCGCTGGCTGCTGGAGATCGTCAAAGAGCCATTGGAATTGCCGGAATCGTCGCAGTCGCCGGAGTTGCCGTCGAGGTCACCCTTCCCCTGCTGCTCCTCTCCTCTTCCCCGGTTTCCCCCTATGCTTTACTCATAACCCAGTCGCCGGAGTTGCTGGGAATCGACGGATGCTGGAGGTTCGCCGGGAGTCGAGTTCGCCGGAGATCGTCAGAGCACTGGAGATCACCTCCCAAAATCAAGGTGGTAACTTTTCTCGACTGGCTGGGTTAGGAACCAGGTGAAGGCAAAAGTAGAGAAGATGATGCCCACCTGGCCCGAAGCAACCACACCTGGCCAAAATCGACACCCACCTGGCTAAAGCGAGCGAAGGTATTACACCTGGTGTCTAGTTTTAAACCCAACAAGCGACATATTTTTATGATTTTTGTACAATTATTTATCAATTTTTTATTACAATTGTTCTGGCCAAGAGCAATTGTCTTAATCAGTTTTAATTTACTGATGATAAGTACATACTTAAATGATTAATACCACTTAATGGCATAAATGACTCACCTCCTAAGCATTTTACATAACCCAATTAGCCCTGAATTTATATAGTTTCCTTCATCTTAAGGTAAGCCTTTCCAAACCGATTATCTTATACACAAGTTTTCTTAATGTTACCCATATTAACTCAAAGAAGACAAGTATTTGCAGTCACTGATACAACCCAGCACGAATTGACATCCATAAGTTAAATTAAAACATCATAAGTATGGACATAGGAATTTTCATCACTTTGGATGTAGTATCTCATGTGTGACATTAGATTAGGATCAATAACCTGAAATAGATCATGCTTGCCATAGACTCGATATCAATTGACCAAGAGAAGTATCAAACTGATTTGAACAAATCACAACATGACGTCCAATAGTATGAAAAGACATAACTTTAAGGATCAAACACAATGGGGATGTCATCTAGATATGCTTGTACGAGAAGATTAGATACATGATAGTCATAGAAATGCAATTGTTCATGCACGCAACATATATCATAATGTTTCTCACATGAAACAATACCAATATAAAAAATTACAGCAACATCAATCCATGATTTAGTCACAATATACCGGTTATACTCATGTAAAATTCGATAAACAAGATTGTAGGGAAAAACAAAACATCATCCTACCTCTTAATGACGAAACCGACTAGTCTTCGAGTGTGCTGCGAACTCTAGTTCGCACCACCTCCTTCGCTTTGCCGATCCACCACGAAACAAGTCTAGCACTAGAGTGGGACGCTACTGGTTGGAATGAGTAGAAGAGAGAATGCACCAGCACCCACACACACAACTCGATTTTTCCAAAAGGAGATGCCGGTCACCCCAATTTCACCCTTAAATAGGTAAATTCTTTTCTACCTCCAGCATCTCCACCCTTGATCTTCCCCACATCCAATGGTCACGAATCAGCCCATCAAAAGATCTCCTCAGTCGAAACGTGTCCACGCCTCTTTCTATTTTAGTTAGGATTCCACAAAGGTAGGGATTAAAATCAAATCAATCGGTTACCATAACTCATATGGTAACTTCCCCAATTACTTCAAATTTGAACGTCCCTCCTTGACATGTGGCGCCCTTAATTTGCTTGGAATAAACCATGACAATCATTTCATTAACTCCTAATTAGATCTCCTTTAATTTATCATAATTACCATAAGTAAATTTTCTTATTTAATTTCAATTTCAAATCGGTTTCAAAATAGGAATGCTAATCTCAATTCCCCACGATTTGATCCCCCTAATCAAGGATAAATTAGTTAGGCCACATCACCCACGTGCCCACTAATCCCTCTTAAAAAAGATTTCACAAATATCAAAACCGTAATTATGAAGCGATCGATCGGTGCGCACAGAAAAATGCGTTTCACAATTGATACGATTGATCGTTTATGAAGCGATTGATCGCGAGAACCGAACTAAAAAATCACAGTAGATACGATCGATCGTCACACCACCAATCGACCGCACTAGGCTTAAGCTTGTTCACAAAATTGGCCCGATCAATTGTGTCTCTTAACGCGATCGATCGCGTCCAACAAAATCTCAATTTAACAATCCTTTTAATTAATTCCAAAACTCATAAATTTAAGGCGAAAAGAAAACTCACTTTGAGCAAAATTTCCCGCCAACAACGATCAAAGCACCTGGTTAAGAATTTAAAATTTCCAGGTATTACAAATGGATTCCTTACAAACTAGCTAAATGCAAAAGAGACAATTAGGTTGTGATAACAAAGAAGAGTGACAATTAGAAAAGCTCCCATTTTCCCTTCTTTGCTGAACACTAGTCTACAAGTTGGTGAAAAAATATCTACTTTAGTTTAAATATACATACATATTGAATAAATGCTTTACCATATTTACCATGTAAGATTAGAAGCTGTATCGAAGTGAATAACAGAATGTGCAAAGATAACTCAATAAAAAAAGATAAAATTATAATTATTTCAACTTAGTACGGTCAAAGGCTGCCTTGGGCTAGCTGTTCTTTTCACTTTTCTTTGGCAGATTGGGCTAGCTGTTCTTAAACTGCATTGACGCCTCCATAACAAGTTTTGCCATTTCTCAGAGTTGAGACTTTTCTAGTACTTCACAAACATGGCAGTCGCTGAATTATAATTGGTTGTTACCATTTATAGCTACGTTCAACAAATGGTTTGGTTAGAACAACTGTGCCATGAGGTAAAGGGTCAAAAGACCCTGCAGGAGATCTGATATTGAGATCAATGTCTTCCAGTTTTCTCACATGACATTCTCCATGCCTGGTAACAGATCCCATTTCTCTGAGAGTTACAGGGTTGTTGTCATATGTATGTTGTGTGACCTCATGCCATTACACTTCATACTTCACAGTACACCTGCCTGCCTTAATCGCTTCAATTCGAGGAAACAAAATCAGCCATGTAATAATGATACCCATGTTTTTTTCAAATGCAGTCATGCTTCATTGGACAGGGAGTATATGATGTTCATGAAGACCTTTTTTACTCTTAGTACATGAGAGAAAACTGGAAGACAAATTCTCTCAAAATCTTTACGGCATGCTCGAGCAGATTGGCAGCACGATATGGTGCTATGAGATAGAAGATTGCCCATCTCCTTCTAGTCTGGTCCGAAGGACTAGGACACTCCTATTTAACAAACAAAAACGAGTGTATAATTTCTTTACTTACGGCCCAATTTCTGTACTATTATTACACTCCTAGATTGCCCAACCTGGCAAGAGAAACTCTTTTAAGCTGTACTCGGCTTATCCTAAAGGAGCCCACCAGTGTATAACCTCTGTACTTAAGGCCCAGTAGTTGTTTAGAACTAATCGAATAGAAAAAGAAGCGACAAAGAGGAACATGCCATCGGTGATCCTTTTGAGCACCCTAAAATTTCTCAGTAACACCCACTTTCGAGAGTAGGTAGGGAAAAAAATTATTTTTACTAGTATGCTCAGTAGCACCTCAATGTTACATTTTTGACGTAGTTATTACAAAATCTCAGTATTTGGCAGTGGCATTCGACTTCCAGAAATGACAATTACTTACAATTGTTTTATTGCATTCAATCTTGCAATAGTGATCCATTGTTATATATTTAACGGTAGTATCTGATCGTCAAGTTGAAAGAAACGAATTCAGGCCCGTTCCTCCATCTAGCCATGTCAATATCAACTACTGAATGAGTTCTAGGCCCAGAAAAGAAGTTTTGATATGAATGGGCTTCTATGGCAATCCCCTCCACCCACATGACGTGGACCACACATGAAGTCCACAAATACAACAATCTCTTCTGTTTTTTCTCTTCCCGTAACACACCACAATTCAAACAATGCCATATAGATTGCTTTTAACTTCATGTTTCCAGCATTTCTATGACAATTTCCATGGACAGTTTCCAGCATTTCTATGACAATTTCCATATCGTTAATGTGGGTCATCCCATATCTATAACACTATAATGATCCGTTTGCTTCAAAGCCAGTGTGTTCATTGCCCATTGTAGATTACCACACCTTCGATGCCAGTGGCTTTCATTTTGAATTTTCAGTCCAGTTTACACTATCTGGGGCTCAAGCACGTCTGCGTGAGCTGAGGCAATCTGGCTGCTAATAGAGGGCAGGCTGGTTTGTATAGCTGCCCGCCCACCCGGTCTCAATTCGACAATTCACATTGTTTCGGGCCATGCCGACGTGCATGAACCAGTGCTATATGAACTTTTTCCTTTGAATTTTAAGTTTTGCTAATATACTTAATGTTGAACAAAAATGTAGCAAAAGCCATCCATATGCGTTAGTTCGAAGAATCCCTTTTTCATGTGCCTCGCCTCATATGTATTGCGGTGCACCGAGGCAGGTCCAACCGCACATGTTTAACTTTTGTGCAGTTTTGATAATGGATTGACTTTAGGATACACCGCATATCAGGGGAATAAGAGGGTCTAATGATAAACTGTCAAAACCTGAAGGTATGTAAATTCTGCCGCATGAACCCTTTTAGTACTCCCTCCGGTCACTTTTAATAAATAGCTTTGATTTTCAAATGCATATAAGGGGAATAATAGGATCTAATGATAAACTGTCAAAACCTGAAGGTATGTAAATTCTGCCGCATGACTTTTAGTACTCCCTCCGGTCATTTTTAATAGATAGCTTTGATTTTCAAATGAACTAATTTTATTAAAAGTGACCAGGGGGAGTATATGATTTTTTAAGTTTTCTTATCTACGCTAAGAATACCTAGTGTGTTTTATATTTTCATGAGAAGTAAGGGAATTGTGCTGCCACCAAGCAATGGCAAGTTCACAAAATTCTATGGGTCTATCATAACTAGCTAGAGGGCTTAGGGAGCATGCGGAGTCTTATTAAAAACCCGAAGGATATGATTTTTAACACCACAACCTGACTCATATATTAATTCTTTTTGCCTCTAGGTGACCAAAAAGGGGAGGCGAAAGAAAGATGGAGCTTGGAGAGGCAAGAGGGAAGGGAAGGTGGAATGGTGCGGGGAAGGGCAAGGCTCGTGATGTCATTGTCGGAGAAGAAGAAAAAAAGATATGGAGGTAATGGGAGAAATTATTAGGTACGCTTGGCGTACGGGGAAGTCATGCTCACCACCACAGGTGATTTACACCACAGGTGATTTACACGACTCCAATGCTGAATCACACGGGGGACCCATAAATTGAAAATCGTATCAATCACTAATTGGCAATGAGCAGACCTTAATAACTTCTTGAGGTAATGGAGAAAATTTTTATCTAAAATCAAAACAAACTACTCACTCTGTTCATTGAAGCATGTCTTCATTTGAAATTACAATTTATTGGACTATAAGGACCCACTCCGCATTTTTGGCCGTGAGGGAGCAACATGGAATGGTGCCACGGAAGGAGCAATTTATTTTATTTTATTAAAGTCGAATAGATGGAGTATGCCACATTTTGCTCAGGAACAAATCACATATCGCGCACGAGATACAAACTTAATACGAATTACATAGAGGCTCAAAATTTCAGAGGCAGTTTCAACTTGTTTCATACATTTTCGAGTGTCTATGCAATATGAAATTATTTCAATTTCACGTGTGGGATATGAAAGTTATTCTCATGATCGTATTTGAACCATGGAAAATCGTCTTGCCGATATATCGGTATCGGACACAAACCGATACACCGATACCACTTAATCTCGATTTTTCAAATTTTTCCAAATATCGGCGATATATCGCCGATATATCGGTTTCGGACCGATATATCGGTATTTTTTGAATTAAAAATATTGTTAAAAAAAAAAATTTCAAATTTTTTTTTTTTTGAAAAAAAAACTTTCATGTTTGTTTTTTATCCTAATATGCATTTTTATGCATATTTTGAAATGTATTCTTTGTTTAAATTAGTATAACTCATTTTAGAAGTTAGATTGTGAAAATATATGATAAAAACTAGTTTTTAACGATCGATATTTTTTACACAATATCTCCGATATTTCGTCTCTTTGGCCGACCGATATTTTACCGATATCCGATACGATATTCCATGATTTGAACTCAATGAAGAAATAACCATAGCTTTGTATATAAAAAAGGAAATAACCATAACTCAGAAAACAGGTCTAGTCTTGGTGTGTTCGCTTGGATGACGTGTTGACTCTAGTGTTGAAGGGAGGCGAGTGGGGAACCAAACTTTGACTTATCAGTGTCAAAAAGAAACCCTAGTTTCCCCAACTAACACTAAATAATGTCATTATAACAAAACACTAAGTAATGCTATTGGAGGACTTATTGCGTAAATTGCAATTTTGAACTATGTATGCAACTTTCCTACCACCTACTTATTTTGTAAACCCTTTTTCACAAATCAGAGGGCACATACGTTTTTTTGGACTACAACCGCCCATAGGCAGTGGACCCACTCACACACCCAAGCATACCCCAATTCTTGAGTCAATGTGCCCCTTTACTACTAAAGTGCCTGGATCCGGGTTCGAACCCGGGAACGTCTCTACCAAATGTGTAGAGTGTTGCGTATGGGGCGAGGGTACATACACTTAACAATGTGGGCAGCTCATTGATACCCAAAAAAAAAAAGCAATGTGTGCAGCTGATGTTTATAGAGGAAGCCCGAGTTCATGTTACAAATTCAACTAACATCAGCAAAAGACAAAAGAAACATATACTTAATACTTTATATACTTTCTAAATCTATGAAATATTTAAATGACATTAATTGGGATTCCTTAGTTGAAGGTGCATTGTTCTTGGTCTTAGCGAAATCGAATATTAATGTAATAATTAATTTATATCTTCAAGGGGGGTCTGCCTTTACTTTTGTCATAAGAAAAAGACATTTTGAAGGGCCTCTTTTTTAATTATAAACAAGGCCAACAGCTTTGTTCAAGAGGGGAATATAAACAAAAATAAATTTGTTGCCAAAAAATATAAAGAAAAAGAGACAGGGACAATGGTATTCTGCCCAGCATTATTGATGTATTTACAGCCCAGTTCGACCGACTTGTGCTCTTTTCAGGCCCAGTCACGGCAGTGTGAAAATCGGTAATTTCAAGGGTCAAAAATGTCATTGGAACTCTGAGAGAAGAACAGATCAGTTCCAGCGTAGGAAAAAGGAGGGTTTGGCAGCTTTAAAATCGCCGAACAAGGGATACTTATTTATTTTCGTCTTATTATAAATTATTTTTTTCTTTTGCCTTCTATTCCCCATTAGTCTTTGGCTTTGGCAGGTCTGAATCACCTGCCTGGCCAGCAATATCGAATCTGACTACTTGTGATTTCCCCCAAATGTTAACCTTCTTCTTTATACATTTGGAAAAGGGAAAAGTTTAAATGAGATCGCTCTCATATTACTTATATGAGGCCACTTTGAATCATAGCCGTTGGATCTTGATCTGACGGCTACAAATATCCATAATGATCTCACCTACTCTTTGATGTGACACACTCACCTACCTACTAATTTGATATCCACCATCTGATCAGAATCTAACGGCAATAAAGATTGGCCTCATGCTCCTTATATGAGAACGATCTCATGTAAACTCATCTCTTTGGAAAATGTTATACATGTCCTAGCTCATGCAGTCGGCATCAGCTGGAGCGCTGAACACCCATCCGATCGAGATCGCGGCGGGTGTTCACAGTTTCAAACTCGCCTGTCCCTATTTTAACATGCCTCACCGGAATTAAATTCCAACCGCTTGAGCGCACATCAATGCGCATGAGCCAAAGGATTCAAAATATTTACAATTCTAAGAATAATTTCTTACTTCTTCTCCGTGCAATTTTTATAAAAAAATGTTTATATGTGCTTATATCAGTATATGTGCTCCTGCTCACGCACGTTGGCATGAGCAGTGGCGCCCGCCTGCCGCTGTTTGAACGCATGTCACCGGATTGAAATCCGACCGCCAAAACGCACGCTGACGTGCGTGAGCCATAATCAGGACCCTAAAAATACTTCTAATTCTAAGATTAAATTTCTCCTCTTCTTCTATCTATAACATTTTAAAATTCTAAATAATTTACATATATAGAAAAAAAAACTCAAACCATTTCATTTTCTTTAAAAATTCTCACACCCTTTTTACTCCTGCTTTTTTCTCTCACATGGTCTTCACCTTTTCCTCTTCAGTTTTTCATCTGAAAATCCGTTTTCCGGTCAGACAAGACAAAAACCGGTTCCAGTGTCGGAACTCCGAAGAAGATCTCCGAGAGGCGCCACTAGATTCATAAAATCCATTTTCCCCACCAAAAAGCTTCAAACTGAAAATTTTCAGATTTTTCAGCCATGGAAGCACCTTTCCCTTCTGCCGTGAAAATGGTGTCAGAAGGTCCACGATGGGGTCAGAAATGTCAGTTCTGAACTCTTGAGCTCCTTGACCTTCCCTGTTCAAGCTCAGAAATGTCAGTTCTTTTTTGTTTTTATTTGAAGTTCTCTTTTTTTTTTTGAAAAAATTCTTTTCTTTTTGCTGAAATTAGTTCTGAAATGGTTTAGACTTTAGGGTTGAGAAGAAGTTCATATTTTGAGTGTAATGGTTCTTCCTTCTTCTGTTTTTTTATATATTTATTTTGAAGTCCAGATTGATGGGAAAAGCTGAGATTTTGGGAATAATCTATGCTTGAAAAGAGCTGCTGGGGGAGAAGGGTTTTAGTCTGGTGAAAGATTGGAGAAGGGTTTTTCTAGGGTTTTAGTGGAAAGTTGTATGCATGGAGGCGAGGGAAGGGGTGAGTCCATCAGCGGCGACCGCTACGGCTGCGGCGACAGCGGCGCAGAGGAGTGAAAACCCTAGTCAGAGTGCTGCGGCACCGGCTACTGCCCCGGTAGTGGCGCAGGATCTGCTGACGGTGCCGGGACCGGTAGGACCGCCGAAGAAGAAGAGAGGGCGGCCTCGGAAGTATGCGCCGGACGGGAGTGTCTCCTTGGCGCTCTCGCCGACGCCGATATCGGCATCTGCGCCAGCGGTGGCGGCGGGGACCGGAGTTGGCCCGGAGGAGTTCTCGGGTTTGAAGCGGGGTAGAGGGCGGCCAGCGGGTTCTTTGAACAAGCCACGGGTGGAATTGGATTCCTCAGGTACTGATTTTAGTAATTACACTGTTGTTACATGTTACTGAATTTGATTGATGTGAGTTCTATTGTGTTTTATCTACTGCTGAAGATGGTTAGCTCATTGCATATGACTTTGATCAAGATCCTTATTCACTATAGTAGTGTGGGACCTGTGGATGGTATACTCTTGGCTCCAAAGATCTGAACAAAATTTGGCTTTTCTTTCTTTTGATGTAAGCAAAAAGGATAGTGTGGTTCATGTTTATTCTGGTAAGGTGGGTCCTTTAGTTGTGGGGGATGATGTTTGAAGTATTTTTGTAGACATGGAGGTCACGGATTTAATGCAGTCTGTTTAATCGCGTTTGGTGTGTATGTATAACGTTAATTATGGTTTTGTGTAAATTTACCTTAAATTCAGGTTTTAATAATTGTTAATTAGTCGTGAAAATTTTTATGCCCTAGCTTTTAAATTTATCTAATCACTTTTTTTTTCTATTTTTCGGTGATTCCTTTGTGTTCTATTACTGTGGGTATGTGTTGCTTATATTTCTCTTACATTTATATATGTTTGTAATCTAAGAATCTGTTGCATCGTTATTGATAATGTTTGTTGGATTTGCTGGTTGACTATCATTTTTCTCATTTTACATCTACCATACTACGAGATTAATTTAATTTCTCAATCTGGATTTTGTAGGAGAATGGGCCGGATGCTCTGTTGGTGGAAATTTCACCCCTCATATTATCAATGTTCCTGCTGGTGAGGTATGGCTGTGCCATTTTTAACCTTCTATTTCTGTTCTTTTATGCTCCCTCCGTTCCAAAATACTATATACATTTGGAAATATTTACTGTTCCAAAATACTGTGTACATTTTGCCAATTCACGTGACTTCCTCTTTCCAAAATTGGAGGAGACTTGGAAGGATTGACTTGAACTTGGTTCGTGAACAAGCATGCGAGTTGGACGGGATATCAGGGAGAAGAGATCATGTGACTTCTTGTGAGCTTCATGGTCCAATAAAAATGAGAATTTTCTCAAATGTACACACTATTTTGGAACGGAGGGAGTACCTTGATGTAGACCTCATAAGTTAATTATATATGTCAAAACAAGAAGTGGAAGGTGAAAAATAGGTTGTTCATTGAACAATTTTAGTTGGCCCATCTTTTTTCATTTAAGCTCTTCTTTCGATGATTCATATCTCACAGACTCTTGGAAAGTCACTGAATGAGATCTTCACGAGCTGAAAGTACTTTTTTGGTTGTTTAGGATGTCACTATGAAGATCATTTCGTTTTCTCAACAAGGGCCACGGTCTATATGCATCCTGTCTGCAAATGGTGCCATATCAAATGTTACACTTCGTCAACCTGATTCTTCGGGTGGCACGTTGACTTATGAGGTTTGGCAGAATAACCTTTATTTATTTATTTCAGATGCCAAAAAATAAATAGTAACCTTTATTTCTTAATATTTCTGTGATTGGGGACGTTAGTTTGGTTTCTGTAATAAGCAATGAGTTTTCTTACCAGACCGTTAATCCATTTTTAGAGTTTATTAATACAGCTTGGTGAGCTATCATGATATTGCAATTTGAAGTTGGTACTTTATCCATGATTTGGTTCGGTTTCTATAATAAGCAACACAAGAGTTTTTTTGCTAGTCCGTTTATCATTTTCTAGAGTTTAATACAGCTTGTGTCATATCAGGATCTTGCACTTTGAATTTGGATCCTTTATCCAAGATATTTGAATTTAGAGTTGGCACAAAACAGGCTAGAATGGAGGCGTAATATCCGTGTTGCCCATCCCAAACTGTTGGGGAAAGGCGCTACTTGATTAGGATTATTATCCATGATTTGGTTCGGTACTCATTGTATAGCGGAGGCACATGTTTTTGAAAGTAATTTCTCTTTTGTTTGAATTTTTTTCATATATACTTATTATGTAATTACTGTTAGAAACCAAAGTTGTTTGTGCAGTCCCACCAAATTATTTTCTTCTTTCTATTTTTTCCTTCAACATATTATATAACTCTGTTTGGTTCTTTCAATTTTATAAGTCCATTATAAAGAACCAACAAAAGTTTTGTCTTTCCAACCTTATATCTTAAGGGGTTTCTGAAATTTAATGGATTTCTGCCCACTGGGCTTTGGTATTAGGGGTCATCTCTTCCTTCATTGTGTGTTTACCATCCCTGAAATAGAAGGTACACTATTAATTTACTAGGTGGATATTGAATGATGTGCAATCCATGTTATGGACACTTTGACTTTCATCTGTTAAAAATTAATGTGCTTATTACTTTATTTTTGGAGTGTTACAATGAATTTATGAATTAATCTAGGACTTTTTCCAAATTTTAGAAGGTATGAATCTTTGGTATAGCAATATTGGTGTGGTACTCGGGTTATTATAATTTGCTGCTTAGAGGGAACACCAATTTATTCTTGTACAATTATTATATAGGGTCGCTTTGAGATACTTTCTCTGTCTGGATCATTCATGCCAACAGAAAATAAAGGAGCAAGGAGTCGGTCAGGTGGGATGAGTGTGTCATTAGCAAGTCCAGATGGCCGTGTTGTTGGAGGGGGAGTTGCTGGTCTATTAATAGCTGCAAGTCCTGTGCAGGTACAGTTTGGTTTTCCTATGGTTAAACATTAGAGTGTTGGCTTTATGTAAATGTGATTATTATTGATTATCTGCTGTTTATGATCTCTTCTTTGTGGTATCAATGTTCTAAAACTGGTACATCAACTGAGCCAAAGATGGCAGGACCTGGCAATTCTAGTTTGTCTGCTAGTTTCTGGCTGGGTAGGCGGTCAGTGAAACTGTTTACCAAAATCAACTTTTTTTGAAGATGAAATAAAAAATGGTAGTTCAAAAGCTTTGATTCATTTTTCTTCCACACTTGTCATTGTTCTACTTTTCATTTGATGATATTCCATGTCAAGTTTTAAGATTTTGACATATTCACCAAAACAAGTTTTTGTCTATGGGTTAAAATATGGAACTCAAACCCCATACTCATCTTAATTTTCTTTACAGAACCTTGACTTTTTGAAAGCATAAAAACATCTCTTCTTATTAGGGAGCTGTATAACTTAGAGATTGACTGGCATTAGGAATTTCTAGTCTTCTTGTTATTAAGAGACAGGTTAGCAGGCTAAAGGGTCTGTGCCACCTTGTTTAATAGACCACTCGATATAAATTTCAGTCCTATTAAATCAGGAAACAGTGGGATTTTTCACATCACCCCACCCCGTTTCATGCATGCAGCGTGTCTGGGGCAGACACAAACTTTTTTCTTTAAAAAGGATGCTGAACTATCATAAAATATATTTAGATGCAAGTGAGTTTTGCTTTCAATAAAGGGAGTAACCGGGCTCCCCAAAGTTTTTTCTCTAGGAATTTGTTAAGCCAGGATGTTTTTGGACATTTTTGCTAACTTTATGCTTTGCATTTTTTTAATTACTGTAATGCCAGATTTTTTAAGTTTCTCATTTTCCCCAATTTATTTAAGATGATGATGATATTCGTTTCAATTGCCAATTATCTTTGTACTGAAAGTATGAGATAAGCGTTCGAGAGTCTGCTACTTATATTTACTGATGTTTTTTTAGGTTGTGATTGGAAGTTTTATTCCTTACGTTCCTGAACAAAAGCCCAAAAAGCATAAAGCTGATCCTAACATACGCTCCATGCCAACGGCTGCTATACCGATTTCTTCTGCGGACATGGATGATTCATACGTAGTTCAAGCTCGTGTATCTACAACTAGACCGGACCTGACAACTTCTTCCTATCGTGGAGAAAGTTGGGCGACCTTGCACCCAATGGCAGAAACTAGAAACTCATCTTCAACTGACATCAATGTATCCTTGCCTGGCGAATAACCGGGAGGGGACCTAATTTCTTGACTAAAGCTTTCCATGCTGACCTAGTTGGAGTTCTCATATCGTTTGCAGCTGACCTTAAATTGTGACTCACTTTCTAGGAAACGACGATTCTGCAGCAAGGAAACCCAACCTAAGTTATTATTCGACATATTACAAGAAACCGGCTAGACCATTATTAATCATCTGTACCTGTTGAGACCATTCTTCCTTACTTATTTTGCTTTATCATGCTTGAATTTGTAGTTCGAGAACTTTGTATGCGTCGTGTGGTGTGGTTAGTTTTTATTATGTTTGATAGCCGTGGATAATCCGCATGACTACTTTTTTATCCTATTAAGAAAGATGAACTTGATTTTATTAGCCATTTCGAGCTTGCAATGAGGCGTATTCGTTTTCCAATGACCCAGAATATGTTTTTGTTTAATGTGCAATGCAAGGCACAACTTAAGGCTCCCAAACAGTGCTTAAATGGCTTTTCGGCTTTTCGCTTATTCAGAAATGGCCTGTACGAGGAAGGTACACTTGGTGTATGAGCCGCTCTTAGCATGTGTTGGAGTATAAAATAAATAATAAAAATTTCTATTTCGTAACAGCTCAAATTTTTTGGAAACTTGATTATCTTACAGCATGCAAGCAACTTATTATTTATTGATGGAAAAAAACTTTGAACGCAAAGTGGTTCTCTAGAAATAGTTCCATGTATGTTGCCATGAGCAAATGCTCTCAAAGCTTAGCCTCCTTGCTAGTAAGCTGGCTCCATGAAAGTCTACTCTGCCAAAGCATCGAGTTGTTAAATTATTGGATATGCATCGCAAAAATATGTCATCTTACAAGGATAAGGTTGGCAAACTTGTTCATTAGAAAGAAAGCCTTGAGAGGTATATAAGGTCATGCGTCAATCTACCTAAAAAACTTAATTTAGCCTCAACATGATATATGATTCTCTCTCTCTCTCTCTCTGCATGTGTCCGTAACTTAATGTTGACTCACTTAACCAGAGCAATTTCAACTCCTACTGTAGTTTTGGAAATTGTTAAGTGCCAATTTTTTTGGCAACAAGTGCCAATTATGTTCGAAGTACATGGGTGTCTGAAATAATTAAATATTACTCCTGCGCAAAAATCATTGCAACATTTGAAAATGAGTCAAATTTATTGCCCTATATTGCCCATAGCATTTCAAGACTCTTCTTAACCCTGCAGATGCACGTTCATGAGGATCTATAGGCCTGTAGGGCAGCCAGGTTATATGATATGAAGACAGTAAAAAAAATGTAATTTCAGATAAATTGATAAGTATCTAACTTCTAAACCATCACAGGACATGCTTATGATTTGATTATGAAAACTGTGTTTGGTGTCAACAACGTTTACATCAAGATTGACCACTTTCCTTCTATCAAGAAATAAAAATAGACTGAACTTAATCAAGTATGACCATTTCCATTTTATGATTTTTCTATAACATACAGTCGCTCTTCCTCCCTGCTTGGAAACTAACATGCAGTAATTATACGTCTGTGAGAACGACCTTGGTACAAAACTCCACTAAAAGATTTTGGTGTACTTTCTGAGAAAGTTCTCCCCTTTGTCTATGACCTATGACTTCTATTGCAATTATTAAGCAAGCTATAAGAAGAGAACTAGAACAACAACTCTAGTGCTTGCATTGAACTCCAAAAGCAAGGTTATGAAAATACTGCCTGCATTTCTCAAATCTGTTTGTATGGTAGTTTCTTAGTGCCTGTCCTCCTAGTTCTGCACTCTATTCCAATAGCTTGCCACCTCTATGAGCTTGTTGAATTTCTCTACCAAATATTCACCTTCAAGGAGAAATACAGACCATTGTTCGCTTTTATCATATGCAATTTCATTCTCCTTGTCATCTTTCTTATTAGTTCTACGTCCTCTAATGAACAGAAATATATTGCACCATCACCAGCTAAGGAAGGTGGAGAGTTATATTACAATGCTAGGCCCGATTTTGATGAAGACGATGATGCCCTCGTACTCAATTTGGATGATGATGATGGACATGGGGAAGAGTACGATGAAGATGGAGTACCTGGTGAGAGTGATGATGCTGATGGAGGAGATAAGAAGGAATATGGAGATGAGGCCGAAGATGACGATGGCGAGTACGATGAAGATGGAGTACCTGGTGAGAGTGATGATGCTGATAGTGGATATGAGGCCGAAGATGATGATGGCGAATTGGCCGGAAAAATTGAAGAGTTCATAGAAAAAATCTACAGTGGGTGGAGGTTGGAGAGACTAAGGGAGAAGAGACTGATTCAAGAACTCCAGTCCAATATTGGCTAAGTGTTTTATGTGCAACCGTAGTTCTTTTTATCATGCTATGCGTTGTATATATGTGTGTATAGTTGCCTTTGTCCATAATTTTCTTAATTGATCTGTGAAAAGAAAATTTAGTGGCTTGGGCATAGCTGAAGTAGATTGCTAATGGAGCTTGTAGCTTTGTAGCTCAAATTATGTGTACACGAAACCATAATGTATATGCCTATAAGAAGCTCTGTGTGATCCTTGTAAATTTGTTATGAAAAGTAGGCATTGGATGATGCTTTGTCATTGTGTCTCCTCATCTCTTTTTGTTTTCTTTGCTAGCGAGCAGTGTTTGAGTCATTAGGACCTGACCAAAGCGGGAGAGTGTTTGCTCCTCCTACCCCATGTCCACCAAGATATGAGGTAGGAGGGACCCATGACACACATGCCGGCATACGTTAACACACTAGCGCATCACTTGCATTAACTTGCACGAGCACAAGTACCATTGATCCCCATGATCAACTAGGGCTGGTCGTGGACAGTCGTGTCCATGTGTCCGTGTTCGAGCCATGTAAGATTATCTGTTAAAGTTTGATACGGCTACGGGTCCTCGAATGTCCGTCCGTCCAAGGTCCACTACTTCGCCTCCCAACCATCCTCTATACAAAACATGTCGCCATCCTCAATATTAACTTTCCTTTTTTCTTCGCTCAGTAAATCCACAATGTTAACTTTCCTTTTTTCTTCACTCGGTAAATGAGAAGTTCTTATATTTTTTACATTTATGCCATCATGTGCTCACATGATAGACAAATAATTTTTAAAAGGTGACTTGAATTTTAAATTTTGGTGAGTGAAATGAGTGGTAGATTTTGTTTGTGTCCTCGTCTCATCTATGTCCACCGGACAGTCGTACACATACACAAACAGAGTAGTTACATACATATATTAATGGGCACAGACACAACAACCCATGTCCGATGTCCGTCCGGTCCAAGAGTAGCCATTCGATCAACGGCTTCTGCAGAGGATCCAAGAGTAACAAATAATTTTCCTACTAGAGGGGGCAAGGCAACCAACCTCGTCGCCATCCAACCCCTCAGACACAGACACATACATCGCCCACACATCCCTCGCAAAGCGTAAGTAATGACCTAATCCCTCTGTGGGGGTAAGTAACGAGTCGATTTTTTGTTGTCTCTACCATGTACATATGCAGTTGGACCCATGACTCTGGTTTGTTTACTGAAGTCAAAGCAGATGTTTTTTCTATTTGTTGTTGGGGTCATCTTTATTTGACATGGGCCCCCATCCAACTCTATCTAGTTGGTGCCTAGTCCCCTTCTGGGGTATTTTTCTATTCAAATAAGAAAGTTGGAGCCTTGGTGATTTCAGCATCATGATATCAAAACCTGACGCATAGAACACATATATCTCTTAGGATAAGAGATATAGCTGATGTAGATTTTAGTCAATCACCCACTCTCCCTTGTGATTTTTCCACTCAACCCCAATTTCATTGAAGATTCACCATTGCTTTAGGGGAAAAAGAAAAAGAAAAAGAAAAAAAGGAAATAAGCTAAGATCCAACATGGCATCGACTCCTTAGTCCTTCCATCCCATTTTAATAATGCAATTTGCAAAAAAAAAGGAATATTGAAGGAAGTCAATAAATCAACCTTTTTACTTTATTCACTGATTACCTTTTTTAACTCCATCCACTAATCACTATGAAAAGGATCACATGAAATAGGATAATTAATATGCGACATATCTTTTGAAATGAGACGGGGACGGAGGGATTGTTTTTCAATTAACAGGATACAATACTGATCACAATATGTCATGATCTTTTATGAATTGTATAAAAAATTAATCTTTTATGGAGACAAGGGAGAATTTTTCCTTAAAGGACACAATACTCAGTATGTCATGATCTTTAATGTAAAACCAAACCAGGTTTCAACTGAAACATCTTATTAATATGTTTGTACATAAATATCTCAAGCTACAAAAATATTTCACATAACTTCTTTGGTAAGAGGCTAAAATCTCATAAAAGAGACCAGTGAATTGGATTTCACATCACTGTCCGGGCCATGAGAAGCTTCTCAGCTCTCCACCTTCTGTTAATCTTCTCAATGAACTCTTCAGCTCTTCTCCTCAGCTCATCTTCCTCCCAGTCTCCATCTTCCTCTTCCTCAGTTTTTTCCATTACCACAATTGAAGTAGAACTTTCAGAATTCCGATCATCAGAATTTGTTGAAGAATTTGACTGGCTGATGACATGGGTGGAATCTGATTTCTTCGCACTAATGAAAATGGCAGCAATGATCAAATTGAAGAGGCAGAAGATGAGAAGAGAGTTGGAAGCTGCATTCAAGACCAAATCAACTGTGGACTGCAACATGGTTCAGCAAGTGCTGACTGCTAATTAAGGACGAGAGATATCAGTGACTGACTGGCTTTGCTGCCACTGAGGTAGCCCTTTTTAAGGCTGAAGAAGAAAGTGTGGGGAGGAAGATGTTCTTGTTGACTTTGAAAGGAGATGTGGTATGAAAGCTACAAGCTTGTGTCACATTATTGTTTTGTTTATAGGGTAAGAAGCTTCCAACTAGTTTACTGATGTTCACAGTGAGGCTTAAAAAAGTTTTTGTACATGACAAACCTCTTGTGGTATAAGGGCTGTTGACGAATTTTTGGGCTGACATGGGGGGGGGGGGGGTAAAATTTTAAATGCAGACAGGCTTCATTGGACGGAGGGGAGGGAGTAGATAGATTTAACAAATGCTGGACTGGGCCCCAGCCATGTGTCCGACTCTTAACTACGGAACTTTTTGAAAAGTCTAATGGAAGGAAGGCTTTTAAATAGAGTGTGTGACCTATGTGTGATTATATTTCACAACTGGAAAATATTAAAATTACATAATGCCATTATATATATATCTAATTATCAGTGACAAAAATCATGATTGATTATTGTATCATACAACTTTTAAATTACAAGTATTACTGACAAGAAGTTGTTATATTTGTTAATAGATGTTTTTTGGAGTTCAGCTCCCTAGTCAATGTGTTTAACCATGTGATCATGTCGGTCACCTAATTAAAGCAATTTGACACGGGAAGCTTCAGGAGTTTTGAAGTGATAATGAAGATTTTTGTTACACTACTTATATACGTCATCAATTTGTTAAAAGTGAAAAAAATTGGCGTTCTCTACCACGTAATTTGACGCCAACTTTGACCACATGATAGACATCACGTAAACATTAAGTGATTGATTGGGTAAAAGCTGCTCTGATTGGAGCAAGCCTGATGCAATTATACCCAGCATATGCACATTAAATCCCCCGGGAGTTCTTTCCATATTACCTGGCGCCAACTATCGTTTTGACATATGACCCAGAATCTCTTAGTTTCTTCCATATAACCCAAAATACCCCCAGGAAGAGGTATAAGCCATCACTCTGCGTTTTTTTATTACCCGGAATCTGAGGAGCGTTCAGTCAGAAAAGAAGGTGAAGCGTTCTGAAGAAGTTCCGTCTGGCATCTCTGCCCATATCATCGTCGGTGTCGGTGCTGTCGAACTTAGGAAAGGTCATCTTCGCGCCAAAAGGCAGGAAAACAGGCGGGAAAGACTGGGTACGCAAAAATAACTTTAACGGAGGCATCGTACATCAAAAAACGGTATGTCAAGTTAAAATACTATAATTTTTATAATAAAAGTTGTTTCCAGAGAAGAAAGTTGAAAACTTGCCAAGTTTTCAACTATTTACAATATCGTGTCTTCGACAACACGACTGTAACAATAGTCGTGTTTTATGCAACATGACTTATATACGATGTTTTTTTACTCATATACGGTTTTTAATATTTCGGGTACTGATAGAGAAGATACCTGTGTGCTTACACTACGATGGAGTTTTTATAAATTTTGATGTGTACGTGAGCGGGAAACGGAAGCTCATGCCTCTAGATACACAAGTAAAGTACCTAGAACTGTTGTAGCAAGTGGAAGAAAGATTACTGTTGAAGTCTGCACCTGGTACATTATCTGTGTCATATCGTGTTGATTCTGAATCCCCATACCTCTTTGAAGATGATAAAGACCTGAAGTCAATATTTCTCCTTCACAAGAGCAACCAAGGCACAAATGGACTACACCTGTACGTAGTGAACTTCTACTGGCAATAACATGGAGACTTCCACTCTCAATAAGGAAATAAATTCCAATGCAAATAAGGAGGAGGAGAGGATACCAGAGGCAAAAGTAAGGCCAACCAGTAAGACACCGCCGAAGAGGCCGTCCAGCTGGGGCAATATGACACTTGCATCAGCAGTTGAAGGATGAAGAGATGAAGATTATTAATTTGAAGT
This sequence comes from Houttuynia cordata, assembly GCA_039654745.1. Lineage (NCBI taxonomy): Eukaryota > Viridiplantae > Streptophyta > Magnoliopsida > Piperales > Saururaceae > Houttuynia > Houttuynia cordata. The sequence goes on from CM077505.1 coordinate 24,948,039, forward strand.
TGCGAGGTAAGACTTCTAAGGAGCGGATACAAGCAAGTCGTGTACTATTATAGTCGACTATAATAGTACACGACTAGAAATTTGGTCGTGTCTTATGCAACACGACTATATACATAGTCGTGTAATTTAGTACACGACTATATATGAAGTCGTGTTGCATAAGACACGACTTGACTACTTCCAGTCGTGTTCTCAAGTCCATTCATACAAATTTTTTCACGTAGATTGGGAGATGGGGAAGAAGGTGAAGATGAAGATGAAGACCAAGATGAAGATGAAAATGAAGATGCAGGTGAGGAAGAATTTTTCGATGAAGAAGAATTACTGTGGTTTGCAGATGAGTGGGATGAGCCTCTTCCACTCCCAAATTTTCGTCAGGCAGATTTGACGAGAAGAGACCACTCTGTGCCCGATATAGAACTCCAACATGCAGCATTAGCATCAACTTCTAGAGTTCCCACGGCAGGAGACACATCTAAAGAGAAATCTATCGTGTCGGAGCTGCAAGATTTAGAGGACGATGGTGACGGTGGTTGGGATTGAGGTACCTATTCACCACAGGCTAGTCCTGCAAAAAATTATGAGGAGACGATGTTGACAGGCAGTTTACAAGAAGATGACTATGAGACACAACTTGCCTTAGGGGCTAGATTTGAAAGCGTGAAGCAGTTCAAGATGGTTCTTACTGATTTCGCAATCAAGAGGAAATTCATGTTCAAAGCAGTAGACGAGAACAATGACACATTTGCTGCAAAGTGCAAGTTTAGAGGGTGCGCGTGGTATATACGGGCTTCGAATCTACTGAGTCACCGTGACAAGGAGGGAAGGCATATATGCGCTACTTTGATAAGTTCTAAAGATCATCCATTGGCCTCACACCTATGGATTGCACGGAAGTGTCATGGCCTACACAAGGATTCAAACTCTATAAAAATGGCTAATATGCAATAGTGCAATGAGAAACATTGGGGCGTAAAAGTCAACTATAAAAGCGCAAGGAGGGCGAAAGAGGAATTGATTCAATTGATCGATGACAGCCCGGAAGATGCATATCGGATTTTGCCACATTACAGAAAGGAATTAGAGCGGTCTAATCTAAGTACACATGTGGTGATAGAAAGATCTTCTGATATACATGAAATTGAAATTGAGGTAGCCGGAGACGACTTCAGACGTGTTTTTTGGATGTTCGGCCCGGTCACAAGAGCATTCTGAAGATCACTGAGGTCGCTGCTCACTGTTGATGAAACATTCCTAAAAGGAAAGTACTCTGGAGTTTTAATTGTTGAAACAGCTCTCAACGGGAACCAACAATTAATGTGCCTTGCATATGCAGTTGTCGATAAAGAGACCATAAATACGTGGTATGTATGCAAAGAAGACTGTATGAGGTGGTTCCTCAGCCTACTGAAAGTCACCCTGTTTACGGACGCCTCGGCCTCTCTGGATACAGTTGTCTTGGATAGGCAGAAGGGACTTCTGAGAGCGGTTGCTGATGTCTTTCCCGAAGCTCACCATGGGTTTTGCCTGAGGCATATGGCCGCTAATATGCTTCATCATTGGAATGATAAGTACCTGAAGGACCTGCTATTCTGAGCTGCAAAATGCTTCAGGAGACCAGAATTCGATAAAATCATGCAGAAGATGAAGGAACACAATGAGGAGGCCTGGAAATATGTTCAGAAGATAAATAAAAGAAATTGGGCTAACGTGGAATATCCGGGTAAAAGATATGATACTATCATTTCAAGCAGATCCGAAAGTGTAAATAATATATTTTGGAAGGCTAGGTTTTGGCCAATAACTCGTTTGATCGAGCAAACCCGTGCATCCACAACCTCCCATTTCGAGAGATGCTGCATGGAAGTAGAAGGGCTAACGACACCATTAACAAAGTATGCACAGAATCATATCAACGAAATGAGGAATAAGAGTGGTGGAACAGTCAGAGTGCAACCGCTATCATTACGGCAGTTTGAAGTGACATCTTTATACCATGTGGTAAAAAATCATTCTGCAACTATCTTGGCTAAAACCGTCCTCCCGGAATAGTCGTGTCAGTGAGAGACAAGACTACGGATATAGTCCAGTCTCTTGACGACATGACTATTCAAATAATCAACTATTGCACAACACGACTATTCATACAGTTGTCTTGCGAAAGACACGACCACTGATACAGTCTTTGTATGCTATTGTGATTTTTTTTCCTCAGGATGTTGTTGACCTGACGAAGAGAACATGCACATGTGGCTTCTTCCAGAGCAGGGGACTTCCATGCAAGCACGTCATTGCATGTATCGATGAGAGGAGTTTCGACCCAGTCGAATATTGTGAGAAGTGGTACTATGCAAGTCTGTACCGCACCACGTACAAAGAAGTAGTTTTTCCTACTTTAGACAGGAGTCAGTGGGGGGATTACGAGGTTTTATTCAAATGCGAACCGCCTAGGCTTGAAGCTCCAAAAAAGGGGAGGAGACAGACAAAGAGAATTGAGTCACAGCCCAACCTGTCATAAAGGTTGAGGTTGAAATGTGGCAATTGTCGACAAGTTGGTCACAACCGTAAAAAGTGTACAAACCCAACTGTTGCGAAAGAACCAAGGAAGTGCCGAAATCGAAAATTACCGCAACAAGGCAATCTTACTACAAAGGAGTCAACGCAGAGACGCCGCTCCGGCTTACCTAAGCCTCCACCATTCTTCACTTAGATTGTAGTGAAATTCTTGTATAACAAATATTACCTTATACCGCAATGTATGGCTGTACAGAAAAAATTATTAGAAATGCAAAAAAATCTTTCATTATAGTAGTGAATCTCAATTATAGCCGTGTTGTCGATGACAGGTAAATACAAAAAGAAGACTTCGTAATAGTCGTGTCGTCGACTTAACACGACTATAATAGTTGAATATTATAGTACACGACTAAGTATATAGTCGTGTCTTATGCAACACGACTATATACGTAGTCGTGTAGTTTAGTACGCGACTATATATAAAGTCGTGTTGCATGAGAGACGACTATATACGAAGTCGTGTGTTGAAGTTCTGTTGCATGGGAGACGACTATATACATAGTCGTGTGTTGAAATCGTGTTGCATGAAAAAAAATATTCGAATTTATTGAAAGACTACTGTATGTACATCAAATAATCTTTGTACAATAAAAGAATGTGGGTAGAATTGAATACATGCAGAAAAAGAAAGTATGTAGAAGAAGAAGAATATATGTACAAAAGAATATATGTGAGAAAAGAAATTTAGTCTTCATCCAACATCCTCAGAAAATAGAAAATCCGCAATTGTGACTTCCTGATTTTTGTCTCTAATTAAATCGTCGTTAAACTTGTTGTCAATAACCATAGACAGTGCAGGAAGTCATAGTTGCAGCAATGACTGGGTGCCACAAATGTGTAATTTTGGACTGATCAAACTCGGGTGGGTTGACATTGGACACCAACTGCACCACGTACATCATGATGAAGATGCCACAGTCTTTTGAGTTCTCTTGCCAGGGCGCTTTGGCAATCTGAGTCATCTTCTAGTCGAGCAAACCCATCCACCCCAACTTGTGTGCCATCACATCGTTCATGAACTGCGTGAATTTGTCAGCTGCTTTCCTGTGATGTTTGTACAACTGGAATCTGCCAGAAATCGGGTTGTAGAAGCGCCATACACAGTGCAGGAAGTGTACAAAGACGAGGCAGAAATGGGGAGCCGGTACGGATTGGGAAAAAGGCATAGAACATGTTCTTATTCAAGCCGTTGAGCATCCTCCCGAGCTTTTTTATTAATTTCGAATTATTGCCTCCTTCTTTGTGTTCCTGCAAAACCGCAAGAGAGTCAGAAAATGATGCTGGGAATGTCAACTTATCGCTACTGATGCAGGGAACACTTACGTTATTGAATATCTCTTTGAATGCGTGGCATCCAAAAAAATACTAGTTCATCCAGTCTCTCATTGCGCTGCCTCAAGAGACTAAAAAACTCATCTATAACCTATAGAAAACAGCAACAGGAGTAAGAACAGTCAAACTAAGGCAAGATACCACTTTTAATTAGGTTGTCTACAAAAATACTCGACTTGATGAGAAGTCGAGTATTTTATATACGACTTTAATAATAGTCGTGTGTGTAAAGTCGTGTATTCGAAAAGAAAAAAAGGAAAATATATGAGGAAAACGAAAACATAATATATACTTACATTGGTGTTTATTTCTGTGGTTTGCAGAAGGGATACGTAGCCGTCATCACATAGCGTTGGAATTGGATAAGCCTTCCTCGGATTGGCTTAAAGTCATGTATTCGAAAAAGAAAAAGATGAGGAAAAGAGGAAAACATATGAGGAAAATAAAAACATAATGTATACTTACATTGGTGTTTATTTCTGTGGTTTGCAGGAGGGATACGTAGTCATCACATTGCATTGGGATTGGATAAGCCTTCCTCAGATTGGCTTAAAGTCATGTATTCAAAAAAGGAAAAGATGAGGAAAAGAGGAAAACATATGAGGAAAAAACATAATGTATACTTATATTGGTATTTATTTCTGTGGTTTGCAGGAGGGATACGTAGTCGTCATCACATAACGTTGGGATTGGATAAGCCTTCATCGGATTGGCTTAAAGTCGTGTATTCGAAAAAGGAAAAGATGAGGAAAAGAGGAAAACATATGAGGAAAATGAAAACATAATGTATACTTACATTGATGTTTATTTCTGTGGTTTGCAGGAGGGATACATAGTCGTCATCACATAGCGTTGGGATTGGATAAGCCTTCCTCGGATTGGCGATCCAGCCATCTATTGCCACTCTATCCCGCTCTAACAATCCCCCCATGTCAAAGCATAACTCCAAACCGGCATAGTTTCTTGGGAGTGCAATTGTAGCCTTAGCCTTTTGACGGGTTTGGAGGACATCAACATCAACATGCTGGGATGAGGTTAAGCCTGTGGCCTCCTTCGCCGCCTCCTCTTCCATCATCTCCTCCTTCGCCTCGTTGTTGTCATTCACCTCCTTCTCCTTCGCCTCCTCGTCGTCCTTCACCTCCTTCTTGGCCGTTTGGATATCCGACTACTGTAAGGAAGAGATCACCTCATCGATGATTGAGGTTGTTTGTCGATCGAATACAGTTTCTTCTGAGTCGGCTTTCGGCTGACGGGACCTATTCCTCCTTGCCTGCTCCACCGCCATTCTCCGTATATGTTCATCTTCCCTAATCCTATGCAATTCAATCGCTGAGACAACCCTCCTTCTCTTCCTTACCACTACACCAGGGGGGAATAGGTCCCGTACGTACATTTGACGGCCCTCGACTTCTGCACGCTCCATATGTTTGTCCAATTCTAGTTGGAGCTTCTTCAAAAACAACTTCGCAGAGGATCTCTTAGTAGCCCGTTGAATCTTCTCTTCCTCATCCCCGCGTTTGATGGGAGCTAAAATGACATTTTACATATTCGTGTTAGTAGCAGCACGAAAAAGAACATAGTCGTGTTGCATGTAACACAAAAAACTAAATAGTCGTGTAGAATACAACACAAAAAATGTAATAGTCGTGTACCATGTGACATGAAAAATTAAATAATCGTGTATAACTTACCTTTACCCCATTTCAATGAATCGCTGGTTGACTTGTGAGCCAGCTCCTTTCTCCGCATTTCCATCGGAGTTTTCTTCATATGCTCCTTGTCATCGGGTCGCTTCTTTGGCTCCATGTGATGCACCGATGACTTATTTATCCTCTCCTTCTTCTTTAATTCCTTCGTCTCTTTTGTCGGCTCTTCAGTCTTCTCCTCCTTGGGATGCTCAAAGATCTAACCCTCTAATAGCATTGACGTTGTGGCGGCAGATGCCTTCATAGAGTGAAAAACCTCTCGCAGAGGTCCGACATTCCTTCCCATCTCCTCATACAAAGACAGAACTATCTCAATTAGTGACTGTATGCCCTGAAGCGAACCCTCCAATCGCCCCATTGCAGTAGACTGAGCAGCCGTCCTCGAGGAAGAGGGTGAAGGTTGTTTGGGAGTCCTCTTCATTTCCGGCCTCTCCGTCTTCTGCCGTCGCGGAGGAGGGGCCACTGAGGGAGACGAAGCAATGAGAGATGCCTCTAGGGCCATGGGGATGATTACATCGACGACTTCTTTCCATACTTCGAGATTATGGAACACTCCCTTCCAGTAGTCGGTCATACGGTGCTTCTTCTGTGCCCCCTTCTTGACCTCTGTAATTAGGGCCTCACTTCCTGGCCACATTTTTGCCCTTGAATTGGTAGGGCCCATGACAGCATGGAAGATTGTCGTGTGCTCAAAAAACCAAATTTGCATAGTAAACAGATGAAAACATTAGTAAAATGCATGGATACAGGCAAGTCGTGTACTAATATAGTCTACTATAATAGTACACGACTAGAAATTTGGTAGTGTCTTATGCAACACGACTATATACTTAGTCATGTTGCATAATACATGACTATAAATGAAGTCATGTTGCATAAGATACGACACTTAGCGTCTATGTGTTGTGCCTTTCGAAGACTCTGAAAACATAGAAATGCTACATACCTGAAGGACATATGAGGCGCCATTTAGGTATCCACCACCCCATGACCCTCCTTGAGATCTCGCACCCACTAGTCTGCTGGTGTGGGTTATACCAAAAACCAACATGTTATGCATAGCCTCAACCCAATTGTATGACCTCAATCTTGGGAGGTCTTTAATGTAACGGTACAAATAGGGATGCAGCGCTCTAGTGCTGTGTGGAAACAGCACCGTGCAGAAGAGGAGGCAGATGATCATCCTCACCATGTCCTCCTCTGCCATCTTCATTTCGCCCTCGCTAAGCTTAATTGTCAATGATTTCCTCAATGTGTGGAATATGCGATCTCCTGACGGCGAAGTACTTTATGAAGAATTGACCTTCCCGTCTGCGTGGCAAGGAGGGGACGACCTCAACTATTTCGCCCTTTGCGGGCAATCCGGTGATAAGAGCAACTTCTTGCTCTATGAAATGTAGCGTCCTGCCTTTGATATTGAAGACTTTCACCGACTCATCCCAGTACCTGACCAAATGGTCGAGGAGGTTCCGAGAAACAACTACGTCCTCACCTTCAAAAATGACAGCGAAACCAGCTTCTCTGATCAATTGGCCACATCTTTGGTGACGCCGTAGGAAGGCCACACACTTTTTCATCGCGCCCGGTTGACAAAACAAACAAAGCACTGGTCGCACATAGTATGTTCTCTTTATTGACGGGTCCATCGGAGTCTTCCTCTTCCTGCCCTTCTGTTTTCGCCGTCGAGGTGCCAATACAAAATCCTGATCCTCCTCCTCTTCCGATGGTATTTCCTCCATAAAACTCATCTTTTTTGTATCCATCTGCAAGGAGATAGGTAGAGTGGTCAGTAGAAAAGTTGTGTCGGTGCAACACGAAAACATAAAAGTCGTGTCGTTGTGTACACGACTAAATATACAGTCGTGTCTTTCACAACTTTATAATTCATAGTAAAAATTAAAAATCCAAATTTTGGACCTTCTGAAACTAAAATCAGTAAGGATTGTTGTAACTTACCGCGGTTTAGTCGTGTGTATGTGTGTATTTCCTTGCAGGCGCCTTTCACACTCTTCCTCGCCGTAAACTGAAGCTCAATCGGTCACTCCACCGGTTGCAAGAAGGTGCAGGGAGCCGCGGGGGAAACTCAGCAAGTTGAAGCCCCGAAATCCCCTGAGGTATACGCTTCAAATCGCCGCCTTTGCGCAGTCTTGTCGTCGAAATCCAGCAAGGGCCAGCTCCAAATCGAGCAGGGGGATTTGAATAGGATCATCGAAATCCTCAGGGGTCATCGGTGGAATCGCCGCTCAAACTCGCCGGTGGAGTCACCGATGGAAATCGCTGAAGAAACCCTTGTATTTTTCATGTTGTATACAACACGCCTCTTCACACAGTATTAGAACGAAAAAGATAGAAGAATGACATTTTCGGTACTTCAGATTCCAGGCCATATGAGATTTCACGAGAAAAACCAAGTAATATGGGAATATGAAAGTTGGTGCCAAGTAATAGGGAAAAAACTCCATTTAGACCACTTAATCTGTATGATTTATGCATCTATTAGCTGAATATAAGCTACCTCATAGGGCATTCATGCCTAAATGCTTATGCAATCACAAATAAGTAATCAAGGTGCCCCTTGAAACCCCTAACAACATACAAGAATAATTTATGCATAATTTATGCTCCTCTCATAACTTATGTGCAAACATATTATACGCCGTGCATTCTCTGATACGTGTGAATGACGGCGCATATTACCCTGTTCCTAAGTATTAAACAACAAAATTCCAAACATTGATAACACCCCTCAGTAAGTTCTTATAAAATATCTCAACTTTAGCTCCTTAATTAAACAATGTATTCTTTTGTACATATAAACTTAACAATGAACACAACGGGATTTATCTATGTTTTGGTTAATGTAGCGAAATTTATCTATCCAACAACGCCGTCGTTCTCACCTTTTTTAATGCGCACCATCAGCTCTCGATCCGACATCTCCTAACACTCCATTCCGCAAATGGCAACATTCATGAGCTAGAGTGTGTATTAACTTTTTTATAGCGACATAAGAGCGTGCATTAACTTTTTCATGTGTATAATCCCCCATTAACTTATATAAAAGTTACCAAGTAGGAAGCACTTTTTATCCGCCTCCAAGCTATATTCCTGCCTATCCTTGATCCACACGAGGGAAGCATTTTTTGTCCGCCGGGAGGTTATCCGTCCGGCAGATGGGAGCCGTTGATCCACCAGGATATCCTCCAATTCTGGTGATTGACGGCTGAGGATATCCTGGCGGACATCCGCCAAGCAGACCTCAAACTCTTATCAGGATGCACACGCATTAACTGTGCGCTCCCATAAATACAGCAAGTGCGCTTTTTTGCCAATAATTGATCGCTTCCAAAACAGCGCACCGAGAGCCTATCTCATGTTGCAGTGCGCAAAAAGGGTCGGCGAGGACAAAGGAGCGCAAGTAAAAAGTCCTTGCCTTTTGAACCGCCCAGCAGCAGAGACTCTGATGCTATTCCCAGACGTGGCCGCTCAAGAGAATGGGTTTCAGCGCTCGTCTGCCACATTGTCGGAGTTGGATGACAGCACCGGAGTCTTGCAGCACTACTTGTTGCTGCTGTTGAAGGCCTGAAAGTGGTGTGCATACGGGGGGAGGTGAAACGGGGTCGTCTTCCTTCCCCTCCCTCTCTTTTTGGCATCCCTGGCCGGTGATCTCAAATGGGTTGTGAGTAAAGGTTGTGCTTTTCAGCTCCTTATTTGTGTATTCCTTTAGTTATGCTTATATTGGTTTGTTCTGTGACTGCCTTGTTGTGGAAATTTAGGAAGATTTTCAGTCTGGTTGTTGAGTGTGGTTCTGTTTTTAAAGAAAGAAAGTCTGTATCTTTTTAGTGGATGGCTGAAAGAAAATTTGTGGTGAAATGAGTTTTGATGTCCATGATGTTTGAGTTGGTCTCCACTTTGGTTTCTCATGGGTGTAGGCCTTAGACTGCGTGTTAGCAAAGGGTTTTGAGGGATTTAAGGAGACCAATGTCCAGGCTATAGTTTATGTTTGGGAGGATTTTGTCTGTTTTTTATACGCCTGTCTATTTGTTAATCTAGTCGTAAGAGTCGATATGCAAAATTTGTTTTTTTTATAGTAGTCATACTGTTTTGTCTTTTCAGTTGTTTTTAATAGTTTGTAGATTGGTTGATATAGAGAAATCAAGTTCCTATTTTCTACTTGTTCATGTTATTTGGAGTTACCTAGAGGAGTTCAAAATTCTTTGAAGTAAAATTAAAACCGTAAAAGTGTACCAAGAAATTCATCTTATCTTCTAAACTAAATTCCTTGTTGAACAACATCTACATGGCTGTATATCCACTTTCTACTTCACAGTCATTGTTTTTTAGGGGTTCAAAATTAAAAAGTTCTCTCTAGGATTCATTTTGCATCCAAATTGTCTTCAAACTAAGCATAACCTTAGTTTCCAGCAATTTCCATTCTTTTCTCTACGGTTCATCTTTATTCCATACTGTCTTCCAGCTAACTCTAGTTTCCAACAAGAACTTTATACCTATTATACAAACTTACAAAGAACCAACAATGAACAATTCTACTTTCCAACAGGCAAGTTATATCTGTCGTATAAAGAATTGAGGGTCCATTATTTGTCATTTTGAAAGAGCCTCCAAGGATCCTACTTTTCGTTATCTTCATCTAAACAAGCACTGGTCTGTGGGCAGGATCTGAGAAATCCCAACGCCAGAACCAAAGAATATAATTCCCACATGGGGGAATACAGTGGAGTGGATTATGGAAGCTTAGGAGGAGAAAGTTTAAGAGTAGATAGTGGGAGGAAGGTCTCAGTTGTGCCCCTTGTTTTCCTTATCTTCTATGAGGTATCTGGTGGGCCCTTTGGAGTAGAAGATAGTGTTCAAGCAGCTGGCCCCCTTTTGGCTCTTCTTGGTTTTCTAATTTTCCCTTTCGTATGGAGTGTACCGGAGGCATTGATCACTGCTGAAATGGGAACCATGTTTCCTGAGGACGGAGGTTATGTTGTTTGGGTCTCAGCTGCTTTGGGCCCTTACTGGGGCTTTCAGCAAGGTTGGATGAAATGGCTTAGTGGGGTTATTGACAATGCATTATATCCAGTTCTCTTCCTTGATTATCTGAAATTTGCAATTCCAGCATTAGGAGAAGGGTTTCCTCGTGTTGTAGCTGTTCTGTTAATAACTGTTGCATTGACTTATATGAACTATCGGGGCTTGACAATAGTCGGATGGGTTGCTGTTTTCCTCGGAGTGTTTTCCCTTCTTCCTTTTGTTGTTATGGGGGTTGTGGCTATACCGAAAGTTGAACCTTCCAGGTGGCTGGCGGTAAATTTAAAAACTGTTGACTGGAGCCTGTACCTGAACACACTCTTTTGGAATTTAAACTATTGGGACTCCGTTAGCACTCTTGCTGGCGAGGTACATAATCCAAAGAAAACTCTGCCGAAGGCACTCTTTTATGCTCTTCTGTTGGTTGTGTTTGGATATTTCTTCCCACTGTTAATTGGCACAGGAGCTGTTAGGCTCGATCGAGATATGTGGAAAGATGGGTATTTCTCTGAGATTGGGAAGATGATTGCTGGAGTCTGGTTGAGTTGGTGGATCCAAGGAGCTGCAGCCTTGTCAAATATGGGCATGTTTGTTACTGAAATGAGTAGTGATTCGTTCCAGCTCCTCGGAATGGCAGAGAGGGGAATGCTGCCAGACTTCTTCAGTAAAAGGTCTCGGTATGGAACTCCCCTAATGGGAATACTGTTCTCTGCCACAGGTGTGATATTGCTATCATGGTTGAGCTTTCAAGAGATTGTAGCTGCCGAGAATTTTCTATACTGTTTTGGGATGATTTTGGAATTTGTAGCATTCATAAAGTTAAGGATACAGCATCCTACAGCCAGCCGGCCATACAAGATACCTGTTGGAACTGTTGGGGCCACTTTCATGTGTGTACCTCCAACCGTATTGATTTGTGTAGTCCTAGCTCTTGCTTCTCTGAAAGTCATGGTTATAAGCCTTCTTGCAGTGCTTGTGGGGCTCGTTATGCAACCTTGCTTGAACTACCTGGATAAAAAGAGATGGATCAGGTTCTCAGTGAGCTCAGAGCTCCCAGATCTTCATCTGAGCAGAGATGAGTCTGCTGTGACTGAACCAATGATAGACTAAGATCAAACTGCCAAAGATCTCGGATGTGACAATGGTTATGCCTGCGTTCTTTGATGAAGTATCTACCTTGTCCAATAAATCCATCGGAATGCCACCTACTCCAGCACTCTATGTCAGATGATGTTGTTTCAACTTCCTCGAATGTAAGTTTAGACCCTCCATGGAATTAATTATCAAAATGCAATTTTTTGCTTTAGAGTGTGTCATGCCAAATGTCTGATTAGCCCCTCGTTTTAGTACATAGTTTATAAATAGACTTCGACAACCTTGACTGAACAGTGAGAAAAAAGGAGTTACTGATTTTACAGGGTAACATCACTGCATTCTATTAGTTTTTTGCTTTTAATATTACGTTTAGGTCATTTGCTGTAGGCCATTTACAGTTAGCTTGGCCCAATGTTAATAGCAAACAGAACCTACGGCACTTATAAAATATTGATCATTTCGAAGAAAAACAGTTGCAAGTCATTTTTCCTGTAATTGTTTGTGAATTCTTTTTTACTCTCGTGATACAAGAAAGACTGCATTAAGTGCATATATGTTTTCAAGTAATTCTTTGAAGGGATAAACTAGAAAACGTTTCTGTTTACTACTTTAGTAATCAGGAAAAAACATGTGTGTAATAAGAGCATGAAGTTGTTTTATGTTTTTTTTCAGAAAAAGGATACAGTAAAGTTTATATACTATTTTTACTTGCAAAGTTTCAGCTTTTTCCTCAATTTGGTGTTCCTGCATCCCATAATCTTAGTTAATGTGAAAAAAACTGCTGCAATGGGTCAGTATGTTTTCTTCATTAGTTGCCAAAAGACCATGTTTTTCTCCCTCTTTTAGTTGCCAAATACATGCTAACGGCGTATCATGTTTCTTATCTCAGATTGCTTCAAAATTTTGAGGCATTTCAATAGCTTATTGTTTGTGATGGTTAACCTCTTGCTTCCTAACATGCTAACAGCTAATGTTAATTATGTTCAACCTCTTGTTTGTCAGACAGAAAGTTGGAGGCAAGAGGTTGATCATCACGAACATAAGCTTTTGGTAAAGTACTGCAAATTTTAAAGCAATCTGAGATGAGTCAACATGTTACATTCCAGATGAATTTATTGATTTCCATGATATGATAAAAAAATGCTGCAATGGAAGAAAACAGTATTAAGGTCCCCCTGTTGACTGTTATAGCTGTTGAATTTGTTTGGGTGTTCTTTTAATTAATACCTCAACATTTCCTACCTCTTCAGAATTCTTAACCCTCAAATTGTTGCATTGCACAGTTTTAAGTTTTGAGGATAAGGTGAAAGAGGTGGAACCTGAGAAGAATTGGGACCACACTTGTTCAGAAAAAGCTGTCATAAGGCATTATATATAGATGTAGATATATATATAGAGAGAGAAAGATTAGTTTATATGAGATCGTTCTCAGAGAACAGTCTATTGGGTCGTTGGATTCCGATCAGACAGTGGGTATCAAATCAATGGATAGGTGAGTGTGACCCATCACTCACCCTTATAGCCGTCATCAAGATCCAACGGTTAAGACTTAAACTGGCTTCATATAAGCCAAATGAGAGGGATCTTGATCTGACAGCTACAAGGGTGATTGATGGGTCGCACTCACCTATCCACTGATTTGATACCCACCGTCTGATCGGAATCCAACAACTCAAAAGACTGTTATCTCATGTAAACTGGTCTCTCTCTCTCTCTCTCTCTCTCTCTCTCTATATATATATATATATGACCCTACGCCTAAAGCCCACAGCATTGCTGTGTGCATGCTGTGATCATGCATAGCCTTACTCTGGATTCTATTGTCTCGAAAATTTTGCATGGACTATGTTCAAAACATATTCCCTCTCCACTTTAATAGTTCTATTTGGATTTTGAAAACGAATTTTTAAAAATCAAATCAAACTATTAGGGGCTGTTTGGAAGTGAAGAAGTGGAGAATTAAATTCTCATGCTGAATTTGATATGATCACTCCACATGAATCTGCCATATGAGAGTGACTATGATGGTGGTGAATTTGGTGAAAGCCCTCCGGACCTAATTCACCATTTTCAGGTAAATTCAAATGAAATTGGTGAAAGTTGGGTCTTTCAAGTGAATTTTCAATTTCCTTATCCAATCCTCCATCAGGTGAATGCATTTCAGGTGAATTTTCAATTTCCTTATCCAATCTCCCATCAGATGAATGCATTTCAGGTGAATTTCCAATTTCTTTATCCAGGATAGAGAATTTTGGCTATTTCACTACCCAAACAAATTAATGTACGACAAAGGGGTAAAACTTTTAGCTACTGTAGTGCTAGTTTTTAAAGAAGAGTGTGAAAATACTGAGGCTTTATTGAATAAATCGATTTTGAACCCTACCAGTCCTAAGCCTTCCCTGTGAGCTGAAAACTGCCTGCACATTTCATGTATCGGTGTTCTGTATAAGGTCTCGAGTTTTTGATGAGCATATACAGTCAAATGTAAATAGTTGGGGTTATTACTTTCTAATTCCTTTCGACATCAGTAGATCACAGTTTGATGACTTTTTAATGGGTAAATTATGACTTCCCATGATGAATTCTTTTCATGTAGACAAATTCTTTTACTTGTTCATTACAATGTTGAGTTTGATCTTAGTAGATTGTACCCGACAAAAACAAAATAAAAGAGTTCGCTCTAGTAGTTGGTGCGGCACATTCTAATAGCTGATCTTCAGCTACTACTATTGCCATTCAGGGAAAGAAATAATAACTATTTCATCACAATTTTCTTTTTGTGAGCCTGATCATTACTCTGTTTAGCTTCTCAGATCAAAGTAGCTTATTCTGTAGGGAAAAATTCTATGATTGATTTTCTGTATGGTGGGATTAAGACCCGTCCCATGAATTAAATGATCCGTTGATACAGTTGCCAGGCCCAGTGTAGGCGGGGACTGATTGGACTATATTTCATTTATCTTGCTTACTATTTTTCTTGAATATTAGTTCTGGTATTAAGATCTGCTTCTATGAACAGGGAACAAGATCTAGATACAAAGTCAAGTTCCCAATTTTTTTAATACATATTGAACTTTGATGATCAACATCTCAAGTTCCCGAATCTCATTAGTTTGTGGATCGGATGGAGTTAGGATGTGATCACTACATATGGCAATAAAATGGTCAATTTTATTAGTTTGGCCACATTTTCAGGCAAATTCTGAGTGATGCAAGTAGCTACTCCACCATGCAAACTAAACAAAAACACACCGTGAATGCCCTATAGAAATTGCGTTTTTAGAGCGTTCAATGCCGGGGTCGAATGTCCGGGCCTGGGGGACTCAAATCTGGCCTCCATTTGGCCGCCGAGGCTGGAAACAGAAACTAGCGAAGGGAAAAAGCTGGGTTAGCAATGCACAGCGAATTATATCAGGGGCTCTATATCCTTGTTTTTTGGAAATAACCATTGAGAAGATAAATTTATTTACATCTTTATCCATTAAATTCTTGATTTTACGATCAATTATTTCAACGATAGTAAGCAATTTTGCATGTTTGCAGACGTAACAATCCGAGGGTGAGGACATCTCTTTGCAATTTTGTCGTAGGGCTAGCCTAATCGCCAACATTAAGCCAAATCCAACGGAGTCATGGAGGGTTCACATCTTTGTACTATACCATTCACCACAATTAGCCAAGCTGCTGAATTAGAACACAAACTCAGCTACATTCGAGCATACAGATTACATAATCAGATGTATAGTTAACTTTGTACAGCTTCTGCACTGAGCAATTCTAGCTACGACTGCTTAATGGTAAGATAAAAATCACAAATATGAATGAACTTCTACAGCAGGAAGTCCATCATGAATCCTCTATCACAAAAAAGGTTGTCCATGAATCTGAGCCATTAGAAGCTAGTGGTAGCCTTGGATCCATTGTTGGCTTCATTGGAGCAGGAGATGGTTCCAGTCTGCTGCCTTGGGCAGAGGAAGAAATTGCGAGAGCCCAGGTTCATCAGCTTCTCCTTGGAATTCAGACCTGCATCCACCCCAATTCACCACCTACCAATCAGTTTGTTGTCCCAACGTAAACATTCATTTGATCAATATCTATCTGTTCCCACTTGACCTCAATTACGATACTAAGGATCCATTTCTTATCAACATTCTAACATTAATTAAATATCTGTATAAGATATGCACTCAGCTCACGCACGTTGGCGTGAGCCAGACACGGGTCGTCGTGTCTTGATCCGGTGCTATGAGTTATTTACAAACGGCCGGTGGGTTTGAATCACCCGCTCACTCCCTTGATTAAAGACACATGATCCAAAAGGCTTGCAGCACCCTCACATGCCAATGTAGGTGAGCGTTGTTTTGAAAAAATAAATTACATAAACTAGAATAAAGGAGAAGTTTACATGACATCCGAGTCACCTTGAGCCATCGGATTTTGATTAGATCGTGATGATTCACACTCACCTGCCACCTGCCCCCTGATTTGACACTCGTGGTCGAGGTGACTTAGCTCACACAGGCGTGTGAGCCGTGTCTCATATGAATGAGGCTCAATTTAAAATATCAATGGTTTATATTTTTATTTTTCTTCTTTTTTGATATGATAATTGATATGTTTAACTTTCCTTCAAGAAAACAGAGAATAGCATAAAAATAAAAATAAAATAATAAAACTAACCATGCTAACACTACAACAAAACACATAATCATGCATCAGTTTATCTTACCCTTGTTATTCTAATCTTACTTATAAAATATAACTAAATTCAAAAGAGACATTTTCTCTGTTTTGAAAAACTCTCAAAATTCCGTCATAGTAACCATATAAACAATATTTTCTTAATTTTACTTGGAAAAACTTGCCGAATAAAGACTAAACCAACCAAATTATAACCGAAAAATAATACAGCCTCCGTCTGGAATTATTATCATTTGGAAAAACCTTATGTTTTGCTCTTCTATTTAAGGTTTAAATACAATAAATCAAGAACTCTTATTTTTAAGTAGAGAAACTTACTTTCGAGGCTGAACTGCGAGTAATGAAGCTCGAAGCATCGCGGGTCGGCTCCGGCAAGAAGCGGCCGCCGCCCTTCCCTAACATACGCCTCCACCGCCGCCTTAACAAGCTCCTCCACCGAGCTCTCAAGCGACAATATCACATGCACTGGCCCCAAGCTCCCCTGCACCGTCACGTTGAGCAACAGCTTCGTCAGCCCTGCAGACTTCAGCGCTTGGTTCCCCGACAGCACGCTTCGGAAGCGTTGCAGCTCAGGGTGGCTCTCCTGCCGGTGAATCCTCGCCTGAGCCGCAGGCCCTTCAGCCGGCAGCGCAACGTGGAACGAGACCGTTCGACGTCCTGTCGTCGTGCGCGGCGACATGTTTCTTGATTTAGGGTGGGTTGGAGTTGGAGTTCTAATGGAGTTCTAGAACAAATATATATATGTAAAAAAGAGGGAAGTTTCCTAAATTTAGATTTAAAGAAGACGGTAAAACAGAGATAAGCAACCAGTGGAGGCAGAAGATTCGAGGAAGGAAGAAGGAAATTTATTGCACTCCTAGCTCGAATTAATTACGGAATTGGTAGTATGGTAGTGGTGTAATTTGGAGGAAGTTTGGGGTGTTCTTAATAGGGATAGACGTCGTCCGCCGTTTGGCAGTTTTTGGCGCGTTTTTTATTTTGTGATTTTGTGGACAATGAAGATCATGGAATGTCGTATCGGATATCGGTAAAATATCGGTCGGCCTAAGAGACGAAATATCGGAGATATATCGGAGATATTGCGTAAAAAAATATCGGTCGTCAAAAACTAGTTTTTATCATATATTTTCAAAATCTAACTTCTAAAATGAGTTATACTAATTTAAACAAAGAATAGATTTCAAAATATGCATAAAAGGATAGAAAACAAACATGAAAGTTTTTTTTTCCCAAAAAAAAAAAAAAAAAAATTTTCAAAAATTTCTTTTTTTAAAAAAATAATTTTTTTTTTCAAAAAAGGCCGAGACCGATATATCGGCGATATTTGGAAAAATTGTAAAAAACGATACTTAATGGTATCGGAGTATCGGTTTGTGTCCGATACCGATATATCGGCGATATATCGCCGATATATCGGCGAGCTGGCATTCCATGATGAAGATTGGTGGTTGATATGGTGCTGTCACCTGTCTGGTGGTTGTGAACAAAGGTGGTTCAGACCGGGTCTGGGTTAGCAAGTTGGTGGCTTGCTACGGATCAGGTTTGGCCGTTTGGGTCAATCAGCAATTGAAAATTTTATCTACTCCCACTGGTCACTTTTAATTTAGACAATTAGTAAAATGTATGTAACAAAATTTAATGATAAACTTCCCTAATTATTTTCCACCGGACGGCTGGAGATGGCAACAATGATGTCGGACAAATATCCTAGGTAGAGGTCGAGGTTAAGAGGCCTATGTGATGAAAGGTGACTTGCTTACTTGGAAAGCCTGGGCTTTTATTGTGGACACCACATCTCAATAAATTTGACCAATTATATACGGTCTGAATTAAAAGTGATTGGAGGGAGTAGTTTTTTTTGGAAAAAAAATAACATGCGGTGATGTGCATATTTGAAAATTGGGCGGTCAGAAAGTGAATAGTGCACGCCAACGTGCGTGTGCTGTGCACATATAAATGAGAGTTCATGTACTAAGGTGCAACTTTCATTAGAAAAAATAAATGTCAAATATTAACACAAAATAGAAATTTTATATAATTATAAGACTCCTAGGTGTTGGTTACCAAGGAGTAAGGGACTGTTTGAATATTAAGTTGGCAAATTAACTATTTTATAGAGATTGATGATAATACCTAACTACTTTTGTTAGCAATTGTTTAAAGGGTCATCCACTGATTCAATGCAAGCCATAAGACATTTCCCTTACAGTAACAAACCTCCAACGTAAAAAAATATATATTGAGTTTGATCTATCAGGGCGAGAGAATTGGGATACAATACTTTAAGAGGTTGTAGGTTGCCTTACCCCTTATAATCAGGTCCTAAGAACTTGAACATCCCCTTTATGAATCAACAATACGAAACTTACATTAGGTGGCTGGATTTCCCCTACATGCCAATAGATCCTCGTGAACGTGCATAAACTTAAAAAATTATGAGTTGTACAAGTTATTAAATTTAAATTATTTTCTAATGCAATCAGGGGTTTTTTTAACAAAGGGAGTATACATTACCCCTTTCCTTTTTTCTTTTTTTTTTAGCTACTATACTACAGTGCAAGTTAGCGTTTGCTTTTCGAGATATCCCTGTGGTGGGGGATTAGTTTCGAGGGATTTTATTTCTTCACCATGAGCGTGGAAAAAATTCCCACACCGATTGTTTCATTGGGATCAATAGCCCACCTTTATGGATCACATGCCGGTCCACTTGTTTGAAGTAAACCATCCGCTTTTCTGAGAACCACACACTGGTGGAAAAAAAAACGGTAGTCTTGTCGTCTAGTCCATTAAGTAAAACCTTGTCAAGACTGTTTTCTGCCATCAAATCGTATCGCCTCTTCCACGTTGCTCTCATTACTCCATTACAACCAGATACCGCCGCTTCCTGACCGTTCAAAAGATTCTGTCCTCTGGTGACGTGGAATCCCACCACCCACGGAGTGTCTACGTTGCGGGTGACATTTTCGGTGCGAATCCGAGAAGTTATTAAGGGGCCGTTTGTAATTATAAGCAAATATCTACAGTAAATTTTCTGGATCCACTATAGCATCTATATTTTTTTTATATCTAGCGTGAAACACGACATGTGTTTAAGCTAGATATAGAAAAAATATAAAGGCTATAGTGTAGCAAAACATCTTTTGCTTTTAATTATGCCCCAAACGACCCCTAAGTACGCGTCGCCTATATGGATTTTATGCTCATCACCAACCGATGATTGACATGAAGTTCCATTTGTGGGCCCTCTGGCTAATTAAGGAAATAGTGTCAATCACCCATTGGTGGTGAGCATGAGTTTCCCATATGCTTACCTAATAATTTTTCCTGCCAACTCCCAAGTCCATTGATGCAAAATAATATCCCTTATATTTCGTCATTGGGCATGACATCACCAAAATAAACTATTTAAAAATAGGCATTCTTGTAATATATCTTAATTCTCTACCCATTATGTAGCTCTCCCCTCGGTAAAGAAGGTAATAACATATGTAACACCCAGAAAATTAGTAAGTATTTTAAAACCAAAATTTGACCCTCTTAATGTTTGATTTGGTCATGTTTTACCTTATGGAAATTAAAGTTGGTGAGAAGAGCTTTCCAACACCACCAACTATGCGCGATTTGGAGTTCGGAGTAAAAAGATATAAAAAATTAAATTTTGTTTGAGCGTGACTGCGATCGATCGCCATAAGAAACGATCGATCGGCAAATTGAACCGATTGACGCCTTACCAAAACGATCGATCGTAGTTATTGTGATTATTGACTGTTTTGTTTCGGGTAAAGCAATCGATCGGCAATAATTGCGATCGATCGGCTGTAACGCAGTAGTGTAGAACAATGCATATGACGATCGATCGCCGTATAGCCGATCAATCGCCGTATAGCAAATCGATCGCCGGTTGCGGTTTTGCGATTTTTAGCTTATTTTTGGGGTGGATTTGCATGGGAAAGATACCAAATCCCAATTTGATTTGATTTGCACGTCTCTAGAGGGATCTTGAGGCCTTCCCATTGGTTGGAAGTGTCCATAATTTGGAAAATTAGTTTAAGAAATGATTCTCCCCCAACTCTATAAAAACCATAGAGAGTTGGCGTGTGCTAGCCCTAGAACGTCCAAAGACCTTTCTCCTTCTCCTTCCCACGTTCACCCACCTCCTTTAAGGCTTCTTCTTATGGGAGTTTGCAAAAGCTTAGATATTGAGATAATCAAGTTTAATTAAGAGTCTTAATCTCGGCTAGAACTGTTTTTGTGCTAGTAGTTAGTAGTAAATAATTCATAACTAATTTAAATAAAGTTAAAAAAATATAAAATCAGTGGGATTAGAAACTAGACTCACGAGAGTATTATCAGTAAAAATTTCAAAGGTTAAACCCTACTGTACAAAGAACAGTAGCCGTCAGAAGAGGACTGTTGTGCAAGAGGCAGTGAGCTGAATCTGAGAGAAAATACGAAGTATACAAATAACATCATGAAATATGATATGATAATATCTAACGTGTCAATACCAGTAATTAGACTATATACTTATGGAATATCATAGTAAGAATTGGGTTAGAAGTAATCTAATTAGGAGGGATAATCCTTTGAACAAGTGATTCATAATCATCTACCTTGAAGCGTTGATGTCGATTTGATATTCCACTTGGAATTTAAATCATCTAAGATTCTTTGATTTCTTATCTCTGATATTTATATTATAAAATTTCAATGCATATGAGGAATTCCTATCTAAGGCTGAGCATGAAAGGTATGTATTGATTGTATGGTACTCCTTGGGTGAGTTGTTAATTATTCGAAGTGTTTGGGTTGTCTTGTTATTCTATGCAACTCCAATGAGTGAGTTATGTGTTGACCAAAGACTTTAACACATCTATCCATACTCCATGAGAGAGTCTATTCTGGTAAGAGATACCTTATGATCTTAGAGTGTTGTCACCTCTATTCCTTTGATATATTGCTCATATTGATTACATGGTTGTTCTTCCACTGGAGATCTTGCGAGACTCTCCCCATGGTGGATTCATAGTATGCTCAATTAAGCCATTGCTAGATCTTACGAGGTCACTTATATTTATGGAGTTACGATTCCATACTGCCTGAAGGGAGGCACTATACGTACGTTAGATTGTGGACATTACGGAAGGTCCTCAGTCTCCGCCCATCGTGTCCGTAAGCACTGGTGGAGCCAGCATCATAGATGCATGGTAACCAAAGAGAGGACCCCTAGGGTGGTTATGGTATATTATTTTAGTCACTTGCGAGCTACTAGGTTAGCGAGCAGAAATTGTAACTCCTTTCACTTTAGATGTCTAGAGCCTTTGATATGATGGTTATTCTCTCCTTACACATATGCTTGTTCGGAGTTTTCCTATACTTGCAAGTTGGAATTGTTGTTGACTAACCTTGCAGGTGTATAGACCTCAGTTCAGTTTAGATGTTGTGGGATGTTCACAATCCTTTGTTATTCTTATTCTCTTCATACTGCTTGTTTTAATTCAGTGGGTTTTTACATCCTACTGAGTGTTTCTATGAAATACTCATGCATCCTCTGATGCAGGCATAAATGAAAAATGAGATCAGGAAGTGCAGTAGTGGAAAGGCGGATTGTAGGCGCCGAGAAGAGTTTAAAGACTATTTAGTTATTTGCTTTATTTTTATTGATGCTTTTGATATTATTGGCAATTGTGTGCCATAGACTTATAGGTTTATTTTAATTAACTTTCTTAAATGGATTATTATTAAGTAAATTTATTTCATATTATTTATTGATGTCTGTTATTGTATTACACTGATTGCGGGCATAATCGGTTACACGTCCTTTTGAGATGATTGTAATCGGTTGGAAAATCGACTGTTCGGTCACGTGCCCGGGATCTCTACCTCGAAATGTATCTCATTGGTTGGCTTCCGCACTTCGATCGAGGTATGGGATTTCGGGGCGTGACAACATAACTCTGCATCTGCATCTCCTTAAATAAGAATAGTAAAGTAGAATAAGTTTTTTTATCAAATAGGAAAGGTAATTCCAAATGGAGGGGTATTACTTTTGTAGAAGGATTTACTTATGTTCATGTCAATAATGGAACATGTATCTATAAAAAAAAGCTCCCTGCGTCCTATTTTAATAGCTCTATCTAAAAAAATGTTAGAAACCGCAACTTATAGGGGCAAGAAGAGGCTCGAAATGTACTTCAATTTGGAGCATCTAAAATAAGACTCTTCTCTTTCCAGATCAAGAATCTATAACAGATTTTGTATATTTTCCAATCCCTTTTAGAGACTTTACACTTGTTCAGATTGTGTGTTACTCTTTGTATGCCACATTAATTGTCAAGAATGGAAATCCTATATATACAAAACAGCTCATTTTGATGTCTAATCTAGATAATCAAAGTGGGAGGGAGTAAGGAATTCCATATCGGAGAAATTTCGTCATTATATCGATTTTGGGCCCCACCCGAGAAATCGAAATGACAAAATATCGTTTTTTAAAAAAATTTATAATATCGGCAAAATTTCGCCGAAATTCGGTTTCGGACCGAAATTTCGCTATTTTTAAAAAAAATATTTTTAAAAAAAATGGAAAAAATTTTTTTTTTAAAAAAAGGAAAAAAAACAACTATCCCATTGTTTCCAATCCTAATATACATTTTTATGCATATTTTGAAATCTATGCTTTGTCTAAATTAATATAACTTATTTTATAAGTTAAATTGTGAAAATATATGACAAAAATTAATTTTTAAATACCGATATTTTTTTACAAATATCTCTGAAATTTTATTTCTTAAGCCAACTGATATTTTACCGAAATCCGATATGGAATTCCTTGGGAGGGAGGGAGTATTTCCAAAGTCCAATTAGTACAACAGTGACATCAACCTCCTGCGATCTTTTCAATATAATAAAAAAACCTCTTATAATTTTTTCAGGCAATAATAAAAAACTCAATACATGATAATATATCAAAATAAAACAAAGAACAACGAAAAGGGATTTCTCCTGTAAAAGGGAAAGGTTTCGATCTGTGGGCAATTTTATTCCTCGAAAATGCCCTCGAAAGAGGGTGGCTACAGGCCGCTACATATAATTAGTAAAAGTTGCCAGAAGCCAAACATAATACTTGAGTGCTACAAAACTAGAGCGGCCACTAGTCGAAGGCAAAGTTCGAGATTGAGCACCAGCAACACGCGGACTCTAAAATTTCCAAAGCCCATGTACACCGAGCCCAGTCCGTTGCATCAAACGCACTTTTCATGCTTTAGATTAAAATTACCTTCACCAGAGAAGGGATGAGCTATGTAGGCAAGCATGCAGTATAAACAATTATATAGCTTGATTTAACTTACATACTCCCTCCGGTCACTATTAATAGATATATTAATAGATGGTTTATTTCACACGAACTAAATTTTTATAGTTCATTAGAAAAAAACAGTACCTATTAAAAGTGAACAGAGGGAGTATTAAACAATCTAGGACTTTCACTATCAAATAGAGTATGATTTTTTACTGGAAAGTGACATGGTATAGATGAACTCGGGGCCAAAGTTGTTAGATTCTAGCCAAGAGTGTTTTCTGGGCCATAATATATTTGTAAGAGTTAAACATTGTGATGTACCGTGTACACAGAAATATGCACTTGGCGGCTTGGCACATCGTGAGCTGTTGGATCGCATACGTATGTTTTGCATCACATGAATTATAGGTCAATCGTGCCGCATGAAAGAGCCTCTCGAGCTACATGTAGCACAGTCGCATGCCCAAAACGGTCTAGTTTAATTCTAATGTTATTATTCAACCAACAGGCCGGTGTTAGTGGAATGTTTAGATGTTAACTTGGAGTAGAGGTAACTTGGAGTAAAGGTTCTGAGTGTTTTTTTTTTTGGATAATGATATTATTAAACCACTTTTCTACTTCATTTTCCTACTGCACTTATTGCACCAAACCACAATGTGGACCCATGTGGTGAGAAGTGGGTTCATCGGTTAACATGCCAATCAACTCATGCCAGCACAAAGAAGAAAATGGAGTAGAAACGTGGGATAGTAATATCATTACCCTTTTCCGATATGGAGGTTATGAGTTCAAAACCCCCCTGAATCATATCTAGATTCCCAATTGTGTGGGTATGTGCCTGAGGGGATTAATTGCCGGATGCAATGCTCTAACCATGGAATGTCGTATCGGATATCGGTAAAATATCGGTCGGTCTAAGAGACGAAATATCGGAGATATATCGGAGATATTGCGTAAAAAAATATCGGTCGTCAAAAACTAGTTTTTATCATATATTTTCAAAATCTTTCTAAAATGAGTTATACTAATTTAAACAAAGAATAGATTTCAAAATATGCATAAAAGGATAGAAAACAAACATGAAAGTTTTTTTTTCCCAAAAAAAAAAAAATTAAATTTTTTCAAAAAAAATTTTTTAAAAAAAAATATTTTTTTTTTCAAAAAAGGCCGATATATCGGTCATCGCCGATATATCGGCGATATTTGGAAAAAATGGAAAAATCGATACTTAATGGTATCGGAGTATCGGTTTGTGTCCGATACCGATATATCGGCGATATATCGGCGAGCTGGCATTCCATGGCTCTAACAGGCGGAAGCATTTCAGGATCGATGAAAAAACAACTATACCTGCATGTGCATCATCGATACTAATGGAGGATATCCTGGCGGACATTCTTCCATAAGAGGCTGATTGCTCCTTCTAGTCAAGTCAGGTCTTAAGGAATCAGATACTCCTCGTTATAAGGAGACAAAAAATTGCTACTCAATGTAGAATCATTGTTGAAAATAGTAATCATTTTAAACATTTTATTAGTAGAAAATGGAAAAGCAAAACCGTTTTTTGATGCTTTCATATTTATATGCATTGACCAGGCAATACTCCGACCGATTATAGCTGCTCTTTTACTTTCAGGGACTAGAACAATTCAGTATTAGTCTGTTTACTATATTTGCAGGTTGCACGTTTGAAATCTTTAAATCGAGTGCGATTTTAGCAACAATTTTCCGAGCCTATATCTGATTAGTCATAAATTGCCCAATTCATATCGAATCATATATAGGGATATACACATTTGTGCAAAATGTAAAGCCAGTAATCATCACAAAACATACAACCCAATTGAGTCCAGATATTCCTGGTCCTCCTCTTGATCTGCTCATCATCCTTTTCGCTATAAAGCTAGAGAATACATGCGGTTGAAGCAATAAAGATTCTGCAGGTTTCAACCTTTCATGACCTTCCTCACCATCTCCATCTTCAATGCTTCCCCTACTTCTAC
This sequence comes from Houttuynia cordata, assembly GCA_039654745.1. Classification (NCBI taxonomy): domain Eukaryota; kingdom Viridiplantae; phylum Streptophyta; class Magnoliopsida; order Piperales; family Saururaceae; genus Houttuynia; species Houttuynia cordata. The sequence continues at coordinate 24,973,790 of CM077505.1, forward strand.
TGATTTGACTCCTGCGCAGGTAGAACCTCCTGCTCCTCACCTCTCCAATCTTCTCACTCCTTCTCAGACCTGAAACGAAAAAGAAAGAGAAATCAAGTATAAAATCTAGTGCATGGCCAATAAAATTCAGTTTAATTAAGTCTATAGAATCAATGGAATTTGTAATAAGAAGTTGAAAGGAAGGAAACGGGGGCTTCATATTAGTACTTTCAAGGCTGAAGTGGGAGTGATGAAGCTAGAACATGGCGGCGGAGGAGGTGGGTCCATCGGAACCGATATGGGGGTTTCGGCCATCGCTCCGGTACTGGTCGATGACCAGCCGGATGGTCTCCTCCACCATTGCCCCTAGCCGTACCATCGTCTGAACCGGCCGGGGCTCCCCTCCATGGTCACGCTCACCACCACCTTCCAGTCCTCCCCATGCTCAAAGTCTTTTGTTAAATATCTCTCACACTGCAAGAGAAGCATTTTTCTTAACCCTTATCAAGAAGAGATTATTTTGAAAAGCGGCTTCTAAAGAAGCGCTTTGCATTGCTAAACGCGGCCCAAATCGAATAGTCCAATTTGGTAAACTTGATATTTGAAGGATTGTGTACTTTTTGCCCAAACTCGTTGTTGACCAATTCATGGTAGCAGCAAAGTTTGCACCAATAAAATACTCAATGGCCTATGAAGGCGGAAATAATCTCATTCACCACATATTCCCCAACAACAACAACAAAAATAACTCAGACTGCACAAGAATCAACTGTTTTCATGGGAGTGTACTTGAGGAAAAAAAACTGTTCTCATGGGAGAAAATTACTATTGTGTTTCAGCTTCCAAAGCAACACATGATATATTGCTCCCGGCTAGTAGCCGACCCATTGAGTTTAAAATTCAGCAAAAGTGTAAGTACAAGAAAAAGAATAACATAATCCACATTGTGAATTTAAAATATGCGCTTAAGGGGGCTGGCAGGTTAATATTACGTGGTTGCTTGTGGATTTTCAATCCTATTTTCTACTCGAAATTATAAATAAGTTTCCGACACAAAGGTTATAAATTAGTGGAGGATTAGAATGCCGGCCCTAGGGGCCAATAAATTTAACTCATTTTCAGATGCTGCTAAGAATATGGACAGAGGGAGTATATTCCTATGTTTAGTCGGTTTTATTAATTTTTATACTTAGTTATAATCTCGAGTCCGAGGTTAAGTTATAACGGGGCTGTCTTAATGCTTAAAAGGGTTGGCTTTACGGTTTTAGCCGAGTGTAAAATTGTCATGTCACTCCTTCCGTGCCAACCCTCTTCCCGAGCATAGTTAAACAAGGAAAGGGCCTATACGCCCATTTCCTTTATAATACTAATGGTCTGTTTGGTTAGAGAGAAAAAAAAAGGACTTTTATCACGTTTTCCTTTTATATGTAAAAAAAACATAATTGAAAATTTTGTGTGGTTCCCATGAGAGAAAAAAATAATTTTTAGCCATCATAAAAAAGAAAAAACTTTGACTTTTCTCAATTTTTCTTTTCCATTCCACAGACACACCAAATGGAAGCCAAGCAGCTCCCTAGCTAATTTTAGAGGAGCCTACTTGACCCAACACCCACATGCAGCTTGTATATGCAGGCAAGAGCGAGATGCGTCCGGCCCAAGCCGAGAATGGTGTAGACTAGGCCCATTGATTGGAATTGCAATAACCTATGTTTTCAACACATCTAAAGCTCAACCTAGGAGCTCACTTGTTGGCTGTTGCTCTTGGTCCAAATGTTCTTTTTTTATATACATGGTCTATAAATGTATTGAAGACATTGCTTTCCATGCAGTGTTCATATCGCAAATTCGCAATATTCCATCGTCAAGTTTTCTTTGCGACAGCTTATGGTATGATCTGTCTTGAGAATGTGGGCGTCATGTCGAATGAAGCGGAACACCCTATGAATCACGGGCTTCAGATCCTCTGTGAGGCCCTCACAGCCATTGCCGTGTGACGCCAATAAGACAAAGACGTCTGGAAAACGCAAGGTGCTTATTTAAAAGGACTTTAAATGCGGATTATGGTTTTCTAGATGCTTTTGTTTATTGGTGCCTCACCCTAGTGTGGCTGTGGGGGGCTCATAGAAGATGTAAAGCCTGAATCGTGCTATACTGACGTCAAGTTTTCTACGGGATAGCTTATGGTATGACCTGTTGATGCAAAGGGAGTACTTCAAATCTCAAACAATCACACAGATTTCGGCTTAGATACAACAATTTTTATAGCTTTTCTCATAGGTTCTCAAAGAAAACAATCTGAATCCACCGACAAATAAAGAAAAGTAAAGGAAAACACACACACACAACCACTCTTGAATCCACGAGATAAACCCTAAACGGAGTATAATGTTTGTGAAAATGAGTAACTAAGGGGCTATTTGGGAGGCTATTTGATGATTGTAGGAAAGGTAAAATTTTTCATTTTTATTTGATAATTATAGCATGGGTTATGGGGATTCAAAAGGGATATATGAATGTTGGAAGGGTAATTATGGTCATTCATCTTGAGATTTTTATTTAAAAACACAATGTCCTCATCAGGTAAATATAAATGAAAATAAAAATGTGCCTCGAAATACTTTTTAGTGGGAAATGGTAGAAATAAACCCTAATTTTCTATTTATACTAGGCTGGATGTAGAGACTTAATGGAAGGACCTGACATAATACCAAATGACAATAGTACCCAGACACTACTACCCTTACTGGATTCTGCTGCATCACTTGTCATGTCAACGAGAATGTGTCATGTTAGTCCGACGAAGTGGAATACCCCACAAAACCACTTTCTCGTTGACAGGTCATATTGTAGCTTATCCCGTAGAAAATTTGACGTCAGATTAGAGCGATTCACTAAAAATATATCAACGATTAATACTTTTACATGTGGAAAATGTTTTTTTACATGTAAAGCTAATCAGACTAGTAATAAGGGATTGATGGAGTATACGAAATGATGTCGAAGAGGAATTACATCGCAATTGGCATGCACAATAATGAATCTCCATAGCCACTTTACTAAACTGTGCAAGATCTCCATAGCAAAGATTTCGATTTTGAACAAAGCCAAGGCCCTGAAACTGTGTACGGACAAACTGACTCTGGCCTGACTTAAAAGAGAGAGGAGTGAGTGACTCTAAAAGCTAAGTGGTGTCAGCCACTTATTAAAGCTGAAGGCATATCATGGGTGGTGCTCTGATTTGATCAATCATTGCCCATGGATCCGCTCTCTATCCTGATTTACCGGTCTTCTGTTCATCCTGCTCAAAAAGGATCAGTAGTTCACCGCCCCAAGTTCTAGCCAGCACACCCCTTTGCATGGTCCGTAGATGTCCACTGTCCGTGTATATTCAAGAGGTGGACATCCACGGAAAAATTGATGCCCAGTTTTTCCTACATGTCATCCAACCCTCACCCCAACTTCTGTTATTGCATTCATGAACAATGTTATGGATGAGGAGTTAACACCCCACCGTTATCGACCAACCGTATAATAGAGATATAAGCCCTTCTAACACGCGCGAATGTGTGCATCGTTGGTCATCGATCACGGCTCCTACTTGTTAGTGTTGGACATCCTCCATTCCTCCTAGAGGATGGAAAAAATTCCCTTGGGGAAGGCGTGCTCATGGACGATCATGCTCCCTCAAGATTCATCATCATTGTTCTATAAGTCCAAGTTTCAACATCAAGTAATCATAAAAGATCACTACGAATAAGCTTAGTTCTATGTCGATCGAGGTGCTTATTGGTCTTCATGCATGGAACAGCTTTCTTCTTTTGATATCCCAAGAGGAAGTCAATAAATGACAAATCAAAGGTCATTGGTTTTCACTAGTCGAACAATAAAGTGAAGATAATTTGTCCCAAGGAGAATGATGCCTTACCAACATGATGGGATTCCACCGTCATTATCTTCAATCAGTCAGTCAGAAGCCGTGCCATTTTCTCTATCTTCGTGGATCGAGTTCACTTTACATTATGAGACACATCTATGCTTATCAGTCACAAAAAAAATCTAGCCTCTCTCCAACAGTTGCATAATAATGTTCTTATCACAAAATCACAGCCATGCAAGGCAGCAGCTGAGACCCCGGAATTATTAGTGGGAAATTTGAGGTAGACCATCCATTGTTAGCAGATGAATGCATCTACGTGACCAGAGACCATGACCAAACCTCCGTGACCATGGTACATAGGGAGCTAACATAAAACATAGGGATGTAGATGTATTGTTCAAGAACATGGGTACTAACATGGTATGTAGATATTTGTTATGCACTACATTAGCGCCATATGCACTATGGTCACAGGGCTTGGTCATGGTTCAAAACGTCCTTCTTAGCCGATCATTGTTGTGATGGCCTCATTTTGGGCTTAGATAATCAGGGAGTACCAAAATTTCATCCACGGTTATTAGTTAAATTGAATGAAATTTAATTAAGGGGATTTGGTAAAATGGGATATTGAATACTGCAGTAAAATATTTAATTGGGTACTTGTTTCACGTGCTAGGAAAGGGTTCCTTTCGATAGGAGATTGTATTCCCCTTTAAAGCTAAAATCAATGTAAAGTCAAGAATTAATTTTCTCACCTCTAAGGGTGAGGAATTGAAAATTATGAGCTGGCCTCTCACTTCTCCCTCCTGTCACTTCCTCACTTGTCTCACTAACCCGCAATCCAATTCCCCAATGAATTCTCAGTTAACTCACTAACCCAAAACCTCTAAAACCTAGGGATATACTTACCACATTTTGAAATACATTTCAGACCAGGTATCCCTTTTCACATCTCATTAACCCCCCCTAATGTGTTAACAATTACACCAACAACGTCCTGTTGCTAGGCGAAGCGGTAGAGTACATTCATTGGTAAGAAGTAAAAAATTATAAACGGGGAGGTGGAGTGGTGACTGCTGAGGAGTAAGGTTTTTTTTCAAGGGTTGGATACTTGAATTTGATTGAGAGCCCACAGGTTGCTAGTCCACAGGTTGCTGAAAAATAGTGTATAAATACTATGCCCAAAAACTCGTCGACAACTACATGAGACTCCACGTGCAAGGTTGAAATGGGTGAGGGCCGGGGCTGTCTACTTTGGTTCATATGTCACTTACTTTTTTCAGCATACCTTGACATTTATATGTTGAATGTAGTTCACATAATGTTCTTTTCTTTTTTCTAAAAAAACTTTCTCTTTTAGATCGGGGGAAACCAAGACTGTTTGAGAATTGAGTCCTTAGGACCTGACTAGAAGGGGCTCGAGCCTCTTAGAGCACCATATCTCCGCCCCACTCTACCAATAATCTGTGGGTGAAAAAAAGATCTCATATCTACCATAGGTTTTTCAATACATGCCCATCCGTCTCGTATTAAGCATCCTATTTTAATTTATTTTGAAAATTGAAATAGGAGACGGGGAGAAAATTACAGATTGTCAATATATAAATATTAAAAGGAGATATCCAAGAGGACTAACAAATTCAAAAGCACCCAACTGATGCACACAATAAGACACACTATGCAAAACTTCTCCGAAGTATACTGTGCCAGTAATAGTACCCCAGAGGACTAAAAAATTCAATTCAAATGTGGAATGCTTGTCTTCGATACTTCTCTTGCTCTCCAGTCTCTTGGAGACATTTCTGGATTAAAAACTAGTCCATCATGCATTTGTCTTTAGTCCAATGCATCAAAACTAGTCCATCATGAATGTCGTCTATTTCAAAAACTATGATTCATGAGTAGTTTGTATAGTTTGATTGTAATATACGAATATGTACCTGTTTTGGCTATTATTGTGCTATGTCACTAGTCTGATTCTTATACGTGAGATCGTTCTCATACAAGGGGCATAAGAATAGTCTTTTCAGTCGTGAGATTCTGATCCGACGGTGGGTATCAAATCAGTGAGTTGGTGACATATCATCCACCCTTAAATCCGTCAGATCATGATCTAACGGATATAACTTGAACGGACCTAATATAAACAAAATGGGAGCGGTCTCATTTCAACTTTTCCCAAAACAGAAACAGCCCAGTTCTATTCTTTATAATGAGGAAGAGCAACAAGAGTCCAAATCAAATGAGCCTTGCTCTCTGTTTCCTATAAACAGTCCGTCTGTTCTGTTAGCCCTTTCATCTTCTCTGCCTCACCATCCATTTGCAGAATCCCATATTTTCTTCCTTTTCTTCTCCTCCTTATTCCTCCTGCTGCTCTCTGAAGAGCGAAGGAAGAAGAGAAGAGGATGCTTCCGTACAGGACAATGCAGCAGGCGGAGGCCTCCCTGGGGAGGGGCCTGACCATGGCGGAGCGCCTCTGGTTCAGCTACTCCGGCGACATGGACGACTTCTTGCTTTACTGCCATAACATCCTGTTTCTGCTGCTCGTCTTCTCACTTACGCCGCTCCCAGTCGTCCTGCTCGAGCTCCGCCGCCCCAAGGCCCTCGACAAGTACAAGCTCCAGCCCAAGGTCCGGCTTCCGTCTTCCTCCGTCCTCAAGTGCTACAAGGACGTCATTAAGACGTTCATCTGCGTCGTGGGTCCCCTCCAGCTCTCCTCCTACCCCATCGTCAAGGTCCCAAGTTCGCACCTTTTTTAATTTTTTCGATTTTTTAAGGATCGAAGGCATGTCTTTCTTCCATTCATCTAGCTTGTAAATTATTTGCTTTCTTTTCTTATTATTGTGATATCGTCATTTGTTGATTTGGTCAACATTCATGGTTTTTGTGTGGATGCTGTTTATCTCACACGTGAAAAACGAGTTGATGTGATTTTTTTATTTAAAAAATGATCAATTTGGTTTCTGTTGATTCCTATTGCCAGTAAAGTTTCTGTTTTTTTTTCTTATTTATTTGCTTGTAATCATTAAATTTGGTTTATTTCCTTCATTTGGGTGGGTGGTTGGTGCTTCTCTTTCACTGCAAAAAGAATTCAAATAATTCATATTTATTTGATGATGTTTTAGTTTATTGCCAGTAAACTTTTTTAAAAAAATTTTCTATCTATAATCTGTTAATTTCGTTAATTTCTTTCATCTGGGTGGCTGCTGTTTCTCTTTCATTGCAAGAAGAGTTCAAACAATTTCATGTTTATTCAACAATATATAAGTTATTGTGTGAATTTTGTTAGTTCCAGGGGATCTTTTAGTTGCCCACGTCAATAAGTTCCTGTTTGTATTTTTTTTTTGTTTATATGTGTGTTAATGTGATCGATTTGCTGGAATTGCAGTTTATTGGGATCCGGACAGGGCTGCCATTGCCGTCAGGTTGGGAGATTTTCTTCCAGCTTCTGGTATACTTCTTGGTTGAGGATTATGGGAACTACTGGATCCATCGCTTCCTTCACTGCAAATGGGGCTACGAGAAGATCCACAGGGTTCACCATGAATTTACTGCCCCTATTGGGTTCGCAGCGCCATATGCGCACTGGGCAGAGGTGCTGATCCTTGGCATCCCCTCCTTCATGGGGCCAGTGCTGGTTCCTGGTCACATGATCACCTTCTGGCTGTGGATTGTTTTGAGGCAGATGGAAGCCATTGAGACACATAGCGGGTATGAGCTTCGTTTTTGCAATTTGTTACGTTTATTTCTCCATTTGTCAATGCTTAAAAATTGGATCATGATGGTAATGGCTTGTCATTTACTCTCTCCCTCCGATTTGAAGTCTCCTAATTGGTTTTTCAAAATGATCTAATTTCTGGGAGTAAGTTTTAATTTTGATTGTGGATGTGAGTGAGGTTATGAGTTTGAAGAATTAGTCACAGTAAACATTTCATGTGGTAGGGAGGGAACTGGGTGTAGTGCTGGTTTTAAATGTGGCTGAGGGTCCAGTATGATTGCTTTCTTTGATTGATCTATTTGGTAAAAGCATATGCTGATTTTGATACTAAAAATGGTCTATATTTAATAATGAGGGTTGAAGACAATGGCTTTTACTTACACGAGGCTCTTGCACTTTTCTGATTGTGGTTAGCTCTTTAATTCTAAAGTAATATTTCGTTTGAGTTAGGCTTTGAAATTTTTCTTGTATATTTAGGAGCTTAACTAGTATTCTAAAAATTTATATTTGGCTATCATTGTGCTGCTGTGGGTGAAGAAATGCTGGCTACTCTATTTTGCACTTTATGAACTAAAAAATACAGAAATGAATGTTTTTCTCTCACCAGTTGTAGTCATTCTATCATGCTTATTTTTATCATGTCATAAAGTAATATTAGAAGAAAAACAGTGACTTGAAGGAGACAGAAAATTCTAATCCCTCTTGCTTAGATGCATCTCTATGTGAATCATATTTGTAACCCATGTGTAGCAATTAAATAATTGATTACTTCCATGAGATTACTTCATATTTGTAACCAATGTGTAGGAATTAAATAATTGATTACTTCCACGAGATTACCATGTTCATTATTTTACAAATTATTACTGGTTTTCATTTTCCCTTAGAAGTCCCTGTAAGTTGGCAATCGGTCCGGACCAGTTTTCTTTAAGAAAGATGTTAAGTGGTGCAAGTCGGGAGATACCATAATGTTTTGGTTTTTGTGGTATCTGCACGGCAACGAAGGTGGATTTGTCTTTCGAAACTAGATCGGCCAAAAAATGGGTCAACTGTGGGCATATTGCCATAATTTTGTGATGTATATTTGATGTATGGTTCCTCCCAGACATCTGTCTGTTTTCTTTTGCCGAACTGTTAATTGTAAAAATCCCCTGCTCACCCAGGGGTCGTCATTCACCATACCTGCTAATATATTTAATTCTTCCTTTTTCCTGGTCATATATCCTCCATATATTGCCTAAAATTCTCCTCACGAGTTAGTTATGGCTATTGATATTGGATGCACATGTTTGAACCCTAGGTAGTAAAAAAATACGCCAATTATTCAGGGATTCTGGTATGCCCGCCAGCTTATAATGTACTTGAATTAATTTTCCAGCAAAATGTGAATCCATGCACTATTATCCATGCTCCAGCTTTGTGGGTTCATTAAATTTGAGATTATATTTCCTAGTATTTTTCAACTTTTTGTAAAGTCTCTGTCTAATGCACTTAATCACCACTGCAGTTACGATTTCCCTCAAAGTCCAACCAAGTTCATACCCTTCTACGGAGGAGCAGAGTACCATGATTACCATCACTATGTTGGTGGACATAGCCAAAGTAACTTTGCATCTGTTTTTACCTACTGCGATTACTTGTATGGTACTGACAAGGTCAATATCCACTTCTTGTGAAAAAGCAATTTTGGACGATATAATATAAACATAGAAGTTACAATTTATGTGGTTACTGTTTGCTCTTGTCTCAGGGCTACCGATACCAGAAAGAAAACTTCGCCAAGGTAGGACGCCTTTCATTGCATGTCCATCTAAATTCTAAGTTCTTAAAAAGTAGTTATTTTTTTGTTAATGCTAAAAAATTTAGATATTATTTCATCTAGAAATTGCCTCATTTATTTTGATCTCAAACATTTCTTGACTCTTCTTTGTTGGATCGTGGGTAGTTGAAGGAGCAATGGAAGCAAGGTGAACAAACAACCATCTCCGATGATGATAACCTTGATCAGAAGACTAAATAGTAGCAACATCTAAAACCCTGTCGTAGTAAGGTTTTGGCAGCCGTCACCAACTTGGCATCCTCCATTCTTGTGTGATGGCCTAGTGTAGAATGTATGATTATTTCTCTTCTTTGTATCATGATTTTGAGGAGAATTTTCCAATTGTTTTTGTAAAATACATAACTGATCTACTAACTTATTGTGTGGCCCAGACTAGGGATGCCACCGGGGCGGGTTTGGGTCGGTTCTTGGCAAACCTGGCCTCGGAACTATTGTAATTCTTCAAACTCGAAACCATTCAAACTCGAAACCACCCAAGACCCACCACGGTTCCAGTTTTTGGACCTAGAACCGGCCCGATATAAAACCCGGAACCGCCCCGCCCCGGTACCAAAATCAAAATTATTTTAATTCTTTTTCAAACTCGGATATTAGGCTTCGATTATTTTGAATTTTTTTTCACTCTTTCAAGCTCAAAAAGGGTACCAAAAGAAAAATAAAACGAAAATAAAACTTTCAATACAAACTTTAATTGGTGGACCTTACGTTAATTGATTCAACTTAAAAAAAATGGTGTTTTAAGATACTAACAAAATCAAATTAGTTTCAAGTAAAAAATAATAAAAACATAAATTATTAAAGATGAAAATAGATACAAGAAAAATATAAAATAATTCAATGCACAACATGGTTGGAAATATCAGCTTAAAACAATATGAGTCATTTACAACAATGGGAGTATGAGTATAGTAACAAAATCCTGAAAATTGTAGTGCTAATTAATTACAATGCCACATGTATATTTCACAATGGGATTTAGCTGATACAAAAAATCAAGTAAATTTAAAGACAGGATTCAGCTTTCAGTAGGGACTAAGTGCCTTCACACCAATAAATTCTCATCGTTAGAAACATTGAGAATAGTTGAAGATTGGTTAATATTGATGCTTTGATCTCAACTTATAGAACCAGAAACACATGACGCTTTCATAGCTGCATACAACTTTGGTATGTGAATTGTGAGCATCATCTCAACTTTTTTTTAATAGGTAAATCAACAAGAATCTTCATACTCAAAGGATTTTCTTCCACTTTGACATCAACTACTACTTGAAGAATCAACAAAAGCGTAATCTACTCTTCACGAAAACAACTTTAAAATGCATTAACACAATTAGTATATCCATCTAACCACAAAGTTCCTTCCATGTTCATCTCCACAACTTCCACAAAAGGCTTTTGACACAAAACAACTTTAAAATGCATTAACACAATTAATACATCCTTATCGAATACATCCTGCACCCATTTGACACGATCAATTGTTTATGATAGAACCATTTAAAATAACCAACTATAATCAAACCTTTTGACACAATCAATTGTTATCATAGAAAATTATGTATTCAGCATATGCTATATTCACCTTTAACTTTTGATAATGCTTCATCGTTCTTCATTGTAGTACGACCAATATTTTTAAACATGGGTTGGACACTTGCCATGAATTCTCTAAACCTTGGTTGTTCCACTATATTGAGAGGGTAATCATGTAATGCAATCATTCTGACTAATTTCTCCCTAGAAACTCCATTACTAAAAGTAAAGTTCCCAAACTTCATTGTTCCATCCTCATTAACTGCTTTAATCCCCAAAAGTTGTTGTCGTATGTCTTTATTACCTTTCTTCTTTATACAACTTCTTCTAAGATGTTTCTACGGTGCTGAAGTACCATTACCCGCAGGTGCATGAAGCTTCGTGCCGCAATAATTACATTTACCAAATACTTTCCCATTCTTATGGATTTTCTTAAAATCATTCCAAACTAATGATATTGTTCCGCGTTCTCTTTTTTCTCTAACTGGATTAAGAGCAGTGGAGGTTGAAGCTAGTGTTGGGGCTGAAGTTTGAGCTGGAGAAGCTGAAGTTTCACCTGGAGGTGGAGCTGAAAGAGTTGAATTGTCAGCCATTGTTGCATCAACAGTGGGGGTTGAAACTTGATGCTCCATGCTCAAAACCTTCGTGAAAACATTAATATTTTAGACTTCTCTCCCATCATGTCTCTTGAGTATATTATGAGACAACAAATGAAAACAAAGATTTATATTATGAGACAACAAGGATTTATATTGAGTCTACATAGTGCACGTAGACTGTTTTACGTGTACAGGATGTCATGGAAATGGGCTTTATCTCTGTATTTAAGTATTGTCCCAATACTCGTCACAATGATATAGACCACCTCATCTTAAAGTCAAGTCTTACTCAAACAAAATACTTACTTGTATGCGTGCTCTATTTCTTGTTTTCCTGTTGCCACTGGCCGGTAATCTTTAAACCATTCACACACATTCAATGGCACTTGACAGAATCATATATTAGACAATATCCATCTGTAACTAACCAATAATATACTGAGTGTACAGAAGTCTCACCTTTAAAACCTTCTTCTAAAAAATATCAAACTTATTAAGAATTAGCATGAAAGATGTTGTCTGCCAAAAGTGAAACAGGTGTGTTAGAGAATGATCTATGCAAATTATAATCCTCTTGAGAAATCGGCACTGCAGAAAAGGATATTGGGTGGGGGGAGCAGATGGGGACAGCAAATGGTGGTATACTTTATTATTATTAGCTTATAATAAAGTTTGGGTAATTCATTATGGGTGGAACAGCTAAGCTATTTGCATTACTAGCAGTTGAAGAAATTATACATTACATTTACGGGAAAGAATGCATAAAGGTAAACTGGCAGGCAGACTTGTAGAAATTAACTGTTTTCGCTATTAATATTACATATACTAACTGTTTTTTGCTATTTGATTGCAGATATTACCAAGCAGCATATTGGATTAATGTCATGGTTTTGCCACAAGTCTTCTCTTATTGCATATATTAACTTGCCAATCTCCGCATGGGTAGGACCAGCTTCTCCCTCTCTATATCCAAATAGTGCGTTTAAGTTGAAGATTACGAACTGAATGGCACTACCCCCGTTAGCTTGCTACAAGTGAATACAGGAAAGGTCAAGAAGGCCAATATATTAAGTTAATGTTATAGAGAAATGATAATAAAAATGAAATGATAATTATAAAGGTTCATCTAGTAGAGTTGATTTTCAGCTAGGAGAACAGGGCATGAACAAATTTATATGAGTAATTGCTATTTGCTAGAAGAAAAAATAAAATCCGCATAAAGATTCAAACTTTATCAAATGTGGCAAACAATATATAAATCAAAGTCATACCAGGATTTTCTGATTGATGCATTCCAGAAAATGCGAATCGGCCCATGTTCTTTGATGATCCTAGAGCAGTTGTTTTCCGGTAAGAACAATCTTCTACAATCTTCCGCTGAAAATGGCTATGCCGCTGAAAGTTTCACATAGGAATTAGAAATTGGAGAGTTGTCTCAAAATGAACATCTGACGCATAACATTGCCGCTATGTTTTTTTCACACAGATTTTCCTAAACCACAACAATTCGAAGGAAGAAGAACGGAGGAGGAGAGGGTGGCCTACCAGCAACGAGCAGAGAGCAGCGGGGAAGAGGCTTCCGCCACAGTAGATGGGGGTAGGCGTCGGGGTAGGTGGCGAGCAGAGAGGAACGAAGAAGATAAGCCCTAATTTGGGTTGGGTTTGGATACGTCGGAACCATATAAGGTTTCCCGGAACCGGCCCTAATAAGGCCGGGTCGAGTAAAAACCCAGCCCCGATGGCATCCCTAGCCCAGACTGAGCATTGTGTCAAAATACCATACTGTGGACAGCAAACTGAAGCTGTCCGACTAAAAGCCTACAAAACCACAATCTCAAGCTGCTAGACTACTACAATAGAACTGCATGTATGAACCATTTGATTACTACCCAATGTACATTGTAGGATTAGAAAGCAAGTGGATTTTCTTAAACGAGTAAGTTTTCAAGAATGGATCTCGGTGAGGTGATTATTAACTGATATGGTGACCAGTACCTCACAAAATGCAATGAACAAAGAAAGCGGGCAATATATGCGATAAAATGTACGATACGTTATATATATGATAAATACTATTTCCAAAGTTCTCTTCAAACATAATAGAAGCATCATGAAAATGTTTTAAATCCGCTAGTATTTAGAATCTTGATTCTTGAACTCAAGTGCCGATGTTCTAAACCTACATCGTCATTGTAACTTAGTCTCTCTGCATTGTTTGGCGAAATTGGTGGCCTTCCCATTGAAAACGATAAAAGCAGTAAATCATATGATTGGCTTCAATGTTGGTTTGTTAATCCCTTAACCTTGTTGTTGCCTAAAAAATCGCTTAACTTTGTGATTATGAAATGCCTAATACTAATTTTTATGCTATTATTTTAGTTATCAAATCGCTTGTTTTAATGAATAATTTGTCATTTTAGGTTTTATACGATAAAATGTCATCTACAGATCTTCTTTTATGTGTCTTTGATCTATTTGAATCATACACAGTGCATGCTACTTATCAAGAAGAATACTTAACCAGGCCTGATAAGTGGAAATGAAGCTAATGCCAAAAATAAAAAGGGCCAAATGAAGCAAAATTTAGACATAAAGGCTGCAATAGCAACAACATTTTTGAGACACAAGAAGTCCAATGCTAACCTGCTGGGTCTCCAGCAACACACGAAGAGGAAGAACAGGCTAATGGGTTAAAAGTGCACAATGGTGGGCTTTTGTGGGTCTGTTGTATTTATAACTTCGTGGCGGAGTTCTCCATAGGATTCTACAGTCATCTAAAATGGATTGCAGGTAAGCAGAAATTTTCTTTCAACATCTAAAACTCTTCAGAAGAATTTTATCATAGTGACATTGTTCAAAAGCATCTTTCCTACCATTCCACTTACCCTTGCTCCTTGCATCAATAGTCGACATCTTAGCGATTAACAAAATTTCGCATGAATATATTGTTGCCAACGAATAGTTCATCATGCTGGCTTCAACTTAACTAATGGTAACTACATTGTCCAATTTGATCGTCGTGCATCTAGTAGGAGAAACGTTGGACCTCTGCATTCATCATGGTGTGCATTAAGTGGGAAATGCTCGGAGCTAGCAGTTGTAGCATCTTTTATTTTTTTACTAAGCTTTCATAGCAAGTGCATTGGTTGACTGCAATAAAATACAAAACAAAGATTAACTGTTTTTATTAATTTGACCACGCTAATCACTTCATTTTTCCCCATTTTAGATCAGTCCAAGGAATTTTTCTATAGTATCCAACACCAAAATTTTCTTTCCACTGAATCTCATGTGTAAATTTTAAATCTCCCCACAGTTGCGACGTTCATCTCACGTGAGAGCTAGCTAGCCGATTTTAGTTTAGTAAGGGCTTACGTTCACCAAGATTCCCACATGTATCCTTCTTTCCTAATGGAAGTATACTTATGTACTTTGCGACATTTAATATTTCTTATAAAAAACCAGGATTAATTAAGGTATACTAAGGACAAAAACTACCACTTAGGGGCCGTTTGGGGCGTGATTAAAAGTAAAACATCCAGTGTGGATGTATACTGTAGCATCCAACTTTTTTTCCTATCCAGCTGAAACACCTCAGGACGTGTTTCAGCTGGATGTTGGAAAAAACATGGATGCTACAGTGGACATCCAAAATCCACATTGGATGTTTTGGCTTTATCACGCCCCAAACGGCCCCTAAAAGTAAAACATCCAGATGGGATGTTTTGCTACACTGTAGCATCCAGGTATTTTATACATCTAGGTATTTTATATATCCAGCTTAAACACCTTAAGACGTGTTTCAGCTAGATGTTAAAAAAAACATGGATGCTACACTGGATATCCAAAATCCAGTCCGGATGTTTTGCAATAATCATGGCCCAGATGGCCCCTCAATCACCCCAATTCTAGTAGACAGATCCAGGTGAATGAGAAGGAGCCGTCCGATTACAGCTGGGATGCTAGTGGTGACTATCCAACGGCTCCAAGTTATTCACTCTAAACTAGCATGATAGCATCTAATTCATTATCGAAACAAAAAGAAAAATTTGCTTCCGGATGAATGGATGCTATCGAGCTCATTCAAATTTATGAGCATATGTTTATTGGGGAGTGATTGGCGAGAATGTTTTATTTTCTGAGAGATAGTGTGTGGGAAGACTCAGATTAGTTGGTAGGTTGCATACTAGTAACATTTACAATGTAATAACAAAAATAAAGAAGAGGGGACTGACTCTTGATTTAGGGTTTTGATCAGCTCATTAGCCTACAATGTTTTGGGCGGATCTGCCATAGCTGTACTTGTTGGTAGGGGCCGTTTGGGGCGTGATTATAAGCAAATATCTAGAGTGGATTTTGGATGTCCATCGTCGTGTTTCACGCTAGATATCGAAAAAAACATGAATGCTACAGTGGCTTTTAGTCACACCCCAAACGTTGGAACTTGGAAAGAGCTGGATGTCTTTATTTAATTCTCAATCCTAATCACCAGGCGACAATCTGAACTAAAATCAATTTTTGTTAACTCCTTTGCAGTTGTATTTCATTATTGATGGATATTAAATGATAACCAATATCAATTGACATTGTACATTTGTACCCCAAAACAAATCCAAATAAAAATGAGATATTAATTGACAAGCTTTTTTATGACAATCAACAATAAATAGGGTTAATACTTGGGCCCTAGTGCCAAAAGGAAAAGAAATTGGCCCATATACTCGGGGACAAGAGGATGAAAATTTTTGGTGCTTCTTTCTCTCAACTTGCTTGAGAGAGTTTTTAAATCTAGAATTTGATAATACGTTATGTTATGCTTAGTATCTTTAGTTTGATCTGTCTTAGTTCTGCCCTTCAATTTTCTTTTGGCATCATTATGCGCTTCATTTGAGTAGCTTTTACTTGTAACTTTTCAATAAGATCTTGAATTTGAACATTGCCTTAAAAATATTCACGTTGAATTCGAACAAAAAAAATATGCTAGCGCACATTCCGTGCATGTGGACTGTGTTTGTATATAGAGCTTATGCAGTACTGTGTGCGGCCGTGCGGCATCTCTCCCCGGTGATCGACGGCCGGTGAAGCTTCACGAGCTGATTTACATCTCCCAGGGAGAAAAGCTTCAGTTCCTTCCTAACCATCTTTCAGTAAAACACTAGGCAGATGACAGAAATGTTTTTGGTCTGAACTTCGAGTCTTCGACACCCTCACCCATGGAATGCCAGCTCGCCGATATATCGGCGATATATCGCCGATATATCGGTATCGGACACAAACCGATACTCCGATACCATTAAGTATCGATTTTTTCATTTTTTCCAAATATCGCCGATATATCGGTTTCGGACCGATATATCTGCCTTTTTTGAAAAAAAAATTTTGAATTTTTTTTTTTTTTTTTTTTTGGAAAAAAAAACTTTCATGTTTGTTTTCTATCCTTTTATGCATATTTTGAAATCTATTCTTTGTTTAAATTAGTATAACTCATTTTAGAAGTTAGATTTTGAAAATATATGATAAAAACTAGTTTTTGACGACCGATATTTTTTTACGCAATATCTCCGATATTTCGTCTCTTAGGCCGACCGATATTTTACCGATATCCGATACGACATTCCATGCACTCACCCCATCTCTATTCTCTACTGCCAAGGCCAAAGCTACTCTTCCCAAACTTGTCAAAGCTCACTTGCTGACCAACTCAATGTGTCAGCACCCTGTCCGGTGCGCCAAGCCACATGCTCTCAAATCTAGGCTTGCCTGCCTCCAAGTTTCCCATTGGGCCACACTCCAAAATTCCCCCTTCTCCTGCATCTCTCTCCCCTCTGTTGCTGCTGTCAGTCCTCCGCAACTTCTGCGAGTTGACGAGACTCTTTCTTCCTCTCTACCTAGCTAGTCCTCTGTTATTGGCTCCTAGTCTGTGATTTACGGACCCATGTGGGGTACTGAGGTCATAAACCTAATACAGCTGGGCCTCCTGCCTGCCTCTGTAACTCTGGACAGAACTGACTTGTAAGTTTGTATCTAAAACAAGCAAAACCGACAAATGGTACGTGAGTTTGGGACTGAAAGGAAGCCAAGAAGAGATGAGAAAATAGAGAAATGACAATAGAAAAGTAATAAGCTACATTTGCCAACAGTAAAAAAGCACTCATAAAAAGGGGCAAAGAAAAGGACAAGCTCATGCATTTTCCTTTGGCTCATGTGTTTTTTATTGTGGTCGATGTCATGGAGAATATTTGGAAAATATTTTCCAAATATTTTCCAAACTAACATTACGTGATACTTTTGGTGACCAAGTTAGTCAGGCTAGATGTGCTGAAAATATTTTTTTAATCACATTATGTGACCAAAAAATAAGACCAAAGGACAATTGGAGGGAGGGGGGGGGGCAAGAATCTTAAATAAAGTTGTAATTTTTTTTTATTTAGAGCTTTCTCCCTCTGATGATGTGGCAAGTGGTAATTTAATAGTTCTATTGAAAATTGGTCAGGCTAGACAGACTCTATTTTCCTCATATCACTTTCTCAGTTTTCACTTAATCATGTATGATGTTGTGCAGTTTCCAATTTCTCTACGTCTCTAGCAATGTAAGTGGCAGCTCTTTAATGTAATATATACATGGTAAAAGCCAAAAAATTGAAGTAATTAGATTGTATAGCCATTAATCCAGTAATTATAGGTAGTAAATGAAGTGAAATTGTTATGACTAGCATTTTACAAGAGAAAAAGGTGGAGTAATTTGATGATGCATGTTTGCCACATAGGAAGGCGAGTACTCCAAAACAGGATCATACCTGCATGTCCTACTTTTCATATGGACTCATCAAATCCTTTTCAAGTACAGTAAACATTAAAAATACTAAACAAAACTACATCGCTTGGAGATATGCGCTTTCCACTAAAAAGATCAAGTAGCATTGTTCGAACAACCATATTGTCCAGAGTAATTAAGTGTTTAATACAAAAGCTAACCTAATATATGACTAAAAGTATGCAAAAAATAATGCTTTAATTCAATTATCTTCCTCATATCTAAGGTTATTTTTTTGAAAATTTCCTTATTGTCGCACCTGTCCTCACATCTTATATCCATACCCGTTCTTCTTTGTTTGACAGTAAAGGTTTATGTTTTATATGATTGCCCTAATTGTCATGAAATTTGTTCCATGTATTATTTTGGTCCAACTTAAAAAAGAAAAAGGCTGTGAAACATATTGGAATAGTGAGTATAGTTGGTATGTTTTCCAATTCACATGGCCTAGTCTTGTTCTCTGCTGCGGTAGTGGTTGTAGGTGTTCACCTGATAGTGTCATTTTCCTATATATAATTAACGAAGCTGAAGGGCGTGTTTTTTTATTAATAACGATTAATCGATTCCAGCTAATCTAGGATTCTTATGTAATGAAGTAAAAAAAACTGGAATAAAATATATAATTTAAGATCATTGCCACCAAAGAAGCTGTAGCTGATCAATAGCTTTATTTGTATGTTATACATGACATATACTCCCTCCATCCAACATTATCTGTTCTAATTAGAAAACCAACATGAACTGATTTTAGTTAATATTGATTTTCTAATGAGGGGACGGAGGGAATGTAACTATGTAAAACATTTATAATTAGAAGAAGTTGTTAGAAGTGGGTATAATAACCCATATTAAAACCCACTTACTATTGATATAAATGAGTGACTTGGGTGAAGGATGAATAGTCCCACATCCACACCAAGGAGGTGTTGTGGATGGTATATAAGGTCGAAGTTTGGTCTTTGAAGTTAGGCCTAAGGGCCACCCCACTTTTGTGGAGGAGAGAGATGTTGGACCCATGCACCTAGGTGGGCTAACCCCACACACGCGCGCGCCGCCGCCGCCGTCCGGCCGGCCGGGTCAGGTCAAGTTGGGTTGGGTTGGTTTGGGTCAATAATATAATATTATTTTGGGACAAATTCAATTGGTTTGATTTTTTTAATTTATTTTGGTTCAACGGGAAAGGGTTTCAATGGGCGCCGTCCGACTTGCTCGGCTCGGTTCGGTTCGCACGTGGGTCGGGTCGGGTCAAGTTGGGTTGGGTAAACAAGATAATATTATTTTGGGATAAATTTAATTGGTTTGGTTTTCTAATTTATTTTGGTTCAACGGGAAAGGGTTTCAACGGGCTTTAACGGGAAACGGTGTGTTTTCAACGGGCTTTAACGGGATTTCTATAAAGCTTGAGAAAACAGATTTTTTGTACGGTTTTTTACTTGCACTTCATCTTCCTCCTTTCTCCTCTCTTCTGTGAAAGCATTACACATCTGTGGTTCGCTGCGCGTGCTATTTGGAGTGCTCCTACAGTACGCGGTTGATCCTCTTATCCTGGGAGGTTGGCGCCAATGAGTCCTAAGCACTGTAGGGAGGGTGCATTCTGTCTTAAGGACAAAGTGTTTCACTTGATTCGATCATCAACTTCTTCTAACTATTTATTATCGTTTTTGCAAAGGTACACAGATATCATCCTTAAGAGTAATAGTAATAGTTATTTTTTAACAATCTTAAGACAGAATGCTTACTGTTATTTTTTAATTACTGTGTTGTACTGTAATTACTGTGCTATTACTGAGATAATCTTCTGTGATTTGCAAAGTTATAGAAATGGCTACTGAGGGTACCAACTTCACTCCGGTACTTATTCCCACTCCGGTGCTGTTCAGGTTAAAGGGGAGAAACCAAAGAAATTGAGTGGTGTGGATTTCAAAAGATGGCAACAGAAAATGTTGTTCTATCTTACCACGCTGAATTTAGCCCGATTCCTTAAAGAGGAAGTACCCGTTCTCACTGAGGAGAAATGGGAACACAAAATGGCTGTTGCGATAGTAGATGCATGGAAACATGCAGATTTCTTATGTCGTAATTATATCCTTAACGGATTGGACAACACATTATATAATGTGTACAGTTCGATGACAAGTGCTAAGGCACTGTGGGAGTCATTAGACAAGAAGTACAAAACTGAAGATGATGGAACGAAGGAATTCGTGGTCAGCAAATTTTTGGACTTCAAAATGGTGGATTCTAAGACTGTGATCAATCAAGTTCAAGATCTCCAAGTTATCCTGCATGAAATTCATGCAGAAGACATGACCTTAAGTGAGTCTTTCCAAGTGACAGCAATAATTGAAAAACTACCACCGTATTGGAAGGATTTCAAGAACTATTTAAAGCATAAGAGAAAGGAGATGAACTTGGAAGATCTGATTGTGAGGTTAAGGATTGAAAAGGACAACTGTTCTTCTGAAAAGAAAACCGGGGGTCATGGCATGGAGGCCAAAGTCAATGTTGTGGAACAAGGGCATAAAAGCAATGGCTTCACTAACAGAAAGAGGAAGCATCCTGGGGGTCAGTCAAACAATGACTCCAATAATTCCAAGTTCAAGGGCAAGTGCTATGTGTGTGACAAGATGGGCCATAAGGCTAAGGATTATTACAAACAGAAGAAACAAGATGGTTTCGAGAAGAAAAAAGCAAAAGCCCACATGACCAAAGTGGAGAATCTCTCCACTAATGTGCATAACATCAACCTTTATGCTGTGATTTCGGATTTGAATATGGTCACTAATGATAGAGAATGGTGGGTAGATACTGGGGCTACCCGTCATGTGTGCTCAAACAGGAGAATGTTCTCCACTTATCACTCCATGAAAAATGGTGAACAACTGTTTATAGGCAACTCTTCTACTGTCAATGTTGAAGGAATTGGAAAGGTGGTGCTCAAGATGACTTCACGCAAGGAACTTACGCTCAACAATGTGATGCATGTGCCAGAAATTTGAAAGAATTTAGTGTCTAGATCATTGCTGAATAAGAATGGCTTCAAATTGATGTTTGAGTATGACAAATTTGTTTTGACTAAGGGGCCATTTGGGGCGTGATAAAAACCAAATATCCACTGTGGATAATCCACCTGGATATTTGGTTTTTATCATGCCCCAAACGGCCCTTAAGGGTAGGATGTATGTGGGAAAAAGGTACCTGAATGAAGGGCTTTTCAAGCTCAGTGTATTACCTATTGTATCTGTTTCTAATATTATGAATGAGAATGCTTCTTCCTCTTATATGATTGAGTCATGTGATATGTGGCATGATAGATTAGGACATGTTAATTATGATGCTTTACGTAGATTTATTAATATAGAATATCTGCCTAAATTTAATATTGATTCTAATCATAAATGCGAAACTTGTGTGAAATCTAAATTAACAAGGAAATCATTCCAAAGTATTGAGAGATGTACTGAACCTTTTGAGTTAATTCACAGCGATGCATGTGATTTAAAACTTGTTCAAACAAGAGGAGGGAAAAAGTACTTTATTACATTTATTGACGATTGCACTCGTTATTGTTATGTATACTAGCCGAGAAGTAAAGATGAGGCTATAAACATGTTTATATTATATAAAACAAAGGTTGAGAATCAACTTGGTAAAAAAATAAAAGTTCTAAGAAGTGATAGAGGTGGGGAATATGAATCACCTTTTGGTCAATTCTGTTCACAACATGGAATTATACACAAAACCACGGCAC
The DNA here is from genome assembly GCA_039654745.1 of Houttuynia cordata. Lineage (NCBI taxonomy): Eukaryota > Viridiplantae > Streptophyta > Magnoliopsida > Piperales > Saururaceae > Houttuynia > Houttuynia cordata. The sequence goes on from CM077505.1 coordinate 24,995,904, forward strand.
CTTATTCACCCAGCAAAATAGAGTTGCTGAACGGAAAAATAGAACTTTAAAAGAAATGATGAATGCCATGTTAATAAGTTCTGGGTTACCTCAGAACATGTGGGGGGAAGCTTTGCTTTCAGCCAATTATATTCTCAACAAAATATCTCATAAGAAAATATTGCAGACACCATATGAGTTATAGAAAGGTCGAAAGCCTTCCTACAACTTCTTAAAAGTGTGGGGGCGTCTAGCAAAAGTGGCAGTCCCTAATCCCAAGAGGATTGAAATTGGACCAAAGACCATTGATTGCGTATTCATTGGTTATGCCAATAATAGCAGTGCATATCGCTTTCTTATTCATAAATTGGATATTCTTGATGTAAATGTCAATACTGTGATTGAATCAAGGAATGCTTCATTTTTTTAACATATTTTTCCTTGGAATTCCACACAAAATGAAAGTTCTCTTAAAAGAACTTTGGATGTTGCAAAAGACACTAGTGATGACCAAGAAGGAGAAGACGATGAACCTAAACGTAGTAAATGTGGTAGAATATCAAAATCCTTTGGTCCAGACTTTCTAACTTATTTGCTAGAAAATGAGCCTCAAATCTTTAAAGAAGCTATGTCCTATCCTGAAGCACAATATTGGAATGAGGCTGTAAATAGTGAAATTGAATCCATTATGCAAAATCACACTTGGGAGTTGGTAGATCTACAACCAGGGAGTAAACCTCTCGGATACAAGTGGATATTCAAGAGGAAGATAAAGGCTGATGGATCAATTGACAAATATAAAGCGAGACTTGTTATCAAAGGATACAAGCAAAAGGAAGGTCAAGATTATTTTGATACATATTCACCAGTCACAAGAATAACTTCCATTAGAATGTTAATCGCTATGGCTACTTTATATAATCTTGAAATACATCAAATGGATGTAAAAATAGCATTATTGAATGGTGACTTGAATGAGGAAATATATATGTAATAACCAGAAGGGTTTGTTGTACCGGGTCAAGAAAACAAAGTGTGCAAACTTGTTAAATCTCTTCATTAGCTTAAACAAGCACCTAAGCAATGACATGAAAAATTTGACAAAATGATGATGTCAAATGGATTCAAAATCAATGAATGTGATAAATGTGCTTTATGTCATAGCACGGCCTAATGGCTATGTTATTATATGCCTCTATGTGGATGATATGCTCATTATTGGTAGCAACGATAATATCATTAAAGCTATTAAGAGGATGTTAAATAAACAGTTTGACATGAAGGATATGGGTGTTGCAGATGTTATACTAGGGATGAAAATCACTAGAACATTTGATGGATATGTATTATCTCAATTTCATTACATTATAAAAATTTTAGACAAATTTAATGAGAATGATAATCGTCCAGCGAGAACACCTGTGGATATAACATTGCATTTAAGCAAAAACACGGGTGAGAGCATATCATAACTCCAATATTCTCAAATTATTGGAAGTCTCATGTACCTCATGAATTGTACGAGACCGGACATTACATACTCAGTAAGTAAACTGAGTAGATATAATAGCAACCCAGGGGAAGACCACTGAAAGGCTCTAGTCAGGGTTCTTAGATATCTAAGATATACCTTGAATTATGGACTGCACTATACAAGGTATCCAGCAGTACTAGAGGGGTACTGTGATGCAAATTGGATATCTGATACAAGAGACTCCAAATCCACAGGTGGATATGTCTTTACTCTTGGAGGTACAGCAGTGTCTTGGAAATCTTCTAAACAAACGTACATAGCAAGATCCACAATGGAATCAGAATTCATTGTACTTGATAAAGCAGGCGAAGAGGCTGAGTGGCTTCGTCATTTTTTAGAAGATATTCCAATGTGGGAGAAACCTGTGCCACATATATGTATCTATTGTGATAGTCAATCTGCTATAGGTAGAGCACAAAGTAACTTGTATAATGGAAAGTCTCGACATATACGTCGAAGGCATAATACCAAAAAATAATTGCTCTCCAGTGGAATAATTTCCATTGAGTATGTTAGGTTAAAAGAAAATATTGCGGATCCGATTACAAAAGGTTTGACCAAAGAACAAGTGAATAATTCATTGAGGGGAATGGGCTTGAAGCCTATACATTAAGAATCACCATAATGGCAACCCAACCTAGTTGACTGGAGATCCCAAGATCTAAGTTCAAAGGGACAACCGAATTGTAGGGGATTCAAGGAGAATCACTATTGAGATAAAATCTCATTCCCATTCCTATAATGAGATAGTGATGCCTGCTGATTGAATCAGGATAAGCTTTGTTTTTAATGGTTCTCATAGCTTGACTTAGTTCGAGTGGGGTATTGCAGGATACTCCTAATGAGAATCATCTATATGAGTATGAAGGGGCCACTTCTATGAGGATTTTAAAGCTAAATCTTCTAGAGCACTCATGAAAATCAGGTTTGTTCGGGGCCAAAATGAACAAAGTCATGAGAACTACAATGTGTCTGAGAAGTGATTGTGTGACTTCTATTGTCTTGGTTTACACAAATGACTGAACAGTTCAAGACATCACGTTCACTGATTAGCTAGTAAACCCGATAGTCTTCACAAGGGAAGGTTCAAAGCCGAAAGTTACCTTTCCTCCATACACGATCTTCTCAATATTTGCTTTCACAAGTTTTCTGTATTATTTTGCATAAGTTATTCAGCCAATTCTCATTCATGTGGGGGATTGTTAGAAGTGGGTATAATAACTTATATTAAAACCCACTTACTATTGATATGAATGAGTGACTTGGGTGAAGGATGAATAGTCCCACATCCACACCAATGAGGTGTTGTGGATGGTATATAAGGTTCAAGTTTGGCATTTGAAGTTAAGCCTAAGGGCCACCCCACTTTTGTGGGGGAGAGAGATGTTGGACCCATGCACCTAGGTGGGCTAACCCACACGCGCGCGCCACCGTTGCCGTCCGGCCGGCCGGCTAGGCTCGGCTTGGCTCGGTTCTGTTCGCACGCGCGGCCGGCCGGGTTGGGTTGGGTCAACAAGATAATATTATTTTGGGACAAATTCAATTGGTTTGGTTTTCTAATTTATTTTGGTTCAACCAAAATGGGTCCGATTTATTTTTATGACCGTTAACGGATGGACGCGTCCATTTAAATGGGTTTTCTGTACGGTTTTTTACTTGCACTTTATCTTCATCATTTTTCCTCTCTTATGTGAAAGCATTACACATCTGTGGTTCGCTGCGCGTGCTATTTGGAGTGCTCTTAGAGTATGTGGTTGATTGCCTTATCCTGGGCATGGAATGTCGTATCGGATATCGGTAAAATATCGGTCGGCCAAAGAGACGAAATATCGGAGATATTGTGTAAAAAAATATCGGTAGTCAAAAACTAGTTTTTACCGTATTTTTTTACAATCTAACTTCTAAAATGAGTTATACTAATTTAAACAAAGATTAAATTTCAAAATATGCATATTAGGATAGAAAACAAACATGAAAGGTTCTTTTTAAAAAAAAAAAATTTGAAATTTATTTTTTAAAAATAAATTTTTTATTCAAAAAATACTGATATATCGGTCCGAAACCGATATATCGGCAATATATCGCCGATATTTGGAATTTTTTTAAAATCGATATTAATTGGTATCGATGTATCGGTTTATGGCCGATACCGATATATCGGCGATATATCGGCGAGACGATTTTCCATGATCCTGGGAGGCAGACGCCTACGAGTCCTAAGCACCGTAGAGAGGGCACATTCTGTCTTAAAGACAAAGTATTTCGCTTGATTCGATCATCAACTTCTTCTAACTATTTATTATCGTCTTTGCAAAGGTACACAGATATCATCCTTAAGAGTAACAATAATAATTATTTTTTAAGAGTCTGATCTCAGCATTTTCTTCCGTAAAATTCTTTTTGAATTTCATTATTTGCAATGATGCAAGTCATGTTTGTTTGCCTCTATAGCTAGGAGTTAAGCATTTTTCATAGCATGTCTCCTTTGAGGGTCTAATCTGTGAAACATTCAAATTGGTCCCCCTTTTTTTACTCATACAGCAAATCAAGCAGCCAATCAGCCAAACAGCCACAAGTCATCCATTAGAGTAATGCATATTCTGGGCAATGAAACCAAGTGCTTGCTTAGAGCAATCCACTAGTAAGTAGTAATAGCCTTTCCAAAAGATAAACAAGTCAAATGGAGGCTAATCTCTTATAGCATTGGCAAGAGGAAGATCAGCAGCTATTTTCTCATATGCAACCATGGCTGTCAAAATCCAATTTAAAGATCACAGAGAAGATGAAGATGGGAAATTGCAGGATCTGTATTTCATGCAAACATATAGAAGAAAAAATGCTTCGTCTCCGGCTTCATTTTCTCGGTCACCTCACGTGCCTTTATGGAAATGATGTGGGCCCCACACTTCATTTCCTTTCACAACACTACCACGTGAGGAATAACATTACTCAAACATAGAAACTGAATTTGTGTACTGAATTTGTCATAACAGAAACATATAATTAACAGGTGTGATGCTGGCAGGTCTGAGATTATAACTCTTCATATTATGGGTTACCTAAAAAGATCAAAGAATACTGACTTTTAGTACTAGATACACCTTGGCACATTGTCACAAAAAAGAAATAGACTAGAGATGGATTGGAAATACCACCGGCAGGTCTGGTTAATCCCTGACAAATCCAACCAATTTCTACCTTGATTATTAAATGAAAAATGGAGTGGTGGAGCCAGAACAGTCAAACTCAAAGACACAAAGTCAAGGCTCAGACCCCATCCCACAAAGAAGAGGAGATGCATTAGGCCCCATGGTTGATGGGCATGTGCTCCAAGAGTCCAATTTCAGTGTTTGCAGACATAAGCAGTTCACACTGGATATGGAAAATCTTGTAAATTAGTCTTTGCAGAAGGGAGAAGAGTAAGATTCAGCCATGACTCCTGGATGTATATTCTTCAAAGTCAGTAGTTGTAGTCTATAGTAGTTGGAGCAGGGGATGTACCTAATGCCTTTTCTTCATTATTCAAGTATGAATTCATAGTGACTTTTCATGATAATTATTTTTTGTTTGAAAGGACATTGATGACAATCACATAATACGTATATCGCTTTTTACATTTTTTGGCAACAATATGTATATGCACATGCTGAGCCAAACACACGTAGAGCTTGACTTGACTTACTTCGAGTTTTAAGTCGAGTCGAACACGAGTTAAGTCGAGCTTTTGGCATTGCTTCAACACCCTTAAAGCTCAATAGTTGTGTTTTCTCTTGGCACTGCTCCTACACGTAGAGCTTTTGGCATTGGAAACATTAGACAAGTATCTATCAAGTTTCAACACCTTCCATCATATGTAGGAGTATCATTTTTCACCTTTTCGGTCCGACTAAAATTAAGACTTTTCCTTAGAAGAAATAGTTAATATCTCATGAGAACTAAATACCATTTGTCGACTTTTATAAATTCAAACTTAATAAGAACATGTATATAATTTTTCCTCCATTTCAGGCAGTGCAGATTGAAAATAAAAATCATATAAGTTAGTTCATTTGGTTTTCTAATCCATACCATTAACATAGCAATGAGGGAGTGCGTGCTTGTGTGCTAAGAGTCCTAACATTTACTTCGCTCTCAACTAATAAGTTTTCCTAATTACCTTCGGCCTCAATAATCATAAAATCGAAGGCGGCTATCAAGCTAAAAATGTTTTAATTCTAGGTAGACTTGAACTCTAAGTTAAAATTTCAATCTCAAGCCGAATCAACATAAAGCTTGATTCAACTCAGCTCAATAGCACCCTAATTTACTTGTGCTCTTATAGCAAAAAAAAATTTATAGTGAAGTTAACATAGCCAAAGGGTAATTGACACGACCTCCCTGATAAACTTAAGGGCACCATAAATTAGATTTCGTATCAATCACCAATTGGTGATGAGCATGAAACCCCGCTACGCTAGCGCACCTAATAACTTCTCCCGGAAGAAAGGAGAGAAAAAGCAGAGGCGATGGCTACACCTCCTTAAATTTTCCTAGGCCGATGGCTCTCCCTTTCCCATGCCCCCACTTCCAAATTCACATTTCTCACATGGCAACAATGCAAAATTGGCAAATTTCAGCTCCCCAACCCCCCCGGCCCCAAACAATTCCAAAAATCCTTCCCTCATTGATGCCTTGGATCAAGCACCAGGCCCCCCAACCCCCCTGACCTCATTACAGACAACATATAAGGGAAGTGATGCAGCATAAAACCAAAACCAAAACCAAATGAAATACACCAATTTCCTTCCTTCTCTCTCCACGTTGCTCTTTCTGTCTTCTCCCTCGAGGCTCTAGTCATCGCTGAAACACAAGTGAGAACGAGAAAGCTGAAAGCGGGAGAACTGGAAAACCACTATTAACCCATCGAGCAGCATCAGCAGGAGGTACTACTGGAGGTGGCAGCACAGTGGCAGCTGCGCCAGTGAAGTGGACGGAGTGAACTCAAGTGAAAAAGATTGGTTCTTTGTGGTTCTTTGATTATTTTTCTTGAGATCGCCAGCTTCCGGCATGGAAATACTGCATCTTGGCCTACCAGCGGCGTCGCAGGTGGTGTCGGTGGCAGTGGCGTTCTCCGGTTAAATGTCAGTTGGGTCCAAAACTTCGCCTTGGCGCGATGGAAGAAGAGTGATAAGAAGGAGTAGGGACCTTCCATGGCTGCTGCCAACGCCGGCGTAGAGGGCGGCACTGCGGCTGAAGATGTGGGGGCGAAGGCGGTGCTGAAGAGGTATGAAGGGCTGGTGGCGGTGAGGAGCAAGGCGGTGAAGGGGAAGGGAGCATGGTATTGGACTCACCTGGAGCCGGTGCTGGTGCACCACGCGGACTCCGGCCTCCCCAAGGCCGTCAAGCTCCGCTGCTCCCTCTGCGACTCCATTTTCTCCGCCTCCAACCCGTCGCGCACCGCATCCGAGCACCTCAAGCGCGGCACCTGCCCCAACTTCTCCTCCCCTTCCGCCGCCGCCAAGGCGCTCCCTTCATCTGCCTCCCCGTCTCGCAAGCGACCCACCTCCGCCACCGCCACCGCCACCCCTTCTCCGACCTACCAGATACCCCCACTTGCCGTCGTCGACCCCGCCCGATTCTGCTCAGCTTATCCGGTTGCCGCCGCCGCCACCCCATCGCCATCGCATCAGCAGCTGGTGCTTTCCGGGGGGAAGGAGGATTTGGGGGCGCTGGCAATGCTGGAGGACAGTGTGAAGCGGCTCAAGAGCCCGAAGACGTCGCCGGGGCCGGCGCGTTGCCGGGCGCAGGTGGACTCGGCGCTGGGCCTCCTCGCCGACTGGCTCTACGAGTCGTGGGGCGCCGTCTCCGTTTCCTCCGTCGCCGACCACCCCCAGTTCCGAGACTTCCTCCAGCAGGTCGGCCTCCCTCCCCTCGCCCGCCGTGACCTCCTTGGCCCCCGCCTGGATGCCCGCTTCGGCGATGCAAAGGCTGACGCCGAGGCCAAAATACGCGACGCCCTATTCTTCCAGCTCGCCTCCCACGGCTGGAAGAAGCCCTCCGCCACTGCTGCCACCGACTGCCTCGTCACCCTCACAGTGAACCTGCCCAATGGGACCAGCGTGTTCCGGTGCGCGGTGCTAGCCGGCAACCGGGCGGCGTCAAAATACGCTGAGGAGGTCTTCTGGGAGGCGGTGGTTAACACCGCTGGGGCCGTGGCGGCGGAGAAGTGCGTGGGGATTGTGGCCGACAGGTTTAAGGCCAAGGCATTGAGGAACTTGGAGAAACAGAACCAGTGGATGGTGAACCTCTGCTGCCAGCTTCAGGGCTTCAACAGCCTGATCAAGGACTTCAGCCGGGAGCTCCCCCTCTTCAAGTCTGCGTCCACCAACTGCTCTAAGCTCGCCAATCTCTTCAATTCGAATTCGCAGGCGAGGCGCGTCTTCCACAAGTATCAATTGCAGGAGCTGGACCACACAGCTCTGCTCATATTGCCCCCGGACAATCGAGGAAGCCCGACGGTGGGCTTCTCGCCGGTGTTTAAAATGGTGGAGGACATCCTAGCCGCGGCGCGGCCGCTGCAGCTCGCCGTGATGGATGAGTCGTATAAGATAGTGAGCATGGAGGACTCCGACGCGAGGGAGGCGGGAGAGATGATTAGTAATATGGAGTTCTGGACAGAATTGGAAGCTGTTGGTGCTCTTGTGAAGTTGGTGGGAGCAATGGCTCAGGAGATTGAGGCGGAGAGACCTCTCGTCGGGCAATGCCTGCCACTCTGGGAGGAGCTGAGGAGCAAGGTGAAGGATTGGTGTATTAAATTCAACATTGCAGATAATCATCTTGAGAAGATCATTGACAGGAGATTCAAGAGGAACTACCATCCGGCGTGGTCTGCGGCATTCATACTGGACCCGTTGTATTTGATCAGAGATATCAGTGGGAAGTATCTTCCTCCATTCAAATGCCTGACTCCTGAGCAGGAGAAGGATGTGGATAAGTTGATAACTAGATTGGTTTCCAAGGAAGAAGCTCACATTGCCCTGATGGAGCTCATGAAGTGGAGATCAGAGGGGCTGGACCCATTATATGCGCAGGCGGTCCAAATGAAGGAGAAGGACCCTGCGACGGGGAAGATGAAGGTCGCGAACCCGCAGAGTAGTAGGCTAGTGTGGGAGACTTGCCTCAGTGAGTTCAAGTGTTTGGGCAAGGTGGCTGTGAGATTGATATTCATGCATGCTACTTCATGTGGATTCAAGTGCAACTGGTCGTTTTTGAGATGGGTGTCTGCGCATAGGCATTCGAGGGTGGGGATGGACCGAGCGCAGAAGATGATGTTTATAGCAGCTAACGCGAAGCTTGAGAGGCGGGACTTCTCCAGTGAGGAAGAGAAGGATGTGGAGCTATTCGCAGACTGTGAGAATAGTGATGTGCTTAACGAAGTTTTTGTGGATGCCCCATCGATATAACATTTTCACCTGAATCACCTGTAGAATTGCATTTGTAGGATTATTAATTCTTTCTACCGACTTTCTTTTGCCTTTTTGAGTGTTGTTAATGGTGTTGTTAAATCACATACTCTCTTTAGATTTGGATTTTGAGGGTGTTTGTGGAATGGATGGGAGGGTAAGGGTTCACATTGTATGGACTCTCTCATTCAAAATCTAAATGAATTAGTTGCCCCTGTCTAGACATGATATTGGGGTAAGTACTGAGTTTGCAGAAAGAAAAGTCTTCTTGATTACAAATTGATTGTTTCAAGAGTAGAAACAAGAAAAATTCTTGTAATTATGCTACTTTCGGAATAAGTAAGATCCATAAAACTGTTCTTTTTTTGTGGTTTCAAATTGGGAAATTTCTGCCCTTGTCTTTGTAGGCCTCATTCTTCTTTCTTCTCTGTTTGATTTGTTCTATGAAATTATGGCAGCTAATACTAGATTCCTTACACTCTTTTGAGTTTTCTTTAAATGTTCTTGAATGATTTATGTTTGGAGACCGATTAACACAAACTGCATGCCTTTCTGGTTGCTGAAGGCATGCTTCATCTTGCATTTGTCTTGGATGTGGAATTTCTGTTGGAATGGCTTAATGTGAAAAAGAGGAGCTGATATGCATTTAATCCTTGGAAATTTGCCCTGATCACCAGGTTTTTACAATTGCTACATAAACTATATTGCACTTTCTCTATTTGTTTTTTTTATAATGGGGTATTTGGTATTTCAATAAATCCAGTCCTTTTCTTCGTTAGCTGTCAAATGACATTCTTGCTTTTGCATATGAGATCTGAGGTGTGTGTAGTGGCCAATTCGTTCAATTCTTTATTAATTCAGACGCCATTTTAGCTAGAGAAAATAAATACACTTGGAAGTTGTTGCTGTCAAAGTTTGCCTCAGTTTTCTGGTTCTTTCTTGCCGTAGCTGATGTTTTGCCAAATCTTACCTTGCATACTTTCAAGTACAGATACTCCAATAACTACATGTATGAGGATGGGCAGTTGAGTCCTAATATGGACAACCATATTCTATTCACACTTGCAACTGAAGAGGAAAACGGTTATGGTTTATGTATGTTTGTCCTTGAAACTAGTGTCTGTAGATATTAATTATATACTGAAGAGTGGTGCCTTGTAGTTAATTTGAATTTTTTGGTCCAAGGAGGCCTTCTTAGAAGGCCTAAACCTTACACATTCTCATGTGCCATCTCTGTCACAAGTCTTTTCACTATGAAGACTCGAAATGAAGAGTGTGAACAGTGTAATCAAATCATAAAATTGGTTAAGATCTTAATCATTTCCATTATGGAAAAGAAGGATGGAAAACAAGCTCTAAAGACAATGTACTTTATTGAAATGGGGTGAGTTAGCTTGAAATAGAAGTTTCAGGAGAGAAGAACGGGTTTGATGTAGAACTCAGATGGGAAAGACATTGAAAAGTGTAGATTGGATACGGCAGATTTCATTTATGTGGAAGGGTTTTTCTGTTTGTTGGGTGGATGGCGAACCAGGAAGGTACAATCATGGCCAAGATATTTCAAAGAGAAAGGCTGGTCCTTGCTTTGGGACCCTATCAGTTCTTCTGGTCTGTCTGAGGGTGCCTTTGGACCTACCAGGTAGGAGTGGTTGTCAATCGAAACACCATTGTCATGGTCAAAGAAAAAAGTGTAAGATGTTCTTCTTCTGATTCATCTGTATATGACTTGGCTTTAGAGACCTATCAACTATTAATCTTAATTATATGGTTTGAAACAGGTTTTGTTTGGTTCATTGCAATGCCTTTTCATGATTGATAAAAGGTTTTCTAACAGGAATGACTCTGAATGAGAAAGCTGGTAAAATGTTTAAGGGCTAAAAGATGCTATCTAGCTTTGTTATAACGTACTCTACAGATTATTGTTGCTTGCTTTCTACATTCATTGCAAAATACAGGTGATGATAATGAAGAAATGAGGCATTACTCCAAGACCCATGATTTATTTCTGTGTCTAACTTGTTTCCCTGTTTCAGTAAGACACAAATGGGAAAAATGAAGATAACAATGGAAAAAGGGAGAAAAAGCTTCGATCTGGATGGCCCAGCACATGATATGGGTCATTGGATCGTCAACACAGTCATATTCAGGAGCAATCAGTGGAAGCTGTTTCTATCCTGTTCCTGAGTACCCACCTCACTTCTTTACATGTAAATGGCAATCTAAGTGGATATCATTCAGCAGGCATGTCCATCATTTCTCCTTATCATAGGAACACGTGAATGCACACTCATTCACTTTGAATAACTTCTTTTTCCATTTAATTCGTAGCATATTTGATCTCTTTGAGAAATCTACTAGCAATGTATAGTACAGACAGAAAATACCTACACAAGGCTCTCAACAATGGAATGAAATAGACAGAACTTTTGGGCCCTTTTAGTTTTACATACTCTTTGCTAAACTCCAAGTTTGTTTCCTCTCTTGCTAGCCATTTAGCTTAAATAACTAGCAATTAAGTACAATGCATTTGCTTGTGCAAAATGGTTTGTGAATTTGCTTATTAGATCAAATACTAGCTTTGTACTGTTTAATTAAATGAATACGTTAATCAAACAATCAGACACTGGCGTTTTTTCTTTATTGAGGGGAAATTCGATCGGTCGACATCCTCTCCAACCATGGATTTACCTAAACAGATGGGATAGGTCCATAGGCCTAGCAGTGACTAATCATGTATGTTCAAAGAAGTTCAGAATTCATCAAGAGAAAAAAGAGACACATGTGTTAGTACTTATGAGTATTATTTGGTAGATGGAAAGTTAAAGAATTTGATTAGCTTACTATGGGTAGAGAGTCAGGACTCCTGTCGGCAAGCCTTTGTAATGCTGACTGCCCACCTACTAAAATCTCTTTCTTCCCACTTTTTACAGGGTGAAAGATTTTTTCCTTAGTATTGTATGCTCCCCTACTCATGTCTTTGTAAAAGCAGCAAACATATGTAATGATGCATTTGAGTATAGGACGATAAGAGACCTCTTTCTACAAGAATCTTCACTTCCTTTCACGCTCCCTACTAAGTCACTTTTTCTTTCCAACTATATGAACCAGTTTGAAATCTCTTCCCATGAACTTTTTTTTAATGCAAACCCCCGAGGGGGGATGAAGGACACTATATTAGGGAGAATATAATCACAAGGAGCCCGCTACAATCACACAGGCTGCGGAAAGCCACATACAAACATACAAACAACCTTGTGCACTCCATTCAAAGCTACAAAAAACATGACATAATCGGGCGTTACCCAACAAAAACGTAACCCAAACAAACCATAGAGATAGTTGGACATGAAGCTCATCACCACAATCACAACTGACCTCGAACTCCAGTGCCTGAAGGCCACTCCAAGGGGTCGGATCAAAGCTGATTGGTTACTGTAACCAATCATCAACATCTCCCATTGGTGGAGGGGGCCACCAAAAGGTGGCAATGCAAGGGGAGCTTGTGAAAGGTCTCATACATAACAGTGGGGATCTGGAGTGCACGCCTGCAGCAACGAGTTTGGCTGACCAAGCGTTCCAAAGGCCTCTGCCCATCAGCTGCAAGAACTGATGGCTACGGGTTTTGAAATTGTGTCCATCATTCATCCCTTCACGTTCACTTCTATCATTAATCCTACACAGACCTTTGCTTTCTCTCGTATCTCATATCTCACTTGCTAGAAGTCCACAACCTTTTCTGCTTAAAAAATGCTTCATTTTTCTTTCTCACTGCTGGATTAGTACAAATCTATTCGTGAGTTAGGCAAAACCAGCATGCATGAGGCCCATGCACAGGGCCGGAGACGGTGCATCCCTGCAAGTATGCTGCGAGCGTATCTGATCATTTCATTTCGCTATTGCATGTACGGGAAGATCTTAATTACAAATTCCTCTACTTCATACTTTTGACATCTGAATCAATAGGGATAATCGTTTGGTGTATCTTTTCAATACCTTGGCAGGGAAGGACCACCGATGTCGAGCCATATGTTGGACCCATGTCATGGATAATGGAATTCCTTGCTTACAAAGTCAGAAAAGGCAATGCCATTCCCTTACACGAGTTTCATATTGTTTCAATTTGTTGCATGGAGGATGCAATTGTGGGTAGTTAGTTGTTTATGCTTTTTCATTCTTCTTAAAATGTAAGTCAGCTTTGTGGAATATGTTTACTATACATGCTCACGTGTGTGTATAGAATACATGTAGCAAAGAATCCAGACCACGGATTTTCTTTTTGCTTTAAAAGTTGGAAATACTTTGGGAACAGTTTCCATACATGACGTAAAGAGAAAAGTTGGTACAAAGTTAAAGTTGAGGAGTGAGGAGTTCACCTAATAAGAGAGAGAATTTTTTTTCAGTATAGATACCACACCAAGCTGGCGTGCTTGCGTGGTGTCGTATCTACAGGGAAAAAATTTCTAAACAAGAGTCCATTTCCTTTTGTTGGAACCCTAAAGATCTTCAGCTAACCAGGTGACGGCAATTATGCATGTTGACACCTAAAGAAATGAAACGATTGAAAAAAGAGAGCCTATTATCTATCACAAGGCAAAACTCACCGTGAAATGTGATATTCTGTAACACCATGACACAATGACAGACTGAGAAGTATGTGTCCATTATATTTTCCAAATTAGGCTCGGGATGTTGGAATACAAAATACATAATAAAATTTAGCTCGAGCTTTTGGGAAGCTTGGTTATCTTACTTAGTATCAAAGCTCCAGGTCGTGGGTTAAGTTTCGTTGGAGGCACTCATATCCCAATGTCCCACGTGCCAGGTGTTGAAATATAAATATATAATAAAAAATTCTGTTTCCTAACAGCTCCCTTTGAAGAAGCTTGGTTATCTTACACCGTTGACATGTATTCAATTTGCATGCACCTGAGCCATGATTTTCTACTTGTTTTTGTTCCTCAGGGTACTCAACACCATAGTTGTCTCTCGCTCTTGCTTTTCACCTTCATGGATGATAACATGATTGCCATGACAGCGTTTGATAATGATGGAGGTCTGTATCTTCTCGTCATAGGCTTATACCTGTGGGAAATATCACCACTGTTGTTCAACATGGAGGCAAAAAACAACGAACTCTTGGCTGTGTAGAAGTTATGTTTGAGAAAATTGCTTGAAAACAAATAATTAGGCCCTGATAATCATTTCATTTTTATGGGCCGTGGCCCAATTTTGCAACAAATCCATTACAATGAACCCAAGAACAGTTAAAAAATTTGTAGTTGGAGGACCAAAGCCAAAAGTCACGGCAGAAGATGCTGCCAAGAATCCTATTAGCCACTCTGATGGCCGGACCCATGTTTGAGACTTTGATAATGTGGACCAAATCTACTCAAGTATTAAATTCCTCAAATTGGCCCTTACAGAGAAAGTAGACAATCTGCACTGGTCACAAAGGAATTTTGATGATTGGATGGTGGGTTTTGATGAAGACTGGAGATCTGTTTGCATGTGGAAATTCCAATTCTGTGAACTTAAAAAATGAAATTCATGTAGTGGAGTTAGATGGACTGAATCAGTTTCAATGAACTAAATCATTGCTCCAAATTATCCTCGTTCTCAAATGATTTGTCTATTTGATAATAATGGATTGCAATTCCAGCACAATTATCATCATAGAACCTTGAATGAACTAAATCACTTGCCCCCTACTTATCTATCCATCTTATTCGTTTTTCCTCCATGTTATTATGAATCCCCTTCAAATGGATTCTTATATAATGAATTTTGTTAGCTTTTGATGGTTTTGTGTGCGTAATCCTTAACTAACATGATGTGACCTTGGATTTTTTAACATTTTTAGCATGCCATCATTACGCTTCTTTGGGTTCAGATTCCTCTAGAAGTTTCTTGAGCTCTTAACCAGATTTTTTTATGAAGACTGGAGATCTGTTTGCATGTGGGAATTCCAATTCTGTGAACCTAAAAAATGAAATTCATGCAGTGGAGTTAGATGGACTGAATCAGTTTCAATGAACTAAATCATTGCTCCAAATTATCCTCTTTCTCAAATGATTTGTCTATTTGATAATAATGGATGCAATTCTACCACAATTATCATCATAGAACCTTGAATGAACTAAATCACTTGCCCCCTACTTACCTATCCATCTTATTCGTTTTCCCTCCATGTTATTATTAATCCCCTTCAAATGGATTCTTATATAATGAGTTTTGTTAGCTTTTGATGGTTTTGTGTGCGTAATCCTTAACTAACATGATGTGACCTTGGATTTTTCAACATTTTCAGCAAGCATCATTATGCTTCTTTGGGTTCAGTTTTGATGTTTCTTGAGCTGTTAACCAGATTTTTCTATAGTACCTGGCTAATGAGCTAGGAAAGCCATATTACCTAGTTTTTTAATACTCATATTATATAACCTGGTTTCAGGACATGGTCTTTCTATTTTGCCCTCCCACCCAATAGTTCATATTTTACCCATCCTAAGCCGCGCCTTATTTCACACAAGCTTCCCCTAGTAATCATATGGTGACGAAAGGCTTGCCGGTAGAGAGATGGCACAATGTGGCAGGCACAAACATTTTTGGTAGCTTTTTCAGGTCAGACGACCTCTTCTACCTGTGAGCAAACAAAAGAAGCTCGCCAACGTGCCCCAAAGAAGAACTTTTATAACTTCCCCATTCTATTCCGGAAATGGTTTGACAACCTAGAATCATTGTTGTTTTTATTCACACATTCTGGGAACGAAGAAAGTTGAAATTTTATGCCGAGAAGTACTTGTGGCCGAGTGATGAACTACCCACCCTTTGCAAATTTGTTATCCCCACAAGAAGGTGTCTCAAGGAATTTAAGATACCCCCATAGAGAAAAAGAAGAAAAAAATATAGAAGAACATAAAAAGAATGGGCGAAAATAGATCAGATATTAGGGAGATATGACGAGATTGAATTTTGCCATCTTACTAAAAACTTGCTCGATGTTCTACTAGAGTATTAGAATGACTCCGAAAAGTTGTTTCATATTAAGGTGAAAATGTTACATCTCACTGAGCAAGAAGATGTCATCATCATTGGCTTGCGGGCATTAGGTGAGAAAGTGATATATTTAGCTCTTGGTGGCAAAGTCCTTTGTGGGGAAAGTGAATTCTACAAAAAGTTTTTCTCCACGAAAAAACTCAAAAAGCAATACATTGAATAGATCCTAGATCAAATATTGAGCAAGAAGAGATCTATTTCAGAGGATGATATAGTACAGTTTATTATCTTCCACATATTTTATTGTGTGTTGTTTGTACAAAGCAGTAGATCCGTGCAACCAAAGCTTTGTGATTATATCATAGACCTTTCTAAAGTGTCAACATGCAATTGGGCTCTAGTCATTCAAAAAATGCTCACGACTAAGATACCCTACTAATTCGAAAATATACAAGCTAGATCTGAAGGAGATGCGGGGTGGTGGCAACATTCTACAAGGAGCAGCTTACGTATTACAAACACTTGGATAGATTTAATCAAAATTTGATTCTATCTCCACCTGTTTCAATCCATCACAAGGTTACAGCAGTGGTATGGTGCCATCGAGAACATGATAGCCTCAGTATCGTGTCATCGAGGATATAATAGCAGTGCTATCGTGTATTCGAGGACACGATAGAATTAAGTCGTGTCTTCGATAACACGATAGCAGTGCTAGTCACGTTCTTAGGAACACAATATGCTTGAAGTGTGTTTTCTTATACAATAGTTGTCTAATGTTGTTTAATTGATTGCTCAGATATAATTTTTCGAGCACACTAGCATCTTTCACTTCATAATAGATCCTTTTAGTCTAAGAGTTAGAAGGTGGTTTGGATCAGGGTGTCTTGAGGTGGAAGTCAAGGAAGGAATCCAAGTACATCATCGATTTCATAAATATTATATTAACTTATTTCAAAGATTGCATGTCCAAACAAAAGTTGTGGATATCATTTGCCCACTTGCTGAAGAGGTAGACTTCATTGCGCATTCTCCTAAGTTGGCTAGTGTGGCCTCACCGAGGAAGAGGATGAAGAAGTATGCTCATCCAACAACTGACTTACATGGGATTCTTCAGGGTATCAGTACCGTAATTGAGTCGCCCTAGAAAAGTCATATAGGATGGATGAGTAGGGCTTGAGGGTAGGACATATAGTTGAGGTTCTTTAAAGAATGAATGAGTTTGCTAACACAATAACCTTGCTAGTGGACAACTTGGATGTAGATGAAGCAGAGGTTTCAAGAGAACACGCACTGAAGGCTTATAAGTTTTGAAGCTAAAGGCGGGTACCTAAAAAAACAAGGTGAGAAGAGGGCAAAAAACCCCCCAATGGAGAAGCAGGCAAAGCTGCCTCCCCACGGAGAAGGCACCCACAGAGAAGTAGGCAGAGAAGCCCTTGTCGGAGTAGGCACCCACAGAGAAGCAGCTAGAGAAGCCCCCCATAGATAAGGCACTCACGGATAAGCCAACAGAGCAGCTTCCAATGGAGATGGCACCAGAGACGGCCGCAATGGAAGAAGAAGAAATACCACCAATTCTATCTCCATCTGTTTCAACCCGTCGCAAGGTTAGCGTTGCTCACGAGTCGAGTCGAGTCGAGTTTTGACTCAGTTCAACTTGAGCTCGACTTTTAGAAACTTGGCTTGAGCTCGAGCTCGAGCTCGAGCTTAAGATTTACAAACTCGAGCTCGGCTCGTTATAGAATTTCATAGCTTGGCTCGGGCTCACGAGCCTGAGCTCGAGTCCGAGCTTGCACTCCTTCAGTTGGGACCGCCAACGATGCAGATGACGGGGAGTTTCTCACTGTAGGCACCGACGAGGCGTTGATGACGCTAAGCCCGCCAACTTTTTGTTAAAATGTCTCCGGGGAGAAGAAAGCAACTCGATTTCATGGCCGGGGAAGTGGTATTGGAAAATCATGGGCGGGAGAGGATGGGCAGGCCAGGAGCTAGTTGTGGCAACTAGCTGGTTCTGGTGATTTGATGGAGTTCTTGGTTTGCCCATCGAGTCAAGAAATTACCCAATGGCCATCTCACTGTCTTCAATTTCACATGCCTAGTACGTGTTGGTGTCACCAATCGTCAGTAATGCAGGGCAATGCAATTTGACAGTTCACGTATGAACACAGGATTTTTCCAAATTAGTCGAGAGGAATTTACTTTTGTCAGAGAATCGTTTCACGTGCTTTTGACGAAGGTTGAAAAGGAAAAGCTTTCCTGATAGGTATACGTAGACAATCCTCCAACCTGAACCGCCTTGGTGGTTTTCAACATAGGTATGTATCGTCATGTCATCGAAGACACGATATTTGTGTCTTCAGGGACAAGACTTTTCTCCTATCGTGTCTTTGATTACATGATAGCACTGACAAAACACACGATATCAGTGCTATCGTGTCATCAATGACACGATAGCATATGTATCGTGTGATTGATGACATGATAGTAGTGGTATCGTGTCATCGAGGACACGATAGCAGTGCTATCATGTATTCAAAGATACGATATGTTTAAAGTCGTGTCATCCATGTCACGATATTTTTATAAGTCCATCTTTAAGTCGTCTTTACCATGTTGCAGAGATGAAGCATACTCGCAGCCAGGCAAAGAACATACAGAACTTTCTCCAACAATTACGTGAGGAAGTTGAAGAGTTCTTTATTCCCATACCTGTGCCGAAAGAAAAAAGAGACGTTTAGTGAAGGCAAACGAGGTTAGAAAGGCACCTCCACTAACATCATAGGTGGAGGAGAAGTCTCTTAAGGAGGAGGAGATGTATCATAAGGGAGAGGAGATATCTCATAAGAAGGATAAACAAAAGTTGATTGTCCATTCTTTGTGACCAACCCAGAAGTGTTTGTCAGCCTGTGTTTTATTATGGGGAAGAAAGTGGGAGCAGAAGAGAAGAAGGTGGACTATGAAGAAACTGTATCTGATTATGAACAATCTTCTGACATGATTGCATAAGTGTTGTATGATTTCAAACCGGAGGGAGAAGAGAAGAAAAAGGGAAAGGAGGTGGAAATACTGGACGTTCATGCATATGAAGAACATCCTCTTGAAGACCTACCTAATGACTATTTGGACACTGAGTTCTGCTTTGAAATTACTGTTTTAGAAACAAGATCAACAAACGATTATGAATTGGGTGATTAACCCAAGGGCTCCATATCCACTGGATACACTAATGGATACGGACTACTTGAGTCTGCTGCAAGCGACCGAAATAAACTTCAATGTATGTATATATGATTGTCTTTTTCCATAGTTGGCATTTCTACAATCCACTAGAGGGGAATCCAACGTTGTACCCCCAACCCAAGGAGGTTGTGACACTTGTAGTGGAATTCATGAATGACCTTCTCCAAAGACATTTTAAAATCAAGGGAGTTAAGCAATGAAAGTTGTCCCAGATCGGATGCATTCTTCCAAAAGAATTCCTATGACTGCGGAATCTTTGTAATGATGTACGCAGCTCAATTGGCATCAAGGATATAATAACCAATGTTTGATTAGATGATCATAACAATGCTATTTTGGCCTTTAATAACTGTGGTTCTGCTCCAGAGCAAATTTGAGAAGGAATTTACTCATTGGTGGGGATGAAATATCAAAATACACAATCCAAATTACATAATGCACGTTCTATTCTATTCATATAAACATTTTTCATATACACAATATATTTTTAAGAAATACCAATAAACACATTTTTATTTGTCGTGTGCTTGAACACATGGGATACAACTTTTCTCATATTGCTTGAGGGATCGTGTCTTGGAGGATACGACTTTTTTCGTATTGCTATTGTTTATTTAAATACACACTTCATTGGCATACTTCAACGAGTCATATTTCCCTCATTTCTTATCCGTTTTTGCCCATTCCTCGATGACACGACTCATTGTTTGTTACTTGTAATTCAAAATGTACAATAAAAATTACAAAATGCACGTTTAGATTTC
This sequence comes from Houttuynia cordata, assembly GCA_039654745.1. NCBI lineage: Eukaryota > Viridiplantae > Streptophyta > Magnoliopsida > Piperales > Saururaceae > Houttuynia > Houttuynia cordata. Next base: position 25,015,856 of record CM077505.1, read on the forward strand.
TTTATTCTGCTTATATACACATTTTTAATATACACAATATATTTATAAAAAATACCAATCAATACATTTTTTATTAGCCATGTGCTTGAACACACGAATGACAAGTGTGTCGTGTCTGTATTTGAAGGATTGTGTGTTTGAATATATGACTTTTCTTGTATCGATTACACGATAGCACTGCTGAAATACACTATAACAGTGGTATCGTGTCATCGAGGATACGATAGTAGTGGTATCATGTCATTGAGGACATTTGAGGGCAACATTCAATCTCGTCATATCTCCCTCATTTCTGATCCATTTTCCACCTATTTTTTTGCGTTCTTCTACATTTTTTCTCCTCTTTTTCTCTATAAGGATATTTCAAACTCCTTGAGACACCTTGTGAAGATGATAAATTTGCAAAGAGTAGTTCACCACTCGACACAAGTACTTCTCGGTGCAAAAATTCAACTTTTTTCATTCCAAAAACATGTGAATAAAAAAAATAATTTTGAGCTGTCAAACCACTTCTGGAATAGAATGGGGAGCTTGTAAAAGTGCTTCTTCGGGCCGCATTGGCGAACTTCTTTTGCCTGCTCGCAGGTAGAAGAGGTCGTCTAACCCGAGAAAGCTGTCAACAATGTTTTTGCTTGCCACACAACGCTGTCACTCCACTGGCAGACCTCTGCCTCTGACAGGGAACTTCCTTGTTGCATGATCATTGGGGGAAGCTTGTGTGGAATATGGCGCAGCTCATGGTACGTAAAACATGAAGTATTGGCCGGGAGGGCAAAATGGGAAGACCAGGTCCCAAAATTAGGTTATATGGCAAGAGCCCTGAAAAACCAGGTAATATGGCATCCGGGGTCATTGACCAGGTAATATGAAAAAATCTCGCTGTTATCTTGAAAGTTTCTTTAGGTCTTAACTACGAGTAAAGTATTTGGATTGGGGGATACATACATCATATGTTACAAGATAATTTGATTGGTGAATCATGATGTATCGTTGATTGGTATTTTATAGACTAGTAAACATTAGTTAATACACTGAATAATTTATATATATTGGTTATGGTTTAAAAAATAACCCTACAATTTAGGGCTGTTGAGCTTTTGGTGGCGAAAAGCTAACAGTCCTCATTGATGTGTTGGATGGTCTAGTTAAAAACATCATATGATTATTCCAAATTTCCAATTAACGGCCCATATGCTTCCTATTGAGGCTGATGAAGTGCGTGGGTTTAAGATCCTAATTCTATTATGTTGGCTTAAAAGATAAGCGAGCAATCAAAGCATTGACAGCTAAGATTTGCTACAAGATTCATGTTCTTATATAAACCTTTGTCTTAGGTTTCTTATAGTAAAGCAACTTTGATTTCTTATATAATTTGCAAGTACCTAACGATTAGATTTGTCGATAGACTAGGTGTCAATCTGTGATTTGTAAATGCTAAATAGTAGTAGTAGGGATTTTAAAGTAAGTTATTAATTTGTGAGAATACCATAGTTGTTTGTGTTACAGATCCTATTTTGTAAATTTACCCATTTAGACATAAAATTTTAAAATGTAAGAAGCTCTTAGCTGCTAGTCAGGCATTCTCACACTTAGAAGTTAAACATCAGCCATGCCTTTTCACATTCACTTGGCTTTTTTAATTTTCTTACATCAACTAGTAATAGTAAAATGGCTATTTGCCAAATAATTCCCCACTGTGTTCAAATAGGCATTTAAAGATTTTTGTGTAGCTAGGGAGTGTTTTTTAGTTCATTGGACAGTAATTTGTTAAATGCATTGTTAATGCCTAAACAAAAGGTGCATTGAATGTTGTAGTGGATGGTTCATATAATAGGTATAAATGTCCTAATGGATGGTTTCTTGGTTAGTTTGTTATTTTCAGGAACGTTAACTAATAGTTTGTTAGAAGACTTACTTAATGATTGGTTTGTCGAATTCCTTAGCACATAGTTTGGAATACATTTTTCCATTTAAGCTCAAAACAAAACAATGAATTACCTAGTAATCAGGATTTAAAGTTTGAAACTGAACAATGAGAGGCTAAATAATTCAATAAGTTCATTCAAAGTTAAACATTAAAATGACTTATAATTGTGATAGTCATGTTTACATGGATACACCTTGCCAATATTTTAATTTACATATCCATATAGGCATAGCATCATTTACATGTCCCTTTATTAAGGTTTATATAATGTGTCAATTTGGATGCTTTATTACCTTTTTACTTTTCGCTACTTACTAAAAATATTATATCTTGTGTCACTTAATTTATACAAATTAAGCCGCGTTTAAAAGTACCTTAAGAAGTTTTTAAGATTGCTATGGAGATAAGCTTCAAAGACCTATTTATCGAACATAAACATATTTACAATGAGTGGAACACATGTTCTCATACATGTGCTTGGAATGCAAGAAAATATAAAAGGAAAAAAGAGGTACAACTGAATTAAGTATCAAACAGGGGCACCCATAAAATAAAACACTAAGTTACAAATTACAATACAAATTATTATCAGTGCATGATAAAGACACTTAGAATATAGTGGAACCCTTGTCATGTTCTAAAAATGTTCATTAAACGCTAAATGTTTTGAATACCTTATGAATAATGAGATATGAAACTTACCTATTTTTCACTTCTAAAAATGATATGGAGGGAAGAGACAGGCCATGGCAAAGAGATACACCTTGCCAACATTTTCAACCAAAAATATATTTACATGTCAACAGAATTTGTGATGGCCCTTAAATAACGTTTAGATGATATGTCTATTTGAGTGTTTTGTTCACTTCACCACGACTAAATTCTTACCGAGGAGTAAGCGTCAACCTTTTTTGGAGCCAACTTCTTTGAAGAGTGAGGTGGTAAGATTAGAGTTAATTAAGAAAACTACTACATCAAAATTTACTTAAGGGGATAGTCTTTGTTAGATGGTAATTATCAATACTTTCTAAAGAAAGCCAAAATAGATGGTGATTTACCATCTTCAAGCTAGGAAACAATAAAACTATAAATTATTAAGTGGTGATGAGTCTACTTTCATGTCAAAAAAAAATGTGCCCTCAATGGCTTGATAGGAGATCATTTAAAATTATTACGATGGCTCATGTTATTTTGGCTAGAGGCTCATGGTTGTTTTAAACAAATAGTAAGTACGAGTAATGAAATAATTATCTTGAAGCAAAATTAAATTGTGAAGAAAAATCTTACATGGTTGAAATGTAAGTTATATTAAAGCAAGACAAATCGAATCCTATTTAGATGATTTACCTAATTCGACACAAACAAAATAAATATATCGCACCAAAATAACTTTTGTGTGGTCTCTTCTTTTCGATAAAGAATTTAAGTTATGAAGGAGTATTCAAACCAGGATTAAGATGCAAGACCATAACACTTTGTCCTCATGAGATTATGCCTTCTGCTATTGTTATCTAAAAAGCTGATGATGGGAAGGACTGATGGAGCTTCCCCGAGGTGCCTTTGAGCTTGAACTAGTTGATGGAGAGGTGAAGAGAGAGAATCTTGGGTGAAGACGGAGCAAAGTGTAGAGGGCCAAGCTTTCTTCTTCCTTATGATAAGGGTGCTTTTCAAATTTGGCTCGTATGTATTGGGGAGTGTGTGAGTCCAACAAAAAGGTGGAGGTGCTGTTAAGTAATTTGATATCTAGAAATGTGGAAGAAGATGTGAAATGTCATCGCTTGTAAACAAAATCATTTTTTTTTCATTGTGAAAGTGTTTGCTAGTGGTGTATAAAAAAATTGATTTTTATAAATTTTAAATTTTTAAATAGGTTGAAAATTATCTTTTCACAACAAAATGTCAAATTTTATTCAACATTATGGATGCAAAAGAGTCTCCTTAATTTGTTGATAATTTTTTAAACCATTTATGATTCAAATAACTTGACAATTTTGTCTTCAAACCTTCTTTAAACAAGTGAAAAAGGGAGTTTGACTACTCATTTTCACTATCAAGAAAATATAAAAAAATTAATGAATCGTTAATTACCAAGAGATCGTGCATGTTTTAGTGCTTGCAACATGCGCAAAAGCGAATGTAAGTAATTGAGGTAAGAGATTATAGATGGAAAAAGTTTAAAATGGAGAAATACATAGACGACCTAATTGAAAAATATGAAGATACTCTCTTTATTTCTTCATATTTGAGGTTACATGTGTTACAAATATTTAAATGAAAGTTACAACGGATACAAAGGCTAGTTAAGGCAGGTATACAAAAAGATATCAATATAAAATATTCACAAGGAGTAATTGTAGAGATTTGAAAGTTATTTCCAATTGTGTAGACTTGACATAGAGAGCCTTTCCATTTAAATGATCCAACAGAGTAATTGTAGAGATTTGAAAGTTATTTCTAATTGTGTAGACTTGACATAGAGAGTCTTTCCATTTAAATGAGTCCAACGGCTAATTCCAAATATGGAAGCCTAGCTGTCAAATAAGACAATTAATTTGTCTCTAAGAAGTTGGAATCGAGTGATAGATAGTCCTTTAGTCATGATGTCTGCTAGTTGATCTGAGCTAGGTAAAAACTGTATATGAAGGCTGTCGTCTTGAACTTTTTCATTACAAAGTGGACATCGATCTCTATATGTTTAGTCTGCGCATGGAATATATGATTAGCTGAGAGGTAAGTTGCACTAATATTGTCGCAATAAATTAAGAATGGGCTTTTCCGTAGGAGGAAGCTGGAGGTCATGCAGAAGAAAATGCAAGCTTTGAATTTTTGTAGTGGCGGCTGCAAGGGCTCTATATTCAGCCTCAGTGCTTGAGCGAGAGACGGTCTTTTGTTTCTTAGCACTCTAAGAGATGAGATTAGGGCCCACAAAAATACATGAGCCGGATGTGAAACATCGATCATCAAGATCACCTGCCCAATCAGAGTCAGAATAAGCATGAATATCAAAATTAGAACATTTAGACAAGAGCAAGCCTTTGTTGAGACAGCCTTTGATATATCTTAGAATTTTGCAAACAGCGATGAGATGACTTGTGCGAGGTGAGTGCATAAATTGACAAACGTGATTGATGGCAAAAGATAAGTCCGAACGAGTTAGGGTGAGATATTGTAATTGTCCAACGAGGCTACGAAATTTTGTGCCATAAGGCAAAGGATCTCCATCATATAATGAAAGTCATTGCCTGGGCTAACAGGAGTACTCACAGGTTTGGAGCCATCCATATGGCTACGCGTAAGAAGATCAAGAGAATATTTTATATGACTTAGGAATATGCTATCTTTAGTGCATGTGACATGCATTTCTAGGAAATAGTGAAGTGGTCCTAGATTTTTCATGTCAAAGTGGGTATTAAGATCTGTAACAAGGTTATCTATGGTAGAAGGGCTATCACTAGTGAACCAAGCACGTGGGGCTTGTTTTAAGCCATAGATAGCCTTGTGAAGACGACAAACATAATTAGGATAAATAGGATCTACAAAACCAGGAGGTTGTTGCATGTAAACCTCTTCATTTAGATCACCTTGCAAGAATGCATTTTTAACATCTAGTTAAATGATTGGCCAATCTTTTGTAAGTGCAAGACCAAAAACAAGTCTAATAGTAGTTGGTCTAACCACAAGACTAAAAGTTTGGTCAAAATCAATACCTGGTTCTTGAGTATACCTTTTGGCAACAAGACGAGCCTTGTAATGTTCTATCGTACTATATAATCTTTCCTTAATTCTGAAAACTCATTAACATCCTATAATGTTAATATTTGACATAGGGGGAACTAAAGACCAAGTATTATATTTTAGTAAGGCATTGAATTCTTCATTGATAGTAGCCCTCCACTCTTTGGATTTAGATGCTTGAGTATATGAGGTGGATTTATTGGGCATGGATGAAATATAGGTAAGGTAGCATTCAGGTATAGGATGTTTGGTGGCGAGGAATGATCTAGGTGGAAGAGTACCATCACGAGTACGGGTAATCATGGGATGCACGGAGGTAGAATTGGTAAAGGTTGGGCAAGGATCATCATGCTCAATAGAGACATGGGAAAGTGATGATTGTGTGGCTGGTGGAAGTGCAGTGGTAGGAGGAGGAGGGGGTCTACTTATAATTAGATTAGGATCAGGGGGAAGAAATGTGGGCTGGGGGTTGTAGGGGGGGAAGGTAGATGAGTTGATGGGGGATTGGGTACGGAAAGATGATTAGTTGAGGGTGGTGGGAGGATCAGGTCATTTAACATAGATGAGAGAGGAAAGCTAAAGGGTGGAATGAGGTTGGAGACACTAGTAGGGGTGGTTTGAGGTACATCCTTATAGGGGAATGTGTGTTCGTCAAAGGACACATACCTAGAAATGAAAACACGCCCATCCGAGGGTCTCAAGCATCTATATCCCTTCTGGGTAGGGCTATAACCAAGGAATACACATCTAGTACTTTTGGGGGAAAACTTATGTGTATTAAACAATTTAAGTAAAGGATAACAAGAACAACTGAATACTTCAAGAAAAGAATAATCAGGCTTATCATTAAACAATACTTCATGAGGAGAAATATTATCAAGAACCGATGAAGGAAGCCTATTTATAATATAAACTCTTGTAAGAAATGCATCAACCCACATAGAGGATGGAACTTTGCAATGAAATAATAAAGTTAGTTCCATTTCGATAATATGGCGATGCTTTCTTTCTGATATCCCATTTTGCTCGGGGGTACTAGGATATGATACATGTCTTACGATCCCACAACAATTTAAGTGCTGCAAGAATTTGGTAGAACAATATTCACCTCCTCCATCGCATTGAAAAATCTTTATTTTCTTTGAAAACAAGTTTTCTACCATACTTTGAAATCGAAGAAAGCAAAAAAAAACTTCTAATTTGATTTTGATGGGATAAAATCATGTATATCTACTATAATGATTAATAAAAATGACATAAAATCTATAACCATTAATGCTAGAAGTGGGGGCGGGTCCCCAAACATCCGAACAAATTATTTCTAGAGGAACATTAGCACAACTATGTAATTGAGTAAAAGGAATTTTAGTTTGTTTGTCAAGCTTACAACTTTCACAGAAATCATGAAAAATATTAGAGTTTGAAGATATATTAGACTTATTCAAAATAAAATTCATAATCTTGGTTGATGGGTGGTCAAGGCATTGATGCCAAACATTCGTAGAGGCAACACTCAAAGCTATGTTATTTTGTCCAAGCCGATGGAGTCCATTTATTTTAGTTCCCATCATTAGAGGTTGATCCTTGTCCAGATCCTTGATCATCATGGAAGAAGGGTTAAAAACAAAGCTACAATTGTTATATGATGTAAACTTGCTAACAGATAACAGATTTTTTGTAATAGAAGGAACAACTAGTACATCTTTTAAAACAAGGTCCTTGTGAGAAGAATGCATAGTCTGCTTTCCAATATGAGTAATGGGAAGGGGATGACCATCTCCCACAAGAACTTTGTCAGGTCCATCATAAGATTGTAAACATGAAAGCATACCTGAATTATTGGTGATATGAGCAAGGAATTCCGTATCGGATTTCGGTAAAATATCGGTCGGCCTAAGAGATAAAATTTCGGAGATATTTGTAAAAAAATATCGGTAGTTAAAAATTAATTTTTGTCATATATTTTCACAATTTAGCTTATAAAATGAGTTATATTAATTTAGATAAAGCATAGATTTCAAAATATGCATAAAAATGCATATTAGGATTGGAAACAAGGGAAAAGTTGTTATTTTTTCCCTTTTTTAAAAAAAAAAAATTTTTTTTCCAAATTTTTTTTTTTGAAAATGTTTTTTTTTTTGAAATTTCGGCGAAATTTCGCCGATATTATAAATTTTTTTAAAAACCGATATTTTGTCATTTCGATTTCTCGGGTGGGGCCCGAAATCGATATATCGGCGAAATTTCGCCGATATAGAATTCCTTGGATATGAGCCAATGCACCAGTGTGCAGGTGCCAAGCCTGATCTTGAGTATTGGTTATGGTGGACACAATAAGTGGTTGATGTGTTGGACGCTTGGAGGTTTCCGCTTTGTAGGAATCATCAAACCGATACCATCATGTAAGAGCTGTGTGACCAACTTTGCCACAAATTTGACATTGGGGTCGGTTGGAGGGCATTTGATTAGAATTACTATTGGTATTGGTTGAGGGAAGTAGGAATCGGCGAGAGGCATTAGTATTGGATTGAGTTGAGGGAGAGAAATATGGCTTTTTGCTAGAATGTTGGGTGCGGTTTGTCAGAAAAGCTGTGGGTGGCTAGGTAGATTGGTCATCCTCATATAACTTGAGATGAGACTCACGGGTAAGAAGCATAGGTTGGAGATCATGGAAGGATGGCAAAGGTATTTTCTTCATGATCATACTCACAAACGATACATAGGGACAACCTAGACCATTAAGAAGAAGAGTGACTTTATAATCATTGGGAACATGTTGTTCAATTGAAGCAAGTTGGTCACATATAGCTTTGAAATTCTTTAAATAATCAATCATCGAAAAGTTACCTTGACGAATAGTTTGAAGTTGTCGTTGAAGATAAATCTCTCGAGTCTTGGATTTTTCAGCATAGAGAGTGGCTAATGCATTTCAACTTTCTCGAGATGTAGCTAGGCCAGTTACTTGTGTCATTACATCTTCAGTGAGTGTTGCAAATATCCATGAAATAATAAGGTGATCAAGGCGCTTCCACTTTCGATACATTGGATTTGCTTGTGTTTCCTCATTCTCCTAGGATGAAAAGGTGGGTTTGGGGATTTGATTGATCCCATCAACAAACCCAAGAAGATCATAGGCATCAAGAAGAAGTTGGAAATGATTTTTTCAGAGAGTATAATTTGAGTCATTGAGTTTGATAGTAATAAAATTGGTAATGGAAGGAGGGGGTTTTGAGAAGAAATAGGGGTGGGAAGGGTGGGGGTGAGAAGAGAGTTGGAAGCCATTGAAGCCATGAAAACTCTGGCGTTGAAACCTGGTTGCTCTGATACCATGAAAAATCTGAAGATACTCTCTTTATTTCTTCATATTTGAGGTTACATGTGTTACAAATATTTAAATGAAAGTTACAACGGATACAAAGGCTAGTTAATGCAGGTATACAAAAAGATATCAATATAAAATATTCACAAGGAGTAATTGTAGAGATTTGTAAACTATTTTCAATTGTGTAGACTTGACATAGAGAGCCTTTCCATTTAAATGATCAAATGGAGTAATTGTAGAGATTTAAAAGTTATTTCTAATTGTGTAGACTTGACATAGAGAGTCTTTCCATTTAAATGAGTCCAACTGCTAATTCAAAAATAGAAGCCTAGCTGTCATTTGGCTTAACATATTTATATCCCAATTATGTTCCACGTGTAGTGCTTTATGGACGCTTGCACGTGAGGGAGGATGTTAGAATATACAATAAATGAATAAAGATTTCAGTTTCCTAAAAGCTTGAGCTTTTGAGAAACTTGGTTATCTTACATGGTATCAGAGCTCCAGGTTGTGGAAGGTCCTGGGTTCTAGTCTCGCTGGAGGCATTTATATCACAATTATATTCCACATGTAGCGCTTTGTGGATGCTTGCACGTGAGAGCGGATGTTAGAATATACAATAAATGAATAAAGATTTCTGTTTCCTAAACAGCTCGAGCTTTTGTGAAACTTGGTTATCTTACACTAATCACTCAAGAAATGAGATTGTCAACTTCAAAGTCTGCTCCAATGAGGAGTTTTTGTTTCCTTTTATTGTGCTTTGGCTACTTAGATGATAAGATGTTTTAAATAAAAAGCTTGTTTTAGTATGACTAACAATGGAGTGTATAAAAATTCGAATAAAAATTCAATGATTTGTACACAAATTACTGAATTTATTAGATGTAACACCCAAAAAATTAGTAAGTTTGACCCTCTTAATGTTTGATTTGGTCGTGTTTTACCTTATGGGAATTAAAGTTAGTGAGAAGAGCTTTCCAACGCCACCAACTATGCAAGATTTGGAGTTCAGAGTAAAAAGTTATGAGAAATTGAATTTTTTTTAGTGTGGCTACGATCGATCGCCATAAGAAACGATCGATCGGAAAATTGAACCGATCGATGCCTTACCAAAACGATCGATCATAGTTACTGTGATTATTGATTATTTTGTTTCGGTAAAGCGATCGATCGGCAAAAATTGCGATCGATCGGCTGTAACGCAGTAGTGTAGAACAACGCATACGATGATCGATCGCCGTATAGCCGATCGATCGCCGGTTGCGGTTTTACGATTTCTAGCTTATTTTTGAGGTGAATTTGCGAGGGAAAGATACCAAATCCCAATTGGACTTATATTGCACGTCTCTAGAAGGATCTTGAGGCCTTCCCATTGGTTGGAAGTGTCCATGATATGGAAAATTAGTTTAAGAAGGGATTCTCCCCCAACTCTATATAAACCCTAGAGAGTTGGCTTGTGCTATTGCAAAATCTAGCCCTAGAACGTCCAGAGACTTTTCCCCTTCTCCTTCCCACGTTCACCCACCTCCTATAAGACTTCTTCTTATGGGAGTTTGCAAGAGCTTGGAGCCGGAGCTTTGGAGGAAGCGAAGGAGACGAGCAATGCGTAAAAAAGCGGAATCTTCGGTGAATTAAGTAGGATGGTTTTTCTCCTTTCCTCTCTTTTGTCATATGATATTGATAAGTATTTTGATTCAGTACCTTAGGGTATGGTGTGGATTCTGGTGAGATGAATGAATCGTGTCATTATTTCTATGCATAGTGCATCTTAATCATATGTGCATTCATGTTCCGTTTCTAGATGGGAATTCGCACCTAAAGTCTGATGCTTTATTAATTTTCCAGAGACTAGAAGTTCTGATATTGCTTGATTGACCATGATCCACGTTGAGTTTTGTGTCTTAATGTGTGTCTTTCATTAATTGTCTTATTTGGGATGTATTAATGTTTAAAACTGTGTTATATATAATGGAACATGAGAAAGGTGTGTAATTTATTAATTCCAGATAATCCTAGGGTCTATAATTGGTCTAGGAGGGGAGTATATGGTCTGTTAATGATATATTATCATCTATAATGTGTTATTAAGTGAGATAATCAAGTTTAATTAAGAGTCTTAATCTCGGCCAGAACTGTTTCTGTGCTGACAGTCGGTAGTAAATAATTCATAACTAATTCAAATAAAATCAAAAAAATGTAAAATCAATGGGGTTAGAAACTAGACTCACAAGAGTATTATAAGTGATTAGAAGAGGACTGTTGTGCACACTAGCCATCGGAAGAGGACTGTTGTGCAGGAGGCAGTGAGCTGAATCTGAGAGAAAATACTAAGTATACAAATAACATCATGTAATATGATATGATAATGATTAATGTGTCAATACCAGTAATTGGACTATATGCTTATAGAATATCACAGTAAGAATTGGGTTAGAAGTAATCTAATTAGGAGAGATAATCATTTGATCAAGAGATTTATAACTATCTACCTTGAAGCGTTGATGTCGGTTTGTGATTCCACTTGGAATTCAAATCATCTAAGATTCTTTGATTTTCTTATCTATGATATTTGTATTATAAAATTTCAATGCGTATGAGGAATTCCTATCTAGGGCTGAGCATGAAAGATACGTATTGATTGTATGGTACTCCTTGGGTGAGTTGATGTGTTTGGATTTTCTTGTTATACCAAGAGTGCATTACATGTCTTTGAGAAACTTGTTATTCTATGCTTCTCCAATGAGTGAGTTATTTGTTGGCCAAAGACCTTGACACTTCTATTCATACTCCATGAGAGAGTCTATTCTGGTAAAAGATACCTTATGATCCTAGAGTGTTGAGACCTCTTTTCCTTTGAGATATTGCTCATATTGATTTGATGATTGTTTCTTCCACTGGAGATCTTGCGAGACTCTCCTCATGGTGGATTCATAGTATGCTCAATTAAGCCATTGCTAGATCTTGCGAGGTCACTTATATTTGTGGGGTTGCGATTCAATACTGCCCGAAGGGAGGCACTATACGTACGTTAGATTGTGGACATTACGGAAGGTCCTCAGTCTCTGCCCATCGTGTTCGTAAACACTGGTGGGGCCAGCATCCTAGACGCATGGCAGGGTTCCAAAGAGAGGACCCCAAAGGTGGTTTTGGTATATTATTTTAGTCACTTGCGAGCGACCAGTTTAGCAAGCAGAAATTATAACTCCTTTCACTTTAGATGTCTGGAGCCTTTGATATAATTGTTATTCTCTTCTTACCCATATGGGTGGTAGGAGCCTCATTGATGTTTTTCCTATACTTGCGAGTTGGAATTGTTGTTGACTAGCCTTGCAGGTGTATAGACCTCGATTCAGTTTAGATGTTGCGGGATGTTTACAATCCTTTGTTATTCTTATTCTCTTTATACTACTTATTTTAATTCAGTGGGTTTTTACATCCTACTGAGTGTTTCTATGAAATACTCATGCATCCTCTGATGCAGGCGCAAATGAAAATTGAGATCAGGAAGTACAGTAGTGGAAAGGCGGATCGCAGGTGCCGAGAAGAGTTTAAAGACTATTTAGTTATTTGCTTTGCTTTTATTGATGCTTATGACATTATTGGCAATTGTGTGCCATAGACTTATAGATTTATTTTATTTGATTTTCTTAAATAAATTATTATTAAGTAAATTCATTTTATATTATTTATTAATGTTTGTTATTATATTATACTGATTGCGGGCATAATCGGTTACACATCCTTTTGAGATGATTGTAATCGGTTGGGAAATCGACTGTTCGATCGCGTGCACGAGATCTCTACCTCGAATTGTATATAAATTATTGGCTTTCGCACTCCGATCGAGGTGTGGGATTTCGGGGCGTGACATTAGACTATTTAAGTTAGGAACTAGATAACAAATAAAAAAAAGCTAATACTCATGTCCGAAATTAATCATAAATTGCCTATCATCAATGACCCATCTTAAACCGTGATTCAGCTAACAATTCACATTTTAAGTTTGAAACTACATAGCAAATCACTAAATAATTCATGTTTAAATTCAAAACCCAAACTAGCAAATAGCCAGATTTTTTGATAAGTTCATATATCATCTCGATAAAGATAACATCATGAGGTGATTGATGCGGATAGATCCTATCCAAGAAAGACTTTTTGGTTGTGGTGAGAACTAAGGGTTAAACCATTACTTAACATCCATTAGTGAACACTTTTTTTTTGCATAACAAATTTGGGAAGACTTGAATAATGATAAAATCCTATCTTCCTCACTTATGTTTTGTGACAATTGTTTTCACCCATAGAAGATGATTTTCTCGACAAAAATGGTCGTGTATGAGATATTTTCTCCATTTCAACCGAGTGAGGGAGAGATGGATAGAGATTTTAGGAGTGAAAGAGCGATGCATCAATGATGATGAGAGGGCACAACGATGACAAGAGGCAATATAATGTCTATCCTTTGTTCATGTGCACAACAAATTTCTGCAAACAAGTTTCATAGATAAGCAGCTTACGCACTAGATGAGTTGACATTAGAAGAAATAGGTTTTCCCTATTGGCTAAAGTTATTGGAAGAAAGCGTCTAGGGATCGGCTGATTAGCGTTTTTAGAGCAAGTGATCGAATAGGCTTTGACACGGGGAGTGATGGAAAGTTATTTAAGGGAGATAATATGGAATAACCTCGATTGTATGGAAACACTCTTTGATGATCATCTCCATCCTGACATTGCCCATGAACACCCCTTCACAAGTCCTAAGTGCAAAATTCTCCAAAGATTAACTATTATGTATGCTAAGTTTAATGTATTGAAAGAATTTTAAAGCACGCATCATATGTAGTGGTAGAAAGTTTCTTTTTGGAATTGTAAAAAACCACTCTCTTCTTAGTGAAAAGGTCTTTTTTTCCTTCGTAAGGGCATGAAAAAATCGGAATATCTACAGTGGAGTCACTGTAGCATTCAAGTTTTTTTCACTTTTAGGCAATGCCAGCTGAAAGTGAAAGTGAAAAAACATGTTCTGAGGTGTTTCAGCTGAAAGTGAAAAAATATGCAATGAATTGTGAAACGAAACATCCGATGTGGATGTTTTACTTTTTATCACGCCCCAAATGGCCCATGGGGCTCTTTGCCACTCCCTTTAACCAGGCAATGCTTAAAGGGGTGCCAAACAGCCCCTAAAGTTAGTTTTCCTTATTGCAAGAAAAAAGAGTTTGTTTTTGTGGAGAGAAATGTGCTTACAAGCAGAAAAAGTTTGTTTTTCGTGGATAAAATATTGTCCCATACTAGTTCTCAGCATTTGAAAAATGATGATATTCAGGGAACTGAACTAGTTAACCATTTCACTCCATCAATTAACCCCATGAAAACGATAGCATCAAATCAGACAATTAATATGGGATAATTTTTTCCCTGAAATCGCACAATTAAGAAGGAACGAAGGGAGTATACATCTATTTGCTTACATCCCCTCCATGCTAAATTGATCTCTAGATCATAAATCCAATATGATCTAAAATTAGCCTTTTTTGATATGGACTAAAATTAGTTTAGTATGGATTAGAGGGAGTATCACACAACAACGGTATAGTTGGGCCTCACCGCCTGGCTAAATATTGGGCCTTTATCTCATGTTTCTGGAGGCCCATCTAAATCCCCCGGCCCACTACATCCACGTTACCCACTTCAGTACCTGCCCCCCGCCCCAGCCACAAATTTCCATCTTTCCAAAATCAACGGTCCAGATTCTCCAACTGATCCCCCGATCTTTCCGAAACCACTCACTCAAATCAACGGCGGAGATTCACCCGATCTCCAAATCCTGAATTTCTTCAAAACCCCTTCCCCAAGTCTCTCTCGCCAGCCACCAGACTGCAGCGATGCCTCATCGGGGGAAGAGGGGCGGAGGCCGGCGAGCTCCGGCCAGGTCCAAGGCCGCGACTCCGAGAGCCAGAGCCCGCAAGTCGACTCCTGCGGCGGCGCAGCCGGAGGAGACGCCTGTCGAGGTGGAGACGGCGCCGGCGCCGGTGGTGGTGGTGGATTCGGATGTGGAGTTGAATGAGGGAGAGAAGTTGGATGTTGATGTAAATGTGTCGATTTTGGAGGTGAGTGAGGAAGTTTGTGATCCGAGAAGTGTGGCGGATAAGGCGGTGAAAATTTCGTGCGGGATTGAGGGGCCGAGTTTGGTGCCGCGTTCGAAGGGGGGAGAGGAGAAGGGTGATGATGAGGAGGAAGAGGATCCGGAAGAGCTGGAACAGGTTGTGGATGGGGCGGAGGATTCGGCTATGCAGACGGGCGATGGCGAGGAGGACAAGCGGGAGGAAATCGCCGCAGAGGTGAGAGAGTATGTTATGGCGGTGCAAGTGAATGAGATTCCGCAGGAAGAGGAGGATCCAGAAGAAACAGAAGAGTGTTTGGATGAGGGGGAGCAGCGGGAGGAAATTGCTGAAGAGTTAGAGGGAATTGCCGGGGAAGTGAAAGGAGATGACTTGGAGTCACAGGTGGACGATGCGGCGCAGGAAGATGAGGAGGATCCGGAAGAATTAGAGCATTTGGATGGAATGGAGGAGACTGAGAATGTAGACATGGTTCAGGATCAAGGTACACATGCCTCCTTTCTTTCCTCTTGTGTTATTTCCATTTTACTTTTAGTATTGATTGGTGTTGTTGGTTGAGTTGCTTTGTTTTGTTTTGTTTTGGGAATTTGAGGTATGACATGTGCAAATGGTGGTCAGTTTGAACATGATTAGAGCATTAGTATTTAGTACAGGGTGAAACTTTGACGAAGCTAAAACATGGTTTGAGTCTTGGAGAAGCTAAATTGTCAATGAAAAATCGGATAGTCAATTTCGGGGTATTCAAGACCCAGTGCGAGGGGTTTAAAATTTTGTGTCTAGTTGCCAAACATTCTGCATGTTTTCTGGGAACAATGGGTAAATGTTCGAAGTTAACGTCTCCTTGAAGCTCGAGTATTTAGTAGATTATTAGTGCGGGAGTGAGTTTTCATTATTTGAGTATGTAGCACAGGGAGAGGTATAACAGTGTTTAGAGTCAGTAGCGGTCTATAATCTGTTATAATCAGTTTATAATCCAGATTGTCAATATTATCTATGGCTAATTCATTTATGGTAAGGTTCTGTTTGATTAGCGGAATTAGATCCTATTCCTGATAAGAGCGGCTTATCACACTAAATAAGGCCATTTGGTTGTTATCTGATGCAGCTCAGTGCGTCAGCTATTTAATGCACAGACAACTGAGAGCATCAGGCAGGAAATTATGCCTGATGCTCCTAAAAGTTCATGGCTTTTTCAGTTCAGGGGCCTGGCCAATTAAATGGAACCTAATACGATGTTGATTGATAGTCCCCGGAGGAGGAAAGATTGACGGGGAAGGGTGCTGTTATTAACGACTGGATACAGGCTACATGGTGGAGAAGAATGTATGGTGTGAATCTAAGTGCTTGGTTTATGTGAATGAGTGATGTGGTGAAGTTTTTGAAAGTCTATTAGTGGACTGAGTTTCTGCTTCTTCAACTCCAAATTGTAATTTGTATTTTCTTTTTAATAACCTTTTTGTGCATATGGTTACCAAGAGACAGTTAACTACTATAGCTTCAGATTCTCCGTGGTTCATTACGGCATGGTTATTGGTTTATGTATATTTTGTGGGTAAAGTAGTTTTAGTTGTATTCTTCGTAAAACTGATGCCATAGGAGTTCCCATGTGGTATATTTTTTTCGTTGAACTTATATGCAAGAGTTCCTGCTGGTACGATTCAGTCCTAACATGTTACCATGATGACAAGGAAGATGAACTTATTCATCTTTGTTGTTGATTACATAAGTTTGCTTGGCATGTTTTTAAAAATTTCTCTGATGCTATTATATTCAGATAATCAGTTTCTTCTCAATCACTTTTTTTCATGTTGAACTGCTACCTGCTTGCTCTGAAAGAAGATCAACTATGGCTTTTCAAACATTTGTATTGTCAAAGGAAAGTTATATGATGCTGCTTTTTAGGGAGATGGAAATCTCTACCATGTAATATGTGCCACTTAGAAATAATGCTGACGAATTTTTCTGTGGTATGGGCCTTTATTTGAATGTTCCTTTAGATTTCAGAATAAACAGGATGTAACGCCTTTAGCATACTGTAATCTCTCCCAGTAACTTTTCTGCTATCTGTATCTTAAATTTTATTAATTGGTTTTATGTAAATGTTTATGTCTTTCCAAAATGCCATTGGCTGTTGTGTAAATTGTGTTTGCTCAATAGTTGTGTCAGAGACCGAGATCTAACAGGGTATTATTTGCAGAGGAGACGCAAGCTATAGATGTTGGGGAGGCTCTGATTGCTGCCCAAGATGAAGGTGGTGCTCAAATGGGCGAAGGTGATGGTTACAAGAGCATAAGTGATGATGAGGAAGATAATGATGATAGTGATGAGAATGATGAAGAAATAGATCCATCGGCATTTATGCATGCTCCTCTTTCGGATAGAAAGAAGCAGAAAGAATTTGAAATTTTTGTTGGCGGATTGGATAAAGAAGCAGTAGAAGAAGATTTGATCAAAGTGTTTGGAGGTTTTGGTGAAATACAAGCAGCAAGGATAGTAAAACATCCAACAACCCAGAAAAGCAAGGGGTTTGCATTTATCCGGTATGCAACCATTGAGCAAGCCAAAAAAGTTCTTGACGATTTGAAGGACGGGATAGAGGTAGTTTTGCGTATATCTTTGTGTTCTCTGTTACCTCCAAACTTCTAGATATTTTAGTAATTTTGTGCTTACATAGAACTACTGAATAAACACTCATTATATGGCCAGGTAAGAGGTAAACGTGTTGGTATCTCGCCTAGTCAGGACAATGATACCCTCTATGTTGGGAACATTTGCAAGACTTGGTCTAAAGATCGTGTAAGGTTTTATTTGTACTTGCACATAGTGTTCCTTTAAATTCAAGTCTGTATGATTGTATAGACTGTTTGTACGGTTTCTCATATTTTTTTCATCCATGAATTGAAGCTTTTATTTTATTTTATATTAGGTGTTTGAGAAGCTGAAAAGTTTCGGGATTGAACATATTGAAGAAATCTATTTACCTGAAGATTCTAAGAATGAAGGGAAATTCAAAGGCTTTGCTCTTCTAGAGTTTAGCTCCCATT
The DNA here is from genome assembly GCA_039654745.1 of Houttuynia cordata. Lineage (NCBI taxonomy): Eukaryota > Viridiplantae > Streptophyta > Magnoliopsida > Piperales > Saururaceae > Houttuynia > Houttuynia cordata. The sequence goes on from CM077505.1 coordinate 25,034,003, forward strand.
CTGATGCTATGGCCGGTTTCCAACGTTTAAGAAGGCCTGATGCTATATTTGGCTGTGATAGGAGTGCAAAGGTTGCATTTGCACAATCCTCAATGCATCCAAGTGAAGAATCTCTATCACAGGTCTGATGCACAGCTATTGTTATGATGGTCATGTGGAATCTCTCTTACTATCTCTTGATTTATGGTGATTTATGGAGATTTTAGTAAATTTAATAACATGTGTGTAGGTTAAAACAGTTTATATAGAGGGTTTGCCAGATTCGTGGGATGAAGAGAAGTTGAAAGAGCAATGCAAACAATATGGAGAGATAGAGAAAACTCAACTATCTCGAAATTTTACTGTTGTCAGGCGGAAGGATTTTGGATTTGTTACATTCACCTCTCATGAAAGTGCAGTGGCATGTGTGGAGGGTATAAACAGTTCCCAGATTGGGGAGGGAGAAATGAAGGTAACATACGGTGGATATGCCATAGTTTTTATATGTTCTTGGTAAGCGAACAAATTTTGAGATGAAACTTATCAATTTTCTGGATCAGGTGAAAGCTAATCTGGCTAGACCTCAGAACAAAGGCCGACTTGCAAAGCAGGGTGCACGGGGAGGATTCAAGGTTAGGAAAAATGTAGAAGAAGCGGGTCATTCTAGTATGTCAAGAAGCCATGCCAAGTCGAAAGGTGGAGAAGCAAAGGGAAAAGGCCATAACAGCTTTAGAGGTGGTAGAGGTGTCCAATCTTCTAGACCTCATTCTAGAGTTACTGGAGGTCGTGGGGGTTCTGGTTTTCAGGAGCGTCAAAGACGAGAACAACAATTTAGAGGTGGGAAGCGTGGTAGTGGTGGGAGAGGTGGGGCACCTCAGTTTAGTCCCAGATCATCGAGAAAACCACATGGTAAATCTAAATTGAACTGTCTCTTCAACTGTCCTATTTTCTCGTTTTTGTTGCAAAAAACTTTGAGCTTTAGACTCATTCGTTCAAGTGGGAACTTGTAGGAAATGTGCGTGGGAAGCCACCTAGTGATTTTGGTAACCAAAGAAACTCTCAATTTGGAAAGCCAAAGGGCAAACACTTTGCTAAGCCACCTCCCTATAGAGATCCCTATGCATACAATGCACCAGCTACCAGCTATCGGAGTCATGGGTACAGTCCTGGCCCTGGATCCAAGCGTCAATATTATGATATGGTATGTTGTTTGAGTATTCCTGTTTCCCTGATCTAATTTATCGGTTTTCTTTTTTGTGTTGTTTTAAAAAGGTAAAATTTTACTTGTCAGGAACCTCATTCGGGATATCTTGGACCTCCGGCCAAACAAGTTCGAGGCTCATTTGGTTACGGGCAAACACTGTATGCTTCACATTAATATTTATATTTTATGTTGTCCTTTCAGGAAAAATATTTTGACACTATCCATCAAGGATGTGAAACTGGATGCTAATTTGATTTTCTGTTTGGTCATTCAGTCCTGGTTCTTATGATAATCGTGCAAGTACAGCTAGTGGATATACTGGAGGTAACTAATTGTTACTGTATCTAAGAATTACCTTCAATATCTAAGAATTCAATTTTGATGTAGTGTTGCCAAAACTTTGAATTGTAATTTTAGAGACATAATAATTAGGTTGTAAAATAAGTCAAATGATGGTAAAGGTGGTTTTCATGTACTAGTTCTTCATTAGTACTAGTGTGAAGGTTGTTCTTTATGGATACAGCATATGCTTTATGTGATTGACTCATGTTATGCAGGACCTGTAGGTCAACCTTCTTATCCTGCAGAATACTCGAGCTACCCTGGATACGAGGTTTTCTCTTTCTCTCTCTCTCTCTCTCTACCACCCATATGCTTCCATTGGTACATATGTTTCTGAATATGCTGTATTAGTAATGCTCAGGTAGTACGTTTTTTAACGTGATTATTGCATTAATCAAGAGGCAGAATAATCAGTAGCCAAATTTTTGTATTTCTAGCTTGGAGATGCTCAGGCCAAAAGATGTAATTTGTGTATTGATTCTATGTTTTCATTGTAATTTCGAAATATCTCTGGGTTTTGATGGCAGGCTGGCTACACGTATCCATCTGGAAGTCAGGCATATACCCCAAATACTGGGGCATACCCATCCAACAATGTTTCGTATCCAGTAAGTGGTGGGGCATATCCCCCTAGTGGTGGAGTCTACCCTGCAAGTAGTGGGTCATATCCACCTAGTGTTGGGGCCTATCCTGCAAGCAGTGGGCCATATGCACCTAGTGGTGGGGCCTATCCATCAACTACTGGTTCCTATCCCCCTGGCAGTGGGACTTATCCACCGCAGAGGCCCTATTATTAGCATTTCAGAGTTCGTTGTTGTGGCATGTTGCTTGCTGGAGAATGGGCGACGGGCAATTTTCTTTGGTAGGTAATTTCTATACCTTTAGTAGTATTTCAGTTTAAACATAGTTTGCTTATGCTGGAGTACTGAATGGTTGTGAATTGCTTTTCACCACAAAAAGGATTACCTACCACCTCTTTTGGTGTGTGTGCCTTGTTGACGACCTTGGGGGGCACGAGGCAGGAAATTATTTGGCATCTATTTTCCAGAAAACACAACAATATGTTCGGCTGCTATGAGTAGATTTGCCTGCTAATGGCATCACATTTTATTATGTTGTATCACTCTGGAATGAGCCTGGAATCAGCTTATCTATCACTTATGAGCGGCTCAAGGTTGTCATTCATTTTCAGTGCCTCTATTTATCATCTGTGCCAATTGAGCTGAATTACCATATTGAATGTCCTAGATATAAATGGTTGAAGTGGCTCATTAGGATGGCATCGACACGGTACTGCCATTAATGCACGTGGCATCAGATTCTAGTTGCAGCTTCATGTACTCCATCATTATGTTCTGGAAGCTGCATATTTACCATTCTGCGAACTTGCAGTCTCTTGGCCACATGATATAAATCATTACGGAACGAATTAGTTTGCAGTATTGCTACTGGATGCACATTTGTGCGCAAATTATTATCGTTGTTTATCAGTAACAAAAGCAGTCATGTTGCTGTATAATCTTGTAGAATAACGGAAACTTTTACTAGAAAAGGTAGAGGAAATTGGATTATCCATATTTCTTCTTTATCTTCTAACTTTTTACTAGAAAAGGTTTCGCATATCAGTCCACGCTGATAATAACATGGTATGCATGTTAAGTTTAAGTACATGTTATGTTGGTAGGATTTTAAGACAAATCTCAACGAATGTTAGTACACCTCAAAACAAACGACAAACTTACATGCAACGTTCCACTCTAGCTATCACAGCTACGTTGTCAAGGATCTGTTAGCCGAAGCAGCGTCTGTAAATTGTTGCTAGTTTTCTGGGGCTTTATTTGTTTATTATTCAGTGCTCTTTTGTGATTTTTTAGGTTGATTTATTTTTTATAAAGTTATTCGGTTCTCTTTTCGTTGGGTGGGTGGAATTCGTTTGGAACGATTTTTGGCAACAATTTGTAAGGGCTCTACCTAGGTATGTAAAGGGCATCCGAATGTCTCGTGTCCACTCGTCTTCCCGTTTAAAGCTCACACGGACACCATAAAAAGGTCTGTTGTGGAGTCAGGCGCGGCTGTGGACAGGGTTTTTCTTCCTGCCTTTGAATGGACATGGCTGTAGACGAAGCATGTTGTGTGACTATATACATGACTATATATCCACATGATTTTTCTTTTGATAAAATGCTTCATTTCTTGGCCCATGAAAGGGATGTGCTGTTTTCCTTTTTGAGTTATGGAATTTTGTTTTTGTGGTTTGTTTTTGTTGTTTTGCCGTGGTTGAGGTTATCTATGTTGGTTTTTTTTTTGTGGTGCTTTTGTTTTTTGGTTATTTTGGTGGATGTTTCTTTGTAATGTCCGTCCGTCCGTCCGTCTGTGTCTGCAATGGACAAATGCGGACGGACAAAGGTGGTGTCCGAAACACGGACTGTGGACGGACAAACACAGCTTTTGAGTAAAGGACGGCTGTGGACATTTCTTGTCCGCATTCATGTTCGTCCGGGTATTGCCCTAGCCTCTACCATTTTAATTGTAGTTACAAATGGCCCATCGGGTTTTTTTTTTCTGTTTTACAACCGGGCCCAACATGGGTTGGAGACTCGGATGCTCTACGCATTGGGGCACCAAATTTGGTCCAATATGAGATATGGGCCTCTTCCACGCAAATTTATGTTTGTGGAACTATTAATTAGAAGCTAAAAATGACAGGCCTTATAGCGTTTGTAATGGGGCCCTGCAGATTCTGGGCTCGTTTGGACGTGTGAATCCCCTTTACGGTACCACATAGTCTCGCCTATTAAGTTAATGGCTGAGATTGTATGTCCTAGTTTGGGCCCCCAACCTGCATTTTGTGCAAGGTTTGTGATTTGGGATTGAGATTTTGCCAATATGGAATTGGCCAAAATTTTGGTGTTTGGCCACTCATCGTGGGCACTTACTTTTCGATAAGGTGAATCTCATCTCTATTTATTGGCATTTTACATGGCCTTATTCCAGTGTGTCCTTCGTTTAGAAAAAAAAAGTGGAAATATAGTAGAGTAGTAGTGGAACTACGAGCCTTATGGGACATGCATGGTTTCCAACAATTATGGATGGATGAGTAGTTTGCCACCCCACGGTTTAGGCAGCCTACCCCTTAACGTTTTATGTGGAAGGTTTACCATCCGCAGATATTAAGTCGGTGATATCTACGCTTATGTATAGGGGTGTGGAGTGGCTTACACCGTGGGGTGCTGAATTCGTCACCCTTTTTCATTTAATGTTCGTTGTGGGTTGGAGAAAAAAATATTATCCGTAATGAACATCTAAAGTGCAATTATTTTCTAAGCTTTATGTTGGTATATTTTCAGCTGAATTTACTTAGGATGCAATTACTTATAATCTTCTTTCAAATGTTTGTAATTGTTGGATCTTTAGCTCAATTTGGTAGAGCACTTGGAGTTCCTAAGATCCCAAGATATGATGGTTCGAATCCATCAAGATTCAATTACAATATAAGGTGTTTCATGAGACATAAATTGGCAAAAACTACCTCACGTCGCCATGGTGACGTCGAAAAGTCACACCCAACCGCACTCATGTATGGAAACCCGAACCAGACTATTAGGTTCGGGTTTAGTTCACCAGAAAATGGAAGGCTCCCACACATTGGAGTGTACCCTTCCTTTTGGATCTCAGAATGGGCCAAGTCTTACCATTTAACAAACTCTTTCATCCTCATTAATCCATCACACACCACACTGTGTAACTCCCATTTCGTCCAGGATTAGAAACATGCAATCTAATCCATCAGAAGGTTGGCATTCCCTATTAGCATGATATTATGAAGATCGTTTATGGCAACGATATTATGAAGATGACCACATACTAAGACGTGGTGAATCTTGGCGAATTACATTGTCGAGACAAAAACTGAGTTTGTTTGCAAATTTTTTTAACAAGGGTACATTCTTTTAAGTTGATTCTTTTCAAATTAGATTTGAGGCCCTTATTTGAGTTGTATAAGAGCCCTTGTCAAGTTTACATTTCTCTACTTAATAAGCTACCATTGACCATGATTGATCATCCTATTACTTAAAAGAATGTTTGGACGAGGGAAGATCGCCGAAAGGAAAATGCTGAAAAACTAACGGAAACCACACAGTGAAAGAAACACGTCTTGGAGTCACAAGTGAATGACGCATCACAGGAAGGTGGGAGGATCCAGCAGAACTATCTTCAACTTTTTTTTTAGTAACTGATAGGGTGTTTGGTAGCTCTATTTTTCTCTAGCAATTTCATCCACAAAATATTGTATGAATGTTCTACATAAAATCTTGTATTTGTTGTTTTTCAGGTTTATGTGCTTGGTAAAATTGTCCCCTTTTTTGTAACGTGGCACTGGCACGCAAAATTGTCAGGTCATTTCTAGGGAAAATGATATATTTCACTTGTAAGAGCCTGAGAAGCTTTGAACATGAACACCTATTAAACTATATGGCCGTTTGGGGCATAAAAAATCAGCACTATCCAGCTGAAAAAAATCCAATTGGTTAGGATTTTTGGGATAATCCACTACCTAGGTGTTTTAGCTAGTTAGTGGATTATCCCAAAAATCCACCTAGTTAGAGGATTTTTGGGAGTGGATGAAACTGATTTTTTACGCCCCAAACGGCCATATATATGTCGAATTAACTTCTCTAGTAGTCTTTAAATCCTAAAATTTTCATCTAATTTCCCTTCACACCGAACCAAGTCTCTTTTAACTGGGAAAGTGACTTTCGGCCCAGGTTCATGCTAGATTCGTACGCTACAGAGTAGTATGTTTGGTTACCATGAGAAAATGTGAAAAAATGATTTGCATGCCCCTATCAACTTGAGATATGCCGTCTATATCCTAAAATGTTTTTACTTCTTTCTGTGTCTAACCAAACGTAAACGATACATAATGAGAATAAAAAAAAAACAGAATTTAAGAATTTTTGCTTATGCTCTTTTTATATGTGCAACCAAATGCACCACTATTGAATTTTTTATAGAGATCGGTTTTAGCATGCATGAGCCAAATCATCTTCATCTGTCAAATCAAAATCTAATGGCAAGTGTCAAATCACCGATAGATAAATGTGAATCATCACCGTATCATATCTTGATATGCCGTCATGATACTCGGGGAGTAAGTCATTTAAACTTTTCCCTTTTTTATAAGCCCATCCAACACTCTCTAAGTTTCCTTGCATATATAGACCACCGTCACTTTCTCTTCCTTATTAACATCGTTTCCACCCATGTTTATTTTGAGTGTTTTTTTTATTCATTTCATGATGAAGTAAGATCAATATAAGTTCATACTACATTAAACACGATCGATCTACACTCAAAACCAGTTTTGCAAATGACGGAACCCGTCTACTCCAAGCCACCGGGCTGGGCAACTTTTGTGCATGTCTAGCTAGACAATGTGCTAAAGAGTTGGCCCCCCTACGAACATGAAGAAAAGAAACTGATTCGAATTTGCTAAGAGATTGTAGAGCATTTTTTACCACATTGCCAAGAACTGAATGCCCTTCTTCTCTGTTTCTGAGCTGGTTAATAACTTCTAGACAATCACCTTCGAAAGTGACTTTGCTGGATGTATGCTGCACTGCAAAAACAACAGCTCTAACTGCCGCTAACAGTTCAACCTCTTCATCCTGAAATTGACCCTCTACGAAACACTTACATTCTGTGATCTCCCCCAGGTGATTTCTAATGCAAACACCAACACCTGATTTATCTTCCTTGTCAAAAACAGATCCATCAAAATTTACTTTAAGTTCATCTTCATTGGGTGGACACCAAACAATCCTAGCGCAAGCCAAATCATCTGGTATAGTAATTCTATTGACCATTTCAAAAAACTCAAAGGCCCAAGACCGAACCTTACCAGCAGATTTCCATTTGTCTCCCATCCGTCTTGCATTTCTATTGAACCATAAAGCCCATGATATCACCCAAGTTGTTTCTAACTCCCTCCTTCCATACTCCTTTTATAAGAAGTCTACTACATCCATTGGGTTGGAAATTGAAGAAAAATCTATGGCTTTATACTATTACTCATCCACCCAAGCATCCTTCACCTCCGGGCAAGTCCAAAGAGCATGAATGACATTCTCCACAACAGTCCCACATTGATCACGTTTTGGTTTTTTCACAACAGTTCTTTTAGTCAAATTTTCCTTAGTAGGCAAGATACCGTTGCAAGCTCTCCATGCAAAATATTTTATTTTTGCCGGAAGTTTCATCATCCAAATCAAATTCCAAAATTTATTCTTTGCATGTCCACTTGAGCAGCCGACATCTAGGCCATCTTGTTGAAGCTTAAGTGCAAGGAGATATGCACTCTTAACCGAGAAATGACCCTTTTTATTTGCCACCCACCCAACTTCATCTACCAATATAGTCTCACACAAAGGAATACTTAAAATTTCATCCGCCTCCATTGGAAAGAAAATACTTCTTACTACATCTTCACGCCAACCATAAGGGTCCTTTTCAAGAAGCTCCTCCGCCCTCATATCTTCATGATGCATACCTCTACAAGTCTGCACCTTGTGAGCACCATCGAAAGGGATCCACCTATCCTCCTACACCCGGATTGATGAGCCATCTCCAATTCTCCAACCAATACCTTGAGCCAACAAGTCTTGGCCCAAAAGAATACTACGTCAAACAAATTATGCATTTTGCCTCTTAGGTGCTCTAAGGAAGTCTCCATTGGAAAAATATTTAGCCTCCAACACCTGCGAGCAAAGAGAAAGAGGGTTAGAAATAATACGTCATCCTTGTTTCGCAAGGAGGGCAATGTTGAAAGCCTTCAAATCCCGAAATCCAAGACCTCCTTCTCCCTTGGGACTACAAAGCTTATCCCAACTCAACCAATGAATCTTTTTGTCTTTCCATTTATCACCCCACCAAAATGAACTAACTAACCTCCTGATCTCATCACAGATAGTATCAGGGACTTTAAAACAACTCATCGCATAAGTGGGTATAGATTGAGCTACCGATTTGATAAGAATTTCCTTTCCGGCTTGAGAAAGCATTTTCTCCTTCCACCCCGCCACCTTTTTCCAAACTTTTTCTTTAAGCCCCTTGAAAGTACTTATTTTTTCTTTCCCAATCCAAGATGGAAGACTTAAATATTTGTCAAAACTTCTACCCTCCTCCACTCCAAGCAAGTTTATGATATCATCTCTAACTTCCCTTGAAGTGTTTCTGCTAAAATAAAGCCCAGTTTTTTCCAAATTCACAAGCTGCCCCGATGCCCTCTCATAGATCCCCAAAATGTTTTTCAGTTTCTCACATTCTTCAATCGATGCCTTACAAAATACAAGACTATCGTCCGCAAAAAATAAGTGGGAAATCTTGGGTCCACTTCTAGCCGCCTCAATCCCCGTAATGTCACCATCCATAACTGCCTTATTAAAGAGGCCAGTGAAACCTTTTCCACATAAAAGAAATAAATAAGGGGAGAGAGGATCACCTTGTCTCAAACCCCGATGTGGAGTGACATGAACAAAGATGAAAAGAAGATGTGGAGTGTTCAAAGGAGGAAGAGGAGACAAAGATGGAGGTGGCGTGGGTAAAAAGAAGTGATGGCTATATTTCGTGAGACAAATTTTTTTTATTAAAAACCCATTAAATGGTTATTCATAGTAAAACTTGGGGTATAAAAAGAGCTATCGCTTTCATGATTTTTATACTCCCTCTCGCCCACTTTAATCATTTGGATTTGGAAAATGAACTAATATTAGTTTATTATGAAGATAAATATGACTACTAATTAATGTTGGACAAATAGAATACTAGGTAACAAATTTTCGAACTTGGTGATTTTTTGTGAAGGTTGACCGGCATAGTCGGTGAAGCCACATACTATTTGTATGCATATCAAAAAAATGATTATAGAATTAATTAATTATGGGCAGGTGTACAATTGTGTGGTATTTGTTTCATTAATAAGTTCATGAATATAAGTTAACTAATATTAAGTTCATTAATTATTTTTAATTAAGTTCACTGTATCTATTAATGAATAAGTTAACTTCCACAAAATCATTATGCTAACATTTAACTGAGACTTGAAAGTTAGATAATTAGCTACTAACAGATCCATGTACTGCCACAATTGATCAAACACTTTCCTGACCTTAAAAGCTGTATGGTTTAGATAAGAAACTGAGAGCAAGGTTGAAACTTCTGTCCATGCTTCTATCAAATCTGACTATATAAAGTAGAGTTTTCAGTAAACTAAAGCAAAATCAAAATGCAAGAGAGCCTACACTTACTTAAAATGTCTCCAAATACATAAATTTGTTAGACATAGACACTCTAGAAGGGTAAAGTGAAATATTTTATTTGTCCCCTTACACAAAATGGTACTCTCATCCCGAAGGAATCAAGAAAACAATTAACAATTTCTTGTAATAGACACATAAGATATAATTTTTTCTACTATACTAGAAAGAAATTGCAAGCATGTCAATTTCTGCTGTCAACGGACCGTTTTCCCGCAATTTATGACATGCATATTATAATTCTTTTTTTGCTACGTTTGTTCTACATTACGGGCACGGCGGATTCTTCTTCTTGTACCTACCACTCATTTTATTTGCTTGAATTTCTATCTCCTCCTGCATCTTCGCCATATGTTTATTGGATGACTTGCCATCTATTAAAAAACTCAACTAATTAGTTTTAAAATATTTAAAATCCTAGCGTTTAACACTATCCCTAAATGAGGATTTGTTTGCACCCTTATATAGGAATGTATTCAGGATCTTGTCTAGAATTATATCGAACATATGACATGCATCATGCATGCATAAACTAATGATCTTATCTATATGACTAGCACCTAGTAATTTGGAAAATAAACTTAGAAATATTGTTAAACCAATTAACAACATCAGGGGGGGAATCTTAGCGGTGACTATATAATCATCACATGCAATCATTTCATCATGTGTACATACAAAATCCAACCTTTTTTTTTTTGGGATCGATACAAAATCCCAACATTTTATTAAATACCACGGGCACGTATCTAAACAACCAGTTGTTCTCATTGTTTAGCAGCCAACATGTGAACATATTTTCAACATACTATAGATTAGCTTGATACCCATCAATAAAATTCATAAATATTATGCGCAACAACCTTATTTCCATACCCACAATGAAAAATATACGTTCATTAATAGGTATAGTGAACTTATTATAAGTTAATTAATATTAGTTATAAGGTTCGGTTATAATACTCCTTAATATTAATTACTCCTTCTAGTCACTTATAATAGATACAATTTTTTTTCAAATAGACTAAAGTTTTAATGTATTTGAAAAAAACTGTATCTATTAAAAGTGACCGGGGGAGTAATTATAAAAATTAAAAGGCCCAACGGTTTTTTTTCCTTACAAGAAGGCCCAACATGGGGTTCGAGACTGTATGAATGCGAGTGTAGGGGATGTTGCTCTACACGTTGGGGCACCACATCTGATCCAATATGAGAGATGTGCCCTTCCCACGTGAATTTATGAATGTGGAACTATTGCTTAGAAGATAGAAATGACAAAGGCTTTAAACTGTTTGTAATGAGGCCATACAGATTCTGGGCTTGTTTGTACGTGTGGATTCCCTTTATAGTACACCATTTATCCCCGCCTATTAAGTTTGTAGTTGAGATTGCATTTCCTAGTTTGGGCCCCTAACCTAGAATTTTTGTCTATGGTTTGAGATTGAGATTTTGCCGAATATTTGGTGATTGGCCACTCATCATGTGCACTTACGTTCATAAGATGAATCCCATCTCCATTTATTGGCATTTTACATGGCCTTATTCAGTATGTTCTTTTGTTTAGAAATAAAAAGAGATAATAGAGTACCAGTGGAACTACGAGCTTTATATGGGACATACATGGTTTGCTGCAATTTTGTGTGGTTGAGTTATTTGCCACCCCACGGTTTAGGCAGTCCACCCCCCCTATACACTGTCGGTGGGTGGTCCACGGTCCATATACACTCAGACGGTGATATCCAGCGTCTGTGTATAGGGGGTGTGGGGTGGTGAACTCTGCATCCTTTTTTATTAATGAGTGTTGTGGGTGACAAGAATATATTGGACGTAGTGAACATCTCAAGTTCAATTATTTCTAATATTTGTACTATGATATATTCCAACTGAATGTAATTTAGGATGCAATAGTAACTTGTCATCAATCAAAATTCATGAAGGTCTTAGGTGCTTCTTTCAAATGTTTGTAATTGTTGGTTCTTTAGCTCAACATGGTAGAGCACTTGGGAGTTCCTAAGATCCCAAGATGATGATGGTTCGAATCCATCAAGGTCTAATTACAATGTAATGTGTTTCAATTCATGAGATATAAATTGGTAAAAACCACCTCACATCACTATGGTAATATCCAAAAAACCGGTATACCATTTTTTCTTGAATTGGGCCATTTTCCTTATAGAAAAGGGTCGATGTTTTGGAGTGCTCTTGTGCGAAGGCTTTTTAGCTTCAAGAAGCAAATCAACATCTGCTACAAGTTTGGACCATACAATCCTCAAGCAAATGGAAGCCTCCCACACATCAGAATTAGCCTTTTCTTTTTTGGATCTTGGTTCACTATTAAACAAGTGCAATCTCATCCATCACATGGTTGAGACAAGGAAGCACAGATACAACAATACTGGTGCGGTGATACTGTAATTTTCAAAAAATATTTTATTATGTTTTAATATTAAAATTTTAAAAGCTTAATTACAATGCAAAGTGATGCATTTGTTTAATGTTTGCATTACTTAATTAGGCTTTGATGAAGTAATTTATAGTTGGTGTCATATAAAGTTAGAACATGCATGCAACGTATCCAACAGGTACGGCTCCCATTTTGGAGTATCTGTGCTTCCTAGGTTGAAACCCCAGATTAGCATGATACGGTGAAGAGGTCCACATGCTAAGTGTGAATCTCTATTGTAGTCTAGTCGAAGCAAAATTTGTTTGCTTTTTGTTTGTTTACTCGGGCATTCTTTAAGTTGATTCTTTTCAAATTAGATAGATTTGAGGCCCATATTTGAGCTGTATGAGAGCCATCTTCAGGTTAACATTTCTCAACTTAATAAGCTACTATTGAAACATGATTGATCCGGCAAAACTATCTTCAATTTTGTTTACTAATAGGGCATTTGGAAGCACTAATTTTCTCTAGCAATCTCATCCACAAAGTGTTCGGTAAAAATTCCCTTTTTTGTAACGTTGTATACATGGAATCATTGTGACATGGGTCAGGCATTTGGGGGAAAAATGAACGATTCACTTGTAAGAGCTCAAGAAGCTCTGGACATAAACACCTATCAACTATGCTGAACTTCATCTATTATTCTTTAAGACCTAAAGTTTTCGCCTAATTTGCCTTTCATAGTGAACAGTCTCTCTTAGTCAATTTTCCATAAGCCCGTCCAAAACTCTCAATTTTCTTTGGTATATAGTCTACAGCCACTTCCTTTCCCGGACTACCATTTTTTTCCACCAATTCCAAATTTGAGTGCTCAAAGGAGGAAAAGGAGACGGAGGTGGAGGTGGAATTGATAGGGGCAACACAAGGGTGGGGGGAAAGAGGCACTGGTTATATTTAGGAAGACAATTTTTTTCTTTTTTATTAAAAATTCATAAATGGGTTATTCTTAGTAAAACCGGGGATACAAAAATAATTGTTGCTATTGTGATTTAGATTTTGATGAGTTGGAGTTTAAAAATGAACTACTATTAGTATATTTTGAAAAGAAAAAAATGGACTATTACGGTTAGACAACGAGTTTAAGGGTAGTTTTTTATGAGAGAAACTGAGGGAATGTAGGTTGTGTTGGTATGGGCATATCCAAAGAAGACCAATAGATGCCCCTATGAGAAGATTGGAAATGATGCATGTAAACGATGCTAAAAGAGGGAGATGGAGACCTAAGAGAACTTGGATGGAGTTAATAAAAAAAATTTGAATTTACTATCTCTTGCAAAAGAGGTAATTCAAAATAGGCTTGAATGGAAGAGCTCCGTGTCGCCGACCCAAAATAGTTTGAAAAATGCGCTACTTGCTTAGGATGACGAGAAGATTAGGTAACAAATATTCGAACGTCATAATTCTTTGAGAAGGTTGATGTTGGACAAAGATAATATTTGGTAACAAATATTTGAACGTCGTAATTTTTATCCACACACGACAATGTACATATCCAAAAAAATGATCCAGTAATTAATTGACTACGTAAAATGTGAATAAGTGTAACCATGTACTATCATATTTTGGGTATGTGTATAATTGTGCAATATTTTAAAAATAAACTACTAATGTTGGACAACGAGAATATTAGGTAACAAATATTCAAACGTCGGAAATTTTAGTGGATTAATGTTGGACAAAGAGAATTTTAGGTAATAAATATTCGAACGTTGTAATTTTATGTGAAGTTTGACCAGTGTAGTCAGTGAAGCCACACAAAACAATATACATACGCAAAGAAGTAATATGATCATTAATTGATTACGCACAATGTGAATAATTTCACCAACAATGCTAGTTTAACTTCAACAACGGATTACAACTCAAAACGCGAAAATTGGAAACCATGAAAAGGTAAAACAAAAAGAAAATGAAAGACCAGCAAAATCGATCAGTAGTAAGGAAGGGATATATATTATAATGAAATAGATATGCAACAACTAGAGATAAACATTGAGAAACGTGGAAACAAAAAGTCAATGGAAATATACGGTAATTATGGCGTAAAGGCGCTAGTATATATATATGATGTAAAAAAATCAAATCTTTCTTTTTTAGTTGAAAAAAGTCAAAATTTTATCACTATAGATATAAGTAATGTTTTCGGAACAAGGGAGCAACAGTAACAACCTTAGAAGTCACTTCCTTGGAGGGAGAAAGGCAGGGAAGAGAGAACGAAATCCATATGTAAGCATAGTAGTTTTCTAATTTACTTTTAAGTAATATGTGTTCTATGTTGAAAGTAGAACCTGTCTCGACTAAATCTTGATTGCTACATTTACAGCTAGGAGAAAAGTGGGCTAGCAGGAGGGAACATATTATTTCAGCCCAAAAAAGGATCTTGAAGGTATAACATGGTTGATCGCTTGTAGTTATTAACATGTTTTTTATTTTATCTAAAGAAACTGAAGTTGTTTTACTCCCAACATGTTGTATTTAGTCGTTGATTAAACTGTCCTACATCCTCAACAATCAACGCAACAAATATGTTACTCTTTTTTGTAATTACATATGATATTTTACTCAATATAATTGCCAAAAAATATTTTCATTTTTTGCTTGCTGAGTCAAATTATGTTGAAAAGTTGATCCCAAATTTTGAGGCTTCTATAGGTTTTGGATAGTTTATTATCTGGTAAAAGTTTATATGAGACTTTGTCTCACTTAGCTTGCATTAATCAGTAAACTTGAGCTGTTGGATCTTAATCTGACGGCTTCAGGGGCGGATGATGATGCACACTCACTTGCCAACTGATTTGGCAGTCGCCATCAGGTTGAAATCCGACGGGTAGAGATGACTTGGCTCATGCAAGTTGCATGAGAGTTGTCTCATGTAAACTAGACTCATATATAAACATTAGTATCAAATATTTATTCTTGAATTGTTAATTAACATAAGTTATGAGGTGCATGTAAAATGTTCACCTAAATCAAGGGTTCAAAATAGCTTAAAAATTCAGGCTAGGAGTATCCGAGCAGGATCATCACCAAGAACACCCGGAATCCCACTCTAAGATTTATTGATAAAAAAATTCTTGTTACTTTATTTGTTAAAACAGCTTAGCAATACCAAAAAAACAAAATAGCTTCTAAACAACATGAGATCAATGTTTAACAAACAAAATCAGGGAGAAACTCTCACAAAGTAAATAGGGACAGTATATTAGGTGGTACAACAAACCAATTAGTGTATACTAAAAATATTCATAGTACAACCTTCCAAATAACAGATATAGAAAGTGCATATCTAATTGTTGTGTTGTGTTGTCAATTATTATAGGAATTAAAATATTAAAGTAAACTATTGTTACTAATTAACCCCCCAAAAAATAAAATATTTTGTTATTTACAATATTGATAGTTTCCCATAGGGGTGTCAATTTTAATGGCCAGCCCGCTGGCCCGACCCTACTCGACCTGCAAATATGATGGTTAGGGCATAAAAATTCTGGCCTGGACTTAGGGCAGGGCCGGAAATTGGCCTGTAGTAAATAGGGTTGGTCTACGTCCCAATTACAAAAAGCTCGCTGGCCGATCCAAAGTGTGAAAAATAGTTGCATTTTTTGTAAGAGTGATAGTCTCACATTGCTAGGAGGAGGAGGATTCATGGAGAAACTTGTGTATTTAAGAGGTGCAAAGCTTCTGTTTCCATATCCTTTATTATTGGGGACCCAAACCAAAGCATAAATGCGCAATCTTTAAAAGCTAAAGTTTAAATATAATAATTTTTTAAAAAAAAATTAAATTCGTTATTCAAAATATAGAAGCCCGAAGGTCCGACCCTAGCCCACCTAGTTTTAAGGTCCAGTTGAACTTGTGGAAGTTGGGTTAGGGCTAGGGTCGGGCTAAGCTGGGAATTTAGGTAATTAGGATCCGACTACGGCCCACCTCTGGCCCACAACGAAATAGCCCTAGTTTCCCTTTCCCAAGACGTTTAATTTATTGGAGAAATCATGACATTTTGAAAGAGGCTTCCAATTATTGAGTTAATTTACTTCAGTTAGAGATTCTTGTGGGGACCATTGAGTTGTTATTTTAATCCGTATATCTAATTTTTTGTGAGACACTTAATTCTCATGCACCATAATTTACTTTAGATAGATGAAGAAGTGGTGCTAGGGTTCTTGAAGCCTCTAGTCAAAAACTCCTCGCTCACAAACTTACAAATGTGGCGAGAGTAAAGTAGGGATGTCAATTTTAAGGGCCAGCCTGTGACCCGACCCTACCCAGCCCGCAAAGATGAGGGTTAAGGCCTATAATTTTAGGCCCATCTTTAGGGTTGATGCTGAAATTTTCAAGCCTCATGTAAAATAGGGTCAAGCTAGGGCCCGAGTGTAACAAGCTCGTTGGCCCAATCCAAGTGTGAAAATCCTTTCATTTTTTTAGGAAGAATAGTCTAACATTGTTAGGACGAGAATGATTTATGGAAAAACTGGTGTATTTAAGAAGTGCAAAGCATCCAAATATTTATCGTTAGTCATTAAGCACCTTCACACACTAAAGTCTAAATAAAATGGTATTTAAAAAATATTTAACTTAAAACATAAAAGCCCAAATGCCCACTAGCCCGACCCTACCGCCTAATTTTAGGGTCGGCAGAGAGTTTAAGGGGCCGTTTGGGGTGTGATTAAAAGCTTTTCTACACTGTAACATCCAACTTTTTTTCCTATCCAGCTGAAATACCTCAGGACGTGTTTCAGCTGGATGTTTGGAAAAACATGGATGCTACAGTGGACATCCAAAATCCACACTGGAAGTTTTGGCTTTATTACCAAACGGCCCCTAAGTAAGAGGACAGCCCTAGGAAGGTGAGAGATTAGAGTGCGCATGGGACTCCTCGTCATGCAAGTCCAAATAAGGGTGCCCAAATACTGTTTGCATTCATTTGAGCCGGAAAATATATTATTCCCTCCTCCGGTATGGCTATTATAAATCCGGACGGAGGAGTATAAGACTCCCCATTATACTCCTCTTTATATATAAGGATTCCATAAATAAAGCTTTTTGATATATTTAGACGATGCAATTAACTTAACGATGAGGGGCCTTTACAAATATATGGATACAAATATAGATTATTATTAATAATGACATCTCTGAGCTGTTGGTGAAATCGAATGGTGCAGAAACATTAATTCTTCCTTGTTGAAGTTTCTTAATTTATGATGTCTACAATATTTGCGTAGTTGGACACATCAATAATATTGATTTCAGATTTACAGTTACTAATTTTTCAATGCCTGCAGCAACAAGAATAGTTACTAAATCTCCAAAATAAATTTATAATTGTTTATTAATTACCTCCTAATGCTAAGGTTTAATGACATAGTTTCTATGAGAAAAAACAAACAAAATTCTAGCAACCAATTCTTCTTTATTTTTCCCAAATCAACTTTTAACATCTATCTCCAGAGAACATGTTTTGTGTGAGTGCAACTCTTTTCTTGATTCTTTCTTCTGCAATTAAAAACCTGCTTCATTACTGGTTTAGCAGACCCATCGTATCTCTGAAACACACCAACAGAAGCTGCTACTCATGGATTATCACACTCACAAAAGGCAGAGAATTCATCGCACACGGAGAAGTACTAATCCTGCACACCGAGTTCCAGAAGATGTCATGCTCGAAATCTTCATAAAATTGCCTGTCAAGGCAATCGGGCGATTCAAATCCGTGTCCAAGGCCTGGTATCGTCTCCTCTCCTCACCTTCCTTCATCAAAAAACTTCTTCCCCTCTCCTCGATCCACCTCTACTATTCTTACTATGTCAAGTACCCACGAAAGAGACCAGGGTTCCACAATTGCACTCACACTTGCATCTCCCTCAACGACATCGATGGGGGTCATGCAATTACGTACAAAAGTCTCAGCTTCTTGCCATTCAGCAAGGACATGGCCATTCTTGATTCATGCAATGGCCTGATTCTTGGAGAATTTGAATGTAGAGGGTGCTATTACTTATACACGAGAAGGTGGTATTATGTGTGCAACCCTGTGACAAGAACTTGGGCAGTTCTGCCCCCGGGTTTGGTCATACAACCATTGTACAGGATCACTCCTAGGTTGCAATTTGATCCTCAAGTGTCACACCACTTCAAAGTAGTTTGCTTTCTTGAACCACTGGCACTGGATGAAAATGGTGGAATGCTCCTTGAGATCTTCTCTTCTGAGGATGGAAAGTGGGAGCTCGTGAGCATTAATGTACCGCATCCGAGACCATGGAAAGCTATTTCAAGTAAGAAGTACACTGCTTTCGTGGACGGTTCAATGTACTTGTTTGGCCATCCCCATCAGGTTTTGAAGCTGAATCTGACTGAGTTCTTCTTTGGCGTCATAAACTTGCCTGGGAAGAGAAATTCAAAAAGTTGTCTAGGAGAGTTTGGAGGAGCCCTATGTTATGCTGAATGCCATAGTTTTTTGTTGAGAATATGGGTGCTGAAGGACTGGTCAAGTGAGAACTGGGTGCTCAAGCATAAGGAGAATATTAAGGAGTTACTGAGGCAGCATCTAGTAGTAAGGAAGTCTAAGATGGGGCATTTGTTCAGCTTATATGGGATTCATCCCGATTCAGAGACGGTTTTCTTTGGGGTGAGAGGTAAGATAGTGGCTTATCAGTGGAGCGCTAGAAGAATGGAGAAGATTTGCAATTTGTGGAGGAAGCCTTACACATTTAGAGGAGAATTCTCGCCTCGTATGCTCCCTTTCTCCCCCTGCTTAATCAATCCCTTGAAGAATATTGATTGGAACTAGCCGCTGATGATCCTCTAGATAAAGTTGTGAAGTTTTTGTAAGACAAGTTTCGGCAAATTTATGAGCATTGCAGTATTTGATGTTATTTCTACTAAGAGGTTCTTTTATTCAGGGCATTTTTTGGCTCAGTTATGGATTCAAATTGAGATGGAGTGTTCTGTCAGAAGTAAATATATTGTAGTTTGTAATAAATGTATCAGAATCGATTTGATAATTTACTTTTTCAATGGAAGGATTTTAATTAAGGCTCAATATAGTTAGCATTAGAGGGAATTTTGTGTGGGTTGTAACAGTCACATGCATGTACGCTAGCGCCTCGTGAAACAAGTTTTCCTTTCATTAAAAGTTGTTTGCTTGCCGTATTTATTCATGCTTAAACTTGAATATTTTTTCTTTCTTTTTTTTTGGTGAAAAATGGTATTTGTTAACGCATGCCTCACCCAAGTTGATGGCCCGTTCAAGTAGAGATCCTTGGCTGGATGATTGCATTAGCATCATTGGACATTATTAAAGATATTATCCCAATTTATCCAATGTGTATGATGGGTGGGCCTTATATGCACATGAAGGGATTAGTGGTGGTAAACGGTGCTCTAATAGGTTTGGACCTGCCCCTTCTAGTCTGGTCCTAAAGACACGGACACCCCTCTTTATATAAAAAAATATTAAAGATAATGACATTACATATTAAAAATGACAAGTGTTCCACGTACACTTAACACTTAACTATTTTCACATTTTTCCTTTCGCTAATTACAATTTAGAGTTTTAACTCAGACATTACATGGAATGTCAGGCCCATTGACCACCAAGCAAAAAGGCACTCGAAAACTTCAATAACCAGAATCCTACAATGAATGGCCACAACAAGGACCCAATCGTGCAAGAAGCATATGCCACCTCAATTTGTACCTTTAGCATAGATTCCAAACATTTGCTTTGATCAGTAGCTCCTAAAATGGAGTATTATCCCTCCAATCTGTATCCCCGGGCCATTGTGAGCGTGAACATACTGATGAAGGCATGAAAAGGGTCAATCACTTCATCTGTTCCACCTTGACTGGCTGTTGATCATCATAGCTTCAGAGCACATTGCACTTGAACACACTGCTACAAGCATAGAACACCGGTGCAACCATGACCCGGACTGCGGTGGGCACTGGCTCCCTCCCCTTCTCCCCCATGTCCTCCATGATGGGTCAAGAGCCACAGCGGAAGCGAGAGAGATCGCAAATCGTAATGCCAAATTCTCTAAAACAGTCCTTTTTTGCTCTTGCAAACAATATCAAACAATAACATGCAAAGAACATATGAACAATAGTATAAATAATCTCTTAAATTATACACATATAATATGAAATCAGTGGATTAATTACTACTAACATGTGGGCCTTTGTGCCCTACGATCAATCCACAAAGAGAATACTCACAAGAATAATAAAGTCTGTCGGAGAATACCAAAGACTCTTTTGCACGGACTAGAGTTACTATTCTCCTCGCGAGATAGCGATCTCCTACTTCTCGTCAAATAAGAATCTCCCAATCCAAAACCGCAAAGGAGAGAGAGAGAGAGAAAGAGAGAGAGAACAAGCAATGAAGGAGAAAGAGTACACAAGAGAGATCACCAACATCGAAGAGAGAGCCCACGTGAGTACAGTTCACGTTTCCTTATCTCTTCTCTCTCGTCAGTTACCAATTGGGAGATTTAAGGATCTCATAATATCCGGAAACCTCCTCTCCTAATTCATCTCTTGATGGTTATCTATAACCACCCGTACTCCTCACGTTCAATTCCCATATCTGTCTCATCTAGGTGTCTCTTCTATCTAGTGTAGATCCCATTGAGTCTACGGGGCTTAGCACACTCCACGTGTCCATACACCACACGAGAGGGCCGATTTTTCGTACAAGTAGGTTACACAAATATGAGCCTAACCCATATCTATAATCAATACTCCATGTATGTCTGTTCAAACATAGCCCATTTCTCCACCCTGCGTATGGGCCAACCGGCACTGCGAAGGCTAGTAAGTGCAAGAGCCACACCCCCTTCGCCACCCGGAAGAAGGCCTGAGGCAGTGCCTTCAGCCATTTTTGGTCCCCCCCCCCCCCCCCCAACTCCAGCATCCCAACTACCTCGCTCATCTTCCTGTCGCAAAACCTATATGTATCTACAAACAAAAAAATCTTAGATTACCACACCTATATTGTCATTTTGCCACACGAAACACAAGGATGAATGAATCAGGAAATAATTAATATGCACCTACTCTTATATTCAAATATATGCACCCCATGAATTGCGGGCCATTAGATCTCAATCCGACAGCTCCTGTAGTGCTCACAGGCCATTTAAACACCCAACCGTGTCAACGGGGACTCATATATTCCCTGTCCTATATCAGCTGTCCACATTTGCAAAAATGTGATATTTAGGGAAACTAATTTCTAACCTTTTTACTCCATCCACTAACCTTTTATACTGGAAAATGATCATACTACTCCGAATCCATACACCCGTGCTTTGATTGGCCACATGAATCCCACTTAACTATCCAATAAAAACACACAACTGTATGTGACAGATTCAGTTTACAGTTATCACTGATCAGCTTCCTTTTTACTCCATCCACTACTTAATTACTCTGAGAGGGATAACGTCAAGTAGGATTATCCGAGCCATTCAAGCCCGCAACCAGAACAAAATTTGACGGTAACTAATAAAAATTATTCTAATAAAGTTTTTTTTCTCTTTACTAAACTCTAATGAAGCTTCACCTGCCGTCTATCACTAGGGTTCGATGGCGTACACGCATGCGCTAGATCAATCCATGCGGATATTTTCTTTTTGTAAGATACATGATGTGGATCTTGATTAGCATGCTAACATGCATATGGGATGTGATCTATATTAATTGACCGCTGGTGAAGCTTCACCAGCTGATTACATCTCATGACTTCTGGGCGTCAGGTACGTGGCTAGCTCAGGACACCTCTACTCCCTGAAGCATAGTCATCCCATGAAAGTATTGAAGAAGAACGTATTTTTCAAAGAAATTTCTGATTCCAATTGCCACTATATCATTTGCTTTCGAGTTAGTGGATATGGAACTACAATAGAAAAAAAAATCTTCATTCTTTTGATCAATGACTTTTTTCTTTAATTTAACGTCGCCGTGTCTTCATTTTCTTAACTATCGCCTTCGATTTGATTTTTAGTTGGAATAAATGACTAGCTGGTTCCTAAAAGGTTGGACTAGTGAGTACAGAACACCTTTCGGAAGCGTTGCATTCATAGAAGAGTAATAGAGTTTCAAAGTACGAACTATCATATGAATTAGCTGAAAAGAGATGATGAGAAAACGTTGCACATGTACAATTAACAAGCTGCCAGATCTACTAAAAAATACTTCCTCCGTGTCACATTAAAAACTCCATTTAGATTTTTCATTTGAAACACCAATTGGAGAGCAAATAATTATATGAGAAGGAATGCTGCATTTGATTTCGCAAAAAGATAAAAAGGTAAAATGATGGTCTAATTTTCGTCGTCAGCACTAAAATTCTTAATCTCATTCAATAGGCATCAACGTACACGTTTATACCGAACTCATGGTTGGTATTTGAAAACAAAAGATAAAAATGTAAAATGATAGTTTAATTAACAAGCTTGTAAGGGTCATTGTTTCCATTAAAGACAAACCACGGAGAAAAGGACCAACAGATGTATACAAAAAGCGACCATTCGTTAGCGATTGAACTTCGATGAAAGGAACTCCAATGCACATATAAATAGGAGAAAAACTTGAGTATTGAGATGCAATCAGCAGCCTCAGTCCCTACAAGGAACAGCTATCAAACTACAAAAAACTAGATCGTCTGGTAGGTGTTATAAGTGTGAAAAAAAATTTGCCCTTCCACAAGTCCACGGTCACTAGATCATTGTCGATCACCGACGACTCCTGTCAAGTGGATCGGAGGATATCCGGGAGTACAAAAGGCCATATATCATGGTAATGGGTTACAACATAGAAGTAAAAGAAAATAGTCCCCAAGCATCGTATCAATTGAGGAAAGGTTTTTGAAAGTCTATTCGGCGACATCAGATAAAATTGGAACGATTGAATTGAAGATCAGCATTCAGCATGGCCATTCGCAAGGATGACACAAAAAAAAATCTGGTTTTTTGTCTAAATTTTCACGGAGCAAAATAAGGCATTCGAAAGAGGGAGATCATCATGATTATATAAAAAAAAAGGAGAATCATCAAATTCTAATTCCCTTTGGACATGTGGTGTTGGGTTTTGGTTTAGGTTGATGGGCTAAAATGAAATGTTGGGTTTGGGTTTTGGTAGATAGACCCAAATTAACTTAGGGGTGTAAATCCACTAATATAATTTACATCTTAGGCCCACATATATTATTTAATTGAAATAAAATTAATAAGAACTTTATTTTTATTAAATTTTATCCTTTTACTAAGTTATTTGAGAAATAAAAAAAATCTCTAAGATTGGAGATTTCTTTAGTCCCACATAAGAAACACACATAGGTGTGATAGGGTATATATGATGAAGATTTCTTCCTCTTTGTATATCTTATTGGTATGGAGACTCTCTCCAAACGGAGGTGTACACATTCGTGGGTGCACCTAAAGGTACATACACGCACGCGTGGCTTGGGCAAATGGGCACATTATGGCGCTTTAGTGGCGCATTTAGCACTCGAGCTTTTAATTTTTTATTAAACGACAAATTATTTTTTGAAGCTTAGGAGCCATTGATTATGATCTAATGGTAAGACGGGTAATTAGGTAGACAATAGACTGTTAAACCCGTTTATTTCCTTTGTGAAAGGGTGCCAGTTTGTTTTCTTTGGTAAAAGAAGTCTATTGAATTCTGGTTTATATAAATAGCTACCTTAAACAAAAATGAGACATATAAAACATATTTCGTTCTGAAATTCTCTCATTCTCCTTCTGTAAAGGCAACATTTACTTTTTTTCTGAGTTCGGGTTAGACTTATTGGAGTGCACCGCTCGTCAGCCAATCTGTTGTATTTTTGGGACAGATTACTAGAGAAAGCCTCACTACAACAAATTATAGCTTTTGCGACGCCCGTATTTGTTGCCAAATTTCATCGCAAATAATAGTTTTTCTGTCGTAAATACGCCGTCACAAAAAGTAGTTGCAACATGATGAGTTTAGTTGCAAAATTTTTAACATTTGCAACGAAATTTTCCGTCGCTAAAATAGAATTTTGTCGCCAAATTTTCCGGGGAAATAGGAAAACATCAATTAAAAATAACATTTATGATAAAATTTATTTAAAAAAAGTGGAATCTATCTTTGCGTCGAGTCGTCCTAAAACGCATAAGACATTTTTATTCGTCGCAAAAGGGAATTCATCCTTTTTTAAATAAAGGTATTATGGGTTTTGCGACGACATTGGTTCGTCGCAAAAACTATTTTATAATAAAAAAACCCTGTAATAGATGCTCCATAATAGCAATGCTAATATTTTTTTTCTCATGGAGCATCTATTTCAGGACGGAGGGAGTATAATTTATTAATGAAAATGAAGAATCACTTCGACTGAAATGAACCAAGAGATGTCAGGATACTCCCTCCAATCCACATACTAAAAATAACACGAGAAAAATGAAAGGCTGCCAACTTGTAATAAGTTCCTTTTCTTTTTAGTTCAAACATAAATTGAAAGACACAAGGAGATCAATACAAAAGCTCAAGGAATTTTTTGCGGAGAAGTTGATCCTATAGATTCAGTTGCATTTCCCATTGCCAGTACCTTGACTCAACCAGCTTGAGGAGCCGCCTACATAAAAGAAAGAGTTCAGTTCCTTATACATAAAAGAATGATATCAGTGAAAGGGGTGGAACAGACAATTTACATGTGTTCCCCAAACTCCTTGAGTTTGGGACATGTTGATGGGCTTCCTTCCCACGAAAAGTTCTAATAGCCCTCACAACATTTCAACTAGCAAATATTTTGTCATTGCATATCAGGTGAGAAGAACCTTCAGATAAGTGCATGTTTCTCCATCCAAACTCAAAATATACCACAAATACGCTGAAATAAGTATGTACTTTTCTTGTTATAAAAAATATGTACTTTTCTCCACTGTTGGAAAATAGTTGAACATACTGCAAAGTTCACACATGTACCTCATGAGAAATGTATGACACCGCTCCATAGATTCCCCAGCAAGACTAAAATAAAAAACTTTGGTCTATAGTCATTCTCCAATAAAATGTTACCAGCCTTGAAATCCTTGTTTATCAGACAAAGCTTTGAATCTTCACGAAGATATTCCACTTTTCTAGCTGCCCCGAGGGTGATCTTCATTTAAGCATCCAAATCAAGTGGACCCAATCACCCTACAGGGGCTTAAAAGTTAGAAAATTAGACTAATAAAAAAAGGTAGTCATTTAATTTGTTTATTAAACATGGGAAGGCAATGAAGATAATTTAGAAATGAACCATGACCAAGAGCATAATATCAATGAAGACGACATTCTTCCTTGGAAAACAAAAAGATGTCACACCTTTCTTATTATTGCAACTGGCAACAAATAAGACACAATTTAAGGCAAACGGAAGATAAGTTAAAGAAGGACCAGACAAGATTTAAGAACCGATTTTAATGTTTTTTAAAGTGGTTTACCTTCATAAATGACAAATTCAGTTCTTCTGCTCCAACATCTGCATCTTCAAACAATTTCTAGAGCTAGATTAAACAAAAATCTAAAGTTCTGGCTAAACATACATAAATCAGTGTTGCCTTGATTTTATTTAAAAAGACAACTTGAACAAATAAAAATCTCAGAAAAAACAAGACCTTATCCATGTGCTTTGACTTGAAGTCCTACCATTGTATCTGTTTGGCAATGCAGTTTAACAATTATATATGTTAGATACTAAAAAATTAACTTAGAAGTGATGCATTAATTACCTATGAAACATGTGGAGAAATTGGGAAGCAGATGGAAAGGTTTTGGGTCGTTTTTTTAGATGTGAATACTAGAAAAAAGATAGAGATCATTATAAGACAATATCAATACCTAATAAATATAAATGTGAATACAATTTATCAAGTGAAACCTGGTTAATTAGATAAGTGTACCTATGGCATAACCCAAAGTGGGCCCTTGGACCAAAGGCTCAGATGTCCCTACGTAATTAGGTGGTGGTACTTATCTATAACTATGCATGTATTTCATCAAACACTTTATAAGCAATCAACAACAACATTTTTTAAGAAAGGTATCAAGATTTTAAACACTCAGCCACTTCAACACTACAAGGAAAATAGTACGATAACTACTTATTTGAAACCATGAGGGCATAACCACCTGTTGAAGATACTATTAAATCAAAAAAATCCAAAATTTTATGGAAGGCAACATAAAAAAATAGCATTAAAAGCAAAAAAGGAATATTTTATACGTGTCCAGTCCATCTCACTATATTTTCATGCAAAAGCTGTTAACTTTAATAAGATTATATATGCAAGTTCTTTCTCCCAAACCCCAATGAAGCTTTATGAAAATACAATAATCAAGACATTAATTTCTGTTTTTACTGCCCACAAACAAATCAAATAATATAATTTACCTATAATCACAAAGCCACAGTATATTCCTTCCAATTTCATTTTTGAAAGCTAGGGTCATCTATCCAAAATCCAAAATGGCATGCAATCATGGAATGCCGTATATCGATAAAATATCGGTGGGCCAAAGAGACGAAATATCGGAGATATTGTGTAAAAAAATATCCGTGGTCAAAAACTAGTTTTTAAACTTCTAAAATGAGTGATACTAATTTAGACAAAGCATAGATTTCAAAATATGCATATTAGGATGGGAAACAAACTTTTTTCCCTTTTTTTTCGAAAAAAAACTCAATTTTTTTTAAAATGGCGATATATCGACGATATTTGGAAAAAATTTGAAAATCGATATTATGTGGTATCGATGTATCGGGTAGGGCCCAATACCAATATATCGGCGAGCCGGCATTCCATGCATGCAACTCATATAACCACATGCTAAAACTTAGGAAAGGATTAAATAAAGTTTCTAACCTACATCAATGTATATTCTCATACTTTTAAGGCCATTACCATCCCACCTCAAAATGAAGAGAAACCCCATTTTTCCCTTTTCTTTTTGCACTTGAGAATGAGGATCGTGGACTAGCCGCTAGTGGCAACGGATAATGGCTGATACCAGTGATCGAAGGCTGGTGATGGTGGTGATTGACAAAGAGAGGGGCTGGGTCGAGCTGGGTGTGTGAGGAGGAGAAGGGAGAAGTGATGAAAGAAGTGTCGGAAGGGCAGGAGCTACTGCCCGGTGATCCTCTTCCTCCCTTTTCTTTTCCTTTTTTTTAAATGAAAGCCCGTTCCCAAGCCATAGTTTTGCTAAAGAAACATCCATGTTTTGGATTTTTCACGATCCAAACGGCCCCTCAGTCCAACATGTCTAATACTCCCTCCTTGTTTTAATAGCTCCATTTGAAAAAACACAGATTTTTATTAGATGGTAAAAACACCAACTAATGGGGAAAGAATACGTTCAAGATTCACTTAAATTGACCATATAGAGCATCTAAAACAAGATGGGAGGGAGTAGTAACTAACAACAGTAATAGGGGCACCTCCATTTTTAATTGTGGGTGATTTTAGCATACATAGCATACACAATGAATATTCGGCAAATCGCCGACACGATGCATTATATGAATGTTTACGAACAATGCTCGAATAATCGGAAGCATATGGTTCTTTGAATTTTTGGAATAATTATGTTGTCCTTTGTTGTTTGGACCTTTATATTCACTTGTTATTGCTTACATCTTATATTGCATAAATTCTATGTTTTATATTACTAGATATATATAGCCTATGATCTTGTGCCTTATGGGATCAGCTGGTGGGCCCCCACCCAAAGGTCATAGACTATGCTATAAGAAAATATTTTTTTCCTTAAAAAAAATTACATAAAAAATAAAAAACTCACACCCAGCTGTAGCCCCATGGCTAACTAGGATCTCGGCGAGATCTCTTTTTCGGAGTCTCTATCGAGACTTGAAACACTGTAAATTCGGTTTCAGAGGTTTAGATTTTACATTATAACCATGGGAAGAGCTTGGAGGTCCTCTTGTATGTCTTGGAAGAGGAATTGGATGAGTTGCTTTTGGGCTTTATTTTGGTAAGTAATTTTATATTTGTAGAGTTGTAGACACCCAATCTACATGTATATCTTGTGTTGTCTTGTATCTACTATGAAAGTTATTTATTTGTGCAATTTCTTCACCTTTGCCTCTCGTCTCGTGGAAATTAGATGCTTGTTGTTGTGCACCGGATTAGGCCGATTTCAAAAAACGGTGGTCGAGGGTAACGATTCATGACAACATGTATGCACTTCTAAGACTTATGTGCTAAGTGGATCGATCAATGGCCAAAGTCATGAGATCCACATATGATAGGTCATTGGTCTATTATAATGCTTCAAATATACACCATAGCCATCACACCGTGTTCCTCTTCTGCAACTTTCTATCATTGATGTTATGTAATTAAGGTACCAACAAACTCATAGTTGACAATAAATATATTTAATAACATAAAAATGTATAATAAATTATATAAATATATATATTTTAAATTTAATAATCAATATTTTAGGTACTTTATTGAGTTTAAATACAAAATTCATTGAAATTTTTTCAAAAATAATATTTTCACTAAAAAACACTTTGTTGAGATGTACTTAGTCATTTTCTGTAATTACTTTAATATCACTTCTTCCTATTTTATAAAAAAATATAAGAGGACAATCTTTTACCAAAAATGTCTATTTGTTGCAAATAATGAGAATGGGAAATTTTATATATTTTTATTTATGATTTAAAAAAAATACTTTTATTTATAAAAAGTAAAATATATTACTTTTGCGACAAACATAACAATTTATCGCAAAAACTATTTATTATTTACGACAAATATATAGGTTGTCGTGAATAGCGTTCACTTTTGTGACTAAACGGCTTTTTCGTCGCAAATATTCACTGTTTTTTGCAACCAAATTGGCGCCAATAGTACTTATTTTTGCGACTACTTCCGTTTTCGTCGCAAAATGTTAAATACTTGCGACAATTCTTAAATACGTCACAAATGGGTATCTATTGCGTCAAAAATAGTTTTGTTGCAAAAAAATTATCGTAATATCTATTTCGAAATCAGCAGTGTCAAATCCCTGTGCCTCAGACGATTTGGTTTCAATCTCCAATTTCAGGTTCAATTTGAATATAATTCAACACATATGGATAAAAGTACAATCCCTCTCGATTACATAGTTTTTTCAACATGTGGCCCCCTTCATTCTAATGTTTAACAAATCCCAGTGAAAAAAAATGTTTGTGAAAATTCTATAATTAAACTTGGTAAAGATGAGTGAATATAATCGATGACTCCTATAAAAGTGGCAAAAATGTGACATAGGCTGCCTCTTGTACCTAATAATTTCTCATTGGATGTAGGGAGTAGATGTGGATAAATTTTTCGGTGTAAATAAGACACAAATTGGCGTGCTAGAATGGTGTCAGTCACCAATCAACAAGGGATATGTAATCCCCTTGTGTACCATCAAATAATGTCGTATCGGATATCAGTGAAATATCGGTTGACCAAAAAGACAAAATATCGGAGATAGATTGGAGATATTGTGTAAAAAAACATCGGTGGTCTAAAACTAGTTTTTACCGTATATTTTTACAATATAACTTCTAAAATGAGTGATACTAATTTAAACAAGCATAAATTTTAAAATATGCATAAAAATACATATATAATTTAAAGTATGTGTTTTTGTTTTAAACCCGTATCTTTTCACTTGGCATAGGATGAGAAATAAACGGGAAAGTTGATTTTTTTAAGAATATTTTTTAAAATTTTAAAAAAATAAAATAAAAATTATTTTTTTAAAAGTAATGATATATCGTACTAAAACCGATATATCAGTTATATATCAACGATATTTTAAAACAAATTACACGTTTTATCGGTTAAAGGCCGATATCGATGTATGGCAAATGCAACTTGCCATGTGTACCTGACGGTTTTGAGTTAAACCTGAAACATGAGGCGGTTGCTGTGTACGGACACCCACTAACATGGGAAAATTATTGGCTACGCGCCGCGCAGGGGGAACAGTGTGCTCATCACCAATGGGTGATGGGCACCTCTCCCCTGCTTGTAATGATTGCCCCAAAGGGACCCACAAACAGGGAGACGTGTTCATCACCCATGAGCATACTGTTATCATGCGCGGCGCGCAGGTAATAACTTCTCACTAACATGCCGGCTTGATGTTGTATCTCCACCGAAAAATTTCTCCAAGATCCGACGCAGGTGATTAAAACTGCCCGCCCCTTATATTGACGTGCACTGGATCAAGATCTGACGCGTAGAACGCTCTAAACGTTGTCCATACGTGTACGTGTTGTTTTACGTACTAATTACATGCAGGATTTACAGCTCTCTAGTCCAAAATCCAAATTCCAATACCTGACGTAGGCAGAACACTCCAGAGACAGCCGCATGGTGAAGTTCCAGAACGTTCTTCCTTCCTGGACCTTACCAAGAATACCCAATCTCCTGGTTCCTACCTGCTCGTGTTTGCTTTATCCCAGCCCCCCTAGGTTACCCAGTTCAGAACTCAGAAGCATTTGGTATTGTTCCTAGTTGCCTTGTCGTTTTGGTTTCTCAGGCTACTTCTTTTCCATGTTCCGCACTTAGTTGCATACTTCCTTTTTTTCTCTGATCAATATATCATGTGATGCCTATCTGATTTGTTTGTTTTGTATTTGATTTGTTTGTTTTGTAGAGATTCTAGTCTTACTGAAATTATTATCTAGCTTTCTGTTGAACTTGAATCATTTAGGAATTAGGAATTGTAAAGATTTGGAAATGAAAATATTGGTGAAAGGTGACATAACTCTAGATCGATGGCAACAATTTTGTTTCGTTTGATTGTTTGTTTGAACTTTGAAGGCTTTCATTTTCAGGTACCAGGATTTGATCAATTCTTACCGAGGTCACATCCTTGTTAGGTATTGAAATCGTTTCATGATTGAAGAATTATGTCCGGACTTGTTCATTTTTTGTTCTTGCCCAAATATAAATTGTTCATTTTCTGGTTCACCTGGTTGATCTGCAATCCCTGTAGCACGGACTCGCTTCCTCACGACCAGGAACATGGAAGAGGGGGGAAAACTCTGCTTTTTGTACCGGCCTTAGAGTCCAATAATTTCACTCATTTTCAAATGTAGATCAGCTTGATTGGACAGAGGGAGTAGTTTTGTTGAAAACCAAATTTCAGCTGTGCGTATAGTAGATGAATCAAATTATTACCACTGACTTAAAAATGTATATGAATGAACTATTTAATCAATCTTCTTGCTACTGATGTTTCTGTTTTGTATACTTTTATTTGCTATAGGAATTGTTGAGAAAATGGAGAGAGGTCTGGGTGGCAGAGGTGATTTCCCTGGATTTGGTGATCCATTTGCTGGTTTTGGGGGATTTGGAGGACATAGAAGCCTCATGTCAAACTTCTTTGGTGGAAGGAACCTGTTTGATGATCCATTTTTCACTCAACCGTTTGGAAGCATGTTTGGTCCTAGCCTGTTTGGCCACAACATGCTTGACAGTAGGGGGCATCCTTATGAGGATTCTCCGGCTTCGGGGTTTATCGAGCATGAACCTGTTCAGAAAGCCAGCAAATCAAAAGGACCCGTTATACAGGAGCTGTCCTCTGAAGATGGACAGATGGAAGACAAGAATGAGAAAGATAGTGCAAGTGAGGAGCCTTTTGTTGAGGACCCTGATGATGAAATGGAAGGTACATTAGCGTCCGATTTTGATCCTCGCATCTGTGACACAAATATACGGATGTTTTGACATCGGTATGTTTTTTTATCCTGCAGAGAGGAGTGAAGTTAGGCAAATAAGAAATGAATGCAAAACAGGGGGAAGAGAGCAACCACAGGCTCAGAAATACAGTTTTCGGAGCTCCATTGTGACTTATGGTGGAGTTAATGGAGCATATTATACTTCTTCCAAAACTAGAACGATGGGCGGTGATGGGGTATCTTACAAATAACTGTCTTTGAGTTTGTTCTTGCAAAATATATTTATTAGGTTCTTACAGATTGTGGGTTGTTCACTTTGAAAATAGGTTGTTGTAGAAGAGAGCAGAGAAGCTGATACTACTACCGGTAAAGCAACTCATAGGATCTCGAAAGGAATTCATGATAAGGTGCTCTAGATATTGTCTTAATTATTCTTTTTGTGTGTGTGTGTCTTTCAATGTGCTTATGATGCAGATTATTGCATTATATGGTGTAGGGTCACTCTGTTACAAGGAACCTCAAATCTGATGGAAATATTGACACCGTACAGACACTGCATAATCTCAATGAAGGTATGTCTTTAGTTTGTTTGCTGTGAATGTAAACCCATATTTTGCATGTCCTGTTAATGATCGATCAGTGGATTTCAGATGAGCTTGGTAGTTTTGAAGAAGCTTGGGAAGGGAACGCAAAGAAGCATTTACCTGGATGGGACCAGGGATTTAACATGAATGGCTGTAAGTGTTTTCATATAAAAAATGTAGTTTATCATCCATACTAAAATACTGGAAATGAATCTCGATGCTGTGAGTTGTGGATGAGTGGTATTATGTATGCTTCTACCTATTAACGTTAGCTTGTTTCTTTGGTTTCTGTTTATTTTGTGGCAGATCCAGGAGCCAGTGCGAGTAAATCGCAGGGACAGGGATCGCGTGGATGGGCTTTTCCTCTTATGAACTTGCCACAAAGGCCAGGAAATGGTGAGATGTGGGACAATCCATTTCAGTGGAGAAATCAGGACTTCATTAATGGTGAAGGGAGGAAAAGTCCTTCGGTTAGGAGAGTGCCTATAGAGTGAGCCATACGGAACCTGAACATAAGCTATTCTCCATTTAAAATTGTCAAATTACCTTTTCATATGTTGTATGCCTTCTTAAGCTCTGCGTAGTTTGGTTTTTGCTTGTGGATGGAATCAATACAATTGAATTGTGAGAGAACTTGGTAATGGTTAAGAGCTTGTGTCCATGTTGTATGTGAATATAGATATTTTGTGTTTGCTGGTTCTATCATCACCCTAATGGCAGGATTAGGTTACTTGGATTGTATAGTATGGCGGGCTCTGTTGAAGACCATCAATAGGAAACTCCCTTCTAAAGTTTGCTTAAACAATTAAATTAATGTGAACTGTTTCTTTTTACACTCTGCCAATGGGATTCGATCCTTGGCCCTCTTCTACAACCTGGAGAACCAGGAGGGACCCAACCAGCCCGACTAAGGCTGGATTGGCAATTTAGTTTGGAACATTCTTACTGTGCTTCTGTTACTTATCCTGGAGTGATTGCTGACTTGACTGTCTTAGGTTCGGACACTGAGTATCTCTACTAGAATTATTACTGTGCTTCTGTTACTTACCTGGAGTGATTGCTGACTTGACTGTCTTAGGTTCGGACACTGGGTATTTCTACTAATTCTAGTTTAGCTATTAGAATTTTGGTACATGAGACTCATGAAGACTTGAAATGATCTAAATTGAAGGCCGGACATACACATTATCAGTAGCTAAATGATTTGAACTGTGGTTGCATTTCAAGCTCTACTAGCTTGACTGATCACCATGAGCCTATTATGTTGTAGAGCCCCACTGGTCACCATGAACATATTATGTTGGACCTATCAAGGGCTTAGAAGTTCCTTCGAATAACAGAATTAAGAGAAGGGTATTAACCTTGGATATTTTTGGAAAGCAAACAGGGAACATTTTTGTCGAATTCCTAGTTCGTACTAGAATGTTGGTTGTGCTTCAATTAACTGAACTTTTCTAGGTTGGAAAGCCCATAAAAGGCCTTGTAATATCAGTCTAGTATATGTTTTTGCTTGCTTGTGCTAGGGTTTCACTTTGTTTTAGGTGCATTGCTCGTGCTTATCTTGAAGGTGTTGGGAGTGGTTGTTGGCAAACAATCTCGGTCTTGTTTGGTGAGTTAGGGCCGTCTGGGGCGTGATTAAAAGCAAAACATCTACAGTGGATGTTTTGCTACACTGTAGCATCCATGTTTTTTCCATATCCAGTTGAAACATCTCAGGTTGTGTTTCACGATGGATATGGAAAAAACATGGATGCTACAGTGGATCTGCAAAATCCACTGCAGATATTTGCATATAATCATGCCCCAAACGGCCCCTTAGTCTTGTAACTTTCTCTTGATTTTGATAGTGAAACTATTTGGTGGCTTGGGTGATTTCTAAACCACTTATATATCTCGTGTTTGATTGTGTTTGTGCGCTCTTTGCGCTTGGACCTTGATTCGTATTCTTGATCCGAACTTCATCACTCGCCTAGGTTGGGAACGGTTGATTAATTATTGTTATTTGATTCGAACCTGTTTTTGAACTACCCCTCGATTTCCCAACAGCTCGCTGCTGCATGTTATGTATATTCCTTCCGTCCGAAAAGAGAAGGTACAGTTCCCTTTGTCTGTGCCCGCTAAAAATAGATCAGTTTAAGTTTATTTCTCAGCCATGCAGGGCTTTTCCTGTCGGTTCACTGTAGGTTGAAAATTTCAATTCTCCCCATTTTACCTATCTTTTTCATAGGAGTACCTTTCTTCAAGATTGGTTGTGCAATAGATCCTTTTAATACCACATTGGAAAATGTGTCTAGGACATTATTTGAGTTTTTTAAATATATTGTCTAAATTATCGATTATTAAATAATATAATAATATTGAGTACCAAATTAAAAGTCATGGATTTTGTCAAATGTGCAATTGTACTGTCCATGTCCAAATTACACATGTACAGGCTCTCCTCTCTCGAGTTTTACCTGGCAAACATAAGTAATACATATTTCTTATTGCCCTTTTTGTACACCTAGTTACCTGCAAAATTATAAAAATAGTATACAAGTATTTAAAATGCCAAGTATTCTTGTAATAACATATCATACATTCAAACAGTATTATGCATTATAAGGATCCATTAGAACAACTTAAGAGTCATATGAGCATTTTCCTACCTAGAATCTGCTTTAAGAGTTATATGAGTCCTTGAGGTTCGTGAGGCTTGTCCACTATTATTACTTTCTATCTGTGCATTCAACTAGGGATTTACTCTTAATAGATACTCTAATTTCACCTCTTTCATTTGACTACAATTTACCACGAAAACTCGTAGTCTTGAAGGGACTTTATGGATCTCTCCGGGTTGAGTTATGGGTACTATGAACTTTGTCATAACTTGTGCATGCATATAGAATCTCTTTTGGATTCTAGGCCCTAGGATGGCCAATCATGGTTTGAGCCGATTACTTTGTTCTTGTGACTTGTTGTATTCTTTCCATGTTCACTTCTTGGTTTTTGTCTTTAATTGTGAGTACTGACTTCTTTGGTTTAACATTTTCTTTTACTTTGTTTGTCCATAGTAACTTATTAGTTAATAAACCTTATACTTAATGATTGTATTTCTTACACATCATCTATACCTTTCTGTGGACCATACTTAGTTCAGATCTCTACTAAGCATTCTAACACAATCACAATCACAATCACAATCTAAGCTTCATTCTATTTGAATTCTGACAATACAGTACTAACAAATAACACCCATGGTCATATCTCATGGAGATTCATCTACTTTATGCCCATCCATCCATGCATATTCAACACAATTCCCATAATAGCATTTATAACATGTCTTATCTATTTGCATTTTTTACATGCATCAAACAATAACACTTTAATTCTTAACTCTGAAAAAAAAAAAGATAAAATTTTGTTGTCTGTTGGTCCATCGACAAACCGCCACCCACACACTATTGAGTAGGTGGAACTTTGTCGATGACATGACAGTTGCAGTTTCCTGGTTCCTTCTTTACAAAGATTTGAATCAATACCCAATGATCACAATATACATTTAAACATAACATGTTCATCATTAAATAGGGTTACATCTTGGGTAGTGTAGTTTCAGGTATAGCAAAACCCTACCCTACCCATGATAGGACCCGAGAATCCTAAACTCGATCATACCCAAGATTATACCCACAATTCCTGGAACCTACCTTACCCACGCTAGAACCTACAATACCCTAGAACTCGAGATAAGAACCGAGATTCCATCTTGAGTTAAATCGATTCTAAAACTAGAATTAAACCTATTTGGCCTCACATTAAACTATGTTGAATAACCACACTCATTCATATATATAACAAACTAATATGAATAATAAACAACGTAATCTTCAATAAAATAATTAGTATACAATAATCCACAAAGACCAAACATAGAGTTACTTTGGTTTGCATATACTAGGGAAAATAGAGGTTCTTGGCTATTTTTAAGCCAAAATCGACCCTACCCAAGATTGAAGCGGATTTTTTATTCCTAGAACTGACCCTGCCCGAGATAGGTTCCGATCCGACCCAACCCAGCCCAAGTCAATGTGAGGTCGGTTCCATCTGGTTTAGGTCATGTAGGTTTTTTTGGTGCAACCTTCTAATTCAACACGCATATATCAAGCCATGCAAATAACATGCATAAAAATCATAACTTTACTATTCAAATATGAGAGTTCTACGTAAAGGATCATTCATCCTATTCTATCTTAAACCATGTTCATAACCATAAATCATCTCCAATCAACCATTTTTCATACATTAAAGTACTTTTAGATGTTGAGATTAGTAGACGTAACTCTTTCTCTTTAACCGAGAAGTTCTATCATCTTCTCTTGTAGTGAAAGTCCACTCTCATTTGGCTTTCGGCGACCTCTCCACACCTTAGGTCCTTTATGGAGTCCAATGGGTCATTTCCAACGCAAATATGATTATTTATACTGAGGGTTTTCATTTTGAAAAGAAGTTTCATGATTTTATATAATTTTGCACTACCATCGACACATTGACCATCAACATAATTTCATGTTGGTCAAAATTTGTTGATCATTTAAATTCTGCAATACGATTGACACTTCTCTATAACATGTCCAATTTGTTGGTGACTTTTTGTCGGTTGATTGATTGATTTTTTTAACTATTTTTACTCGCAATCACACGAGACTACGTATAGACTAGTAGTAATGAGGTCGAACCCAAAGGACTTGGACTGATTCAACTTAATTCTAATGAAAGATTTGATTTTTTTATGAAACTAGTTATAACAGAATGAAAAGTTCTAATTTAACAAAGCAATGAAATTTATGTGAAAATAATATGATGAGAAATATACTAAGACTTCGAATCCACCCAAACTAAATAGCTATCCTCTTCGTTAAACCCGTACAATTCCAAGTGATCAATTACCCGTGCCCCTCTCGAAGTCACGAATAATCGTAATGTGTGCAGCCCTCTCGAACATGCAACTAAACAATTAAATCTAACTTAATTAATCTCCCTCTCTCGAGCAAAGATCAATCATAAAAATACAATCTTTATTCAAATAATAACTTAGAATTCGCTAAGACCTCTCGAACATTAACAAACCCTTAGTTTAATTTCACTAACAATTACTCTACCCTCTCTCGAGCAACAAAATAATCGTAACAAAATATT
This sequence comes from Houttuynia cordata, assembly GCA_039654745.1. NCBI lineage: Eukaryota > Viridiplantae > Streptophyta > Magnoliopsida > Piperales > Saururaceae > Houttuynia > Houttuynia cordata. The sequence goes on from CM077505.1 coordinate 25,071,777, forward strand.
AAGCATATGGAATAAAAATCACAACTTTAGAATTGCAAATAAGTATTGAGAGTCAAATAATCAGCAGGGCTTCATCTAATCTTAGTACAATGAAATTTAGCTAGACATGGATGAAAAGGAAGAAAAAGGCTGGTTCGTCAGATTGGTCATATGCAGGAACACTGTTCACGCGCACTGTTCACGGATTTATAACACTGTAGCACTATTCACTTGTCTTCCCCATTGAGATGCACACTGTAGCAACCCAAAACAGCACTTTGCAACAGCCCAAAATCCAGCCCGGCGATCGACTCTCTTTCTTCTCTCTGTCGGCACAGCCCAGAACAGTCGACCCTTTTTCCTTATCTCTCGTCTGTGTTGTTCTCTCGAACCAGCACAGAACAGACACCTTCTCCTCTTTCAAACCAGACAAACTCGACTCTCTTTCTCCTTCTCTTTTTTTTCTCCCGTTCTTCGCTCTGTTTTTTTATATCCCCTGCAAGTCAGTCCCTCCTCAACTCAAATCAGAGCAATCTACCAAATCAAGCGACTGTCAGCTTGATTTCTTTTCTAATCGCGTCCAAATTCAACATAAAAATTCCTCTTTTTTACATCATTCCGAAACATAGCAAAATATCAAAGTTGACAAATTTCCCTTTTTGAGCCAAATTAGTTGAAATCCGCCCTTTCTGAAATATTCGATTGAACCAAAATTAGGGACTTACTATTTTGATCCAGAGCTGTAATTGAAGCTTCCCGATTCGGCTCTCTTCTTTCCCCAAATCAGATATTTCCAAAATCGGAACATCCAAATCGCAACTTCTGTTCATCCTTGCCGTCGAGCTACTTCTTCTCCGGCGTCGTCGAACCTTCGCTGTTGTGACCCATCGCCGGATTCGCCTTCGTCGAGCTCGACCCATCTCGCCGTCATCATGCCGGAACCCAGCTCAGCCTGCCATGAGACCCAGCCGCCTCGCTTGCCGGCTACCTTCTCTTTCGTATCCGCCGTGATAGCCGCCACCATTTTCTGCGCCGCCAACCCACGGCCTCGAAATCCATCTCCGCCGGTATGACCCATTGCTCCATCGGAACAGAGCATCCCTCTGTTTGGAACGAAAGGCCCGAGCTTTCGCTCGGGCCGGTTCACTTCTTTTTATTTTTTTTATTTAAACCCGAACCAGACCAGCCATGAACAGGTCCATTTTCCTTCTTTCTCATTAAGCTAAAAACCCGTTGCAGCGATCTCCACCATCGGATGTAATCTCTTCACAAAACTGCTTGACGTGCGTTCTTTTGACGATCTGCATTTGGAACTTTTAAAACCTACATAAATAAAATTAAATATTAAGTTAGACGCATAATAAAATGTAAAGCATTAAATCTAATTAACGCATCTAAATTAATCAATTAAGCGCATTTATTCATTAAACTCCTAATTACTCACCTAATCATGATTAACAATTAATTATCCTTACTTCAACTAAAATTACGACTAACAAATAGGCAGAAAGGCATATAAAATGTGTATATTTTATAGATATCAAATACCCCCAAACCTATATTTTGCTAGTCCTCGAGCAAAACAAAATCAAGCAAGGAAAACAAAAAACAATTAAAGTAACTAATGCATAAAAGTAAACACCACTTTCGTAGGGAACACAATTGCATTGAGCGTATGCAACAAGCCGTTAAACCTCTAGGTGTCCCTAGTAGGACGAGTGTTGTCTCGTGAGGGTTTGCAGCCATGCTACCCACAAACATGTATTTATGAAATCAACCTAAATGTAAAAATAAATCAAAACACTGCAAAACAAACAAACCTATTATCCCTTCAAATGCAGACTACAATGCTTAAGAGAATTAACCACACGTACTTGGTTCATAATCAACAGGAATATAGAAGCCCTCAAGTAAGTGGTTTTATTCCACACTTTCATCTTGGAAATTTCTGCTCAATATGATATAGCATTATACTTTAAATATTAAAAGTGTAGAACATTGTAGCAATACATTCTAAGTTTCTGTTTTACACATATCCAGTGTTACCCATTAACCAAAGAACATCAGAATCTATGTAGTCATCCCAATCTTTAGGTTCATGATAGCACAGATCTGCGCGCCTCATTCGGGTCCAACATTCTAGATTTGAGAGGATACACTACAAAATTTTAGTTTCTAACGACCACGTTATAGTGGGGGCCCGTGAAAACTCCCACTTAAAAGGGTCTTTAGAGGCGGTTTTTATCGGGCCCCTGCGAATGGAACTTAACGAAATCGTGCCGGTTAAAACCGAGAATTTTTTTTTGCTTGGTGTGCCAGAAACCGCTACGGCTTTGGACAAATCGCTACAAAAGTTCTTGCGCCAAAAAATCCCGCCAGTGGATCCCATCATCCGGATTTCCAGCTTGGTTGTTGCAAACGGTAGACTCCAGCGAGAAGGTTCGACGAGGCTCTGGTTTTCTCTCCCGACGAAGCTCTAGTTTTCTCTCCCGGCGAAGCTCTGGTTTTCTCTTCTGGCAATGCTCTGGTTTTCTCTTCCATGGCGAGCAGTGGATGCGATCTAGGTATTTATTCCTTCCTGTATCTCTCCCCCTCTTCCTACCTCTGCATTTTCTCCTGGCCCTCCCAATTTTGACCCCTCCGATGTTCTGTAGCAGGCACTTGGGTGAAATTAAAATCATTTCATACAAGCCCAAAGGCCACTGGTCTAGTAAGTTGTCATTGCATGTTGGAGAACTCCTAATTCCGTGCCTTTTGGAATGAGTTGATTGATCCGCCATTTTTCGTTTTACCAACATGATTTATTGTTTTTGATTGCCATCTACTGTATATGATGCTTCGATGTCCGAATGCTGCTATCTGGATACTTTCGCTGTCTAAATTATGTACCGCTATACTATAAAAGAATGAAACTTTGAATATCAGCCATAGAAATTTATCCCTTATTTATTTTTATTTCATACCTGGAAATGAACAAGTGTTTGGTGTTTTTACCATGTTCTCTTCTTTTACATAGACGGTATTTGGTACTTATATACAGTTCATATCTGATCTTTATCATTTTTTGTATGCGCATGTTAAATCCCCACACAGAGTATAACTTGACACTCAATGTGACTTAGTTTTACACAGACAGAACCTTCATCTCTGTATGAAGCACATGTGATTTTGTCACTCAATATTTATGTTAGTACTAAATATATGGCACTATGACAGTCAATGTTTATCTGTGTATGATATACATGTCATTAATCTTAGGCTGTTGCAGAAAGGTATTTGATTCTGGTGGAGTTTTTTGTTGTGTTTCTTGAATGGGTTGATCGACGTGATTGATGGTATTATGGGACTTTTGGTTTTGATGTTGTCATGTAATTCATGGTGTCTTGATCTAGTTATGGTGTTGATTTGATATGGGTTTTTTCTTGTTTTTTGCAATTCTGAGGTTGGGCTTTTTTGTTGTGATTTTTGAATAGGTCGATGGATATGGTTGGTGACTTAAAGGTGTTTTTGTTTTTGATGGTGTCTGGGTATTTGCTTTCTTGATTTGCTTTTGAAAATGTAAGATGAGTTTTTTCTGTTTTTTTTATGTTTTTTGCAATGCTGAGATTGGAGTTTTTTGGTTGCGATTCTTGAGTTGGCTGATGGACATGATTGGTGACTTAAAGGTTTTTATTTTTGCTTTTGATGGTGCCTGGGTATTAATGATTTCTTAATTTGGTTATTGGAAGAGAATTAACTTGGATTTTTTTTTCTTTTCTATGTTTTTGAAATACTTAGAATGGGCTTTTTTATTATGATTCTTGAATGGGTTGATGGACGTGATTGATGATTTCTATGGGTTTTTGTTTTTGATGGTATCATGACATTTATGCTTTCTTGATTTTGTTATGGAACAGATTCATAATGGGTTTTTTTTGTCCATTCCTCTGCTTTACTTACAAAATAATTTGAGGTAAAGCTTCTACTCCCAATACCCATTATGGATTATTGAATATGGATGTGTATTTTTAGCAAAATATATACAGCAATTCTATCTTACTAAACCTATAGTAATAGTCAGAAAAGTCTTTAAGTTTTGCTTGCAGTTCAGTTCCTAAGTTTTGTTAGCCTGAACAATGAAGGATGCTTTTAGGACTTTATGGTGTGACTTTGACCAGACATGAAGATGAGCAACCAAAGAAGTTATTGCATTGTATATATTGCAGTTACTAATATTTATTCTACATTTTTGGTTCCAAATTATGGAGTGTTGGATTTTGTGTCTGGCAATTGTATGACATGTTGAAATCATCTCTACAATCGGGCATGTACATGTGTGGTTAAGCATTCCAGACATTTGCACAGGAACGGACATAGACAAGGCCATGAAGTGATAGTTTTCCTGGCTCTGATATCATCTTAGAAAGTAAATCTTTTAAAAGCTTAAGCTGTTACATAAAGGATCTACCTACCCGAACTAACATTTGTGTTTGGATCGACATGTGTTTAATTCAATAATAGTGGTCTGCTCCAGAGGACCTTATTTCCTCATAGCGAGGAAATCTCTAATGTGTAGTGAAGGTACCTAGTGTGGTTCGTGCAAATCAATCTTGGTCTCTTTTAACTGGTGCTCATAGTCATGCTAAATGGATTTGAAAGTTTGTGTTGACTAACATATTGCCGGCACAAAAAAAAGGTGTTTTGCCGGCTGGCATCCTGTGCCTTAATATGGGGATAACTAAGATGCGTTAATAATTGTTGAGATGAGGTAAATTGTATAGAGAGGCTACTAAAACATCAAGCACCATTTAAGATGCTGAAAAAAATAGTTTTACAGTATTAATTTCTTTTGTTTTTATATGTATTTTTATACTAGAACTATATTATACATGAGGATTATGCCTCACCATTTTAGAGACAAAAATGCATCACTTATGCCTGAGGCCTTCTTTAATAGTGATAGATGTATATCTAGCTGTATGGTTTAGGTCTTGTTTGTGTACTAGATGCAACTTTAACAAAATATTTCACTTGTTTCTTGCTTCTTTCAGTTTTTTTTATGTGGATATCTCTTATTGAAAATCGACTTTCTGTTAGCTTGGGCAAAATATGGATGTTAGTCTGCTCCCTTTATGTTTTGATACTATCATTCAGTCAATATTCAGCTAATTATTCATATGTGTTTCAAAGGTTTTATATTCCGAGGTACAAATGTATTGATTTGTGGTTTATTAATATGAAGCCAAAATTGTTCTTTTTTATAGGTTAATCTAGCAAACTTATTTGCCTCTTGTGACCAAGGATTAGGAGCACCATATTCTGAGGTACATACATATCTTATGTTATTTAATTATTCTCTATAATAAGTACTTTAATGTTGTCTTAAGGTGTCAAGGCATGGGAAATGTGATTCAACTATTGTGTTTTTTATGTCAATATGTCCCATTTACATAGCTGGTTACCGTTTATAGGATTTCATTTCTGAAATCATAGTGTAGTGAAGTTAGTTTATTACTCAAGTTTGAAAATATGGATGAAGTTGGTTTGAGTGTTTAGCGTAACTGATGCTATTGTTTGTTCTCTTTCCATCATATGTTTACTTGATAGTAGAAGCAATTGGTTGCATCATCGGCTAGTAGATACAAAACTTCTTATGATGGATAAGAGTTGGATGAATAAGTCGAGGGTTTCTATTGAGTACACTGAAGGTGCAAAAAGATTCATCGAGCTTGCTATACAACGTGGGACAATTATAAATGGTATGTTAAAGTGTGCATGCGTCAAATGCAACAACGTACTTTATCAAAACAAGGAAACAACCTTCGAACACTTGGTGTGCAATGGGATTATAAGAGAATATACAGAATGGTTTCACCATGGGGAGCCCCCATCAAGTCAAATTGGTAGTTCAAGCCGAGAAAATTTTAGTGGAGCTAATGTGGATGATAGAGGTGATGGTATGCATGCTATGGTTCATGATGCATTTGGAGTTGAATATCCAGTACATGGTGACAATCCATATCAAGGAAGAGATGATATACCCAGAGAACATACTAGTAAGTTCTTTAGATTGGTCGAAGAGGCTGAGAAAGAGTTTTACCCAGGGTGCAAAACACATACAAAATTGTCTTCTATTCTTAGGTTATGGCATATTAAATGCCTAGGTGGATGGAGCAACAATTCCTTCACTTTGTTGCTCGAGTACTTATGGGAGGTACTTCCTGAGGGCCACACACTGCCTAAGACATTTGCACAAGCTAAGAAAATTATTTTAGAGTTGGGACTTGGTTATAACAAGATTGAGGCATGCCCAAGAGGTTGTATGTTATTTTGGAAAAATGACATCAACAAGCAATCATGTGATTATTGTCATGCCTCAAGATACAAGACTAGAAAAGGTAAGGTCATTGATGATGAAAAGAAGACGCCAGCAAAAGTTCTTCGACATTTTCCTTTGAAGCCAAGATTGCAAAGGTTATTTATGTCATCTAAAACTGCATCAACCATGAGATGGCATGATGAGGAGCGTAAGAGAGATGGTATTGTAAGACATCCAGCTGATTCACGGGCTTGGAAACATCTAGATAGTGTCTACCCAACATTTGCATCAGATCCCCGCAATGTGAGGCTCGGCTTAGCTAGTGATGGATTCAACCCATTCAGGACAATGAGCCTTGGACACAGCACATGGCCAGTAATTTTGACTCCGTACAACTTGCCACCATGGTTGTGCATGAAACAACCAAACTTGATTCTATCATTGCTCATTCCAGGGAAGAAGGGCCCTGGTGACTATATTGATACCTACTTGCAGCCTTTGATAGAAGAATTGCAAGATTTGTGGAAATTTGGAATTGAAACATATGATGCCTCGAAGAAAGAGACATTTAAGTTGCATGCAGCTTTGCTATGGACGATTAGTGATTTCCCTGGTTATGCCATGTTATCAGGGTGGAGCACAAAAGGTAAGCTAGCATGTCCTATATGTCTTGAGGGTACATGCTACCAATATTTGCATCATAGTCAGAAAGGTTGCTATATGGGTCATCGTCAATTTTTACCGATGGATCATACTTTTCGAAGGCAGAAACACTATTTTGACGGAACAATAGAAAAAAGACAAGCCCCTGTTTCGCTCTCTGGGTCAGTTATCTTGCATAAGATAAAAAGTATTGAGCATACATTCCAAAAACCTTGGCAACGAAAGAGAGCAAGAAGAACAAATGATGAAAAAATTGGGTGGAAGAAGAAGAGTATATTCTTTGATTTGCCTTATTGGGAGCATAATTTACTAAGACATTGTTTGGATGTAATGCATATTGAGAAAAATGTATGTGATAACATCATTATGACTTTAATAAATGATAAGAATAAATCAAAGGATACCTTATCTGCTCGTCTCGATTTGGTAGATATGAAGATCAGAAAAGAGCTTCACCCGCAATGGCGAAACAGTGGCAGAGTTGCTTATCTACCTCCTGCATCTTATACCATGACCAAGAATGAGAAAAGGATGTTTTGCAAAGTATTAGAGAATTTGAAGACTCCGAGTGGTTTCTCATCCAATATATCTAGGTGTGTGAATGTTGAAGATCACAAAATTTTTGGTCTTAAAAGTCATGATTCCCATGTCATAATGCAGCAGTTACTCCCTCTAGCCATACGACGAACATTGCCAAAAAATGTCAAATATGTTTTTGCTAAAGTTGAGCAACTTTTTCCATAAATTATGCTCTAAAGAATGGCAGACAAACGATTTCAAACGTCTTAATGAGGGCATTGCAGAAATCCTATGTCATTTAGAGCGGATTTTTCCTCCTGCATTTTTTGATGTGATGGAGCATTTGCCCATTCATTTAGCTTCAGAGGCTCTACTAGGAGGACCTGTTCAGTTTCGTTGGATGTATCCCATTGAAAGGTACGTTATATTAAAAACAATGCACTTAGTTGTTTGAATTTTGCTGTCTTCACTCTCATAGATAAAATTTTGCATTATGTAGGTACTTGTACACTTTAAAGTCATATGTACGTAATAGGGCTCAACCAGAAGCATCTATTGCCGAAGGATACATTGCCGAAGAATGTCTTTCATTTTGTTCAAGATATTTCAACAATGCTGAATCAAGATATAATCGAACTTTAAGGACACACGGTGAAGCTGAAGCAAAGGGACGGACCCAATTCCTTTTGACTGAAATTGAATTGATGCAAGCACATCGTTATGTGTTATTCAATAATGAGAGACTTGTCGGGCCATACGTGGGGTAAAAATTTGCACTTTAACTTAAGTACTCATCAATAACACTTTCTAACTTGGAAAATATATTCTGTGTAGGCGACACCAAGATGTACTTCGCCTTAGATTCCCTAGTGCAAGGCCACATCAAATCCAAAAGATGCATAATGAACAATTCATTGATTGGTTTAAGAATGAGGTATATTTCATAAATAATTTTTTAATACACATAATAGGTATCTAATCATTTGACCACTCTTTTATCAGGTTCGACGTGAGGTGAAGGCCAAAGTTAATATTGAAGTGGGAGTTGACATGCTTGCACAAGGCCCAAACCGCATAGCAAATAGATTCACTTCCTACACCACCAATGAAGGATATACATTCAGAATATTTGATAAAGACCAAAGAGCACAAACTCAAAATAGTGGTATTGCAGTTGTTGCTGAAACTATAAGTTATGCAAGTGCAAGAGACAAATCTCCAATTTCTGGGGCCTTGACATATTATGGTCGTGTTATAGACATAGTTGAGATGATATATTCTGATGTTCTCCACTTTATACTATTTAAGTGTGATTGGGTTGACATTAGAGCACAAAATAAAGGAATTAAGATTGACGAACATGGATTTATACTTGTTAATTTTTCACGAAGATTGTTCTCAGGTCAGGGAGTGACAGATGAACCATATGTCTTAGCATCACAAGCTAAACAAGTTTTCTATGTTGAAGATCCTATTGAGCCAGAGTGGAGTATTGTCATCAAGGTTAAACCGAAAGACATGTTTAATGTGGCAGATGAGCTTGTTCTAGAATTGCCTCTACATGAGCAACCACCTAACGATGTTGACACAGAGTATGCTGATGTAAGTTGGTTGAGGCAAAGTGGGGAGGGAGAAACTATCATTGTGAACCAAGAAGAGTTCGTTGGGCAAGAAGCTCACCTAGTTACAATCATAGAGGAGGATGACTTAGATTAGATAGTTTTAATTTATGAATGAGAATTTGTTACTCAGTTGTTCCAACTTATTTGATGCAGAAAAAACATTTATATCTCTTAGAATTATCAAGATCAACTTGGTCATCTACAACATGGAGTTAGTGGATAGTTTGATTTATTATTTTTTTGTGTTGAGTTGTCCATGTCTTAGCATAAAAAAGATTGCTTTCAATTCGTGATGTTGGAGTTCATGTTTTTGGCAAATTGTGATGGTTTTTGTATTGCTTGTGTGAAACAATTGATTTGTACATATATCTTTCCTCTATTGCTCATAGATCCTATATATTTCTTTCGTTCTCTATAGTTTGCAGATGGAAGGCCAACAAGAAATTCCTGAAGGAAGCCTTTCACCCCCAAAGAAGAAAGGAAGGGGGCCAACAGTTGGGTATTTCTTACCTCCAGGAAAGTTGAAGGTCGAGTGGGATGGTAAACAACCTTATGGGGAGAATGCAGGAAAGTTCACACGAATGTTGGGAACTTATGCAAGGGATAGAAAATACTTTTCCATTTCTGAGCCCTCATGGCATAAAATTCCATATTCAAAGAAAGAAGATGCTAGGGATAAGGTCTTGGTAAGTTAAGAACTAATTTTTAATTCTTTGTTCAAATGTTAGAAATTTTTTTGAAGTGACATTTACAAGTAGACATTGTAGTCCAAAGAAGTGTTGATCGAAGATCAATTTTTAGAGTTTTCACTTTCTATTTTTTCATCACATAAATGTTGTGCAGAGGAAGTTTGACATTGATGAGCATGCGAAGACGTGGACTATCAAGTCACTAGGAAAGAAATGGTCTTGCTTCAAGAGTAGATTGAAACAACAACATTTTGATCCATGCACTACCCAAGAAGAACGTATCAGCTTACCATGTCCTCAACATGTAGATCCAAACCAGTGGAAAGCACTTATTGGTTTCTGGGAATCAGAAGATGGGCAGGTATATGCAATTATGAATTATTTATGTTATACCCATAACTAACCCAATAATCCTTTGTAGGAACGAAGTAGAAGAAACAAAGATAATCGTGCAAAACAAACTATAGTGCATACGGCTGGGAGTAAAAGCTTCCGACAAATACAACATGAAGAAGTATGTATTTTACTTTACCATGCAATTATCAAATTTTCGTTGATGTATTCTCTTTATATGAATGATGTATGTTTGTTGTTTTTTATAATAAAGACAATTGATTACTCTTTAACTCTATTGATGCAGCAACATAAAAGAGGAACAGATCAACCACTTGGCCGTATTGAAATGTTCAAGATAACACATATAAAAAAAGATGGCACAATTGTCAATGACGATGCAATTGAAAAAATTGTAGTTATCTTCTTTAAATGAAATAGTTTTCCATTAGTCTAGTATTCTTTCTAGTTTTCTTGACCTTAAATAATGAGATTAATAAATACTTTTTTTGTTTTTTAGGAACTAATGAATGATGAAATAAAAAAGGGTGCACAAGACCTACCATTCCCTTCCCCTGATGATGCATTTGCTAAGGTAATGGGACCTGAAAAACCTGGTCGAGTCCGGGGGTGTGGGCAAGGAGTGACACCGACTCTATTATGGGGGGCTTCATCTAGTCATGCTTCAACTTCAAATAAGGAATACAATGCAATGAAGGACAAAATCTCAGAGCTAGAGGAAGAAAGTTCAATGCATAAAGAAGAAGTAAATCATCTTAAAGCTGAGCAGGACAAACTGAAAACACAACTCGAAGAAATGAAGAGGTTCATAGCCTCTCACATGGGACCAAGTAAAGCTCTAGTCAATTTTTCTTTTTCTTTTTTACCTTCTCTAGTTTCATAGTATATACAATATCATCTTCAATTGTTTCCATGAGTAATGTTGAAAGCAGCCTAGTACTTAAATTGTCTTTTGTAGAAAATTACTGCACCATTATCATCTTAGTTATTCTGTTTTTTCATCATTTTCTTCCTCAACTCCTGAAACAATCTCTCTGTTGGTTGGCCATGGCAGCGCTCAGAGGAGTAACAGACTGAGGGTATAAAGCTTGAGCAAGGGGAATTAGTACATTTCTTCTAGGTATATGCTTTTACACACTTGTTTAGCTCATTAAAAAACTACACTTTTTTCTTTGGGTGGGTTCCTCTTAAATTTGCTTTGATCACTTTTGAAATTCTCCTTCAATGCTTCTGAATTAAATCTATGAGAAAATTAGAGTTATCTCATTATGCCAAACTTGTTGATTGAATAGTGTGCATTCGTCTCTCATCACGTTCTCAACTGTATGCTATTGGTTCATAACAACAAATTAGTTTCCTTGTGGCATTATAATTGATTTACTTTAGTAATTTGATTCCATATTTGGTATAAATGTTCATCTTGTTGGAGTATGTGTTATTATGATGGGTGCTGATATTGTTCGTATATCAGTTTGGTGAAGTTGAAACTTCGGGTGTTGCATATACAATCATGGGGATGTTGTTAGCACATGGAGTGCACACTCTTTGAATAGTATAGTATAAATGTTTTGAAATATGTAGTTGTGTATTTGTTGAGTAACTTATTTTTTATTTTCTAATTTTGTAGGATGGTGGTACATAACCTGTGGTTGTTGGCTACAAGAATGGTTAAAGATTCAAAAATCTTGATTGTGTTGTCATTAGCTACTAATAGCAAATTAGTATTCTTTAATGTTGTAGGATTTAATGTTGTATTTAAGTTGATAAAGTAATTACAACTTATTAATGTTGTTGTAAAATTTATTGTTTTCTTTAAGTTGATGTAGTGATCAAAACCTATTCATAAAGATTCTCTTGATATTGTTGTTTTATGTTGGTGTAGATGAAGTTGTGTTCTCATATTTAAATTTAAATGCAGAAAATTCGGCATTGATCTTAGCAACGATCACATTTAAATTTGTTGATCTTGTTAGTGGTGGTATGAATGTCGTTAAATTTGAATTGTTGATCTTGTTAGTGGTGGTATGAATGGGTTTTTCTTATCATATAGTGTGTTGAAAGTAATGTTATTGGTGGACAATTAGAGCATAGTGAAAAATTTTAAAAAATCTGAAGAATCAGGGGCGGTTGTAATTCGTCGCTAAAAGTATATAATCTGTCGCTAATAATTCTAGTTCTAGCGGCAGTTTTTAACTGTCGCTAAAAGATCAACTTTTTTTATGGAGGCTTAAAAAACGTCGCTAAAGCCTTTTGTGACAGCACTTCCAGAGGCAAAGTTTAAACCGCCGCTAAACCTCTTTAGCGGCGGTTTGGAGGGCTGTAGTGGGGGTTTTAAACCCCCTTTAAAAAGAAAAAATTTGTAGTATATACACGACAAGACTTTTTTTTTCGCTAGGACTGTGTAAGGCCTGACTTCAAGATGCTTAGGTTTAGCAATGACTCAGGCCAATGACTCCCAGCCAGTTGGCTTGGGGCATTAGGTTTGAAGAGACCGCTTCGGGCCCGAGCATCAGCCTAAGTTAATCCTATAAAGTCAACCAGCCCTTTTCTTTTTGTTTTTATTTTTTTTCGCATTTTTATTTTATTTTCAGCATTTATATTTTCAGCACATCTTTATTTGTCCAGGTTGTATTATACTCTCTACCTATTTCTGGTTCCAATCCCTTGCCATAGCCAAGTAAATGGTCTATTATGATCTTTTAAGCTTAAAGGACAACCATACATCATCTAATGACTCTGACTAAAGACATCCCACTGAAGATTAGTATTCAACAAATCTCTAGAGGGTATTACTTTATGTAACTAGTATGTGTGAGTGAGTTTTCTTAGCTCAAGCACAGGTTCTAAGAGGACTGTAACAGAAAGATACTACTCAGTTAAGTTCTCTATCCTCCAGTATACTTACTCACACTTCCAATGTAAATTAATCACTTAAGAATTGTAAAATGCATCATAACGGGATAAACTATCAAAACCTATAAAAATACTAACAAACAACCTAAAACTATCTTCTTTTTTTTATGGTTTTTTTTTTCAAATTTTTTCATAATTTTTAATTTTTTTTTCTTTCATAAACAAAAACATATGATAAACACTTCTTTTCTACACCCCCAAACCTAAACTAAACATTGTCCTCAATGTTGACCAAAATAATACTACAATGAATAGTAAAAGAAAAGGAGTGAGGAAGGAAGTCACCTGAATGGAGAGCCTCATGGTAGATGTAAAGCAAGAAAGACATAATCGAAGAAGGAGGAGATAATATAAATATGGCAAAAATTAAATATACCCCCAAACTTCAACTGTAGCATCCCCACACAGGTAAGAAATAACCTATAATACACAAAAACAAAGATAAAACAAGCAAGAAAATAAAATTTGGGTTGCCTCCCAAGAGCGCTAAGTTTTAACGTCTTCATCCAGACGTAACCCCAACAAGTCAACCTGGATCAATTAAATGATTGCCCCCACACACTCCTATCCTTATTACCTAAGTACGAATCGTATCATGGAATGAAAGGGTAGAGTGGTAGGCGGGTAAGTTTTAGGAATAGGTTCCCCATCATTTGCCATGGGAAGAGGTCATTAGAGAATTTCAAATGAATGGCTCCTCTTCCACATCACCCAATTTGGCCTTAGTGGCCTCCTCTCGTAACACATTTTGGGGAGGACTCTCAAATAATGGATTGAATGGGCAATCGATAGAACACTTTAAGTCACGTTCAACAATCAAAGGGGAAGGTTGGTCTAGACATTGTATGAGTGGTGCTTCGGGAACAGAAGGTTCCGTTAATATTGTCGTAGACATTGACTCATTAACTTCTTTAAGTTCCACCCCCTTCTTGCTCATGTCCTGCACTACATCCAACCTCATTTTCAAATTTATGTGCACTCCGAAGGGTTGTAACATTTTGAACATGGTCAGGGGAAAAATATGTGCCCTCTTTAACAAATTAGCCCATCGGGTATTGTGGTTGGATAGGTAAAGTATTTACTTCATTACTATCGCCCCATGCACTACTATAGATCCCATTTAGATTATCCAACATGGACAAGACCTTATCTTCAAAGCCAGGATTCCATGTGGATTGGGTATTTTGGGGTTGGGGCAGTGGTGGTGGAACAGGGCATGACATTCCTTGTAAGGGTGGATTAGTGGTTGATTCAAACATTGCCCGATTGTTGAGAGTATGCCAAGAAAAATTAGATTGATCCTCCCATCTATGAAGACCTTGGGCCACATTTACATGATCGCGCACTGCACAATTTCGGATATTCATGGGCCAAAGGGCACTCCACTAGGGTATGGGTGGGGCTTAAGCAAATGGCACATGGTTCTAAAATAAAATGGGTCGTGGGTTGTAGGGGAAGATATGTTACTCCCAAAGTTGGATTGATTTTCCTACCCATGGTTATAAGTATCAAGATATTAGTGACATGAAGGGAATGACACTTCAAAGGGAGGGGAAGTAGGTGTGTGTGAGGAATAATAATCATTAAAGTACATGTATGGGTTATTATAGCAAAATGCATAGGAAAGGTGAAGTCATTTTTTCTTCTTTCACCACGCAATCACCAACACCATAACCACACTATCACAAAACAACCCTAGATATCCACGACTAACAATCAAGAGTCCTAAATATCGACAACAAGCAAACCTAGCTATTGACAACTAGCACTGCATGCTTCACAGAAATAAAAAAAAATATTAAAAAACGCCTAAATCTACTTAAAAAGAAAGGTTGATAGATTGCAAACGAGGGGAAGGAGTGTCCTTTCCAACGTCGGCGAGTTCCAAGTGTCACTATCTGCTTCTCCAAATTGACTCCTACAAAGACAAGAAAATCAAGTATCAAAATCCTACAAAGACGAGTTTAAACTAATTAGAATTAAGTCAAACCAGTTACCAAGTCCCGCGGCAACGGCGCCAATTGATTGATTGATTTTTTTAACTATTTTTACTCACAATCGCACGAGACTACGTATAGACTAGTGGTAACGAGGTCGAACCCAAAGGACTTGGATTGATTCAACTTAATTCTAATGAAAGATTTGATTTTTTTATGAAACTAGTTATAACAGAATGAAAAGATCTAATTTAACAAAGCAATGAAATTTATGTGAAAATAATATGATGAGAAATATACTAAGACTTCGAATTCACCCAAACTAAATAGCTATCCTCTCCGTTAAACCCGTACAATTCCAAGTGATCAATTACCCGTGCCCTTCTCGAAGTCACGAATAATCGTAATGTGTGCCGCCCTCTCGAACATGCAACTAAACAATTAAATCTAACTTAATTAATCTCCCTCTCTCGAGCAAAGATCAATCATAAAAATGCAATCTTTATTCAAATAATACCTTAGAATTCACTAAGACCTCTCGAACATTAACAAACCCTTAGTTTAATTTCACTAACAATTACTCTATCCTCTCTCGAGCAACAGAATAATCGTAACAAAATATTAAGCATATGGAATAAAAATCACAACTTTAGAATTGCAAATAAGTATTGAGAGTCAAATAATCAGCAGGGCTTCATCTAATCTTAGTACAATGAAATTTTACCTAGACATGGATGAAAAGGAAGAAAAAGCCTGGTTCGTCGGATTGGTCATATACAGGAACAATGTTCACGCGCACTGTTCACTTGGATTTGTAACACTGTAGCACTATTCACTTGTCTTCCCCCGTTGAGATGCGCACTGTAGCAACCCAAAACAGCACTTTGCAACAGCCCAAAATCCAGCCCAGCGATCGACTCTCTTTCTTCTCTCTGTCGGCACAGCCCAGAACAGTCGACCCTTTTTCCTTATCTCTCGTCTGTGTTGTTCTCTCGAACCATCACAGAACAGACACCTTCTCCTCTTTCAAACCAGACAAAACTCGACTCTCTTTCTCCTTCTCTTTTTTTTCTCCCGTCCTTCGCTCTGTTTTTTTTATATCCCCTGCAAGTCAGTCCCTCCTCAACTCAAATCAGAGCAATCTACCAAATCAAGCGACTGTCAGCTTGATTTCTTTTCTAATCGCGTCCAAATTCAACATAAAAATTCCTCTTTTTTACATCATTCCGAAACATAGCAAAATATCAAAGTTGACAAATTTTCCTTTTTGAGCCAAATCAGTTGAAATCCGCCCTTTCTGAAATATTCGATTGAACCAAAATTAGGGACTTACTATTTTGATCCAGAGCTGTAATTGAAGCTTCCCGATTCGGCTCTCTTCTTTCCCCAAATCAGATATTTCCAAAATCGGAACATCCAAATCGCAACTTCTGTTCATCCTTGCCGTCGAGCTACTTCTTCTCCGGTGTCGTTGAACCTTCGCTGTTGTGACCCATCGCCGGATTCGCCTTCGTCGAGCTCGACCCATCTCGCCGTCGTCATGCCGGAACCCAGCTCAGCCCGCCATGAGACCCAGCCGCCTCGCTTGCCGGCTACCTTCTCTTTCGTATCCGCCGTGATAGCTGCCACCGTTTTCTGCGCCGCCAACCCACGGCCTCGAAATCCATCTCCGCCGGTATGACCCATTGCTCCATCGGAACAGAGCATCCCTCTGTTTGAAACGAAAGGCCCGAGCTTTTGCTCGGGCCGGTTCACTTCTTTTTATTATTTTTATTTTTTTATTTAAACCCGAACCAGACCAGCCATGAACCGGTCCATTTTCCTTCTTTCTCATTAAGCTAAAAACCCGTTGCAGCGATCTCCACCATCGGATCTAATCTCTTCACAAAACTGCTTGACGTGCGTTCTTTTGACGATCTGCATTTGGAACTTTTAAAACCTACATAAATAAAATTAAATATTAAGTTAGACGCATAATAAAATATAAAGCATTAAATCCAATTAACGCATCTAAATTAATCAATTAAGCGCATTTATTCATTACACTCCTAATTACTCACCCAATCATGATTAATAATTAATTATCCTTACTTCAACTAAAATTACGACTAACAAATAGGCAGAAAGGCATATAAAATGTGTATATTTTATAGATATCATCGGTCATTATAAAGCAGTCTATATTTTGATTTTCACTTCCTATTGATTCAATCAAAATTCTTGATTTATTTAGGGTTGTTACAAAATCGATTCTACTTTATTAGGCCAATATCATAAAATCCACATTTACTAATCAGGTGGCTTCTTAATTCCTAAATATATGTCTAAAGCCAATCTAGTCCCGAATTTGTGCAAACAGAAAATGCTCAGGTTGCGGTTGTAGCTCATAGAAAGCTTGTATTGATGGTTTAATGCCCATCCAAATGGTGAATTTCAAGCATGCTGCGAGATTTTCGTCCAGATTTGTGCAGCACGAACACCCAACGGTGCTAAAGTGTGGAACAAAAAACTCCCCACAATATCTTGCCGGTTCAATGTATATGTCCATTGTCCAACTCAGCTTTCTGCTCTTTTTTGTGTTTGGTAAAAATTCAGCTTCTGTTCACATATTTGTATTCTTTAAACGTTTTATGTTGCTTTATACAATTGTATTCAAGTGATACATGAGAGGCCACGGATTTGACATTCTTACACAAATACATAAATACAGAATGAACGATATCTAGCAAACGTCATGGAGACTCGGATCCAATTGAGCTGTTGGGGAGCAAAGCTCTGTATAAGAGATTCCCTTTGTCATGTCCCCTTATCTTTTTATAAGTCATGTAACATTCTTATGAATAGGTTGTCATGTACCATTTCGAATAAACAACAAAATTTGAACCTTAGTCCTGATCCGGTTCGGTTTGCATAAATAGACTGGCTCGATGGGTCTCGACCATCTCCCAAACATTAAGACGATGAATACTCTAGGTCCTTCCTCACTATCAGCTTTTCAATATGTCCAAGGGGATTGGGGCAGGATACAATGCTCTAAGAAGCTGGTTGCCCTGCCTCATCTAGTCGGGTCTTAAGGACTCAGACACCCTTTGTTATAAACAAAAAAATCACATGTGACACAAAATTAAGGTGTTTAACTAGAGGAAGAGAGATGGTTTTAGAATTTTGTAATCGAAGAAAATCCGGTTTGGTCCAAGCAAGTCCGACCACGGTCAGTTGCTCTATTTCCGAAACTGGCATTAATTAAGACCAATTAAGTAAAATCTTGTTAATTAATTACTGCTCATCCGGCAGTCTTTCCGTCCTGGCCAAATGAACATGGGCTCTGCTTGCTTGTCCCACAGAAGTGTATACAGGCTATCATCTGCCCATTCTATTTTAATCCTTCCGGTCCGGTCTGGCGCACAACACTACAGCTAGATCGAATCTTTTGGGAATTGTGTTGCATGGAGTCGATTTAATTTTCACAGTTGTCACTGTAGTGATTTAGTTACACTAATCCAACACTAAGCAATACTCTACTCCATTAACAAAAGCATAACTAGTACTCCCTTCATCCGGATTTATTATCATTATAAGATTTTTCAAAATGAACTAATTTAATTCATTCTGATGATAAAATTTTCGGACGGAAGGAATAGCAAAGAAACAGCCATGAAGGTGCCATAGATTCCCCAACCAAAGTTATTAAGCTATTAATCATCCTTGCAAAGCTTGAATCGCAAAGACCGTCAAGAGGCAAGAACTATTCATTGACGCGCAGCAACTGGCAAACATGTCACGCTACAATATTATACAGATGGCTGCTTAACTTAAATCAGATTTAGGAGCACTAATGCATAAAATTTGACAAGTTCAATAACTGACAAAGTGAAGCCATGCAAAGCAGACTACACCATTGACCAGCTCTTGAATTCTTACTTATAATCAAGCATGTTGCAGTGGCACTTTATAATACCTCCACTTGTTCTTCCCTCAATAGCTCGAAATAAATGCACAAACTGCACCAAAGAGTCATACTTGTATAAATTGAAGAGCAGATAGATCGAGATCTTCGCTCCAAAGACGTGCAGAGACCATATTGAGATAAGCATGGCTTGGGCTTCAGAGAATGCCACCAAAGCCTACCTTCAAAACCTAAAAATGGTACGTAACATAAAATGTGATACCAAAACTTTGTTGTTCAGTTCTTTTTTATTAACTTATCAGTGTTAAATTCAAAGGGAAAATTGCACAAAGAGCCGGAGATCAATGAACTAATATCAGCATTGGCTGCCGGCAACGGAGCACGGCTCATGGTGGAGGCATGCAATGGACAGGTGGGGCCTACTACACTAGCTCTTGTTGCTGCCGCCAATCAAACCGGTGGCCGCGTGGTGTGCATTCTTCCCAGGCAACAGGAGCTGCGGCGATCAATGGAGGCTCTAGGCCGTGTGGTGGCCAATGCTGTGGAGTTTGTCGTCGGAGATGCTTCGACGCTCTTGCTAAGTGACTATCCGGAAGCTGATTTTGTGCTGATAGATTGCAACTTGGAGGACCATGAAGATGTGCTAAGAGCAGCACAGATGGGCCAGAAAGGAAAGGAAGTGGTTGTGGTTGGGTATAATGCATTTCAAGGCGGGCCATGGAGGGATGAGTCGGCCAGAAGTGTCTTCTTGCCGGTGGGAGACGGACTGCGGGTGGTGAGAACGACGGGAGGCGGAAGGAAGAAGAAGAAGATGGACGGTTGTGGATTGGGGAGGAGCAGATGGGTGGTGACGATGGACAGGTGCACAGGAGAGGAGCATGTGTTTAGGATAACTAATCCCTTGTTGTAGACATCTTGAGGCATGCAATGATTTAGGAAAAATGTCCGTGGTCCTAGCATGGTACGTAGGGGTCTAAAATGATACATGTCGACCGGATGGCCGTGTTAATTGCTAGGACTATGTTTAGTTATGTACCATCTTATGCCTCTATATATGTACCGATGCAAAGGCCCTATGCACTATGGTCATAGATCCTGGTCATATCCGAATGAGTTTGATGTTCATGAAATTAAGTGTAGTAGTGCCCCTGATATGGTGTAATTACTTATTGTAATAGGTTTGGTTCAAATTGGTTCAACAATCTGAATCTTGCTGTTTAAATTGTTGGCAATCTGAATCCTGTTGGGAAAAGGCACTTCTTGAATATGAAGCCAGGATGTCTAACAAAATTTGTTTTGGCTTCGCATGCTGTTTATAGGGAAGCCCTTCTGTTGACTAATTGCAATGATTAACAAAAAATGTTAAATAGTGGATCTAACTAAATCCATTTGCAAAGCATTGCCAAAGTGACTTAATTATTTAGGGACTAACAAACTTTGATATAGTCATAGTGAATCTAATTGGTGGTACATAAATATAATACTCCCTCTGTCCAAAATTACCAATCTGGATTAACAGTTTATTTAGTTTTTTAATCCACACTGGTAATTTTTGACGGAAAGAGTAACTAGTTTCCTAATAGCTTAGTCATGTTAAATAACAGCTGTATTTAATCCACTAATCAAATCCCGGTCAGCAAGCTGAACATCTACATTTGAATACTGAAGCTAGGAAACTGGCCTCCTGGAAGCCATTTTGGGGAGTTTTTTCCATATTACCTGGCGCCAACTTTAATATTCCCATATTACCTAATTTTTCCCGTGAAATCTCATATGACCTGGAATCTGGACTTAAAGTACCCAAAATGCCCTTTCTTCTATTTTTTCGTGCTAATACTGTGCAAAGAGGCGTGTTGTGTATAACACGAAAAATATCAAGGGTTCTCCGGCGATTTCCATCGGCGACTTCACCGGTGACCGGCGATTCAACCGGTGACCCCTGTGGATTTTGACGAGCCTATTCGCGTCCCCCATCTCGATTTTGAGCAGCCCCCTGCTGGATTTCGATAACACGACTGAGGGAGAGTGCAGAAAGGCGGCAATTTGAAGCGTATACGTCAGTATTTCAGATCTTCAACCTTCTGAGTTACCCCGCAGCTCCCTCCGCCTGCATGCAACCGGCGGATTGACCGATTGAGCTTCGGTTGACTGCGAGGAAGAGTGTGAAAGGCACCTGCGAGGAAATACACACATACACACGACTAAACCGCAGTAAGTTACAACAATCCTTACTGATTTTAGTTTCATAAGATCCGACATTTGTATTGTAAATTTTTACTATGAACTATACAGTCGTGTCTGTAAAAGACACGACTTTCTATTTAGTCGTGTACGCGATAACACGACTTTTATATTTTCGTGTTTCACCGACACGAGTTTTCTACTGACCACTCTCCCTCACTCCTTGCAGATGGATAAAAAAAGAAATAAGTCTATGGAGGAAATACCATCAGAAGAGAAGGAGGATCAGGATTTTGTCTTGGCACCTCGACAGCGAAATCAGAGGGGCAGGAAGAGGAAGGCTCCGATGGACCGACCAGTAAAGAGAACATACAATGCGCGACCAGTGCTTCGAACGTTTTATCAACCGGGAGCGATGAAAAAGTGTGCGGCCCTCCTACAGCGTCACCAAAGATGTGCCCAAGTGATCAAAGATGCTAGTTTCGCTGTCATTTTTGAAGGTGAGGACGTAGTTGTATCTCGGAACCTCCTCAATCATTTGGTCAGGTACTGGGATGAGTCGGCGAAGGTCTTCAATATCAAGGGCAGGACGCTACATTTCACAGAGCAAGAAGTTGCTCTTATCACCGGATTGCCCACAAAAGGCGAAAGAGTTGAGGTCCTCCCCTCCTTGACACGCCGACCGGAAGGTCAATTCTTCAGAAAGCACTTCGCCGCGAGGAGAGCGGATATTCCACAGATTGAGGAAATCATAGACAAGCTTAGCGCGGGCAAACTGAAGATGGAAGAGGAGGACATGGTGAGGATGATCATCTGCCTCCTCTTCTGCACGGTGCTGTTTCCACACAGCACTAGAACGGTTCATCCCTGTTTGTACCGTTACATGGACAACCTCCCAAGATTGAGGTCATACAATTGGGCTGGGTCATCGATGCATCAGATGGAGCCAAAGAAGTGGCCCCGTGACAAGGAGCATATGAAGAAAACTCCGATTGGTATGCGGACAAAAGAGCTTGCAAGGAAGTCACATCTCGATTCGACGAAATGTGGTAAAAGTAAGTTGTAGACGATTATTTATTTTCTCGTGCCACATGGTACACGACTATTATATTTGTCGTGTTTCATGCTACACGACTATGTAGTTTATCGTGTTTCATAAAACACGACTATGTTCTTTATCATGCTGCTACTTACACGAATAAGTACAATATCATTTTAGCTCCCATCAAATGCGCGGATGAGGAAGACAAGATTCAACGGGCTACAAAGAGATCCTCCGCCAAGTTGTTTTTGAATAAGCTCCAACCAGAATTCAAGGAAGATATGGAGCGTGCAGAAGTCGAGTCCCGTCCGACGTACGGACAGGACCTATTCTCCCCTGGTTAGTGGTAAGAAAGAGAATGAGGGCATTACAGACGATTAGGAAAGATGACAATATACGAAGAATGGCGGAGGAGCAGGAAAGAAGGAATAGGTCCCCTCAGCCGAAAGTCGACTCCGAAGAAACCACATCTGATCGACAAGCGACCGCTATCATCGATGAGGTCATCTCTTCCTTACAGCAGTCGGATATCCAAACCGTCAAGGAGGAGGTGATGGAGGATGTGAAGGACGGGGATGTCGAGGAGGAGGAGGTGAAGGCTTATGTGAAGGAGGAGGAGTCGGAGGAGGCGAAGGAGGATGTTCTGGACAAGGAGCCGAAGGAGGAGGAGGCGAATGAGGAGGAGGTGAAGGAAGAGGATGTGGAGGAGGAAGAGGTGAAGGATGACGAAGAGGCAAAGGAGGAGGAGGTGGCAGAGGCCACTGGCTTAACCGCATCCCAGCCTGTTGACGTCGATGTCCTCCGAACCCCTCAAAAGTGTAAGTCTACAATTGCAATCCCCGAAAACTATGCCGATTTGGAGTTATGCTTCGACATGGGGGTATTGTTAGAGTGGGATAGAGTGGCAATAGATGGATGGATCGCCAATCCGAGGAAGGCTTATCCAATCCCAATGCTATGTGATGACGACTACGTATCCCTCCTACAAATAACAGAAATAAACACCAATGTAAGTAAACCTATGCTCCTCATATGTTTTCCTCTTTTACTTTTTCAAATATGCGACTTGACGTTATGTCGTGTATTCGAAGACACGACTTTCGCATAGTCGTATCTTGGCAAAACACGACTTTACTCATAGTCGTGTCTCTCGTCGACACGACTATCATGAAAGTTGTATATACAATAATCGACTTTTAATTAGAAGTTGTATATTACCTTACTTCGACTGTTATGAATTCTGTGGATGTTTTTCTATAGGTTAGAGATGTGTTTTTAAGTCTATTGAGGGAGCGCAATGACAGAGACCGGATGAAGTATCCGTGGGCATTTTTTGGATGCCATGCATTCAAAGAAATATTCGACAACGTAAGTGTTCCCTGCATAAGGAGTGATAAGTAATTAAGTATCATGTTCCCAGCATCGTTGTCTGACTTTCTTGCGGTTTCGCAGGAGTACAAAGAAGGAGGAAATAATGCAAAATTGATAAAAAAGCTCGGGAGGATGCTCGACGGCTTAAACAGGAACATATTCTACGCATTTTTCCCAATCCGCACCGGCTCCCACTTCTGCCTCGTGTATGTATATTTCCCCCACTGTGTATAGCGCTTCTACAACCCACTGTCTGGCAGATCCCAGTTATATCCACATCACAGAAAAGCTGCTGACAAATTCACGCAGTTCATGAATGTTGTGATGGCAGGCAAGCTGGGGTGGTTTGGTTTGCTCAACTGGAAGATGACTCAGATCGCCAAAGCGCCGTGGCAACAGAATTCCAAAGACTGTGTCATCTTCATCATGATGTATGTCGCACACTTGGCGTCCAATGTCAGCCCACCGGAGTTTGATCAGTCCACAATTACACGACTTTGGTGACCAGTCATCGCTTCAACCTTGATTCGCGGGGTTATTAATAGCGAGTTTGACGACGATTCCGGAAGAGTAAAAAAAGATGCCGTCACAGTTGCGGGTTTTATGCAGCTTCCGGATAAAGACTAAATTCATATTCATTTTTATTTACATTCTTTTATTGTACAAAGCTTCTTTGGTGTACATACCGTAGTCTTTCAATTAATTCGACTTCATTTTTGGACACCTTGTTGTACAGTACTATTTCACTTAATTCGAATTTTTTGACACATGGTTGCCTTAGAAAAAATTTCGCAAGCATCACTTTGAATACGGCCTTCATGCAACACGACTACATATATAATCATATCTGATGCAACACAACTTTATATATAGTCGCGTACTACCCGACACGACTTTGTAAATAGTCGTGTTTCACAATACACGATGGTATAGATAGTCGTGTTTCACAATACACGACGGTATAGATAGTCGTGTATTATAATATTCAGGTATAATGGAAATACACAGATGATGCATTGAAAGATTATTTCTTCATTTTTGATTTTTTTTTGGATGCCAGGTACATTTCGGTATAAGCTAATATGCGTTATACAAGAATTTGACTACATCCTAAGTGAAGAATGGTGGGGGCTTAGGTAAGCCGGAGCGGCGTATATGTGATGTCTCGTTCGTAGTCAATTTGCCTTGTTGCGGAAGTGTTCATTTCCTACGCTTCCTATTTTCTTTCGGAACCGGGCTGTTGGTGCACCTCGTACGGTTGTGACCAGCTTGATGACAATTCCCACATTTCGAACTTGTCCTTGTAGGTGGCTCGGGCTGTGACTCAATTCTCTTTGTCTTTCTCCTGCCCTTCTTTGGAGTTTCAACCATGGGTGGTTCGCATTTAAATAAAACCCCGTAATTCCCCCACTGACTTCTGTCTAAAGTAGGAAACACTACTTCTTCGTATGTGGTGTGGTACGTACTTGCGCAGTACCACTTCTCACAATATTCTATCGGTTCCAACTCCTCTCATCAATACATTCCATGGTGTGCTTGCATGGAAGTTGCATGCTCTGGAAGAAGCCACATGTGCAGATTCTATTCGTCAGGTCAACAACATCCTGATGCGAAAACATGAAGAACATCAGTGTCTTCCAAGGATACTCGTGTCGTCGAAGACACGACTGTATGACTAGTCGTGTCTTCGACGACACGACTTTGTTATAGTCGTCTCTTACAGAAAATGAATTTATGCTTACCACATGGTACAACGATGTCACTTCAAACTGCCGTAATGATAGCGGTTGAACTCGAACTATTCCAGCCCTCTGATTCCTCATCTGATTGATATGATTCTGTGCATACTTTGTTAACAGAGTCGGTAGCCCATCTTCTTCCATTCGGCGTCTCTGAAAATGGACGCTTGTCGTCGCCCGCGTTTGCTCGATCAACCGAGTTATTGGCCAAAACCTAGCCTTCAGAAGCATATTATTGACACTTTCGGACGCGTTTGATGTGAGAGTGCCATACCTTTTACCCGGATATTCTAGGTTAGCCCAATGTGTTTTCGGAATATTGTCAACATATTTCCAGGGCGCCTCATTGTGTTCCTTCATCTTCTCCATAGTTGCATCGAATAATGGTCTCCTGAAGCATTTTGCAGCTCGGAATAGAAGTTCCTTCAGGTACTTATCCTTCCAAGTATTAAGCATATTTGCGGCCATATGCCTTAGGTAAAACCCATGGTGAGCCTCGGGAAAGACATCGGTGACCGCTCTCAAAAGGCCCTTCTGTCTATCAGAGACAATAGTGTCCAGAGAGGTCGAGGGGTCCATAAAGAGAAAACATTTTAGTAAGGTGAGGAACCACGTCCTGTACAAGTGAGAGACAAAGCATATTAAACACAGAATGCTTCAGGTTGTTAGAAGGTCGTGTATCAAAAACACGACTGTATGAGTAGTCGTGTTTTCGAAGACACGAATGTGTGCCCAATCGTGTCATCGAAAACACGACTGTCAGAATAGTCGTGTTTCCTGCTTCTATACTTACCACGTTTGAATATTCTCTTTATCGACAATTGCATATACAAGATACATTAATTGTTGATTGTCGTCGATTGCTGTAGCAACTAATAATACTCTAGGGTACTTTCCTTTTAGGAATGTTCCATCAAGCATGAGCAATGGTCTCAGTGTTCTTCGGAATGCTCTTGCGACCGGGCCGAACATCCAAAACACACGTCTGAAGTCGTAGCCGGCTAACTCAATTGGGATATCAGGTATATCAGCTGATCTTTCTATCACCACATGTGTACCTGCGTTAGACCGCTCTAATTTCCTTCCGTAATGTGGCAAAATGCGATATGCATCTTCAGGGTTGCCATCGATCGATTGGATCAATTCTTCTTTCGCCCTCCATGCCCTTTTATAGTTGACTGTCATGCCCCAATGCTTCTCAATGTATTGTTGGATATTTAAGATTTTTATGGAGTTTGAATCCTTATGGAGGCCATGACACTTCCTCGCAATCCAGAGGTGATAAGCCAATGGATGATCTTTCGAACTTACAGAAGTGTCACATGTATGCCGTTCTTCCCTCCTTGTCACGCTGACTCCATCAAGTCTGTTCGACGCCCGTATGTACCACTTGCACCCCGAAACCTTGCACGTTGCAGCGAATGTGTCCTTGCTCTCATCCGCTACTTTGAACATGAACTTCCTCTTGATTGCCAGATCAGTTAGAACAATCTTGAACTACTTGACGCTTTCGAACTAGCCCCTAAGGTAAGTTGTGCCTCGTAGTCTTCTGCTTGCAAACTTCTGATCAACATTGTCTCCTCTTCACAATGTTTTGAAGGACCGGCCTCTGCAGAATAGGTACCCCAATCCCAACCACCATCACCCTCAATATTGAGGTACTCATCGTCCTCGGATGCGATAGATTTTCCTTTACATGTGTCTCCTATTGTGGGAACTCTAGAAGTCGATGTTCCCGTGTGATCTGGCTGGCTAAAATGTGGTACTGTAAGAGGCTCATCCCACTCATCTGTAGACCACGGTAATTCATCTTCATCCAACAATTCTTCTTCATCTGGACTGGAATCTTCATCTTCAGCTTCTTCTCCATCTCCCAATCTGCGTGAAAAAAGATGTATGAATGGACTTGAGATCACGATAGCACGTAGTAAAGTCGTGTCTTATGCAACACGAATTCATTTATAGTCATGTATTATGAAACACGACTATGTATAAAGTCGTGTTGCATAAGACACGACAAAATTTTTAGCCGTGTACTATTATAGTCGACTATAATAGCACACGACTTGCATGTATCCGCGCCTTAGAAGTCTCACCTCGCATAATCTTCATCTCTTCCTCCATCGACTGCTGATGCAGGTGTCTTATTGCTCGGGCTGGACGGCCTCTCTAGCGGTGTCTTACTGGCCGGTCTCACTTCTGCCTCTGGTAGCCTCTCCTCCTCCTTATTTGCATTGGCATTTATTTCCTTATTGATAGTCGAAGTCTCCATGTTATTGCCCGTAGAAGTCCACTCCACGTACAAGCGGAGTAGTCCATTTGTGCCTTGCTTGCTCTTGTGAAGTATAAATATTGACTCCACGTCTTTATCGTCTTCAAGGAGGTATGTGGATTCAGAGTCAACATGATATGACAAAGTTAATGTACCAGACTTAAGCGGTAATCTTTCTTCCACTTGCTGCAACAGTTCCAGGTACTTTACTCGTGTATCTATAGGCAGGAGCTTCCGTTTCCCGCCCACGTACTTATCAGAATTTGTAAAAACTCCATCGTAGTGTAAGCAAACAACTATCTTCTCCATCCGTACCTGCCATTAAAATACCGAAATAAGTTAATAAACCGTCAGACACGATATATTGAAAACCGTATATGAGTGAAAAGCAACGTCTATTAGTCGTGTTTTATCAAACACGACTATTGTTAGAGTCGTGTTGTCGAATACACGACTGTAACAATAGTTGAAAACTTGCTAAGTTTTCAACTTTCTTCTCTGGAACCAACTTTCATGATAAAAATCGTCGTATTTGAACTTCACCTACGGGTTTTTTGATGTACGCTGCCTCTGTTGAAGTTGTTTTCCAATACCCGGTCTTTCCCGCTCGTTTTCCCACTTTTTGCCGCGACGATGACCTTTTCGGAGTTTGACGGCGCCGGCGATGATCTGGGTGGAGAGACCAGACGGAACGCCTTCTTCTCCGACTAACGCGAGCTTTTCCGGGTAGCCGCTCCCATTCCGGGTAATATGGAAAAACGGAGAGTGGGTGCTTATACCTAAACCTAAGGGCATTTTTGGTACTTTTTAGGTCATATGGAAGAAAGAAAGTGATTCCGAGTAATACGAGAAACCCGTAGTTGGCGCCAGGTCACACGTAAAAAGCTCCATTTTGGGCTACCCATAAGGTAGGTAGCCAAATCCAACTAGTCGTTGGATGTTAAAAAAAAAAATAAGACCATTTCCAACTAGCCATTGGATATTTGAAGACATAAATGTGACATCTCTCTGATTGGAGCTCAATTTAATTTCTAGAGTAGTCAAATTCTTATGTCAACAAAAGAACACCGAATGTCAGGTTTTGGATAAAAATTTGACTACTTGGTTGGAGATGCTCTTAAGCTGTCAAGTAACAAATAATACATGCAAGAATTTCTCAATCTTCACATGGGAACATAACTAAGAAACCATTGTGCCTCAAAATATACTCCGAATGTGGCAGAAACTGCATACGCCATGAAATTTTAACTCAAGATCTTGGGGAAAATTTACTGCAGAACACAAATGGGAGAAGCTAAGCCGTACTGCGTGTGCGTGTTTTTAACACAACAACGGGAAAATGCGCCTCAGAACACGTTTACTTCCTATGATGCAGTCATAGCATGTTAAATTATCATTGTTTCCCAGTAGCCTAAATAGTTGTTATGTGCATCTATCCCATATTTGATAGGGGTTAAGTGCAATTTACCCAAAGTATTATCATATTTATATGTCAACTCTAATCACTTACCATGTGGTATTTGGCTTCCTGATTTATTCTCTTCGAGACCCAAAAAATTTCATTTTTCATAAAAAAAACACACGACATACATTTTCTCAGCATTTTTCCATGTGCTGGTGATAATAGTCGGTGGTTAGTTTGAATGAGCATAAAAAAGACTGCAGACCTAAGTCAAAAGGCTGATGATAGATTTGCTGAAAATCCGAAAGGAGACAAACCTTGTTAATCTTGAGGACCGCAAAGTCAGCTTTTAATGTGTAGTGCTAACCTCCCCACCTCCCAGCTTATGTACAACATTATCATCTCGTCTGAATGGGGTACCCAGTACCATTTTGATCTTTTGTGAAGCTACTTTTCATTGACAATCTGGTTGGGGAGCACTGCTGTTTATTATGACATTGGAATCATTGTAGGAACATTATTGCTGCTGAAGCTATCATGAGTTCAGCTCCTTACTCGCAACTCCTTTATTGAAAATGTCTTTCTAGTGACCTCAGCAGGCTACCAGATTGTTTGGCATATAGTTCAACATAATGGGAGTAAAGTCTCCAACTTTCCACTTTGCTTCTGTCTGTACAATCTTTACATATGTAAAGGAGGGATTCATCTGAGGTAAAACAAGGGAGCTTGTTACCATTTCACATGTAGAAATAGACCATCAGGACCCAAGAGGCAGGACTACCTCGAAAGGAGCTGTTACCTTACCTTAATGCAATCAGATTTTTAGAACATGAAAAGGTCAATCAACTATACAGCTTATGCAGAATGGACATGTAGTGGCTTATGCGTCGAGACAACTGAAGATCCATTAGCAGAATTATCCAACTCATGACTTGGAGCTGGCAGCAGTGGTGTTTGCTCTAAAGATTTGGAGGCACTATCTATATGGTGAAACTTTCGAAGTATTCACCGATCACAAGAGTTTGAAGTATATCTTCTCTCAGAAGGATCTGAACATGAGTCAGAGACGGTGGTTGGAGTATTTGAAGGACTATGACTTTTCTATCCACTACCATCCAGGAAAGGCGAATGTGGTTGCAAATGCGCTAAGTAGGAAGACAGGGATCGTGGTGCATATTATGGTGCAAGAATGGTGAATGATGGAGGATTTGGGAATGTGTAACCTGGAATGGCCGACTACTCAGGGAGCGTCATTTCTGGGAAATATCTTGGTGAGATCGATGATATATGAGAAGGTGCTGGACGCACAAAAGAATAGTCCTCAGTTGCAGAAACTATTGGAGAAGCTAGATTTCCAGAAAGGAACTGATGAAGGTATTTTATTTCAAGGAAGGTTGGTCATGCCAAAGGATGTGGAGCTGAGACAAGAACTTCTTCGAGAGGCACATCATTCACAGTATGCGATTCATCCTAGGAGCACAAAGTTATATCAGGACTTGAAGAGGAACTTTTGGTGGAACGGGATGAAGCGAGATATTGGAAAGTTTGTATCCAGATGTCTGACTTGTCAGCAAGTGAAGGCAGAACATCAAAGACCAGTAGGATTGTTACAACCGTTGGAGATTCCACGGTGAAATGGGATCACATTACAATGGATTTCGTGGTAGCCTTACCAAAGACTCAGAAGCAGAAGGATGCAATTTGGGTGATCGTGGATCGACTTACTAAGACAGCACACTTTCTACCGATTCGATTGAAGCAGAACCTAGAGAGTTTAGCTGAGCTGTATATCAAAGAAATAGTAAGACTGCATGGCACACCGATATCGATTGTATCTTATCGAGATC
Organism: Houttuynia cordata; assembly: GCA_039654745.1. NCBI lineage: Eukaryota > Viridiplantae > Streptophyta > Magnoliopsida > Piperales > Saururaceae > Houttuynia > Houttuynia cordata. Next base: position 25,102,512 of record CM077505.1, read on the forward strand.
CAAGGTTCACATCCAGAACATGGAAAGGTATTCATGAGCCATTGGGTACTAAGCTCAGTTTCAGTACAACTTTTCATCCGCAGAGCGACGAACAGTCAGAAAGGACAATACAAACTTTAGAAGACATGCTCAAAGCGTGTGCTATCAATTGGAAGGGCAATTGGGACGATCATCTGCCACCGATCGAGTTTGCCTACAACGATAGTTATCACTCTAGTATTGGAATGGCACCGTTCGAAGCACTATATGGAAGACCGTGCAGATCGCCCACCTGTTGAATGGAGATCAGAGAAAGTCAAGTAATGAAGTTAGAATTGGTACAGTACTATGCAAAGAAAGTGAAGCAGATTCGACAAAGTTTACAGACAACGCAGAGCAGATAGAAAAGTTATGCAGATTGTCGAAGACGAGAATTGGAGTTTCAGGAAGGAGACAATGTGTTCTTGAAGGTTTCTCCATCAAAAGGAGATATGAGGTTTGGTAAAAAGGGGAAACTAAGTCCGAGGTTCGTAGGACCATTTGAAATCTTAGAACGGGTTGGGTTGGTTGCCTACAAGTTGGCCTTACCCCCACAGTTGGCAGATGTGCACAACACATTCCATGTGTCTATGTTGAGGAAGTATGTGCCGGATACATCGCATGTGTTAGACTACACGACTATGGAACTGGAAGTAGACTTATCTTTTCTGATGAAGCCTATCAAAATTCTGGACATTGTTGTGTACTGGAACATACTGACATGATGTCAGACCCTGTTTGGTACAACAGAGAGTAAGTCTTACTAATATTCGCTTTTGTTTAGCATATGGTATACATTTAGGCAAACTACCCTATTGTGTAATAAGATAAGTATCTCTATTAAACTCTATTACTCAAATAGGACACCTAATAATAGACACTGAGGTGCATGAAATGTTCTGAAATGACCACCAAGCTTTGTCTTGTTTTAACAGAGAGTAAGGATATTCATATAAATGTTGCTGTAACCATATTTTGAATAAGGTACTTCATTAGTGTACCGAACTTCATCATAAGAGTGTATATCGTATGGTTCAATAGAATTAACCAAGAAAGCAGCCAACTTTTGTTGGACAACACGAAATGTTGACACCAAAGCAAAGCATGCGACGAATTGGATGATATAACTGCATGGGGATGTCATCTAGGCATAAGAACGTGAAGTGTGAAAGCATCCAATTACCCGAATACGGTAAATCATGTAAATTGATGCATGTGACATTCATATACAATCATGGAATAACCATACTAATCAAAATTCAATATCTACTGCCAATAATCAGATATGCTACTTGATTATTCCATTCAACAACAGAGAGTAAATGTGGTAAAAGATCATCCTACCTAATTTTTGACGAACCGATACGATTTGTGCGTCAATCGGTTAGCACCAAATCCCACTCTTCCGAGGACTCCACACGAACTGAACCACCAAACCACCGCTCACACTCAAAGGAGCGTCTCTGCTGGTTGGGGAAGAAGGGGGAACGTGATGGGAGAGAGAAGAAGCATCAAAGGGAAGGGAAGGGGCAGCTGGTTCCAAAGGAATGGCTGACCCTCCCTAAGCCATGCTTATGTAGACCATGCAATCCATCTCCACTTCATCCAAGGGCCAAGGATTACTCCAGCCCATCCATTCCAGCCAGGACGAGATTCTCTCAATCAAATATTCAGTTTTGATTGCATTAAGGTAGGAATTTATCTCAAATCAAATTGTTACCAAATCACTTATGTAACTTACCAATTAGATGTCAATCACAAGGATTTGATTCAATCTCCAACTTGTCGCCATCCATAAGCATGGAAGGGTCAAGTCAACCTTCTTAAAGGGGCGTCCAAATCACCTCCCAAGATTGCCCTAATTAAGCTAATTAAATATCTATTTAAATTGATTTCCAATTAGCTATCAATTAGGGTTTGAAATTCAAATTATCTTCTAAGATTGGATCAACTGATTGAGGCCAATCTAGTAAGCCACGTCTTCCACAAATCTGATAAATCCAATCAACAAAATCCCTAATTGAAAATATCTCAAATATCACGTAATTAACGGCGATCGATCGGTTCCGTAAAGGCGAGCGAGCGATCGATCAGCCCCAACCGCAATTGATCGGCTACCGCAAAACAAGAAATCAACGGAACTCAAAACGTCCAGTAGATACGATCGATCGTTCCAAACCGCGATCGATCGTCTCCCAATCGATCAACCATGCAAGCGATCGATCGGTCTGACGGAAATTCAATTTTAAATTTATTTTTTAATTTTTTCCCAGAACTCAAAATTACTCCCTTTGAGCAATAAAATTCTTCTTTATTAATATAAAATTTCCGGCTCTTATATCTATCGTGTAATCAAATACACGATAGCCGGGGCTATCATGTATTCGATTATATGATAGGCCAGGCTATCGTGTATTTGATTATAGGATAACACTGAATAGTTAAAGATTGTCCCACTAAATTGGCGATTAAACGACTGCGATTGCGTAATCGAATATATGATAGTTTTTTTAGTGAGAGAAATTTTAACGATGTATCTCTCATTTCTGATCTATTTTTCCCATTTTTTCATTCTTCTTTATTTTTAGTGCTCTTTATTATAATGATGATATCATAAAAATGTTGAGACACCACACGCTATTTAACATGGATTTTGCTATATTTTTTCGATATTATACGACTGCGATTGCGCAATCGAATATATGATAGTTTTTTTAGTGAGAGAAATTTTAACGATGTATCTCTCTCATTTCTGATCTATTTTGCCCATTTTTTCATTCTTCTTTATTTTTAGTGTTCTTTATTATAATGATGATATTATAAAAATGTTGAGACACTACACGCTATTTAACATGGATTTTGCTATATTTTTTCGATATTATATCAAGATCTTTAGGATATCATGATGATAAGAAAGAGCATAAAAATAAGGAAGAAAAAAATAGGTAAAAATAGATCATAAATGAAGGTGATATGAATGGTTAAAATTTATCCCACTAAAATGGGTAATTACATGATAGCCATTTTAGTGGGACAAATTTAACCATTCATATCTTACATGATAGCTATTTTAGTGGGACAAACTTCAATTATGTATATCTCTCTAATTTCTTATTCATTTTCGTTAATTTATTTTATTCTTCATTATTTTTAATACTATTTTTTATCATGATGATATCTTAAGGATTTTGGGACACCACATGTTATTTATCGTGGATTTTGTTATATTTTTTTTAATATTATATCAAGATCATTATGATACTATGATGATCAGAAATAATATTAAAAATAAGGATGAATAAAAGAAAATGAGTGAAAATAGACAAGAAATGTAGAAATAAAGGAGATGTGATTCGTTAAAGTGTTAAACTTAAAATCAGGTAATATGGAAAAGTTACAGATTAGGGTTAAGGTTTAGGAGGACAAAATGGAAAGATTAGTTACCAAAATTAAGTTATTTAGGATGAGCTCGAAAAACCAAGTAATATGGCAATCTTGGCTCATTGGCTAAGTAATATGAAAACTTCAAAAAATATATAGGATAGGTCTGTTTTAGATGCTCATATGGTCACTCTGAGTAGATTTTAAACATCTTCCCCCACTCCCTCTTAATTAAGCCAATTAGTTAAAATAACATCATCATCATCATAGGATTTATCCCAAAATAACATACCAAAATTAAATGATGCAACGATGATTGTGCAACAATGATCATTAGTCGAGGTCAAGACTCAAGAGGCCTATGCAATAAATAGCACTCGCCCTTTTGCTGTTAACCTCACATCTCTGACAATTAATGTGACAGTGTCAATTAAAAAGTGGCGGGAGGGTAAGAACCTGAAAAAAACAAACTAAAATTAGTAGTCAAACTCAAACACTACAAGCAAAGAAGACTTCTTGCTGCTAATCTGTATAAAAAAAGCGAAAACTACTTACTTCCACATCTGTACTTCCCCGACACACCACCCACGTCCCGATCGGAAATGGAGTCGGCCGTCCCAGCCCTGCGGCCGCCCGTCCTCCGCCCCTCTCGTCCCTCTCGCCCTTCCTCCTCTCTGTTCCTCCCCCGGAACCGCCGCTGCCCGTCCCAGTCTCACTTCATAACAAGACCGACCAGGATTGTCTGCCATGCTGAAGATGGCGGCGGGAAGCCGCCTCAGGGAATCGAGCTTTACAGTCAGATTGAGAGGTAAAACGGAATCATGGGAATTTCTGGATTTTACTGAATTCAGCTTGCGCTTCCACTTTCCAGCTAGTTCGTTTTGGAAAACTAAATGTTACTACTATTTTCGGACGGAGCGAGTATGTATTTGATGGTAAAATGAAATTTTGTTGCTGTATAAGTCGCTTAAAATGATGGCCAGAACATAACAAATTTTTTTTTTGGGTTTTAATAATGATTTGTTACATGTTTAGTTAAGATGCTAGACGCGCAGCCGATATGAATTTGTAAGATAACCAAGTTTCCCAAGAGGTTGAGCTGGTAGAAAAGAAAAATTTTAATTATTTATTACATATTCTAATACCCTTCCTTACGTACAAGCTTCCATCAAGTGCACCAGGTGAAACACAATTGGAGTATAAATGTCTCCGAGGAGACTTGAATCCAAGACTCAGGCTATATAAATTTGTATGATAACCAAGTTTCCGAAAAACTTAAATTGATTAGTAGTCCAACGGAATTAAAATTTACAGGGAAGCTGCTCTCAGATGAAAAGGGACATGCATATACCGTCGTGCAGAAAGTAGTTGAAGAAGGAACTGACCTTCCCAAATCTTGAAACTATTTTAAGTTTTTGTGGCGCTAATGTATTTGGATTATCTCTCTTAATTCGTGATCCATGGGTCTATTCTGATTTTGAATGAATTAGATTTTGCTGCTGGTTTTTCATTGTGCTTTGGATCTTTTTTGTTTAACAATTCTTGCTTTTCCACCAAGTTAAGGTCCAAAATAGTGTTATTTATCTTCTTTTACAGGGTAATCACAGAAACTGCAAAAGTATCCCAAGGTGGACGGGGTCTTTCTGGAGATTGGATTGAAATTGAGGTGCCTCATACACAGCTTAATATTTTGTATGCTTACTTTGCATTTGTAACCATGCTCTGGTAGTGCTAATAGTCATCATCACCATCGTTCCCGTTATCATCTACACCTTATCCCAGCTTGGAGGGGTTTGCAGCATGGATTCTAGTCTACATCTGCCATCTGTATTTCATATACTACATGGAAGGAAGAAGTTCCTATTTGAAGATAAAATTTATTGACAACGTAGATTGGTACAACTGGGAGTCATATGCACTATTAATGATGTCGGAGATTTGAGCTGCTGAACAAGGACATATTCAAATCGCTTATAGTGACCTAAATTTGATAATTATTCTGCAATCTAAACCAGAAGCAAGTCTAAAATCATCAAGAAAGTAGGTTTCTGAAGTCAACTGGAAAGGGAGAAATGTAGTAGAAAGTTAAGTACCTCAGCAGGCTTTTATGGACTATGTTTCCATGAACTTTGGATTTCAAGAAGAAATATACAACAGCCTCCAAAAAGAATGCCAATCTCAAGGAACTAATGAATGAGATTTGGAAAACTTGAGGGAAATACATAGAGAAGAATCAAATAGACAATTATGAATACAAGATAAATATATTATACACATCAAAGATTGCTAGTGTTATGACATTTGAGCTCATGAACCACTGTTTCCATAGATGGTCTCTCATTTGGTATTTCATTAATACAGTTCAATGCAATCTTCATCAGAAGTTCAGCTTCCTGTTCCAGGAATTTCCCACAAAGTTTTTCATCAATTGCATCTTCTAATTTACCAGACTCAACTCCGAATCTAATCAAATGAGTAATCCTAGTTTTTCCACTGAGGATCTGTAGGACAATCACGCCAAATGCATAAACGTCACTCTTCTCTGTAAACCTTCCAGTAGTTGTGTACTCAGGAGCCAAGTATCCCATGGCAGCACTGGTTTTGAGTGATGAAAAAATAACATCCTCGGCCAGGAGCTTCTGGAACCCAGAGTCCAAGAGCAGAGGTCTAAAATACTGATCCAAGAGGATTTTCCGCACAGAGATGTTTTGATGTACAAGAGGAGGTTTGTCTGGTTTGCTGGCATGCAAGTATTCAAGCCCTGAACATGGAAGAGAACTTGTTAAGATCCAGAAACTAATGCCACCTTTTGTTTGTCATTTGTCTTTTAGATCACACACTCAAGAGTGACTGGCACAGTGTGGTCAAAAGTAAGTACTTTCATGTATTACACAGCACTTCTTTGTTAAAAACGAAAGGTAAATCAAACAAATAGATGGCATGGCACAACTCCAGAATATGATCAGTCCTTTATTTCATCTATTCTTAAGCTGTGAGCTCACAGTCATCATATATATTCATCTAATAAATATTAGGCTTTGAGAAAAGAGACATAAGTTATTAAGATACTGTCTATTTTCTATGTTCATGATTCTGTAAGAAAAATCCTTAGTAACTTACAGTAATTACTTAACTTATAAAAGCACATACTTCTTTGAAGTCCACAGAGATTTATGTATTTGGAATAGAAGGGGAGCTTAACATAATTACCTCTTGCAATGGCTTTAATGATGGAAACTCTGGTAGACCAATCAAGAACTTTGCCACTTCCATCTTTCACATCAAGATATTTTATTAAGCTGCCATTCTTGATAAAATCATAGATCAGGAAGCATTCACCCCTGCCTTTTGAACAGCAGAAACCTCTCAACCTAACAAGATTTTCGTGTTGCAATGAAGTAAGAACCTTTAGACCCTTCAAAAACTCTGCCTCCTCTAACTTGCAACTGCCTTTATTGATACTTTTAACAGCAACCAAAGATCCATCTCTTAGTACTCCTTTGTAAACTGCAGCAAAGTTGCTCTTTCCTAGCAAATTCACTTCCGAAAAATACCGAGTAGCTGACTCCACCTCTTCTAAATTAAATCGGAATGCCTGCATAACATCCTGAGAGAAGCCTATCACGTTTCGTTCATCGTCCAAAGGATCCCAACCAGTTGAGTACTCAACATAAATAAGTGGAGAGGCACCCTTGTGGCTAAAATCTCTGGTTTGGTCAGTGCTAAGCCGATTATCAGTATGTTCAGATGCACTTCCTATTCTCTGTTTTCTGCGGCGATACCACACAATTGCAAAAAGACCACAAATTGTTGCTCCAACAACGGCAGTTGTGATTCCAACAATGATATCAACAGTTGGGAATTTTGATGAATTTGAGCAATTAGGCTTGGAGCAATGCAGTTTCACGTGTGCTGCTTGGGGAATTATTTCATAAGGCAGGCCAGTTGAATTGGGAAGGAATGCTGTGGGCTTATTGGGATTGAACTGGTTAGTAGACTTGCAAACACTCAATGAATTGAAGCCAACTCCACATAGATCTGTGTTGTTATCATACTGAAACCCTCCATTCAAACGCTTCAGAGCTTCCCCAACAACAAAAAACAATTACAAACATTTCAGCTCATTTGGGCATTTTACTTTTTTTCGTCATAGGTATTCTAATTCTTGAAAAGAAGTTTAACCAAGGTCAATAAATATGTTAAGAGCAAGAAAGTTGAACCAATACTAAAAAAACAAACTGAATTCAATCAGAAGATGGAAAATATTCAAAGATTAGTAGGTTACCAGAAGGAACGTAGCCAGAAAGCTTATTGTTTCTAACATCCAAATATTCCAGGCGAGGGATCTCAGCTAGCTTTCTTGGAATTGAATCAAAAAGCTGATTAAAGCTCAGATTTGCCCTCACCAACTTTGTCAAATCACCTAAACTCGCAGGAATCGCCCCTGACAAGCGATTCGATTGCAGGAAAAGAAAGGTCAGCTCCTTCAAAAGCCCAAGGTTGGTGGGTATGCTCCCATTCAATTGATTGTAAGATAGCTGCAACACTAAAATCACATAAAACCCACCATAAGTAAAATCCAAATAAGTGAAAAAAACAACTTTTTTAGCAAAAATAAATCAGTAAGGAGGACTTATTCTATCAAAAATTAGCCATTTGATAATCTAACAACATCTACAATACTAACATATATATATATATATATATGGAAAAGTTTAAATATATTTATCATGATCAAGAAGACGGATGAAGCCCCTAATTAATTATACGGAATATATACCATACAAAAGTTATCAAATGTAAAGGTCATGGCTTTGTTATCTCTTACAAAAGAATTGGCACAAAATAAGCTAGAATGAAGGCGTAAGATCAACGTTGCCGACCTCAAATTGTTGGAAAAACGCGCTACTGGATAACATCATGACATGTAAAAGACAAAGAATAATCAAGACACCATTTTCCCTTGTGTAACTGACCTTGAAGACTGGCCATGTGACCAAAATCCGGCGGAATTCTCCCAGAAAGGTTATTCATATTAAGATAAAGATCCGTAAGCTCAGTGAGATTGGAGAGTTCGACCGGAATCTCCCCGGAAAGCGAGTTGTATTGCAAGTAGAGCCCCGACAAGCACTTGAGACCAGCAATGGCGGGAGAAAGAGAGCCAACAAGGCCCTTCCCCGGCAAGGCGATGTTGGCCACTTTGTTATGCTGGTTGCACACCACCCCTTCGAAGGAGCCGGCGCACGGGTCCCCACCGGCCGTCCAGGACGTGAGAAACCGGCCGGAAGGGTCTAGGGAGGCCTTGAGAGCCATTAGAGCTCTCAGCTCGGGGTTTCCTGATATGGGTCGGATGGCAGCAAGTGCCAAGCAGAGAAGAAGGAAAGTTAGCATGTTTGAGCTCATTCTGGATGGTTTAAAAAGCAGGAAAATGCTGTTTGTTTTGTTAGGCCATGGAGATCTTCATGTTGGGCTGTGGAAAGGAAAGAGTTGAAGTTTTTGTGAGTTTCGGGAGGAGTTTGGAGGCAATGCTGCAGAGGTGGGAAGTGGAAGAAGCGAAGAGAAAGTGTGGAAAATTTTGAAGTCAGTAGGCGCAATTGGCGGTGGTCAATCAATAAGTCAGCAGCATGGTGAGGACTGTTTGGATTTTAACAATTTCTTCAATTATGAAATTTGGATGTGGATTTTAACCTCGATGAGGAAGATTGCATCTGGAAACCTGCAGTAGCCTATTCTGCCAACCCACGAGGGAGAGGTGCCCATCACCCATTGGTGATGAGCACACTGTTCCCATGCGCGGTGCGCACCTAATAACTTCTCTTCTGCCACCCGCCTATTTTTGTATGGGCCCCCAAATTATGGGGCCCCGTTTGTCTTATTAATAATTTGCAAGGGCCCATTTTGGACAAATAAATAAGGCATTAAATCCTCATCCCCGGTTACAAATTCTGGGCACCCATCCTTATCCCATGTCTATTCTATAAAGTAGTAGAAACTGCTGCGAGTGGAAAAGCCTTCCCTGGGACTATGTTTAGCATGACTATAGTCACTAACATACCATTAAATGTTCTTAGCCCTTTTTTTAAAATATTATCTTAGTGCTAGAAAAGTTAGTGTTTTGATCTCACATATTGGGAATGTTGTTGATCTTACAAAGATTTAGTATGTCTTGCTTCCAAATTGATATCCTCACGTTGGTGTAAACTTGCGAACTGCAATTAGTAACATAGGTTGCACACTATTGGAAGTGATCATGATCAATGTGTGTCAAAATAAAAAATTGTATTAAAGAATGACTATTAGAAAAGTACTATGATTAATTTCTAGTTATTAGAGTCTCGAGGAAGAAGAAGACCACTTGCATCACATGAAGGCAATCAAGGGTAAGAGATTTATTATTTTTGGCCTTGTTCTATACTCTCTACTTTCTATTTTCTAGGAGGCCTTGTTTCAATCAGTAATTAACCAACCAAAAATTGCCTTCTTATTTTCCCTTTATATTCATGGGGCACACCAAAATATTATATATTGGAGGCCACTGCAAAACACCCTTTGACAACACGGGTACCCCTAGAAAAAGAAAACAATACTAATTCTTTTTATGATTACTAAAGATAGGCAAGAATTTTGGGGCCCATGCAAAATAGGCGGGTGGCAGGATAGACAGTCTTAAAAAAATTGTTACGGGAGGGAGTATGTTGTAGCGTAGGAGAGAATCATTACCAACTGCACGTTTGTGCACTTAAGTGCTAAAAGGGTGCAATCATTGGGTACAACACTATCGAAAAAAAAATGAAGAAGAAATTATTGGGTACACTAACCAGACCACATCATTTTTAATTTATATCAAAGAATTGGCTTGGGTTGCATTTAGCAACATGTATTGAGACCTTGTGATTCCTAAAATCGTGTCATTTAGTCCAAATCCTATGTTTGACAACATGTTTTTGGCCAGAATTTATTTTGGCCCAAATCTCCCCTAAATCCTGTCATTTATTTTATAACAGGAAAATAGACTACTACACCCTATTATTTACACAATCATTCTCCCAAATATTAAATTTTAAAATTTCACACATAAAATCACACTATTCACAAATATTAGCCATCTCAAATACAAATCTCATTTACATATGATTTAAAATGTTCATGATGGATTGTATTCCCATCCATTGCATAGGAAAAAAAATTCTCAAATAGTATGTGTGTTTGTGTCAGTTTGGTAGAGGATTTTAAGAGTGGAAAATCTAGATTTTAGGGAAGAAATTAACTGGAAGAATCTGGGTGTTTGGTCAGGAATAATTTAGGGTATGATGGTATATTTCATAAATAAACATAAAAGGTAGGGGTAATTAATAAGGAAAATATATTTTTATGATTAATTATCTCTGTCTTTTTTACAAGATTATAATAAATATCATTAAGAAAAGTCAATAAAGTGAAAACTAAATTATCTTTGAATTCTTCTAAAATCCAACTTTTTATCGCCAAAGTCAGCCAAACAGGCCCTTAGGATCATGGAATGTCGTATCGAATATCGGTAAAATATCGGAGATATATCGGAGATATTGTGTAAAAAAATATTGGTAGTCAAAAACTAGTTTTTACCGTATATTTTTCACAATCTAACTTCTAAAATGAGTTATACTAATTTAAACAAAGAATAAATTTCAAAATATGTATAAAAATGCATATTAGGATAGAAAACAAACATGAAAGTTTTTTTTAAAAATATTTTTTTATTCAAAAAATACCGATATATCGGTCCGAAACTGATATATCGGCGATATTTGGAAAATTTTAAAAAACTAATACTAATTAGTATCGATGTATCGGTTTGGGCCCGATACCAATATATCGGCGATATATATCGGCGAGACGATTTTCCATGATCTGTTATTTGAAACCATGCTGACTTTTTTAAAATCCCATTAAAACACTGCATCCTTGTCAGAAGACAGCAGAGTCGGGTTTTAATTCTCGAACACCAAAAGTCAAGATGCTGCCACCGTCTCTACCCAGCGGCCACAACGGTCAATAAACAATGCTTCCAAACTTCTTCCCATCTTTGTCAACACTGAAGACTCTGTTCTAGTATTGAATCGCAGCCTGCTGCCCACCCACATGACGGCTTTCCTCTTTAACATGGGACAAGTAGTAAACAAAAAAGTATTTTTCACTGAAAAATAAGTCTCTGTTCTAGACTGCGGTTATAATTTAGTTAGATCACAATGTTGGGGTACCATCATGGACAGACGGCTTGGTTGATTAGGTAGCTTTCGGGTAATGGCGGAAGAAACAACAATGGCTTTTCACAATGTCTCCTATTAATTGTTCACATGATTTCATGGCTTTTCTTTTTAATAAAGGTCCCTGGTAATGCGGTCACTGAGCTAACTTTAGAGCTCTTTAGATGCTACTCTTGCAATCTTTTTGAAGAAAACAATGGCTACCAAGTGTAAAATGTGATGAAAAAAAGATGGCTAGCAAGCCTGTGACCTTACTAGACAAGATTCGCTTTTTGTCTAATGATTCAGAAGAATCTCTCTTTTTTCACTATGGGGCCGTTTGGGGCGTGATGTTTTGCTACACTGTAGCATTTGGATATTTTATGTATCCAGGTGTTTCAGCTGGATATAAAAATCCACATGGATGCTACAGTATATATCCAATATCCAGTCTGGATATTTTTGTAATAATCACGCCCCAAACGGCCCCTAAACTAAATCTTGAATGTTGGCAAATCATTCATGGACACCATGGAAAAGCATATGTGTTGTCCTCGGAGTGGAAAATGGACATTTAATCAAGAGAGCATAATGCATTTTTTTTCAAAAATAGATAACACTAGTGAGGAACACTAGAATTACAAAGCAGGTCCGAACGTACATCCATGCACAACATGGGATCAATTAAAGAAGGGGTTTTTCCATATTACCTGGCCAATGAGCCCGGATTGCCATATTACTTGGTTTTTTCGAGCTCATCATATATAACCTAGTTTCAGCACTTAATCTTCCCATTTTGCCCCCCTAAACCCTAACCCTAAACCTTTCTATAACGTTGTCTCATATGGTTTTAAGTTTTACATTTCAACGAATCATATCTTCCTTATTTTTAGTCTATTTTTGCCTCTTTTTTGTTATCCTTATTTTTAGTGCTCTTTCAGATAATCATAATATCCTAATGATCTTGATATAATATCGAAAAAAAATATAACAAAATCCACGATAAATAGCATTAGCATATAGTGTCTCAACATCTTTATAATATCATTATTATAAGAAAGAATACTAAAAATAAAAAAGAATGAAAAAAAGGCAAAAATAAATCAGAAATGAAGAAGATATGAGTCATTAAAGTTTGTCCCACTAAAATAAGTAATTACGAAAAGATAAGATAATATGGCAATCCAGACTCATTGGCCCGGTAATGTGGAAAGACCTTGAAGCAAATGAGAGTCTCTTGCAAGAGAATGAGCAACTCCTTTGGCTTCCCTACCTACAACACAAATACTGAACGCATCAAAAGAGGGAATAACATCAATAGCAATCTTGACCACCTCCTGGAGACGAAAGGCAGCCGTAGGACCAGAGGAGAAGAGGTTCGCCACATTCGTGCTATCACCTTCGAGAATCACCCTCTTCCAGCCCCGGTTGTAGGCCAGCATTATACCATTTGTAAAAGCCAAAATTTCTGCTTCTGACACAAATCCCCACCCCAGCCTTAGATAAGTCGCTAAAAAACCGCTCTATCCACATTGATCTTTAGAAAATCTGCTGTGGTTTCTTCCATCCAAACTGTATCTTAGGGACACGCCTCGACGCAAAGGAGAAGGTGGATTCAACAAAAAATTTTAGCTCCACCAGTGTCCTTGACGCGTCTCTGTTCATATTGAACCAAATTGACCAAGCAAGAATAATGCATTTAGTTTTATTTAGCGTAGACTGGCAAGTTATATAGACAGAGATCACGTACTGGCCACTGGGAATATTTAAGTTGACCAGGTTCGTGCCTATCGAATAGTCACTACCGAACACTTCTAAGTTATAAGATAAAAGTAGCAAAAGGCGCACTTAATTGCCTATACAATAGCATGACAAGCCGGACAAGGCTTCAAAATATTGCATGGTGCAGCTCACACGATAGTGGAACAACTTTGAGATGGGCAGCTGCTTTGTGGATTTGCTCCACAAAGGTATCTGCTTTCTAGCGCTTGGGGAAAACTCAAATGGTGATGGATGCAACACGGAGACTCCACACGCGAAGTGTAACAAATGTAAGTTAAGAAACACAAGAAGGATAGGATGGGGGGGTGTTATGACTGTTATTTTTCGTACGGGCATCATAGTCCAATACATTTAACTCGTTTTCAGATGCAGACAGGCTTAATGGACGGGCGGAGTAATTACTCCCTTCGTCTTAGTTGTTAATCAAACCTTGAAATAAGAGCAAATTTGTGCCGATCTGCAAAGGTGGAAAATTGCATTTTTAGAACTTACCATGGCGAGAACAAACATTATGAGCCTTAGAAGATTATAAGCAAATGATAGTGAGTGCATATGCAATGCTCTTATGCACATGAGAAGAAGAAAAGGGTTTACAGAGGATTCAAAAGATTTGTAAATAGTGGCAACTTCATTTCAAAGCCAAACTCCTGATAGTGAGTGCACATGCAATGCTCTTACGCACATGAGAAGAAGAAAAGGGTTTACAGAGGATTCAAAAGATTTGTAAATAGTGGCAACTTCATTTCAAAGCCAAACTCCAATTGAGAATATCCTAGTAACATGTACTCCGTCCGTCAAATTTTTTACCGCATTTCAAAAAAAAAACGATCCAAAAATAGATGGCCCCCATTCACTACAGACAAAACTCCAAGGTGTTCGCTTACATCTGCCTGCGAGATTAGGCTTGACATGATGTGGGCCCTACTGTAAGATCCCTCATCTTGAACAGATTTATTTTAGTGTGTGTATCGGTTATCGAGTGGTTTAAGTGTTTTTTCGACTTAAATTCAGTAGTTTTCAAAATAAATGGGGTTTATAAAGGTTTTAATCAAAACTAATTTCACAATCATGAGTTTCAAGTGATTTTGGATCAAACCTGAATTTTTAATTTTTTTTGAAATTTCACAAATTTTCCAAAAATTAGTGTTTGGCGGGATCCTTGCAGGCCCCGCCGTCAAAAATTAGGTTTTTGTGACCAAAATGCCCCATACATTAAAGAAAGTCATTATAAAATTTTCAGAATTTTTTGACTTAATTTCGGATTAAAATAACCAAATTTTCCAATTTTAGCTAAAAATCCTATTTCTACCCCACATTTTACATAGGTCTACCCCCAACTTTTTCTATAAAAGGAAAGTGTTGTGCCTTTTCCCAAGTTGAGAATAGGCTTGGCTGAGCCTCTCCCTATTAGGCTTGAAGAGGAAAGGATTAGAGGTATTTAGCTAAATCCTTCTTTATTTTCTTTAAGGTTTTCTTAATCATTCCTTAATCTTGATTTCTCCATTGTTTCAACCCATTTTGAAAGCATAAAAACTACTGTTTTATACCTCTTTATCAAGCCCTAATCTTCAAAATTTTGTTTTTATGCTTCCAAAGCCCTAGATCTAAGGTTTTCTTTAGTATTCAAAGCTAAATCGAGATTAGTAGTGTATTAACTTAAAATCATCTTTTAGAAGGTGTTGGAAGTGATTGAAGGTTCATTCTAATCAAGTCAAGATAATGGGTTCTTCAATCTCAGCCTTGGGTAGATAATGGTTTGTTTTCATGATTCTTTTTGAATTAGTGATGCTTATTAGGGCTCTAATGGTGGGTTTAATAAATGCTAATCTTTTGCTATGATTTCTTGGAGTTTCATCTTAGAATGATATGTGGATATGTTCTGGAATGTTTGATGGCTTTTTGTCAATGTTTGAGGCATGTATTAAGCTTTCAAGATGTGTTAATGGAGTCTCGGTTTTTGAATATTTGAAAATGGAAGAGATGACCCGCGATCATCTTCTCGGTTTTGTTTTGCAGCCTAATTTTCTAATGGTCATAACTTTTTGCTCCGAACTTCGAATTGTGCATGGTCGGTGGCGTTAGAAAGCTGACTTCTTGAAATTTAACATAAAGTTTGAATCAATTAAATCAGAGATCTGTTCAAGAAGTTATGAAGATTCAAACACTAGAGTCACTTTTCACCTCATTTATACGTCTTACTCTTGTTTTCCTATAAAAACCAAAAACTATATTAAAGTACCACTAATTCTAATCAAACACCAATATAAATATAGGTTAAAGGGCTTATGAAATATATAATTCATGTGTAGATCATATGAGTTATGAGTAATTAAGGTGATCATGTTATGGTTTATTTTATGGTAAAAGAGCATGCTTGTAGGAGTAAGCCTTCAACTCTACATTAATGGATTTAAGCTTGATGATAGAAATTGCTTTGATTTCATATTAGAATCGTTATTTTGGAAAGTATTTAAGCATGCAAAGATTGCTTAATGAGTTTATGTCGAAGCATGAATCATGTGATTAGAATATGCATGAGTATACACACACATAGGAATCTATTATGAGATTTTAGTTGATTATACTTTGATTATGATGCATGAGGGGATGGATTGGGAACACGTTCCATGTGTTAGAACACATGTAGGTCTTGCTCACGGATGAACCATATAATAGCATGCATCATATATCAATCTTCATGGATGAAGTTTTACCGCTATTTAACCGGAATTGATCGATTGTATACAATGCTTGAAATTGCTTGCCGGATTAATCGATCGGTGGATTAATCGAAACTTGGTTGGTCCGAAAGGACATGTTTTCGATTTCGTCCCTTCGTGGGACAGGTATACTCTCCGGGTTGAGTTGAGCTGAAATGATGTTACATTGAGATACATGGGGGGGCGAGTTGTGTACTTGCCTTGCAGATGAGATTATTGGATTGTCATCTGGACTTGAGCATCCAGAGTGGTACGCTTCGTGCACCGGCTACCACGTGTTCTAGGGTTCCCTGTGTGGGGATTCAGGCTCTCTCCCGCCACAGGAGATGTCCCAGGGTGAACACACCTGCTCTAGGTTCTCTGTGTGGGAATCGGACATCCTTTGCCAGGATCGTCCAGGCCGAGCAAACTTAGGGGCCGACAACCCCGACCTTATGTTTCCTATGTGGAAACCGGACTATGATACGCTTTCGTGGCCTTGACTAGATTCCGCTTGTGCGGCGATGCCGCCTTCGTGGCGATGATTGTGTTTACTCTTTGATGGAGGCATTCATTATATGTGATTGAAATATTATTATGCAGGATTATGTGTTATGAATGAATGAGTGGAAAGTATGTGATTGAGATATTGTTATGCAGGATTATGTGTTATGAATGCATGAGTGAAAAGTATGTGAATGGGATATTATTATGTAGGATTATGTGTTATGAATGCATGAGTGGAAAATATGTGAATGAGATATTATTATGCAGGATTATGTGTTATGAATGCATGAGTGAAAAGTATACGAATGAGATATTATTATGCAGAATTATGTGTTATGAATGCATGAGTGAAAAGTATACGAATGAGATATTATTATGCAGGATTATGTGTTATGAATGCATGACTAAAAAATGGTATAATCATGTCGATTATGGATCTATATTGCTATGTTGTGATGCCGAATGACTTTTGATTGTTGTCGATCGTATAAAAACTATTACTGAGTTTTATACTCACCCCTCTTTCCTTGTTTTGTTTTGGGGCTACATGGTGTGACACGCAGATGGACAAGATCCTCTGTATGAAGAGCGATCGGAGAGGGCTTGGGATTAGATGTGACTATCTTTCAGTTGTATTTTGTTTTAGTATGAACCATGGTGCTTGTTGACACTTATTTCATACTTATGTTTAGATCTATTTTAGACCCCTAGTTTAAAAGCCGTTGTGTAGGCTCAAGATTTAAATTGTGGGTTTAAAACTTGTGGACAATTATTACTCTTTATACTCTCTTATTTACTCTTGCTCAAAGCGATGCGTGGCTCTGTTATTATGACCGCCGTGGAGCATAAGTCTTCCGCTATATCTCTTTAACGTCGCCCCCGTGCGGCGGTTCGACTCCTAGACCGGATTCGGTTCGGATCGGGCGATGCCCAGGGCGTGACACCTACTGCTTAATAAATTTAGCTCATGTTGAAATGCGGTCATGATTTTTTTGGACGGAGGGAGTATAATGGAAGCTCTCTCGCAAGATCCATCAAGTTACACAAAACACTTGCATACTAAGCAAGAAAACAAATGCATAATACAAACATCTTCTGTTCATGCTGGATCTTTGGCCTAAGTTCCACCTGCTAAGGAAAATTTAACATTAATGCAATTAGATTATATGACTTTTGTTCTAGCTTTTAGACAAGGGTATGAAGCATCCTCCCCATACCTAATTAAGCATAATCAATATAAGACGAAGCAGAATACATTACTTGCAACCTAATATAACCAATAACATCATATAAGAGTTGCTACAATAATGCAAGCAAAATTGAATACAACAAGCAGCCCACATTTACTAAAATCCAAACTTAAAACTATGAATATTAAATACTTTAGGGAAACAGCCTTTTCCCCTTAATATCGAAGTACGTTCACATATTTGAACAGTAACTAGAATGGATCACAAATATGCACCTTAAACCAGATCCCTGTCATAGTATCCATCCTACCACCGAACACATACAGATAAAAACACAGAACGCAAAAATATGTATAAACTGCCAGGAACCTGAGAAACAAAACTGCATAATCACAAGAAGCCGACTGTTACTCTAAAACAGAACATTAATTGCCAAGAACATGCTTCACCTTGCAGACAATGAATACTGAACTAGCTCTTTTCTTTATTCATTGACATATCTGTGATTTAAGAATACATAACTAAAGCAATGCAGTCATTAATAATTGCCCCAACTTATAAATGTGAAACCAATCAGATATGGATGTACTGCATTGAAATTCTTACAGACAACAAGATACTTAGATAATTTCTCTGTTTGAAATATAAAGAAGCTATAGTCAGAAAACTAATGCACAGAAGAAAAGATATTTCACAACTTTGTTAATTAGATCCTAAGAGTTAAAACCTCAAAATGGAACACAGTTTAGAAACCACATAGGTGAGTCCGCTAATGAATATATTTTTTCACGTCTCAACATCTATATTACAGTCACGAAATTACAAAACTCTATCCGTTTACTTTGTTCTCAATACTCAAGGCGTTGATGATGGAAGTGAATCAATGAATCTGTTAAGAGCGTGTCTTCCATTACCTCGATAAATTAGAAAACAGTGAACAGCAAATTACAAGTACACTCCAATTATACAACACCTTAACTCCAAAAGTACTACCAGTGTACTACCAGTGTTCCAGATACACAAATGCACAATACATGCCAATTTGGATTTAATTAGCATCTAAAAGATGCCATTATGGTCAGCAACACTAGCCCCTCTTCTTTCCATCAACATTCCCATATATGTAACTTAACCACTGAATACAACTACTTAAAATTCACAAGTAAATGCATACCCAGGCGCAGTAGACTCCCTCCGTTCAATGAAGCCTGTCTGTATTGAAAATTAGTTGAAATTATTGGACTATAGGGCCTGTACGAAAAAACAGAGCCCTCTTTCGTGTTTTGCAAAGTCAGCCGTGTAATGATGGACTCGTGTTCTTGCAAATGCAGACAGGCTACATTAGAAGGAGGGAGTATATCGACATGTACGCAATCAAGAAAATTCACAAGTAAATGCAAATCTACGACTACAAGCAATGCATATCGACAGGCGCGCAATCAATAAAAGAAAATAGGAATTCCAAACTAAAATTCAAATAAAAAAACTACTTTTTGCATTTTCCAACGGCAAATTCATCACAAGCAACTACAGAACCATAATCGGCGCCACACAAGCACATCATTCAGACCATAAATACATAAAACAGCCCCCCCCCCCCCCCCCCCCCCCCCCCCCACCCAAACAAAACAAAAAGAAAGAAATAAAGAGAGAAAGCAGACCAAAATATTACCAAAAGCTATGATTCTCCATCGGAAAGCAAAAGTCGCTACTTTGCGACCATCCGGAGAATGAAATCCTCGTAGCGGATCCTGCCATCGGCACCGACGTCGACCTCGCGGATCCACTCGTCGAACTCGGCGGGCTCGAGCTTCTCGCCGATGCTGGTAAGAACATGGCGGAGGTCGGCGACGGAGACGTAGCCGGTGGAATCCTTATCCAGCACCTTGAAGGCGTCGCGGAGCTGGCGGTCGAAGGGTTCCGGGCGGAGGTGCTTCTTCATGAGGTCGACGAAGCGGGGGAAGTCAAAGGGCGAGGTGAGGCCTTCCTGGGCGACGATCTCCTTGAGCTGCGCCTGCGTCGGGTTCCCGCCGAGCGAACGCATCAGGATTCCGAGCTCGGAGGCCGGGATCCGGCCGTCGCAATCGGTGTCGAAGAGCGTGAAGGCCTCCTTCATGGAGGCGACCTGCTCATCGCTCAGATCCTTCCCCATGGCCGATCGGTGGTGGTGGTGGTGGTGGCGCAGGCGGTGGTGCTGGTGGCGGAGCTTCAGGGGAATTTGGGGTCGGGTTGGGGCGGATTTATCGGGGATTTGTTTCTAAAAAAGTTACCAAACTTATAACTATGTAGATTACCGAAATAGGCCTTCCCAGTTTGTCGAATTCCAAGGAGAACCCTAATGTACTTATTAGTCCGTCCAAAAACACCTGGCAGGATTTAAAAAGTTAGGGATCCAATATCGATTTGCCTACAGGTCAAAAGATCTTCGTGAACGTACAGGGGTAAGTTGAGCCTATAAATACAGTGGACACTGCAGGCCACTAGTCAGGCAGCTCAGCTGATGCTACAGCTGCAACTCAGGCTAGCCCTAATCTTTTTGGAAGGAGGGAGAAATTGTTTTTACATGACGTATAGTCTATTACAATAAGACATTGTACACATAAAGAATATAAAAAAAAAACATATCATTTTGTGAGACCGGTAATGATCAACGTGGGCTGAATTATTATTCCCCTCGGGACCTTTTGGTTCATGATTCTGAAATAAATAGTGAAAGTGGATTAAAAGTGAAATGTCCACGGTAGATTTTTTGTATTTTTTTACGCCCCAAACGGCCCCTTAGTCTTTATGATTTTAATTCCTCACTATGAGTGAGAAAAAAAATTCCCCTCGTGAAATAATCCTCCATGGGTTTTTGACGATTTATTAGTTTTTTATACCTGGGGAAGTAATCCTTCGTCAATGTGAAAAGAGACTAATTTTTCAGTGCAACATATTTCCAATGTCATAGAATGTTGAATTAGGCTATATTTTTTTACCATATGCTACAGCTGTGAACTCTCGCAATGTAAGGAAGGTTTTGAGAATATATTATAATAACAGAAATTACTAACTAAGGACTGAGATGGTTATTAAGTATCTGTCTAGCTTATGAATAACTAAGTGGTGATTCAAAGCTTTATTAGTCATGTTAAAGATGTAATAACATGATAAGCATTGGTTAAGCTGTAAGTGAATAGGGAATGGTCATACCGTAAAAAATAACCTAAAACAGTATTTTTAAATTTTCTCTCATAATAATTAGAATTTATGAATAAAATTATTTATATATATTTTTAAGGTCTCATAAAGATGAATCTAACAATACCAAATTTGTATAATTTTGAGTTCGGAATCAAAAGTTATGAATTTTATAAATCACTATAATTTTTACGGACAAGTCTCGTTGACAAGTTGTGTTGTAGATGTAATTACATTGAAATAAGTGAAAGGCTAATTGGAGTCTCTTAAACATTTTATTTATCTTAAACCCAAAGTATAAATATATATATATATATATATATATATATTCTCGTCTACTGAAGGGATAATTGGTCTCTCCAAAAACCCTAGATGGAGAAGAAGCTGTCGGAGGCCGGAGAGAAGAAGAATAATAAGGAGTATTTTTTCATGGATTGAGGTAGGATTCGCTCAACTTCAATTTAAATTATTATTTTTGCATAATAAAAGCTTCATGGTATAATGAAGTAAGATAGATGAATGCATGATTAGGGATATATGAATGATTAATACATACTTAGAAGTGCGTAGTTAGTTATATTCCTCATTTATGGAGATTTATGTCATGATATTGGACAATTTAACAAATATTATATCCATCGAAGAGCAAGGTAAGCCTCTCTGTGAGGATTGTGTGGCCTCGATGATACATTCGACAAGGAAAACAAGCCAATGAACAAAACACAAAACACTAGCAAATTTGGTGTGGATAAGCCAAACCATCTCTCCATTAAAAAAAAATTTCTTTCATTATGTCATAGAAAATAAAATACAAAGAACTCTATGAGATACAAGCTCTCAATACCCAAACCCAGGCAAGGAAAACAAGCCAATGAATAAAACACGGGCAAATTTGGTGTGGATAAGCCAAACTGCCTCTCCACTAAAAAAGGATTTTCTTTCACTACGTTGTAGAAAATAAAATACAAAGAACTCTCTAAGATACAAGCTCTCAATACCCAAACCCAGGCAAGAAAAATAAGTCAATGAACAAAACACTTGCAAATTTGGTGTGGACCAACCAAACTGCCTTTACACTAAAAAAGGATTTTCTTTCACTATGTCATAGAAAATAAAATACAAAGAACTCTCTAAGATACAAGTTCTCAATACTTAAACCCTTCCTCAACCTTGGGTGCATTCAAGCCTTGTGCTTCAAGCTTCTTAACCACTCAAACCCTTGAGTAAACTTAGAGAGAATACAAAAGATGGATCAACCTTAGAAAGCCCTAGAACCCCCTTGTATAGTCCCTTGGATGTGCACAAGTCCCCTAGATTATTAGGAGAATGATTCCCACAAAGATATACCTCAAAATTGCCCAAAACGGAGGTTTCCAAGTCCAATCCGCGACAGTCGATCAATTGCCAATGGATGGTTGATCGATCAGGCACCAATATGTCCAAATAGATACACTGCTGATCTATCGCCCACACTTTTTTTGTATTTAGAAAATTGCCACTTGGAGATCCTTCTTCCTTCACTTTTTTTTTTTTGCCTTCTTCTTCCTCCTTCAACAAGGATTTAAGACAAATCCCAACAATCTCCACCTTGACTTGAATCCCCAAGTCATCTAGAAGATCACTTCCAAAAGTGTCCCCTATGCCTTCTACATTGAGCGTAGCCATCCACACCCCCTTGGGTGTATTAATATCCTTAATTCTGTGGCAAATTGACCAAGTCCAATTCCACTTTGAGCTTGAGTGTCTTCTGTGTGTTTTCCTCGTAACTTCATGTGTATAGTCTATTACATTAAGACATTGTACACATAAAAAAATAAAAAAATATACAAAAAATGCAAAAAGACAGATCATTTTGTAAGACTGATAATGATCAATGTGGGCTGAATTATTATTCCCTTGGGATTTAGTCTTTATGATTTTAATTCCTCGCCATGAGTGAGAAAAGAATTCCCCTGATGAAATAATCCTCCATGGGTTTTTGACGATTTATTAGTTTTTTATTCCTGGGGAAGTGTTCCTTCATGAATGCGAAAAGAGACAACAATTTTTCAGTGCAACATATTTCCAATGTCATAGAATGTTGAATTGGGCTACATCTTTTTAGCATATACTACAGCTGTGAACTCTCTCAATGCAAGGAAGGTTTTGAGCATATATTGTAATAACACATATTACTAACTAAGGACTGAGATGGTTATTAAGCATGTGTTTAGCTTATGGACAAGTAAGTGGTGATTTAAAGCTTTATTAGTCATGTAAAAGAGGTAACAACATGACTTAAGCATTGGTTAAGCTGCAAGTGAACAAGGAATGGTCATACTGCATAAAATAACCTAAAATAGTATTTTTAAATTATCTCTCATAATAATTAAATTTTATGAATAAAATTATATATATAAGGTCTCATAAAGACAAATCTAATAGTACCAAGTTTGTGGAATTCCGAGTTCGGGATCAAAAGTTATGAATTTTATAAATCTCTGTAATTTTTATGGACAAGTCTCATTGACAAGTTGTGTCGTAGATGTAATTACTTGTCAATGAAATAAGTGAAAGGCTAATTGGACTCTCTTAAACAATCTGTTTATCTTAAACCTAAAATATAAATGTATATTCCCATCTAGTGAAGGGATAATTTGACTCTCTAAAAACCCTAGATGGAAAAGAAGCTCTCGGAGGCCGGAGAAAAGAAGAATAATAAGGAGTATTTTTTCATGGATTGAGGTAGGATTCGCTCAACTTCAATTTAAATTATTATTTTTGCATAATAAAAGCTTCATGGTATAATGAAGTAAGATAGATGAATGCATGATTAGGGATATATGAATGATTAATACATACTTAGAAGTGCGTAGTTAGTTATATTCCTCATTTATGGAGATTTATGTCATGATATTGGACAATTTAACAAATATTATATCCATCGAAGAGCAAGGTAAGCCTCTCTGTGAGGATTGTGTGGCCTCGATGATACATTCGACAAGGAAAACAAGCCAATGAACAAAACACAAAACACTAGCAAATTTGGTGTGGATAAGCCAAACCATCTCTCCATTAAAAAAAATTTCTTTCATTATGTCATAGAAAATAAAATACAAAGAACTCTATGAGATACAAGCTCTCAATACCCAAACTCAGGCAAGGAAAACAAGCCAATGAATAAAACACGGGCAAATTTGGTGTGGATAAGCCAAACTGCCTCTCCACTAAAAAAGGATTTTCTTTCACTACGTTGTAGAAAATAAAATACAAAGAACTCTCTAAGATACAAGCTCTCAATACCCAAACCCAGGCAAGAAAAATAAGTCAATGAACAAAACACTTGCAAATTTGGTGTGGACCAACCAAACTGCCTTTACACTAAAAAAGGATTTTCTTTCACTATGTCGTAGAAAATAAAATACAAAGAACTCTCTAAGATACAAGTTCTCAATACTTAAACCCTTCCTCAACCTTGGGTGCATTCAAGACTTGTGCTTCAAGCTTCTTAACCACTCAAACCCTTGAGTAAACTTAGAGAGAATACAAAAGATGGATCAACCTTAGAAAGCCCTAGAACCCCCTTGTATAGTCCCTTGGATGTGCACAAGTCCCCTAGATTATTAGGAGAATGATTCCCACAAAGATATACCTCAAAATTGCCCAAAACGGAGGTTTCCAAGTCCAATCCGCGACAGTCGATAGATCGCCAATGGATGGCCGATCGATCAGGCACCAATCTATCTAAACAGATACACTGCTAATCTATCGCCCACACTTTTTTTGTATTTAGAAAATTACCACTCGCAGCCCCTTCTTCCTTTGCTTCCCTTTTTCTTTGCCTTCTTCTTCCTCCTTCAAGAAGGATTTAAGGCAAATCCCAACAATCTCTACCTTGACTTGAATCCCCAAGTCACCTAGAAGGTCTCCACTTCTAAAAGTGTCCCATATGCCTTCTACCTTAAGCGTAGCCTTCCACATCCCCTTAGGTGCATTAATATCCTCAATTATGTCGCGAATTGACCAATTCCAAGTCCACCTTGAGCTTGAGTGCCTTCTGTGCATTTTCCTCATAACTTCATGTGATATCCAAGGTTGAATCCTCCAAGTCATTAGAAACATACTCCATTTCTAGATCCAGAATATGCTCTAAAATACCCTGAGCCATAGCAAGAGTACTCTGATGACTACTACTGGCTTGAGAATAAGCACGCACACAATCATCCTCTTGAGCAGTACTTTCACCAACCTCCTCCATATCCCAATGATGTTCTTTTTACAAATCCTCCATGTACAATTCCTTAGCCACTCCACTTGCAGCTATACATCCTAGAAGCATGTAAATATTTCAAATTCTTTGACCCAACCAGCTCCTATTGTAATTGTAATACCCAGAAATTTTAAATGCTTAAGCGAGAAATTTTGCTCAAGGTGAGTGTTTATTTGCCTTAAATTTTTTAGCTCTGAAAATTTAAAAAGATTTGAAAATTTGAAAATTAGTTGGACGCGATCGATCGCGTTAAAAGACACGATTGATCGTACTCTCGGTAAAATGCATATTTTGTGTACAAGCCGATCGCCAGAATTATGCCGATCGATCGCTGCATTTTGTAAGATTTCGGATTTGATTTTTTGAAAAATCTCTTCTAAGTGGAACTAGGAGGCACATGGGTGACGTGGCCTACCTAATTGGTCCATGATTTGGGGGATCAATCGTGGGGAGATTGGAGTTGAAATTCCTAATTTGAATTAATTTGAATTTGAATTAAAATATGAAGTTTCAATTATGGAAAAATGGAGTAATTGAAGGGATTTCATTTAGAAGTTAAGGGCATGAATTGCATTTTATTTTTCCAATCAAAGTGAGGCCGCCACATGGTTAGGAAGGGCGTTCAAGATTTGAATTGATTTTGGGAGGTTACCTAATTGGTTATAGTAACTAACCTAATTAGCATTAATCCCTACCTTAATAGGACTCTAACCGAAATGGAAGGAAAAGTTGACCATGTCTTGACTGAGGTTTCCTTGTGGTGGATGGAATTCATGACCCTTAGATGGTAGTGAGATCAATGATGGTCTTTTAATGGGAAGTCAAAAGACTTCATCTATTTAAACCTATGAAGGGAGAAGTCGGCATCTCTTTTGGCCTTGGGAGTCATGCAAAGGAGTTTGTGCACTCGTCCCTCTTTTTCTCCTTGCAATTAGAGACCATTCTTCTTGGTTCAAGCCGGAGTTCGTGGGGAATTCGCAAGCAAAGAAAGCGGTACAAAGAAAAGCTTGAAGCACGTAAAGCTTTATCGGTTTCATCAAAAGAGGTAGGATGTTTCTTTTCCTACGAATCTCGTTCTTTGAAATCTATTGAGATTAATCATATGAAATGACTGAATTATGAGTGATTCAAGAGTATATGATGCCATGTTTGTATGGGTATTATTTCGTGTCATGTATTATGATGATATTTGGTGCATGCATGAATTATCGCACTCGGGTAAGTGTATACATCTATTCTTCTCGTCCTAGTGTCTAGATGACATCCCATTTGATATGTAAAGTTGTGTCTTTTACTATTGTTGAACATCTTGTTGTGACCTGTTTAATTGGTTTGATATATCTCTTAATTGATTCACATCGATTCTATGGTAAGCTTGTCCAAATTCATGTTATTAACCCTAATCGAAGGTATCACATAAAATACTTCTCCAAATTGATAATAATTCCTATACCCTACTTCTAATGATGCAAAACCAGATTCTTAGAGTCATGTCAGTACATGATTATACGTTTCAATGTCTGTTATTATGTGTCTTCTTTAAGTAATATGAGCTTAATGAAGTTATATTATGTATTAACCAATCGGGTTGTAAAAAACACATCATAAGATAAAGGAAATTATAGAATTTCAAGACCAATTGGGTTCTGCAAATTATGTAAGGGGTGAGTAGCTAATGTCAGTAAGAGCGATTAATCAATTAATTATGTATATATCATCAATTAATCAATATAGCTTAAGATGATTGCTCTCGGCCAGAACTATTCCTGCGCCAATGAGCAGTAATCAGAAATTAATTACTAATTATACAAAAGTCAAAAAATTATGCCGTTTATTGGGTTATAAACTAGACATCTGGGGCTATGTGTGATAAAAATTTCAGAGTACGATGTGTACTATGTAGACTGTGGTGATCGTTGAAATTGGTTTGTTGTGTGAGAGTCAGAGCACAGTGTTAAGTACTAAAACCCTAATTCTTATTAAGACTACAAGTTATGGGTAAATATAGTATTAATAATGGTATATAATGCGGTAAAGACTGAGATGGTACTAATTATAGTAATATTAAATTATGAGTAAGGGTCATGGAGTGGAGTCCTTTTGTCTGGGATTGAATGCCTCTATGATCAAGAGTCTTGAACGGTTTCAAGTCCAAAGAGTTCCCTGTTGAAATTCTACACCTCGTATCCTATTACCCGACTTACTTTTGGAAATGTGAATCTTGTGTCAATGTTCCTGGGGAATTGTCATATCTAATGCTAGGTACGGTGAAGATGCTCAGTGTGTAAATCTTTGATGAGTCCTCCAATGCTTGATCACTCGAATTCTTTGTGTACTCCGATGTGAGTTTCTCCATATTGTATTAATGAGATTGTTATCGTACTCCTCTGTGAGTCAGTTACAGAAAGATTGTAGTATGAGTCTCTAGATGAGAGAGCTCCTATTAATTCTATATTAATTCAGTTTGATGTAAACTGTTTCTCCACTAAGGGTTATTGATGGACACTCTTAGAGTGGAATCATAGTATGCTCAAGAGCCATTGCTAGATCCTCTGTGATCTCAGATTATTTATTGAACCTCTGTAGTTCAGCCGATGAAGGCAAACGTACATACTTAGATTGTAAGATATTACGGAAGGTCTTGTAGTCTCTGCCCATCGTGCCTGTAAGCACCGATGGGGCAAACATCCCTAGACACATGGCCGGGTTCTTCTGAAGAACCTCTAGGATGTTCTGGTATTGATATCCATAGGGGAAGTGGATTGAGCTGAGAGCATAAATTGTTAACTCATACACTTTGGATGTTGGAGCCTTTACTCATTATTGTTTCCTCCTTACGCAATGTACGTTTGGAGTTTTTGAATGATCATTTTATTCCTATCTTGACTAGTAACGATCTATGAGTATGACAAGTATTCAGGTAAGTAAACTCAGTATTTGCTACTCCTAATGTTGTTGAACTTGTATTTACCCTTTATATTGTGACGTCAGTTTCTTGTATCTTCCTTCTTTGTGGGTTTGCTTGGCATCCTACTTGGTATTTCCTCTGGAACACTCGTGCATCCTTTGATGCATGAATCAAGAAGGAGAAAAGCTGAACAAATATCCTCGTTGGAGTTTTGTGGATGATTGCAGTATGAAGATGCATTTTTATTATATTTTATTTTGATGATTTTTGTGATCTTGTTGGCATGTGTGCCAGAATTCTAATGATTTGGATTCGTGAGATTAACTTGTTGTAATTGACTAATTAGTTCTTTTGATATTGTTATTTTAGATTTAAGTACATGAATATTATTTAGTCATTTCGAGCTTGTATATATTATCCCATATTTTGTTTGATGGGAATGAGGACGATCGAGTATTCGATCGCGTCCCAGATCTCAAACCTCCTGACAGTCTTAGATTGGTAGCTTCCGCGCTCTAATCGAGGTTTTGAAATTTTGGATGTGATAGTAATCTTCATCATCCCACCGATTGCATGTATTTCACAACCGATTCCATTTAATTCTCCCAACAAAATTAGATTTCTTTTTAGTGCAAGGACATGCTAACAATATTCAATGTGCATGTAACACCATCAGACATGACATTATTGCTCACAATTCTAACAATCTCACACATGTCAAGATTTTCCATTAGAACATGCAGAGTAGTGATAAGCTCAGAAGTGGCAAACCAATCTCTATAGGAACAAATGTGGAATGAACAACAAGAATCAAGGAACCATGAATTATCATAGAAAGCCATACATGTAGTGACAACCATAACTTCCCTATCGAGAATTTCCACTGTATTCACTTGATCATTAGAAGAACCTTCACCTTTCCACTCCTGTTCTCTATCAGTATCTGCGACAAGTGCCAATGACAAGTCAAGTGTCTTTGACTGACTTGTCAGTGAACTGCAAAGTGTAGTTTGCCAAATTACATATGAAGAAATAATTATACTCATAGGTAAATTATCTTATAGGTTAACAGAAGTAGTATACATAGTTGAATCCAAAAAATGATCAGAGTTCAACGACAAGCATACAATAATAAGTCTATTGTCATTGAATAACTTGTCGGTGTAAGAAGAAATAAGTAGCATGCATGTCAATAAGTTGAAGCATGTTATGCCTTAAGGAAATAGGCATTGGAATAATATGAAAGGAAGAATAAATGATAGAACTTGATGACAAAGTTCATTTAATCATCGATTACAGTCCACAAACAAGAGTATTTATCGATGATGGATTGTCGATGAATATGACACAAGAGGAATAAGATAGAATTAAAAAAAGTAGTCCATTTTAGAGTTGTAATGACAAGTACAAATAAATGAATGATTAATAAAGTATTCTTTGCATATTAATGCTAGAATTGAATGTATGAATCGAAATACAAGTTGATGCATTTAAGTAGTGTCTTCCATGAGTTGAATGATTATTGTTTAATATATTTGCAATAAAGGATAGAGACTTGAATGTGTTAAAAGTATATTTGCAATAGTCGAAGTATTAGACGTAGCATATAGAAAGAAATGTGTCATTAAGTAGAAAGAATGTAAAAACAAAAAAAAATTACAACAAAATGTAGTAAACATAAAGATTCATGTTATGGCGAGAATGAGAGCTGACCACCCATGGTATTTAGACTAGAACCAAGTAAATCTAACTTTCTCCCCGAGTATTCACTTGGACCGTGAATGATGGAATTGAAAGAAGAATCTATGTGCTAGAGGACTGACACAAAGCCATGTATCAAGGTTGGCCATCTTGAGGGTTTTGATCCACAAGAGATAAAGAATGCATACAGAGTTATGGAGAAGTTCATGGTGCCCATAACTCAAACCGATGGGAACTATGAATTCCCCTAGCGATAATTTGTCAGGCGCAGCTGGTAGAGAATGAAAAGAATGTGGGAAGAATACATGTTGACTCCACAAGAGATAAGACCTAGAAGAAATTACCCATGACCTTAGAATTAAGGCTTATAGTAGCATACTAGTAAACATTAGTAGCCATATGAAGAATGTAAGAAGAAGAGGTAAAGTAAGAGTATGATGAAACCGATGAAGTATTAGAACAACTAGATAATACATAGAAGAAATCTAGGAGTAGTAACGTGTATAGGACCCTTGGTTGTTCTAATCAAATGAATGTATTGACTATTAATGTGTTGATATTAATAATGATATCACTTGCAATGAACTATAGTATTATTGTTGGTCAATCCTTCTAAGTATAAATATACTCAACCAAACCATTTTAACAGTTTATAGGTGACTTGAGAATTGGAACTGTGAGAAGCAAGGATGTTCGATAGAGATAAATGTAATTAGTTTCATTATTTAATATAAGCTCGCGATAGCCTTTGTACCTTTATTTATTATCATACTAGTTGAGACATTGTAGTTGTGTACATGGATCGGATATGGGTTGACTATTTTTTTGACCAAATTTATAAATATTATATACTCCGATGTATTTTAAAACATTTAAAAAACTATTTAACACATTAAGAGCATATTTTTTCATATTTATTGAAAGGACGTCCGCTGCATTTCGAGATATTTTGCATATAAAATGGTTTATGAAAAATGGGTGTCACATTACTGTCCACAATGGTGCGGTGCGGTGAAAGTGTGTAAAAAGAGCTCTCTACAATTGGTTGTATAGTACCTAACCTCTAAAAAAATTCTCCACCCGAGGTAGAGACTAGAGGCTAGAGCTGATTTGGGGAGCCACATGAGATGAGAACCACATGTACTTTTTCTCTCTCTTGAAAACGATGTAGGCACATATTCAAAATTTGAAAATGATGGGGATGGATTGGAGATATATCCTACATGAAAATTGAAGCATTGCTCTGTTGCATTCTGTCGTTTCATTCGATTACTACTAACAATTGTGACCCCAGTGAGCAAGTATTCACAAGATTTGAACTTTCGCAATACTCCTTCCGTCCAAAAAAAAAATTCAGCATTTGAAAATGAGTTGAAGTTATTGGCCTAGGGCCCATGGTATTTCAAACCTCCACTTACCCCTTCACATGTACTTTCATGAGGATCTACTGTCATGTAAGGCAAATCCATTCTTTTAATTTTGGATCCATAATTTTTCAAATGCAGGACAGAGGGAGTACAAAAGTTCTTCAAATTTTCTCTAACAAAAGAGGCGGGTCAAATTAATTTCTTAATGATTTTATTAAAAGAAAAAAAATCTTGCTTTTGCAGCTACTTGATGCTTGATTAGAAATCACCAAATTTTGGGTTGTGGAGTACAGAAGCCAATGTGCAAATATCATTTGCCATAATAAACTGCCATGATACTGTGCAAGCCTATGTCAGCTGCAATAAAAACCAGTTTGTTACAAAGAAATTCACCTTTCCAAACAATGGCACAAGGAACTAAGAGGTACCTACACCAAACTCATATCTCATGTTTTTGTTAATTGTGAGATGCTGGAAGTGCCCTGCTATTCAGGCAGATTTCTAAAAAAAGAAGAGATGCTAGAAGTGGGCTTCTCATGGTCCACTTTTCCACCATCAGACTAAAGTATAGTGTATGGAGTTGGTGTACAGATTTGTGGCAATGTCACAATTTTTTGAAAAATTCAAACAAGGGAAAAGTTTAAATGAGATCGCTCTCATTTGGCTTATATGAGGCCATTTTAAATCATAGCCGTCAGATCTATGAATAACTATAATGATCTCGCCTGACTCATGATGTGACACACTCACCTACCAACTGATTTGATATCCATCCTCCGATCGGAATCCAATAGCTATAAAGATTGGCCTCATGCTCCTTATATGAGAACGATCTCATGTAAACCCTTCTCTTCAAACAAAGCCCTCTTTGTAGTTTATACTCCCTTGGTCTAAAAGAAGCTTATATGCATTTGAAAAGAAGTTGAATTTATTAGACTCTAAGACCCTATAAAAAGAAAACAAATGGCCAACCTTGATACATAGAGCCATATCCCGTAAGATAGGGAAGAAATAAATTCAAATATCAAAATTTCCCCCCTTTCACCTTTAATTGTTGAACTTGCTCAAGAGATAATTTAACTTCTTTCCCACATTCCCGTAAGATAAATGCAGCTACAAATATTGACTTTTTGCTCATAAATTAATCCAGCAACAAATATTAACATTCACCTTTTTTTTCTCTATCCAAACTCCCATTGGTATAGGTCTACTTCAATTAAAGTCCTTGGCAAATTATGCAAGGTGGTATGGGACGTGCAAACTATTTGTCACCAAACAACATATGTAGCGTGTGTGCCATCGATCTACATGATCGACGGTTCCTTGACGCCCTGAAGTAATGTGACAGGGACATCCAATAATTTCTCACAAAAATATCAGTCAGCTTCTTAGGTAGAAACCATACCTCAGGTCGTATTTCACGATGGTAAAAAAATCAGAATACTACAGTGGACGTAGAAAATCCACTGTAGATATTTTGATTTTTTGACGCCCCAAACGGCCCCATGTTTTTCATGAAACCCCCACAAGTCACATGTTTGCACGTGGGCTTTGAGCAGAAGCCCAATGATATGACTGTAAAAACTTGATTCCCACGTTCTCGGTTCCGGCCTTCGCTCGTGTCGCCGATCCCCGCTCCGCCTCGTCGCCGCCCCTCCCCTCCATCTCCGGCCGGTAACCTGCTCTCTTACTCTACCATCTCTCGTCTCTCTTCTACTCTCATTAGCGGTAGCTCCTAGGCCAAAACATCGTCGGGCGAAGGCTGGCTGAGCTCTCTCGAGCCCTCAAACACAAACTCGGGCTGAATTATCTCCTTTTTTTTAGGGGGGGGTGGCGAATTTGGGGACTGGGACTGTGCTAGCGGCTCGTACTGTGAAAATATGTTGCCTGGGTTGGTGGCGATATGTATACGCGTTTGTCTATTGATTTGAACCCTTTTTTCATCTTCATTGGCGTAAAAATTGATTCTTGAATTGGTTGTGAATTGTGGGTGTATGGGGCGAGTGCGGAAAGGGAAGTGTTAGTAGTAATCGGATGAAACGCGGCACTATTGTTGTGACAAAAGGAAGGTTTGGGAAATAGGAGGTATTTGGCTTCTGAATTAGTTGTTGCGAATACTAGTGGACAAATTTAGGTGAAGTAGTCGACAGAATATGTGAATTTAATGCTAAAGTTAGGATAAGATGGTCGCTGAGAGGTGGAGTACAGGTGAAGAAACAGAATTTAGAAGTGGGAGAAATAAGAAGAGCCACATTATGTGTTTGGTGGTATTTCTATGTGACTTGGGGTGTGTGATGGTACTGTGCAACTTTGGATATCCAAAGTAACTATGACTTTGGTTGCAGTTTTCAAAGTATTTGTTTCTAATACGGATACAAAATTAATGGTGAATATAATGCTGAAGTTAAGAGAGGATGGTTGCTGAGAGAGGGAGTCGAAATCAAGAAGCAGAATGGAGAAGTGCGAGAAATAAGAGAGGCTACATTATGTGTTTGGTGGTATTTCTATGTGACTTTGGGTGTTTGAGAAATTATACGTACTAGGTCTTTGGTGCATTTTTGAATTATCCATTTCTGAGACAGCAACAAAGCTGAAACAGTTAAAATTAGTTGTATAATGTGTTTGCATTTGAGATCCTTTTTTCCTATTCATTTTTGTCACATTTCTAACTTAAGTTTTGGTGCCTTCTTTCTTCATGGCATGTTTAATTGTGTTTGTCATGCCTCATGAAAATCCCAGAGAATAATGAAAACATTATGTTGTTTATGGAATATGAAAGGTAGGCTGTGAAAAAGAATCATTTGGTCTTTCGAGGAGAAAATTCAAATTAAATGTTTACCGAAGCCTAGAATCTTGACTATTCTTCTAAATTAATGTAGCCTGACTGTTTCTATTTTTGTTTTTCATATTATTTGTGCTCTTTAGGCTCTATTAATCTTGATCTTTGGTTTTGCCAAGTCGAAGGTAGGTATGGCTACTACTCAGCGAGATAGCCATACTGGCGTCTCACCCTCTACTCCTACCGGTCGTATCCGGCAGCGAAAACGTCCAAGTGAGGTTAGTTTATCTGATATTATACTCAAACTCTGTTTATAGTCACTGAACATTTCTTTTTTACCACTGTATCATTTCATAGGGTGTTGGACTCTTAGTTATAAAGCCTGATTTCTTGTTCTTACATAATATGGTCACTTCTAGGATTAGTGATGACATGAAAGGATACTAGCTGTGCCTATAATGTCAAAAAGAGCAAGTAGTATATTAAATATGATGCTGATTGATGCCAGGTTGTCCCCGATGCAAACAAAGTGAACGGGAGTAATTTACTTGCCAATGATCAGAATAAATACAAGTCGATGAAAATCAGGACACATTCTACAGTGGTGATGATTGCTGGTTTTGCCTTTGTTATCTACATGGGTCATCTTTACATCTGGGCTATGGTTGTTGTACTACAAATTTTCATGGCAAAGGAGCTTTTCAATCTACTCAGGCAAGCTAATGAAAGTAGACGTCTCCCAGGTTTTAGGCTCTTAAATTGGTACGTAAGCATATTATTTTCAGGTCCCTTCGTCTCTTTTAACATCCAAACTTGTTGCCACAAATTTAAATTGTACAATTTTTTGGCTGCAAATTACTCTGCAGATACAATACTCTGTGTGTATGTGTGTTGGAATTTAATTGAATTTATATGTAGAATACAAACACCATCTCACCTTATGATATTACTAATATAATTGTTTCCTGTTTACTCCTCTTGAACATTTGCAGGCATTTTTTCTTTACAGCGATGCTTTTTGTGTATGGGCGCTTTTTAAGTAGGCAGCTGGTGAACACAGTAACCTCGGATAAGTTCTTATATCAACTTGTGGGTGGTTTGATCAAATATCAGATGTTCATTTGTTACTTCTTGTATATTGCAGGTTAGTATTTTGGTTCCAGCTATAATATTGCCTCCTTCCAGAATTATTTGGTTTTATTTCATTTTGGAAAACCAATGGATACTAATTCTGGGCGGAGAGAGTATTCTATTTGCTATATGATTGCTTATGTACTCCCTCCGTCCAAAAAATTCTGGCCTCATTGCAAAATGAGGGAAATTTATTGGGCGGTGGGGCCCTCAGCAAGGCGACCTTTTCCCTCTTACCTTCCAAGCCATTAAGCCATCGAAGTGGGCCCCACAGCAAGTCAACTCTGCTCTTCATTGGCTTGCTCATGAAATCAAACAATTTGGGTGACTTATTTCTGGATCTGATTTTTCAGTAATGAGGCCAGAATTTTTTGGACAGAGGGAGTAATATATTTGGTGCCTCCTTCCGTGTAATCCCTGAGTCAGATATTTCTTGGTGGGGCGTGCATAGTCTAAAAGAATCAATATTAGAGCTTGTAGGTGATTGGACATGTGTCTCTTGACTCAGGCTCAGGCCTGCCAATTTTTGGCAATTGAGGGTTGTTTATCTTAATAACCTAAATGATTGGCCATGCAATATGTGTTTCAACTAGTTTTTATCCCTATAATAAATATATTTATCACCTGGGTCGTATTGCCCACTATGAATATGTGTTGCTAGATTGTTATTGGTCTACCTATGAAATCGTGATTTCTTAATTGTAGGTTTCGTTTGGTTCATTCTTACGCTGAAAAAGAAGATGTACAAGTATCAGTTTGGCCAGTATGCATGGACTCACATGATCCTATTTGTGGTTTTTGCTCAGTCTTCATTTACCGTCGCGAACATATATGAAGGAATTTTCTGGTAATTTGAGTTATCCTAATTCTTTTACTATGTATTTGATAGTTTTATTGTGGTGTAAAGAATCCGGCTCTTCTTTTCTTATCTGGCTGCTTTATCCTGAAGGTGATTTGTTCTTGTAGTTTGAATATGTTTATCTTTTCTTCCTTTTGTGAATAACAGGTTAGAGCTACTTCTTCTGCTGCATTTAGGGTGTTGATGTTTTGCATGCCTTCTTCTATGAGATTTTCTTCTTCTTAATTTTCATTCATCTTGCTTCTGAAATTTGGCATTGCAGGTTTATTTTTATGGCTGATTTCAAAGTTTGTGCATCAGTTTTTTTCCTTTTCTGCTGCATTTTTTTCTTTATTATTGTTATTCTAAGTTCATAGTCTTTCTGGCATTCAAAATAACACTCATAGTTTGCCAAGTGAACAATTATATGATTCTGGTGGAGCTTTTTCTCCTAACTTTGGCAGTCGCAACAAATTCTTTTTTCCTTTTTAAGCCAAAAAAGATGGAACACTTATTGGCTGGTTGACTGAACTTTACTCGAGAGAATGAAACTATACTTTTACCTTTTACTTTTGCATGTTGCATGTTTCATCATGAAGTTATTTCTGATCTTCCCATTGGTTGATTAGTACTTATTTTCATTTATAAATGCAGGTTTCTTTTGCCAGCATCTCTTATTGTTATCAACGACATTGCAGCCTATTTATGTGGCTTTTTCTTTGGAAAAACACCTTTGATCAAATTATCTCCAAAAAAGACCTGGGAGGGTTTTATTGGAGCATCTGTAGCTACTATTGTATCGGCATTTCTGGTGAACATTCTTAGCATGGAACCTCATAATGATCTGCTTTGCTAAACTTGTGTATCTTTAAAAATATTTGAATTATGTTGGAAATTATTCCTTTTGGTCTGGTTTTCTGTTGCCAACCCCCCTGCTTTTTCTGTTAAATTAAATCTGCAGGTGCTCTGGTCTTGTAAAGTGAACATATGCATATAAGTAATGAAGCTTTATAACTAATCTAAGTTTAGAGTATAGGTTCTTGGGTCTTTATGTTGGCTGTGTGCAACCTTGTCTAGTTGTTTACCTGCGAAAATGCTGTTTGAGTTGGTTTGTCAATGCTTCAGTGTGGATGGATCCTTACTGATTTTAATGCTTAAGTGAATTATTACTAAGATGCTTAGTATATTGAGCTTTGTCATGCAAATTTTGTACA
Organism: Houttuynia cordata; assembly: GCA_039654745.1. NCBI lineage: Eukaryota > Viridiplantae > Streptophyta > Magnoliopsida > Piperales > Saururaceae > Houttuynia > Houttuynia cordata. Next base: position 25,139,681 of record CM077505.1, read on the forward strand.
TCAAACATTGAACTGTTCTCATCAGGAACAAAAATAATATTAAAATGTTAGTTTTTATGCCCCATGTCTCCTTTTAGAATAATATTTATGGAAACCAACTCTTTTATGTATTCATTTAGATGATTTGATGGTTCACTTGATTGTATCAATTGCTAACTGGTTGATATCACATACTCTGTCCATGTGGGGATTTGAAATTATAGTTGTTGAGAACTGTAATTGGTAGCCCAGATGCAAATATACCTGGTTTTTTATAGTCTTTAATGAAATTATAGTTGTTTAATGAACATTAATTGTAATAGGTTTTTTATAGTCCATTGTTTTCGATAGTCTTGTTTAATGAATTGTAATTATCTGGCACCATTGTTTCCATTCTGCTGTCCTTTCTGTTACTGAGATTTTATGTTTAGCAATTTACTAGAGCTAGAACCAATTGTTGATTTCTCATCTGCAGCTAGCGAACGTCTTGGGCCGTTTTCAGTGGCTAACTTGCCCAAGAAAGGTAATATGTCAGGATGATATTTGATGTATTAATCTCTTCTGCTCGATGAACTTTTCTCTGACACATGGGTAAGCTGCAGGATTTATCAACTGGCTGGCTTTATTGTGATCCTGGTCCACTGTTCAAGCCAGAAACTTATCCTTTGCCAGATTGGATGTCTCAATGGGTGAGTGAAAATGTTTGTAGTCAAACAGGATGGTTTTTTCTTTGTAACTTTTTCTTTACAAAAATTATAACTGCTGAAGTTGGCTGAGAGTATGCTTGGGGTTTCTAATAGAAGTAGAATATCACTTTTTAGCTTTAGGTTGTTCTGGTGAAGGAGAATTTTCCAAAGAAGATCAATTGGTATGCAAAATTCTCAAACTACTTTGTTAATTAACCAATCCAACTACAGAAGCGTATTTGGATGGTAAGATAGTGAAATAATTAGAAAAAAAAATGTTACATGACCTCCTCTGGCACATAAAAATGTGTAGCAAATCAGAAAATACTTGGAAAAAGAATTATCCTTAGTTAGATCTTGGCAGCTTTGAACTGCTTCCTTCTTTCAAATAGCCTATGTAGCAATCAGGTGATTGTCCATAAGGACGGAGTATTTCTGTAGGAGTTCCACACCAATATACTTAAAAAGTTCCATAAGAAAGAAAATCAACGAAACAGAGAATCCTTGGATGCAATCTATTCTGAGATTATTGTTTGAATTTTGCTAGCTTTGGACTGCCTTTTTCCCTGGGAAAGGCCATTTGGCACTAAGCTAATTGTTAATAAGGATGGATATATTGATGTAGGAGTTCCATATTAAAATTTCTAAAAGTGATATCAGTTATTGCTAGGTTGAGGGAGGAAGGGAGGGAGTATTTGCCTTATGTCTGCTTACATCATTGGCACCACCAACACGCATCTAGAGAAAGAGAGATGAACCTCCTTGGTGGGCCTCATTCTGGATAAGTTAGAAATCAGATAGTGGTTTATCAAAATCAGGAGAGTTGAGGAATCTCAGGAGTTAATAAGTTCTACAAGCATCTGCCAAGCAGTTTTTACTTTTATCTGTGCCCCTCACACTTGTTTTTTTTCTCATTCAACTTTAGGTTAGTATAAGGCCAATTAAGGACAGTCTAGAAGCACATTAGATTGCTCCCAAAAGGATTAGTTAAGCTTCCTGCTTAGTTTGAGAATTATTGAAAAAAAGACAAAGGAGAGAAGGCAATTAGGGATTCGAGGGAAGTCTACGAATCAGATCGACTTAACTTTCACTCATCTCACTAACAGAGAATTAGTGCATCATCCTTATTTTTAAATGGACTCATAAATTAAACAATTGATCTTCAAGGTTACTGCCGTTAATAACAAGTAATAGCTCAATAATAACTTAATCAACAAAGTACCCTTGTTAATAGCATAAGCAAATCCTTATCTACTAGCCATGCAGGTCCTAATAGCAGTGGACTGCATCCTCAGAGCGGGTCATTGCACTCCACCTTGCTTCTGCCCTATTGACAGTGGTCGGAGTCTGGACCTTCATGGTGGGTCATAATAACTTTCCATGGATTTATGTTTTGGTTGATTTTTTACCTGATTGTAATATAGAGAAAATCTGTCCACGTAAAGGAATATATTTTTAGTGGTAAAAATTTAGAAAAAGAATAATTACTAAAAGAAATCCAAGAATATACCAATTTCCCAAAGCAAAAATTTACTAAATTTTTTAAAACGGCCTATATTCTTTACAAATTTTGAAAATAACCATTCATACTTTTGCCTTTTAATATACTTTAAAAATACGAAGTTTACTCTTTTTCTTTTTTTTGGGTCAGTTTCATTTTGTAACTTAACGACTTTGATATGCAAATTAAGTGAGATGCATGTGAAATATTTGCTACTCCCTACGAAACAATGAAGAATATTTTTATTTTGAAAAGGTGAATGACCTTATGATGTGGGAATAAGTATATAGTTGAGGTTATTTTGGTGTTCTCATTTGGATTTGTTTAAATTTAATCTTCTCTAGTAGTTGGGTGAATCATCTTTTGATTTACTTGTTTGGTGCTTTTGTCTTTTAAGTTAAAGTTAGGCATAAGGCCTTTAAACTATTGTAATTTTCAACCCCATTCTTTCTTCCTCTTGGGTTGGCCTCTGGTTCTTAAACTTTGTCTCAGTTGTAGAAATTTCCTAAGGAAGTACCTTTCTTACAAGTTTTTCATCACCTAAGATGGTTTATCTGTTTTATTTCTTAAGCTGATTTACTAATCTATCCAATCTAATATGAGTTTGGCTGCTAACAGCATCATCTTAAAAAGGATTTTTCTCTTTCTAATTAAGAATAAGGGGACCATGTGCAACCTGTTGAGACTAGGTGCACCACACCTCTTAAAGTTGTCTTTCTGAATTTACTAAAATGTTGAAGCTGCAGGCTTCAAGGTTTATTTTAATAATTTTACCTTGACATTGTTCTGTCCATCTTTTCTCCAGGTGGTTGTTCCACAAAAAAGAATTTAATCATTTATCTCTTTTATGCACTTCATTATATTGAACTGTGATAACCATCTTATGTTTGCTAAAGATCAAGATGCCCTTTAACTGGATTGATGCTTTCTTCTTTGCCTTAGAACTTTACTAGCTTTGGTTTGATAATCAATTTGTCAAATGTATGTGCCATCATCATCATTATCACTACTCTTGAACTTCACTTAAATAATAGGCAGTTCTCTTGAAAGACTTGATTACCTTTATTGTTTTATTTATTCTCTAAATTGGATTTTTATATGACTAAGTTGGGCTGAGTTACATATCTTGCAGTTTATCAGTGTGTTTCCATATGTCAATGGATCAGTTGGACCTTATAGAACTTCTAATGCAAAACACTTGTAGATACAAGATTTTTTACCAGATATACCATAAAAAAAAAGAAAAACTTTTTAAGATATGTTACATGAGATTATTATATATCGTAATCATGGTTTTCAAAACCGTGTCCGACCGCAGAGAACCAGAACCGGCCGAAGAAACCGGTTCAGTTAGGACGGTTTACCCCTGTCAATTGGCCCGGCCGGTTGACCCGTTAAACCGTCGAACTGGACCGGTCTGGTCAGGACTCTGATTGGGTTACGGTATTGTTTTTGGCGAAAAAAAATTGCCTACAGCAGGATTCGAAATGGGGACTTGTATACAAGTTACCCAAGTCATTAACCAACTGGGCTACACAGGTTTTGATTTTAATAATGCATAAAATATATATTTATCATATATCTAGGTGGGCTGCACTCCTAACATCAAATACCGGTTAGACCCGCGGTTTGACCGCAGTGCAATCGGACTGGCCATCAATCCGGGTCGATGACGGGTCCGGTTTTGAAAACCTTGATCGTAATTGAACTCTATCAACAATAACGATTGTATTTCCCTTTAATTCTGTTATGCTGTATCCGAATGACCCAGATCTATGTTAGATAGGCAAAGCATTTCGTTCGGGCCAGATGCACTTGTGCATAACTGATCAGGCTGTGACTTTAAACAACTCGAAACTGTTTTGAGAATAAGCCATGATCTATCATTTTTAGAGTACTCTATAGCAGACTTTTTATAATATTATTTCTCTTCTTCCTTTCAGTTTCCCTGGAAAGAGGTATCCATTTTGCCAGTTCAGTGGCATGCTTTGGCTTTCGGTCTGTTTGCATCAATAATAGCACCATTTGGAGGATTTTTTGCAAGTGGTTTCAGCGAGGCTTTCAAAATTAAGGTGGATTCCATTGCTGTTAAACTAAAAGTCTCGAACAAAGTGAAATGTTACATAATGAAAATAGCCATGCCCAGGAATATTCATGTTCGTGAATGTACTTGGTTTCATCCCTCTTTGCAGGATTTTGGCGATAGCATACCTGGACATGGTGGGATCACTGATAGAATGGATTGTCAGGTGATTTTCTAATTAATTGCATAAGATGTTATTTTTTAAAAATCTCTAGGTGAATTCGAACCTGGAACCACAGCAAATTGTAGCCTTGTTACATTCTAGAGTAAAATTCTTACAAACAGATCCAGAATAGTAACTCATTGGATTGATTATTTCTGCTCCTCAATTCTTAAACTTGCATGTATGTTGCTTCACCCTCCACATCATCTTACAGTTCTCTTAAGCTTATATGTTATTTGTTCTACTCTTTCTTCTCGTGTCCTGCTGAATCATATGCATAGAAAAGCATATGAAAGTTGCATGAAGACTGCTTTTAGTCCATAGGTGTAACCTTTTCTTGGTTTAAAGTTAATTAAGTTCCACTTTTTTTCCCTTCTTCCTCTGTAGATGGTGATGGCTGTGTTTTCTTACATCTACCATCAGTCGTTTGTTGTATCTCAAAGCTATTCAATTGAGATGATTATGGACCAGGTTTGGATATCTCTTTTTTTTCTCCTTTTAGTTACAGTATGACATTACTGCTTTATTTTGAATGATGTTTATTAAAATTAACCTTGGTTTGGGGTAAACTTCCTCGATTTAGTCTAAGAACTTGAGAAAACATTCGGTTTTTTATGTGTCCAGATATTGAAAAACCTGACTCTCGAGGAGCAGTGGCTTCTGTACAGGCAGTTGGGTCAAATCTTCCAGGACAGGCAGATGCAGTAACCTATAAGCCACCCCCCCCCCCCCCCCCCCCCCCCCCCAAGATTTCGCTTGTAATAATTCACGTTTCTTTACTTTGTACATATGCCTTTGTGGAGTGTTTCATCTTACTGTTTCTGTATAGTATCACTTGTAATTTTCTGGTTTTCTATTGTTTTTCTTTCCTATACATAAAAACTAGTTCAACATAAGTCCATGTTGTCAAGCGTCCATCAATATTTGTAATCTAGATGTCAGCAGTCACAACCTGACGTGTAGAACATGGATTATGGTTATTTTACTGGAGGTCATCCAAAGATTCTTTAGAGAGTCTCATGGTTACTATTAGAACAAGACTACATCTGTATTTTCTTTTATACAAAGAGTGCATTTGTGTATTGCTTTTTGAGAGATTGTAAACATCCATAGTAGTATACGAAACTCTCAAAGGTTCATGGTTTGAAGTAGCATAAGTAATGCATTTCGGTCAGCTTCCCTCGTACTAACTACAACGTATGTTTTTTTCTCCATGAGTGGAAAATGCATCCATTGATGTACATATTCGATGCAAGGGTTGCATCTTGTCGCTAAAGTATCATATAAAAGTGCATAGGACTTTTAGGACTTTTTTCCCTAAGAAAGAGGGAGAATAATATTCGTCAAGAATCGCATATCAGGCCTATAAATATTGCTTAGCCAGCTCGATTTTGGCTTGAAGCATACTATTAGCTTTGAGCTCAAAGTTCAAATTTCATTGAGCTAGACCTCAGCCAGCTCATATCAGCTTTATCAGTTTTAAGTTTTCAGTATCTGGTAGAGCAGATTGTTACATCAGATTTACAAGACCACATAGTGCAATAAAAACTACATCACTCAGTGTCAGCTTCTCGCCTATGTGAGCGTCATACCCGGACAAGTAGTTATCTATTTATCCCTTTTGTTTCTGTTTACTGCTCCCATGGCCTAGAATTCTCCAGATGTTAAGATGGTAAAAAATACCTACATCAGCTGTTTGCTGTAAATTAACCAATCAAAACATTATTCCTTGTTCAGAACTTTGGGTACTTTGATGTATGGCTCATCATAGGTCGGAACAGCAGCCAATATTGCCCCCCTGAGATAATATTTACATTGTGTTTAGTCTTCAAGGAAGTTACAATGAAGATGAACTAGAAAACCATAATCAGGAAATACTCTAAAATATGAAAAAACGATCTATTTGACCTGTTATCAAATGTTTCCGGGGTGTCAGGTCTCACAAAATCACTAACTTCAGTATCTGATCACTCACACAGTTCAAGTGATTAGTGAAATGAACTCTTGGCCAGGCATATCATAAGCACAATTCAAAACTATAAAAAAAATTCTTGAACCCGGGACTGCTTCCAAATAAATCACCAACACTATAGTGAAGTCGAGTGATTGCTTCAAGCTGTTTTTAAGCACAAATGAACTTGAAACATGCTTCAAGCTTGAGTAGATAGTGTAGATAGTAACACAAAGACATCTGATGTCTGCAGATTGAAGCTGAAGTCCAATCCCAGGACATCAAACTACAATTTAACTCAAGGGCTCAGGCTTTCAAACTTTGTCAATCTGATTTTTCAATGAACTAGAAATCCCAATCCCTTAAGGTAAAAGAACAAAATGGATAAATCAGTGTTGATCACGTTGGTAGCTCAACTGAAGCACACAAAGGGAAGCTGATCATAAAGCACCATTACAACAAATGGAAGAACCAATAAAATGTTGATGATGTGGATTATAGATGCAACTTTCTCTGAGTTCATTTGAAAACGTACCATACTTATATATTTCCTTGCAATATATCCTCACCGTTCTGAATCATGATAAATATTAACCGTTACCAGAATGACTAACTCACCAGCTCTAAGTGTAGGTTCAACACTTTCAAGATCAACAGCCTGAAGTTGTCCGAACCTGCAATGATAAAAAGCAATAAAATAGAAGCAACTGGGCAAAGATAAATAACTTAAATTACAACATCAAAATCTAACAGGCAGAAATTTAATGAAAAGTACATAAAAAGCAATTCCTCACTACAAAAAAATCAGATTAAAAATATACACTTGGGTTATCGGAAACCATATAACAATGGCGACAATTGTGAGGAAGGATAAGCAGAAAATATTAATACTTCCAATGATTATCAACAGGTTATACAATATGATGAGAAGCATTTATATAAACCTAAGAGTTAACCATTTAACGAGTTTCTTCACAACAGCAGAACCTACCAGTCTATCACTTTACTGATCTTTGGAGCAAACTCCTTTACCTGCAATCACACCAAAATCACTCCATAGCTCAGTTGTCCTTAAAATTGCAATATCGGGAAGAATAGAAACCCAAGAGATACAAAATTTGGGAATAGTTAAATAGTTAAAAGACCAGGTTGCCAATGTACTAGAGATCACCTAGCCTCAGTATTTTGTCCCATATTAATTTGAAAAGAAGTGATTCTTATTGAATGGTAGGACAGAGTATATTAGCCGAAGGAAATTTTGTACTCTTACTGAATTGAGCCAAATCGAGCTATTAATATGGCAACAGAGCTATTAATATGCGACAGAGGGAGTATGAAGCAAGAAGAAAGGGATCTTGCATGAGGCCTTATTATGCTGCTATTATCATTAGGCCATAATACTGAGGAAGTGGAGCAAAGATGGCCCCACTAGACTGATTTCATATTTACTACTCAGTACCTCGCTTCCAGAAGAAATAAGTCTCATATAAATGGTCCACATTTGAGAAAAGGTGATGTATAATGAAGCCTTACAATTAACCTTTTGCACCATCAACTAACCCTTTTCACTCCATCAACTTACTACTACAAGAAGGAGGATACTCCCTCCATCCCATATCAATAGCTACATTTGGGAAAGTTGTCATTTTTATGGTGGGTCTCACTGGTAAGAGAAGGATAAATGCTTAATTGGGTACTTAAAAAAGCATCTCCCAAGTTTCTTACAACTCATCTGCTTCTAATTCTGTTTTCCGCTTTCTTTCTTAAGCACCCAACCACTTAAACTGAGCCAAATGTAGCCACTAATATGTGTTAGAATACAAAACATATAATAAAGATTTATGTTTCCTAATAGCTTGAGCTATTAGGAAAAAAAAATCTTTATTCATTTATTGTATATTCTAACATCCCCCCTCATGTGCAAGCGCCCACCAAGCGCTAGAACACAGGACCTTCCATAACCTGAAACTCTGATACCATGGAAGATAACCGAGTTTCCCAAAAGCTCGAGCTGTTAGGAAATAGAAATCTTTATTCATTTATTATATATTCTACAATCCTCCCTCAAGTGCAAGCATCCACAAACGCGGCACGAGCATGTGGAACATAATTAGAATATAAATGCCTCTAACGAGACTAGAACCCAGGACCTTCTAAAACCTGGAGTTCTGATACCATGTAAGATAATCAAGTTTTCCGAAAGCTCATAGCTCTATGGGAGGGGTAGTCTTGTTTGAGGCATTTATATCCCAATTATATTCCACATGCCGTACTTGGTGGATGCTTGCACGTGAGGGGGGGATGTTAGAATACAAAATATATAATAAAGATTTTTGTTTCCTAATAGCTCGAGCTTTTGGGAAACTTGGTTATCTTACAATATGGGACGCACATTTTTTTTCAAATGTGTCAATTAATATGGGACGAAGGGAATAAGACACAGTATAGGTAATACGATGACAAATGATTTTCTCAATTGAGTCTATTAATATGGAATGCAGGGAGTAAAACATAGCAGCCACAAGGCATTTTATCAGTCGTGTTACGGGGAGTAGACCAGTTTCATCCATCCTCTTTAAATGGTTAGATTACCCACTCTCAGCACATAAAATCTGAACTGTTGTCTCAAATGAAGAAAACTAGTTACAATTTACAGCTAAAGTACTCCCTCCTCCGAAGAAGGTAGATATAGTGTAAAAAAAGTCAATTTCTTATGCCACAATGAAGTGATGAACCCTCCAAGTGGGAAATGGTCTCTGTAGCTGAGAACTAAGCCTAACTGTATCTAATTTTTTTGGACACACAACATAAGGTAAATGTATCAACCTTTTTTCGGACAGAGGGAGTATGATTTACACTGCACCATACAAGTCAGAAGCCAACAAACTAACGCAAAAAATCAAACTTTCATTGAAAAGAATGAAGCTTTATCCAACGACATCGAAAGTTAAAAAAAAATCAAACTTTCGCGAAAAAGAGAACAGGATTATACCTCTTCTGGTGTAACAGAGATGCGAGCGGCTTCAGCCAGGCGGGGGATGTCAGGGAGCTGGAGACCGGATGACCGGGCGGAGAAGTCACGCGTCCGGTGGAGACTCCGGGGGAGCCGTCTGGCTCCAGCGAGGAACGGACGAAGCTCCGCCGCGGGTGCTCCGAGAAGGACGCGGCTGGCCATTCTTTCTCCGGCGGCCTGAGTTCCGAGCTCCGGCTTGTGAGAAATGGATGCTGTGCTGTTGTTTGAGAGATGAGGAGAGTCCACTGGGATTATGGGACCTGTCCATGGAGTCCGATTGTCCGGTTTATTTGAATCCGGTTGTGCGGTTAAGTATAGGGTGGCAGCTAGGTTTAAATGACTGCTCGAGCTGTGTGCCGTTGGATTCGATTCCACTGCTCAAATCGGATCGGCTGTCGCTGATGCAGGGCCCACTGATCCGACGGATGCCGGCCCTACAACGCACACTCTGTATGCAAATGGGTAAAACTTAGGGTGCGTTTGGAAGCAGAAAATAAAACAGGGTGAAAATTTTCTTGGGTGAAAATTTTCAAGGCTGATAGTTGACGTATGTTTGGAAGTTGAAAATTAACATAGGTGACAGGTGACAAGTTTCACTCTGTTTTAAGATTTGCTGATTTCTGTTTGGGAGCATGAAAATAAATCAGACTGCTTTACGTTTGGGAAGCACTGTGAGAAACACCAAGTCAAGGCATAAATCTACCGAAAATATCCCTTGCTAATATATCATTTGCCTTCCCATATCCCCAATGCGGTAGGGTTCTGCGGCTAGAGACGCCGGATGGGAGCCAGGCCCATCGTGTAATCGAATATTCGTTATCCACATCACGCTGTGGGCATCTATCGTGACCCCAATTACTCGATTTCGTTTCTCAGTGAGTAATCGATTACTCGATTTATGTGCCCATCGTCTAGTCCGCTCTTGAAAACCCATCTCTATCGTGTAATCGTGATGTCGAAGTACTTGGTCAATGTGTAATCGGTTACTCGGTCTCCACCTCATCGCGTGGGCATATATCGTGGTTTCGATTACTCGATCTCGAGCCTGATCGAGTAATCGATTACTCGTTATCAGAGGTAAATGTGTAATCGATTATTCGCTTTCGCGACCGCCACGTCAAACGTCTCATATTGGCTGAGTGCCGTGTGCCCTTCATCGTGTCATTATGCAAGGGTGCCGAGTAACTCAACGCACGTGTCAGAGTGCATGCCGGACCCGTCACCCCCGTCTCCTCCTTTCCCAAATTGAGATCGTCCTTCACCCAATTATACATTTCCCGTTTCTGGAGCTTCATCGCCACTGCGCAACTGCGACTACTCGGTTCGCGATTCCACTTTCCGGCGGCAGCGGGGTTCCATATAGGCACCGGCGGAGTTAGGCCTCGAGTCGATTTAAAGCCGGTCGATCTGCAGGGTATCCCTCCTCAGGCCGTCAGGTTATCGTCGTGTAATCGGTGCCTCCTAAGACACATCCACCCACCAGTAAGATTTAAAAATCCGACCTTTGTTTTTTTTTTTTTTTTTGGGTCCGATGGCATGATTGCGCTCGCATATCGTGTCACTGGATCCCGATGCTTTCATTATCCTAACCTGATTTCAAATCCCACCCAAATGTGCGTTCCCAGACTAGATGAATCCACCGCCAAATCCCACCCAAGAGAAGCGATCTTCGCCGTCCCCGAGGAAGTATAACGCGAGGCCAAGCCTTCGAACCCAGTGTACACCCGGCGCTCTCACCAAGTCTCTACAAGTTGCAGAGCGTTACCCACACTGCATGGACCTATTGAAAGAGACTGCTTTTCATTTGTTATTCGAATGCCGTCATGTAGTTGTGGCTAGAAATTTGCTTGATGTGTTGTTGGACTGTTGGGATGAGCGTCTGATGGTGTTCAACATAAGGAGTAGAAGGTTATCCTTCACTGAGCAGGATGTTGCCCTCATCACTGGGTTACGGGCATCTGGTGAGATTGTTAATTGGAAATCCCCTGACGGTAAACTGCTGGCCCCGGAAGGATCATTCTACCGTAAGTACTTCTCCACACGGAGACCGGATAGGCAATCCATTGAAGAAATACTTGATAAATGTCTGCGGGGGGTAGCAGATCTTTCAGATGATGACATGGTTCGTATGATCGTCCTCCACATGTTTTCAACCACGCTCTTCACACAATCGTCAAGAACAGTCCCTACAAAACTATGCGACTATCTGGACGACCTCTCCCAACTGTCCAAGTATAATTGGCCGGCAGCCATCCATAAAATGCTTGTCTCGAAAATGTCACATTCATCTAGATGTTTGCAGTCTAGATCTTCCGGAGAGACGAGTAGTGGCGGCACTCTGGCAGGAGCCGCGTATGTCTTACAGGTGAGTCTTATATTCAGCTTATATTGTAATTGATAACTCGATTCAATTACGCGGTAGGTTCCTCTATCGTGTACTCAATTACTCGATAGTGTTCACTATCGCGTCCTCGATGACTCGGTATCATTGTATATATACACCTTTAGTGATTTGCTGATTTCTGTTCTCATTCTGCAGATATGGTTCTTCGAGCACACCAATCTGTTTCAATCCACTATGGGGCCATGTAGTCCAAGAGTGAGAAGGTGGCCGGGAGCTGGGGTGCCGGTGGATGAAGCAAATAAGGGAATCCAAATCCATCACCGATTTCGACCGTATTACCTTCACATATTGGAGACGTTGAATGTCGAAACCGATGTCGTTGATGTCATATCCCCATTACCGGAAGAGTCATCTCTCATCCCCCTCCACCAACCTCAACCTCCCACGTCACCGAGGTCGACACAGTCGTCAACTGTCGACCATCATGTCACTTCCCTTCAGGGTGTTCTGGAGGGGATTAATTCCCTCCTTAATGTCGCCCTCGAACAGAGCGATATGATGGAAAATCGAGGCTTCAGAGTCCCTCAGATTATTGAGGGTATTCAAACCATGCAGAAATGGAATCACACAGTTAGAAGCCTAGTTGACAAACTGGGCGATGCCGTACCAGTAGCTCCCCGCCAACCACCCCAGCAGGTTCATCCGCCCCAGCGTGTCGGCCGAAAGCAGCCACACCCCGTACGAGGTGAGTCAATACGAATGGGGTCAACAACAACGACGGTGCCAGCACATGTTCGTCAGTCCCCCCCTGCGATGCCGGCCGCGTCGCCCGAAATGGACCAGCCGGCTGTGTCACCCCGGCCTGAGGCAGAGCGGCCTCCAACCGAATCGCCTATACCTCCGGCCATTCCTAACCGCCACAAGGTGGCCGCCCACAAGACAACAAAATCAGGTAATTTCCCTATCACCAGCCCGATATCTAATTCGTCATATATATGCCAATCAAGTACTCAATTACTCGATATATGTCTCCATCGTATAATTGATGACTCGATAGATCTGTCAATCGTATAATCGCGTGTACGATAGAGGTGCCCTTCGTGTATTCGATTACACGATGGCATGTCTATCGTAGTGAAACGTTATACATTCCTCTAACTGTTAATCCTCATGTCCGTCATTTGCCTTTTGCATCTTTGTAGCAAGTAGGGCACAAAGGACTTGCGCGGAGGCAGCGCCACCGTCGGTTTTGCCAAAGTTGACGCGCGGGAATGCTCAACTTGTACATAGGTTCCTCCAACAGTTACGCGCTGAGGTTGAAGACGAACCTGCCCCCACTTCTGCCTTCCCACCCGGTCCTCCAGTGCCGAAAGGTAAACGAAGGCGATTAGTTAAGGCATTCCCCGATCTACCGACCCCTCCAGCAGCGGTGCGACCTGCTGAGACCCGGCCGTCTGATGAGAAGGGTGACGATACGCACCTTCGCAGAAAGGGAAAGGAGCAAGTAATGGAGGCTGAAACAGCAGAGGTTCGTCCTACGACCGACGTACCCACCGACTACGTTGGAACTGATATATGCTTCGAAATGGATGTTTTGTCGCCTAAAGACCGAAAGACGATTATGCATTGGATGAGGCACCCAAGGGAGAAGTATCCGACTGATTCATTATACGATCACGACTACTTAAGTTTGCTGCGGACCGAGGAAATAAACTATACGGTACATGCACATTATGCTAATTTAATCGATGGTATTTCGTTGATCGTTATACTTGATGGTTGTTTTAATAAAATACATGCAGGTCATTGATGCGTTCTTTGAACTGCTCCGGAAGAGGCAACAGATGAACAGTGATGTATTGATGTATCCATACTGCTTCTTTGGAGGAATCATGGCTATTAAATATATTGAACTCGTAAGTGTGTGACCGAAACTTATTTTTACATGGTTCTGTCGGCAATCATCTAATATATATACTTCTCATCTCATATTTCATTCTTATGTAGGAGTTCATGCCCAAAGCTGATAATAAACAGCTTATAGATAAGTTGGTCAATAGCCTGCTAAAGGGAATCGACAGGAAAATGACGTATGCCTTCTTCCCAATTCACATAAGCACCCATTACTGCTTGCTGATTCTACACTTCCCCACCCTACGGTGGCGCTTCTACAATCCTCTTACCGGCCATCCAGCGACGCATCCACACCATAAGCTGGCTGCCGATCGTGTAGTTGCCTGCCTGGGTAAGATCCTCTCAACCCACTTCAAGATGAAGGGAGCTGACGGCTGGTTTATGTCCCAAATAAGGGATGCACCCTTCCAACGTAATTCCGCAGACTGCGGAATTTACGTAATGATGTACGCAGCACAGTTGGCGTCGGGGGTCGTCAAACCAGTTTTCGATCAGACGGCCATAACAATGCTCTATCGGCCGATGATCGCGGCAGTCCTGTTAAGGGGAAGTATCGAGAGGGAATTTGACGACGTAGCAGCAGAAGGTATACAGGACATCGCATTGGCCGCTAAAAGATCGTAGTGTACTAGAAAATGCGAAACTACTGTAATTTCCGTAAGGATATGTTCATTACTTGACATATATAGACATTGCAATGTACCTACTCAGAGATTCATGTACATAATGATAGATTCATGTATTAATACTTGCCCTTACATGATTTGCAATTCCTTCAAATAGATCATCACGTCGATGTCTCGACAAATTAGCTTATCGTGAACACGAATGCTCGATATGCAAGGGAAGTACCACTGTCGTGCCTGCGATGACTCGAATAAAGAGCTTATCGTGATCTCGATTGCTCGATGTGGATCCAGGCAAGGACCACGATCATCACGTCGATGACTCGATAGATTAGCTTATCGTGAACACGATTGCTCGATATGCAAGGGAAGTACCACTGTCGTGCCTGCGATGACTCGAATAAAGAGCTTATCGTGATCTCGATTGTTCGATGTGGATCCAGGCAAGGACCACGATCATCACGTCGATGACTCGATAGATTAGCTTATCGTGAACACGATTGCTCGATATGCAAGGGAAGTACCACTGTCGTGCCTGCGATGACTCGAATAAAGAGCTTATCGTGATCTCGATTGCTCGATGTGGATCCAGGCAAGGACCACGATCATCACGTCGATGACTCGACAGATTAGCTTATCGTGAACACGATTGCTCGATATGCAAGGGAAGTACCATGGCAGAAAGAAGTAAATTGCACTCATTTACCTTCGACGACGTGGCTGACTCGCCGGTGGATCAGGGGGGATATGTAGGGAGTTCCCGATCTCATCCCGGATTCGATCTCGCAGCTGAACCATTACTCCATCATCTGGCCCCGACCATTCCCCGGCATGACTACTAGAAGGATGATTGTCAGATGGTTCTTCTATCAATCGGAAACCTTCATCTGTTTCGTACGCGGGCAGCAACCAATCTCTCATGTCAGAATCAGTGGCACTATTGTGTTGCTCGTGAATGAAGTTGTGCAACGCGGCACAAGCATACACAAACTTTGCTTGCATCTCAATTGGATAAGGGGGCATGTTTTCCATAATGTGCCAACGTTTTTTGAATGCCCCAAAGGCACGCTCAATTATATTCCGGAGCGACGCATGTATGTAGTTGTACATCTCATGCCTTCCAGTTGGCCGTCGTTGTTGGAAAGAAGCAACATGATACCTGTGGCCTTGCCCCTTGTAAGGACCGAGGAAACCTAGCTTGTTCGCATATCCTGCGTCAACCGCGTAGTACTTGCCTGGCGGTGGTCGTGGGAAAGAAGAATTGTCGTCTTCTAATACTGAGTCGAGAATTCGCTGATCATGGGCGGACCCCTCCCACCCTGTGACGACATAAGTGAAACGCATGCTGAAATCGCACACACACATGACATTTTGTGTAGTGACCTTTTGTTTACCCCTGTATGCGTTTGACACATCCGACTTCACCTTCGCCATAACATGCGTGCCATCTATTGCACCAACGCAATCTTTGAAATATGGATAAAATTTTCTATTATTCCGAATGTAAGAAGGCATGTGATCGAGTGGAACCATGGTGGAGATTCTAGCATGGAACCATTGCTCTAACGTGGTGAACACCTTATACACATACCGATGTATGGTCTCTTCTGAGTGGGAAAATTCATGCCCCAACTTACGAACAGATGTACCGTGACCCATTAGCTGACAAAATATCATGAGTTGTTGTTCAACAGATGCGCCTCGACTATCTTCCAGACCGGATGCTCTAGCCTGTATACATAATTCAACGAACGTCTGTTTGTTCATACGACATACGTCCCTGCACATTCGATCATTCGTGACAGTATATAACATGTCACGTACCAACTCCTCTCCCCTGTGGCGATGTGGGTGAACAACATTACGAGGTGGATGATTTGATAAATATTCCATAGCAATGGCACACTGCTTAACTATTGCAGCATCCTCATTGTCGTCGCCAAAATACCTCCACCTCTAGAAAGTGAGATTAACGAAATGAACATACTACTGCTTGACAAAAAATAAATTTTAAAACTGCTGAAATGAACATTAAATCTAGGCTTACCAGAGGATCCATGTGTTCCCTAACCAGGAAGTATCAAACAATACTCGTGTAATCAAAATGTGGGGGAGTACACGACAGCCTTCGGGTGTCTATCGTCAATGCGAGTACACGATAGACTCCATTACCGTGGTCGGCGGAGGAAAGGTAGAAGACATAACTAACTAACGAGGTGCACATAGAAGATGTATATATAAGCATTCCCGTCCTCACATGCAAACAGTAGGAGAGAAGGCAATAATGACATGGAGACACTCATTCACCACACACTCATGGCCTACATATAGGTCAGAGGAGTCACATGCATATAGTACCATAAAGGACAAATAATCACATGGAGCATAGTAGGGAGGAAAAAAAATATTAGTTCAACCCACAGGAAGGGCACAAATGCATAGAGGTCAGAGGAGTCACATGTATACAGTACCATAAAGGACAATAATCACATGGAGAATAGGTGGGAGGAAAAAAAAAATAGTTCAACCCACACGAAGTCCACAAATGCATAAAGTGGATACCATCTTATGCAACAGTAATAAAATGACAAGTTTCTTCAAATCTAGATGGGCGGTTTCTTCCCACTCCAAAGGTTCTTCAACCACTGCTCAGCAAAAAATTCATCGTCTTCTAGAGCCAGCCACAGATGTCTATTAGTCTCCGTCGAGAATAATGTCATTGCAAAACTGTACATTGGGTTAGATGGGTCATATTCAGGGAGGCGGCGTAGTAAACGAAGACATTTGTTGATTTCATCAATCTGTACTTGCTTATCAGTGACCTTCGCCTCGGCCAGCATACGATCGTGCTTCTCGGCAAGCGCATTTCTTGCCATCATAGCGTCAGACAGCGACTGGAAGCCGGTAGATATCTCGGAAGAGGAGTACGTCTTCCTCTTCGAAGTCTGACGCTGGGCACCAGGGGTAGGAGGGGTAGGCCTGAGGGGATCACTGGTGGCGTGTGGAGGCATCTGTAGGGGAGTTTGGGAAGCAGGAGAGTCGGCGTTCGGAGGCTCCTACAAACAAGAACATGGAATGTTATTATCACACAAAATGTAACCCAGATACAATGACAAGATACAAGCGGATGATGGGATAACAGTAACGAGGTTTCATGTTTGTGCACCTGAGATTGGTTGCAAGTAGGACGTACTGAGGGGCCAGGGCCGATCGGGCTTCCTTGGATATCACTATCAAGGAGGTGCGAGAAATCACGAGGGTATGTGTTATCTCCCATATCCTCTCCCAAGAACTGATCAAATTCATTGGGAAGCATCCTAGGGTGATCCTCATCGATACCGTGTGAACTATCCGGTGGCAGCTGTGCACTGGGGGGAACCACCTTTTTTGGCCTTCCATTATAAGCCTGCCTTCCAGTAGCATGGTTACCATCGAATATTATCGATAATAGACCCTCCATCTCTCTCGAGTATCCCCAAGACTTCAATCTCATGGCCTTCGGGTGTCTCTGCGGCAGAAGGACATGAGAGTTGGAATGGCAATGAAACATTTTTGCGGAAAAAAATGGGTGACGATACGCACCTGTCTAAAAATATTCCAAAAATCAGGATTTCCGGAGGTATAGGTTTGGGTTGCTTCGTTATACCCACAACCAGTGTACTCTGACATCCACTTCCATGCATTGTAGAGGTACCTAGTCTTGTCATAGTGACTGCGTATTTTTTCTTCATTCACAATTATACCCTTCTTCGCCAACTCGCGGCTTACATAGTCGTATCCTCCGGGTTGAAGACCCTTCCCCTTACGAAATCCGGCCATAAGTGCTTCGGCATACGCTGCGATAAATGCATAGTGCTCTTCCTTGTTCCACTCAACCTGTTTGACATACTTTGATCTCTTGGCTGGGCTTGCCATCTATACCACAAAAGCAAAAGCATATGAGAAGAGAGATGTTGACGTAATCAAGAAACCACATGGAAATCGAGTTATCGAGTAACTGGGTATAAGGAAGACACAGATCGAGTAATCGAGTACTTGATCCTTCCATGGACCGTGGACCCGATTACTCGATCGTCATACATGTCACGATAAAATGACATGGAAATCGAATAATCGAGTCATCGGGTACACGATAGTCAGAAATATCGAGTAAGCGATTACTCGCTTTATGTGTGTACCGTGAACCCGATAACTCGATCTCGAGCCATCTACGATGTCTATTCACGATACACACATGGAAATCGAGTAATCGAGGAATCGGGTATAAGGAAGACACAGATCGAGTAATCGAGTATGCGAGAACTTCATACGTCGATGACCGTGGACCCGATTACTCGATCATCATACACGTCACGATAAAATGACATGGAACTCGAATAATCGAGTCATCGGGTACACGATAGACACATATATCGAGTAATCGATTACTCGATTTATGTGTGTACCGTGAATCCGAGCACAAATCGTTAACCACATGGATATCGAGTAATCGGGTATAAGGAAGACACAGATCGAGTAATCGAGTACGTGATCCTTCCATGTACCTTGGACCCGATTACTCGATCGTCATACACCTCGCGATAACCACAGAGTATTCAAATAATCGAGTAATCGGGTACACGATAGACACATATATCGAGTAATCGAGTCCTCGATTAGTCGATTTCTGTGTGTACCGTGACCCCGATTACAGATCTCGATCCACGGATCACTTTCGCGTAATCGGGTACACAGTCCATGGATCTATCGAGTACTATATTACTCGAAAACTCGATTCCACCGGTGGCTGATCGGGAGAGTCCGATCGGCTCGACAAGAAGAAGTTTTTGATTAATAAATACGGAGATCGGGGAAGAGGTGAAAACAGATGACAGTAACAACTGTTACAATTGGCCTAAAGTAAGCAGATCGAGCACAAATCGTTACACGCAGAGGCAGTAAACCCGTCAACGAAATGTTAAAATTCGAAAAAATCAAACAATCAGGGCCGTGTGCTTACCGAGACGTCAATGACAAGGGACGGTCTTCGACGACGGTGCGGCGGCAGGAGATGCAAGAGGGAGGGAAAAATGGTTTATTGGGGGGCGGGGGAGTCGCGTGCGAAACGGTGGAAGGAAGATTCAAGGACGGGAGTGATGGCGGCTGGGATGAGAAAGAGCGATGAACGGAAGGAGAAAGGAAAAAAAACCCTAGGCAGCCCGTGATTTTTCGTCAGCCTGATGCTCACTCGAGTGAGAATCAGCCTTTCAGGGGTGAAAGGTGAAAATTTATCACCTTTCACCGTCAGGACCCACTATTCACACTTTCAGCTAAACAAACATAAATCAGGTGAAAGGTGAAAATTTTCACCTTTCACTGTCACCGACCATTTATCACTCTTTCAGCTTCCAAACGCTTTTCACCCTGAAAGGTGAAAATTTTCACCTTTCAGGCCTGAAATATGCTTTTTTTCACCCTGAAAGGTGCTTCCAAACGCACCCTTAATATGAGCCGCACCGGGCTCTTATTGTAACTCGACTCCATGAATTATAGAGTAATGTTACTTGACCCCTGGTAGTACTAGGGGAAGGTTAATATGTGATGCACGTTTGGAATGTCTGCAACACATCTCATCTCATAGGATCGTGATTTAGTAGGCAGGCATTTTATTAAAAACGATTCTCTCCAATTGTTATTCTTGGTAGATGGTAAATATTCAATTATGACTATCTGCAAACTGATCCTTTGTGGGATTATGTGTGGAAATTTAGGGTTCCTATGAGAGGAAAGCATTTTGCTTCGAAAGCATGCAGAAATGGTCTACTTACTGCTGATAAATGTCAGGCTTCATGGATACTCAAATCTGTATGTTCTCTATACTTCTCATTTGGAGTCTACTCGACATTTTGTTATTAAAATTTCTTACTGCTATTGTCTTAAGAATGAACTGTGTACCTTTTGCAAAGATGATAATTAAGGAGAAGAGTTTATGATCGAATCAAGCAAAACACTTTGTCCTTAAGACAGAATTCGCCCTCCCTACGGTGCTTAGGACTCTTGGGCGTCTGCCTCCCAGGATAAGACGATCAACCACGTACTGTAGGAGCACTCCAAACAGCACGCGCAGCGAACCACAGTGTGCAATGCAATCACAGAATGAAGAGAGGAGGAAGAAGAAGATGTAGGAAAATTCCATACAGAAAAACCCGTTTTCCAAGCTTTTATAGAAATCCCGTTAAAACCCGTTGAAACCATACCGTTTCCCGTTAAAGCCCGTTGAAACCCTTTCCCGTTAAACGGACGCGTCCGTCCGTTAACGGTCATAATAAAACGGACCCGTTTTGGTTGAACCAAAAATGAATAGAAAACCAAACCAATAAATTTGTCCCAAAATAATATTTTCTTGTTGACCCAACCCAACCCAACCCAACCCGACCCGACCCGGCCCGGCCGGCCGGCCGCGCGTGCGAACCGAACCGAACCGAGCCGGCCGGCCGGCCGGACGGACGGCGGCGGCGGCGGCGGCGCGCGCGCGCGTGTGGGTTAGCCCACCTAGGTGCATGGGTTCAACATCTCTCTCCCCCACAAAAGTGGGGTGGCCCTTGGGCCTAACTTATAAGGCCAATCTTGAGCCTTATATACCATCCACAACCCATCCTTGGTGTGGATGTGGGACTATTCATCCTTCACCCAATTCACTCATTCATCTCATAGTAAGTGGGTTTTAAACATGGGTTAGTTCACTCTCTTTAATACCCAATTATGGGTTACCACTAACACCCATTACTAACACATTTTTTATTTGAATGTGGCTTCTTTAGACATGTGGGCACAAATCGTGGACATCCAAATTCCTAATTATATTACTAACATTTGTGATTTTATAAGATACTTAAGGTGCATTAACAACAGACCAGCCAGAAGATTTCTCAACATTCAACCATTAGAGGCAATAATGGTAAGCATCGATGTCCTATAGAGACAACGAAATGCTATTATTTTTAAGCAGGAGAAGCATAGCTTATAGAGTATAGTGAACAAGTGCAAACTGTATCTAAAACAGCTTCACACATCATATGTGACAGACCCCAGCCAACCTCAAGTTCATTGTCTAGTTCAAAAATTTTACAGATGGATTCCTCCTCCCCATGGGTTTTTTGTCTTAACTTTCATGGGGCTTTCAAAGCTCAAACTAAGGGGCCGTTTGGGGCGTGATTAAAAGCAATGGGATGTTTTGCTATACTGTAGCATCTGGATATTTTATATATCCAGCTGAAATACCTCAGGACGTGTTTCAGTTGGATGTAAAAATTCACATGAATGCTACAGTAGATATCCAAAATCCAAACTGGATATTTTTGCAATAATTACGCCCCAAACGGCCCCTAAAGTGGCAGCGGCTGGTGATGTTATCAGTGCTCATTTGGGAAATTTTATAGCGGGATATGCCTGCCAAGTGGAAGCCTATAATGCGGTTCATGCAGAAGTGATAAGTTGCTCCTTGGGATTTCAATTAGCTGTTTATCTCAATATCCCTTTCCTGCAATGTCAAGGGGATTCGAAGTTAACAATTGATTTAATCAACCGTCCAAAGCTTGCTGGCCCCTGGTATGGAACCGTTGTGAAGCTTCACCAGTGTCACCGGTGAAGTTTCACCAGCCGTCGGAATCAATGGCGGCCAAAAGACACGTCTTAGACCGAACGCACATTATACCTGTGTGCGCTGTCGATTCCATATGATCGACGGCGGGTGAAACTTCACCAGCAGGCTCACTGGTGAAGCTTCACCAGCAGATCTGGACTCCCCTTGTATGGTATGCTAAAGCCTATCTTAGAATTCGGTCCTTCAGACAAATATATCAGAACAACAAATTCTATCATGTGTAAAGAGAACAGAACCAAGTTGCTGACTTGCTAGCAATTTTTTGAGCTTCGCATTATTCTGTTTATTGGCTAAAAACATCACTAGATGAAATTAGATATGCTCTTTCTTTAGATTGTACAAGACACTTGTTTTCTCGTGTCTGTAAGTTGTAAACTTTGTATTTTATATATAAAAAAAAACAGCCAACCTTGGTTTACGAGTGGTGTGATTTTCAAGGTGTCGAGTGCACTTGCACCGGGCGGGCGCATGATTAAAACCTCTATATAATGATTCATGTTAACCTCTATATAATGATTCATGTTAGAAAGGATTAAAACATAATACCAATGAGCGTTGGTGGGTAGGGGTGCAAGAGGGTCGGGCTATTATGGGCAGGAGGTTGGCCCTGCCCGAGCCCTAATAGCTAGAACCTTGGCCTAGCCCAACCCTAGAGCTAAGCCAATTCCAAAAAATCTAGCCCTACCCTATCCCTAAGCGGGCTTAGGGTCGGGCTGCTGGCTTTCAGGCCTTTCAATTGGCATAATATTTTTGTGACCCAAAAATTGAAGACACAACATCTTTAATGAGATTCAGAAGATACTAGCTAAATTAAAACCTGAAACATCTCTAACGAGATTCATAATGGCCACTATCATATAACTAAAGCTTATTAAATCTAGAGTTATTATTATCATACTTGTATCCCAAAACGTATATTGGTTTGGCAGCTTCAAGCATCCATCTCCAGCATTTCCGGTAATTTAACTCATTTTTCTACACAACTAATTAGTGGAAGTAGAACAGATAGCACTTACATTGTAAAAAGGACACCCTTGTAGGTGTTTTGTTGTGTAGGGGGAGTTAGTTACTGCAGCTATGCTACAAGTATTTGCTTAGGGTTTGGGAGGCTCAAATCTTCAGTTCTCAGCGTTAGATGGCTCGTAACCATAGGATCATCGCCACTCGGATGAGCTCCAACAAGATTGAAGCATTGAAGCAGTATAATCTTCCACCCAGGATCTGAATGATAGACATCACAACAACATCACAACAGATTTCTTCAAAAGAGAAAATCAGAAGAGCTTGGCGAGATTGGACCTAGAAGTGGTAAAATCGAGATCTTTAAGCCGTCTGCCTCTCCACATCAACTTCAAGTATGCACGTTCTTCGTCGGAGAGAAGAGGAAGAGAGGTCACAAACTCACAGCTCAAAGCGGCGGGGAAGAGTTGCAGAAAGTTGCAACTCGCAAGGAGTCTTAGGCTAGGGTTTGCAATTGGGTTTGAGGAGAACTGGAAAAGTCGAGAAGCAAGAACTGAGAAGTAAAAAAAAATGTGGGTTTACGGCCTTGCGGGCTTATGTAATTTTTTTTACCTGGGCCCTTACCCGACTCTAAGTTTAGCAAGCTTGAGATTTTGGCCCGTACCTGCAGTTTTGCAGACTGGCCCGCAAAAGTTGCATCCCTATTGGTGGGATGGCAAGTACATGCTTCGGAAGGCATAGATCTTAAGTTCGAACCCTCACTCCATGGCTTATACATGCCCGATGGTGTGGCAACAATGGTGCACTAAGAGGCAGGTTGCCATACCCCTTTCTAGTAGGGTCCTAATAGTTCAGCACCCCTTACTTAAACAAAAAGATTTTTTTGTGTGACTACAATGGCTCAGGTAATGGATGCTCAACAATCTAGCAAAAAAAAAAAAGGTAATGGATGCTCAACCACACAGAACCAAAGTCTAAGATCTCCCTTAGTGAAGTGTCACTGAAGACCATTGCACCACCTCTTGTTGAGGTTATAGACTATAAGAAGGTCTTTTTGTCATTTTGGGTGAGGCGAATCTCTTCTCCTTTTTAGCTAAGAGTTTTGTGAAGGTTTTGATAATAAAAAGATTGACGGCGCACATACGCTATATGTGTGCATTTTAGCGGTTTAGGCTCAAACAGCCGAGTGCATGCGCAAATCATATTTGCTGTCACATCCTGAAGATCGACGGCTCTCTGGTGCCTTAGACAACAGGGTGCATTTCCATCAATACAACTCATTAAGCTGTGAGTAAAGAAAAATGCTTCTTCTCCCACTTTTTAATCTTCTACTTTTTCTTCACGGCTACCTCACGTGCCGCTTAATAGCTTTTATTGGCTTTTACCACATTAGAACGTGAGTTTAGCCGTGATAAAAAAAGCGGGAGATGTAGCATTACTCGATGTGTAAAATTGAAGTGAAGTCAGTCAGGAAAGTAGGGGAAATTACCAATGATTGTTAACACGTGCGAAGTGGGAAAAGGTTATCAATCGAAGTGAAAAGGCGGGGCCCGCTCACAGCCGAGACTGCCGCTCGCTCGCACGTGTCTCCTGCTTCCCATACCCGACGAAGAAAATCCGACGAGAAGAAGGTGGCCGACGACCAACTCGCAGCTCTTCCCGGAGGTGCATGAAGGGCGGATCATCCGGACGGCGGCCATGAAGGGCGGCGTCTACTCGGCGCCGGGCGATTACGTCCACTTCAAGTCCCAGGTCCCCCTCCACAAGATCCCAGTACGTATTCCCTCCTTTCAAATTCCTCCCGGAAATCACTCATTCATTCACGCGATCCAATCTCTCCGTTTCTTGCGGCGGATGCGTGTTTCTTGATCTGCTCGTTTGGGCTTGAATGTCATCTGTTTTTGCCTTTTCTTCACTTGTGATCTGGTTTTTATTTTGGTGTTCTATATTCGAGTTGGAATATATATATGTTTATTTGTATAATCCCGTGTCGTTGGCGCACCCCTCGGCGGTGGATGAGCCGCGTTAGACCGGCTTGAATCGTACTCCCTTCGTCCGGAATTAGTATTAACATTTGGTTTTCCAAATTAACTGAAATGTTTTGGAAAACCAAATGTTACTATTAATTACGGACGGAGGGAGTAATTTCCGGTGGGTGATGAGTTAATCCTTTGTGGGCGGCTTAAATATGCGATGGGTTGAATCTTTTGCAGATGACTTAAATATGCGAATGGGGTTTGTAAATGTTAGAGAGGCCTTAGTGTCATGATCCACTAAGATTTAGCCCCATGTTACACAATTTTTGATGTTTCTTGTATGGTCTAATTGATGCTGTGGAGGTGATGTTCACCGGTTTTTCTTACGGTTTAAGCTGTATTTCGAGCAGTATATGTACGGAGCCCATCATCAGAGAAAAAAAAGATTAAACAGAAGATCACAATGATCTAATGTAGTTGTTATGTTCAGTTCCAGTATTGAACAACTGATGTGCAATTTCTTTCTGCTTAGGTATTTTTTTGCCAATTGTTGCATTATGGTGTGTCACTTCCTTTGTTACAGATTGGATCAAAACAATGGAGATATTATGATTTTGGTCCTAAGGTGATTTCTCCACTAATTTGTCTCCCAGGCATAGCAGGGACCGCTGATGTCTACTACAAGCAAGTCATGTCCTTGTCCATGAAGGTATAAGTAAGCATCTTTTATAAATTCTATCACTATCTCATAGCAATTGTATAAATGGGACAGGTTAAAACTATTGTTATCATTATTTTGTCGAATGACTTGAATTCATTAGCGATTCTAAAGGGAACTGAATTGTTGGAACTCATTTAATCGAATCCTTTGGAACATCTTAAATAGAAAACAGATTATGTTAATCAATTTTGCATATCAATTAGTTAAGATGCCATTTTTTTTCCCTCCAAACAAGTGGAAACAAGTTGTGAGGCATAATGGTCAATGACTGCTGCATTTTTGAAAGAAATTTCATGACCTATCTATCTACCTATCTCTATATATAAAGATATCACATCGATACGAAAGACAAATCAAGGGATTTTCTTCGTCATGCTTTATGATATCATAAGTGAGCCTTGAGCTAATTAGAAAAACTTGTGTTTCAGGGGTATAGAGTTATTTCAGTTGATATCCCACGAGTGTGGAACCATGTGGAGTGGATTCAAGCATTTGAAAAGTTTTTGGACACCATCGATGTTCATCATGTAAGTCAATGATTTTAAGTTTATTTTTTATTTAATTTTCTTTAAGAGAGGTTTGTTTTTGGGCCGATACAATAAGTTTTACTGTCACATTTGGATAGAAAAACAGAATTTATATACCTTGTTTTGGCTATTGATTTTGAACGGCCGTAATGGTCTCACATAAGATCCAGATATCTTGTACAAAATGGATGAGGTGGAAGAATATAAGGAACCAGAATACAAATGACTACATTAAATAGAATGCTAGAAGTAGGTCCAATGGATTATATCGTGAGTGGATGTGGTCTTGGATGGTCTGGCATATGGAAAGATATTGGATGGGTTTGGATAGTCCGAATATATGTTTTATAGTAGATCCTTATATTTCTCAGGGCACAATAAGTAAATATGTTAAGTGATGATCGCTTTATTCTAATTTTGTAGACCCTAATTTCACGACCATTTTTTTTGGTAATTCTAATTTCACGACCATTGCTTACTAGTTAATCACCACTGTTCATTCTAATGCAAATCTGTGGCTGAGGGTAGAAAATATGCTCTAGCATTTGGCTATTTCGCGGGTAAAAAATGAGCATTAAAACAGAGCATGATGATATGTTCATTGGGAGTAGAAGTAATGATTTAACAACTTACGACTATCCTCTTTATGCTACATTTGACTAGTGCTTGGTCATAGGTGCATCTTTATGGTACGTCCCTTGGAGGATTCCTGGCACAACTTTTTGCTCAGCACCGCCCTCGCCGTGTAAGGTCTCTGGTGCTCTCAAATTCGTACTTGGATGCACGTACCTTTTCAGCTGCAATGCCATGGTCCGCCGTGTACGTACTCTCGTATATTTTTATTTGCTAGAAGTAACTCGATGATGTTTCTGGTTTTTTATACTAGGATGCTATTAATAAGTCTATATTGTCACTTAAATGTATGTACTGTCTACTGGCTTTACATTACAAGTGCCTGTATCTGAGATAAGATATGTAATCAACACAACATTGATAATAGAATAGAACAAATATTCCGTTCTGTTTAATCTTAAAAAGGCGTACTTTTTATTTAGTTTCAGATATGATCTCCATGTATTAAGTATTTAGAAACAGCACCTTGAATATTAGTTATCACAGTTAAGCTTTAAACTTACGAGAATTAACTTCTTTTTTTGATTAATTATGGGGCAACATTATGTACTTACACTGAGCTGACATAATAATACCAGAACATGATGCGTGATAAAAAGAAAATTGTGAGTAAATGTGGTTGATGAATCTAAGTCAGACCAAAAACCAGTGGACTCAGTGGAGGTGTTCCTGTAAGTGTTTATATTGACATGCTGAAATTGCAAATTGCGTGGACAGTCAGCTCTCTTATTGCTGGTTCCATTAAGCACTATCTGTTGAGACTGATACTTCGACCTACTGCACCAAAAGGTGTTGACATATTGTAGATGACTAGGGAATTAGGTGTGGGAGCACATAACTCCTTGGTTTATGAATACATAGCCCTTATAGGGCTGCCTTCTGTCAAAAGAAAGTGTGGTGTCATGGCAGCTGGAGACTTTGGAGAGAAGCTCTTAGCTTCTTCTGAATCTACAGAATTCTTGTGCTAGCCATATGCTAAATCTCCGGCCAGAAGCTGCATGTGTGTCGCAGTGACACATGCAAACGTACTGAAGCATACTCATAGTGTCTTCTAAGAAGATGAACATTGGAATCGAGAATTATAGCTATTGGGATCCATATAGATATATTTATATATTTGCAACATGTATGCACCTAAGCTGTCCCCAAACACATTCTGTGTCAAGTTTTGTGTATATAGGTGGCTAGTGTTTATATGATGTGACATTTGATTGTTACTTTCGCTGTTGGCATACTGATCTGATCATATTTTTTAATTAAGGTTATTGTTGGTAATAAGATGAGAAATCTTTTGTTGAAATGGATAGAAGGAGCCAATTTTCATTGTCGTGGATAGTAGATTTAGGAAATCCATCTCTATGTGCTTCTTTTTTAATCTACACTGAGTGTAGGTGGGATTTTAGTTTCAGTCTTCAATAATGTTGTTTAGATTTTATGGATAACAAATTTGATCAATTATTGTGGACTGAGCTTGCTTAAATAGATGGTCTTTATATACACGCTTCTGAATATATCATGCCATTTATATTTATATTTATATATATATATATATATATATATATATATATATATATATATATATACTTAGGTGGTGTTTTTATTATTATTATTATTCCGAATAGTGTTAACAGCTTGTATCCGCCAATTTGTGTTTTCCTTTTTGTTGCAGTGTTAGTTGGGCGCCTTCCTTTTTGCTGAAGCGATACATCTTAACAGGAATTCCCAAAGGTCCACACGAACCATTCATTGCTGACTCTGTGGATTTTGTTGTTTCTCAGGTGAAGGGGCACATAATTCATTACAATGGTTTTTAATGTAATATAAGTTGTGTGATTACATCCTGTGCCATGTACTATTATGGGTTATTTGACAAACTATTGATTGTCTTTCTATCATAGAAAAATACACTATTCATATACATACTATAATTAGTGGCTTTTACCAACAATTTAAGGTCGGTGACATGGATCTTACGTCTCCATTCTAGCCTGGTTTGAGCCAACTCTTTCATAAGAGATAGTTCTCTTAGGCATCCCTATCCATCTTGTGGCATCATTTAGACACATCCCTCTCCCTCTTGTAAAGAATGTACTATGGGCAGAAATAAAAAAACATATTCTGCACTACGAACATTGATGATGCAGATGGCATTTTCTTAGACATTGTTTTTATGTCATTTATTATCTAATTGGAATTATGTCTTCTCTACTTAATTTAGTACTGCCTCTGTCCCCCATGAATAGTCCGATTTGGTTCTTCTAAATGAAGTGATTTTAGTTCATTTTAAAAAAACTAATGGAACTATCAAAGTAGGAGAGAGGGAGTATGTAATTGGAATAACATATTATCTATTTACAAAAAGTTTTTTTTTACTATAAGTAAATAAAAACATGCCATTTTGTTAAACACTGAAAGCTGTTTGCACACGTGTGGATTTCACAGACACTATAATAAAGATTAATTCGCCAACCCCAAATAGTTGGGAAAAAACGCTACTTGATTATGATTATGATTATGACTATAATAAAGATTAATGCACCATTCTACTCAATTTAAAAAAGGAGGTTACACTTTTTTCCTCACAAAAGTAGTACTCGCAAAAATAGCCGAATCATTGTTGAAGTATGGAATTATTTGAAATCTTAGGTTTAGAAAACAAAATGTATGATATAGAGGATGCATAAAGATCCTTAGTTTTGGAAAAATAGAAAAATGCAGTAGTGAATAAATTGAAAAGTATTAATTTATGTAGGGATGAATGGTTTGCCACCCTCTGTATTTTGATGGACTGCCGTATATTTGGCTTTGCAGTTGTGCCTTTTGGCTATGTTCACTTGTTGACACATGGTCATTTGTTTGCATTGGTTTCTACAACATTGGATGACCTTAGAGAAGAATGGCAGGGAAAGTAAGCTTTAAGCCTTTAACGGTTCAATAGGAAACCTATACCTCTTTGGGAGTTCAAGTCCTGGGGTAAGGTTTGTGTCCTTTAACATCCAAGGGTCAGGGGGGAAAACTGCGTTAGCCTTTAGGTATTCTCCCTGAAACACTTCTTCAACCCGAAGCTTCTAGTGTCGTTACATATCGTTTGAATGGAATGAGGGGAAAAACCAATTTTCTATTCTATAGTGGCATGCTCTGTTTGAAGCTAGTGGCAACTCTGTTTTTATTATTCCTGTGTTTATCTCATGCCTTTCCCTTGTTGCATTAATGTCTTCATTTTAATTTTAGAAGATTAAATTTCATTCTATATTTATTCATCATTCCAGCATTTGTTTTATGAGCTTTGTACCTTTTTACTTCCGCAATTGTGGACCTTTTCTTTTGATATTATATGTATATTATAGAAACATCATATCTTAACTAATGTAAGTACTTATCTCATTGCATTGATTTGCATTACAGGTTGAGACACTCTCAAGAGAGGACCTAGCATCTAGGTTGACTTTAAATGTGGACCCTGCTTCAGTTGGATCTCTATTACTTCCTGATTCATCTATTACGATTATGGATGTGAGTTGCTGAGTTCATGTTCACATATTGTTTCTTACCTATACACAAATACTGTGAGAGAAACATTGAACATGCTGCACATCCAAATGCTTTTTTTTTGGTCTAATTTCTTTTCATAAGTGCTATTTCTAGCAGAACTTTCTGAAAATCAGGAAAATTTTGAATATTCTAACTGGTGGTTTACAAAGTTGTGTCATGCAGACAAATGATTACTCTGCCGTTCCTCAGCCACTAAAAGATCAGTTGAGTGAAAGATATCCTGGTGCAAGGCGAGCATTCTTAAAGAGCGGTGGAGATTTTCCATTTCTTTCACGCCCTGATGAAGTTAATCTACATTTGCAGGTATATAACAATCATCTGTTATAAATTACTATTATCATCATTAATAAATGTGCTACATATTAAGATCTTCCTTCCGAGTGGAACTTTAGTTTTAGTAGTTTGGGCTTGAAACACGAACATGGAATCTAGATGTAATTGTACTAATGCCCATGAAGGATCATTATGCAATGCATATCTGAACTTTATGGATTGTAGATCTGGTGGTCATCACACTGCTTACTAAGTGATAAATATCACGGCTGACATACTATGTTTGGTTGAGGTGTTGATTTGATCATTACTTCCATAAACTTCTTGAAGATAGTAGCTTGATGGTGTGATTGTGTGTTTCCGTTGCTTTATGCAACTTGGTCTACAGTGAGTGATTAACTGTTTTACTTCTATGAGAGCTGTATAAATGATCTGTGGACAAAAGAACACAAAGTTATGCAGTGTTATCCTGCCCCAAACTCTTTAGTGAAATTTTGATTTTTACAGTTACATCTAAGGAGAGTTGGAGTTGAAGTTGGGCCAGATTTGGTCTGCGGTTTTACAGCTGCCAATGCCAGTGGCCCTAGCAATGAAAATACTGGAGGGGATGATAATGATGATCCTCCAAAGGTTTCTGGAGAAAGTACAGCAGAACCTGTTATTTCTGCACTTTCAGAACATGTTATTCCTGCACTCTCAGCTTCAACTGTTGAAACTCATGATTCAAAGGACCAGCTATCAGACAGTGAAAACATTTCTTTGTTAGATGATGATACGTGAGCCTGGTTGTTGTAATACATCCTTGATTGTTGTATTTCTTTGTCCATAATGATATGTATTTGGGTCATGATGATTGAATATTTATTGTTGATATAGTTTTATTCATTGATAAGTTAGGCTGGTGATTCATAAACTGTTCTTTTCATTTACAATTTTGTCACCTCAGAGAAAAAGTAAATTATCATTGCTGCTGCTGAGCATGAGCTGTGGAGGAGGAGTTCTTCTTCCGCACTATTCCTTTTGTTTCTGGCCAATTTATGGTGTAAATTCCGTGCTTGAAAGAGTGGGACGTTGTACCGAACATGAATTACTTTGTTTGATGAACCCTAGGCGCTTAGCCGTATGAAAGATTAGACCTTTTACCCAACATGAATTGCATTTCGTTGATGAATAGAAATTCTTTATTTAATCTGCAGATCAACGACTTGCACCAGGTGCGTCTTGCATTGTTTAATCTACAGTCGCGCACCCCCCCCCCCCCCCCCCCCAGATGCGCCAGATTGCATGGGAGATGTGTATTTGGCGCATGTTGGTAAAATTAGGTTTAGGCCATCACTCTGCGTTTTTTCATATTATCCGGAATCTGAGGAGTGTTCAGTGTCGGAGAAGAAGGTAGAGCGTTCCGTCCGACATCTCTATCCATATCATCGCCGGCATTGGCCCCATCACCGTCGAAGTCGGGAAAGGTCATTTTCGCGCTAAAAAGGGGGAAAACGAGCGGAAAAGACTGGGTATGCAAAAATAACTTCAACGAAGGCATCGTACATCAAAAACGGTACGTTAAGTTCAAATACTATGATTTTTATAATGAAAGTTGGTTCCAGAGAAGAAAGTTGAAAACTTGCCAAGTTTTCAACTATTTACAATATTGTGTCTTCGACAACACGACTGTCACAATAGTCGTGTTTTATGCTACACGACTTATAGACAATACTTTTCACTCATACAATTTTCTATATATCGTGTCTTACAGTTTTCTAACTAATTTCAGTATTTTAGTGGTAGGTACTGATAGAGAAGATACATGTGTGCTTACACTACGATAGAGTTTTTACAAATTCTGATGCGTACGTGGGCGGGAAACGGAAGCTCATGCAGCAAGTGGAAGAAAGATTACCGCTGAAGTCTGCAGTTGGTACATTATCTGTGTCATATCGTGTTGATTATGAATCCCCATACCTCCTTGAAGATGATAAAGATGTGGAGTCAATATTGTTCCTTCACAAGAGTAACTAAGGCACAAATGGACCACTCCACCTATACGTGGAGTGGACTTCTACTGGCAATAACATGGAGACTTCCACTCTCAGTAAGGAAATGAATTCCAGTGCAAATAAGGAGGAGGAGATGATACCAGAGGCAGAAGTAAGGCCGGCCAGTAAAACACCGCTGGAGAGGCCGTCCAGCCCAAGCAATAAGACACCCGCATCAGTAGTTAAAGGAGGAAGAGATTTCTAAGGCATGGATACAGGCAAGTCGTGTACTATTATAGTTGACTATAATAGTACACGACTAGAAATTTGGTCGTGTCTTATGCAACACGACTATATACATAGTCGTGTCATTTAGTACACGACTATATATGAAGTCGTGTTGCATAAGACACAACTTGACTACTTCCAGTCGTGGTATCAAGGCCATTCATAGAAATTTTTTCATGCAGATTGGGAGAAGGGGAAGAAGGTGAAGATGAAGACCAAGATGAAGATTCCAGTTCAGATGAAGAAGAATTCTTCGATGAAGAAGAATTACCATGGTTTGCAGATGAGTGGGATGAGCCTCTTCCACTACCAAATTTTCGCCAGGCAGATCCGACAGGAAGAGACCACTCTGTGCCCGATATAGAACTCCAACATGCAGCAATAACATCGACTTCTAGAGTTCCCACGGCAAGAGACACATCTAAAGGGAAATCTGTCACGTCGGAGCCGCAAGATTTAGAGGACGATGGTGACAGTGGTTGGTATTGGGGTACCTATTCACCACAGACCAGTCCTGCAAAAAATTATGAGGAGGAGACGATGTTGACCGGCAATTTGCAAGTAGACGACTATGAGGCACAACTTGCCTTAGGGGCTAGATTCGAAAGCGTGAAGCAGTTTAAGATGGTTCTTACTGATTTCGCAATCAAGAGGAAATTCATGTTCAAAGCGGTGGATGAGACAAGGACACATTTGCTACAAAGTGCAAGATTAGAGGGTGCACGTGGTACATATGGGCTTCGAATCTACTTGAAGGAGTCACTGTGACAAGGAGGGAAGGAAGGCATACATGCGCCACTTTGATAAGTTCTAAAGATCATCCATTGGCATCACACCTATAGATTGCACGGAAGTGTCATGGCCTCCACAATGATTCAAACTCCATAAAAATAGTTAATATGCAATAGTACATTTGATCGTTTAAAATTAAACCCTTGCAAGTGCACAAGGCAATTGTACTACGGCAAGTATTAAAGGGTTGTCGAACCTCAGAGACGATGAATACTTTACCAAATTCAAAAGAAGAAAAAGATGTAATTTAATTAATTCTAAAGAAAGCAATGAACTTTAGCTAGTCTAACTGAGATTTAATCAATATGGAGAAATATCAAGGCAAAGAATCCACCACTAGACATGCAATTACTACTCTCAATTATTATTAAGCATAAGTTAACATGATATGGTAATTCATGTTCTTGATCGGACACACGAATTACTAATGAATTCACTAACGTTCTTGATCGGACACGAAAGTTCATCCACTATTTTGTAATCAATCCTATCCTTGATCGGGCATAGAATCAATCACAACTCTAGTATAATGCAATTAATCTTATCCTTGATCGGGCATAAAATCAATCACAATATCTAATTTCATTCATAATCAATCAAGTCTATGATCAAGCACTCAAAAGAATACTCATGAAATTGCATTAAGTATAAATCAAAATCAACTTTATAAAATTAAACTATTAAGAGTAGCAATACACATCTAGGGCTTCATCAAGCCTTGACAAGGAATTTAGTTACACATAGAAAGGGAGAAAAGAAAAGCCTGTTTATGTAGATCCATCGTCATGAATCCTTCTTCTTCTTTGCTCCAAAAGATCTCATCTCTTGCTCCTCTCTAGCCTCCAATAAAGCTCTGGTTCTCCAAGGTTGAATGCCCAATACGTTCTCCCATAAGGCCTATTTATAATAGTGAAGAGAAACCACGAAGTCCCCTTCCAAATTCAAGTCAAAATAGGTCTTATTTCGATTTTCCGTATACGGCGATCGATCACTCCGTATTAACGATCGTTCGCTTTTCGATCGATCGCAATTCCTTCGTTATTTTCCCCCGATCGATCGCTTTGCCGATCGATGCCGTATGATACCGATCGATCGTAGTTACTGTCTTGCACGGATCAAAAATTCCAGTAGATACGATCGATCGTTTTTATGCCGATCGATCATTTCCTTCAATACAGTGCTTTTGCGGCTCTGGCGATCGATCGCATTGATAGCCGATCGATCGTAGTTACTGTTCATAAACTTCAAATAGCTATAACTTTCTATCCCGAACTCTGAATTGCGCGTGGTTGGTGGCGTTGGAAAGCTGACTTCTTGAGCTTTAACATGAGACTTGAATCAGTCCAATCTGAGATTTGTACACGAAGTTATGATGATTTAACCATTCGAGTTACTTTTCTCTTCATTTCTGTGTATTACTCTTGTTTCCTATAAAAACCAAAAACTATATTAAAGTAGTAGTTATTCTAATCAAACACTAGCATAAACATAAGTTTAGGAGATAATAAAACACATATTTCATGACTAGATCAACATTGAGAAACATTGGTGCGTAAAAGTCAACTATAAAAGGGCATGGAGGGCAAAAGAGGAATTGATTTGATTGATCGATGGCAACCCCGAAAACACATATCAGATTTTGCCACATTACGGAAAGGAATTAGAGCGGTCTAATCCAGATACACATGTGGTGATAGAAAGATCTTTTGATATACCTGAAATTGAAATTGAGGTAGCCGGATACGACTTCAGACGTGTCTTTTGGATGTTCGACTCGGTCGCAAGAGCATTCCGAAGATCACTGAGGCCGCTGCTCACTGTTGATGGAACATTCCTAAAAGGAAAGTACCCTGGAGTTTTACTGGTTGCAACAATACTCGACGGGAAGCAATGATCTACATATGAAATATGCATTTTATTATCTCATAAATTTATATTTATGCTAGTGTTTAATTAGAATTACTACTACTTTAATATAGTTTTTAGTTTTTGTAGGAAACAAGAGTAAGATAAAAAAAATGAGGTGAAAAGTAAATTTAATGGTTAAATTATCATTACTTCGTGTGCATATCTCTGATTGGACCGATTCAAGCTTTATATTAAATTTCAAGAAGTCAGCTTTCAACGCCACCAACCACGCATAATTCGGAGTTCAGAGCAGAAAGTTCTAACCATTTCAATATTGTGAACAGTATTTACGATCGATCAGTATTCATACGCGATCGATTGCCAGAGCCGAAAAATAGTGTATCGAAGGAAACGATCGATTGGCAATAAACACGATCGATCGTATCTACTGGAGTTTTTGGATCTGCACAATACAGTAAACATGATCGATCGGTATAAAAGTGATCGATCGGCTGATGAGATAAAACGGACGATCGGCGTGACAACGTTGAATTTAACGAAGGAAAGTGTGATCGATCGGCTATACAGAGCGATTGATCAATTTGTGTGCCAAAACTGAAATAAGACCTATTTTGACTCGGATTTGGAAGGGGACTTCGTTTTGGGCTATCTTGGAGATCACCTTTGAGCTATATTGCAGGCTAGAGAGGAGCAAGAGAATGAGTCTTTTGGAGTAAAGAAGAAGAAGGATTCATGACGATAGATCTATATAAACAAGCTTCTCTTTTCTTTCTTTCTATGTGTAACTAAGTTTTTATTCAAGGCTAGATGAAGCCCTAGATGTGTATTGCTACTCTTGATAGTTTAATTTTATACAGTTGATATGATTCATGCTTAATACTATTTCATGAGTTTCTTTTGAGTGCTTGACCATAGGCTTGATTGATATGAATGAAATTAGATCTTTTTAATTCCTGTGCCTAGCTAAAAGTAGGCTAGTGTTAATTCTATGCCCGACCAAGGATAGGATCATTAGCCCAAATGATAATTCTATGCCCGACCAAGGATAGAATTAACTATAATAATTTATAATGGATGAACTCTCGTGTCCGACCAAGAACGTGAGTAGATTCATTGTGATTTGTGTGTCTGACCATGAACACAAGTTACCATATCATATTAACTTATGCTTAATAATAATTAAGAGTAGTAATTACATGTCTAGTGGTGGATTCTCTGCCTTGATATTCTCCATATTGATTGAATCCCAGTAATTTAGTTAAAAGTTCATTGCTTTCTTAGTCTAGAATCAACACTATTGCTTTCTTTTGAATTTGGTGAAATATTAATCCATCACTGAGGTTCGAAAACCCTTCAATACTCGTCGTAGTACAATTGCCTTGTGCACTTGTAAGGGTTTTATATAAACGATCAACTAACAATTAATGTGCCTTGCATATGCAGTTGTCGAGAAAGAGACTATAAATACTTGGTATGTATGCAAAGAAGATTGTATGAGTAGTCGTGTTGTTTCATACACGAATGTCTACAACCTATCTCTTCTTTCTTTAATATACTTTCACTCTGATTTCTGACTTGCAGGAAGTGGTTCCTCGGCCTACTGAAAGCCACCCTGTTTATGGACCCCCCGGTCTCTCTGGATACAATTGTCTCGGATAGACAAAAGGGACTTCTGAGAGCGATTGCTGATGTCTTTCCCGAGGCTCACCATGGGTTTTGTCTGAGGCATATGGCTGTTAATATGCTTCATCATTAGAATGATAAGTACCTGAAGGACCTGCTATTCTGAGCTGCAAAATGCTTCAAGAGACCAGAATTCGATGCAATCATGCAAAAGATGAAGGAACACAATGAGGAGGCCTGGAAATATGTCGAGAAGATAAATAAAAGAAATTGGGCTAACGTGGAATATCTGGGTAAAAGATATGGCACTATCACTTCAAGCAGATCCGAAATTGTCAATAATATGCTTTGGAAAACTAGGTTTTGGCCAATAACTCGTTTGATCGAGCAAACCCGTGCGACCACAACCTCCCATTTTGAGAGACGCCGCATGGAAATAGATGGGCTAACGACGATGTTAACAATATGTACAGAATCATATCAACGAAATGAGGAATAAGAGTGGTGGAACAGTCAGAGTGCAACCGCTATCATTACGGCAGTTTGAAGTGACATCCTTATAACATGTGGTAAGAATTCATTCCGCAATTGTCTCTCAACGACACGACTACAGATATAGTCGTGTCTCTCGACGACATGACTATTAAATAATCGACTATTGCACAACATGACTATTCATACAATCATCTTGGCAAAGACACGACTACTGATACAGTCCTTGTGTGCTGTTGTGATGTTTTTTCCTCAGGATGTTGTTGACCTGACGAAGAGAACTTGGACATGTGGCTTCTCATGCCATTGCATGTATCGATGAGATGAGTTTCGACCTGGTCGAATATTGTGAGAAGTGGTACTATGCAAGTCTGTACCGCACCACGTACGAAGAAATAGTTTTCCCTACCTTAGACAGGAGTCAGTGGGGAGATTACGGGGTTTTATTCAAATGCAAACCGCCCAGGCTTGAAGCTTCGAAGAAGGGGAGGAGACAGACAAAGAGAATTGAGTCACAGCCTGACCCGCCAGAAAGGTCGAGGTTGAAATGTGGCAATTGTCGACAAGTTGGTCACAATCATAAAAGGTGTACTAACCCAACTGTTGCGAAAGAACCAAGGAAGCGCAGAAATCGAAGACTCCCGCAACAAGGCAATCTTACTACTAACAAGTCAACGCAGAGACGCCTCTCCGGCTTACCTCAGCCCCCACCATTCTTTACTTAGATTGTAGTGAAATTCTTGTTTAACAAATATTACCTTATACCGCAATGTATGCCTGTACAGAAAAAAAAATAGTAGTGAATCTCAATTATAGTCGTGTTGTCGATGACAGGTAAATACAAAAAGAAGACTCTGTAATAGTCGCGTCGTTGACTTAACATGACTATAATAGTCGAATATTATAGTACACGACTAAGTATATAGTCGTGTCTTATGCAACACGACTATATACGTAGTCGTGTCGTTTAGTACGCGACTATATATAAGATACGACTATATACGTAGTCGTGTGTTGAAGTCGTGTTGCATGGGAGACGACTATATATGTAGTCGTGTGTTGAAGTCGTGTTGCATGAAAAAAATGTATTTGAATTTATTGAAAGACTACTATATGTACATCAAAGAATCTTTGTACAATGTGGGTAGAATTGAATACATGCAGAAAAAGAAAGTATGTAGAAGAAGAATAATATATATACAAAAGAATATATGTGACAAAAGATATTTAGTCTTCATCCGACATGCTCAGAAAACCCGCAACTGTGACTTCCTATTTTTTGTCTCTAATCGAATCGTCATCAAACTCACTATCAATAACCCCGCGAATCATAGTTGCAGCAATGACTGGGCACCACAAACGTGTAATTTTGGATTGATCAAACTCGGGTGGGTTGACATTGGACGCCAACTATGCCACGTACATCACGACGAAGATGCCACAGTCTTTTGAGTTCTCTTGCCAGGGCGCTTTGGCGATCTGTGCCATCTTCCAGTCGAGCAAACCCATCCACCCCAGCTTGTATGCCATCACAACGTTCATGAATTGCATGAATTTGTCAGCTACTTTCCTATGATGTGTGTACAACTGAGACATGCCAGACAGCGGGTTGTAGAAGCACCATACACAATGCGGGAAGTGTACAAAGACGAGGCAGAAATGGGAGCCGGTGCGGATTGGGAAAAAGGCATAGAACATGTTCCTGTTCAATCGTCGATCATCCTCCCGAGCTTTTTTATCAATTTCGAATTATTGCCCCTTCTTTGTGTTCCTGCAAAACCGCAAGAGAGTCAGAAAATGATGTTGGGAAAGTCAACTTATCGCTACTGATGCAGGGAACACTTACGTTGTCGAATATCTCTTTGAATACGTGGCATCCAAAAAAACACCACGGACACTTCATCCGGTCTCTCTCATTGCGCTGCCTCAAGAGACTCAAAAAGTCATCTATAACTTATAGAAAATAGCAACAGGAGTCAGAACAGGCGAAGTAAGGCAAGATACCACTTTTAATTAAGTTGTCAACAAAAATACTCGACTTAATGAAAAGTTGAGTATTTTATATACGACTTAATAATAGTCGTGTCTCCCGAAGACACGACTATGCGTACAATCATGTATTAGTCGTGTATTCGACTGCACAACTTTACGTAAAGTCGTGTATTCAAAAAGAAAAAGTGGAAAACATATGAGGAAAATAGGAAAATATATGAGGAAAATGAAAACATAATGTATACTTACATTGGTGTTTATTTCTGTGGTTTGCAGGAGGGATACGTAGTCGTCATCACATAGTGTTGGGATTGGATAAGCCTTCCTCGGATTGGCAATCCATCCATCTATCACCATTCTATCCCGCTCTAATAATATCCCCATGTCGAAGCATAACTCCAAACCGGAATAGTTTTCTGGGAGTGCAATTATAGCCTTAGCCTTTTGAGGGTTTGGAGGACATCGACGTCAACAGGCTGGGATGAGAGTAAGCCTGTGGCCTCCTTCGCCTCCTCCTCTTCCTTCACCTCCTCCGTCGCCTCCTCCATTGCCTCCTTGACGTCCTTCACCTCCTCCTCCTTCGCCGCCTCCTCCGCCTCCTCGTCGTCCTTCACCTCTTCTTCCCTCACCTCCTCCTTGGCCGTTTGGATATTCGACTACTATAAGGAAGAGAGCACCTCATCGATGATAGAGGTCGCTTGTCGATCGGATACGGTTTCTTCGGAGTCTGCTTTCGGCTGAAGGGACCTATTCCTCCTTGCCTGTTCCACCGTCATTCTCCGTATATGCTCATCTTCCATAATCCTCTACAATTCAATCGCGGAGATAGCCCTCCTTCTCTTCCTTACCACTACACCAGGGCGAATAGGTACCGTATGTACGTCCGACGGTCCTCGACTTCTGTGTTCATCGAATTCTGGCTGGAGCTTCTTCAAAAACAACTTCACGGAGGATCTCTTAGTAGCCCTTCAAATCTTCTCTTCTTCATCCGCCCATTTGATGGGAGCTAAAAATGACATTTTACATATGCGTGTTAGTAGCAGCACGAAAAAAAACATAGTTGTGTTGCATGTAACACGAAAAACTAAATAGTCGTGTAGAATGCAACACGAAAAATGTAACAGTCGTGTACCATGTGACACGAAAAATTAAATAATCGTGTACAACTTACCTTTACCCCATTTCAATGAATCGCCGGATGACTTGTGTGCCAGCTCCTTTCTCCACATACCCATCGGAGTTTTCTTCATATGCTCCTTGTCATCTGGCCGCTTCATTGGCTCCATGTGATGCACCGATGACTTCTTTATCCTCTCCTTCTTCTCTGTTTCCTTTGTCTCCTTCGTCGGCTCTTCAACCTTCTCCTCCTTAGGATGCTCAAAGATCTGACCCTCTAACAGCATTGACGCTATGGCGGCAGATGCCTTCATAGAGTGAAGAACCTCTCACATAGGTTCGACACTCCTTCCCATCTTCTCATATAAAGACAAAGCTATCTCAATTAGTGATTGTATGCCCTGAAGTGAACCCTCCAACCGCCCCATTGCAGTAGACTGAGCAGCCGTCCTTGAGGAAGAGGGTGAAGGTTGTTTGGGAGTCCTCTTCATTTTCGGCCTCTCCGTCTTCTGCCGTCGCGGAGGAGGGGCCACTGAGGGAGACGAAGCAATGAGAGATGCCTCTTGGGCCATGGGGATGATTACATCGACGACTTCTTCCCATACTTCAAGATTATGGAACACTCCCTTCTAGTAGTTGGTTATATGGTGCTTCTTCTTTGCACCCTTCTTAACCTCTGTAATCAAGGCCCCACTTCCTGGCCACTTTTTCACCTTTGGACTGGTAGGGCCCACGACAGCATGGAAGATTGTTGTGTGCTCAAAAAACCAAATCTGCATAGTAAATTGTTGAAAATATTAGTAAAAGGTGCGGATACAGGCAAGTCGTATACTATTATAGTCAACTATATTAGTACACGACTGGAAATTTGGTCGTGTCTTATGCAACACAATTATATACTTAGTCGTGTTGCATAATACACGACTATAAATGAAGTCGTGTTGCATAAGATATGACACTTAGCGTCTATGTGTCGTGCCTTTTGAAGACTCTGAAAACATAGAAATGCTACATACCTGAAGGACATATGAGGCGCGGTTTAGGTATTCACCGCCCTGTGACCCTCCTTGAGATCTCGCACCCACTAGTTTGCTAGTGTGGGTTATACCAGAAACCGACATGTTATGCATAGCCCCAACCCAATTATATGAGCTCAATATTGGGAGGTTTTCAATGTAACGGTACAAACAGGGATGCAGCGCTCTAGTGCTGTGTGGAAATAGCACAGTGGAGAAGAGGAGGTAGATGATCATCCTCGCCATATCCTCCTTTGCCATCTTCATTTCGCCGTCACTAAGCTTGTCAATGATTTCCTCAATGTGTGGAATATCCGGTCTCCTGACGGCGAAGTACTTTCTAAAGAATTGACCTTCCAGTCGGCGTGGCAAGGAGGGGACGACCTCAACTGTTTCGCCCTTTGGGGGCAATCCGGTGATAAAAGCAACTTCTTGCTTTGTGAAATGTAGCGTCTTGCCCTTGATATTGAAGACCTTCGCCGACTCATCCCAGTACCTGACTAAATGGTCGAGGAGGTTCCGAGAAACAACTACGTCCTCACCTTAAAAAATGACAGTGAAACCAGCTTCTCTGATCAGTTGGCCACATCTTTGGTGACACTATAGGAGAGCCGCACAGTTTTTCATCGCGCCCGATTGACAAAACGTCCGTAGCACCGGTCGCGCATAGTATGTTCTCTTTATTGACGGGTTCATCGGAGCCTTCCTCTTCCTGCCCCTCTATTTTCGCTCTCGATGTGCCAACACAAAATCCTGTTCCTCCTTCTCTTCCAATGGTATTTCCTCCATAGAATCATCCCTTTTTGTATCCATCTGCAAGGAGATAGGTAGAGTAGTCAGTAAAAAAGCCGTGTCGGTGCAACACGAAAATATAAAAGTCATGTCGTCGTGTACACGACTAAATATATAGTCGTGTCGTTGAAAGACACGACTTTATAGTTCCTAGTAACAATTAAAAATCCAAATTTAGGACCTTTTGAAACTAAAATCAGTAAGGATTGTTGTAACTTATTCCTGACAGGTGCCTTTCACACTCTTCATCGCCAAAAATCGAAGCTCAATCGGTCACTCTGCCGGTTGCATGAACACACAGGGAGCCACGGGGGAAACTCAGCAACATGAGACTCCAAAATCCCTGGAGGTATCCGCTTCAAATCGCCGCCTTTGCGCACTCTCCGTCAGTCATGTCGTCAAAATCCAGTAGGGGACAGCTCCAAATTGAGCTGGGGGACATGAATAGGATCGTCGAAATCTGCAGGGATCGCCATTGGAATTGCTGCTCGAACTCGCCGGTGGAGTCGCCAATGAAAATCATTGGAGATACCCTTGTGTTTTTTGTGTTGTATACAACACGCCTCTTCGCACAGTATTAGAACGAAAAAGATATAAGAAGGGCATTTTCGGTACTTCAAGTCCATATTCCAGGTCATATGAGATTTCAGGGGAAAAATCAGGTAATATGGGAATATGGAAGTTAGAGCCAAAAACTCGAGGAGAAATAAATTGGGTCCCTCATTTGACAAGCCCTTGTGGGCATAGATCACATATATGATCCATGATCCATGACTTTTATCAAAGAACGCGGCTATTTGAACTCAAGAATCTCCTTTGTTCCCTATTACTTTTGCACACTATCAATAAAATTGAAAATTTCTTACTTGTCGCGGTCGTGATTCTGTAACTTTTCGGAGACAAATCATTGAAAGCCTCTATTTAGGGGCCGTTTGGGGCGTGAAAACCTCTAACGAAGTAGAAGAGGAGGAAAAATAAGGAAGAACAAAAAACAAATGGGCAAAAAGGATAAAAAATGAGTGAGTTATGACATTTTGAAAATTACTTATTTATCCTGTTGTCGACGACACGATTTTTGAATCAAGTCGTGTCGTCGACAACACGATAAATGGGCACTTTTCAAAATGTCATAACTCGCTCATTTTTTATCCGTTTTTGTCTATTTTTTTGCGTTCTTCCTTATTTTTCCTTCTCTTTCATCTCATTAAGATATATTAGGATGAAAAAGTAAGAAAAAATAAGATGAAAGAAAAAATTGAAGCTTTCCGGCGAAGCTCCGAACGTCGAAAAGTTTCCACTTTCTTTTTTCTTCTTATTTTTTTATTTTTTCATCCTAATATATGCTTATGAGGTGTAAGAGAAGGAAAAACAAGGAGGAACGAAAAAAAAGGGCAAAAACGGATAAAAAATGGGCGAGTTATGACATTTTTAAAATTGCCTATTTATCGTGTTGTCGACGACACGACTTGATTCAAGCCGTGTACTATTTGACAAGACTTGGATTCAAGTCGTGTCAAATAATACACGACTTGAATTGAGTCATGTACTCGACGACATGATTTTACTAGAATTTTCAAAATGTCATAACTCGCTCATTTTTATCCGTTTTTTCATTTTTTTTGCGTTCTTCTTTATTTTTTCTCCTATTCTACTTCATTAGGAGCACAGAAAGATATATAAATTAAATTTATTGCTTGCCGATGAGTATTTCACTCTTTTGCCCATTTTTATCATCTTATTTCATGTACAGGAGAGGTCAAATACCAATGGGTGACCTTTATATATGCTTCTTTACATGTAGAT
Organism: Houttuynia cordata; assembly: GCA_039654745.1. Classification (NCBI taxonomy): domain Eukaryota; kingdom Viridiplantae; phylum Streptophyta; class Magnoliopsida; order Piperales; family Saururaceae; genus Houttuynia; species Houttuynia cordata. Next base: position 25,183,981 of record CM077505.1, read on the forward strand.
CTTAATTTTTATAGTTGGGCGGGCTTCCCCGCTGCTCTTACATTAAAATCCCTTCATCATAGCTTTTTTCTCGCTTTTGCCGCTGATTTTGTTGTTTTCCAGCATGAAATTTTATTTTTCCGGGTTAGACGGCACCGGCGGTGATTTGAACGATGATTGACGAACCTTCACCAGAATGTCTTCTTCCCCAACTAGATGCACCAGTAAAATGCTAATTTTGGGGAAAAGGGAGCTTTTTCCATATTACCTGGCGCCCATTTGGGAAGAAGGATATTTTGGGCAATTTCCAGTCATATGGAAGAAAAGAAGAGATTCCGGATAATATGAGAAAATGGGGTAATATGTAAAGAGCTCACTACTAGTGGATTTTTTGGGATAATCCGGATTTTTTTCGGTTGGAAAGTGCTGATTTTTTACGTCCCAAACGGCCCCTTAGAAAAGGAAAATGATATTTGTACATATTTGTACATATTTGTTTATGGAAATGTGTAGGAAATTTGATGTAAGGTTATTGCTGTCCCTTAGAAAACCCCCCTTTCAATTTTCACTGGCTTTTTACAAACGGGGAGGACACCCTGTTATGCGTATGTATTTGGTAGGGATCCGTCCACGAAACTCTATGATGAGGAGTGAATTGTCAAATCTTGAGCAACACCAGTTAGATGAGGGTTATCCATCGCTAGCACAGCTGAAAAGGCAATGGCTTTGGCTAGCCAAAGAGAGAAGAAAATGAAGAAGAGGAGGAGGAATAAAATGAAGAAGAAGAGCAGGATGAGAGGAAGACAAAAAAGAAAGAGACGAGGAAGTCCGCTCTATTTGGCCATTGGTGCTCTGTTGGGAAGACGGAGGAAGAAGATGGAATGAAAAAAAGAATATTTTAGGGTGTTGGGGGATGGTGGGTGGGGGAAAGATTGGGGATACGAGCAATAAAAAATAAAAATAAAAATAGACCAGGTGGAGAAGGACAGTGATAGCCCTATATCAGATTTCTTATACATTTCCGTACGCAGCTGATGTGTATAAAAATGTGTAGGAAATCTGATGTACAAATATCATTTTCCGGTGGAGAAGGCATACAGGGGGACATAAGAGTTTAATGGGAAATCTTCCCCTCTTTTTTCATTCTTTTGTTGTGAAAATCTGGCCCATGTCTTCGGTCTTCCTCTTGAAAGCTATTATAAGATCTTTCTATTGAAAATCAACTAAATGTGGCAGATTCTCACAATCTTTCTCAAAAAGGCATATCCTACATTGAATTTTCCTTTCACTCCCTTTTTGCTAGAACCATCAAAATCCAGGAAACCAAAAACTGTAAAAAAAATGGTAAAACACGTGTGTCAACCCAAGACTCGTGCAGGCACCAAACTGAGGAACTTATGAGTAGGGGTGTTCCTGGACAACCTCTGTCCGCGTCCGTGTCTGAGAGTCCTCCTCCGCGACCGCCGGCGACGACCCGGGGACGGCCCCCTCCGTCCTCCCCCTCCACGACCGCCCCCCTCCTCCCCCCACCCCCGCCGCCCTCCTCCTCCACCCCGCCGGCCGCCGCCCCTCTTCCACTCCTCCTCCTCCTCGGACCTCGGACAGACGGCTGTCCGAGGTCCCTTGGCCGTGTCCGTGGCCGAAATCCACGGACGATTCTTCTCGCCGCGGACACGGCCACGAACACCTCGGACGCGGCCGGCCGCGAACAGCCCTACTTATGAGTCCCACTTCTCCAGAGTCCAGAGCCGTCAAGTCCTGTGGCCCCCACACGTGGTACATGTACTTCCTCAGCACACGTTTCTTTAACCCTTCTCAGACTACAAATACGTAAACCTTAAGCCCGGCCGTGCATGCCTTCTCGCATCTCCCGGGGACCAAACTCGCCTCGTTCGCCACCGTATCCTCCGCCGCCAACGCCACCGCCGTGAGCCACCATCGGTCGCATGCACAGTGGCAGGTATTTTTCTTCGCCTCCTGCATTCCTTTTCTTAGAGAAAAAAACAGTTTAAAAAATGGTGTTGACTGTTGATTGTTTTGCAGAAAGGGCATTTCAGCCACGGCCATGCCCAACAAGAGGACGCCCCCAAGCTGGGTCAAGTCCATAGCTGAGGATGTGAGCTGTTCCCATCGTTAAGAGCATTACTGGCAAGATTTTGAGGATTTTGAAAGCTAATGGTAAAACAATTGAATGTTTTTGCTTGTTTCTGTAATGTGTAAACATATTAACTTTGTGGCGCCCGAGGTACCGGAGGATCTCTACTGTCTGATGAAGACGGCGGTGTCCGAAAGCATCTTGAGAAGAACAGGAAGGATAAAGACTCCAAGTTTCGGCTTATCCTTGTGGAGAGCAGGATTCACCACCTGGCTCGCTACTATAGGCAGTCGAAGAGGCTTCCGCCCACTTGGAAATAGTATGTTCTTCATAATTCGTGGCTTTCACTATTTGTTAAGTTTCTTTAATTGGCTAATTTTGATGTTCAATGGACGCATCGTTAAAAAAAATTTCAATGACAGACAGATGCAAATGCAAAAATATCTTCAGTTCTCCATTTGCAATGAAAATACAATTTTTACAATGTGGCTCGTTATAGTAGCAAAACAAGGCTACATTTTTTCATTCACATATAGTTTGGGCGTCATATGATGAATTTGCGTTTTTTGAATGGCCTATATGTCCAGGGACTGATCCAGAATTTCTTGAGAGAAGAGGGAGGGGGGGGGGGGGAGAATGAATTGAATTTTTCACATATTAATGTGAAGAAATGAAAACAAAATTGATGATTTCCAAAACACCCTATATTTAGTATGGAACATATGAATTAGGAATTTTTTGCTGCACAATTTATACTGACTTAGGAAATCTTAATTATGTAGAACTCAAGTTTGCTAGCTTTTTATTTCACTTTCTTTTAGTCATAAGAAGATTTGTCACCGTTGTCTCTTCACATTCTAATAACTCAACTTCTGAGGATTCCGTGTAGGAATTCTCTTTCTTGCATCCAATAAAGCAGAATACTACCTTCCCTGTATATGTATATTGCCAGTTTTCATTGTAAAATTGTAGTTGCTATATGCAAATTGTTCATTGTTTCGTTCATTCATTGTATTGAAGGTGTGCACAGTGGTAACACACTAACAGGGAAAGGGGGGATGATTCAAGCTGGACCTTCTGGCTGCAAATTGTGACAAACAAGTTACCACAACAGTGTTAAAAAATTAGTTGATGTATGGGGCTACTTGGAGCCCAATAAACTCCTCTGTCCCCCGTTACTTGTGCACCATGGTAAATCAGGGTATCATTGCAGGTGGGTGGCCGAGCAGGTGGGTTCGAACTATGGACCTCTGCTTCAGGATGTGTTGTGGCTATCCCACTTTGAATACTGCTGCTTGAGATTTGCTGTCTAGCATTATGCTGGGCAATGCATGCGAGGAAGAGGAGCTCTTTACATATGACCTGGCGCCAATTTTGGGTTTCTCATATTACCCGGAATCTTTGTCTTTCTTCAATATGACCCGAAAAGTACCCAAAATACCCTTAGGTTTAGGTACAAGCACCCACACTTTGCCTTTTTCCATATTACCCGGAATCTAAGGAGTAGGTACCCGGAGAAGCTCGCGTTCAGTCGGAGAAGAAGGCGTTCCGTCCGGCATCTCCCCCCATATCATCACCGGCACCGGTGCCGTCCAAATCGGAAAAGTAATCTTCGCGCCAAAAGGCAAAAAAACGAGCGGGATGAAGAGATTTTGATATAATAATAGCGGGGAAGCCCGCCCAACTACAAAAATTAAGATCTATATGTAAAGAAACACATATAAAGGTCACCCATTGGTGCTCGATCGCTCCTGAACATGAAAAAAAATGATAAAAATGGGCAAAAGCGTGAAATACTCACCGGCGAGCGATAATTCAATTTATATATCTTTCTGTGATCTTAATTAGGTGAAAGAGAAGGAAAAATGAGGAAGAACGCAAAAAAAATGGGCAAAAACGGATGAAAAATGAGAGAGTTATGACACTTTGAAGATTGTCATTTTATCGTGTAGGATATACACGACTTGGGTATTTATCGTGTATGTCGTATACACGATAAATACCCAAGTCGTGTATATCCTACACGATAAAATGATAATCTTTAAAATGTCATAACTCGCTCATTTTTCATCCATTTTTACCCTTTTTTTTTGCGTTCTTCCTCATTTTTCTTCCTCTTTCACCTAATTAAGATCGCAGAACGATATATAAATTAAATTATCACTCGCCGGTGAGTATTTTACGCTTTTGCCCATTTTTTATCCTCTTATTTCATGTCCAGGAGCGGTCAAACACCGATGGGTGACCTTTATATATATTTCTTTACATGTAGATCTCAATTTTTATAGTTGGGTTGGGCTTCCCCGCTGCTCTTACATCAAAATCTCTTGATCATAGTTTTTTTTTAGCGTGGGTGGTGCGGCGAAGCTCCGAACGTGCGAATGTTTTTATTTTCTTCTTTATTCTTATTTTTTCATCTTTTCTCAACCTACAATATCTTAATGAGGTGGAAGAGGAGGAAAAATAAAGAAGAACGAAAAAAAAATGGGCAGAAACGGATGAAAAACTAGCGAGTTATAACATTTTGAAAATTTCAGTTAAAACGTGTTTTAAAAGACACGACTTGCAGTATAGTCGTGTCATCGCGTACATGACTATACTGCAAGTCGTGTATTTCAAAACACATTTTTACTAAAATTTTCAAAATTTCATAACTCACTCATTTTTTATCCGTTTTTACCCATTTTTTTTTCGTTCTTCCTTATTTTTCCTCCTCTTCCACCTCATGAAGATATATTAGAATGGAAGAAGAAGAAAAAATAAGAAGAAAGAAACAAATGAAAGCTTTCTAGCAAAGAACTTCTATTTTCTTCTTTCTTCTTATTTTTTGTTAATCTTTTATCATAATATATCTTCATGAGGTTGATAGAAAGAGTAACAAAAAATAAAAAGAAAGAAGAAAATGGAAGCTCTTTGCTAGAAAGCTTCCATTTTTTTCTTTCTTCTTATTTTTTCTTCTTATTTCATTCTAATATATCTTCATGAGGTGGAAGAGGAGGAAAAATAAGGCAGAACGAAAAAAAAAATTGGCAAAAACGGATAAAAAATGAGTGAGTTATGACATTTTGAAAATTTAGTAAAAACGTGTTTTGGAATACACGACTTGCAGTATAGTCGAATGCACTTGGCATAGAAATTATTATTCAGATAAGATGAAACAATTATGTCTTTCATGTTCAATAAATGGGCATTTACATGCCAACTTGTTCTCGTTTAAATGTACATTTCCAAACCTTTCACTCTAAACCATCCACAACTAACTCATGAACCTGTGTCAAAAAATAGAAACAACTCATGACCTTAATAGCTTCAATCGTTGCGGCTGTAGTCGTATTTGAAAAATCTTTGCAGTTGTATTCCCATAAACATGTAAGGCCTTTGGTCCTAATCCCATCTGTTTGGTCCTCAATGCTCCGGCAGACTTCATAATTGTGATTTCAAGTAGAAGTTATATACATTGATAAAACGTGATTAACCGCATGTCTCTTCCCTACCTAGGGCCTCAATGAATGGGAAGCATTTTTTATCCGCCTCGGGGTTATCCGCCAGGATTTCCACTATCACATGGGAGCCGTCGATCACAAAAATCGACGACGCATACAGATCCACCGTGCACTCCAGCAAAAAGCACCTATTAATATACGCGGATCAGTCCACGTGATGAACCTATGGGCGACTGCATGACCATTGATATTCAGGATCACGGTCCTGATCATTTCATTTACAAGCCGTGTGTTATGCTGTGGGTACCTGCCCGTGGGTTTAGCATCTTTTGTTGCACACAAACGTCAATTAGGCCAAAAGATGAGGACAATTTAGACAATTCATGAAACTACATTTGCATACAAGTTGGAGCTTGAAGCCCTAGTTAGGGTTTTGGGGATTGAAGGAACTCAGGAGCAACAGCCCGCGCAACCGACCGCCTCGCCGTCTACTCCGCCGGAGCCCGATCGTTCGCCGCCGCCATGGGGCGTATGCATAGCCGAGGGTAAGTCATCTTCAATTCGATCCGAATTGCGTTCAATTTTGCAAATCCTTTGTCTTTGATTCGCAGTTGATTGATTGTTTTCTGGTTCTCAAAATCCAGGAAGGGCATTTCTGCGTCTGCCCTTCCATACAAGAGGACTCCCCCCAGCTGGCTGAAGATCTCCCCGCCGGATGTGAGTTTGCTTTGATTTGGGATTAAAGCTTTTTTTTTTTGCGAGTTTGGGATTTGGTGAAAGGTTTTGAATTTGTGGTGTTTTCAGGTGGAGGACAACATCTGCAAGTTTGCGAAGAAGGGCATGACTCCGTCGCAGATCGGTGTCATGCTGAGGGACTCTCAGGGGATTGCGCAGGTGAAGAGTGTTACGGGGAGCAAGATTTTAAGGATTTTGAAGGCTCATGGTGGGATTTTGGTTCTGATTTGGATCGTTTATTGGAAAAAATTGAATCTTTTTTGCCTGTGAATGATTTGCTGATTTTGTGGTTTTGAAGGTCTTGCGCCGGAAATTCCTGAGGATCTGTATCATCTAATTAAGAAGGCGGTGGCAATCCGCAAGCATCTCGAGAGGAACCGGAAGGACAAGGACTCCAAGTTCCGGTTGATTCTTGTCGAGAGCAGGATTCATCGCCTTGCTCGCTACTACAAGAAGACAAAGAAGCTTCCGCCCACCTGGAAATAGTGAGTTTTATGCTTTGCTTTCAAAATTAATTATTCTATCAATACTTATTCTCCCGTCATTATTCCCTGCGATGGATTAGATTAAGAACAATTTATGTGGTGCATGCTTGGACTTTTTGTATTTTACTTTGTATATTTTTTGTTGACTTATTACTGCTATGGGATGTGATACATTAAAATTTTGTTGACTGACTGTGTGCTTATGAGATAGAAAGTAATTGTTAGCAGGGTAATATATAACAAATGCTTGTTTACAAGCTGTAATATATAACAAATGCTTGTTTATAAGCTGTTTTTGGAATTTTATTGTCATATGTTCTCCTGCATTAATTATATTGGATTGGATAAATACATACATCTTTGTATAGCAATTGATTGTGTTAAGTACATGATTAAAGCAGGATGAATTTTTTATGATTTTTTCCCGTTGTAAATGCCTAGCCTTATATTATATTCAAGGCATTTCTGGTTTAATATAAGAAGGGCAGGCTTTGGTGATCTTCTTCTTTCTTAGCTGTGATATTTTTCTAGTTACCGTTGAATCAGTTTTTTTCTCAGTTTTTCAGACTCAAGCTACTCCTAAGGTCACCCCTTAATGTCCTGACTAGTACGGCATATTATAGCTAGGACACATCATTTTGAAACCTTGCTTGTGAAATAGAGTTGTTAATCCTTACAGACATGTTTTTGCCAACTGTTGTCAATTCCAGTTTTAGTTAAATATCCTGGCTGGAAGACTTATTGTGCTTCTAACCTTATCTAGCTGATGTTAAGTGAATGATTGTGCTCAATTGATGCTTTAGATTTCTGACTCTCCCTCAAAGAATTTGAATTCTAAAGAGTGTTGCGGTATCATAATTTCAGATGATGTTGAACGAGTTTATGTACACTAATACCTGAGTAAGATGTGGTCCTTTTAGGATGTAGCAATCACTGTTGTTCAAATATTAAGTATTCCTTTAACACCACCTCACCCCCCCCCCCCCCCCCCCCCCCCCCAAAAAAAAAAAACTAGGTGTTCGAATTAAGGTTCTTTCTCTGTCATCCCTGTTGCTCGCATTGTTGGGCTTCTTCTTTGTTTCTCAGTTCCCGTAATTACTTTGGATGGTTGCAATAGAATTCTGTTATTCATTTACAGAATGCTTTCAGATGGTTGCAAGTGAAATCTGTTTGTTTGTTATTCATCTGCGACAATAGATAGCATTATCCTTTATTCCAAGTTGATGTCTGTGTGTTTTTTATGACTTTCAATTTACACCACTCTTCGGCATGCAGGGTGTGTTATTCTTCTGCATATGGAAATAGTAACCATATAGATACTTTCTCGTTTATATCTGCAATTT